>OX602136.1:1503447-3903447 GCA_951449985.1 Falcaria lacertinaria | reverse complement strand
CATAATTGTCGACGCCTACTCTAAATGGTTGGAAGTCATTCCTATGAAAACAAAAACAGCCAAGAACACAATATTAAAACTTAAAGGAGTTTTCGCAACATTTGGCCTCCCTAAATATATAGTTACCGATAACGGACCTCAGTTTATTTCTGATGAGTTTAAGCAGTATTGTAAGGGAGTCGGAATAACTCACATCAAAACGACACCTTATCATCCCCGCACTAATGGCTTGGCAGAACGCGCTGTTCGAACATACAAGGAGCATATGCTTTCCAGTGATCGGCGAGTGGATATTTTTGAACGCCTTTACAGTTTTCTCTATTCTAACCGGAACACGCCACGGCACGCAACAGGACGATCACCATATGAGGTTCTATTTGGCATCTGCCAAATAGCACCTCATATGGTATTCGGTTTCAGCAAATCAAATGTGGTGCGCATACAGATGTATGCGCACCACATTTGATTTGCTGAAACCGAATATAGCTGAATCTTGTGAAAAAGCACGACTTGAGCAGGAGTTACGTCCTTCTGCCAAACAGACAGTACCAGCGGAGTACGCGGTAGGGGATAGAGTTTGGGTCAACAAGCCCACAGAAAAAGGGCTCAGATCCGGGACAGGTGGTGGAGCGTACGGGCTTATATTCTTATAAAATACGGATGGAAAGAGACGGTATCATTAAACGTCATCATACCGACCAGTTGAGACCTCGGCGTGATATAACACAAAATAACGGGATCACAAATAGATCGTGCTATTACAAAAGGGATTTGGAGCAGCCTGGCCCTTCTACAGCGGCCCAAGACCCAGGCCCCGAGGGGAGTCAGGTGGATCACTGCCGACAGCGAATGACGAGCATTCTGCACAAGACGCGACATATGACACGCAGCTACTGCGGCGGTCCCAGCGGCGCCATGTGCCACCAGCACGTTTTGTACCTTAAGCCCCGAGGGAGGGGGTAATGTAGTATAACCTCCTAGAACGTACTGCTAGTTATTCTTCTTCTTTAAGTTAATGGCGACGAGCTTATATACAGCTATTCCGCCAATGTCAAGTGGTGTGATAGGTACAGAGTACTAAACGTAGTGGACGTTAATTAGTGGTAGGTGAAGATAAACGATGGAGACTGGTCAGTGGAAAATTTATAGTTTAACTTTATTAAATAAAATGGAGAAATTTATCTAAGAGAACACATTATAGAGTTAAAGTTTAAACTTATAATTTAATTACATAATGTCAAGTTTGAAATGTTGTGTCACTCAGGGTTTTTCTCAATAAAACTCAAGTACATAAAATGATTGTTTTACATCTATATTACAACACAAGAATACTGGATATTCTTCGTTCTCTATGTATTTTGACTTCCAGCAATAGCCGTGGATCACAGAGTACATAACCACTCCGTGGATGCTGGACTGTGGATAACATATGACTTATTTTGTAAACGCGACCTGTGTTGCAAATTCGATACAGATTCCCTGCCACCACCCAGGCACTGGCACATCATGGACGGGCCATCGCCACTCCTGACCGGACCTGAGTCCCCCATGTCCCATAAAATAATTATTAATACACAAACATAATATAATTCATTAGATACAATTAAATTGTGCATTAACTACTTAAAAAGAAAAAAAAACTAACCTAATTTAAACAATTAAAATAAATAAATCACTTGTCCCAAATCGCTGTCACGCGGGAGGGTGCCAAGAAGGCTGGCAGCATTGCCCCGCTGTATGGCAATGCTGATCCTTTGCGCAAAATATGTTCCAGCCTTCTTGTCACCGGAGGCCTCAATCTCCTCCTTGTACAGCAGATGAGCCTCTGGACCCCATGGCCCCAGGGTCTCCACCGCAAACACAGCAAATATGTAGCCCCTTCCGAGGCACACATACTTGCGGCGTTTGAGGCTCTCCTGTTGTACAGCAGCGGCACCGGCCGCAGTCGAAGTGCCCGGGAGATGGGACGGCGCCAGAGTATCGACGCAAGTAGCGTCCCATACTAGGGGCCGCCCCCGATTCCAAGGCACTAACAACATTCCGTCTGGCCTCTTACCGTCATCCCGGCTCAGACCCACCGGCTCCAACACTGCTGGTACTCCAGCTGTAGTTAGAGCTCGGCGGATCAAATCGTTTAAGGCGGAATGTCGAGACATGCGGCCAGCACTTCTGCTTCAGGAAAGGCCATGGTGGCCCAGACCATCTACGCATACGCCGCAGCGACAACGATGTGGGACAATACACAAACTAAGTTTAACACGAAACAAATTCTTCTATAAAAAGGGTGAACCGAATGTTTGTTTTTTGCGTGGTAAGCCTTATAAGCCCAGGGCGTGAAATATTAAAATATACCCCTGATGGTAGGTATGCATTTAACATAACTATAACTTATATTAATATCGGCTACGTACATAGCGGATCAAGCGTAAGTGATAAGTAAAGTTTCGTTTATTGTTAGCAAACTCTGCAAACCCCATTAGCAGTTACTCTGAGGCATTAGTAATCCTTAAGCAAGTAGACTCCCGCTCAATAGGATAGAATAACTTCTGCTTCAATATAATAAAGGAATAATCACCTGTATCCTATCTATAGTAAAATGTATATATGTGTTTGTTGTTTTATTTGCGTCTTTCTGTAAAAACGAACGCATTTTCAATACAAATATTTTTTTCACAATTAATGAATTCAAAATGTTTTTTTTTTTAAATAGAGTGGCTATTTCGGATACTATATAACTGTGTGGAGTTCGTTGTTGGCAAAGTACCATCTCCCTTTTTTATTTGATACTAGTTGTTACCCCGCGACTTCGCCCGCGTATCAATATAATATATAGCCTATGTAACTCAGTGATAAAGTAGCTTACTAATGGTGAAAGAATTTTTGAAATCGGTCCAGTAGTTTCGGAGCCTATTCAATACAAACATACACACACCCAAACATACAAATCTTTCACCTTTAAAATATTATAATGAGGGGTAGGAGATAATTTTAAATAATAATATTCAGATTATATAGTTAAATTAACACTTGTATGTCCTTTTATTACCTATACAGTTGATACATTACATCGATACAAATACAACAAGCTCAGTCTTAAGCATTGAAAGAGTATTCAGTTTTAACATTGATAAGAACTATGGCACATTTTCAAAGCTTGAATATTTCGTTGGAACCGATCATTTATTTTTAGGTTGATTGTTGAATCACTTATTTTCGTACGCCTGATACCACGCCTGACAGGTTTCAGCGGCAATTTCACACAACGCTGACAATGCTCTTCCAGCGTTTTCTTCTGGAACAGTAAAATGATTTTTTCTTAGAAATCTCACTTTCAAGATGGCTAGCTAGTCCGACCCAAGTTAAAATTATAGCCGATACCGATTAAGCAGCTTACGCCAAAATTTACAGCTGAAACCAGCCTTCAATCGGATACTAGCTGATACGCGATTATTAGAGACTCAGTCACCGATACCCCTTTTTTAATTTTCCGTACCAACATTGCCCCTTTTGCCGAAGATAGAACCGTTGAACGGCGGTTTCCTGTAAGTGGCTTCAGCGGCTTGGAGGTAGACCATCACAGAAATCAGGCATACGGCAACGATCACTCGCATTTTCAGAGGTTCCACGTAGTTTCTGTAAAAGAAGAATGGCTATTACCGCATGACATGATGACCCTAACCGATGTGCCGCGGCACACTGATGTACCGTGGTGATTAGTACTGATGTGCAAGAAAAATATACAATTACTAGCTAGGGGGATAAAATGATGTTGTCCGATTCTCAGACCTACCCAATATGCACACAAAATTTCATGAGAATCGGCCAAGCCGTTTCGGAATTTACGAAAGTAAAATAACTAAACAACTGCAAGCGAGGCGTTTTATTTAGTTTCGGAGAATTAGTTACCAATAAGCTAATAGTTGTAATAGATTTTTAATTTATGATGATCTTCCAAAATTTCCCGATTCTAGAACACTGCCCTAAACGACACATAAGTAAATGATGCTAAATGAGTATTTACTTGGCGAGCGTAGTAGGATATTTGGCAGCGTTACCCCTGGTGGTGTCGGCGTCCATAGGCTAAGGTAACCGCTTTCCATCAGGCGATCCGAATGCTTGTTTGCCACCTTAGTATGCTTCTTCTACATACGGAAAGTATATATATATAATGATTTTTGAGACTTACTTTGTCGCTGAAATACTTGTTCTTCTTGGAGCAGCTTAGGAGAACTGATGCATTGGCTTATTTCTCCAGCACTTTTATATCAAACCTAAGTGTACCAAGCTAGATATATACTACAATATAAACTACGATGCTACTAATATTATATTGCAAAATTATATTACCGATCAGATTGGATGTCTGAACGATATTTTATAGCGTTATTGCATCCAGACCTCGAGGGATTCCCTTTGTGATTATTCTTTTAATAAAACCCCATTTATCACCCAATCACTTTCATAAATTGACAACTAAGTACAGTAGGTTTTAACTTTTTACGCATTTTAGAAGTGAATATTGTGATTCTAAATTACTTCCCTGCTTCAATAAATGATTTAAATAGTATATAACATATTTATTTAAAACAGATTAAACTATTTACAAAAAACAGAACATAAACTACTGTTTTTAACGATTTGGAAACAATTAAAAACATCGGCTTAGAACTAAATTTTTCCAAAAGTGAACTATACATTTCGGACACCGTTAGTAACAAAAATAATGTTATTTCCAAATTTAACTCTTTGGAACCTGGTATAAAAAATTTAGACAAGAGTTCTCTTCGTCTTTTAGGGTCACCGATCTTTGAAGAATCCTATGCCCCATTAATAGAAGAGAAAATTCAAAATTTCAACTACACCTCTCACCGTTTGGATAATATTAGCATGCACAAGGCATATTCTATTATTCGGCATTGCCTTTCGTACCAAAATTTACTCACGTTTTACGCTGTTCCAACTTGTGGAAACATACAAATATTTTAAATTCTTTGGATGATCTTTTAAAAAATACGCTCAGTCGCATTTTAAATATCGATTTTGACAATCGTTCATGGGCTCAAGCCTCCTTGCCAATAAGGTATGGGGTCTGGGTATCCGCAAAATTTCAAGTGTAGCGCTACCAGCATTTCTGTCTTCAATTTTTAGCACACGCGACCTCATTGGTAAGATTCTGTCTCCGTCACTTAGTGACTTTGAGATCTCGTGGCTAGTTGAAGCTAGAAATGCTTGGCATTTGGCTGCCGGTCCAAACACAGGGGAACCTGAAAAGCCTTCCATACAGAGACTGTGGGACGGGCCGCTTTGTGAGTTACAGTATGATTCTCTATTGGAATCATCCTCTAGCTCTCCTGAGCGTGCTCGTCTCTTAGCGGTTGCTAAGTGGGAGTCAGGCCTCTGGTTGCAAGCTTTGCCTTCAGTCAATACGGGTACATTTATGGACAATATAACTTTTCGTTTAGCAGTAAGTCTTAGACTAGGAGCTAAAGTAAGTGTCCCACATCTTTGTCACTGTGGAGAGGGTGTTGACAGCCTCGGTCACCACGGCCTCTCTTGTATTAAGAGTGCGGGCCGGCTGTCGCGGCATGCGGCCATCAATGACCTTATCCGTCGGGCACTTGCCACCGCGGGGGTGCCAGCTGTCTTGGAGCCTTGTGGTCTGGCTCGTGACGATGGCAGGAGGCCCGATGGTATGACGTTGGTGCCCTGGAGGCTGGGGCGGCCCTTGGTTTGGGACGCTACCTGCGTCGACACTCTGGCGCCGTCCCACCTCCCGGACACTTCGGTGGTGGCTGGTGCGGCAGCCGCTCGGCAGGAGTGCCTCAAGCGCCGTAAATATTTATCTCTGAAGGACGGGTACATATTTATGGTGTTTGGGGTCGAAACTCTTGGGCCGTGGGGGCCAGAGGCTCATACCCTTTTTAAGGAGACCTCAAACAAATTACGCGAGGCCTCCTGTGACAAGAGGGCTGGCGAATATTTGGCCCAAAGGATAAGCATTGCAATTCAGCGTGGCAATGCCGCCAGCCTTCTTGGCACACTTCCCCGTGACAGTGGTTCGGGACATTTATTTTACGTTTAGGTTAGTTTTGTACTTCTTAGTTTAGTTTATTTTAAGTTTTTAATTTATGTTTATGTAGAGTTGAAAATCAATAAAGAATGATAACTTTTAAAAAAAACTACTTACTTATATAAAAGATCTAACGCAAACCGGAATAATGCGGGAGCGTACCAAGAATGCTGACAGAATTGCCACTATGTAACCATAGTTATTAGTTGCTAAGACAAAGCAGATTATCTGAGCGAGATATGTTCCAGCACGTCTTTCACAGGAGACCAGCCGACGTGAGACCTCCTTAAAAAGGTGAAGAGCATCCGGGCCCCAGGTACCCAGAGTATCAACCGCAAATGCAGAAAATATGTGCCCTGGACCAAGACATGCATATTTCCGGCGCTTGAGGCACTCCTGCTGAGCAGCAGCGGCGCCGGCCGCCACCGAGGTGCCAGGGAGATGATACGACACGTAAGAGTAGTATTATATTGTTTTACATAATTTTTGTGCTATGCTAAATAGGTAATTAACAGAAATACCTCTCCGAGCTGATTATAGATACTCTTTTATGTACTCAATATCGTGCGCAATCTGGCTAGGATCTTATCTATTTGGTAGTATGTAAATAATGTAATCTGTTTTATAATAATATAAAATAGTAAGACATACTGAACGGGGTATTCCTTCAATATTCTGCTAATCCCATGCATTAACGAAGTTATTATCCCTTGAGAGGTGCTCTAACATTGTCAATATGCGGTCAGAATCCCCTAATCCTATTAATTGAGTAGCCGTTGTCCGCCATGCTCCCGATGTCGCACTATAAATTGGCGGGAAAACGTCTCAGCAGCATCAGTTGACAGCTGCCAACGTTCGGGATACCAGTAAACTTAAGGAAGAAGAAGAAACGAACAGATTTAAAATAAAGGTAATTTTACTACCTTTTTTTCATGATGTGTTTATTTCATTATTATTATTACAACTATAAATAGTTTTTTCTTCTTCAACCTCTATATCTGATGTTGTGAAAACCTGGTTTTTTTATCACCATTCATGTTATTTTTTTTATTACTATGATGAACTGACCTTATCTTAGCTGTACAAAAAGAGTTCTTAATCTTACTATTACAGATGTCTGCCAACATGACCAGGTATATCGTAACTGTTTTCTGCGTCATCGTCCTTATCTCCTTGGCTCAATTCACCGAAGCTAACTACAAAAATGCGCCCATGAATGGAATCATGTTTGGCAAGAGAGGACCTTCTGGTAAGAAATTAAAGCTATATCATTAAAATACATCACATTCTGTAGGGAGAGAGTATAATATGTATATAGACCGCTAGTTAATAACTTAAATTTGCACACCAATTCAAAATTTATTTTGTTTATTAGGTTTTTAAAGACGCAAAGAATTTTCACTAGGCCGACTACATATTATGCAGGCAGCATAGGAAATGGGAATTATGTTATATTTTGTGAAAATTGCATCGAAGTAACGAGCGCTTCCTTTTTTACGGTGCTAAATAATATTATTTTTGTTGATCTCAAATAAAAAAAATGCTGAGATTTAATTTTCTTTTTTTCCTTTCAGATTATGATAACCGCGGCAAAGCCTTCACGGCTCTGTGTGAGATTGCTACCGAGGCTTGCCAGGCGTGGTTTCCATCCCAAGAAAATAAGTAAAATAAGAATTATGTACTTGCATAAAAAAAAAACCTGTATCGATCACACTTTGACCCGGAATTTGGATTAAAGCTACTTAGAAATAATACTTAGCAACATTATAGAAAGAACTGCTTTTTGTATGTTTGAATTAAATTAAATAAGACGATGTGTAATGTTGATTTTGTAATGATTTTTATGTATGAAACAGTGAAATAAACTGCTTCTGTGAAAAACGGTATATGCTTTTTTATTGATTTACCCATTTACCCTCAGCAGAATAATAACAAGCTCACTAACGCTATAGTTATTGTTCTAAAGATTTAACTTACCCAATGCTGTAAAATGCTGTTAGTTTGATGAAATTAGTGTCAGTGATAGTAAGATTCTGCGTCAGACGGCACGTATTTTTGACCTGATTGTGTTTTTTCTATATTGCAATACCGTGGGAATCTTTCGTTTGTGAGAACTTTCGATTTATATTGTATTCATGTCTAGCCGGTCGGTACCTATGCGTTCAAATAAGTTTCTTAAAAGAAAGCAGTCGAGCATGATTTCTTGGTGAACAAGAGTCTTACAAGAAGTAAAACTCTGGTTCTTACTATATTTCAAATTATCAATATCAATAAATATACTGATAACACCGAACTCAAAATGTCATGTCAATAACAAATCAGTGACGTTTCGTTCGCTAATCGAAAAAAGAATTGATTTCAATCTACCTTAAATTAAAAAATGGATTTTAAATGTTATGAACTCGTGGTGAAATGAAATAACAAATTAAACTTTATTAATTGAAGATCCCTACACTACAAACTCTAAAATGACAACTAAGGAGCTTTATACGAAGGTAAAACTTTTTGGTGATATAGATTAAGATACCCATTTACCTACTTTAGATTTTCAATAAATTGAATTTGGAATGTTGTATCACGTTTTTAATTTCTCTTGTTCGAAGCGAAAACAAAGTATATTAATTAGTTAAGTCGGTTTTAATCAGTATAGAATAGCAACTCATTTTTCGGTACTGTGAAGGCACTTTTACTATCTACGTCAGTTAGCATGTAATAATTTGCTGGCATATGAATTATTTATATGCTAAGATGCAATTTTACGGCTCTTGGGCTTACGTCCGATTAAATAATAACAATTTGTAATTGTTTGTTATACATCAGTGTGATGTATTTAATTTTCTACCTTTTTAATTATGTTAATTCACTTGTTTTACATAAAACTTTATCATGATATATATACCATGTGATAAATATAGCTTCCTGATATTCTAAAAGCAATTCACTGTTAAATTTTAAGTTACCTGAATACTGTTATACTGATTACACTAAGATAACTGTAAACAACCTAAATAAAAAGCATTCCTTTTTAATGCTGCTTGCATTTTATTTATTCAATACATATTGCTTTTATTACCACACGGCCCTCAGAAATCACTTCATCTATTCATGATATCTGCATTTAAATCCATTGAATAGTTTTAAATGCTTGGACATTATCACACAGTGCCCGTCTGGCCCCAACTAAGCAAAGCTTGTACTATGGGAACCAGTAGCTGATATAATACTTATATGTATATATATATATATATATATTTGTAAATACATACTTATAATACATACCAAACACCCAAATGCAAGGCAAACATATTTGTCACATAAATGTTTGGCCTGGTGGGAATCGAACCCGCGACCTCTAGTGTAGCAGTCAGGTATACTTACCACTAGACCAGCGGTCTCGTCGATAAAAGCAAAAGTAAAAGCATATCATTAAAAACTTAAAAATATTTCATCAAAACTTGTATTGTGACATTGGCAGAAACTTGTTTGTAAATTATTGACATGATGTCTTCAACAACACATATCCTCGTTTGAAATGATGTCAGTATGAAATCACAGCTTGCAATCTTTATGCATTATCACAACTTGCATATTGCATTTTAGTTTTCACTATGTATTTTTCATCAGCTATGGTCCGTCTTAAAATTTCACTACTTATTTTCTTGCCATCACTCATGTTCTTATACCACTTACTCTATCAATCTAACATTCTTTAATAGAGCCTAACAAGCATATAGCCTGCCTCATGGTAAACGGTTACCATGTAATGTAGATACCTGCATTTCCAGACTAATGTCCAAATACTGAAATGCTAGTCAAATCTGATGCTCTTATGAAGGTCTAAATTAGTACTGGTTCAGAAAAAAGGCACTGGGATTTGGCAAGAAACTCAGTGCTCTGTCTTTTTCACCAACTTAAAAAAAGGGCGGGGCGGGCAGCTAGTATAATATATAGCCTATGTTACTCAGTGATAATGTAGCTTTTTAACGGTGAAAGAATTCGGTCCAGTATTTTCGGAACCTATTCAATACAAACCCACAAAAATACAAATCTTTCCTCTTTATAATATTAAGTATAGATGACTATGATGTCTATGGTTTATTAAGTAATTTTTTTTAATTTAGACATGTAGATTTTTCTTTTAAAGTTTATGTATATTGCAGGGTGCGCGAATATGGGTGGAGCATCCAGAGAAAGTATGGGAGAGTGCCACGGTGACTTCAGACTACCGGTCTGGAGTGCTCATCGTGAAGTTAGACCAGTCCGATGATATACGGCAGATAAAGGTATGTCAACACATGATCAGTGAAGTGCCTTTTTAGTAACCAACGGGACCCTATTACTAAGACTTGCTGTCCTTCCATCTGTCAGCAGGCTTTATTTCATGATCTGTAGTAGATAGACAGTTGAAATTTCACAGAATGTGTTATATCTTTATTTATTTATTTTAGCACTCAGAATTAAATAATGAATTAATACTACACACAACAATTAAGACTTTTATTTTTCTCTAAAGCGCCATTTTTTATATCCATTCTTATTCTAAAACAGTAACATTTTATTTACAAATATTTGGTTTGGATAACAAACTTTTAAGCCACTACGTTAAATACCACAGAATGGCCAATTTTTTGTACTACTTCCATAGAAGGAGTAACTAAACTATTTCCCATTTATTGGGTATAAAATAAAAAAAAATTGGAATATAACCTGAAGGAGGTGTGTGGCTTTTGTGTATTTATTCCTGGAGTGTGACAAGAAATTAATCGATGTAATCAAAGGCTGTACCTAGGGGGAACTATCATAAAAAAAACTGCTCTTTTGTGCCATGATCTTCATGGGATAATTCCTATAAAAATTGTTTTTTTTACTTTTTTTAGTACTTGCGTGTCATATTTATTGTTTTCTCTTTCTGTCTCTAAAGAACTCTCGTTTCCTAAAGATTGTAACTGTAAAATATTTCAACAGACTAAAAAAACACAGACAATTTAATCTGCAGGATTAAAGTTTCAATATTTGTGGTATTGTACCGTTTGCACTATATAGAATGCGTTTTCCCAGATCTCAGATGAGAAGCATATGCCGCCGCTGCGGAATCCATCCCTCCTAATAGGACAGAATGACCTTACTTCACTGTCCTACCTCCACGAACCTGCCGTACTGCACAATCTTCGAGTCAGGTTCGTATGTACAACACATCCTACTAATATTAAAAATGCGAAAGTTTGTGAGTATGGATGGAAGTTTGTTACTCTTTCAGGCAAAAACTACTCAACGGATTTGGATGAAATTTGGAACAGAGATAACTTATAACCTGGATTAACACATAGGATACTTTTTATCCCGGGAAAATTTAGGTTTCTCTGAGGTTCTAAGCTTAACGCGGAGGCGTAGTCGCAGGCAGAGACTAGTAATTTATAATAATGACAGAGCTCAGATTAAAGAAAAACTAAAATATAATAACAAAAAAATATACTTCTTGAAAATATAATATATAAAAAGAAGTGACTTAAAAACAGTTTTTGCTGCACCACGCAAACGATGTAGACACGACGTGTAATGAATCGAATACATTTTGCAATCGCTTTTAAATTCAACGGAACAACGTTTAGGTATTGACATAAGCGTACGTATAAATTAACACAAACCCGCTAATGATAAGATACGTGGATACATTATCAAACTCATTCCGTTCATTTCGACGGATTGCCTGTATTTCTATTAAAGCTAACCTGACTCATTGTTTGAACACTACAATGCGACTTATCGGTAACGATGACTGCAACCGTCCTTATGTACATAATTATGTATTTTAACACGTTTTTATCAGCTTTTATTTTATGTACTGATGGTAAGCAGTCACCGTAGCCTATAGCCGCTAGCAACACCAGGGGTATCACTAACGGGGTGCCAACCATGTTGTTGATGAGGACTCACTGTGCTAGCAGCAATACTACTAGCCCAGCGTATCCTCGTGGAGCACTGGCAACCTTACTTACCGCAGAAACACAACACTACATCAAGTAGTGTTATTTCACTGTGGTCTTTTGTAAGGCGGAGGTACAGTCCCCAGTCGGGCGGCTCCAATTTAAATGGGATAACCCACGGGAAATCCCAAATCGCCGTACCTCATTTGTTGATGAGGATTCACTGTGCTAGCAGCATTACAACTAGTGCAGCGTATCCTTGTGGCAGCCGTTGCTCCAACCACAGGGCCACCATGGCTGTGAATCTATGACTGTATGTATCTATCTAACAATGTAACGGAATATTTTAACGACATTTTCACCGACTTCAAAACGTCTGTACTACTACTACGGACTACGTATTAGCATATTATCTACTCTGAGGTAATACTATCGCTTTCGAATATTTTGACAAGTGGAACTAAAAATTAGTATGAACATTTTGATATTTTGAGAATTACGTCTTCGAAATATTTTCTTGCCAAGTTTCCGATCATTTTGAAAATTTGCTCACGTATTAAAGACCGATGACAATAAAAATATTTTCCTAACTTTTCCATATTTTTTCTGACCGATGGTTTTAAAACTATAACTTATACCAAAGGCTCACGGTACACAGTTAACATTTTTACCAACCACTGTGATATTTTTAACACAAACAATACGAATGTTCTGTTTGTTTGCACAGTTGGCACGATACTTAGGAATTTACTTATGCGTTCGAGTTTGTATTGTAAAACCCCATAACTCGGCTTAGTGGTATATTAGGTCCTTACATATGAAATTGGCGTTTTGTATGGGAGGAACAAAAAGTCGAATATTTTTTAATATAATATATTTAATTAATCAAAGTATGAACCATTATTTTCTATGCACTTTTGCCATCTCATAGGTAGTTCATTGATCCCTTTACTAAAAAAACCAGTCGGACGGGAATCAATAAAATCTTTGAAGGCGATTTGGACTGCCCCATCGGAGTTGAATTTTTTCCCTTGCAAGAAGTTATCCAAATTTCGAAAAAAATGGTAATCTGTTGGAGCAAGGTCCGGGGAGTACGGAGGATGTCTTAGACTTTCCAATTGAAGCTCTTCTAATTTAGTAGCCGTCTGTAGCGCAGTGTGTGGTCTAGCGTTGTCGTGAAGCAGCAGTGGCGTGGAGCGATTGACCAGCCTAGGTTGTTTAGCCGCTAGCTTTTCCATCATGGTTTGCAATTCCTGACAATAGACATCAGCCGTAATAGTCTGGCCAGATTTGAAAAAACTGTAATGAACAATACCGGCACTAGTCCACCAAACGCTTACAAGTAACTTTTTTGGGGTTAATTTTCGCTTGGGGCAGGATTTGGCTGGCTGGCCAGGATCTAACCATTGCGCTGAGCGCTTCCGATTATCGTAAAGAACCCATTTTTCATCACAGGTAATGATTCGGTTTAAAATACCTTCATTATTGTGCCGGTTTAGTAATGTAACGCAGCAGTCGACGCGCGTTTGCCGGTTTGTTTCAGTCAATTCGTGAGGTACCCACCTTTCAAGCTTTTTAATCTTCCCAATTTGCTTCAAGTGAATTAAAACAGTTTTATCACTAACATTGCAGCCTGCAGCTAACTCGGACGTGGTTTGCGATGGATCCGCTTCCACAATAGCCTTCAACTCTTCATTATCAACTTGAGTCTCAGGCCGTCCACGGGGCTTGTTCTGCAGGTCGAAATTTCCAGAACGAAAACGTTGGAACCAAAAACGAACTGTGTTTTCTTTTGCAACACGACCGCCATACACATCATTCACCCTTCGAGTTGTTTCCGCAGCACTAGTGCCACGGCGGAACTCGTACTCGTAAATAATGCGATATTTAAGGTTTTCCATTTTGTAAAATGAGTGACGCAAACAGAAAAAAACAGAAGAAAAAAAACAAATGAATGACGATCATCGAAGCACAAATACATGAGTCTATAGCTGTACAAATTTGAATTTGGAATTCCTTACCAAAGAGGAGAAATTCGTGATTAAAGTGGCCAGTACGAAAAACGCCAATTTCATATGTAAGGACCTAATATTAGGTACGCACCGCGTTTTCTTTCCACTGTTTTCTCGTAAAATATTAAAAAAAACCACATCTTAACATAGTATGAAACAAAGTCGTTTCTCGTTGTACGCTTAGATCTTTTAATTCAGCTGTTTTAATTCAGCTGCGTTTGCCATTAGGAAAGTCAGACAATTGACAGATATTGATACTGCAAAATTACGGATATTTCCACAGCCTCATGTCTTATGGCGTTATTATGGGGATCTGCGGCAGATCTGGATACAATACTCATTCTACAAAAAGGGCAATCAGGGCAATTTTTACAATGGGTCCCCAAGAAAGAAAATTAATATTCTTACGTTACCGGCTCTTTACATCTTTGAGAACTTATTGTTTATAAAAAAGAACATTAGAAGTTTTCAGTTAAATTCAGACAACCATAATATTTATACAAGAAATAGAAACAAAATTGTGGCTTCTAGGTTTAGACTAACAAAAGTAAATAAATCATTTATGGGAAACTGCGTCCGTTTTTACAATAAAAACCCACAATCTATTACCGAATTGAATTATGATAAGTTTAAGACTCATGTCAAAAGAGTTTTGATAAATAAAGCCTATTATAAAATTAATGATTATGTAAATGATTAAAATGCTTGGAATATATAGACTCACTCTGCACAAGTGGCTCCCCGCTCCTGGTAATTGTAATAGTTTAAAATATGTATTTCATGAAAGCAGTGACAAAACGAACTTGGTAGCTTTCATTTTGATATTTGTAATTTCATACCAATTTCTAGAAGAATTTTGTTACAAATTGTTATATCATGATTGTTACATGAAAAAAGAAAAGACAGGGCACTGTGTTTCTTGCTGGTTCTTCTCAGGTGGCTTTTTTTTCCGAACCGGTGGTAATTTAGACCTTCATAAGTGCCTTATTAGGGCCTAAACTGAATAAATGGTTTTTGATTTTGATTTTAAACTGCGCAACCGATTTTAATGAGGTTTTCACTAATGGACGGAGTGATTCCTGAGCAAGGTGTTTAATATAACCTTCTTCACGAATATTAAATAACTAGCGATCAATCCCGGCTTCGCACGGGCATACGTTAGCATTATCCATATACGTTATTTAAAAAGTAATTTTAATTATGCCGGGGCGAGTCGCTAGCTGTTTAATATTTTCGAATTTAGGAATAAAACATCCTGTGCCGGTAGCAGGAACATTGTCGACAACGTTTTCGTATCGCCTTCGACTATTTTTGTATTGGAAAATGAACAGCGCTGCGGCGGTGAAAAGTGGAACTAAAAAATAGTATGACAATTTTGACATGTCGCGAGTTACGTTTTCGAATACGTTGTCGTCAATGTTCCTGCTACCGGCACTGTATATTTTGAAAGGTTTTGGCATTCACTATGCACTCTATTCGACAACATGTTTATGATCTGCTACTGCCGTGGATTGCCTCCAGATACTCCATTAGAATTCACGGCATTTAATTGTAATATAAAAACATTGAGAAACTTGATAATTTTCTTACACTCGACACTGGCAAATAAAGTCCCTGAAGAGAATTGACTGCCATAGTTAGGAAGCAGAAGAAGAATGTCACTTTTGACAGCTGTCGGATACATTCAATACATAATTGTAACTTTTTTTAACAACAAAAGACTGTTCTTATTGTGTTCGACAATGTTTTATGTGTTACTTGATGCTGGAATATTTAATCCACAGATTCTGCGATCGCAACGCCATCTACACATACTGCGGGATTGTTCTCGTCGCGATCAACCCCTACTATGATTTGCCCATATATGGTAAGTACTTCCTTATATATGAATAAGTGGTATATAAAAGAGAGGTAGGGCGATTTGGAATTTCCCGTGGGTTTCCCATTTAAGTTAGAGCCGCCCGACTGGGGACTGTACTTCCGCCCTACAGAAGACTACAAGACCGCAGACCGCAGACATCTGCGCGGTGCGTAGGGTTGCCAGTGCTCCACGAGGAAACGCTGGGCTAGTAGTAATACTGCTAGCACAGCGAGTCCTAAACGACAAAAATGGTTGGCAACCCGTTAGTGATACCTCTGGTATTTCTAGCGGCTATAAGTTACGGTGACTGCTTAGGCAGGTGGGCCGCATGCTTGTGTGCCACCATAGTGGTATAAAAAAAAGTGGTTACCAGACTGTGGACGCTTGCAACACTAGGGGTATCATTCACCCACTTGAAGAACCCCACGCTGTACTCCTTTGGGAACACGGCGGGGAGTTCAAACCACAATTTGATTATCCTTGGGAGTAAGCTCCTTTGGAACCGCACAGTGTGAGAACATTTCGGTTCCAATGTGTGAGGATGAATTCCCCACCGAAGGTAGTAGGGCGGCGTCCCCCTCCTGCTCCCGATGGAAGGAGATATGTAGTGACGGGGGACGCGATAGGTGGTCCATGTGGTAAACGGTGAAGATGATAGGTGGTCCATGTGGCAAGGGGGGACACAATATATGGACGATACGGTGAGGGGTGGGACACGCGATGTGGTCCATTCGGTAAGGGGTGGACCATGTGGAAAGAGGGGGTCACGATGTGGTCCATGTGGCAGAAGGACTCCAAGGGTGGTCCATGTGGTTAAGGGGGGATGGCCGGTGTGGTAAACAAATGATCTTTATTTGACTAGACTTAGAGACACGCACTTTCAAATCGATGGGTGGTTTATGCGGGTAAAGGCTGGACACAATAGATGGACCATAAGATGAGGAGGAGACACGGTCTACGCGGTAAAGGGGGGACACGATATGTGGTCCATGCAGTGCGGAGGGGACTCTGGAGGTTTTCCATGTGGTAAGAGGTGCACCCCCCGGTGCAAAGAAGGCGGTTTTCCCCTCCTGTCCCCGATGCCTGCGGGGGGGTACCGGCCGGCTCGCTTGCTAACCGGTACGCCCTGCCGCCTGTTCTACGTCAAGGGGCTCACTAGTAGTATTCTTTATACACGATATCTTTACTTTGGAACCTTTAAAAAAATTGTGTATGTTTGTCAGGTGATGAAACCATCATGGCGTACCGGGGCCAGTCGATGGGTGATCTGGACCCCCACATATTCGCCGTGTCGGAAGAGGCCTACACTAAGTTAGAGCGAGAGGGAAGCGATCAGAGTATCATCGGTGAGTTAGTATTGTCTTATTGATGTGAAACACCTATTGGTGCGCCTTGGCAGGAAAACTGGCTCGTATGCCGTGACAGTAGTTAATCAGCCTGACAAAAAATTGTATGAAACTGTTATTTTTGAAGTAAAACGCATGAAAATAGGTATTAGGCCTTTTAGTTAAAAAGAAAAACTACGTATTTCAGGATTTTTGGAAATTCCCCTATAGGGGTAAAATAGGAGATGAATGTAAGTAAAGTTTGAATGAAAATCCGTTGACTTATTTACTTTACCACGCGCGCGAAGCCGCAGAAAAAAGCTAGTCATTAATAAATGTAATGTCTCATCTCTTGACATTGGTTGCATCCTTTTTCCCGAACCGGTGGTGAAGTAGACCTTCATAAGTGCCACATAAGGGCGTGAATTGAATAATGATGTGTAATGTATCTGATGTTGAAGAACTAAATAAATAAATTTTAATTGTGTCCAGTGAGCGGTGAATCAGGCGCCGGAAAGACGGTGTCAGCTAAGTACGCGATGCGGTACTTCGCGGCAGTGGGGGGTAATGCTAGCGAGACGCAGGTCGAGAGGAAAGTCCTAGCTTCCAGTCCCATCATGGAGGTAGGCACTGATAATAATAATAATATATCTTCACACCTTCCCACAAGGGTTCCCGACGGTAGGCAGAGGTGTTACAACACCCACTTTCCACCGAAGATAATTTGGTGTCAACGTGACAGATGGTGAGTCCGTCGCCGTCTCTTAGGCACTACATACGTCTTGAATTTCTTCTCAGACGTATGCGGGTTTCCTCACGATGTTTTCCTGCACCGTAAAGCTCGTGGTGTGACTAATCACTATACTTACGTTAGAAAAACTTATTGGTACGGACCGATGGGATTCGAACTTGCGTCGCTAGAACAGCAGACAACGCTTTGTACCACAAGGCCACCACGGCTCTTGATAGTTTGTTTTATACCAACAAGAAAGAGAGGTAGGGCGAAATGGAATCTCCCGTGGGTATTCCCATTGAAAGAGCCGCCCGACTGGGGACTGTACCTCCGCCTTACAGAAGACCGCAGTGAAATACCAATACTTTGATGAAGTGTTGTGTTTCTGCGGTAAATAAGATTGCCAGTGCTTCACGAGGATACGCTACTACTTAATGCTGCTAGCACAGTGAGTCCTCATCAACAACAGGGTTAGCAATTCGAACTCGTTACTGATATCTCTGATTTAGCTACATTTTTAAGTTATTTAGATAGGCTACGGTGACTGCTTACCATCAGGTGGGCCGTTTGCTGGTGTGCCACTAAGTGGTATAAAAAGAACCCCATGCTATTCTCCTTTGGAAACACGGAGGGGAGCTCATTAAAATCTAGTCTCTGTTCCTTCCCTCAGACAATATATCTAATCAATTTTTCCAGGCAATTGGCAACGCGAAGACAACACGAAACGACAACTCGTCGCGTTTCGGCAAATTCATAGAGATCCACTTCGACTCTCAATACCGGATATCCGGCGCCAGTATGAGGACCTACCTCCTGGAGAAGTCCAGGGTGGTCTACCAGAGTTCTGGGGAGAGGAATTATCACATTTTCTACCAGCTGTGCGCCGCCACCGCGGCTGGTCACATGCCCGAGTTGTGTTTGGGTGAGCGACGTTTCTAGATTCTTCCAGAATATTCTAGTCCTTCTACAGACTTCTACAAAAGTTTGTAAAGATTTTCTTCTAATAAATGTGAAAAGTTAGGATCCTTGTCACTGCAAAATGACTGAACGGATTTGATTAAAAAATACATATGATGTTTTATTATTATTCGGGGATATGACAATTATACGCAAACAAATTCGCGGGCGGAAAACTAGCTATACGTAACTACTATGTAAGCATTAGCTATATTTATGCCTGTGTTTGGCCAGTTCCGAATAATCTTCTGGTAATTACGTAAAACATTCTAGAATTTTCTTGAATCTTACTACTAAAGTGCCCATTGCCGTAAAATTTTGAAACTGATACATTTTTCGAAAATGTAACTCAAATCCTCAAAATTTGTATTCGAATCTTTTGTTCCACTTTACGCCGGCGCAGCGCTGTTCATCTTCCCTTACAAAAAGTGTCGAAAGCGATACGAAACGAAGTCGAATGTTCTTTTAGAAGCTACAGCTTGGGCCCGTTAATTTTGACACTTGCGTTATAATGTATGGTGCTCATAATTACTTCTGTTTGGTTTCAGACCACCAGGATTTCTTCCACTATCTGAACCAAGGCGGGAGTCCCAATATAGATGGCGTCGACGACTTGAAAGCCTTCAATGAGACCAGGAATGCTCTTAGCACATTAGGTAAAGTCAAAAGAAAGGTAGGGGGTAACTTTTACCATAAAAATTGGTAAGACTTGTTGAGGCCTCCCGTGACAGCCGTGTTGGAACATATCTCGCTCAGAGAATCAGCATTGCTATCCAGAGTGGCCGTACCTGGTGGTATAGTCCCCAGTGAGGTGGTCCTTACCGAAGATGATGATGATGATGATGATGATGTGGCAGCCTTTAATAGAAATTTATATTTTGCATGAACATTTGTCGTTGTTAATCCTATGTATGAGTCATTG
This sequence comes from Falcaria lacertinaria, assembly GCA_951449985.1. Taxonomy (NCBI): domain Eukaryota; kingdom Metazoa; phylum Arthropoda; class Insecta; order Lepidoptera; family Drepanidae; genus Falcaria; species Falcaria lacertinaria. The sequence goes on along the minus strand of OX602136.1, from coordinate 3,883,643 downwards.
TAATTTTCACTGGCAGTCATAATAAATAAATAAATAAATAAATAAATAATACTGCTCTCAAATAACACTACTTGATGTAGTGTTGTGTTTCTGCGGTGAGTAAGGTTTTTTAGGGTCGGCAACGCGCGAGTGATACCACTGGTGTTGCAAGCGTCCATAGGCTACGGTAACCGCTTACCATCAGGTGAGCCGTATGGTTGTTTGCCACCTTAGTGGTATAAAAAAAAAGGTTGCCTGTGCTCCACGAGGATACGCAGCGCTAGTAGTAATGCTGCTAGCACAGTGAGTCCTCATCAACAACAGGCTTGGCAACCCGTTAGTGATGATTCCTTACCATCAGGTGGGCCGTATGCTTGTGTGGTATAAAAAAGGCCATTGTTCAAAAAGCAAATGAAGCGACATTTGGTCAATTGTTCAGCAGAGCTTCTCAAAGTTTCAAATAATAAAAAAAAAAAAAAAAAAAAATATTAATGAGTTTTTTTTAAATCTGTGAGCTTCCGATTGTCTTCTAGTTAGACAGATCGATAGACAATCCAAAACTTTCGTATAAGTTGCGTATAAGACTCATTTTCGAGCAATATGGCGTATCATTTGTTTATTCCACCATAGATATGTATATGTATGTGTGTCCGACTGTCCGTCCAGGTGTGTCGGAGGCGGAGCAGCGGGATATGTTCTGCATCCTGGCGACGGTGCTGCACCTGGGCAACGTGGAGCTGACCACCTGCGACCCGGACGCGCCCGCCGATGATACCCACGACACACAAGACGGGGCTTACATTAGCGTCAGTATATTTATCTATACTAATATTATAAAGACGAAACATTTGTGTGTATGTGTGTATGTATGGGGTTTCGTACCTTAAAATGAAAAAAGGAACCCTTATAGGATCACTTTGTTGTCCATCTGTCTGTCTGTCTGTCTGTTTGTCAAGAATTTTTATCTCAAGAACCCGTGGAGCTATCAAATTGAAATTAATATGAAATACCCGGGTCTGTGGTCCCTTTCGGCTGTAAAATAATCAAACCTGTAAGTCAATATAAAGAAAAGATATTACCGTTTATGTCGCAAATGTTCACATATTTCACAACGGAATCAAAACCTACAGGGTACTTCCCCTTGACCTAGAACCATGACATTTGGCAGCAAGCAGTGTCCTTACAGCACAAGTAAAGGAAAAAATCTGAATACCGTAAATATAAAGTTTGTGTTTTCTTAAATGCGAATTTACTGAACAATATTCCTAAATCGCGCTGTTGAGAGTCACCGACGATTAATGACCTCATTTGAAGTTCGCCAACTTTAACCTTACCTACAAGTGTGTACGGAACCCTCGGTACGCGAGTCCGACTCGCACTTGGCCGGTTTTTCACAACAGAATTGGCACCAATATGTTACTAGAACCTATCAATCTTTCAGACGTCAGACAAGCATCTAACCACAGTATGCTCTCTACTTGGCGTGTCCAAAGTGGAGTTGTCCCGTTGGCTCAGTCATCGAAGGATCGCCTCAGCGCACGAGGTGATCGTCTCCCGCATGGACCTCGCTCGGGCCACGTTCGCAAGAGACGCCCTCGCGAAGAGGATGTACGGTGACCTTTTCAATTGGCTCGTGAAAGCCGTCAATAGAGCGTTGGATACTGGCCATGCGAAGAAACATTTCATTGGTGAGTTTGTCTTTGTAAAGTTGATACTTTAGGGTTGGGGATATCCCTCGCGCTATTGTGATCAATAGCGCGAGGGATATCCCAAGCAAGGCGAACAAGTATGTGGTCCTTTTTTTTATACCACTAAGGTGGCACACAAGCATACGGCCCACCTGATGGTAAGCAGTATATACGCTTATAGCCGCTAGCAACACCAGGGTTATCACTAACGGGTTGCCAACCATGTTGTTGATGAGGACTCAGTGTGCTAGCAGCATTACTACTAGCCCAGCGTATCCTCGTGGAGCACTGGCAACCTTACTTACCGCAGAAACACAACACTACATCAAGTAGTGTTATTTCACTGCGGTCTTCTGTAAGGCGGAGGTACAGTCCCCAGTCGGGCGGCTCCAATTTAAATGGGAAAACCCACGGAAAATCCCAAATCGCCCTACCTCTCTTATGGTAAACGGTCACCGTAGCCTATGGACGCTTACAACACCAGGGGGAACACTCGCGCGTTGCCGATCGTTACCTACAAATACATACAAACGATAACATTTCCAATGTTTTATGATTACGTAACAGGTGTCCTGGACATCTACGGTTTTGAGACGTTCGAGATCAACTCCTTCGAGCAGTTCTGCATCAACTACGCGAACGAGAAGCTGCAGCAGCAGTTCAACTCTCACGTGTTCAAGCTGGAGCAGGACGAGTACATTAAGGTACGTTTTTAGGGTTCCTTAGGGAAATTAAATATATACATATCGCCCATTACCCGTACCCGAAGGGTAACCAACTGAAACCCATTACTGAGAATTCGTTGTCCGTCTATCCCTCCGACTGTCTGTCAGCGGGCTGTATCTCATGATCCGTAATTTGGTGTAACATACTTCATCCCTCTCAAAGCGAGAGGAAAGATGTTCCACATCAAAAATTTTGCTTCTAGGAGGAGATATCGTGGAAAATGATCGAGTTCTACGACAACCAGCCGTGCATAGACCTGATCGAGGACCGGCTGGGCGTGCTGGCGCTGCTGGACGAGGAGTGCCGCGTGCCGCAGGGCTCCGACCTCGGCCTCGCGCGCAAGCTGCACGACCAGTGCGCCAAGTACCCGCACTTCATGAAGCCGCGGTTCGGACACGCCGGTAACAATTGTCATTCACTAGCGGCCCGCCCCGGCTTCGCACGGGTGGACATTTATTTTGTCTACCCGTGCGAAGTCGGGGCGGGTAGCTAGTATAATATATAGCCTATGTTACTCAATGATAATGTAGCTTTCTAACGGTGAAAGAATTTTTGAAATCGGTCCCGTAGTTTCGGAGCCTATTCAATACATACAAAAATACAAATCTTTCCTCTTTATAATATTATTATAGTATAGATATAGATTATAATACACTAGCTTTTACCCGTGGCGGCGCATGGTTTTACTCAGAGACATGTTATTTTTTCATGTTACATAGACTTCTGATCAGCGCTCAAAAGCGTCCAAGACAAATAACTTGAAAAACGCGGAATATACACGAATCGCGCGTCAGTCTCTCTCGTGACAAAAGTCACGCTAACAATGCCGTCCTGTATGGTGATCTTGTAAAAACTACCTGTAATGTTTTCGTATATATCGGGAGACAAGTAAAACTCAAGGCGGCCGGTAACACACTGTTTTATTTATAATGGCGGCGCACACTCGACGCGTCGTGCGCTCACCTATGCGTGTGCGTGGCTATGCCTACGCACACATACATAACACTACCCACTAGATTTTATTAGTTATAATAATAGTTGTAGTAATTTTTGCGCTCTGGAAATTCGTATGGAAAAGCAATTTTAAATAAAAACTGATTTAATTGTTAAAACAATCACCACCAAAACAGAAAGAGTGCGGTATGTCAGCTCATATTTTCTTGCATGCAAAATTAAGCCGTAAGGTAATGAGATAAGATTGAATCTTGGGTATTTTAGATTTGGATAATACACATGTATCCAAGTTCATATAGGTGAGCTTCTGACACTTTTATTTTGAATTTTGTACTAGACTCTGTGTCTATTATAATGACATGTCTCTGGTTTTACTACATATACAGTGCCGGTAGCAGGAACATTGTCGACAACGTATTCGAAAACGTAACTCGCGAAATGTCAAAATTGCCATACTAATTTTTAGTTCCACTTTTCACCGCCGCAGCGCTGTTCATTTTCCAATACAAAAATAGTCGAAGGCGATACGAAAACGTTGTAGACAATGTTCCTGCTACCGGCACAGATCTTTACACCAGTCCCGCACGGGGTAGGCAGAGAGTATAGAGCGCCATTTTAGTCTTGACTTGCACACCTCTTTTGCTTCTACATTCATCAATCCCTTCATACATGCCCGCCGGTTCCGAGTACTCTTTACCTTTCCATCATTCAGTATATGGGGCGAGTGAGGTGATCATGCTCAGCTGCCACAAAGGGAAGATCTTCCAGCCAGGCGGGTGTTGTGCCTGGGGAATAAGGCTCCGACTGTTCTAGTCGGAAACTTGTATATATGTCTAATTGCGTAGAAAACTTCGCTAGCGCGTGGCAGGATTGTGACGTATGTAGTTGTCATCCGTTGAATGTTATCCTGTTAGTAAATTTCTAACATTGGTTTATGTAGCGGTGAAGTCGCTACAATTACTTTGGCAATTTGATCTAGAAAGTTGGACCTTGGCTTTCCACAGCTTTTTCCACTCACATTCGCATTGTATATCTGTTTTGTCAGTCTTTCTACACACATTTTTTTCTATGGGTCCAAACCAACGTAGTTATTCCCTTTATCATCTTAACCATCACATTCACTGACAATACGGCAACGCGCGAGTTATACCCCTGGTGTTGCAAGCGTCCATAGGCTACGGTGACCGCTTACCATCAGACGGGCCGTAAGCTTGTTTGCCAACTGTATATAAAATGTGTATATAAAAAAAAACGACTAAACTGATTTGATTGAAATTTGGAATACAGATAGTTTATTACCTTTTATCGCGGGAAAATGTTACGTTCCTCTGGGATTCTAAGCTCAACGCGGACAAAGTCGCGGGCTGAACTAGTTTTTTTTTTATATATATGTATTATTATGTATTGCAGCGTTTATAATAAAACACTTTGCGGATAACGTGGAGTACCAATGCGGTGGGTTTCTGGAGAAGAACCGCGACACGGTGTCGGAGGAACAGCTGGAGTGTGTCAAGTCGGCGACCAACTGTCGTCTCATACACACCATCTTCGCCGCGGAGCGGGCCATAGACCAGTCCTCCACTCTACCACCGCCCAGTAGGAGAAGAACTACGCCTTCTGTACCCATTGCGAGTCTTACGGTGAGTTGACCTTTCTTGGATTTGGTGCTTGACCTTTAAGCTCAAGGTGACCACATATCTATACTAATACTAGCTGCCTGCCCCGGCTTCGCACGGGTATTCATTAAAAACATGTGGGGGTGGACTACCCTTAACATTTAGGGGATGAATGATGTTGTCCGATTCTCAGACCTACCCAATATGCACACAAAATTTCATGAGAATCGGTCAAACCGTTTCGGAGGAGCTTAACTACAAACACCGCGACACGAGAATTTTATATTTAAACGTGAAAGTAACTCTGTGTGTTTGTTACCGTTACACGACTAAACGGCTGAACGGATCGTAATAAAATTTTACAAGGAGGTAGATTATATCCTGGGGAAAGACATAGCCTACTTTTGTCTTCAATCAGATGCAGACGAAGTCGCGGGTAACTGCTAGTAACAGGTTTCTGCAGTCCTTCTCCATATAAAATTTAACTTTGGCAAAGTATATCCTCCTTACGTGCATTGTTTTTGTAAGTTACGACTGAATACCTGCGCCGCCTTACCCATTTGGTTCCCGTGACAATGCACTATTCCCTAAATGTAGCCAATTTTAATCTTATATGGCGGAAGACACATAAGAGAAATTTATCAGTTCCAAAGTAACCCCTTTGATATGGGTAACAATTGAAAGGCCTCGATGGCCGAATAAAAAATTGTATAAAAAAAATAAGCCCACTATTTTATACTACTATGGTGTCACACAAGCATACGGCCCACCTGATGGTAAGCAGTCACCGTACCCTATAGCCGTTGTTACTCTTTTTTTCCTCCCAGCAACCAGGTCGTCGCGCCTCTGGCCAGAAGCAGACAGTAGGCGCCCAGTTCAGAGCCTCGCTATCAGCTCTCATGGCCACCTTATCGGCGACCACCCCTCACTACGTGCGATGCATCAAACCCAATGATACTAAGCAACCCTTCACCTTCGATTCGGCGAGAGCTGTCAATCAACTCAGGTAACTAGTAATATGATATATCTTCACGCCTTCCCACAAGGGTCCCCGGAGAGGTAGGCAGAGGCTACAACACCCACTTTCCACCGAAGATAATTTGGTGCCAACGTGACAGATGGTGAGTCCGTCGCCGTCTCTTAGGTACTAAATACGTCCTTGAATTTCTTCTCAGACGTATGCAGGTTTCCTCACGTTGTTTTCCTTCACCGTCAAGCTCGTGGTTTGACTAAATACTTATTGGTACAGACCAGTGGGATTCGAACTTGCTTCTCTAGAATAGCAGGAAACGCTTCATTCTACACGGCCATCACGGCTGTTTGAATACCAGACGATTTATGTTTCACTCTTCACTCTTAACTTTGACGAGACCGCTGGTCTAGTGGTTAGTATACTTGACTGCTAAGCTAAAGGTCGCGGGTTCGATTTCCGCCGGGGCAAACATTTTTGCCTTGCTTCTGGGTGTTTGGTATGTATTATAAGTAGATATTTACAAAAAAAAGTATTTACAACTATTGTATCAGCTGCTAGTTCCCATAGTACAAGCTTTGATTATGTGGTAATGCCCAAGCATTATTATTATTATTAATTTTGATAAAAAAAAATATTATTTTGCAGAGCATGTGGTGTGCTTGAAACTATAAGGATATCAGCCGCTGGCTTCCCTTCACGATGGCTCTACCAAGACTTCTTCCACAGGTAAACTATTCACACAAGAGATATTTTAAAGAGTAATCTAAGTTAGTTGTCAGACTTTCTGCTTCTAACAGCCCTCTAATGATAGCCAGTAGATTGTTGTACAAGGTGCTAAAGTGACCCATTGTATATTAGGTAGTTTTACTACTAATTAGTAAATAGATACCGAGTTACAATGGGTTTTAGCGCCGTGTGTAACACTCTGCTTTTCACTACGAATGCGAAAAAATAAAATAATCCAGAAATTAATTATTTATGACCAATTCAAATTGTAATTTGAGAAAAAATTAAAAAAAAATCGCGCCATTGACTTTTTATTTCTTCTGTAGCCCAACGCAATACACGTATTCCTCCGAAAAAATCACAGATTTGGCAATTCCATTTCTGTAAAGCAGTAATATGTCGAGTCTTTATTTATAATTGTTATGATTTTTATAAGTGTTATAACCTTTTCCCCTAAAACAGGATATTCTATTTATTCCCGGCTCTAGAACACTACAATGACGAATTTTTTGAGAATGAGGAGTAAAAAAATTTTTTGCATGAAAATAATGTGTAATTTTCGCAGGTACCGTCTCCTGTGCTTGTACAAGGAGATAGACCGCGGCAACATCAAACAGACATGTGGACGGATACTGGCGAGGCATCTTCGTGAGCCAGACAAGTACCAATTCGGTGCTACTAAAATATTCTTCAGGGCTGGCCAGGTAAGGTTTATACGTACATCTACATGTAGTCATAGTTTTAGTCATACCACAAGCTTTACGGTGAAGGAAAACATCGTGAGGAAACCTGCATACGTCTGAGAAGAGATTCAAGGACGTATGTAGTGCCTAAGAGACGGCGACGGACTCACCATCTGTCACGTTGGCACTAAATTATCTTCGGTGGAAAGTGGGTGTTGTAACCTCTGCCTACCTCTCCGGGGACCCTTGAGGGAAGGCGTGAAGTACTCTGTCCAGTAGGGCAAGCATGAATAAATTTACAATGATGACGACAACGTGTTCGTATCGCCTTCGAATATTTTTGTATTGAGAAATGTACAGCGCTGCGGCGGTGAAAAGTGGAACTAAAAATGTATATGACAATTTTGACATTTCGCGAGTTACGTTTTCGAATACGTTGTCGACAATGTTCCTGCTACCGGCACTGACATATGTTGAATGTGACCGCAGGTGGCGTATTTGGAGAAGATCCGTGCGGATATCCAGCGCGCGTGCTGCGTGCGCGTGCAGAGCTGCGTGCGCAGGTTCATCGCGCGCCGCCGGTACCTGCGCCGGGCCGCCGCGCTCCGCGGGCTGCAGGCGCGCGCCCGGGGCTTCCTGGCCAGGCGGTACGTGCACCACCTGCACGGAACACATCTATACTAATATTATAAAGCTCAAGTGTCTGTTTGTAATGTCTAAATAACACTTTTTTCGAAATGCATATGAAAGTTAACACGTTTCTAATGGCAAAAAAGCAATGAACATTTTTTTAGTCTCTGTTTGTTTGGGGTAATCTCCGAAACCTCTGGGCCGATTCCAATGGAATTTAACTGGCAGATAGCAAATTTTATTGGGCGTAACGTAGGCTTCTTTTTTTTTCTTAATATAATGGTTCCGCGCAACTAATAAAAAAAACCTTAAATGTGTGAAGAACATCCGAACGGCGGGGCTAATTTGAATAAGACTCACTGTAAGGTAGCTGATGCTATTAGCGTAACTTAGGCATAATTTATTTTGGATAAATAATTATGGTACGTGCAACAAAAATCTAAACCCATGAAATTGTCAACAAAATTAATTCCACGCGTACGAAGTCGCGGGCAGACCTAGTCTATACTAATATTATAAAGCTGAAGAGTTTGTTTGTTTTAACGCGCTCATCTCAGGAACTATTGAATCGAATTGAAAAAATATTTTTGAAGTGGATATTTTATTTATCGAGGAAGGCTTTAGGCTATACTAGCTGCCCGCCCCGGCTTCGCACGGGTAGAGAAAATAATTGGTAAATATCTACCCATGTGAAGCCGGGGCGGGCCGCTAGTACTTTATATACCACTGGCACACAAGCATACGGCCCATCTGATGGTAAGCAGTCACCGTAGCCTATAGCCGCTTGCAATACCAGGGATATCACTAACGGGATGCCAACCCTGTTGTTGATGAGAACTCACTGTGCTAGCAGCATTACTACTAGCCCAGCGTATCCTCGTGGAGCACTGGCAACCTTACTTACCGTAGAAACACAACACTACATCAAGTAGTGTTATTTCACTGCGGTCTTCTGTAAAGCCCTACCCCTCTTTTTAAAGATGTATGTACGAAGCTCCTAAACGGATGAACTGATTTTGATTAAGTTTTTTTGGTTTCAAAGGTGACTTAATGTTCTTAGCTATGATTTGTAGAGGATTTTGAGTCGGGGGTGTTAATTTTTTTTTATTACGATAGTGTTTTTTTACAGCAAAGCTCAAGAAGTCCGTCGTCACCGGGCCGCGATCAAGCTGCAGAGGAATATCCGAGGTTGGCTGGCGCGGGTGAAGTACCAGCGGCTGCGGCGGCTGGCGATAGGGCTCCAGGCCTTCGCCCGGGGACACCTGGCGCGGCTGCTCTACAGGGACCGAAGGAGGGTCAAGGCTGTGAGTTAAAGATTAGATAAACGTTAATTGACAAATAAAAATATCGATATTTTAAATAGGTGAAAATATTCGTTAATATTTTATACAGGATTTGATATTAATTCGTATCGTTAATCACACGCATAAAAATATCGTGTATCACGTCAACGATGGAAATATCTCGTAGTTGGAACGAATGAATTATTCGAACTACGAATAATATATGAGCGTTTGAAAATGTACTCCTTTCTAACGGGTTAAAGTTGATATTGTGATATGATATTATTATTTGATATCATTAATTTTCTTTATTGGATATGATAATTATTTTTTCTTGTTCGTTAGTTTTAATGGTTAATGAATATATTTGACATCTCTACTGTGAGTTATTCATGTGTTACATGATAAGGAAGCTGGGGAAAATATGGTGACAATTTAGTGACTTTGTGGCTAGAGTGACGACTCTTGCTTAAGTCGTAACTGTAAGGCTCGCTCTTTTTTAGGGTTCCGTACCTCAAAAAAGGAAATAGGAACCCTTACAGGATCACTTTGTTGTCCGTCTGTCTGTCAGTCAAGACCTTTTTCTCAACGCGTGGATTTATCAAGTTGTAATTATGGCAAGAAGCAGTGTCTTGCAGCACGTATAAAGGGAAAATCTGAAAAACGTTAATATATAGTTAATAAAAAAAAAAAAAACTATTAATCTTACAAAAATATCATTTCCTCTCCTTACCTACAAGTTTGTACTGAACCGTCGGTGCGCGAGTTCGACTCGCACTTGTCCGTTTTTTTCCCTATATGCACTAAAAAACTTGTGATGGGTCACGATGGGGAAGCATTGAAAAAACCGGGTCATTATAAAGTTTGGAAAACACTGCTCTGAGCTAACACTATAAACTCGTTTCGTTATCAGAGACAGACACTAAATTGTATTTATATGTGTAGATATATTCTATACTAGCGGCCCGCCCCGGCTTCGCACGGCTAGACATTTATCAATTAATTTCTCTACCCATGCGAAGCCGGGGCGGGCAGCTAGTATAGCCTAAAGCCTTCCTCGATAAATAAAATATCCAACACAAAAATAATTTCTTCAATTCGAACCAGTAGTTCCTGAGATCAGCGCGTTCAAACAAACAAACTCTTCAGCTTTATGAAAGTATAGATAGAGATTATAGACACGAGTATATCTGTACTTGTAGCAGGGACATTGTCGACAACGTTTTCGTATCGCCTTCGACTATTTTTGTATTGGAAAATGAACAGCGCTGCGACGGTGAAAAGTGGAACTAAAAATTAGTATGTCAATTTTGACATTTCGCGAGTTATGTTGTCGACAATATTCCTGCTAACGGCACTGTTCCTTGCAGGCTCTAACTATCCAGCGCTACGGCCGCGGTTTCCTAGCGAGGCAGCGTGTCAAGAAGATAAGGAGACAGATTATAATTGCACAAGCCTCTGTAAGTATTATACTGACTTATAAGTGTTATCGATTACCCATCTAATATATAAAATTCTCGTGTCACAGTTTTCGTTGCCATACTCCTCCGAAACGGCTTGACCGATTTTGATGAAATTTTTTGTGCTTATCCGGTATCTATGAGAATTGGCCAACATCTATTTTTCATCCCCATAAATGCAAAAAAAAAAATGTCCACACGAGCGAAGCCGGGGCGGGCAGCTAGTAAAATAATAAAAATGAATATATTTATGTGTGTTTGTTTGTATTAAATGTACTGAAAATTTCTGGACTGATTTTGTAAATTCTTTCACCGACGTATTTATTATATTGATTGACGAGACCGCTGGTCTAGTGGTTAGTATACCTGACTGCTACGCTAGAGGTCGCGGGTTCGATTCCCGCCGGGGCAAACATTTATGTGACAAATATGTTTGCCTTGCGTTTGGGGGTTTGGTATGTATTTTAAGTATGTATTATCAAAAAAAAAGTATATAAGTATTATATCGGGTCCTGGTTTCCATAGTACAAGCTTTGCTTAGTTTGAGGCCAGATGGAGCTGTGTGATAATGTCCGAGTATTATTATTATTATTATTGATACGCGGGTGAAGTCGCGAGGGAAAAGCTGGTCCTTCATAAAATAACATAAGAATTTCTATATCTTAATGATTAGTTAATTATTAGACCAAAACGTAAATCATAAAAATGCTAACGTAAAATAACACATCATTATTCAATTTCTAATACTAAATCATCTTGACTGGACTGGGGACTTTTATGTAAGCTACAAGATAAGCTTGATTCAATAATACTTCCACTCCTAGATCCGTCGCTTCCTCGCCCGCCGTCAATACAAGCGCCTGCGCATCGAAGCCCGAAGCCTGGACCACGTGAAGAAACTCAACAAGGGATTGGAGAATAAGATCATTAGCTTACAACAGCGACTGGGAACGGCCATGGAGAAGAGCAAGGCTATAGAACCACTGCAAGCGCAGATTGTGGAGCTCAAGTAAGTTTCCTTAGATTTGGAGAATGTGATCAACTATCTGGAGAATATGGAGAATATTATCAACTACGGTATGACGGAAAGGTAAAGTGTACTATAATATGTTATACCACTAATGTGTCAAACAAGCAAAGCGCATCTGATGGTAAGCGGTCACCGTAGTCTATGGACGCTTGCAACACCACTCGCGCATTGCTGACCAAGATGTATAAAGAGATTGTTGAATGTAGAAGAAGCAAAACTCTAGTGAAATGGCGCTCTATACTCTCTGCCTACCCCGTGAGGGACTTGGCGTGATTATATGTATGTATTTATGTACTATCAGCGACACCTTGGATTCGTGATAGAGATGGCTTACCCATCTCTATCGATATTTATAGATACACTGTAGGTGCAGTTTGTGGAGCTCAAGTCAGTTTTGGTGAATGTTGGGAGTGTAAAATGATGTAGGGCGATTTGGGATTTACCATTTAAATTGGAGCCGCCTGACTGGGGACTGTACCTCCGCCTTACAGAAGACCGCAGTGAAATAACACTACTTGATGTAGTGATGTGTTTCTGCGGTAAGTAAGGTTGCCAGTGCTCCACGAGGATGGCTAGTAATGCTGCTAGCACAGTGAATGCTCATCAACAACATGGTTGGCAACCCGTTAGCGATACCCCCGGTATTTCTAGCGGCTATAGGCTACGGTGATTGCTTATATGCCACCTTAGTGGTATAAAAAAAAAGAGATCAGCGTACTGGAGGAAATGGAGAATACCATCAGCTCGCAGCACGACCTTAGTTTAGCGACAATGTAAAGCAAACAGCTGCCGCAAAATGTAAAACTGCCAGCAGCATATCCACTCAGAGCTGTCTCAGAGATATGACATGAAATCGGGTCATATACGCGATATTAAATTGTTTATTTACCACCCGACGTTTCGACCGAGTTGCATCGGCCGTGGTCACGGGCTGACAGCTTAATATCGCGTATAAGACCCGTTTTCATGTCATTACTATGTGTTTAAATCGCGAAAGTTTAAAAACAGTGTCTCAGAGATGTCTAGATTTTTTCATATTTTTTTATATCATGATTGCTACATGAAAAAGACAGAGCACTGAATTTCCTGCGGTTCTTTTAAGGAGACTTTTGTCTAACCGTTAGTAATTGAGACCTTTTTAAGTGCCTTATGGTGCCAATTTTGTTGTTCAAAATTACTAAACTTAACTAATTTGACAGGTTTAAAAATATTGCCATCCTTATTTAACCCTGCACATGAGAAAGGGATAGCAAGACTTTAGACCTGTTAAATTAGTTAAGTTTAGTAATTTTGAACAACAGAATCGACACCAATAAGGGCCTAAGCTGAATAAATGAATTTTGATATGATTTTGAGCTCGAAAGTCCTTTCACAGCAGGAATTCATCATAATAGTGTTATTTGACGGAGATCTTTTCTGTATAGTGAGAAATATATTTCTTAACATATATCTTATACTATATGTTTATCCCCTAGGGCGAAATTAGAACTCCTAAAACTAGTGGAGATTGAAGCGAAGACGCTTAAAGTCGACAAGCAAGAAAAGGATAGCCTGATAGAAGCATTGCAGGCGGAATTGACTAAAGAAAGAGAGAACAACAAGCAACTTATGGTAGAGAAGAAAGAGATAGAAGATACCTACAAGAAAGACAGGGAGTTGCTGGAAGCTGAGAGTGAGAAGCTAGCTAACGAGCTGAGGAGCAATAAGGAGCATTATGAATTGGCCATTGAAGGTGACACATTTATTTATTTACTAGCTGGCCGCCCCGGCTTCGCACGGGTAGACATTCGTTTCGGGGCATAGACATTTATCAAATAATTTTGTCTACCCGTGCGAAGCCGGGGCGGGCAGCTAGTATTATATCTAGCCTATGTTACTCAGTGATAATTAAGCTTTCTAACGGTGAATTTTTTTTTGAAATCGGTCCAGTAGTTTCAGAGCCTATTCAATACAAACCCACAAAAATACAAATCATTCCTCTTTATAATATTTATATTAGTGTAGATTTATTTATATATTAAGCACAAAAAACAGAACACAATTTTATAAAAAAAAAGTACAAGTTGAATTAAAAAACGTCTGATGCGAATGCTCCAAGGTATGTGCATAGCGTTACAAGTAATAAAACTAATTAATGTATGAAGCTTAACAAACGTTTAATTAAACCTAATTAAATACCACTAATATCATAAACTAGCTGTCCCGAGACGTTCTCCTGTCTTAGCTATGAATTAATAAAAATACACCATAGAAAAAGGACCTTTAGTTTATCCCGAAATTAAAAATGTCCCGAATTGATTCAGGTGTTACTTTATGGAAATTCATATTTATAGAATACAAAATATATTATATTATAAGGTGTGAGCTTCTTCTTCCTGAAGAAACCACACCTGAGCTCACACCTGGGCGCAGGCCGTTCGACCGTATCACACTCATTTAAGCGGACAAAGCAAATTATAATATATTTGTATTCTATAAAAATGACCCGTTTTTTTCAATTTTTGCTTTTCATGAAAACCTTCTCCTGACAATGACAAACAAGAAAAAGGAGTTAGTGAAATCGGGGGCAACAGCTAGTAATTACATACAAAGTGTTATCTCACTGATATTAATTGATGAATCACTCCGCTATATTTTATTTATGTGCTCTGATATTGATGTTGCAGTTATTTGAGGCTTACAAGATTTTAGTGTATTATCCGTAGATACTTACTTATTTATCTTCGAGTCGAGTTCCTTTCGTGGTAGGCAGAGGTATTTTGATAATTTAAATAATATCTTCTTGCATTAAATATTTAATACTAGCGGCCCGCCCGGCTACGCACGGGTAGACATTAGTTTCGGAGCATAGACATTTATCAAATATTTTGTCCACCCGTGCGGAGCTAGTCTACACTAATATTATAAAGAGGAAATATTTGTATTTTTGTATGTAACGAATAAACTCAAAAAGTACTGGACGATTTTAATAATTCTTTTTGCATTAGAAAGCTACATCATCACTGAGTAACATAGGCTATATATTATACTAGCTGCCCGCCCCGGCTTCGCTCGGGTAGACAAAATATTTGATATCAATGTCTACCCGTGCGAAGCCGGGGCGGGCCGCTAGTATAATATATAGCCTATGTTACTCAGTGATAATGTAGCTTTCTAACGGTGAAAGAATTTTTGAAATCGGTCCAGTAGTTTCGGAGCCTATTCAATACAAACCCACAAAAATACAAATCTTTCCTCTTTATAATATTAGTGTAGATCGGCGATTGCTTTCATGATATTCTGAGGAAAAAGGTAAAGGGATATAACAATATTTTTGCGCTCTGTATTTTATTTAAAATTGTTAAAACAATCAGCATAGCAGCCAAAATAATCTGTCCTCTTCTTACACGCTATGAGCACAATAAACAGAATGATCGCGGTATACCTTAGCCACACGTCAGCCCATATTTTCTTGCATTCAAAATTAAGCCGTGCAGTAATGAGATAAGATTGAATCTTAAGTGTTTTAGATTTGTACAATAATAGATACACATGTAACATATAACATGTTCATATAGGTGAGCTTCGGACACTTTTATTTTGAATTTTGTACTAGACCCAATGTCCATGTATTAGTACGTCAGTGGTAAAGAACACTCAAGTTTCTTGTCGTTTCTTCCCCTGTGGCTTTTTTCGAACCGGTGGTAGACTTTCATAAGTGCCTTAACCTACGAAAAAAAAAAAAAACTATTGACGAGACCGCTGGTCTAGTGGTTAGTACACCTGACTGCTACGCTAGAGGTCGCGGGTTCGATTCCCGCCGAGGCAAACATTTATGTGAAAAATTTTTGTCTTGCGTCTGGGTGTTTGGTATGTATTATAAGTATGTATTTACGAAAAAAAAGTATATAAGTATTATATCAGCTGCTGGTTCCCATAGTACAAGCTTTGTTTAGTTTGGAGCCAGTTGGCGCTGTGTGATAATGTCCAAACAAACAAACAAACATTATTATTATTATTATAATGAGATTTCATTTGATATTTTAGTACTAGTATTTCTTTGAAAATTGTTTATTCAACATATTACCGCAACATACCCGATTAGATAACATAGATAAATGTTATAACTTACAATTAATTAATATTCGGTCAGGCGGACGTATCGTAAGGTCGTACTAGATGCGTTTTCGCATCACGTTTGCAATGGAAAATGTGAGCTATGTGCCATTGATTAGAATTGATTATAGTGTACACTTTGAAGCAAGCGAAGTGGGAAATTAGATCTAAATGTTAAAACAGTGACACACTTTTTTTAATACATATTCTTGTGTTTTTGTGGAGACTATCATGGTTTTAATTTGATGACAACTCTCTTGCTCATCTCACTAACACTAAAATTTAACCAAAATATGTGAATAATGCGCCGTGGTGATATGAAGTGTTGCCTGCTTGTAACGACGCTAGTTCCTATCCCACCAGTCTAATAATGAGTTTTTCTAACTATTAGTCACACCACGAGCTTCACGGTGAAGCAAATGAATGATTCACGAGGAATGCATTCGTCTGAGAAGAAATTCAAGGACGTATGTAGTGCGTAAGAGACGGCGACGGACTCACCATCTTTCACGTTGGCACCAAATGATCTTCGGTGGAAAGTGGGTGTTGTAACACATCTGCCTACCTCTTCGCAGAGTATTCCTTACGTAGTGTTAGAAAGAATAAGCAGTAACGATGGTAGGACCGAGTGAAGTGATAGATTGTTTCACTGAGTCCGCTGTGACTCAGTGGTCGGTGCAATACGAATCCAGGGCTAAATTTTGGAAGGGTTAGTCGTTATTATTGTCGTTTTTAGGTAACAAACACACCAGGGCCGTAGCTATTGAATTGTGGCCTTACTTAAAATACCAAATGCCATACCATCAGAAGATTCATTTTTGTATAATGATATAGAACTTGCTTCTGCCTGCGACCACGTCCGCGTAGCTTTTTTCTCGGGATAAAAGTATCCTATGTGTTAATCCAGGTTATACATTATCTGTGTTCCAAATTTCATCAAAATCCGTTGATTAGTTTTTGCGTGAAAGAGTAACAAACATCCATCCATTCATCCATACTCACAAAATAAAAATAAATAAAATAACATAAACAAACAGATAACCATGGATATGTTTACTTATACTTTTTATACTATACGAATATTTTTTCGCAAATATAGGTGCTTGGTCCTCAGGTGGGCCGTACGCTTGAGTGCCGACTTAGCAGCATTATAAAACTATTTTGTCAGGGTATAGTTTTGAAAAAACTTGTGTGTTACAGAGAGAGACAAACAACACGAAACAGAAAAGAGAGCACTAAGTGCAGAGTTGGAGGCTGAACGGCAGAGTAGGCAGAAGCTGCTCGCTTCACAATACGAGCTGCAAGAAAGGATCGACTCCTTGCAGAGGTATGGGATAGACAATTTCTAAGATGTTTTGAAAAGCTGGTGTAGCCGTGTGGTATTGGGCGTTACTTTCTACTCTAGCGACGCAAGCTCGAATCCCACCAGTCTGTTCCAATGAGTTTTTCTAACTTAATCACAGTGATTAGTCACACCACGAGCTTTACGGTGAAGGAAAACATCGTGAGGAAACCTGCATACGTCTGAGAGGAAATTCAAGGACGTATGTAGTGCCTAAGAAACGGCGACGGACTCGCCATCTGTCACGTTGACACCAAATTATCTTCGGTGGAAAGTGGGTGTTGTAACACCTCTGCCTACCCCTCGGGGACCCTTGTGGGAAGGGGTTAAAGATGTATTGTATTATTACTAGTATTCGTTCAAAGAACAACTTAACAGTAGCGTTTAATCGACATATAAAATTACCTATTATAAAACATAGTTACACGCCGCTGTCTGTCTGTATGAAGGCGATAAACTCAAAATTTACCGAACGGATTTTCATACGGTTTTTACCAATCGTAGGAGTGATTCATGAGGAAGGTTTAGATTGTATAATTTATGAATGTTTTGTTTAAATTGGCTGAAATGACGATGATGGCTGACTTGTGGAATCTTTTAGCTACATTCGATTTAGCCGACTTTGTCGAGTATGACGCTGAGCTGAGCTGAAGTGAGAGCTAGTAATATTCCATTTGTTCTTTCTTTTTTTCCAGAACGCCAGCACCTAAAGAGCACAGGAGATCTTTGTCGGATGCTAGCAGCAATTCACAACAAGAGACTACCGTTGAAGATGTATGTTCTTATTCATTAAATATTTGTTTGCGTTCCAATGCGTCGCTAAAACCTGTGTCCATATCAACTAGGGGCCTTGAGTCTCACGTGTAATTGAAAAAAAACATGGTTAATTGAATTGAAAATAAATATGGACGATTGCAACTGATTCAGGAGCAGAATTTATAAACCATCCAATTTTTGTTAGTGAAGGTTAAAAAACTAGTAGGTATATATTTTTTTAAACTAACTTTTATTGCTGATCACATCCTATCATTTGATACGTGTACAATAGGGGTTACCGTGGAAATTATAAATTTGCATTTTGCGACGGCCGCCATGTTGGATTAAAAATGGTGGTATTTAGGTTATCATGCATTGTCGCGAGCACCAAAGGTGTATGCCAAATTTGACTACACATATCAGATAGATTAAATTAAATTTATTAAAAAAAAAAATTCAAATGTTTTCATATTTTAATAGTACAAAAAAGCCTTGATTTAAATCACCAACCCTAATCGAGGGTATTAAAGACCCTGCAAAAATCTCACAAAACTCTTTTAAATCCCATCTTTCTTGGCAAAACCATGAGAGATTATATTAGGAGTTTTTAAACAACATGTCTGTCTTCAGGACTACGGCTATGGTTCAGTTCGGTCCGTGGAGACGTCCCGGCCTGCCTTGGAGGCTGTCAACTGGTCCGCCGGTACGCACCATAACGGACCTGCGCCGGTAAGGAACTTGATCCACTACGAGTATATAACACAATCTACACAATACACTAATATTAGGTCCTTACATATGAAATTGGCGTTTTGTATGGGAGGAACAAAAAGTCGAATATTTTTTAATATAATATATTTAATTAATCAAAGTATGAACCATTATTTTCTATGCACTTTTGCCATCTCACAGGTAGTTCATTGATCCCTTTACTAAAAAAACCAGTCGGACGGGAATCAATAAAATCTTTGAAGGCGATTTGGACTGCCCCATCGGAGTTGAATTTTTTCCCTTGCAAGAAGTTATCCAAATTTCGAAAAAAATGGTAATCTGTTGGAGCAAGGTCCGGGGAGTACGGAGGATGTCTTAGACTTTCCAATTGAAGCTCTTCTAATTTAGTAGCCGTCTGTAGCGCAGTGTGTGGTCTAGCGTTGTCGTGAAGCAGCAGTGGCGTGGAGCGATTGACCAGCCTAGGTTGTTTAGCCGCTAGCTTTTCCATCATGGTTTGCAATTCCTGACAATAGACATCAGCCGTAATAGTCTGGCCAGATTTGAAAAAACTGTAATGAACAATACCGGCACTAGTCCACCAAACGCTTACAAGTAACTTTTTTGGGGTTAATTTTCGCTTGGGGCAGGATTTGGCTGGCTGGCCAGGATCTAACTATTGCGCTGAGCGCTTCCGATTATCGTAAAGAACCCATTTTTCATCACAGGTAATGATTCGGTTTAAAATACCTTCATTATTGTGCCGGTTTAGTAATGTAACGCAGGTCGAAATTTCCAGAACGAAAACGTTGGAACCAAAAACGAACTGTGTTTTCTTTTGCAACACGACCGCCATACACATCATTCACCCTTCGAGTTGTTTCCGCAGCACTAGTGCCACGGCGGAACTCGTACTCGTAAATAATGCGATATTTAAGGTTTTCCATTTTGTAAAATGAGTGACGCAAACAGAAAAAAACAGAAGAAAAAAAACAAATGAATGACGATCATCGAAGCACAAATACATGAGTCTATAGCTGTACAAATTTGAATTTGGAATTCCTTACCAAAGAGGAGAAATTCGTGATTAAAGTGGCCAGTACGAAAAACGCCAATTTCATATGTAAGGACCTAATATTATAAAGAGGAAAGATTTGTATTTTTGTGGGTTTGTATTGAATAGGCTCCGAAACTACTAGACCGATTTCAAAAATTCTTTCACCGTTAGAAAGCTACATTATCACTGAGTAACATAGGCTATATATTATACTAGCTGTCCACCCCGGCTCCGCACGGGTGGACAAAATATTTGATAAATCTGTATGCTCCGAATCTAATGTCTACCCGTGCGAAGCCGGGGCGGGCCGCTAGTATCGTATATTGTAATTAAACTGCAATCATTGTGACGTCCCATATTTTTTTAAACCACTAAGGTGGCCACACAAACATACGGCCCACCTGATGGTAAGTCACCGTAGCCTACAGCCGCTAGCAATACCAGGGGTAACACTAACGGGTTGCCAACCATGTTGTTGATGACTCACTGTGCTAGCAGCATTACTACTAGCCCGGCGTATCCTCGTGGAGCTCTGGCAACCCTACTTACCGCAGAAACACAACACTACATCAAGTAGTGTTATTTCACTGCGGTCTTCTGTAAGGAGGAGGTACAGTCCCCAGTCGGGCGGCTCCAATTTAAATGGGATAACCCACGGGAAATCCCAAATCGCCCTAACTTTCACTTTGACAGCGACATAAAATGACGGTTTTAAAAAATAAACTGTATGTTCAGATCGCCGACGCCGGCCTAGTCCTCCGCATGCAGAATAGAATATCGGCCCTGCAGAGCGAGCTGTCGAGGACCGCGAAACGCGCTAATGACCTCGAAGAACGCCTTATGAGTGAGTACCGCGTAAGCTCCTTATGAGAACTATCTTCTCATAAGGAGCATAAGGGCTTCCTCCTGCATATAATCAAATTGTGGAATGAGCTCCCCGCGGTTTTTCCAAAGGAGTACAGCATGGGGTTTTTAGTATTTTTAGGGTTCCGTTCCTTAAAAGGAAAAAAGGAACCCTTGTAGGATCACTTTGTTGTCTTTCTGTCTGTCTGTCAAGAATTTTAATCTCAAGAACGCGTGGAGTTATCAAATTGAAATTAGTATGAAATACCCGGGTCTATCTATGGTCTCTTTCGGCTGTAAAATAATCAAACCTGTAAGTCAATATAAAGAAAACATATTACCGTTTATGTCGCAAATGTTCACATATTTCACAAGGGAATCAAAACCTACAGGGTACTTCCCGTTGACCTAGAACCATGAAATTTTGCAGGAAGCAGTGTCTTACAGCACAAGTAAAGGATAAAATCTGAAAACCGTAAATATGAAGTTTTTTTTTTTATGCCAATTTACTAAAAAAAACATTCCTGTTTCGCGCTGTTGAGAGTCACCGAAGAATAATGACCTCAGTTGAAGCTCTCCTACTTTTAACCTTACCTACAAGTGTGTAGGGAACCCTCGGTGCGCGAGTCCGTCTCGCACTTGGCCGATTTTTTATACGGCAATTATTTTTGAAATGTATGTATGTAATTGTATTCGTTGGTCAGCCCGTCTCTCCTCGTCCCCGACCAACCCGAACGTCGACCGGTACAGAGTGGAAGAGATGGAGATTGAGAACAAGAAGCTAAGAGAACACTTGGACCGACTGCGGGCGGCGGGAGACACCGCACTAATATCCAAAGAGGTTATCGGTAGGTTGAATTATGGCCGTAGACTGAGTAGCTATTAGACGAAGGTACCGCGAGCGTGAAAGAGACGGAGATAGATTTTTTTTAAAAACAAGCCGTGGTGGCCTTGTGGTTGAAGCAACAGGCCTGTCATCTGATGGGCCCAGGTTCGAATCCCAGCCTGTACCAATGAGTTTTTCTAAGCTTAAGTACAGTGATTAATCACACAATGAGCTTTTAAAAAAAAGAGAGGTAGGGCGATTTGGGATTTTCCGTGGGTTATCCCATTTAAATTGGAGCCGCCCGACTGGGGACTGTACTTTCGCCTTACAGTAGACCGCAGTGAAATAACACTACTTGATGTAGTGTTGTGTTTCTGCGGTAAGTAAGGTTGCCAGTGCGCCACGAGGAAACGCTGGGCTAGTAGTAATGCTGCTAGCAGTGAGTCCTCATCAACAACATGGTTGGCAACCCGCTAGTGATACCCCTGGTATTGCTAGCGGCTATAGGCTACGGTGACTGCTTACCATCAGGTGGACCGTATGCTTGTGTGCCACCTTAGTGGTATAAAAAAAAACATTAAAGAGATAATAATGCTTGGAGATTATGACACAGCGCCATCCAGCCCCCAACTAAGCAAAGCTTGAACTATGAGAACCAGAAGTTGAAATATTACATATATACTTTTTTTTGTAAATACATGCCAGACGCAAGGCAAACACGTTGGTCACATATATGATGCCCTAGCCGGAATCGAACCGCGACCTCTAGCGTAACAGTCAGGCATACTAACCACCAGACCAGCGGTCTTGTCGAGATAGTTATCAATGTGTGCGTAAAGTGCTGCCAACATAAGTAACTTCCCCCGCTTAGCTGAAACAAATGATAAGTTCAATTACATAAAATACTTTACGAAACGTTAAAAAAACCGTGAAAGCTGTGTCCTTGCCTTGTACATTAGTACCGTATATAGCCTTCTCCTTGTGTGTGAGGAGAGCAGAATATGTTATTAGTGCCAATTCTGTTGTTCAAAATTACTAAACTTAACTAATTTGTCAGGTCCTAAAAACATTGCCATCCTTATTTAACCCCGCACATGAGAAAGGGATAGCAAGACTTTTAGACCTGTCAAATTAGTTTAGTTTAGTAATTTTAAACAACAGAATCGACGCCATTACCTCTATTACTTACACTCAAATCGTATCAAGGACCAATAACAATACAATAATTTCATAATCTAATATCCTGACCAGAGGATGTATTTTATACCACTAAGGTGGCAAACCAGCATACGGCCCGCCCGACGGTAAGCGGTTACCGTAGCCTATGGACGCTTGCAACACCAGGGGTATCACACGCGTTGCCGACCCTTAATCTATACTAATATTATAAGAGGAAAAGTATGTATTTTTGATTGTGTGTATGTTTGTATTGAATAGGCTCCGAAACTACTGGACCGATTTCAAAAATTCTTTCACCGTTAGAAAGCTACATTATCACTGAGTTACATAGGCTATATATCATATCGATACGCGGGCGAAACGGGGAAACAGCTAGTCATTAATACAATCTTAAGCGTTTTAAAAAAGATTTTTTTCGTCAGAACAACTAGCTGTAATGCAGAATGAACTGGACAGACGGCGGGACGAATGTATACAGTTGAAGAGCGTTCTCAGTAATCAGGTGAGTTATTACATTATAATCTATAATCTTATATGTTCATGCGTTCGAATACTTCTACCAGTACTGTGCCGGTAGCAGGAACATTTTTCGACTACGTAAATGAAAACGTATCTCGCGAAATGTCAAAATTGTCATAAAAATTTTTAGTTCCACTTTTCGCCGCAGCAGCGCTGTCCATTTTTCAATACAAAATTAGTCGAAGACGACCACATTCAACGATTTTTATATATTAGATATAAGTGAGGTTAAATACATATATGATTATTTTATTTTTATTAGGGTTTTTATTTAATAATGGGGGAATTAGCTTCTTGTGTAATAAATTAGATCATTCCAAAGTGACAATCCTAATTTTATGAGACAGACAGATTTATCTCAGGAAATATTGATAAGAACATATCTCATGATGAAATACAAGATAACATAAATGAAATGTTTGTTCACACCAAAACACTGATACACTAAAAAAATATGTGAAGTCTGTCCGTCCGTATTAATCTTATCTGTTTGTTTGTTAACGCATCCAAATGTAAATAAAAATACATCAATTAACCAAAGGCTTACTAGGAGGTACGAATGAAATAATTTGTCTAAGACCTATTCACTTTTTCTCATCGTCCTCGCATTGATATAGTTTTTTATTCTACAGTGATGGCAAAAAGGGTCGGCCTCGCGCGTTTTATTTCCCTAGTGTTGTAAACGTCCCTAGGCTACGATGACTACTTTAGTGGTATAAAAAACAATATGTGCTGCCTCATGGCCAGCGGTCACCGTAGCCTGCAATACCTGCAGTATTTATTACAAGCGATTTGACAATCTGAAGCAGCAAAAGCAATACCTATTCCCTTTTGCTGTTTCAGATTGTCAAATCTCTTGCTTCAGACTCGTAGATGTTTGCAAATAACACATGTGCAATTTATTGAATAAATAAATAATTAAATAAATCTTTTAGCAAGAACACAACATAAAATATTAAGTTTTCATAAAGTAGAATATGTTATCAAAACGAGCAAACTCGCGTGCCACAACTACTGTCGATTTCAGCTGTTTTTTCATCAAACATTTAGTTTATAGATAACTCTTTACTGTACACCTTAAAACTATAATACAGAAACATAATTTATTATACATATCGGTACAAATGGCGGCCTTATCACTAGGTGTGATCTCTTCCAGACAGTTTAGAGTATTTGTTGCTTAAATTTCATCCACACGGGTTGTTTGTCAGTTTTTTTAACAACGGCGATGTGAAATGTAACCCGTGTGTAATGATTGTGTGTGTTAATAATGACACAAATATTGTCCGGTGTTAAAATATCAAAGACACTGTTTATGGATTCACCTGTGCATAGGAGTAATTTTCATTATTGTCGTAAGGTAATTCTTGAATTTTTTAAGGTTAAGGTGTAAGGTTAAAGCCGCGTGGTTCTAGTAAAAATAAAAAACCCGATTAAAAGTGTCTTTGTCCACCGTATAAATTACCTCCATTCCAAATTTCATTCGAATCCGTTTAGTAGTTGCGGCGTAAAGATGGAACATACACACTTACTAACCAACTTTTGCATCCTTATTATTATTATTATTATTATCTTATTAGAAGGCTGAACGGTTCCAGGTTGCCCCAGAAGCACTTCGACCCTTGGGATCTTTTGTGCAGCCCTTAGCCATGATTGCTCTACTTACCTGCTGTGTCAAATACTCCCTGAATGAGTTTTACTAACAAACTTTTGCATCCTACTAATATTATAAATGCGATAGTTTTTGAGTATGGATGGATGGATGGATGAATGTTTGTTACTCTTTCACGCAAAAACTACTCAACGGATTTGGATGAAATTTGGAACACAGATAGGTTGTAGTCTGGACTAACACATAGGATACTTTTTATCCCGGGTGATTATATTTTGAGATGTTGGTTACTAAATTCCCTTCAAGTTGGAATATATAGTGCTAAAACTAGCTATTGCTCAAGACTTCGTCTCCGCATACGACTCGGAATAGTTTAAATAGCCTGAAAGTATACAATATTTATAGAAGAATTAATATTCATTTAAGCACTAAGTAGTTTAGACAACAGTACTGGGAGCAGGACCTTTCGACTACGTATTTCTGAACATGTCATAATGTTCAGAAAAAAAATAGTTCCACTTTTCGCCGCCCCGGCGCTGTTCATTGTCCCATACAAAATTAGTTGAAAGCGAAACGAATACGCAGCCAAAAGCAATTGTTTATTTTTCCTGCTAAATCTATCTTTTATAATGTATGTACCCAAGATTCAGGGAGAAGTCCCAACGTAGGGCTGCGACTTATTCTGTTCCTGCTAAAGCTATCTTTTATAATATACTAGCGGCCCGCCCCGGCTTCGCACGGGTAGACATTTATCAAAATATATTTTGTCTACCCGTGCGAAGCCGGGGCGGGCAGCTAGTAAGTAATTTTCTTTGTTATAAACCTCACGGAGCCCGAGACCTTTCCAACGAATGCAAAACCGTGGAAATCGGTTCGTGCGTTCTGGAGTTATAGCGTCAGGAAGGAAAACCCGACTTATTTTTATATTGTAGATGTACCCAAGATTCAGGGAGAAGTCCCAATGGCTGCAAATAGTTCTGAAACGGTATTTCTTACAACCATATTATAACGCGTTTTTTCTTTGCAATAGAAACCGTGGTTCCAAGCTCTCAAGAATGTTGTAAGTTGCAACTCAATACAAGAAGCTTTGCCTCATGAATGCTTAATCATTTGAAGGTGTAACATACCTATACGGCCATATTTTGGGGAGTTGCTTAGAATCGTGCCGAATCATGTATGACAAATTTATGTTAGCCATACATAATGGAATTAAATATGTATGAAGAGATTTATGAATGTAAGAGAAGCAAAAGAGGTGTGAATATGTCGAGTTGTCGTCTTTTGGATACTTATGAAATGGATTTAAACAATGTCACTCAAGACAAGAGTGAAATGGAGCGAACGCCGACTACCCCGCGAGGGACCTTTTTTTATACCACTAAGGTGGCAAACAAGCATACGGCCCAGCTAATGGTAAGCGGTTACCGTTGCCTATGGACGCTTGCAACACCAGTGGTACCACTAGCACGTCGCAGTCCATTCAAATATCTCTTCACACCCTTCTTGAAGAACCCCATGCTGTACTCCTTTGGGAAAACCACGGCGGGGAGTTCATTCCACAATTTGATCGTGCGCGGGAGAAAACTAATTTGGAACCGCGCCGTGCGAGACCATTTCGGTTCCAATGTGTGGGAGTGAATTCCCCGCCGATGGCGGACCTGGCGTGTTGATATGTATGTATGAATGAATAGGCAGTAAGAATTTAAAATACAATGTTTTTTAAAAGTGTCCATGTCTAACATGATATAAGGAGATTCTAAACAATTCCTCAGGATATTTGCTGCATGGTTCTGTTACTTGTAAGTTTTTTTATATAGCATGCTTGTGTACTTTTTTTTACAGTCACGTTTAATTCTATTTTAGTGTAGATATTATGTCCGAGAAACATACATTTATTATTTAAATGTTTTAATAAATTTTATTTAATATTTTCACGCATTCTGTTGCCGACATTGCATGGTACATATATTTTTATTTTTGGGACTTAATTTTTTTTATATATTTTTTATATCACCTAAAATAAAGTGTAAAAAATACAATTTCGAACACGGTAAATACTTTTAATTACTACATAGGCTTTTGTAAATATTCCACGTTGAAAACTATTAATATTCTCATAAAAAAAAAAAGATTATTTCAATTAAATGCGTGTTTTAATGTGTACATTTTAATTCACGAAACTTTTGTCCTTTTAAATATTTTCATTGACCTTTTAATTCCTCTTGTACCTACTAATTTAATAAAATACCAACCTCATCAAAGGAATAAAGCATTGTACTTTATGTCAATGTAACATGCGCCTTGTTCCAACAGACGGTGAACTTAAAGTCGCTTGCATCTTCCAACTACGGATCAGATGTAGATATTATAAATGAAGACGGGGAATTGGCGGCTGCGTACGAAGGTCAAAAGGGTATCAATAGGTAAGTCTAAACAGTTTTTTTTAAGTAAAGCTTTTCTAAAGTTCTTCTTGTTTATTAAGTTGGCACGCCAGTGTACGGCCCCCCACCTCATGGCCATATAACTATAAGATACTAGCGGCCCGCCCCGGCTTCGCACGGGTAGACTTTTATATCAAATATTTTGTCTACCCGCGCAAAGCCGGGGCGGGCAGGTAGTATAATATATAGCCTATGTTACTCAGTGATGATGTAGCTTTCTAACGGTGAAAGAATTTTTGAAATCGGTCTAAAAAATAAAAAAAAATATTTAGGGGTGGACTACCCCAAACATTTAGGGGGATGAAAAATAGATGTTGGCCGGTTCTCATAGATACCGGATAAGCACAAAAAATTTCATCAAAATCGGTCAAGCCGTTTCGGAGGAGTATGGCAACGAAAACTGTGACACGAGAATTTTATATATTAGATGATAACCAAGCGTCCTCAGGCTACGGTGACCGCTTAGCACAGGGTGCTCATGTAGCCTGAACCTTAGAGCGAAATACTTAATGACGGAAAGGTTAAGAGTACTTGGAGCTAGGCAGTATGTATAAAAGATATTGATTAAAAAAGAAAGTGGTGCGTGCATTTGTGCAAGTCAAGAGTGAAATGTCGCTCTATACACTCTGCCTACCCCGTGAGGGACTTGACGTGATGATATATGTATAAATATGTATGCCTTTTTCAGGCAACTCCAAGACGAGCTTACGTGTGAGAAGAAATTCTATTCAGAACACATATCTGCGGCCAAAGCAGAGATCGACAAACTACGAGAGGAGAATGAGAAGTATCAAAAGTGAGTATAGTTATATAGAGATTGATTTTATTTTTACAATTTTGAAATTCGTTTTCGCTAGATAGAGACCAACCGATCGTTTTGACGACCTTTCATTTATTTATTTGTACACGAGATTTCAGTTTAATGATGTTTACTAACATTGATGCATTTTGACACAGCTCTTCTCAGAACTACCGAAATTGTGACCACAACAGCTCTTCTCAGAGCTACCAACATTGTGACCACAACAGCTCTTCTCAGAGCTACCAACATTGTGACCACAACAGCTCTTCTCAGAGCTACAAACATTGTGACTACAACAGCTCTTCTCAGAGCTACCAACATTGTGACCACAACAGCTCTTCTCAGAGCTACCAACATTGTGACCACAACAGCTCTTCTCAGAGCTACCAACATTGTGACCACGACAGTTCTTCTCAGAGCTACCAACATTGTGACCACAACAGCTCTTCTCAGAGCTACCAACATTGTAACCACGACAGTTCTTCTCAGAGCTACCAACATTGTGACCACAACAGCTCTTCTCAGAGCTACCAACATTGTGACCACAACAGCTCATCTCAGAGCTACCAACATTGTGACCACAACAGCTCTTTTCAGAGCGACCAACATTGTGACCACAGCAGCTCTCCTCCGAGCTCTTATCATGATGACCACAGAGCTCTTCTCAGAGCTACCAACACTGTGACCACAACAGCTCTTCTCAGAGCTACCAACATGCTGACCACAGAGCTCTTCTCAGAGCTACCAACATTTTGACCACAACAGCTCTTCTCAGAGCTATAATCATGTTGACCACAAGCTCTTCTCAGAGCTACCAACATTGTGACCACGACACTTCTTCTCAGATCTACCAACATTGTGACCACAACAGCTCTTCTCAGAGCTACCAACATTGTGACCACAACAGCTCTTCTCAGAGCTACCAACATTGTGACCACAACAGCTCTTCTCAGAGCGACCAACATTGTGACCACAGCGGCTCTTCTCCGAGCTCTCATCATGATGACCACAGAGCTCTTCTCAGAGCTGCCAACACTGTGACCACAACAGCTCTTCTCAGAGCCACCAACATTGTGACCACGACAGCTCTTCTCAGAGTTACATTGTGACTACAATAGCTCTTATCAGAACTAGATTACGACCACAGCTCTTCAAAAAAAGCAATATCTAAAAGTTTTTCAGGGCTATGTGTATTAAGACCTTAGCAGTCTGTTGTGTAAATTGTGTCTGTAGTTGATTAATCGACAAAGAATTAATTTAATTAATATTTTCCCGTTTTGACTGTATTTTTTATGTTTCAGATTACTAAGCGCAGACTTAAGCCAAGAGCCTAAGAATAAGCATGAGGAGTTTGCTCAAAATGAGATCATCAGATTGGCAGCAGAAAGTCTAGCATTGCAGGTATTGAAGCGAAGCCCTATTAACATCCCTTTTAAGAGAGGTACGGTGAATTGGGATCTCCCGTGGGGTTTCCCATTAATATTGGAGCCGCCCGAATGGGGATTGTACCTCCACTTTACAGAAGACCGCCGTGAAATAACACTACTTTGATGTAGTGTTCTGTTTCTGCGGTAAGTAAGGTTGCCAGTGCTCCACGAGGATACGCTGCGCCAGTAGTAATGCTGCTAGCACAGTGAGTCCCCATCAACATCATGGTTGACAAGGGCAACGCGTTAGTGATACCTCTGGTATTGGTAGCGGCTATAGGCTACGGTGACTGCTTACCATCAGGTGGGCCGTATGCTTGTGTGCCACCTTAGTGGTATGAAAAAAAAGGGTGTTAAATTTGTGATAAATATTTTCTTAGAACAGAATTTGCACCATTATCCGTTCTAGGAGCGCGTGGACAAGCTGTCAGAGTCGTGTCGACGGTACAAGAACCAGATTCGTCTGCTCGTCAACAAACTGAAGGAGGTCGGGGTTGATGACGTGAACGACATCCTCGAGAATAATGGTTAGTATACACCACATGGTTGTATCTATTATAATATACTAGCTTCGGCCCGCGACTACGTCCGCTTTGAGCTTAGAATCTCAGAGGAACCTCAAATTTTCCCAGGATAAGAACATTATCCCAGCAAAAAAAAATAATTAAAAAGTAAATTTTTAAACTCTCGCGTATTCTTACATTGCATATAATTTGTTTCGGTAGTTTATAAATCATACATTTTTATTGAAACTAGTGTACAGCATTTTAGACTTGTACTAAAACACACCCTGTTTATAGGACACAGCAATTGTGACAGCTATTATACAGTTTTGGTGCCATTGCAGAGACACTTGTGTAAAAATTTAGTAAAATAGTAGAAATAAACTATCTATCTATCTAATGTGAAAGAAATATTCAGTGCCGGTAGCAGGAAAAGTTGTCGACTACGAATTCGAAAACGTAACACGCGAATAGTCAAAATTGTCATACAAATTTTAGTTCCACTTTTCACCGCCGCAGCGCTGTTCATTTTTCAATACAAAAATAGTCGAAGGCGATACGAAAACGTTGTCGCAAATTATTCATGCTCGCGCTACAGGTCAAAAAATATGTATTACAGATCCAGTGACGGTGCCCAATGCGTCGATGACGTTGGAGATGGCGCCCGTCACGCGCAAGAAAGAGAGGGAGTACCTTGGCATGTTCGAGTACAAAATACAAGACGAGCCGCTCATTATTAAGAAACTTATTACTGGTGAGTTATTACAACTAACAAATTGGAGCCCTTGGGACTATACCTCCGCCTTGTAAGGCGGAGGTATAGTCTTCTGTAGAAGACCGCAGTCAAATAACACTACTTGATGTAATGTTGTGTTTCTGCGATGAGTAAGGTCACTGGAGCTCTGAGAGGATACGCATTGCGCAGTACTGGCCGTGAGAAGACATATGCTGCTAACACAGTGAGTCTCCACAATAAAACTATGGTTGGCGACAGTGATAGTTATTTCAAGTGTTTTTTAGACTACGGTGATCGATTAACGGGGCGTGCAAATCCCTACCAATTCCTTAGAATTAAAAAAATATAAGATCATTATCTATAGTTCTATATTAATATTATAAATAGTAAAGATTTGTATGTTTGTATTGAATAACATTCGAAAGTATATTTTATACCACTCAGGAGGCACACAAGTAAACGGTCTACCTGATGGTAATTAGTCACCGTAGTCTATAGCCGCTAGCAACACCTAGGGTATCACTAACGAGTTGTTAACCCTGTTGTTGATGAGGACTCACTGTGCTAGCAGCATTACTACTTGCGCAGCGTATCCTCGTGGAGCACTGGCAATCATCACAAGTGTTATTTCACTGCGGTCTTCTGTACGGTATAAGTACAGCCCCCAGTCGGGTTGCAATTTTATTAGGAAAACCAACAGATTACTCATTTGCTCTACCTCTCAATGGAATTAATTTCTTTCGTTCATCAGATCTGAAACCAAAAACGGCGGTGACCCTACTGCCAGGGTTGCCAGCGTACATCCTGTTCATGATGCTGCGGCACATGGACCACGTGGACGACGAGCCGAAGATGCACCAGCTCATGAAGTCACTCAGAACTGCTGTCAAGAAGACCTTGAAGAAGAGAGGCGATAGCGTAGAGTACAACGCTCTTTGGCTGGCTAATATGCTGCGGTGAGTTGTTCAAATTCAATATAAAAAAAAGTATTCTGTTAAGGCCCGAATAAGGTACTTATGATAATAATATATCTTCATGCCACGAAGATAATTTTGGTGTCAACGTGACAGATGGTGAGTCCGTCGCCGTCTCTTAGGCACTACATACGTCCTTGAATTTCTTCTCAGACGTATGCAGGTCTCCTCACGATGTTTTCCTTCACTGTAATGCTCGTGGTGTGACTGTGACTGCACTTAAGTTAGAAAATCTTAAATAATAAGTTTTTCTATGGGTACTTATGAAGGTCTAAATTACCATGTTGTTGTGATATTGCAAACTTTTATAGGTAACCGGTTTTAAAGGTAACGGTGAGCGCATCTTTTGTGATTCATGAAAATAAATTATAGCTTGAAAACACATTTTGAAAAATAGGTTTTTGGGCTTTCAGTTAAAAAAAACAGGATTATTTGAATTTCCACTCCTAAGGGGGTAAAATAGGGGATGAAAGTTTCTATGAAAATCGGTCTGTTTGAAATTAAATCCATTAAAGTAGGCACTACGGGGCGTAGCGCGTGAGCGCCGGGATCAATTACACAATAAAACGTTTATTTATATTAAATTTCGTGTTTATTAGGCCATTTCCTGTCACAGAATACAATCAAGTCTAAAAAAAACACATTCTTCAGATTTTAATTACACTCTTTTTTATCAAAAATATTTACTGTATAGAAGGAGGATCAAGGCTGCGGGCAAAAAGCTAGTAACATTATATAAACTGTGGAAAGGGCTAATACCAGTGCAAGTAAAATAAGTGTAAATCTTTTTTTTTGCAGGTTATTGAATAATCTCCGCCAATACAGCGGCGACACCGTGTACCAAGCCGCCAACACTCCGAGGCAGAACCAGCAGTGTCTCAGGATATTCGACCTCTCCGAGTACAGACAGGTGCTCAGCGACATTGCTGTTTGGATCTATCAAGGTAATAATTAATCAGGGTCTTGTATTTTTAGGTGTGGTAACTCTGGCTACATCAAACCTTAACTCTCAAACTCAAAAAGATCTTTATTTGACTAGACTTTACAAGCAAGCTCTTTCAAATCGTCAGAATCTACCACGGGATTCGGAAGGTCGGTTTTGCTGAGAAGAATCCGGCAAGAAACTCAGCAATTACTCTTTTAAAACTAAAAGAATTACATAAAGTTTACATTTCAAATACTAACTTAACAACGAGCAATAGGTATCCAACCTATTGATCAAAAGAATATATAAAAACAATTGATAACACTAAAAAATATATTAACACATAGACAAGTATATAACGCTTGAAATTAAGATGTAAGCTAGTAGTTAATCAAAAAAGGCTTGATGACCAGCCTCAAAATCATAAAAAACAGGAGGTACAGTCCCCAGTCGGGCGGCTCCAATATTAATGGGAAAACCCACGGGAAATTTTATTTGCCCTACCTTTCTTTTAAGCTCATGGTGTGATAAATCACGCTTAGTAAAACTCATTGGTACAGACCGGGGTTTGAACCTGGGCCCATCATCTGACAGGCCGTTGCTTCAACCACAACAGCTAAACTTTACTTTCTATAAGGACAGCTGGACTGGCTGATAGTGGACGTAAAGCGTATTAATACATTGTAAGGGTTATTTTTCCCATATCTCCATCAGTCTATTGGTAAGTGTAGAGGTGAAGTGTGAAGTGTAGTGTCCGTGTTCATGTAGGGTTGATCCACCTGCTGGAGGCGCAGCTGGAGCGGCTGATAGTGCCGGCCATCCTGGAGTACGAGGAGATCAGCGGCCTGTCCGCGCCCGGCACCCGCAGCCGGCCCGCCGCGCCCGTCGCCGGGCCCGCCCGCCTCAAGCACGAGCTGACCCTCACGCACCACCAGCTGCAGACCTTCGCCGTGGACCAGCCGCTCACCGTCACCATCTTCAGACAGGTATGCTATATACAGGGCCCGCCCGCCTCAAGCACGAGCTGACCCTCACGCACCACCAGCTGCAGACCTTCGCCGTGGACCAGCCGCTCACCGTCACCATCTTCAGACAGGTATGCTATATACAGGGCCCGCCCGCCTCAAGCACGAGCTGACCCTCACGCACCACCAGCTGCAGACCTTCGCCGTGGACCAGCCGCTCACCGTCACCATCTTCAGACAGGTATGCTATATACAGGGCCCGCCCGCCTCAAGCACGAGCTGACCCTCACGCACCACCAGCTGCAGACCTTCGCCGTGGACCAGCCGCTCACCGTCACCATCTTCAGACAGGTATGCTATATACAGGGCCCGCCCGCCTCAAGCACGAGCTGACCCTCACGCACCACCAGCTGCAGACCTTCGCCGTGGACCAGCCGCTCACCGTCACCATTTTCAGACAGGTATGCTATATATAAAAAACAAAACACTCACTGACTGACTGACATATCCACGCGCAGCCTAAACGGCCGGGGTTAGAGACTTGAGAATTTTGACAGTAAGTACCATTTATGACGTAGACATCCTCTAAGGAAGGGATTTAGGAATAAGGGTGGTTTTTCCAAAAGGGTTTAAACAGGGGATGAAAATTTGTAGAAGAAATAAAAGTTTGTATATATAAAATAAGAGTTGTTTTTAACTGTTTGAATGTGTTTGTCAGTTGTTCTACTACATCTGCGCGTACAGCCTCAACCAGCTGCTCCTGCGCAAGGACCTGTGCTGCTGGGCCAAGGGGCTGCAGATCAGGTACAACATCTCGCACCTCGAGACCTGGATCAAGGAACACCTCGCCGAATATGGACAGAAGAATGTGAGTCTTAATGCTTTACTGTTTAAGTTTCATTTTGACCAGAAATAAAAACCTCAACTCTATACACTTTTAAACTATCACGTTACATATTTATACAATACAATTATAAATAAACCGGCCAAGTGCGAGTCGGACTCGCGCACTGAGGGTTCCGTACACACTTGTAGGTAAGTAGGCAAGCTTCAAATGAGGTCAATATTCGTCGGTGACTCTCAACAGCGCGATTCTGGAATATGTTTTTGTAAATTCGCATTTAAAAAAAAAACTACATATTTACGGTTTTCAGATCCTTATCCTTTACTTGAGCTGTAAGACACTGCTTCCTGCCAAATTTCGTGGTTCTAGGTTAACGGGAAGTACCCTGTAGGTTTTGATTCCCTTGTGAAATCACACAGACAGTTTGAAAAATAGTAAGGCCGTTTTTTTTATACCACTAAGGTGGCACACAAGCATACGGCCCACCTGATGATAAGCAGTCACCGTAGCCTATAGCCGCTAGCAATACCAGGGGTATCACTAACGGATTGCCAACCATGTTGTTGATGAGGACTCACTGTGCTAGCCGCCGTATGTATGTTTACCAACTCAGTGGTATGAAAACCACATTGATACTTCCAGGTGGAGGAGATCCTGGGTGTTCTGAAGCCAATAACGCAAGCGGTCCACTTGCTACAAGCTCGGAAGTCAATGGAGGATGTACAGAGCACGGTGGACATGTGCGCCAACCTCACGGCCATGCAAGTCTGCAAGGTTGGCTATGAAACGTTTATTCTCATAAGAATTTAAGGGAGGTAGGAGAGGAAGGACAAGGTAAGAAATTTGTACATTAGAGGAAGTTTGAAAGTAGCTCCAGTGACAGAAAAGCTGAGGAGCAAGCGTTTGTCATGGTATGGGCATGTTATGCGGAGGAATGAAGATAACGTGGTAAGAAAAGTTTTATGTATGAATGTGGACGGGTACAGGGGTCGAGGTAGACGTAAGAAAAGATGGATGGACTGTGTGAAAGATGACATTGCCAGAAAGGAAGTGAATACAGAGATGACGGCTGATAGAGAAGTATGGAAGAGAAATACATATTGCGCCGACAACAAATAATATGGGATAAGGGCAGGAGAATGATGATGATTTAAGAGAGGTGGGCGAATTGGGATCTCCCGTGGGTTTTCCCATTAATACAGATTAAAGAGTAAACACCAGGTCTCGCGACGATTGATCGAGGCCTCCGGTGACAAGAAGGCTGGAACATATTTCGCGGGGCAATGCTGCCAGCCTTCTTGGCACCCTCCCGCGTGACAACAATTTGGGACAAGTGTTTTTTTTTTGTATTAGGTTAGTTTTTCTTTAGTTTTACATTGTATTATTATTGTCCCATAATATAAAAAAATATAAATTATTATCACCTGTTTATTTATTATTTGTGTTCAAGATCCTGAACATGTACACACCGGCGGAGGAGTACGAGGTGAAGGTGACCAAGCAGTTCATCCACGAGATACAGAAGAAGATGCAGGAGAAAGCGGCCACCAATCCCGACAAGGAACCCGTTAGTATACTCTATGCTATATGTAGGGCATGTACGAACAGATTATTTTTAAACCACTAACGTGCCACACACAAGCGTACTGCCCACCTGAAGGTAAGCAGTCACCGTAGCCTATAGCCGCTAGCAATACCAGGGATATCACTAACGAGTTGCCAACCGTGTTGTTGATGAGGACTCACTGTGCTAGCAGCATTACTACTAGTGCAGCGTATCCTCGTGGAGCACTGGCAACCTTACTTACCGCAGAAACACAACACTACATCAAGTAGTGTTATTTCACTGCGGTCTTCTGTAAGGCGGAGGTACAGTCCCCAGTCGGGCGGCTCCACTTTAAATGGGAATACCCACGGGAAATTCCAAATCGCCCTACCTCTCTTTTTCGAAGCTCATGGTGTGATTAATCACTGTACTTAAGCTTAGAATAACTCATTGGTACAGGCCGGGGTTTGAACCTGGGCCCATCAGATGACAGGCCGTTGCCTCAACCACAAGGCCACCACGGCTTTTATTTTATACTGACAGTTCGTTTAACGTACGCATGTATGTTGTGACTAATGAATATAATTACGTATTAACTCTTCCTCCACGAGACAGGCACAGCCTAGTGTGGAGGCCAGACACAAATGTAATCTACACTTCTATATCTACACTAATATTATAAAGAGGAAAGATTTGTATTTTTGTGGGTTTGTATTGAATAGGCTCCGAAACTACTGGACCGATTTCAAAAATTCTTTCACCGTTAAAAAGCTAAATTATCACTGAGTAACATAGGCTATATATTATACTAGCTGCCCGCCCCGGCTTCGCACGGATGGACAAAATATTTGATATGTGTATGTTCTATTTAATGTGTCTGCTCCGAAACTAATGTCTACCTGTGCGAATCCGGGGTGGGCAGCTAGTAAAAGGATATTTTGGAAATAAAAAAAATATTTATTTATTTATGTAATTCCTTTGTTTACAGCAAAACCTGCTCATGGACTCCAAGATGATATTCTCAGTTCAGTTCCCCTTCAATCCTTCGTCCATTCGTCTGGAGGCGATAGACCTGCCGGAAGTGCTCGAGCTCGATGGATTGCTCACTAAAATATAAACGGATGTGACGTCAACAAAGTGTAACACAGAAAGCAATGCTGGTATTTACGTATTGTTCTGCTATATTTTTTCCCGTTTACTATAGCTAAGGAGAACTTGGGATTGAAAAGAGTATTATGTACCTGTTACTGCCACGAATTATTTATAATCATGTACGTTCGAAATGTCCATGTTTTTTGCAGTTTTAAGGGCTTGGATGCTACGTCTTTTAAGCTACATGATGTAATTATTTATCTGTCAATATTTAATTAAATCGTATCAGTGTAGCCCGAGCAAGAATAACTTACGACTACGCATTCGTATCGCTTTCGCCTATTTTTGTATGATAAAATGAACAGCGCTGCAGCGGTGAAGTGGAACTAAAAATTCGTTTGAAAATTTGTGAGTTACGTTTTCGAGTACGTGTAGTCGAAAGATGTTCTTACTACTGCCACTTGCTTAAAAGCTGATTTCTTGATTTCATTGTTATTATGCTGTCCTACGCCATCTCTTTGACCCCTTTAGGGGCCCTTACGTTAGCCTTTATCATTAACTGCAAAGAACAATAAAAATATTGCCTACAAAATAATTGATGCGATAATTTGAATTCCAATGGCTTAACGGATGCATATAGTAACATTGTAAATTATTTATTCTAAAAATCTTTCCCCGAACGGAGAAATTGAGTATCAAAATTATAAGAAACTGCGGGCATAATCGCGAAGCAGAACTGGTTATAAATGAGATTTGATGAGGAGCTCTCAACTTGTGTATTGAATTGTGTTACAGATTAATTGTCCATTAAGATAAGCATCTATGTGTGAGTACATTATTCTAGCAAATCGATAAAGAGTAAATATTCTTTGACATTACACATACGTCAATTTAAAATAATTCTTTATTGGCATAATATGGTTCGGAAAAAAATATGTTAATTGTCTTTTGTAACTAACTTAAAAATATAAAACGCTTTAGTCTCTAAATCCCTTAAATTCATAGCTAAGAACATTAAAGCTAAAATCACCTTCTCATCAAACAAAAAACCTAAATCAACATCGGCTCATCCGCTTAGGAGCTACTATGCCACAGACAGGCACACAGTAACACCCTTTCTGTGTCGGGAATTAAAAAGCGCTTTAATCTTTAGACTTTCGTGGTAAAGCCCAGTTTCCTTAGTTAAAAATTAAGATGTTCCAACATTATTTATAGTGAAAATATCATAGAGAAAATATACAAATTATTTTATTTCGTCGTAAAATTTATTATTTACTTGCCTTATACGCATTTGTTTATTGATTATTACTTTACTATTGTTATATTATTATTATCTACGTTCCTATTAAACATTCCATTATTGTTTGCCATAAATATAAAGAGTCACCGATATACTTGGTCATAATAAAAGGGGATGACCCGTGCATCCATTGGTGGGCGGACGGCAAGAATTACCCGTCTACCCTAGGTTGGAATTAATTAATTATTGTTTATAGATGCGTCCTTAAAATGATCGTATCATAATTAATTACTTACCTTAGAAATTTTAAAAGGTACACTTCCGTGCAATACATTTAAAAAAAATAACAAAAATATACTATTCTATTCTTGAGCCGTTACAAACGTGTGAACTGAGTAAACATTCGTATGTTTTTTTACATTCTGAGAGTTACTATTTCGAAAACGTCGACTAAAGGGCATCGTAGCAAAGCGTCCCTTACTCAAAACGTCCCTTTCGCAAAATTTCCATTGTGTATATTTTTTTCTATCCAAATCCAGTACAGTTCGCATGATTGTAATAGCTCAAATATAGTATCATCTTTGACGCGCGACTACAGTCTCTCGCGCGACTAATATATAGGAGTCACAGGTGCTGCTGTACTGTTTCGCCTCGCGAGGGATAAGGAGAAATATTCAGAGTTGATAGCCAACGTTCAGTGATTGGAGAGGCACCAGAAGAAGAAGAATAGTAAGAGTAGCATGTGCTCTCTTAATATGACCAAGTATTTGTGTCACTCATTATATCCTAATTATTTATTTGGTTAACTCTTCCATGTTCAAATCGGGTGCCATTTTTTACATTATATTGTTAACAAATATGTTTTTCATAATTTAAAATTTATATATTTTTTGTAACACACCTCTCTAAAAACGGTAGGGTAAGCGTGAAGATTTTAAAACGTATACTATCAAGTTTTTGTTGAAACACGTTACAAAGAGGATAATTGTAATATTTCGTTCTGAATGAAAAACTATTAAATGAAAAATCTTTATTTTATGAATAGCCAATCACCAATAAACATACAGTCGGGCAAAAGTCGGTATATAATAATAGGGGCTGTACTGTGCTGTTCGTATGTCAACCCGCAGCTCGTATAGAGCATCCACCGTCTTGATTGGTTTGTTTACAGTACACGTCATAACATGGATTACATTATGTGAAGGTTGCCAGTAGACAAAAAAAATATGTTTCGTTTCTAGACTTTTTGCCAGGCTGTATGTTGGTCATAAAGCGATATCGAAATGGTTATATATTTACCACATATAACATACTGGGATCACCAATTACGTTTCATATAACAACACTGACAACGTCAATGTTAACGAAAAAAAACCAAACCTTATTCTAGTTGAGTCTGATTTCCAACTTTATTTGCAGTCTAAAAACACGCCACCAGTAGATTGAGAGAGCAACGTGACAGCATAAACGGCTTGGTAATAGAAAGTTGTTGTTGCTGCCGCGTCACGTTCACAATGTAGACATGATGTGTTATTGAACCGCAAAAATATTTGTAATCGCTCTTAAATTTTACTAAAATAAGGTTTGATTTAGTTATTAAATATTTCTCTTTCATATATTTACAAGTGGAGGGAGATAGCATGATGATAAAACTTCAAATAAGTGCATATATATTTCATATTGTAATAAGGCATGAAGCTTTTACAAATAGACCAAAAGGCATATACAATAATGTTCAATTTAGTTTGACAA
This sequence comes from Falcaria lacertinaria, assembly GCA_951449985.1. Taxonomy (NCBI): domain Eukaryota; kingdom Metazoa; phylum Arthropoda; class Insecta; order Lepidoptera; family Drepanidae; genus Falcaria; species Falcaria lacertinaria. The sequence goes on along the minus strand of OX602136.1, from coordinate 3,843,711 downwards.
ATAGCAGTTTTGTAACTAATCAAGTAAGAAGCATAATATTAATAAAAATATATAGTTCAAATATTTGGTAATGTTAAATTGTTCACAAAATATTATTCTTACTTACGTTGCGTTCCTTTATTTGCACTCAACTGTAATAAGGTGTGTTTATAACAGGTGATAAAATGAATTCTAACTTGTTAAAAGCTGGCCAAAGTCTGAAAGTGCCGGCCAATGCATTTTGTTGCATTCAGTTTACATTAAGCCATTGGCATTGGCGTAACTGTATTACTGATAAAGGACAACATCCATGTTTCATACAGGTTTGGTCCACACCTGAAAGTGGCTGCCAATGCATTTTTCTGTATATTCTGTTAGAGCTTGCCCGTCTGAATATTTTTTAACTGTGACACCAAACCTGTAGGACCATTGTAGTTGATATTATTTGAGTTAGAAATTATGAATTTTCATACATTTTGTTGAAATAGGAATTCTAAATCACCAAAAGAAATGAAATGTCCTGTAATGTCCAACTTTGGTGCCGTATTAATAACAGACAAGCTTTAACAGAATGATTATATTAAAAAAATCCGTTAGCCCCACTTTCAGATTTGGACCAAATCTCTATGAAACATGGATGATGACTTTATCAGTAATACATTTACGCCAATGCCAATGGTTTAAGGTACTGCTACCAAGTCGCCACTAAGTCTTCCCCCAACACCGAGTATATATCTCGGTCCACGTCACACGTCTGCCACTTATAAGCTACACCGATGTACCTGCGCACAAGTGTTATTATTGACAGGGATCTTGGCCAATCGTAACGCTCCGCGTACGTGTTCGTTTGCTACTGGTTGATGCGTGCGCGCCGTGTTCTGTACCGCTGCATCGCGGCGTCTCGACTAGAGATGTCGAATATATTAATAAACTGTTAAAATTAACGAATAATTGATAATAATTAACATATTCAATAAATAAAATTAACGGTTTCGAATAAAAATATAAATATCATCTTCATTCATATCAAATCCTTAACAAAAATATTAATTAATGTTTTCAACCGATGAAAATATCGATATTATTAATAATCAATTAACGTATAACGAATAAATAAAATCAGTTATGACTTCTCTAGTCTCGACAGTTGCGAGTCGTGTCAACGCTGTGACAACGTGCCGTAACGTAGCGCAATAAGGTCTATATTTCATCGCTGTAAGTACTCTTCTGTGCAGACGAATTTTGCCGATGCTACATATAATAGAATTAAACCTGTATGTTTCAACGAATATAGTTCCAATTTATAAATCTTTCCTCTCACTTCCCTGCAATCGTTGGCATTCATATCGTGAAAAGGGACGGAAGTTTGTCACAGGAAGTCGTGGAAGCGCGCTATTTGATTTGACCAATGAGCGCGCGTGTTGGTATAGTTGGCCGAAAGATGTCAGATGTTACACATCTTAAGCGACTTCTTTGGGCTCGTTCGTTTTTCTTTGTTATTTCAATTAGTCCAAGGGTCAAGAGTACTTCTTGCCTCCTGTTACTTTCTGGAACTTTATTCGTTGATACGTATCAACGAATAAAGTTCCAATTAAATTAATTAAGTTTTACTACACTTATCCAGTATCCTAATATAGTGAAGTTCAAATTAGGTTTTGTAGATACGTTTTGGTTGATATTAATGAAGGACATTGCCGCAATAAGGTCGACTTATAACAGTAACGAATATCGCATGTAGTTGCAAAATATCGGCCGAAATTTTCGTAGATCTCTTTTCGTCGTCGATTACTGAACTGTACAAAATCAAAATCAAAAATCATTTATTCAGTTTAGGCCCTAATAAGGCACTTATGAAGGTCTAAATTACCACCGGTTCGGAAAAAAAGCCACCTGAGAAGAACCGGCAAGAAACTGAGTGCTCTGTCTTTTTTTTTCATTTAACAATCATTATATAACAATTTGTAACAAAATTCTTCTAGACATAGGTATGAAATTACAAAGGTTACCCTAAACACACATAACTGTTTGAAACGTCATCAAAATACTATATCGCATGTGAAATCGGAGGCCACTCAAAATTAACGTGGCATCAGTTTTGACTGGCCTTTTATTATTCTACCATCAGCCCAATATTGCTGGGATTGGTACAACCTGATTTGGTTCAATATGACTGAGTGCTACTAAGGCAACTTCAACTATTTCATTACAAATTAGTATTTTTCTGTTGTTGTAACGCAATGCGATAATTTCGGACGGTATTTTACAGTCATGCTGTCAGTGAGTTAGTATATCATTAGTTAATTATATTACTGGATCATAATAATAATATTATGTTTTTTTTTAATGTAAATCCTCGTCTTTTCAAATGTACTTAACTGTAGACAAATGTGTCATTCTATTTAGTATTTCTAAGTTTGTAAGTAGTTTTTGTGAGCACAAGTTCGAAGAAGTTACAGGTGTAGTATCCAGTATCCAAATATACAGAATAGTTTTCTACTTTTGTCTATACTAATACTAATCTACGCTGTAATATTATAAAGAGGAAAGATTTGTATTTTTGTGGGTTTGTATTGAATAGGCTCCGAAATACTAGACCGATTTAAAATATCTTTCACTGTATGGAAGCTACATTATCACTTAGTAACATAGGCTATATGTTACTAGCTTCCCGCCCCGGCTTCGCACGGGTAGACAAAATATTTGATAAATGTCTACCCGTGCGAAGCCGGGGCGGGCCGCTAGTAAATAATATAATCCGTATAAATAATATTAACGAGAAAGCTTATGCATACATAATAAAAGGAAGTATGTAGCTCACGATATATTCATCAATAAAAAATATATAACCTTATTTTTATCTGTGGTCTTGTTCCTACAGTACCAGCTTTGCTTAGTTTGGCACTAGGTGGCGCTGTGTGATAATGTCCGAACTGTCCGAATTAGTATTCATACAAGATACCTGTAACTTTTTTTAACGTGGGCTATTTAAGTTAAAATATATTATGATTACGAAACGTATTATTGGGTTATACAGCGAATTATTGTTACCAATTTATCATAGGTGCCTTACACAACATGATTTTTTTTATCTCTTGTACCTACCTACTTAAAATGCAGTATTTTGCGCGATGTACTTATTTTTTCTTTTTATTTAAAAATATCTAGTGAATTTATTGTGAATATTCGTAAGGGTATGTATTTAGTGAGATGTAGTAAAATATGTGAATGAATATATACCTTATAAATGTACTACGGCTGTTATATTTATAAAAAATATATTGTATTTAGGTGCTCAATGTTAAATGTTACTGAGTTTAAAAATATATTAAATTTATTCCATTGTATGTTATGCTGGATTTGTTAAAATATAAAAAATAATGATCCTTTAATAAAGACTATTTTTTTTTAGATTATATCGATATTTTATATATTTTTCGCATACATAACACACAATCCGGCAGCAGTATCTTAATCGTTCGGAACCATACCTGTTTAAAATAGAAATATGGAGATCAAATTATATCAGGAAGAAAATTATTATTGAACAAAATATTTGCAAAAAGTCAGACTTATAATATATAATGCTTTATTTTCGTAAAGCTTGTATTATGAGTTGTTACTTGTATTAATTTAATTATCGAAACTACGTTTATATTGTCAAATAGTTGAAACAAACGCCCATATAAATTAAAAGCTTTCTTGATATTTTTTGAAGAATTCCTATTTAACAAAATATATCATAATTGGATCGAATTATTTGTGAGTAGTTTGTTGTTTAGATTAATAAAGGCAATATTTATGCATATCCGTTTATTTATAAAGCATAATAATCTTAAAAATAATTATTTATTTTATTTTGATAGTTGCCTATGATTTTAAAAAGACAAATAATAGAATTTAAAATAATATGATATATTTTCCAAAAAAAACAAAAGATAACTTTGAAAAACCGGTACGTAATTGGAGAAACAAAAATGTTATGTTTTATATTAAACTAGCTGTTACGCGCGAATTCGTCTGCATTTGTTTACAGACAGACAGATCTATCTCCTTGTCAAATTTTATTACGTACCGTTCACCCGTATAATCGTGAAAAGGTAACAAACAAACAGAGTTACTTTCGCATTTATAATATTATTATACTAAATAGAAAATGGTCAATTGTATGTGAGAACTTACGTAGTATTTCCCTGAAGGTTTTGTTCAGTCAAATTTATTAGATTTTTGGTGTACCTAATATTGATATTGAATTGAGTATATAAATATTTGTAGTGTGTGCTGTGAGCTGTAACATTCCATTTGTTATGTAAAATGTATTCTCTATGTAGTATATATGATTGTATTAAATGCAGAAAGTAAATTATGTTAGAAAATATCGTTGTAACATTATTTTCACAACTGTAGACGTTTTATAAGTCTACTAGGTGCCCGCCCCTGCTAGACAAAATATATTTGATAAATGTCTACCCGTACGAAGCCGGGGCGGGCCGCTAGTATAGTATAAAACAAAGTCGCTTCCCGTTGTCTGTGTGTCCCTATGTCTGCTTTTATATATCATTATAAATGACCCGGTGAACTTCTTATCACCACTCATCAAATGTTTGACAGGTAAGAACAGTTTGTATGGGAAAATAAATTTGTCGTTTTTAGTGTTTTACTCGCAATGTTTCCATATTTTCTCACCGTTTAAACCTTCCTTGGACTTCCGCAAATATTTCAAGACTAAATATAGCCACATCGGTTCAGCCGTTCTCGAGTTTTAGCGAGACTAACGAACAGCATTTTTGATTTTTATATATATAGATATATTTATACTATTAATTTTACGAAGCTAAGTTGGGTGATAAAGCTAGTCTTTGGTGCCAATTATGTTGTTCCAAATTACTAAACTTAACTAATTTGCCAGGTCTAAAAATATTGCCATCCTTGTTTACCCCCGCACATGAGAAAGAGATAGCAAGACTTTTAGACCTGTCAAATTAGTTAGTGATGTTGTACAAATGAATCGACACATTTATCTATCTATATTAACTAGTATTATAAAGAGACAATTGTTTGTTTAAATACGTGTTTTATGAGAATGTTGAATGTGTAAAAAAATCTGTACGTCTAATACGTACAGATTTTTTATTGAAGTGATTTAATTCAGTACTAGCGTAGCGACACACCCGACTTCGCACGGGAACATTGCTCAGGAATTAAAATCCGTTGCATAGTTTCCAAGATCTAGGCGTATAGACAGCGGGAACTCGGGAAACGACTTTGTTTACTATTGTGTTAAGATAAGAAGATAGTATAGACGGCTAAATATTTTTTACACATTATGGCCCTAATGGCCCTTGATTTAATTCATGCTTGCCCTACAGAAGTTCTATACCGTTGGTGTAGTGGCTGGTAAATCTGACCTGACCGCTACGTTAGCTGTTCGATTTACGCCAACAAAACATTTGTATTTCTTTAATCTTGGTGGTATGTATAATCTATAATATAAAAATGAATCGCTGAATGTGTTGCTAAGCGCAAATCTCGAGAGCAGCTGAACCGATTTCGCTAATTCTTTTTTTTTTATTGTGATGTATTTCAGCAGTGAAAGGAATAGGTAGGTACCTGGCGGGTTAATTTGAATTGTCCTTCGAAGTGGTGTTTTCCATCTGGCACTGATTTCACTGCACGATCACACTCTTTATATTGGGGTTTAATGAGTCCACACACTTATTAGTCTCTCGTGGTATTTTGGATAATTTAGGGAATTTTATTGAAGGAGCGCGTACGTCGCGTGCGTAGCGTAAGCGTCGACTCGGAAGTGCAAGTGCGGAAGGGAGAGGGTGAATGATTTTGGGAACGGATTAGGAGAGTGTTATGAGCGAATGAATTAGTGTGGTGAGTAGTGCATAGATAAAATAAATAATCTACTAAGCGGCGCGTACAACTCCCCCGGCCTAGAGGTTTCCTCTAGAAGAAAGTTGAAAAAGCGTTAAACTAATGAGCTATTAAATGCGAGTGCGTTTGAAAGAACTAAAACTAAAACATATATTTGTTTTTAAAGTTATTGTAGAGGAAGAGGACAGACTCTTACAACTGGACGTATATAAGTACCAGAAGCAGTGCGAACCTTTAATGTGCGAATAATATTGTCTTTACCGCGGTATACTTCCTCCACGATGCCCAACGGCCAACAAAGAGGTGCGCATTGTTATCTTTAATAACTAGAACCTAGCTGAAGTTCAGCTAAGAAGCTGGATTAGTTAGCGTATTCCATTTTGCGCGTTGTTGAAGTGAAGATAAATATTCCTGACTCCAACGACGCCAAAAACCTTAAATTAATTTGTTCAAAAATTGATATCGAGATAAGCGACAGTCAGCTATGTTTGAAACATCCTCAGTTGGTAGAAATTTTAAGGGTGTTACGTTTAAAAAATGATTAGGCGTTAGAGCGGATAAATCAGACGGGTCTGAGCTTAGTACACACAGAGGTCTACTATTTAATAAGCCTTCTATCTGTACCAAGACAGTGTTGAACTCTTCATAGGTTAATATCTGAAGATTTATTTGTTTGAAAAGATGAGTTTTAACACAGCGTACATTAATCTCGCAAAGTCCATTGAAATGCGGGCCATAAGGTGGGCTATGCAGAAATTTAATGCGCTGATCAGCTAATTGTTGACCAATGTAATTTTTATGAGAGTCAGACTCTAATAGCGTATAAATAGAATCAAGCTTGCGTTGAGCGCCTAAAAAATTGGTGCCTCCATCAGAATATATAATGGCCACAGGGCCTCTTCTACAGATAAATCGATTGAAGGCTGCGAGGAAAAGATCTGAGCTTAAGTCAGAGACTAATTCAAGGTGAATAGCCTTAGTGGTAAGACAGCAAAATAGACAAATATAAGCCTTTTGGCTTTTAACACCACGACGACGAATGTGTGTGATGTAAAAAGGACCGGCATAGTCAACAGCCGTGTACACAAAAGCCTTAGCTTCGGACACTCGAAAATATGGGAGATCACCCATTAATGGGTTAGATGATTTAGGGTTAAGTCTAAAGCACGTATTACATTGGTGTACTCTTTGTCTCACCAAGTTTCTAGCGGCTAGAATCCAAAACTTCTGTCGAAGCAGGGAAAGTAATAGGGAAGGACCAGTATGCAGATTACATACGTGAAAATAGTCAACAATAAGCTGGGTAAGGCGATGTTTCGATGGAAGAATATATATATATTCGCAACTTAACTATGGACAGAAACATAGGGTGTTTCTGTCCATAGTTAAGTTGCGAATGCGTCAGTCGGCCGCCGACACGAATTATATTTTCGTCGTCAATGAACGGGTTGAGTTTAATGAGGGACTTACTGATGCGTTTATTATTTTTAATAGCGTGGATATCTTTAGCGAAGCAATTACTTTGTACGTGACGTATGAGAAAGAGTTCAGCGTTATCTAAGTCAAACGGTGTGATTAAACCGGTTGTGCGTATAATTTTTGCGAAACGCAGTACGTATACTGTGGCGCGTAATAGTTTTTTATAGGATGAAAAGCGTTCTATCAATTTATCTATTAAATGAGTTTCAGTTATGTCAATTTCAGTGACCAGAGAAACAGTTTTCTCTTCTAGATTATCGACCTTATTGGGCGATACAAGAAATGGTTTGATGGGCCACTCTTTGATAGGGTGAGAAACCCATTGCGGTCCGTTAAACCACTCTTCCTGATTTAATAGGTGTTTAGGTGTAACAGGTCGCGATATTATATCTGCTGGGTTCTCATCACCACTGATGTGATACCAGTGGTTGGCTGAAAGCTTGGAATTAACTTCCGTAATTCTGTTTGCTACGAAAGTGTGAAATTTAAAAGCGGGTGAATGTATCCACGTCAATGCTACAGTTGAATCAGAGAATGCGTATATATAATTTATTGGGCAGCGTTCACTTATAATATCACGTACACAGGATATGAGATTAGCTAAGAGCAATGCGGCCCATAATTCCAGGCGAGCGAGAGACACTTTCTTCAGCGGTGCGACGCGTGATTTAGAGCTAAGAAGGTTGACAACTCCTGGCGAATCCGCGTTAGTACCGACACGAACATATAAAACAGCTACGTAGCATTTTTCACTAGCGTCAGCGAAACCAACGATAGTCACGTGAGACCCTGCGGTTATACCTACATGTCGCGGTATACTTAATTTAGACAGATCCGAGAGTTCACTTCTGAACTGAGTCCATTTTTGTCGTATGGAATCCGGGACAGGTTGGTCCCAGTCTAACTCGCGTTGCCAACACTCCTGAACTAACAATTTCATAAAAGCTGTAATACAGCCTAAAAAACCTAAAGGGTCAAAAAGACGAGCGGTAGCGGAAAGGATAGTGCGCTTTGTACAAACATCACAATCATCATCGGTGATTTTATAGGTAAAAACATCATCGTGGGGTTGCCATTGCATTCCAATATTTATTTGTAGTTAATTCACTATCTGCGTCAAAGTTCATTTGTTGTGGATTTTTATGCGAGTGCGGAATTTTATTCATGAGTTCGGAGCTATTTGAATTCCATTTCACTAAATTGAAGCCCCCGGCCAAAAACATGTTCACCATCTGATGATAGGTACGTTCGGCTTCGTCTATTCCGTCCACGGACGAAACATAGTCATCTATGAACATTCGGTTCTCGGCTTCTAGCGCGCCGATCGGAAACTTGTCGCGTTCGTCAGCCGCGAGCTGTCGCACTACGCGCATGGCGAGGTAAGGCGAGCTAGATATCCCGAATGATACCCGATTGAACTGAAAGACTTCAATGGCGGACTCCGAATTAAAGCGAAATAATATGCGCTGAAAAGGTTGATGACCTGGTGCGAGTTTGACACAAAAGTACATTTTCTCAATATCTGAGGTGAGAGCGATGGAGAATATGCGTAGGTTAATTAATAAATCAAATATGTTGCGTTGTAAAATGGGTCCTGTAAATAATAATGAGTTGAGCGATTTTCCAGAAGTAGTTTTACATGATGCGTCAAGAATAATCCGAGTTTTTGATGTTGTTTTTTCCGGTCGATAAACGGCCCTATGCGGTATGTAATAAGCGTTATCGGTGGGACGGAGATCGTCCACCTCGACTTTGGTTAAAAAGCCGCGGTCAATATATTCTTGCACTGTGGCATTATAATCGTTGCGTAATTCCGGGAAAGCGTCTAATTTTTTTTCTAAATTATTTAAACGGCGTTTAGCGGTCGAGTAAGAATCACCGAGTTCAGAGGGGTCAGACTTAAATGGGAGACTGACAGTGTAGGTACCACTATCGTCACGCGTGTAGGTAGACTGGAAAATATTTTCACACATCTCATCATCCGGGCTATAATGTATTTTATTCGGTACAGTTTCGAGTTCCCAAAAGCGTTGCGTCAAATTGTCTAAAGAAGGTGAGTCAACATTGCAAAAAAATGTCTTATCATTTGAGCGCGTGTTAGACGGGTCGCAGTCCGCGCGCCCCATAGCGATATATTCGAGCGTAGTCTCCACACCGATAACAGGTGACCGGGCAGAAGTTACCTTGCTCCCGCGCAACAATAATGCAAAGAGTTCATTACCTATTAGGCAGTCAACATCTGCCGGCGTGTGGAAATCATCGTCTGCCATAGGCACGTTCCGCAGATGATCTAACTGAGACAAGTCTATGGGTGCGTTCGGCAAGTGATCGGTGATAGAATTAATCACACGAGCGTTTATTGTGTATTTACACCGTTCGTCAAAGCGGGAATGAATTACGAAAGAAGCGGTTCCTTGCGAAATACTTTCCGACTTGCCTATACCCTTTATTGTAGTTGAAGCGGGTTTAATATTTAAATTTAGTTTTTCACAACATTGTTTTGTAATGAAATGGCTCATAGAACCAGTATCTAAGAATACGCGGAGCTTGTGACATTTTTTATTATTATCATAAACATAAACAGACGCAGTAGGTAATAATACGACGGTATTTTTATCATTACCAGGCGCAGGCGTAATAGCGGAAAGAGACAAGTTCATCTGCGTTTGCTTAGCTTGAGACTGCGCTGAAGCGGGCGGTTCTACGTTGCGAGCGACGGAGTGCCCGCGCATATAGCAATCTACTTCGCGCGGTGTAGGCGATAGCGGCGGCTGCGAGCGGTTCGCGTTCGCGCGGCTACTCGTATTTGTATTATACCGTTGAGGTGAAGATGTGTGCGGCGATGAGTGAATGTGAGCGTTTTGGAATGATTTTGAATTATAATATGCGTTATTTTGGTTGTTGTTGTGAGATTGATCTATATGAATGAGTGTATGGTGTTTTCTTTGACATACTGCGCAGCGGTTTTGAGATTGGCAATTATTTATGTTGTGGAATCCCAAACAGTTTCGACAAAAACCGTGTTGTGTAACTAACGAGTTACGTGTGTGTGCGTTGTGTGATAAAAAAGTACTGCACTTGAAAAGTGCATGTTCGGGATAGATTTTACAAATATTACAATTGCGGGGTGATTGCGAGGGATGCGTGAGCGAGTGGTGCGTTTGTGGCAGTGGTTGCGAATTATGTGTGAGCGAGTGATGTGTGTGTGGTAGCGTTTGCGATTGCGAAGTATGTGTGAGCGAGTGGTGTGTCTGTGGTAGACGATGCGAGGCGTGTGTGAATGTGTTGTGTGTGTGAAGCGGGTGAGAATCCGTGTCGTCGTTGCTGGCGACAACGGAGTTGTTGTTGACAACAAATGCGTGTGTAGATTTTGTGTTTTTAGCGTGTTGCGGGACTTGCGGGTTATATTTTTTATTAGCGTAGGTAGGTTTAGAGTTCGTCGATAATGATGAGCGTAGTGAATGAATTTTATTCTGTTCTTTTACGAATTGCTTAAATTCGAATTTGCGACGTTCTGAGTTGGCCTTGAGCTGCGTGATCGACTTTTCTACGGCAATGATATTACAGTATAAATCATCAAATGAATCAAGTTCGCTAAACGATGGTTTGACCTCTTCGTTCTGTTGCAAATAACACATATTCAACGAGTCTATAGTTTGCAAGAAATCAGTTCTAGTCTTTTCCAACGACTGGACGCGAGACATAAATTGTTGTTCATTTATAGGATCGGAAACCTTTAGACTAAGGTCGAATAATTGTTGCACTCGAGCAAACAAAGATTCTTTTTTCGAATCTAATAAAGATATTTTACGTTTTAATTCCGCCATGATGAATAGAATTCAAAAATATGTACGGGAAATTAGGCGTTATGCGTGCGATAATAAGGGCGAGCGTTGCTTAGCAAGTTGCGTGAGTCGACTACAAAATGCCGCGAGTGAATTTCTAGATTCGACGAAAAGAATAGAAATATGTAGGTAATTATACGATGCGTTAAGGAATACTTTTTGTTTACAATAAATAAGCGTTATGAAATATATAAATGCGTTTAGATATATATGCGTTTATGAATTGACGAGTTTTCTAATTTGAACCGGGTAGGTAGTTAAATGGCGGAATGATCGAGAACAAATTGCGAATTGCGAACTAAATTTGCGAAAATAATGAGCGTGTGAGTGTTTTGTGAGGGAATTTGAGTGTCTGGAGTGATAGGGTTAAATGATCCGGCGCGATAAGGATCAAGAGAAGAGTTGTGATGTATTTCAGCAGTGAAAGGAATAGGTTTTTTTTTTTTTCTAAGAATATGGTCTCTCGCAGTTAGTTCGAGGGAACTTTTACTGCTTAACCGGACTAAAGTGGCGAGGCCATTTAAGGCCTCCAGCCAGAAGGGGGACTTAATCTAAGCAACTGAACTAGGGGCGTTGCTGAGAGATGGGCTACGGAGCCGTGACTGGCTTTGGGGACAAAGAAGACGGGATGAGTGCGACGGTCCTCGCCGACGAGGGCGGTATAGGGGTCGGTTTGCGGTTTGTGCGCGTGAAAGGAATAGGTAGGTACCTGGCGGGTTAATTTGAATTGTCCTTCGAAGTGGAGTTTTCCATCTGGCACTGATTTCACTGCACGATCACACTCTTTATATTGGGGTTTAATGAGTCCACACCCTTATTAGTCTCTCGTGGTATTTTGGATAATTTAGGGAATTTTATTGAAGGAGCGCGTGCGTCGCGTGCGTAGCGTAAGCGTCGACTCGGAAGTGCAAGTTCGGAAGGGAGAGGGTGAATGATTTTGGGAACGGATTAGGAGAGTGTTATGAGCGAATGAATTAGTGTGGTGAGTAGTGCATAGATAAAATAAATAATCTACTAAGCGGCGCGTACATTAATATTCCTTGAAGTACGAGAATGGTTCTTAGGGAGAGCAAAATTTAAAAAAATGCTGGAAAAAGTCTAAAAACGGGTAGACAAAATATTTGATGTCTACGTGCGAAGCCGGGCGCGCCGCTAGTTAATAATAATTTGTGCTTCGTTTGGGACCCGACCGTTGTGTGTAAAGTCCGAAGCCTTATATTATTGCTCTTCGGTCGGACTTGATATAATTTTCGATCTTTGATTAAACGGACAGATAATATTATAATTACCTACCTACATACTTTCTTAGATATTGCTATCTAGTGACGTGATGTTGTGACGCGGTTGCTGGTTATTAAACGTTAAATATCGAAATACCTAATTATAATCGTTATTTAGCATTACAACTTGCTGATTCTACACTACGTTTATACAAACATTTTAAACGAACGTAGTTAGGAACACAATCAAACGAATAAAGAGTAAGTAACAAAAAGTTTAGTAGGCAACAGGCCTTCCAGCGGTCTACAGGTATAATCAGGGGATAACAACTAAAGTGATGTGACTATAAATATCTTTTTCTCAATTCTCCTTATATATTTCGTCCAGAATACATATAACATAATTAAAAATACCTACTAATATAATGCCTATTTCTGTTAAACATGTTATTTTACTTTGTGGTGTGCAATAAAGTGTATTTGTATTGTAATATAAAGTAGGAGAATCGTGAAATCCCATATACCTATAAAATGAAATCTCGTTATTGGAAACCGCACACAATTTATGTAGTAATTGCCGTCGAGCCTAACGTCAAGTCTAACTGCTGTATAAACATACAGCAGTTAGATGATCGTCCAGATTAATTTAATATCGATTATCAACTTTATTTGCAGTCCAAACACGCCACCAAAGCAACGCAACAGCCGTTTACAATGATATATTTAGGCAAGATACGCAAATGAATTTTAAGACGGTGCTGAAACGACAGACAAGGCTACAAATTGACACATAATTGATTATGTAAGTAAGTAGACGAAATCTATAATATCAGTCGGTGACCATCCTTTAAACTTTCTCTTAGCATTCACTGAGCTACATTTTCCCTTGTAGCACGTAGGAGCGACGAAACCGTAATACTACCTCAGTAGGTCACTAAATTGTTTATTACTTCTAGGAGTCGAATACAGAAATGACAGCTGATAAAGAGGGATGGAAGAGAAACGTTTTAAAAGCCTTGGTGGCCTTGTGGCTGAAGCAACGGCCTGTCATCTGATAGGCCCAGGTTCGAACCCCTGTACCAATGAGTCTTTCTAAGTTTAAGTACAGTGATTAATCACACCATGAGCTTTTAAAAAAGAGATATAGGGCGATTTGGGATTTCCCGTGGGTTATCCCATTCAAATTGGAGCCACCCGACTGGGGACTGTACCTCCACCTTACATTTTTTTTTTTTTTTTGGGATATGGTCTCTCGCAGTTAGTTCGAGGGAACTTTTACTGCTTAACCGGACTAAAGTGGCGAGGCCATTTAAGGCCTCCAGCCAGAAGGGGGACTTAATCTAAGCAACAGAACTAAGGGCGTTGCTGGGAGATGGGCTACGGAGCCTAGACTGGCTTTGGGGACGAAGAAGACGGGATGAGTGCGACGCTCCTCGCTGGCGAGGGCGGTACAGGGGTCGGTTTGCGGTTTGTGCGCGTTTAGTGGCTTCCTGGAGTAGGGTGGTGTCACCGTCGGGATCGATGAGGACATGCCTTGGTCGACGACGTTTTGATATTCGAGATGGTGTATATCGGGCGGCCTCCACCTTACAGAAAACCGCAGTGAAATAACACTACTTGATGTAGTGTTGTGTGTCTGCGGTAAGTAAAGTTGCCAGTGCTCCACGAGGATACGCTGGGCTAGTAGTAATGCTGCTAGCACAGTGAGTCCTCATCAACAACATAGTAGGCAACCCGTTAGTGATACCCCTGGTATTGCTAGTGGCTATAGGCTACGGTGACTGCTTAGCATCAGGTGGGCCGTAAGCTTGTACACAAAAAAAATTACTGGTCTAAAAATATTGCCATCCTTATTTAACCCTGCACATGAAAAAGGGATAGCAAGATTTTTAGACCTGTCAAATTAGTTAAGTTTAGTCATTTTGAACAACAGAATTGGCACAATTGAGTACCTACTTTGGCAATTCAGGTATGTCGTACTTGCAAAACAAAAATATTGTATTTATAAATTGCGAAAGGAGAATGATTAAAAGATTTATGATAAGTCCCTTACGTATTGTTGTATGTATCGATTATGAAATTATTTTGACCTTTCCGTATAGCCGTGATTAGATTTGAAAGGTCTCGGCTAAGTCTCTTTCCTTTCACATCAGAACATATCTACTTTATATCTCCAAGCCTTCCCACAAGGGTCCCCGAACAGGTAGGCAGAGGTGTTACAACACCCACTCTCCACCGAAGATATTTTGGTGCCAACGTGACAGATGGTTAGTCTGTCGCCGTCTCTTAGGCACTACATACGTCCTTGAATTTGTTCTCAGACGTATGCAGGTATCCTCACGATGTTTTCCTTCACCGTGAAACTCGTGTTGTGACTCATCACTGCACTTAAGTTAAAAAACTCATTGGTACGTATCGATGAGATTCGAACTTGCGTCGCTAGAATAGCAGGCAACGCTTCATACCACAAGGCCACCACGGCTCAAATGATGCTCAACGTGATTCCTATTTTGTTTGTTCATCTGAATATGATATCGTTTATAAATTTTACCTACATACTATATTAAACAAAGCATACAATACTATCATCACGCCAAGTCCTTCATCATCACGGAGTAGGTAAATAGAGTAATAGGTACCGATAGAGCGCCATTTTACTCTTGACGATAAGCTTAGGAATTTAGGTAAATATACAGAAATCAAACCATAGTTGTATCAGTATATCATCTACTCTTATTATACCTAAAAAAATATATCTCAAAATACGAACGAAGTAAGTTTAAAACTTGTAAAGTATGCGTACAGTAGAAAAATTAGGTATGTGTATTTAAACGAAAAGAGTACTTATGCAAAAAGAAATCCATAGTTTCATTTTAACGCGTAAAAAGTTTATAATGGAATATATGGAATGGAATTATTTTCAAGAAATCATTTCTTGATAACATACGAGGCTT
The DNA here is from genome assembly GCA_951449985.1 of Falcaria lacertinaria. Classification (NCBI taxonomy): domain Eukaryota; kingdom Metazoa; phylum Arthropoda; class Insecta; order Lepidoptera; family Drepanidae; genus Falcaria; species Falcaria lacertinaria. Next base: position 3,828,354 of record OX602136.1, on the reverse strand, counting down.
GAATGACGGAAGCGAACCGGTAAGCGTTACGATCAACACTACAAAATGTTTTGATAATTTGCCACCAGTTTATAAACGGACAATGGATTCGAGATACTAACAAAGAAAGAAAGTTTGAAGTGCCATAATATCGATACACCTTGATCATTTGGTATTGGCATTTGAATAGTAAGTAGATTCAAGTAAAGACTGTGCAAGGAATTAAAGAGGACATAAGCGTGGAGTTGCATCTATGTATAATATTATAATTTCATTCATTCAGTCGCTTAATTCGTTCAGTGAATCGATTAAGAGCATATAAAATTAGAAGATTTTGGCGAGAATCATCCGGGCGGTTGTGACATTTTATAGTGTCTCGTAAATTGAGTTAAATTATCTTTAGAGCACTAAAGGTACGCTTTACCGAATGATTTTATAGGGAAGGTGCCTATTCTATTGTACAAAATCACTAAGCTAAACTAATTTGCAGGACTTAAAGTATTGCCATCTTTATTAAACCCCGCACATGAGAAAGGTACCTATAGCAAGATTATTTGTTCTGTCAAAAAGTGAAATTGAAATTAGTTTGTAATTTAGTATTTTTTTTACAATAGAATCGACACCATTGAAATTAATGTTCTACTACGATTATACTATACCCTTTGGTTGAAGTGATTTAGACCATAGATAATACATACGCGTCAGGATACTAGAATTAAACTTTCAGTATCTGTTCTGTCAGTCCAGTCAGTTTGCCGCGCGAAACGCGATTGTGTGCAAGTGTGAATTGTTAAGAAGGATTTTTGCAAGTCAAATATTTTTACGTACTTATGTTTACTTCTGTATTTACATATTACATGGGACTGCGTTGTCTAAATTGAACAGTGAAGTGGTATAAACATTATTTCTGCGTTTGTATTATAAACAGGTGAGTTTTAACTACCTACATTGAATATTTGGTACGGTGAATAAAGATAATATTATTGAGGTAAGCCTAAGAACCTGTTTTGATGTGATGTAACGTGATAGTAGCTTAGTTTTATCCTCAAATTATCTACCACGTATTGCAAATTAACTTAATTACTCACGATTGAAATATCTTGACAAAAATAGGTACATTTTTTTAAAAGTTTTTTTATATGCAAGTTTCGTCTATGGTTTAAGGCTATGGTGACCGATTTCCTATAAGGCAGGGCGTACATGACCCTATTCCAGTTAATCCAGGTGCACATCGCAGAGTACATAATCATTACGTGGACATAGTGGAATAAATCTTTTATTTTGTTTGCCACCTTAGATGTTTTTAAAGAGGAGTGGTATATCGGTCTGCGCATATTTAGAGGGATCTCTATGAATTAAATCGCAATAATTTACCTTTAACCTACCAAAATAACTTGCTATTTACCAAAAAAATATTGGTGATTTTTATTCCCAATCTGACTCACCGCGTCACTTTTTAGGGTTCCGTACTCCGTAGCCGAAGGGTAACCGATGGGACCCTATAACTTCTACGTAGTGTATTATGTACTCTGAGCTATTACTAAGCCGCCGCTGTCCGTCTCTTGTCCGCGGGCTGTATCTTATGATCCGTGAAGTATATTATATACTCTGAGGTAATAGCTAGTTGAAAATATCGGATAATGTGCATTTCTGTTGCCGTTAAAACAACAAATAATAAAAATTAAAGGGGACTCCCCTCCTAGCAACGTGTTATTTTTGTTTTTTGCTCCATCTTAATTATGGCAACAAGTAGACGCTCTATTGCTATATTAGCTACAAAAAGAGCGAAGTAACCATTACAAACTTATTATTTTTAGATAGAGCAAAAGCCGTGTAGGGATCGAACGGCACAGTAAAGTGTGTTATTTACCTTAGTTTGTCTTTGTAAGGTACCCACGGTGCGCGAGTCCAACTCGCACATCACTCAACCAACACCCATTTCTCAACAAAGGTGTTTTACGTGATTTATCTCTTGTAGGGTTTTCCTCATACATTTTACTGAGCAAGACAAATTTATTACTAAGTTAGATACTTACTGTTTGTCGTAAACATGTTTATTGGATGACTGTCTTTTGTTATGGAAAACTATTAATCGGCCGTGTCTTTCCAATGTTTTCTACCATTTGTGTATCAGGGTCATTGCTCTGTGGATAATATAATAATTTTGTCACGCACTTGTACTCATAGAAAGTTTTAGAGGACGCGTAGAGGAAGCCCTAGAGTCTAGGCTTTAGGGCTTATAATAACGGAGGTAATAAAAAAAAGGTTTTATTCTACGGCATATTTTCATAATTCTTGATGGGTAACATATTTTTTCCCGCTTTCCTGTAATCTGTGGGAGTGTTTTCGAAAAAAGGGACGGAAGTGTGTAACAGGAAGCGGGAGAAGCGCGTGCTATTTTATTTAACCTACTGATCTACTGTAGATCAGTGATTTAACCAATGAGCGTGCGCAGATTTAGTGTTGGCCTTCAGAATTCGATGCTTCCCATCATATGCGACTACTGTATAGCCCCGCACGTTTTTTTAGGGTTCCGTACCCGAAGAGTAACCAACGGAACTCTATTACTAAGACTTCGCTGTCCGTCTGTCCGTCTGACTGTCTGTCAGCGGGCTGTATCTCATGATCCGTAATAGGTAGACAGTTGAAATTTTCACAGAATGTGTATTTCTGTTGCCGCTGTATTTTTTACATAGCCCTGGTAAATGCCCATCTTAGTGGCGAATCACTAAGGGCTTCGTCCTTGAAAGGGTAGGAAATAATAGAACTTCGATAATTCTCTAGTTTTTGTAGTAAGTAGTTTGGCACGCGCCATTGGGATTATAGCGACTTAGTTTAACAATACATTATATACCAATATATAAATAATTTTATTACCATGCACACGCGTATCACGCAATATCAACAGATTAAAAAAGATAATAATAATAATATCTTTAATTCCCTGTAAAATATTCAGTTACTTATCTAAGAATTTATGATATCTATCTATGTATATGATACTAATAATTATTATTTCGCTCATTTCAAGGCCAGATCGGACCAAGGAAGTAAAGAAATTCTTACGATCTTATTAGATATGTTAAGTAATTGTGATAACAAATTACGAGCAGAATATTATAATAATATCATTGTCATCATGATCAGGATTAAAGTAAGTCATAATTAATAAATAAATAAATTGTTTATACTACTTTTACACTAAGGTTGCAAACAAGCATACGGCCCGGCTGATGGTAAACGCTTGCTGCACCAGGGATAGGGGGAAACCGGGTATGGTTGAAAAAAAAAAAGACAGAGCACTGAGTTTCTTGCCGGTTCTTCTCAGGTGGCTTTTTTATTCGAACCGGTGGTAATTTAGACCGTCATAAGTGCCTTATTAGGGCCTAAACTGAATAAATGATTTTTTATTTTTTATTTTGATAAGTAAAAGTTCCCTCGAACTAACTGCGAGAGACCATATCCCAAAATCGCATCCCAATCGAAGAATCGCGACGGAATAAATTAAAGAAAGGCTTCACCTCCCTCCCCACTTCACTTCAGTCCGCTCAGAAACTCCGTGGCGAAGAAACAGGCATTCGTTTGTTTCGCGCAGTAAAGGTGTTTTTTACGCAGCTGTATCGATTCTTATAAGTATGCTTAAATTTAGCATTCTAACATACCTTTCAATGCATTTATTATCTTTATTAAATGGTCCATGATATCGTCACATAATTTTACACAGGGGGTTACGACCCCCAGGTTGAAAAACACTGTTCTACGCTGTGAGACATCAATAATAGAGAATTAGGAGTTGTACTCGCGTCCCGAGGGTTCCTTACAACAACACAAAACACCCCTGACTTCAATCTAGTCGCAAGTCCTCTTGTATAGTGCATATTAATTTCTGTTTTTAAAACTGCTATCAAAATATTTTCTTTCGTTTCGTAAACAATCGCTGTTTAATCAGTAATTACCGTTATTAAATTAATTGCCATAAACTATTATTACACAATACTGGATCCTAGATAACAATTTAGATGTCAACAGAATTGCAAAATAATGAATTTTATATAAATTATTGTTTACAGTTTTTACGTATTCAATTTTATTTTTATTATTCCCTTTATTTATTTTACATCTTAGTTTTGTTTTTTTTTTACAACATTCTTACAAAAAAAACACATATTATAAAAAAATCCACCAAAACTAGGGAGCCACCGATAACGAGGCGCGAGCCCAAGCTACCGGTGGTTAGGGTTACAAAGTGAGGAACCTCCTGACAATGCGTGCCGTGTCGAGGAGTACTGCCTTCTGTATCCGACCCTTGACCCAACCATCGAGCGAGAGCGTCTTGAGGTGTTGGTCGAGACTCTTCGCTATGAGACCGTTCGCAGAAACGACTATCGGGACAATGACCGCCGAGTCAACCCCCCACATGGCGGTCACCTCGTGAGCCAAGTCAAGGTACTTGCTGAGCTTTTCCTTCTCGGCTTTCACGAGGTTCTCGTCATGCGGGATGGTGATGTCAACGAGTACTGCCTGGCGTTGGGACCGGTCTGTCAGCACGATATCAGGCTTATTGGCTACAATAGTCCTATCCGTAATGACAGAACGGTCCCAGTAGACCGTGGCACGACCATTTTCGAGAACTGGCTTCGGTACGTACCTGTAATATGGTACCTCTGACTCAATAAGTCCATATCGAAGTGCAAGTTGCTGGTGGATGATCCTAGCTACAAGGTTGTGCCTGTATAAATACTCGCTATTAGCAAGATGAGAACAACCGGAAATTACATGTCGGAGTGATTCTCTAGGACGGCGGCACGCCCGACAGTTGTCTACCGTACCATCCTTCATGATGTATTTCCGATAGTTATTCGTCTTGATAACCTCATCTGCAATCGCACAGACAAAACCCTCGGTTTCCCCAAAGAGGTCACCGAAACGTAGCCAGTTCACTGATGCGAGTAAATCAATATCGGGCCCAGTTAACGTTCGATAGAACCGCCCATGAAGCTCCTTGCCCTTCCATACGTTCCTACGGTCATCAGTACCAAGTACGGTTGGTTTGCGCCAATTCTCATTTGCCATGGAGAGCGGTGTAAGGCCCTTATCAACCGCGACCACATCTCGATGTATCGCACACTCTTTGCTCTGAAAGTACGTTCTGAGACTGCATACCTCGCGATTGTGGAGGTTCTTGGCATTTAAAAATCCACGTCCCCCCCACCTCCGGGGGATATACAATCTCATAACTGACGAGCGCGGGTGCAGCATCCGGTGTGTGGTGAGCAGTTGACGGACCCTCCTATCCAAGGCGTCTAACTCAGTCTGAGTCCACCTTAATATGCCGAAGGAGTATGTTAATAAGGGAATTACCCATCCATTGAAAGCGCGCGCCTTATTGCCACCAGACAGAAGACTATTAAGAACTTTTGTCAGGCGGCAAAAGAAGCGCTCTTTCACAGACCTCTTAATTTCCTCTACATCGATACTCTACGACTCTGCGACATGCCAAGATATTTGTTGGTATCGACCTCAGAGAGCGATGTGAGCGCCATTGTCTCGGTGAGCTGCAGATTCGTAGAATTCACCACCTTTCCCCGCTGTACGTCTATAACCGCACACTTCTCAACACCGAACTCCATCTTGATGGAGCTGCTGAAAGTCTCAGTGATTTTCAACAGTTCAACCAAGTCAGGGCGCTTCCACACAAATAGCTTGAGGTCATCCATGTACAGCAGGTGAGAAATAACCTCACCCCGCCTACGAAGTCGATAGCCTAGCTTTGAATCCCCTAGCAGAGTACTGAGAGGGTTTAAAGCCAGGTAAAACCACAACGGGCTTAGACTGTCGCCCTGGAAAATACCCCGCTCTATTTTAATGAAGTCCAGCGGGCCATAGAGGCTGTTACCACCTTCTGGTTGCCGAAGGACTGTGGTCCACTGCCCCATGCACGTGGTTAAGAAGGATCTTAGAGTTGAATCAACTTTATATAACTCTAAGCTCCTCCTCAGCCATGAGTGAGGCACCGAATCATAAGCCTTCTTATAGTCAATCCAGGCAGCTGAGAGAGCTCCTTTGTTCCGTCGGACTTGTTGGCAAATGGTCGTGTCAATGAGGAGAAGCTCCTTAGTGCCACGGGACCCAACCCTACATCCATTTTGAGCTGTAGCCAAAATATTGTTTGCAACAATATGCGAGTTAATTTTTGCTCTCAAAATGGATGTAAGGAGTTTGTACAGCGTAGGCAAACAGGTAATGGGTCTATAGTTTTTAGCCTCCGTGGTACCACCGGACTTGTAGAGCAAGGAAGTAACACCAGTAGTCATGAAATTTGGAAGGGAATTACTTTCAATAGCTTGTTGAAATTGCGCTGCCAAGCATGAGTGCGAGCTTGGGAGCCACTTAATCCAGAAGTTGTTAGTTTTATTATTATTAGTTATTACATAAGATCTGTATAAAATAATGTCGATCATTAAAATTTAAACAAATTGAAATTCTCTATTTTACTATTATAATACTTCCGCCCGCGTATCAATCTACATTAATCTACACTTCTACACTAATATTATAAAGAGGAAAGATTTGTATTTTTGTATTATTGTATTTATGTGGGTTTGTATTGAATAGGCTCCGAAACTACTGGACCGATTTCAAAAATTCTTTCACCGTTAGAAAGCTAAATTATCACTGAGTAACATAGGCTATATATATTAAACTAGCTAACCGCCCCGGATTCGCACGGGTAGACACAATATTTGATAAATGTCTACCCGTGCGAAGCCGGGGCGGGCCGCTAGTATAATATATGTATAGTCTGTATTACTCAGTGATAATGTAGCTTTCTAACTGCAAAATAGTTTTTGAAAACGGTCCAGTAGTTTCGGAGCCTATTCAATACAAACCCGCAAAAATACAAATCGTTCCTCTTTATAATATTGGTGTAGATAAAAAATAAATATTACGGACTGGCGTCAATGGACCCTGAATAGAATGAAAGGAAACATAATTTATTCCCAATACCTAACACACTAATATCTCATAGTACTTAGATAATATATGTAATGTAGAATCGGCAACGCGCAAGTTACACCCCTGGTGTTGCAAGCGTCCATAGGCTGCGGTAACCGCGTACCATCAGGCGGACCGTATGCTTGTTTGCAACCTTAGTGGTATATAAAAAACCTATTATCACATAGCGGTAGTACGGAACGAAAGATGCCTTTGTGCCCCAGTCACACTTACCCGGTTTTAGCCACACACTTTTCATTTCATCACTAAAGTAGCTACATTTCACACCATGTCTGCAAATATGGTTATCTCATTCATTACATTCGTTATCTACGAGTAATTATATGCATCAGTACCTATTCATTCGGCGCTTATTATTCGTGTCCTCGCAGGTGTCTTATTTATTAGATTGAGGTCGTAACGGTGCGGTGTTAGAGATGAATTGTTGGTGATTTATTACATACTAGCGGCCCGCCCCGGATTCGCACGGGTAGACATTAGTTTCGGAGCATAGACATTTATCAAATATTTTGTCCATCCGTGCGAAGCCGGGGCGGACAGCTAGTATAATATATAGCTTATGTTACTCAGTGACAATTTAGCTTTGTAACGGTGAAAGAATTTTTGAAATCGGTCCAGTAGTTTCTGAGCCTATTCAATACAAACGCACAAAAATACAAATCTTTCCTCTTTATAATATTAGTGTAGATGTAGACTAGCGGCCCGCCCCGGCTTCGCATGGGTAGGAGGTTTATAGTGAGCAAAAATCTCACAAACCCCGTCTGCTACCCTATAGTAGGCCAGCACATTTTGAAGGTTTCCCATTCGTCGACAACAGAAAACGGGACGGAGAATTCGGGGAAGGTGATAACGAGATATTCGCGTGGAGCCTCGCCGGCGAGCATGGAAAAGCAGTTGAAAAGCAGTCATCTTGAATAGGTAGTCATTTTAGGGTCGGCAATGCGCGAGTGGTGTTGCAAGCGTCCATAGGCTGCGGTAACCGCTTACCAACAGACGGGCCGTACGCTTGTTTGCCACCTTAGTGGTATAAAAAGTAATAATAATCTTATTTCAAGCATCGCTTCCGTTATCGCATAGAGGGCGCTCTGTCGTCCCCGCGACCGATCCGTGCAGGAGTCCCTCAGGGCTCTGTACTCTCCCCACTCCTATTTACGCTATACACCAGCGATATCCCAAAAAGACCAAAAGTAAACTTGGCACTATTCGCCGACGACACGGCCATTTACTACACCGGTAGTAGTCGCGACGCAATCGCTCGACACCTCCAGGCCGCAGCCTCTGCCTTAGGCAAATGGTTCCGGAAATGGAGGATCGAAGTGAATCCAGACAAGAGCGCAGCCGTCCTCTTTTCGAGATCCGGCGACCAACACCACGCTCCAATCCGACCACTATCGATGTTCGACCAACCGATTCCATGGGAATCAAAGGCCAAATATCTAGGCATCATCCTCGACCAAAAACTCACCTTCCGTGAGCATATAAAGACAGTGCGCAATCGCGCCGTTTTTGCCCTTGGACGACTACATCACCTATTAAATGCACGCAGTAAATTGTCCCTCAAGCATAAGGTGCGAATCTACCTTGCGTGCATTCGCCCAATAATGACTTACGCCGGCGTGGTCTTCGCACACACGGCCAAGTCCCATATCCATAGATTGCAGGTGGTTCAAAACCGATTCCTGCGCAAGGCTACTGGTGCACCGTGGTACATCCGCAACAGCCAACTCCATGTGGATCTGAAACTGCCTACCATCAAGCAGTTTCTAAAACAGATGGCCAAACGTTTTTTCGACTCTGCCGAAAAACATTCCAACCCGCTGATAGCAGCGGCCGCCCGATATACACCATCTCGAATATCGAAACGTCGTCGACCGAGGCATGTCCTCCTCGATCCCGACGATGACACCACCCTACTCCAGGAAGCCACTAAACGCGCACAAACCGCAAACCGACCCCTATACCGCCCTCGTCAGCGAGGACCGTCGCACTCATTGATTAACTGTATTCTCTCTTTTCAGATAACAAACTACAATGGCAAGCTGACTTTAACTACCTTTTGTGTACTTGAATGATAAAAGTACGTAATAATCAAAATGGACGCTTCATACACAGGAGAGGCGCCAGAGCCGAGAAGAAATAGTGTAAGTTTTCCAGTTGGTAGCAAAATATGAATGAGAATAAAATAATTTAACGCTCGTTGTCCGTCACAAGACTACCAGCACATGCTGAGTTGGGACCGTTTCATAACGACACTACTTGTCTTCCTTTCTCATATGTTTTTGTGTTGTGTTGTTATGATTTTTTCTTTCTTTCTAACAATGATGTCGATTCTGATGTACGAAATCACTAAACTAATATGACACGACTAAAAAAGATTGCCGTCTTTTTGAACCCCGCACATGAGAAAGGGATAGCATGACTTTTAGTCCAGTCAAATTAGTTTAGTTTAATGATTTCATACAAGAGAATTGACACCAATGTGTATGTAAATTACAATAAAACTCTTACATTTAAATAAAAAAAGAAATGAAGCTATATTTTAGCTAAAAACAATGTAGTGGAGCCACTCTACCGTCTCTACCTAAGTGCTTAAAACGCAGAAAAGTTGTAACAAAATAAGTCAATTTACTGATAGCGTTTTATAGCCATTTCTTTTGCAGTCCTAGTTTAATAGTTAACGAATAAAACCCGCTCGGTTGTTAGTGATAATACGTGCGTCTTAACATTTAAACAGTTACCGGAATTTTCTTTTAATTGATAAACCATTCCAACAAGACAATTTTGACAAAATGTAATAGCGGACTACCAAGTGTCTGTCAGAATGGTGCCATAATAACGCAATTAAAAGTCAATTTAATAGCAGATTCGGAGTGGTCGCGCCTTCTTTGAGTGTATGCTTGAACTCTTACGGAGTGAAAACTTATCGAAAGGACATCGTCCATTTTAGTCTAAATCTGAAAGTGCCGGCCGACGCATTTTTTTGGATATTCTGTTAGAGCTTGTCCGTCTAATTACCTGCTCACACAAAATTACAAAAAAATATTGGCCGGCACGTTTTGGACCAAATCTCTATGAAACATGGATATCAATGTACAACGTACTATGTATTGTTAATTTCAGTTGTTTCAGTTACCTATATTGATAGTAGTTTATAATACATAGCCGCATTAGTATCTAAATGTGTTCATGGTGTGTGTTGGGGACTTGAAGAGTTGTGATGATTCCAGATCTGTTTCCGTATATATGCGATGATTGTTCCAGAAGTTGTGCGTCGATATGTGAATATATATCGTGAACACCGTATAAATGAATCGTTTAATTAACAATTGTGATAATAACAATTGATTCGATATTAATAAAAAGATTACAATAACGTGAAAAATTTGCGTCTCTTTGTCTTGGTGAAAAATATTCGAATTATAGAACAGAAAAATCTTTAAAATTTGGAGGCAATTGTTTTCCGTGTAAAATATTTGGCTTGGAGACGACGTCCTTTTAGCCGAGCGCGCTGGCTGGTAGATGGCGCGCGAACAGTGTGTTTGATACATGTATGTGTGTGTCTATTAGTTGATAACTCTCCAAGGTAACAAAACTTTTTACTTTGGATAATTAATAAGCTATTGCATTTTTTATACTACCTACATATTTTAGATAGGTATTATGATATCAAACTAGTACCACGCAAAAGGTGAATTTGTGTTCCTGGGGTGAGTAGGGTCGCTAGAGCTCATTGAGGAAGCGCTGTGCTGGCGGCAGAGAGACTTGTCCCCTATGCACACAATAACACTACCCTTGTAGTGTTGTGTTCCTGCGGTGAGTAAGGTCGCTAGAGCTCCTTGAGGCAGCGCTGTGCTGGCGGCAGAGAGACTTGTCCCCTATGCACACAATAACACTACCCTTGTAGTGTTGTGTTCCTGCGGTGAGTAAGGTCGCCAGAGCTCCTTGAGGAAGCGCTGTGCTGGCGGCAGAGAGACTTGTCCCCTATGCACACAATAACACTACCCTTGTAGTGTTGTGTTCCTGCGGTGAGTAAGGTCGCCAGAGCTCCTTGAGGAAGCGCTGTGCTGGCGGCAAAGAGACTTGCCCTCTATGCACACAATAACACTACCCTTGTAGTGTTGTGTTCCTGCGGTGAGTAAGGTCGCCAGAGCTCCTTGAGGTAACATCTAATATTATTTTGCATGGAGACTTGTATGACACAAAAACACAATGATCAATGTCAATGTTTAAAGATTCTTCGCTTATTGTATCTAGTTCGATGTTTGTTGAGACATTTTATGTAAACAAACGTAGTGGCTTCTGTTACCTATTTTATAGACAGTTTATTAGCGCTAGAGTGAAGTGATAGTCGCTATTAAGCGAGTTTTAACGATTTAAATACTTAGTGGTTCGTTGGAATCGTTGGTAGCTCGTTCACTGTAAGTCCTTGAAACATGTGGGTTTATTTTCTAATATACCTATTTTAACTAATTTAATATTTTGTATTGTCAATGCCGATTTTATGAGTATACTATGCCATTAACTCTTAAATGTGTGTCTTTTCACATAAATGTATACATTATCGCCCTCGTTGTTTTGAGACAGACACACAACAGACGACATAGTACTTTTTTACGTAGTACTTTTTTTTGCGAACCGCTGGTAAAGTAGTCCTCCATAAGTGCCTTATAAGACTAAACTGAATAAAATATTTTGAGCGCCGGTTCTATTCCCAGATAGAGCTTATATTTTCCAAATAAAATAAATGTTATTTATCTTTTGCAGAAAACTAACAGCAATGAGCTTGAAATGGATGACAGAAAAAATGGAGGATTAACTGGGGGGGTGAGTTATAATATTATTTATTTATTTAAGAAACAAACTATTATACAGGATATATCCTAATAAAGAGAAAAGAAATAGTTATAATGAAACTTATAGTTCACTATGTTTTTTTTTTACATATTTGATATAAATATTTGCTGAGTTCCTTACAGCGATGCGCTAACATATAAAAACAGATTATTAGAAAAGAAACATAAGACCCTTAAAAATAAGTGAAGTTAGATTTTTTACAATAAATGAATCATTTTTATAACAACATATTATAAGAATACAGAACAACTAAGAAAATAAAAACATTTTACGCTAAAAATCTATTGTGTTGAGATAGAAAAACTGATTAAATTGTTTATTTGCTGAAACTTGTTTTTAATGAGGCGATTGTGCAACATAATTCAGTGTCGTGTAACTTGTCACACTCATTAAAAAGTCTACAGGCTCGCTTTATGAACATGTTATCACTGTGCAATGTTCCGCTAAACGGAATATGGAATAAACGTTTATCACGACAATTACGTTCGAGTCTTCGGGGCACCTTAAGAAAAATATTATGAATGAGTGAAGGGGCATCTAAAATATTATGGATTATCTTGTAAAGTAGGACACTCTACGCAGTCACGCCGAAGTTCCAAAGAATTCATCTTATGGTATTTTAATTTATTATTTAATCATATCGCGTCTATATGAGCTGCAGAGTAGGAATAGTGATAACTAAGCGTACCTGTTTTGTGGCGATACAATGCAACACTAAGCAGTAGGTAGCAAGCGAATAAGTTAAGTTCAGTAAAAGTAGAACTTATAATGCTGGACGACATGTAACACGTACACAGAAGTCAATTGAGTTTATCCTTTTTTTTTTTTTTGAGTTGTCTCTCGTAGCGTGAGTTCCGGGAACTTTTGCTACTTAACCGGACAATGGCGAGACCAAGGTGGCCTCCAGCCAGGTACTATTACATGCTAAGCAACACAGCTAAGGGCGCCCCATAGTGGGGCTCGGACCTCGGCTTAGGGCGTTTCTGGGGGGCAAGCTAGGGAGCTGGGCTGGGCTGGGATTATTATTTAAATGAAAAATCAGATTCACTATTTATACAAATTACATGTTGTTTCTCATTCTTCCTCATACATTTTACAATCACGTATCTTGAAGTTCTTTTAATTGTCGTGCGCGCTTTAGTAGCAATTTATTGGTTGGGGTTAAATGATCCCCGATGTAGATGGCCGCAGCTGGTCCAGGCAAGCCGATGGTGGCAGTCGTGAGGCCACGCCGGGCCCGGATTGCAGCCAGGAGCTCATCTTTTCGCATGCGCTGTGTCAGGCGTAAAATAATAGCGGGTGGTCGAATGTTATTCTGACAAATTTTGTCGCTATTATGTGACTGAAAACGGCGGACCCGATGTATTGTGTCAACATCACTTTCTAATAATGTGAATCCAACAACTCTGCATATATCACGTAGAATAATTTTTAAGTTTTCGCCTTTTGTGAAGGGTACACCTGATATTTCAAGGTTATTGAGCATAGAATACTGTCTGCTGTTGTTGTTGTCCTTGATCAGCATTTTGATTGTTTCAGTAGCTTCACTCAGCGTCTTAGGCAATAAGGATAGTGAAATGATCTCATTTTCAGCACAAGAAAGTCTATTTTTCAGGTCGGTTATATCAGCTCTTAACAATTTTTGCTCTCCAATAAGACTTTACGTTAAGGATGAGACTTTACTAATTTCTTCTTTGATGTCCGATGCGATTTCTTGGCGCATTTGAGCAATATCATTATGGGATTGGGTAAAAGTAGTTAAACAGGACAAGATATCTTTACGAAAGTCGGATAATTGATGTGCTATATCACAATCATGTTCCGGTTGCTTCCGCTTGCGGTGGGTTATCTGAGAGTCCGCATCCAAAAATGTTTGAAGATCTGGTTGAGAGCTGCCTCTTAGGACTGACACCTTCGGCGGAGACCGTATGGTACTCTTTCTGAATAATGTAGGCACAAGACGGAATCAATTGATTACTAAGCGGCTAAGGAGCAGGTAGTTAACTGTGCGAATGCAAAAAGGTCAAATAATAGAATGCTTATCAAGATTTCTCGTCTCTTCGATCTAATGACACCACACTATCAATGCAAAAACGTCGTAAACAACATCTGATATATCTTCTGCGACTTAAGACTTAATTTTTAGATATAATATGGATCATTTTATTTTTTGTTTGAATTATTGTGTACGTAATTAATATGTTATTATTGATTGATTGATTGATTGATAACTCTTTATTGTACACCAAAATCAATAACTGAAAAACATAAAATACATTATAAATCGGTACAATTGGCGGCCTTATCACAACATGTGATCTCTTCCTATTATAATATATTATAAGCTAGGACACGCGTGAATGGAACGGTAGCTTGACCAAGACTGATCAGACTGAATGAATTTACTTGCATACACACTTAAGCATCTTACTCCACGATAATATGACTAGCCTTTGCCCCGTGACTTAGCCCGCGTAGCAATATAAAGCTATATATATAACTTAAGTTACAAGTGATAATATAGCATTCTACTAGAGAGAGAATTGTTTATATTGCTACTGTAGTTTTTCAACCATTCCGCATTAAACAATTTCTCTTCTGAAGAGATCGATAGACACATCCTAGTCTTACACATTTTACTTTTCCGTCAATTTTGTCAACTAGCTCTGAAGTTAGACCTAGTAATATAGAAGTACTAGGCTGTTACCCGCGACTTCGTCTGCATTTCTTTAAAGACAAAAAAAGTCAATCAAAATCATATATTCAGGCCCTAATAAGGCTCTTATGAAGGTATAAATTACCACCAATTATAAGATAGCCCCAGTCCATCCCAGCTCCCTAGCTTGCCCCCCAGCAAAACCCTAACCGAGCACCGAGCCCCACTGTGGGGCGCCCTTAGCTGTGTTGCTTAGCATTTAATAGTGCCTGGCTGGAGGCCAGCTTGGTCTCGCCTTTGTCCGGTTAAGTAGCAAAAGTTCCCGGAACTCTCACGCTACGAGAGACAACTCAAAAAAAAGAAGATAGCCTATGTCCTTCTCAAGGATTTAATCTATCTCCTTGGCATATTTTGTCACGATCCGTTCAGCAGCTTAGTACTGAAAAGGTAGCAAACAAACAACCAGAGTATTTTCTCATTTATAATATTAGTATATACACATTCGCATTTGTAGGAGGTATATCTCCACGAAACAGCATTACGTTGACTGATTAGATACGCATGGATTAAGCAGCAGTCACTTTTTCTGTGTCATTTCGTAATTCACATAAAAATCATTGCATGGAACTAACTAGAGTTGAAGCGTAAATATGTCTGGTGACGTAGTTGATGATGTCGTAGGCTTTATTGCGTTTCATGTCTGCTGGTGTTTCACTGAAAAACTTCCGACACGACACAAAAAGATAGGCGAATTGGAATCTCCTGTGGGTTTTCCCATTAAAATTGGAGCACCAGACTGGGGACTGTACCTCCACTTTACAGAATACCGCAGTCAAATAACACTACTTGATGTAGTGTTGTGTTTCTGCGGTACGCAGAGTAGGATACGCTGCGCTAGTAGTAATGCTGCACGCACAGTGAGTCTTCAATAACAGGGTTGGCAACTCCTTAGTGTTACCCCTTAATGTTGCTAGCCCACCTGATGGTAAGCAGTCACCATAGCCTATAGCCGCTGGCAATACCAGGGGTATCACTAACGGGTCGCCAACCATGTTGTTGATGAGGAATCACTGTGCTAGCACCATTACTAGCCCAGCACATCCTCGTGGAGCACTGGCAACCCTACCGCAGAAACACAACACTACATCAAAGTAGTTTTATTTCACTGCGGTCTTCTGTAAAAGTGCCTTAAAAGGGGTTTATGGATTTTATTGTAACCTTCCTCTTTCCAGCTTACCTTCGACCCACTAGACTATCAGCCTTCAGGCTGGTTTGAAACGACTTTGCACAAAGTGGGCAACTCCACGGAAGATTTCTTCACTGAAAACAAATCTTCAGTGAAGACCGTTATGATGTTCATCCTCAACGGGTTGGTTCTAGGATACTTCTTCGGATGCATGTACTATTATTTGCAATATAGTAAGTTAATTAAAATCAAAAATCATTTATTCAGTTTAGGTCCTAATAAGCCACTTATGCAGGTCTAAATTACCACCGGTTCGAAAAAAAGCCACCTGAGAAGAACCGACAAGAAACTCAGTGCTCTGTCTTTTTTTTCATGTAACAATCATGATATGACAATTTGTATCAAGTACTAGCCTTGCTCCGCGGTTTCATCCGTGATTTCATCATTACATGGTATAAAACAAAGTCGCTTCCCGCTGTCTGTCTGTCCCTATGTACGCTTAGATCTTTAAACTACGCACCGGATTTTGATGCGGTTTTTTATAGACAGACATTCAAGAAAAGTTTTTATGTAATTAATTTAGGTTTAGTAGGTATTTAACTTATATGGCAAACGCTGGCCGTGCGAAGCCGGGGCGGGTCGCTAGTATATTATAAAACAAAGTCTCCCTAACCGCCTGTATGTCTAAACGCGATGAACTCCTACTACTGAACGGATTTTGATACGGCTTTCACTAATGAAAGAAGTGATCGGGAAGGATTAGACATTGGACATTCATTGGCCTTCAACTACTGTCGTGTAAATTGTGTGTGAAGTAATTTATTAAACCAATTATTTTTCTGCTTGTTAATTCGTAACAACACATAATTGTTATTTAAAGGAAAAAACGGAACACTGAAACTTATAAAACGTGCGATCGGAGGACGTGTATGAAGATAGATTTTCTTAATATATATATATCTTCACGCTTTCCCACAAGGGTCCCCGAAGGGGTAGGCAGAGGTGCTACAACACCCACATTCCACCGAAGATAATTTGGAGCCAACGTGACAGATGGTGATTCAATTGCCGTGACTTAGGAACTGCATACGTCCTTGAATTTCTTCTCAGACGTATGCAGGTTTCCTCACGATGTTTTCCTTCACCGTAAAACTCGTGGTGTGACTAATCACTGCACTTTAGTTAAAAAAACTGGTACAAACCGG
This sequence comes from Falcaria lacertinaria, assembly GCA_951449985.1. Lineage (NCBI taxonomy): Eukaryota > Metazoa > Arthropoda > Insecta > Lepidoptera > Drepanidae > Falcaria > Falcaria lacertinaria. The sequence goes on along the minus strand of OX602136.1, from coordinate 3,811,457 downwards.
TGGGATTAGAATAACAGGCAACACTTCATACCACTAGGCCACCACGGCTCTATTTTTTTAATAACTTGAGCTACATGACCTTTTTAGGCACGGAACCCCTCGAGCTATGCTACGGGTTCGGCAGCCTGATCGCGTTCCTGTCGATAGTGTATTTCTTCGTCATATACTTTATGGTGATCAAGAGGTTCTTCGGCAAATGGTTCGAAGCTAACATCTGGAGCAAAATCACTTCTCTTAGCTCGAAGATGTGGGAGTATCTGTGAGTTTATTTTGAAATAAGAGCTACAATATTTTCGGGTCGTTTTTATACCATGTGACAAGCACGTGTACGGCACGGCCTTATGGTACGCGGTCACCAGCCTGTAGTCGCTTGCAATACCAGGGGTATCACTAGCGCGTTGCCAACCATATTGTTGAGAGGACTCACTTCCATCAGCATGTGTTTTTCACAGCGTATTATCGAGGAGCTCTGGTGCTCCTACACACACCAGAGTAGTGTCATCTGGCTGCGATCTACCGTAAGGAAGCAGTACTGACCCAGTCGCACATTGCGGTGGTGCCTAGCTAACCGGACTCTTGCAATAAGAGGCCTACCACCTAGTATTTAAATTGACTACTTCGGCAGGTGGTTCCGCTGTTGTTTCGTCATCCTGGTGCTGGCAGCGATAGCATTGTATCTTTACCTGGATACCCGGGACTCTCCTGAGAGACTGATTTCCCTTCTTGGGCTGGCTGTCATAATGTTATTAGGTGAGTATGTTCAAATTTTTAAGGCAGGCAGGGCGATTAATATTGTAGCCGTCCGACGGGGGACTGTACCTCCACCTTGCAGAAGACCGCAGTGAAATAACACTACTTGATGTAGTGTTGTGTTTCTGCGGTAAGTAAGGTTGCCAGTGCTCCACGAGGCTCTCATACGCTGGGCTAGTAGTAATGCTAGTAATACCAATTTAGGGTTGGCAACTCGTTAGTGATATCCCTGGTATTGCTAGCGGCTATAGGCTACGGTGACTGCTTACGGTGGCTGCAGAAACACAACACTACATCAAGTAGTGTTATTTCACTGCGGTCTTCTGTAAGGCGGAGGTACAGTCCCCAGTCGGGCGGCTCCAAATTAAATGGGATAACCCACGGGAAATCCCAAATCGCCCTACCTCTCTTAAAACTTGAACGGCCAAACCTTAAAAGTGGAGTGTTCCAGGGTTCGTGTTCTCATCCCACCCCGGGCGGGTGAGGTGGCGTATCGTTCTGATGGGGCTGTTGATACAGTTCTTGCTGGGTATCGTCTGCATCCGCTGGAACTGGGGCCGGATGGCGCTGCAATGCTTCTCCGATAAGGTTCGTGGTCTGTAGTTAGTTGGCTGTAGTTTATACCCAAGATTTTAAGTTTAGGCATTCTATTTTTAATTAGATAATGGTGCCAATTCTGTTGTACAAAATTTTAAAATTAAACAAATTTGACAGTTCTTAAACTCTTGCTATCCCTTTCTCATGTGCGGGGTTAAATAAGGATAGCAATATCTTTACAACTGTCAAATTACTAAACTTAACTAATTTGACAGGTCTAAAAGTCTTGACCGCACATGAGAAAGGGATAGCCTTTCTCATGTGCGGTGTTAAATAAGGATGGCAATATTTTTAGACCTGACAAATTTGTTAAGCTTAGTAATTTTGAACAACAGACTTGGCACCAATAATGTTAGCACAAAATTATCTTCGGTGGAAAGTGGTTGTACAAGGACGGATCCAGAGGGGATTATAGGGGTCATTGACTGGGCTGGGTCTACCAAGTGGATGAAGTCATAACTCGTTTCGATAGAAAAATGTACAGTAAAAAAAACTTTGTATTTTGATTTATTTTATTGTTATCGAATTGGAGCGTGTCCTGACTAGACCTCGAATATGTGACCACCCTGACTTGATAACACCTCGACCTCCTCGGGGACCCTTATGGGAAGGCGTGAATATATATTATTGCAAAGCATTGATAAGGGACTAATGATGTCAAAATCAAAATCAAAAAATCATTTATTCAGTTTAGGCCCTAATAAGGCTCTTATGAAGGTCTAAATTACCACCGGTTGGAAAAAAAGCCACCTGAGAAGAACCGGCAAGAAACTCAGTATGTATGTATGTAGGATGTATTTGAGGAAACGAGAAATTGACCGAAGATTGAAATGTCGTGGCTCCCAAACTAAAGCATATACTAATGGATGCAGTTTATTTTAATAGTACTACTTTATGCTTTAAGCCTGTTGTTCCACCGAACAAATCATGCTCGAAGGACCATGAAACAGCTTAATATAAACTTTCGCAAAATAACACGACTTCATTTAAAAGATTATTATCTCTTTTTAATACCACTAAGATGTCAAACAAGCATACGGCCCGCCTGATGGTAAGCGGTTACCGTAGCCTATGGACGCTTGCAACACCAGGGTCAGTCGCGGTTGCCGACCCTTCAGAAATCTCTTCACACCCTTCTTGAAGAACTGAAGGAATATTAGTAATAAAGCAAGTATTTTATAATTCGTATGTAATTTATTTAACTAACGTGTCTGTGTTACAAAGAAGTGACAGAGCGAGAGAGAGAGATAAAAAAAAAACATTGGCACTACAGTTTATGGTTGCGTTCCAATCCTAACAACCACCCCTGAACGCAAACCTATTTTTGCTATACAGTACAATTTTTTATGCTCAGTTGTCCCCTTAGTAAGTATATCTGCAATCATTTTATCACCTCGACAATAACAAAATTTTATATCTAAATTATTTACATGCTCTCTCAAAAAGTGATATCTGATATCAATATGCTTTGATCGGGGTAGATAACAATCATTGGTAGACAATTTTATAGCGCTTTGATTGTCGCTAAATATGTGAAGCGGTCCGGCTAGGGGTTGACCGAACTCGACGTGCAGCTGTCGCAGCCACAGGGCCTCCTGCGCTGCCGATGACATCGCCATGTACTCCGCCTCGGCTGTCGACAAAGCCACCGTTTGCTGCCTCCTCGAGCACCAGGATATTGCGCCTCCCTGAGAAATAAAGACATAGCCTGTGCAGGACTTACGGTCAATATTATCGCTGGCCCAGTCTGCGTCGCAAAAGCCTCTTATGTCTGATTCACCATCTCGGGTATAAGTGAGCTTCATGTCTTTAGTTCCTTGTAGGTATCGTAGGACCCTTTTCACAGCTGTCCAGTGTTCGGCTCTTGGCTCCTTATTAAACCTACTGAGAGTATTAACTGCAAAGGAAATGTCAGGTCTTGTACCTTGAGCAATGTAGAGAAGACAGCCTATGGCTTGTTGATAAGGGTTATCCGCCTCCTTGTCATCAGCACTCTGAGTAAACTTCAGACCAACTTCTATTGGTGTTTTACATGGCTTACAATCAGACATCCCAAACTTGGTAAGTACATCCTTGATATATTTTTCTTGGTCAATCATAATGGTGTCTCCGTCCCTTGTTACATTCAGACCTACACACTGACTGGCCTTCCCTAGGTCCTTCATTTCCAAGTATTGCATTAGCCTATTTTTAATTGTGTCTCTTTCTACTTTATTAGAGGTAAACAAAATAAGGTCATCAACCCACACAGCAATGTAGGTGTTCTTCTCTGCATTAAAGTAGACACATGGGTCAGACTTTGACCGTTTCATCCCAATCTCCTGCAGCACAGTGTTCAGTTTTGTATTCCACAACCTGCTTGCTTGTTTTAACCCGTATAGAGATTTATGCAAATGGCATACTTGAGGTCCTTGTTCGTACAACTCTGGTTGCTTCATGTATATGTCCACATCAATGTCTCCTTGAAGGAATGCTGACACTGCATCCAGCTGATCAATCTCAAGCCCCAATCTTGCAGCTAAAGATATAAGATAGCGTATGGTACTATACTTTACAACAGGTGAGAACACTTCCTCATAGTCAGTGCCCCTCCTCTGGGCATATCCTTTAACAACGAGCCTGGCCTTAAAGCGAATTATATTACCTCTTTGATCAGTTTTAGTTTTATATACCCACTTGCAGGGTAAAACCTTTCTATCTGAAGGCAAGTTTTTTAAACTCCAGGTGTTGTTTCTCATCAGTGAGTTGTACTCCTCGTCCATTGCCTGTCTCCACTGTTTAGCATATGGTGATGAAAGTGCCTCCTCAACTGTCTGTGGATCAGAGTAATTAGAAAGTAAGCAGTACATACTGTTTTCATTTGTATCTGTGCCATTTCTTTGTGCTCTGTTTCGAGGCCTCAGTGTAATGTTCTGCTGAAGCTGTGACTGTACATATCTTGGTGGGACATATGTTTCATCTGAATCCGCCGCATCAATCTCATATTCGCTTGAATCCTGAGCACAGTCCTCATTTGTGACACAATCACCAGTTGTTTCTTCGTCTGATGACATGAGATTTTCTACCTCAGACAGGGGTACTTCTGTAGGTAGCGGAACACTGCTGCTCTGACTTGTGGAAGTAAATTGACTGCCTGACGACTGTGACTTCACTTGTGAATCTTGATCTTGTGTGTTAGTAGATGAAGCTGAAACATCATCAATAGCTGTTAAATCTGAACCTTTACAATTCTCAAAGAAGGTGACATCTCTACTTTTAGTAACTTTGCATGATTTTTCATCTAATAAACGATATCCTTTTGTATTGTCACAGTATCCCACTAGAATCATCCTTTTAGACTTCTTGTCCCATTTTTGACGTTTTTCCTTTGGTATAAAGACCATGGCCTCGGAGCCAAATATTCTCAGATGAGTCAGGTCAGGTTTGTATCCATTCCACAATTCAAAAGGTGTCTTACCATTTAACGCTTTATTGGGAGAACGGTTTACAATATATGCTGGAGTCCCCACTGCCTCGGCCCATAGTTTCTTCTGTAGGTTTGCATGGAACAGCATGCACCTAGCTTTCTCAACTAGTGTCCGATTCATTCTTTCGGCCAGTCCATTGTGTTGAGGGGTGTAAGGAGTGGAAGTCTGATGTACTATACCGCTGTTGGATAAAAACTGATCAAAATGAGTGTTACAGTACTCAGTACCATTATCTGTTCTTAATACCTTTATTTTCTGAGAACAATGGTTTTCAACTTTATTTTTATAGTCCTTGAAGATGTCCAAAACATTGGTTTTATTTTCCATGAAGTATACATACACCATTCTTGTATAGTCATCTATAAAAGTAATATAGTACTTCATACCTGAGCAGCTCAAGCTCTCCATGGGTCCACAAAGGTCAGAGTGAACAAGCTCTAATGGTGCTGCAGCTCGGGAACCAATGTTGTTAAATGGTAACTTTGACTGCTTGCCTTCATAACAGAAGACACATCTTGTCACATTACTCTCAGCATTAGTCAGAGTCACACCCTTGACGCAGTCTGGCAGTCTGTTGACATCTGAAACATTTAAGTGGCCCATGCGCAGGTGCCACATGTAAGTGTCACTACTCTTCTCCTCACTGGAGCTTAAATGTGCAGTTTCGGGACTATTATCTGTATCCAATGTGTATAATTTATTATTTAGAGTTGCAAAACATATAAAACTGCCATGTGAATCATGAATGTCACAGCCTCTTTGAGTAAATGTTACTTTGTAGCCACTGTTAACAATAGTACTCACTGAGAGTAGGTTGACAGCTAAATCGGGAACATATAAAACATTTTTTAACTGAATGTTCTTACCCTGCGCTAGCTTGACATCGGTGTATCCAACTCCTTCAACTGAAAGTGGCTCTTTATTTGCCACTGTTATTTTACTCACCGGTGGCTCTGTAACATTGTACATCCACTGTGCATTGCCAGTCATATGCATGGATGCACCTGAGTCTATAAACCATTTATTATGATTATCTCCTGAAAATGCTGAAAAAGCTGCAATGAAACCTGTATCCTTTTTAACTTTTTCATTCTCAGTCTTGTTTACCTTCTTAGCACTCGTACAAAACTTAGCAAAGTGTCCGTAGCTATTGCAACTGTAGCATCTTGGCCCTTTAGCCTTTGATTGTTGTGGCTGACGTTGATATTGTTTCCTTGTCTTTGAGCTAACATACAAAGCAGTACTGGTGTTTGCTGATCTAACTTCCTGTAGGAGCTTAGTTTTGATGAGATCTGCGCTAATCGTCGCACCAGAGCTTTCAAGCCCCATAATCATTGGAGCGTAGACGTCGGGCAGACCTGCCAGCATCAAGGTGCCCAGCCACTCGTCATTGACTTCAAACTCTATGTTACGCAACTTGTGGGCTGTGCTCATTATTTTATTAACGTATGACTCCACATTACCACTAGATTCCAGAGTGGTATTCACTAAGTCTTTTAACAAGCTAACTCTTCTGGTTAATCCATTATCATCAAAGGCTCGTTTCAGATTTTCCCACACTTCTTTGGCGGTCTTACAACTTTGTACATGTACATAGTTTTGCGGATCAAGCAACAATATTAGCTTGGACTTCGCCTTGACATCTTTGCCAGAATCAACAGGTTTGTCATCTATGGGCTGCACACATTGCCACAAGTCTTCATGTTCTAGGTAGTTCTTGACACTGAACTTCCACGTTGCAAAGTTTTCACGCCCGATCAATTTATCGAGATTGAACATGTGATGCGAACTCATTTTATTATCAGATTTATAATTCGCCGGCCGGTCACTTGCACGTGTATATAACCTCACTTTTGTTCCGATGACGTACACCACGAAGTACTGATAAATTTTCTGCACGAATATATGTACTGAAACTGATACTTGCTTCGTAACTACGCTCTGCTACCATGAAGGAATATTAGTAATAAAGCAAGTATTTTATAATTCGTATGTAATTTATTTAACTAACGTGTCTGTGTTACAAAGAAGTGACAGAGCGAGAGAGAGAGATAAAAAAAAACATTGGCACTACAGTTTATGGTTGCGTTCCAATCCTAACAAGAACCCCATGGTGTACTCCTTTGGGAAAACCACAGCGGGGAGCTCATTCCATTCATACTACTTAAATACCAAAGCCCCTTCGACTTCTCGAAGAACCAAGTTCTGTAGGCAAACCAGGTGTACATAGGATTCAGCTGGCCGGTACCTTACCTACTAGAGATGTCAATATTGGCTTATTTTATTTATTCGTTAAACAATAATTGATAAATAAAAATATCAATATTTTAAATGGTTAATATTATTTAACGGAAAATATTAATTAATATTTTTATTAAGGATTTCATTGTAATTAACTATTTATATTAGTTCGTTGAAGTTGATATAAATATTGATATGATATTTTTATTCTAAATCGTTAATTTTATTTATTGAATATGATAATTATCTTCAATTATTCATTAATATTAAGGATTAATGAATACATTTGACATCTCTATTACCTGCTACCTACCATTACAAGCTTTATTCAACTTGGAAGTAGAAGCCGCCGTGTGATAATATCGAAACGTTATAATCATCTGCAGGTAGCGACCTTCTTGTCTTACGGTGTGGAAGGAGCGGAGTTCGTCTTCGGTACTCTACTCGTACAGACGGAAAATGTGTTCGCTTTCAGGGTAAGTAAGACTATTATGTAAGCTTTTCTGGTTCAAAAAATAAATTCTGATATTTATTTTTGATGCACTAGGTAAAAAGATTAATTTCATACAGAAGCTCTCAGTCAAATAATACTACTCTGATGAGTGTTGTGTTCCTGCGGTGAGTAAGGACACCAGAGCTCTGAGTGGATACGCTGTGCTGGTAGTAAGGAGCCACCCATAAATTACGTCACGCTAAAAGGGCGTGTATAGAGAGTTTCGATTCGATATCCATAACATAGGGTATACTGTGGAAATTACAAATATAAATTTTGGGACCCGAATATTGAATTAAAAAAGTTAAAATTAGATAAGTGTGCATTGTCACGCAAATCAAACGTTTATGCTCATTTCAGCTCAATCGGACACTGGGAAGTGGGGCAAAGGACATCATCAATTTGGTCCAAATCTGAAAGTGCCGGCCACCGCATTTATTTTTGTATATTCTGTTAGAGCTTGTCCGTCTGATTTTTTTTTACTGTGGCACCAAACCTGTAGAACCATTGTAATTGATTTTATTTGAGTTCGAAAATCTGAATTTTCATACACTTTTGTTGAAAATAGGAATTCAAATAACTAAAACAAATGAAACGTCCAGTAATGTCCAACTTTGGTGCTATAGTATCAAATGCTCAGACGGAAAAGCTCTAATAGAATATATAAAAAAAAATGCGTTTCCCGGCACTTTCAGATTTGGACCAAATCTCTATGAAACATGGATGATGTCCTTTACTTACAAGATTTAATTACACACACCGGGACAGGTGAAACTAAAAGCTTGTAATAATTATTTGCGGTTGTTCCAGAACCTGCCAATAATCTTCTTCTTCAGCATGTTAGTGGAAGTTCTATTCTTCTGGGGCGCTCTGCAGTGGTTCTGCCTCAAGTTGGGACAACTCCTTAAGTCAGCCACCGACACTACTGTGTGCGAGAGCGTCATAGCCGTTGGGAATGTCTTCTTGGGCATGGTGAGCTCATGGCAATCTTCATCATCATCAAATAATACTGTCTATTTTGTGGGGGAACGAGAGCGAGAGCGCGAGAAAAGAGGGAGACAGAAATATCTGTTCCATTACCACTATAATCATCAACAACAACATTGTCATGATCCTCCTGCCTTTATCCCATGTCATTTGCTGTGCATTATGTGTCCTTTTTCATTCTGTGTCATCCGTCATCACTGTACAACATATTTGTGTAACTATATTTGGCATCAATTACTTCTTTTAGCCCCCCCAAAAAGAGCGGTGTTATCAGTTTAACGTGTGACCTGTCTGTTTGTGTCTTCATAGCTCCGGAACTGGTGTACCGATCTTGATTTTGGTTCAAAGGCAACTTACTCCTGTGTTTTTTAGCTATGACTTTAGAAGGATTTGGAGTCGGGGCTGCTGAAACTTTTTGATTTAGGTTATCAGTGACTTGATTGTCCAATATGGACCGGAAAATTATTAAATAACAATGCTTTTACAATACAATACAAATACTCTTTATTGCACACCACAAAGAAAAAAAATACAAACAAGAACAAAATGATGTAGTAGTGAAGACAACAGGCGGTCTTATCGCTAGAGCGTTCTCTTCCAGACAACCTTAGGGTACATAAAAAAGGTGAAAGATAAATTAAAGATAACTTTTTTTCTTATTTCCAGACAGAGTCAGTTTTGTTAGTGAAACCGTACATCCACCTGCTGACTCCATCTGAGATACACGTCGTAATGGCCTCCGGCTTCGCTACTGTATCTGGTGAGTGACAATGTAGTGAATAACGTCCAGTTTTTTTACTCATGAAGAGGTAGGCAGAGGTGTTACAACACCCACTTTCCACCGAAGATAATTTGCTGCGAACGTGACAGATGGTGAGTCCGTCGCCGTCTCTTAGGCACTACATACGTCCTTGAATTTCTTGTCAGACGTATGCGGGTTTCCTCACGATATTTTCCTTCACCGTAAAGCTCGTGGTGTGACTAATCACTGCACTTAAGATGAAAAGACTCATTGGCACAGATGGATGGGATACGAACTTGCGTCGCTAGAAATACTAGAAAAGCACTTTATAAATTGTCTATCCTACTAATATTGTTTTGAAAGTTTGTGAGGATGGATGGATGTTTGTTTGTTGCTCAATCACACAAAAACGGCTCAACGGATTTATATATGAATTTTGGCACACGTATAGATTATTACCTGGCACACATAGAATACTTCTTATCCCGGGAAATTGTTTGGTTCCTGTGGGATTCTGAGCTCAACGAAGCTTGTACCGTATATGTTGTATGTGGTACAGGTACGATCCTGGCGACGTACATTGGGTTTGGAGCCGAACCGGCGCACTTGGTGACGGCCAGCGTCATGTCCGCACCCGCCGCCATCTGCTACTCCAAGCTGCTGATGCCGGAGACACGACGCTCCCTCACCACTGTCGACAACCTGCAGCCTCAGGAGAGGTACCTTATACTATACCACTACATCGGTATATAGTGATGCCGGCCCCATCTGCTACTCCAAGCTGCTGATGGCGGAGACACGACGCTCCCTAACCACTGTCGACAACCTACAGCTTCCTTTTTTATATATTTTTTCATCAGTCCTCTTCTTTCACGGATATTAATGATTAGGTTTCCTACCGAAAGATAGCTCTCGTATGTGAACAACATGAATGCCGCATAGAGTGGGGTAGTGACTGTTCGCGCCTCCGAACACGCTCCAGATGTTATACATCAATTTGTCAAAACATTAATGTCCGTGAAACACCACTGTTCTAGCCAGGACCAGTCCACTATGTCAGCGGCTACTCGAGGGGCAACCAACGGCATTACCCTCATCTTGAACATTATCGCGAACCTGATCGCCTTCGTGTCGTTCGTGGCCTTCGTGAATGGAGTGCTCGGGTACTGCGGGGGGATGCTGGGGTACCCACAGTTCAACATGGAGTGGTTGCTCGGGAAAGTGTTCATTCCTCTATGCTGGGCCATGGGTGAGTTCAATTATCATGTCTACTATCGTTTTCATTATCATGTCTGCATCGTATCTACTATCGTTTCTGTTATAATGTCGACCATCATGTTTATAATCATGTCTACTTTCATTTCTATTGTCATGTCTGCATTGTGTCTACTATCGTGTCTGTTATCGTGTCGACCATCTTGTTTATAATCATGACTACTATCGTTTCCATTATCATGTCTGCATCGTGTCGACCATCATGTTTATAACCATGTCTACTATCGTTTCTATTATCATGTATATTATAACGTCTACTGTACGCGCCGCTTAATTAAATATTTACTATCTATGCACTACTTACCATACTTATTCATTCGCTCATAATAGTCTCCTAATCCGGTCCCAATCATTATACTCTCTCCCTTCCGCACTTGCTTTTCCCAGTCAACGTATTGCGATCTCCGTGGGATTTCTGAATAAAATTGGAGCCGCCCGACTGGGGATTGAACCTCCACCTTACAGAAGACCGCGGTCAAATAACACTACTTTGATGTAGTGTTGTGTTTCTGCGGTGAGTAACATTGCCAGTGCTCCACGAGGATACGCTGGGCTAGTAGTAATGCTTTTAGCACAGTGAGTCCTCATCAACAATATGGTTGGCAACTCGTTAGTGATACCCTGTTATTGCTAGCGGCTATAGGCTACGGTTACTGCCTACCATCAGACGGGCCGTATGCTTGTTTGCCGACTCAGTGGTATAAAAAGCGAAGTGAAGCACTCATTACGTATCTGAAATATATCTGATGTGTCAGGGGTTCCGTGGGAGGAATGCGAGTTGGTCGGCTCCCTGATCGGGTTGAAGACTATAGTAAATGAGTTCGTGGCCTTCCAGCGCATGGGAGAAATGAAGAGAGAGGGATTGTTGTCGGTAAGTCTTCTTCACTTATTAAGGTCTTACGGGGAAGGCCAGGGTAGTCAGAGATGTGACCGCAGAAATTCCTCCAAGAGCATCACCAGTGTTGCGCGCGTATGTAATTTTTCCCAAAGGAGTACAGCATGGGGTTTTTCATTAAATGTGCGAATAGATTTTTGCCAGGATGGCAACGTCAGAACCTTTGGTGTTGAGAGTATCCATAGGCTACAGTAACCGCTTACCATCGGGCGGGCTGCATGCTTGCTGCCACCTATAAAAAATAATCGCTGAATGTGTTGCTAAGCGCAAATCTCGAGAGCAGCTGAACCGATTTCGCTTATTATTATTTTTTTAATATTCCTTGAAGTACGAGGATAGTTCTTACGGAGAGAAAAAAAATGCCTGAAAAAGTCTACAGACGAGCAGACAAAAAAAATATAAATGTCTACCCGTGCGAAGCCGGGGCGGGCTGCTAGTGGTATATTAAAAAACATCAATGTCTTCATACACGCCCGCCGGTTCCGAGTACTCTTTACCTTTCCATCACTGAGTACTTTGGTCATTTGATTTAGATAGTTGGACCTTAGTTTCCATTCGCTTTGTGAATCTTTATAACATAATAAATGTGTGTGTGTGTGTGTCAGGCCCGCGGTGAGTTGATCGCGACGTACTCTCTGTGCGGGTTCACCAACCCCAGCTCGGCCGGCATCATGATCGGGGCGATCGCAGCCATGGCGCCCAACCAGCGGGAGACGCTCTCTGCGGTCAGTATACACGCAGAGACACACAGAAAGACACAGAGACACACAGAGAGACGAACCGAGATAAACAGAGACACACAGAGACACACAGAGACAACAGAGACGAACAGAGACACACAGAGAAATATTGAAGCCGTGGCGGCTTTGTGGTCGAAGCAACGGCCTGTCATCTGATGGGCCTAAGTTCGAATCCCGGCCTGTACCAATGAGTTTTTCTACGCTTAAGTATAGTGATTAATCACACCATGAGCTTTTAAAAAAAGCGAAGGTAGGGAGATTTGGATATCCCGTGGGTTTTTGAAATTGGAGCTGCCCGACAGGGGACTGTACCTCCGCCTTACAGAAGACCGCAGTGAAATAACACTACTTGATGTAGTGTTGTGTTTCTGCGGTAAGTAAGGTTGCCAGTGCTCCACGAGGATACGCTGGGCTAGTAGTAATGCTGCTAGCACAGTGAGTCCTCATCAACAACATGGTTGGCAACCCGTTAGTTATATCCCTGGTATTGCTAGCGGCTATAGGCTACGGTGACTGCTTACCATCAGGTGGGCCGTATGCTTGTGTGCCACCATAGGGGTATAAAAAAAAGAGACACAGATACGAACAGAGAGACACAGAGACACACAGAGAGACACAGACACGAACAGAGAGACACAGACACGAACAGAGAGACACAGTGACACACAGACACAGAGAGACTGACAATAAAAATTCAAAGCTGCACTTGCTGTAGACTAGACACTGCAGACTACCAAATCTTACAAATCTGCCAAAATAAGACCATAATAACACTATGAAGACAATTGAAATAGTGCTGTTGGAACTATTCGATTCATAGACTACTTACATATATTTTGATAGGCTATTGGTGCCAATTCTGTTGTTCAAAATTACTAAACTAAACTAATTGGACAGTTCTTAAAGTCTTGCTATCCCTTTCTCATGTGCGGGGTTAAATAAGGATAGAAATACCTTTAGAACTGTCAAATTAGTTTAGTTTTATGATTTTGTAAAACAGAATTGGCATCATTATATAGGTTTCTTATTAGTTTTAAATTATTTTTTGTATTTTAGTTGTCATATTATCTCTTCATTGAATAATCAGAAAAAAAAAAAATTATTTTCAAACACATTAGACACACGCCAAAAATTCCACTATAACCAAAGCTATTAACTATTAGTCCAAGGGCGCAGGGTTGTCACTCCGCTGTCAATTTTATTAATATTGATTTGTAATTTTACCTTGCAGGTGACTTTCAGAGCATTCTTCGCTGGATGCGGGATTTGTTTCATGACTGCTTGCATAGCAGGTATTAACACTGTACATTATCATACATTTTTAAAAAAGTACATACCTCTTTTTTTTTATAATACTTGCCCGTTTTTTTTATTCCAGCCCTCTTGATGCCTGAAGGAGCGTTCGGCTAACCACAAGCTATTCCTACTACTTAGTGATTTAATGTGATTGACGATTAATTTTAATGAATAATTAAATATTTTTATACGACGTTCGACGTAATGCCCAAATAATTTATGTAAATAAAATAAGCCTATTTGTTTTTATTGATTTATTTATATCAAATGTTAAAAAAAATTAAAACTGTTTTAAAAGAGCAGCAATAAGTGATTGAACAAATATTTAATAACAACACAAAAAAAAACTAAACGTATTTAGCCAATATCATGTAATCCAGCGAGATTTCCATCACATGACTTTTCTATGAGCGGCTTCTGCGAGGTTGCCACAATTTCGCCAATGTCGCGTTGGTAGAACTAGGAACAAGAGCTGGAGATTATCTGTACGGTGTATAATTTTATGACCGGTATTGAGAATTTATACATTCCGAGTTATATAAGTAGGACAGTATAGCACAATCAATTCTCGTAACGTTCTGAGTGTAATCCGTAGACGTGTAACGTGGAATCCTCTTGGTAACGTCTCAGAGTAGATAATATACCTACGTACAAGTCATACGTATGACGTTACCTCAGAGAAGTTAACGTTACGGTAATTAGATCCTCAAAATAAAAACTAAATCTCGCTAGTTATTTTTCAGAGATTAGATCACCAAAAAGTCTGACATATTCCATCTTGGGATTGACAACCCTAGAGAGCAGTAAAGCGAAGAGATTTCTGAAGGGTCGGCAACGCGCGGGCGATACCCCTGGTGTTGCAAGCGTCTATAGGCTACGGTGACCGCTTACCATCAGGTGGCCCATGCTTGTTTGCCACCTTAGTGGTATCATCATTATCATTTATTTAAGAGCTAGTCTCTTGTCGTCGGAGCAATCGCCAAGCCGTTCTATCGTTAGCCAACTCTTGACCTCTTGGTACGACATAACGTTCTTAGTGGTATAAAAAAACAAAAATATCTTTGAGTACATATATAACCTTGATGACGCTTCAGTTTCTGGTGGCATACCACTTGTCTATGCCACCCGAAGAAAGTAACTCCTAATTCAAAATTCTGTCACACATCATCAAAAATGTCACTACACTATGCACTCACCTACCGTAAGTTTATTTTTTATAAAAACGTACCTATCCGCGTCGGCTCGCATTAGTTATGATACCGTATCAAAATTGCGAAATATACGCTAGTGTGCTATTGTTTTTTGTTATCAAAATTTTCTGTTGGATCGCGCGCGGCAGGCTGATGTATAACAAAAGGCAGGACACTCTCACGCTCACCAGCATCCCGGAGAAGAACGAGAATGAGGAAGAAGTCCTGGGCAGTAAGTGGGTGCCGAAGAAAAAACACGAAGTCCTCAAAGCGAAGTACAAATGTCTCAAAAAGCTGTTCCAAATTTACGATGCCAGTGTCATTGGCATTCTTCCGGAAGCTTACCCCTGCGACGTTGAGGAAGAGGTGAGGAATAAAAGGAGACGGAAAAAACGGTCGCACAGGACGAAAACCGACGCGTGCGCAGGGACGTCTGAAGTATCTAGTGGTGATGTCACGGCGCAGTCGGATTCGGAGAAATCATCGGTAGCGAACGCTCTCATAAGAGATCTAAAACTGCCTCAATGTTCCTGCACGTCCACTCAGATAGAAAGTGTCTCAAATACAAAATTCAAGTACGCAGCCACACAAGATTCGAGGGAGAATGTTGTGAGTGAGACAGAGTGCGAATGCACTCAAACATCGGAAGTCCATCCCCTCCCTTACTTAGTGATAAACGAGAAACGAAAGCTGACGCGTTTCCAATGTTTCGTGCAAAGGATATTCGGTATCAGACGCGACAGGTCGTATAAAAATTATGTTTTGCCCAACGGCCACGTTTTCGCGGCTAGTGACAATAATATAACCCACAACCACTTCTGCGAGAAGAGAAGGCGTAGAGGTCTGAGATTCAGAAGATTGCGAAGACCCAAGAAGATACAATCTGAGTGCGCGCTCAGAGATGTGAAGTCACCAGTCATTTTGACCTATGTACAGTCGGTGCAGCGGAACTGCTTGATGGATACCACGCCTCGCCAGTGTCCTATCGTGGGCTGCCGGATGATATTCTATGGTGAGATCTTCATTTGCTTATGTCTGAACAAATATATGTAGCGCATTATGAGTTATCTAATAAAACGCAAAGTCTAGGTCACTAAAAAAGGCAACCATTGAATAAATGTGTTCATAAAGTAAGGGGTCACTATCAAGTTTGAAGAAATCGTAGATCCGAATGCGATTGCCATAGGCTATAAAGTATTGCAATACCAAGGGTGTCACTGGCGCGTTGCGAATCTTATTTTTGAGAGGAATCAATTACGTAGCATATCGCATATCTAGAGTGTTTAAATCATTGCAGAAATTAACGCTCCATCAGAGTATGTTATTTGTCTGCAATATTCTGAAGAGTAGAACCGGTAGTGCATTTGACAGCAGCTGAGTAAGCTTGCACATAGAGCCGCAGATTTTCGGACCAAAAAAATTAGTAGCCGTGTTAGTAAATAATTGAGGTTTCAATATCTCATAAGTATACCCAAAAACTAATCCAGTAACTAATAATTGTAGAGGCAAGGGTGGAGAAATGTAGCAGCCTATACTTGGGAAAAGTTTAATTCCGACACTGGGTCGAGGTGCTATCCCCAGTACTGTCCGTCCGTACATTTTTAATCCTATATCGATTAGATCAGGATCTAACACGAACATGGGATATTATGACATCAGTAAATTAACTCAAAGTTTAATTTTCTCTATCAAATGACAGGTATAATCAACTACAACGATCACCTAAACCTGTGCCACTTTACGGACCGTAAATACATCTGCCACTATTGCCACGAGGGCTTCGAAACAGAGTACGATAAATTTGTTCACGAGAACGAACACATCGGCATTTCAAAACTGAACGCCAACATCCTATCGGCCACGTCGTCCGCCAGACAATCATCTAAAAAAGCGAGCATCACCCAGACTGACCCAGCAATCACAAAACCCGAGCTCCAAGAAGAGAAATTAAAAAAAATCGTATCATTCTTCGACAAAATCTCCGATCCCGAGCAGATTTTGACTGAAATGAAGAAGAATAGATATTCGGAGTCCAATTTACAGTCTACGGCTATGGAATCGAAGACTGAGGACAGTGAGTCGACCAGCCGTAGCTCTGATATCGACAAGAGGACGGTCAGCTGCGTGAACCTGCAACGTAAGGCTGGTCATTGCAAAGATATATCCTCAGCCGAGTCGGAAGTCACATCGAAACATCCGTTTTCTTCGCCCGTGACTTGTCATTTTTGTGGAGAACATTTTAACTACAGGTAACTTTGAGTACAGTTTTTTTGGCCATGTAGTACGTATAGTATTCAACTAAAATAAAAACATATCATTTTGTCACACTTTGTCGGGCATAAGAAAATGACCAGGAGCTTACAGAAGTGTGCAGTTAACGCAGATGTGTTGATCTGTGTGCTGATTGCGATTTCCCTGCTATTGTGTTGCAATACATACATAAATGTTGAATACCGCAGTGAAATAACACTACTTTGATGTAGTGTTGTGATTCTGCGGTAAGTAAGGTTGCTACGAGGATACGCTGCGCCAGTAATGCTGCTAGCACAATGGGTCGTCGTCAACAACAGGGTTAGCAACCCGTTAGTGATACCCCTGGTATTGATAGCGGCTATAGGCTACGTTGTCTGCTTGTGTGCCACCGTAGTAGTAAAAAATGGACATAGACAGGAATCAGTCCAATTCCTGGAGAGAAAAAATAGATTTTGTCTCTAGATCCACGCTGGCAAAGCTGCTCGTAAATGCAAGTGATAATACATATCTCTTCCACAGACGCCAACTGAGTCTCCACGTAGACTTAGAACACCAAGTCCATGACAAATTCTCAAAGTTCCACAGCTGTGCTGGTATATTGAGCACGCGGCCGAGGCAAACTCGCACCGATATGATATCAGAGGACGGCAAAATCAACGTGGAAAGTGTCGACCGCACCATGTCGGGTGTCCGAAGGGTGACCACGTGCTCCACTGTCAGCCAAGACACCTACACTGACATCTCTCGACGGAAATCCGAGGAGAGTTTAAGCTGTGACCCGTCCACGAATATTGTGTATTATACCTCGATGGAGTCGGTCAAGAAGCCCTCTGTAGTGAACAGCTTGGTCGCAAAAGTCAGGAGTGGTATCAGTAGCTACAGGTAATATTTGTGTTGCTTATACTGTGGCACTTACTGCCAAAGTATAAGCATCTTTTTCTGTAATGTGTGTATGTACAGTCCCCAGTCGGACGGCTCCAATATAAATGGGAAAACCCACGGGAAATCCCAAATCGCTCTACTCTTTTTAAAAGCTCATGGTGTGATCAATCACTGTACTTAAGCTTAGAAAAACTCATTGGTACAGGCCGGGATTTAAACCTGGGCCCGTCAGATGACAGGAACGGGAAGGACATGAAGCAACGGGCTTCAACCACAAGGTCACCACGGCTGTAGTGTCTTACTGTACTATCTTATTGTAGCGCGAGCATGAATAATTGCGACAACGTTTTCGTATCGCCTTCGACTATTTTTGTATTGAATAAGCAGCGCTGCGGCGGTGAAAAGTGGAACTAAAAATTAGTATGACAATTTTGACATTTCGCGAGTTACGTTTTCGCTTACGTAGTCGAAAAATGTTCCTGCTACCGGCACTGACTTCCTTTTAAGCTTCGACTAGTTTAGTACCTATTACAGGTTTAGCGTATGCTCAAGTGCAATGTGGCTATCTGATGCATATATCATAGTAGCTGTGCCCGCGAAGTCGTACGCGTAAAGACTGATTTGTTCACAATTTAATGTGTTATTTCTTTTGCGCGGAACGTTAAACAATTAATTTTCTACAATAAAAGTTATCCACCAGTGAATGTCCCATTATAATTGGTCAAGCCTTTCCGGAGATTACGCGGAACAAACAAGACACAAGTTTCAAATTATTATTTTTTGGTTAATAGGACAGGATATACTTTCCTATGCATTAAATAAAAGACTGCTTTATTAAATCACAAACAGAGACTTCAATTAATAAATGTATAACATAGATGTACCTATATTAATTGAAGTAGAGTAGTAAGAAGGGCAAATCTAAATATAATAAGTTACTTTATAGTTTTAGCTGGATCTGGGAACATTTCGTTTCAGGATAATAGAAACTAAAAACTTTAACCCTTTTCTTTACGCATTGCAGATGGGAGCCGGGCACTAAAATCATTCGTGTGTAAGTGATGTCTTGTTTCCATGTAATTGTAATGTAGTGGCATTTTGTTTCGTTTACAAATATAGTGACAAAGTCCATCTGCAGTTTTTATTTTGACAACTCTGTTAGACTTTCTTTAACCTCTTGACTCAACCGATAGCCTGTTTAACTGACCATACATTCTGATTCTGACAGACGGTAGGTTAGGGCCTTAACATAATCTATACTAATATTATAAAGAGGAAAGATTTGTATTTTTGTATGTATTGAATAGGCTCCGAAACTACTGGACCGATTTCAAAAATTCTTTCACCGTTAGAAAGCTACATCATCACTGAGTAACATAGGCTATATATTATACTAGCTTCCCGCCCCGGCTTTGCACGGGTAGACAAAATATTTGCTATAAAAGTCTACCCGTGCGAAGCCGGGGCGGGCCGCTAGTTTTAATATAAAATTAAATTTGATTTTTAGACAAACGCACGATTATATATTTAGGTTTTTAATAAGTCTGCAAATTGACTCGATTTGGTGGTCACTGAGGGTGGGCTGGCAATGGAGGCTACCTTGTAACTCCCTCTACGAGGGTACCGTTATAAGCAACGCTAGATGGCGCTAGTAGCACGTAAGGTATCTGTCAAAACTTAACCTTAAAAGAAATATTTTATTTCGAGAAAATAAGCACTAGATTTACTTTACTACCCTCTGATCTAATAAAAACGTAATGGAACTTTGCCAACGAAGTGATGTTTGTTAAAACTACACCTCGGAGTGTACATTTACACAATTACACGCACACACCTACAAGTCCTACAACGAATAAAAAAACAACGCTTGGCCCACGCACTACATCTTTAAAAAACCGGCGCTACCTCGTTGTTCACGAAGTTATATCTACCATTTTAACTTGATTTGAGGATTTCCCTTGGATCATAGAAGTCAGGGTCTTTTTTTCGGATCCCCGCGTGGTGAACGCCCACCAGCGACTACGTCCTACAATCAATCACTCAATCAATCAAAAATCATTTATTCAGTTTAGGCACTTATGAATGTCTAAATTACCACCGGTTCGGAAAAAAAGCCACCTGAGAAAAACCGGCAAGAAACTCAGTGCTCTGTCTTTTTACTTCTTACTACATAATGAGGAGGGAGCAGGGACGATGAGATGAATTAAGAAGCCGAGAGATTCATAGCTGATAAAATTTATTAAATATTACAAAGGCACTGTAACAGAAAACTTACATAATACTGCTCTCGCGTTCTGTTTGTGATGACAAACTAAACAGCACACTGCAGGTCGATACACATTGGTTTGCTTATGGAAACAACAGAAATCCGAAAATATTGGTGTCGATTCTGTTGTACAAAATCACTGTGCTGGTAGCAAGAACATTATTCGACTACGTATTCGAAAACTTAACTCGCGAATACTCAAAATTATCATACTGATTTTTAGGTCCACTTTTCACCGCCGCAGCGCCGTTCAAATTTCAATACGAAAATAGCCAAAGGCGATACGAAAATGTTGTCGCAATTTATTCATGCTCGAGGGCGAGCGTGAAGAGCAACGTTTTCGAATACGTAGCCGAAGAATTTTCGTGCTACCGGCTCTGAACTCTACTAATTTGACAGGACTAAAAGTCTTGCTATCCATTTCTCACGATAACGATGACAATAGTTGATTTCGTACTACAGAATAAGCACAACTGTCGAGTCAAATTAACAAACATTCAATTTTGCTAAAATTGGCAAGAATGCATAAAATTTTACACCGTACAAATAATCTCCAACACTTGTTCTTAGTTCTACCAACGCGACATTGGCGAAATTGTGGCAACCCATTAATAAAAAAGTTGAAGTGGAATATCATAGTAAACTTATAAATAAACATAATGACAAGAGTAGTATAGTTTCGTTGGTATTTTCTATAAAACCATATAGTTTTCGAATGTCAAGTGCTTTGTGACAAAATTCACACTAATGTGGCAAATCAGACTGCAGTGCGCTTCACCGTCGTAACACCAGTATGACTACGAGTACTTTGCAGTGACGAAGTACACTACTATAGTCTCACTAGTGTGACGGATACGTGTTTTAAATAACGCGGCATGAAATTAACAATACATTTAGAGAAAAATAAATAATTTTCATTGTCTTACTTCTAAGGTACATTCTTAAGTTAACAGCGGTTATCCAGAAACAGGCCAGGATTACAATTCAAAAGGTAATTTGTAAAATGACAAATTCAATCTATAAAATTTTAAAATCACTCTTTAATAAAATATCAAAAGAAATGCGAAAGGAATGTTAT
Source organism: Falcaria lacertinaria (assembly GCA_951449985.1). Classification (NCBI taxonomy): domain Eukaryota; kingdom Metazoa; phylum Arthropoda; class Insecta; order Lepidoptera; family Drepanidae; genus Falcaria; species Falcaria lacertinaria. The sequence continues at coordinate 3,790,305 of OX602136.1, read as the reverse complement.
TTCCCCACTGTACAAAACAAGTCTTAAAAACCGGGAATGATTAGAAAATAATTTTATTTTGCATCTTTAAAACGAGATATTATGCTTTTAGTTGCATAAATTATATGTTTAAAAAAACTTACGGTAAAGACTGGAAAATTATGTACAAAACATTTATTAACTAAGCTAAAACGACGCATGCTATTAATTCAGCGTTGTATATCCGAGCCCAACGCGATATAATACATCTATATAATATATTATTATTGTTGCTGGTTAGTACACTGCTGTGAAAAATACTCAATTTAATAACAAAAGTCAGATTTTCGTTTCGGAAGGGATAAAAATGACATTCTTATCTGATAAGTAAAAAGTTAATGATTGGAATGAGCATGTTTTAAAGGCAAAACATATATCTACCAAGATATCTACTGAATACAAATATATTTTTTTAAATTAAGCGTAATTGGCGTATTTTAAGGTCAGGCATTATTTATTATTACTACAGTTTTATGATCGTTTAGTCAACGGCAACTGTTACATAAAAGACGATTAAAATAAAATTGTTCGACCGACTGTACCTCCGCCGTACAGAAGACCGCAGTCAAATAACACTACTTTGACGTAGTGTTGTTTCTGCGGCTACCAGTGCTCCACGAGGATACGCTGCGCTAGTAGTAATGCTGCTAGCACAGTGAGTCCTCATCAAGAACATGTTTGGCAACCGGCACCTGATTACCATCAGGTGGGCCGTATGCTTGTGTGCCACCTTAGTGATATAAAGCTATAAATTTACATGTTTAATACTTATGAGAAATCCTCATATATCATATGATTTAAGTAAATATTTTAAATTAAACAATCGTATGTTTACATTTTATATAATATGCAATATAAAAATATGTAACTTGTATAATGTATACAATAGGTATAAAAATATAATTGCCTTCTGGCTATATGTCGGTGAAATATCTTTTAAAAATATAATTGCCTTCTGGCTATATGTCGGTGAAATATCTTTTAAAAACATTTTAAGACACTATCTAAAATCAATGCGTCATTTTCAGATTGAAGATGAAATCCAATCGATGACATGTTACCATATATTGAGTATCGCACTAATATTATAAAAGCGAAAGTTTGTGTGTGTTCGTACCCGCTTCACGTCTCAACGACTGAATGGTTTTGTATGATATATGTAGCTTATAAGCTGGATTTTATCCCGGAAAATTGTGCGGTTTCCGAGGGATAGTAGAAACCTGCGGTCCGCCCCGGTTTCGCGCGGGTAGACATTTATCAAACATTATGTCTACCCGTGCGAAGCCGGGACGGGCAGCTAGCTATAATATATAGCCTATGTTACTCAGAGATAATGTAGCTTTCTAACGGTGAAAGATTTTTTTTTAAACGGTCCAGTAGTTTCGGAGCACAATACATACATGATAAATACCAAGCTTTCCTCTTTATTATATTATTATTGTGTAAATGACCAACAGTTCGGAACTGGCATCATGTATGAAGAAATTGAACGCAAAAAAAGGAAAAGTTATGCCAGCCAAAAGTGAAATGGCGCTCTATACTTTCTGCCTACCACGTATCTTTCCTCTCGCTTTCCTGCAATCTGTTTGATTTGAACAATGAGCGAGCGCGACCAATGAGTTGGCCGGCAGATATACACATCGTATGCGACTACGTAAGGCTCGCTCCTTTTTTTGGAACGCCTTGTCTTGTACCCGAACCGACTCGATGGTTTATAATATATAGCTATAACTTACAGCATTTGTTTACAGACAAAAGTAGCCTCTATGTCCTTCCCCCGGATATAATCTATCTCATTCCCAAATTTTATTACAATTCGTTCAACCGTTTAGTCGTGAAAAGGTAGCAAACAAAAAAACAGACTTACCTTCGCATTTATAATTTTAGTATGGAGGTGTTATTTCTAAATTTTTCTTTCGCAGTCGGATTTTTTGTTTATTTATTAATTAGTCTAACATGTTATCTTCAATCTGATAATGGCGGATGGATCGAACAATGCTATCTGTGCCGGTAGCAGGAACATTGTCGACAACGTATTCGAAAACGTAACTCGCGAAATGTCAAAATTGTCATACTAATTTTTAGTTCCACTTTTCACCGCCGCAGCGCTGTACATTTTCCAATACAAAAATAGTCGAAGCCGATACGAAAACGTTGTCGACAATGTTCCTGCTACCGGCACTGGCCTAAACCCTTTGTATTATTAGGGTTTAATACTCACATACATATAAATATATAAATGTATAATTTAGAATCTAATCTATTATGTCAAAAAATATGATAGGTACAAAGAGTTCGTGTTCCATTTTTTTTCACACAACCTCTAGCATTGTATGTATGTAACAACACAATTAATAAGTTGACTGTTTGTTCATCATACATTGGTGATAGCTAGTCATATATAACAGTTAGTTTATATAACTAATTGAATATTGATTGCTTTGTCCGTTACATTGCATTTAAAGACGTCAAAGTAGTATACACCAAGAATATACAGTGCCGTTAGCAGGAACATTGTCGACAACGTATTCGAAAACGTAACTCGCGAAATGTCAAAATTGTCATACTAATTTTTAGTTCCACTTTTCACCGCCGCAGCGCTGTTCATTTTTCAATTCAAAAATAGTCGAAGGCGATACGAAAACTTTGTCGCAATTATTCATGGTCCTAGCCCTACTGTACTTTTTTGTATAAAAGTTTATATTGTATAAAAAGTGCAAATTTTAAATGTTAAGTGAGTTATTGAATCATACATTATAATATTATATTATAGTTATATAGATATTCTGATGAGTTTTCGAGTGTAATACCTGGAACAAAATCAGAAATTAATATGGCAAGTATATACAATCACTAGCTGCCTGTCCCGACTTCGCACGGGTAGACAAAAAAATTTAGGGGTGGACTACCCTTAACATTTAAGGGGATGAAAAATAGATGTCAGATTCTCAGACCTACCCAATATGCACACAAAATATCATGAGAATCGGTCAAGCCGTTTCGGAGGAGCTTATTAGGAGAGGTACGTTATATGGGTAGGCAGAGTTGTGACTGCAGACAACACCAACTTTTGACTAAACATGTTATATGGTCCTAACGTGATCGCCATCCATCGATAATCGCGGGCACCTAACCTATGTGTTAATCCAGGCTATAAACTATCTGTGTTCCAAATTTCATCCAAATCCGTTGAGTAGTTTTTGCGTTAAAGTGTAACGTCCATCCATCCATACTCACAAACATTCCCGTTTATAATATAAGTAGTATTGTCATGGTAGGGTATCGTGTGTGGTCCGTACGTGTGTTCAGTGGTGGAGGTGCGCGGGCGCCAGCTCCACGTAGTTGGCGGGCAGCATGCCGGTGCGGCCGGAGCGGACCACCTGCCCGGTCATCCAGCCCTCGTCGATGCAGCTCACGTTCGATATCAGGTCGCCCTCGCGGAACGATACCTGCAGTACACAGGCACATTACACAACATATTCTATAAATATACTTACAATCATCGCAATGAATCTACACTAATACTATAAAGAGGAAAGATTTGTATTTTTGTATGTAACGAATAAACTCAAAAAGTACTGGACCGATTTTAATAATTCTTTTTTCATTAGAAAGCTACATCGTCACTGAGTAACATAGGCTATATATTATACTAGCTGCCCGCCCCGGCTTCGCTCGGGTAGACAAAATATTTGATATCAATGTCATAGTATAAAGAGAGGGGAAGTAGGTTATTAAACGCACCGCGCGCGGCTTGTATGTGTGCGCTATTGTATCTATGTGTCGACGCACGCACACTTTAACAAAATCTCGACCCGTTTCTCAGTGCGCCAGTCGGGGCTAACACTGCACAAGGTGCGCGCGCGCGTCACGGCTTTTCGGCACCGCTAAATGATTTATTCATCAATATCATCATCAAATTGTCTGATAATCGCAGAAGAACGTATTGCTGTGTTGAATTATTAAGACACCCAAACGGGTGTCTTAATAATTCATCGATTCCAGACCTGTCTCTGTTCAGATTACCTATTGAACAGGAAAGGTAAGTTAGTCACTTATTCTAGCATAATATAATTTTACTTGATGATGAGATACCTACGTACTTACATATTTTTTGTTTGTATTAGTTTTCTATCACACAGGAAGTAGGTAGGTAGGCCTAATTTCCTACTAGAATGTATTAGGTACTTTTGATCTGGCAATTGGTTTGCCGCTATTTCTTTGTTTACGTTTAGTTATGCCGATTTCTCAGTATTGTAGGTATAGTAACTAAGTACCTACCTACTTACAGAAAATCGTAATTCAAAATAAGTATGTTGCCGCCTGTACCATCTAGCGGCGACATGGCGAGTCTGGACCGCGACTTGACGTTGCCGCTGTTCATGCGGTTGCTAGCGAAGCGCGAACAGCCGCGCCTAATATTTAGCTAAAAGTGACAACCCTAAGACAGTAGGCAATTATATCGCGAATTGGGCCGGAGATAGCCTACTCCCTCTCTTTATACTATGTCAATGGCTACCCGTGCGAAGCCGGGGCGAGCCGCTAGTAATTAATAATGCTTGGACATTATCACACAGCGCCATCTGGCCCCAAACTAAGCAAAGCTTGTACTATGGGAACCTTTTTTTTTTTTTTGGGATATGGTCTCTCGCAGTTAGTTCGAGGGAACTTTTACTGCTTAACCGGACTAAAGTGGCGAGGCCATTTAAGGCCTCCAGCCAGAAGGGGGACTTAATCTAAGCAACAGAACTAAGGGCGTTGCTGGGAGATGGGCTACGGAGCCTAGACTGGCTTTGGGGATGAAGAAGACGGGATGAGTGCGACGCTCCTCGCCGGCGAGGGCGGTACAGGGGTCGGTTTGCGGTTTGTGCGCGTTTAGTGGCTTCCTGGAGTAGGGTGGTGTCATCGTCGGGATCGAAGAGGACATGCCTTGGTCGACGACGTTTCGATATTCGAGATGGTGTATATCGGGCGGCCGCTGCTATCAGCGGGTTGGAATGTTTTTCGGCAGAGTCGAAAAAACGTTTGGCCATCTGTTTTAGAAACTGCTTGATGGTAGGCAGTTTCAGATCCACATGGAGTTGGCTATTGCGGATGTACCACGGTGCACCGGTAGCCTTGCGCAAGAATCGGTTTTGAACCACCTGCAATCTATGTATGTGGGACTTGGCCGTGTGTGCGAAGACCACGCCGGCGTAAGTCATTATTGGGCGAATGCACGCAAGGTAGATTCGCACCTTATACTTGAGGGACAATTTACTGCGTGCATTTAGTAGGTGATGGAGTCGTCCAAGGGCAAAAACGGCGCGATTGCGAACTGTCTTTATATGCTCACGGAAGGTGAGATTTTGGTCGAGTATGGGAACCAGCAGCTGATACAATACTTATATACTTTTTTTCTGTATGATGATGATGCAAGGCAACATGTTTGTCACATAAATGTTTGCCTCGGCGGGAATCGAACCCGCGACCTCCAGCTTAGCAGTCAGTATACTAACCACTAGACCACCGGTCTTGTCTAAATCGCAATCGTTAATTGCAGCCGCCCAACTGGGGACTGTACCTCCGCCTTACAGAAGACCGCAGTGAAATAACACTACTTGATGTAGTGTTGTGTTTCTTCGGTAAGTAAGGTTGCCAGTGCTCCACGAGGATACGCTGGGCTAGTAGTAATGTTGGTAGAACAGTGAGTCCTCATCAACAACAGGGTTGGCACAACGGGAACTCACTATCGATAGACTATAGACGGTACATCACTACTAGTAGCAAGAACATATTTCGACTAAATAAAACGTAACTCTCAAAATTTTCATATGAACTTTTAGTGACACAAAAATAGTCGAAAGAGAAACGAATACGTGGTCAAAAGTTGTTGTTGCTAAGGAATTTGTCTGTGACCTTATGTAAGGTGTATGTATCGTAGTGGTGTATGTATAGGTCTTACCTCGTCACTGTCATTCGCTTCGTAGTCGTACATGGCGATGTATACCCGCTGAAACAACAATATGACATACATATATTATTTTTCTTTATTTTCCCACACGTGTCGTCACGGGCCGGTCCCAGCGATAGATCAGCGCTGGTTGTTGACAACCACAACTTGTGCTTCTTCTAGACTTGTCTTCCTTTCTCATATCTGTGTTATGTTGTTATGAATATATATATATATATATTTCCTTCATATAAAGATATATATATATTTTTTACAAATCTGTTTTCACACACCAGCCTAAATGACACAACATTTTAGCTTAGTGCTGTCATCCAATTAGGTCCGCAAAAATAATATATTATAATAATGCTTGGACATTATCACACAGCGCCATCTGACCTCAATTAGTTTGGGGCCAGATGGCGCAAAGCTTGTACTATGGGAACCAGCAGCGGATATAATACTCATATACTTTTTTAAATACATACCAAACGCTAGGCAAACATATTGTCACATAAATGTTTGACCCGGCGGGAATCAAACCGGCGACCCCTAGCGCCAGCGCCCTGGTGTTGCAAGCGTCCAGACTACGATACCCGCTTACCATCAGGCGGGCCGTATAAGCATACGGCCCGCCTGATGGTAGAAGACTGCAGACAAGCGTCTGCAGTCTTCCATACAAATATATCCTAGCCAATTTTCTTTCGTGGTAGGCAGTCTATAGAGCGCCATCTTTCTCTTCAATTGCACAACTCTTTTAATTCTACATTCATTAATTTCTTCATACACGATTCCAAGTAGGTACTACACATTTTTACCTTGGTATGAAAACAAACATTACCTCCGTTTAGGGTGGTACGGTAAAAAGGCATGATGGTATACCTGATTCTGATTCTGGGTTGGAGCAGAGCGCGGCGGTTCCTTCGCCATGGGGTCCATATCGGTGACTCTCCCGATCTGGCGGCTAGACTGTTGATGGGTGACCGGCTGCTGGCTCCCTGAAAACATTTACACGATGTTTTAAAGCACTATCTCCTAATCTGCTAAACTCATTTTGACGGGAGTTTCATTGACTGACAGGCTTTTGAGAGTGACTACCTTTAGGCTACCTTTTGCCCTAGAAATATAATCGGAGTAGCGGGTAGTAGTTATCAGTAGCCTTAGCAGGAAGGCTATCGAATTGCTATCAACTATTTTTGTATGGGAAAACGAACAGCGCTGCGGCGGAGAATAGTGGAACTAAAAATTCGTGTGGAGATTTGGACATTATGTGAGTAACATTTTCTATACGAGGTCGAGAGGTATATATGCAAACTATTTTTTAGTGGGATCACTCGACTTAAATGCGCTCCTTGTATATATGCCAACTATTTTTTTGTGGGATCACTCGACTTAAATGCGCTCCTTTACTCGTCTGATTACGATGGAACTTTGGTGAGTGAGAGGGAGAGTGAAAGAGTATTGTTTTTTGCCATAAGGGCCTGCGCGCAGACGAGGTACTGACCGCCGAGTATTATTGGTCCATCGATATGGATCTCTTGTAAATTGTATTGAACGCACAAAAGGGACTAAAAGTACCCCGTACAATATGATCAATTTGTAAGAGATCTATATCGGTGGACAAAAAAGTACCCGCGGGACAGTACCTCGTCTGCGCAGGCGAAGAAAAAGAAACTTTGTGGCCCGCTCGCCATTAATTAGTACCTAAAACGCATTCGCATAACAGCCAATAGAGTTATGAAAGAAGTCCTCAAATAGCTGTAATAAGCAGTATAATAGCAGCATAAATATAAGTTATACTGTCAGATATGTTGGTTGGATTATTTAGTCAAGAATTAATTAATTATTAATTAAATCCAATATATAAAAAAAGCGTTTCTGCTATAATAAAACTCGATGATGGACATATTTGATAGGTTAAAAAAACAAGTAAGAAAAAAAATGCACAACCAATAATTCAAACCTCAAAAGACACAAAAAGCATAGACAAAAAAGAGTATGATCCAAACCTCTAAGCTTTCCATCGCTGGTGCTATTATAAATGAGGGTGGCCGATGCTCTTTGCGTGTTGGGCGGCGCCCTTGGGGGGTCAATGACCGGATCGTAGTCTTCAATCCTCCCTATCTTCGAGCCACCGCTGTGATTCTGCTGCTGCTGCTGTCCATAGCCATATTTATTCTGATAATCTGCATACTGATAGGAAAAGTCCTCGGGCGGCTTGTAATACTGTTCTTGATACTGCCGGTTTTGATAGTTCTGAGCGTTCATATTCTGACCTTGAGCGTTCATATTATGACCTTGAGCATTCATATGCTGACCTTGAGCAGTCATATGCTGACTGTGAGCGTTCATATGCTGGCTTTGGGCGTTCATGTGCTGGCTTTGGGCGTTCATGTGCTGACTTTGAGCATTCATATGCTGATTCTGAGCGCTCATTTGATGATTCTGAGAGGCCATTTGATGATTCTGAGCGGTCATATGCTGATTCTGAGCACTCGTATGTTGATTCTGACCAGACATGTGGTTTTGAGCGCTCGTATGCTGACTGGGTGCGTGCATATGCTGACTTGGCGCGTGCATATGCTGACTTGGCGCGTGCATATGCTGACTCTGTGCGTGCATATGCTGGCTCTGGCCGGACATGTGTTGGACCGGTTGGTATGTCGTGTTCGGGGTGTGATAATGATTCTTCGCTGGCAGGTTGGGTGGCGGTAGGCTAGGCGGCAACATTTCAGTGGCGTAATTGTTCAGTTGCTGGTTGTAGTCGGTTGGTACTTCTATGTGCGTGCGACGGACAGACAGATGACAGATTAGTGAGACATGATTATGGCTGTGATGGGGATGTTGAAAAAACATCAAGACTTCAAATATTTATAATTTTCGAGCTACGGAAACCTTGCTCACCAGAGGAACACGACACTACAAAAGAATTGTGTGATTTGACTGTAAATCGGGCAGATTCGATTCTGAACGGGATTTCCCATTGTCCTACCTTTTCCGACTCTATTTTTAACCCTCGACGCAAAAAGAGGGTGTAAGTTTCACGTGTGTATCAATCTGTGGTATTGGATAAACCGATTTTGGTTTTTTTTTTTTTCAATCATAATTAAATCAAATGTTCTTAACTATGATTTTAGAGGGTTTTGAGTCAGGGGTTTCTACATTTTTATATAAGTTATTATTCTGATTTATTACAGTCAAAATGATATCGGTTTCAAATATATTTTTAGGAATACAAACAAAAATGAACTTTAGACGCCATCGCTTAAGGCTCACATAACAATTAATTACGACACAGCTTTAAAATCTAAATCTAGATAATGTCATAGTTTTAATAAATTAAAATGTATCGTAAAATCTAGATAATGTCATGTATATTGAAAAAAAAAGGCTGGTCTGTCAGATAATCCTTTCAACCCTCCATCAACCATCAAACACAAGTTAGCGATACACAGACCCTGTATGAACTTGTATGAAATACATCCTTGAACCATGGGTGCTGCCAAGCAACGGTGATAAATGTTGCCACATAACAAATCAGACTCAGAAAAGATTAAAATACAAGTTCAATTTTTTTTTAAATAAGTATATATATTCCTATCTAGGGAGACCTTGCTGAAAGGGCCAGCAAAAATAATATGAGTCAAAAGTTGTAGGTGATGTTTTGTTACTGGTAGGAAAAGGGCACTCTTGTCTGCCTACCCCGAAATGCTTGAAAATAATAAAACCCATTTAATGACGCCGTCGCATCTTTTTTTATACCACTAGGCCACAAAGAACCCATGGTAAACGGTCACCGTAGCCTATGTATGGACGCTTGCAACACCAGGGGTATCACTCGCACGTTGCCGACCCTTCAAAAATCACTTCACACCCTTGAAGAACATGCGACAGAACAATTCCCAAAATAAAAAAAAACATTGCCTTATTCCTCTGTTTAAAATTGTCTGTATTCAATCTTTTATGAGTCTGTATTAAAGTGAATTTGGTGTACATATGAAAGGTGAACGAACTGGTGTATATTTTGTTGCAAACACATCATCACTAGGGGTAAGCACATAATTGTTAGACATTTGACTCACGAAACGAAAAGACCTTTATAAGTACCCTACTAGGGCATAAACTGAATAATCTATTTTTTAAACGATTTGCAGCTTTTCTGTCTGTATATTGTTTTGTATGTCTAGGATAATACCGGAAGCTGTTTTTTAAACTTTCGCGATTTAAACAGATAGTAATGAAATGAAAACTGGTCTTATACGCGATATTAAATTGTTTATTTACCTCCCGACGTTTCGACCGAGTTGCATCGGCCGTGGTCACGGGCTGACTGATTGTAGTTGTGTACGTCGCCTTCTTCTTAATGCCCGGGTAGAACGAATATTGTTATCTACCTCCATATGAGTTTTTAAATGGGTCCCGACACACAACACTCACGACATCCGCGGATACGTCTTTACATACATCGCGACGCGAACACTTTCCTAACATCGGATTCCACGCAGTAGAAAGCTTAAAACCACTCTCCCGATTGGAATTTTTGTGTTTCTTAATTTCAATGGCTTCACGAACAATTCTGGTATAGAAGTGTCGATCTTTTGAAAGGATTTCGGGTCGTGTAGTTCCATTAACAATTTAATATCGCGTATAAGACCCGTTTTCATGTCGTTAAATACCGGAAGCTGTTTGCTTGATTCTGACAGGACTCATTGACATGTAGTTAACTTTTCAGAGAGTTATATAGGACACTTTCAATCTCGAAAAAACAACGGACTTACAAAATGCGGGTTTAAAAATAACTAGTCAATGATACAAAAGCTAACGTTATTCGCTTATCTCTACACAAAATGGATCCGCAACAAAACATTGTAAAAGCATTGACAACACCACCAAACATTGAATCGTAGACTGAGTAACTAATAGACGGAGGTACCGCGTGCCCTACAATGAGATGGAGATAGTTATCAATGTGTGCGTTCGTGTGCGTAAAGTGTTAACACAAGTGACTTCTCCCGCTTAGCTAAACCAAAAGATAGGTTACGTTAAATAAAGTATTTTACGAAACGTGAAAAAACGCGGTAAGGGACAATAAATAGTATAGCTGTGTCCTTGTCTTGTACATTAGTACCGTATATAGCCTTCTCTTTGTGTGTGAGGAGAGCAGGTGTTATTGCCTATTAGTTACTCCCTCTACGCATAAAATGCTGCCAACATGTAACCATCACAATCTTATATTGGTCAAACGCGAGGAAGAACTTACCCACAAGTTCTCCGTTCTCGTTGATCTGCCTCTGTTTCTCCATTTGTGCCTTCTTCTCCAAGTCCCCGTGGTACGCTACGTTGCTTATTATTTTTGTGTTCGCTTTAATTCGCAGCGTTTCTGGGTCGTCTGCTACCTGAAAACAGTAAGCGGTTTTTTGGATTAATGGTTCGGAAAATATAGAATTTAGCTTCCAAAAATTAAGTTCAGTAAGTCACACCACGAGCTTTACGGTGAATGAAAACATCGTGAGGAAACCTGCATACGTCTGATAAGAAATTCAAGGACGTAGCTAGTGCCTAAGAGACGGCGACGGACTCACCATCTGCCACGTTGGCACCAAATTATCTTCGGTGGAGAGTGGGTGTTGTAACATCTCTGCCTACCTCTTCGGGGACCCTCGTAGTAGGCGTGTAGATATTATAATTTATTACTTTTATATTTAATTGTATTTAATGATTTTACTACTAACCAGAATACGGATACGAATAATTCAACTAACCTAAAGTAAATATTTAATTTTTCCCAGACTCGAAATCCTCTAGTAATCATAGCTAAGAACTCTCACAATTAAGTCCTTTTAAAAATAAAAACACTATGTATCCTTTTAGGAGCTACGATGCCACAGGCAGACTGACACCGACTTTTCGACCGAGCATTTAATAATATTTTATTTATTTACACTTCATGCAAACTGTATGTGTACTGTATGTGTACTGTATGTAATGTACTGTGCCGTAGAATATTAATATATATATAACTATAGGGGACAATCTAAAACTAAAAGAAAAAAAACATTGTCCCAAATCGTTGTCACGCGGGAGGGTGCAAGGCTGGCAGCATTGCCCCGCTGTGTTGCCATACAGGGGGCATGAAACTTATAACACCCATCTTTTTGCATCGGAGGTTAAGAAATCTGTCAATTATAGTGTATACAGTAATATTACCTGTGTGAATTTACCCTTGCTCTTCTCGAAGTCGGCGTGATACTTGACGTTGCTCTGCAACTTGGTGTTCTCAGCTATTCGCTTCAGCTCTGGCGTCTCCGCCATCGTGGTTGGCTTCGCCTTCGGCACGTGCCTGGTACACACACCGTCACATTATCTTTTAACATAATATAAAACAAAGTCTCTTCCCGCTGTCTGTACGCGATCTTTCAAACTACGTAAAGGATTTATTACTATTTTCACTACTAGCGATTCCTGCGGAAGGTTTTTATGGAGACATATTTCATTAAGGTTTTGTGTACACCCTTGCGAAGCCGGGGCGGGTCGCTAGTATAGTATATAATAACGACATCAGTTATCTAGCATCATATTCCAAATACAATGGGCACCCCTATTTTGACATTGCCAAAGCCGGACATGTATTAAGAGATTTGCGAATGTAAAAAAAAAACAAAGAGGTACGCATGTGCAATGCAAGTCTAGAAAGCTTCCCGCGGCCCGCGAGAGGGCGCGAGTGATACTTGGTGTTCCAAGCGTCCATAGCTGCGGTAATTCATTAAATATAAACATGATTTCCATATGATAGGTCTAATGCAGAAAGTAAGAACATGCCAAACGCTCTACGCACTTCCTCGTGAGGGTCAAAACGAGTATAATAGTTTAACTTTCATTTGGCACGTCCGTCTGTCACACGCACGTGCGATGACGATATTATGACAGTACGTTATAATATGTGCTGTGTTGCAATACCCTGTCATTGTAGTCAAAAGGAAATACTTATTGTGTGCATAGTGGACAGGTCTCTCTGCCGCCAGCACAGCGCTTCCTCAAGGAGCTCTGGCGACCTTACTCACCGCAGGAACACAACACTACAAGGGGGTAGTGTTATTGTGTGCATAGGGGACAAGTCTCTCTGCCGCCAGCACAGCGCTTCCTCAAGGAGCTCTGGCGACCTTACTCACCGCAGGAACACAACACTACAAGGGTAGTGTTATTGTGTGCATAGGGGACAAGTCTCTCTGCCGCCAGCACAGCGCTTCCTCAAGGAGCTCTGGCGACCTTACTCACCGCAGGAACACAACACTACAAGGGTAGTGTTATTGTGTGCATAAGGGACAAGTCTCTCAGCCGCCAGCACAGCGCTTCCTCAAGGAGCTCTGGCGACCTTACTCACCGCAGGAACACAACACTACAAGGGTAGTGTTATTGTGTGCATAGGGGACAAGTCTCTCTGCCGCCAGCACAGCGCTTCCTCAAGGAGCTCTGGCGACCTTACTCACCGCAGGAACACAACACTACAAGGGTAGTGTTATTGTGTGCATAGGGGACAAGTCTCTCTGTCGCCAGCACAGCGCTTCCTCAAGCCCTGGCGACCTAACTATAAAAAAGATAACTATTCCTAATATGTTCAAAATCGTGATATTTTAAATGACGTACCTATGTATTGAATTTATAAAAATCGTCTCGAGTTGACATCTAAGGAGTACGTGTCGATAATAACTAGCATAATTACAAGCGTTACATAATTGAATGTAACGATTGCTTTACTGGGCAAGTCGGCACGTAGTTTAGTTATTTGCCTTCAATAATAGGCAAATCTAATTATATACTGTGAATCATAGCATACTAATTTCGGACAATCTGATATTCCCATAACAAATGGATGTTTCACGTCAATACAATTTTATCGTTCCTGTCATTAAACATAGAGTGTGATATTATTAGTATGAAAGTTGCAAGCAAGTACTGCACGTCTGATGGTAAACGGTCACCGTACATATAAACGAAAAGAGTACTCGGAACCTTTTAAGGCAGGCTTTTAAGAGATTGATGAATGAAGAAGAAACAAAAGATGGATTGCAAGACAAGAGTGAAATGGCGCTCTCTGCCTACCCGGTGAGGGACTTGGCGTGATGATATGTGTGTATGTACGTATCTTCTGTAGTTTGGGAGTTAGACGGGCGGCTGGTTTTTTGGGACTTTTACATCTTGTGATAATGCCGCCAATTGTGCCAATATGCTATTTATAATTAATGTTTGTTTTTGTTGTTACTACTACTACATATTATATACTACAGGAAAACATATTTGTCATTTAAATATTTGGAACCCCGGCGGGAATCGAATCGCGACCTTTAGCGTAGCAGTCAGGTGTGCTAACCACTAGACCACCAGTCTCGCCGTGGTAAATCTAGATTGCAGACATACCACACAGGTACAATATAGATAGGTACTCACGCTTCGCAGTAGGGCAGTTTTCCGTAGCCCTTGTAGGTGCGCATGTTGAGGGTCATCCCGCATTCCTGACATTTGAAACAGCCCTTGTGCCACACCTGGAACGCACAAAAGTATACTCTAAAGTCTTAGACAAATCCGATATCCAATAAGCGTATGTTGCTAAAGTATATTTGACTCAATTCTCTTGTCATACAAGCCAGCCTAAATAACACTGAATATTAGGTTACTGCTGTCTTATAATGTGTTACACAAAATATCGGTCTATTTTAATTGGAAAGCAAAGTTTGTGATGGTAAGCAGTCACCGTAGCCTATAGCCGCTAGCAATACCATAGGTATATGTTGTCGATGAGGACTCACTGTGCTAACAGCATTACTAGCGTAGCATCGTGGACCACTGGCAACCTTACTTACCGCAGAATGTGTTTCTACGGTAAGTAAGATTCTCAAATAACACTACATCAAAGTAGTATTACTTGTCCCCAGTCGGGCGGCTCCAAATTAAATGGGAAAACCCACGGCAGATCCCAATTCGCAGGTTGTACAGCAACTCGACAGTATAAGTACTTCTCTAGACTTCAAGTTCACAGACGAACAAACGTTGCGCAATCAGTATAAATAACATAGAACTTCATACATTCACTTAAAACTTACAATTCCTGACCCCAACTTTCCCACGTGTAACTCCAACCATTGTCTGTTGTTTCGCACGAACATACAAATATTAACTGTATGCAATATCTCATACATTTGGCAAGCAAATTAATCTACAGATTATACAATGGTGCCAATTCCGTTGTACAAATTTACTAAACTAATTTGACAGTTCTTAAAGTCTTGCTGATCCTTTAATAGCCGTGGTGCTCTTGTGGTCGAAGCGACCGACTGTCACCTGATGGGCCCAAGTTCAAGCCCCGGTGGCCTACAGACCACACCTACAGTGGTACCTACAGGTACCAATGTGTTTTTCTAAGCTTAAGTACAATCACATCACGAGCTTAAAATGAGAGGTAGAGCAAAATAGGATCTCCCGTGGCTTGCCATAAAAAAATGGAGCCGCCCGACTAGGGATTGTACATTCACTTTACAGAAGACCGCAGTAAAATTACTTGATGTAGTGTTGTGTTTCTGCGGTAAGTAAGGTTGCCAGTGCTCCACGAGGATCCGCTGGGCTAGTAGTAATCCTGCTAGCACAGTGAGTCCTCATCAACAACAGGGTTGACAACGCGTTAGTGATACCCCTGGTATTGCTAGCGGCTATAGGCTACGGAGACTGCTTACCATCAGGTGGGCCGTATGCTTGAGTGCCACCTTAGTGGTATAAAAGAAAATCGGTATGAAATAGGTGCAGACAAACGTCACCTCTGGCTACCCCTTAGGGGCCCCTAAAGGAAGGCGTGAAGATATTGCCAATTATGACCAACTATAGCGAGCTAACGAGACGTTAGGTTAGGTCTTGTTATGTAACCGGCCGACCTTAGGCGCCATCTGCGCCTGCGCACAAACCAGGTCATTTACTTTCTACCTTGCCAGATGTTTTGCATTGTACCGATAATGCGCTTTTACTCAACCCTTGTTCGGTGTTCTGTTTAAAATAATAGATATACACTACATAGATACACTAGAACTATTTTTAAACGAAAATTATCTACAAAAAGTAATAACTTTTTCATTTTGTTCTTTTTGATATGTTGTGTGTACATGCATTCTTAATTAAAAACACAGTGACCAAAGGAAAACGCTAAATGTAAAATGTATAATTATTTAAAGATTTTTTGTTTGTAATTAATTAACTCAATAACTACTTGCCCTATTTCAAAAATTCTTTCACAAGTCGAATAGTACCTATATTATCATTGAGTTACATAGGTTATTTACTATACTTTGTCAACTTTTATAACGCGGTTTAGTCCTGAAAAGGTAGCGAACAAACAAACAGTGCCGGTAGCAGGAACATTGTCGACAACGTTTTCGTATCGCCTTCGACTATTTTTGTATTGGAAAATGAACAGCGCTGCGGCGGTGAAAAGTGGAACTAAAAATTAGTATGACAATTTTGACATTTCGCGAGTTGCGTTTTCGAATACGTTGTCGACAATGTTCCTGCTACCGGCACTGAATGTATTTCGCATTTATAATATTATTATGGAAGTTAGATAGTTAGTTACGCCGGCGAAGTTGTTGCTGCCGCGCCACGTTACAATGTAGACACGATGTAACGACAATACCAAATATATTAATAAATAATCTTTAATTGGGAGCCCCTGCTTGGAACAGACAATTTAATACTATGTATAATTGTTAAGTAGGAGAAAAAAGAACGATTATAAGTACGATTGAAAATAGGAGGGGCAACATGATTGGCCATTTGTTACGACATGACGCATTTATACGAAATATCATAGAGGGAAAGATCGAAGGAAAGCGTGGCAGAGGAAGGCCAAGGATAAGTTACCTGCAACAGATAAAGACGAAGGCTAACGTTATGTCGTACCAAGAGGTCAAAGAGATGGCTAACGATAGAACGGCTTGGCGATTGCTCCACCAACAAGAGCCTAGCTCTTAAATATATGATGATGATGATTGTTAAATACTTTTTAAAACCTACTATCTCCGGTTCAATTTTTCGTAGAACAAAATAACTATTGTTTTTATATTATTTCAGTTTTGGTCGTCACATTATAGCACTTATGAATGTCATAAGGGTCCACCGGTTCGTAATAACAAATTGAATAACAGTATTAAATCAATCAATTATTTATTGGGAGCGGCTCGCATTGTGCTGGAATGACTAGGGTGACCAAACGTTAGGATTTACTTGGTATTACAATCCACTCATAAAACATATAACTTGAGTGCATTGATTAGTCACACCACGAGCTTTACGGTGAAGGAAAACATCGTGAGGAAATCTGCATACGTCTGAGAAGAAATTCAAGAACGTATGTAGTGCCTAAGAGACGGCGACGGACTCACAATCTGTCACGTTGGCACCAAATTATTATAACCAAATATTGTAACAACTCTGGCTATCTCTTCGGGGACCCTTGCTGAAAGGCGTGAAGATACATTATTATACATCTAGTACCTCCGTATATCGTTAGATTATACACCATTAATATAAGTGACTTGTCTGTTTTTAATGTTCAAATAACAGCTTTTATACTACGTACACGCATATGAAATTATTATATTATATGCGTATAATTATATGCGTTTTAAATGTAGGTTTTTTTATTCTATATCTTTCTCAATATTTAAGGTGTTCACACAATATATTACGTTTTCGTGTTATAATTTGATGTACTTAAATCGGAGCAGTATTTTGTAGCGTTTGAATAAAATGTATTGTCCTGATATTTTTTTATCATAACAATGGTTGATGGTTACCCCACTATCGTTTCGCTCTGTCAAATTGAAAGCACAAAGGCTCGCGTCGGTTCATCGGTCACCAATGCTTCTCCTGGTCGTAATAATGCTTCTTCTGGTGTAAGCAGGATGAAAGTGTCGAATGCTCAAGAACGGATTATATTCCACACTTAGTTACAGCACAATGCGGTAACACATCACATCACACTAATATCCTAATCTATGCATGTTCTACGTCACTGATTTTCAGAATTAATTTACCATATTACCCAATCAAATCAATCGGTACCAAATCGAATAAACGGACTTTATAAAAAAACCGGTCAAATGCGAGTCGGACTCGCGCACCTAAGGTTCCGTACACACTTGTAGGTAAGGTTAAAAGTAGGCGAATTTCAAATGAGGTCATTATTCGTCGGTGACACTCAAGAGCGCAAAACAGGGATTTTTTTTTTTAGTAAATTCGCATTCTAAAAAATTCAACGACATATTTACGGTTTTCAGATTTTTTCTTTACTTGTGCCTCAGAGTAGATAATATACTACGCTTGTGCTGTAAGACACTGCTTCTCTTATTTTCTATGTATTCAGTTTAGTATTAATCTATGATCATTATTTTCCTTCCAGGACGGTAGGACTTTACTGTAATGGTTGTATAAAATGTGAGTGCTAAATAAATAAATGATTTAACAAGCAAATGATGAAAAACGTCCAACATATAATGCTTAGTACAATATTAATTATTCATACATACATAATGAATTATATGCTTAGTAATAATCTGTCACGGCCGGTCATACACGCCACGCAATAACACAATTACAGAACAATTTTATTAGTGTTAACAAAGCTTTGTAATTGGCACGCGCGATATACTATTCATGTATGGATGTATGTATGATGACATATATCGTTTTAGTAAGAATATAATTTACAAACTGCACCGATAATATCTCTGATAATATTTGACGCTATTTTATTCATTGATATAGGGTTGGTTTTTAACCAAGAAATAGATACATATACATTTGCAACACAGATAAGTTCGCCAAGAATATCGAAACGTCGTCGACCAAGGCATGTCCTCTTCGATCCCGACGATGACACCACCCTACTCCAGGAAGCCACTAAACGCGCACAAACCGCAAACCGACCCCTGTACCGCCCTCGCCGGCGAGGAGCGTCGCACTCATCCCGTCTTCTTCGTCCCCAAAGCCAGTCTAGGCTCCGTAGCCCATCTCCCAGCAACGCCCTTAGTTCTGTTGCTTAGATTAAGTCCCCCTTCTGGCTGGAGGCCTTAAATGGCCTCGCCACTTTAGTCCGGTTAAGCAGTAAAAGTTCCCTCGAACTAACTGCGAGAGACCATATCCCCTAAAAAAAAGATAAGTTCGCCTGTTTTTGTATCAAACGAACAACATAATATATAAAGTATACTTAAATAACTATGTTTTTTTAGACCCATGAGAGACTTGGCGTGCTAATGGTGTCGATTCTGTTGTTCAAAATCACTAATCTCAACTAATTTGACAGGTCTAAAAGTCTTGCTATCCCTTTCTCATGTGCGGGGTTAAATGGCAATATTTTTAGACTTTTAGAAATTACTAGTTAAGTTTAGTAATTTTGAACCACAGAATTGGCACCATTACCTCCCCTTTAACTACATACATATACATTTTATTGCCAATTCTGTTGTTAAAAATTACTGAACTTAACTAATATGACTAAAATGGCACATGAGAAAGGGATAGCAATATCTAAAACGATAAACGAATTTTAAGATTCTTTACACTTGATATTCTTCGCTTTATTCAAAACGGGTGTGAAAAGATTTCTGCTCCGGGTCGGCATCGCGCGAGTGATACCACTGGTGTTGCAAGCGACCATAGGCTACGGTAACCGCTTACCATCAGGCGGGCCGTATGCTTTTTTGCCACTTTAGTGGTATATAAAAAAATACAAACGAAGACAAGACAGTACCCAGTCGCATTACACCTTCAACCATGTCATAAATCGCATTACATCGCATAAACAGAGAGATGTCATTGTAAAGGCCACGATTGTCCGAGGCCAATGGCGACTGGCGAGTAAAAGTCGATAATATTGTTCTTACGTAAAACACTCTCATTTGACCGACTAGCTTGTAGGGTTGCCAGTTGCCACTGTATAAATTCCAGATGGTCATCATCCATTCATATATCGAATATTATTATTATATTATTATTATATTAATTAAATTTGGGTGATAAGTGTATGTACCTATATGTATATTTTATATAGCGGCCCGCCCCGGCTTCGCACGGGTAGACATTTATTTTGTCTACCCGTGCGAAGCCGGGGCGGGCAGCTAGTATAATATATAGCCTATGTTACTCAGTGATAATTTAGCTTTCTAACGGTGAAATAATTTTTGAAATCGGTCCAGTAGTTTCGGAGCCTATTCAATACAAACCCACAAAAATACAAATCTTTCCTCTTTATAATATTATAAAGAGGAAAGATTTGTAGTTGTATAGTTGTATATAAAAGTATATTTATACAATAACGGTATAGTTAGATTTACCTTCCAACAAATAATTTACAAGATATTTTCCTGATTAGCTTATTCATATAAAGCATTTATATTATTTTCATACCGAGTCACGTGACCAACAACTGGCATTAATAATATTACGCCTTAACTATCAAGCGATAAGCAAAGTTAAGCAACCCTATCTTTTGATGACTAAATTATCATTTCATAATTCATTTAATTTCACATAACGTTCCAAATGTACCACGTGCGTGCACATAATCGATTAAAATCGCGTGCGACGGACGAACAAAATAAAAAATATTTGCGCTTGCGCCTAACAATAGGTACGGATTTGTTTCGACTTATATTACAATAGCTATTGAACAATAATTGATTAAATGATTAAATAATATTCACAAATTCCCCATATAATATTCACAAATTGAAAAGCTGGTTTTATTCTAGTCCAGGTTTTCTTCTTTACTATAGAGACAAGACAAGACAAGCAACGGTGTCAATTCTGTTGTTCAAAATTACTAAACTTAACTAATTGGACAGGTCTAAAAATATTGCCATCCTTATTTAACCCCGCACTTGAGAAAGGGATAGCAAGACTTTTAGACCTGTCAAATTAGTTAAGTTTAGTAATTTTTAACAACAGAATTGACACCAACATCTATGAAATGTACGTACCTTCCTAATAGGTATTACGTTTATTCAAGAAATATTATAAATTATCAAATAAGCCTCTCAACGCGGGTCATCCGATTATAGGTGTTACAGGCAAGAAATATGTCCGACCTGTCTGGCCACTAGGTACGCAACATTTTGAGAAAAGTTACTCTACGGTAGGCAGGAACCCAAAAATCATAGATGTTGACTGACAAGTAGTAGAGTGAAATAAAAAAAAAAAGTAGAACGTACATAATGTTTATTAGTGTGTGCCTACGTGGGAAATAATTTTATTGCACAGTTGAAATTTCTATGTCCATAGCATTTGGTACCTAGATACGATGACCTAAGTGACTCACGTAATGTCTGAACCAAAGCGAAATTTGTAACGTACACATAACGGGTTCCGTGGTGTAGTGGTTATCACATCTGCTTTACACGCAGAAGGCCGCCAGTTCGATCCTGGCCGGAATCATATATTTTTGTTTTTTATTTACATCATGCATGAACATAAGTACTCATTTATCACCTATTTTTGATATATCATGTTTTTCTTTGCGTTAATTATACTTGTTTTAATAAAATTGTATTAGGTCTCGGCAAATCCAAATTATAAAGGTACCGTCATTCAATTGTTCGCGTATACGTAATATTTAGGAAATTCCATAGCAAACAATACTCATATAATCCACTCGACCTATTTTTTAATCAAATAACCTACAATGTAACAAGTAGCCATGATGTCATACAGTGGTGAGTGTCAGTTATGATTAATAAGGACAATTATTTATATGGTAATTTCAGGATTAATGCCATAAGTAGGTTGATAAGAAAACCATGTACTTATATGTATGCATTATATTTCAATACCTCTGTCACTGGAAGATAAGAACTGCAAATTTATAAATTTCCTAGGAAATTCTAGGAAATTTATCAACCTTCGTAGGATTCTAAATTATGAGATTAATTGTATTAATTTACGTTCGTGTGTTGTTTTTTTTGTTCGGTAAGTCTATTAATTTGCGAAATTGTGGGCGTAAATTAATACAATTAATCTCTCTTTAGAATCCTACATAAATTTGCGGTTCTTGTTATCTTCCGGTGACAGTTTATACCTTTGTTGTACACTCTGTTGGTGGCTTTTGGATGTTTCAGGAAGGTGGAAATTAAAACTTTTACACTGTTATAAGTTTATTCTAATCATACTTTTCACATTTCGCAATCTTGTTGTCTTCATATATTTAATGGAAGTGTTGCCAAACGGCAGAACACTTAAAAAATACCTTTTCAATACATTAATGTTGCCAACAACCTTACTAGCTTTTCCCCCGCGACTTCGCCCGCGTATCAATACAATATAAAGCCTATGTTACTCAGTGATAATGTAACTTTCTAATTTGTAAAGATTTTTTTAAATTGTATACGGAAACCAGGAGTTATTGGGTTTATGCACTACAAAACAATTGACGAGACCTCTGGTCTAGTGGTTAGTCTACCTGACTGCTGCGCTAGGGGTCGCGGGTTCGATTCCCGCCGGGGCTAACATTTATGTGACAAATATGTTTGCCTTGCATCTGGGTGTTTGGTATGTATTATAAGTATGTATTTACAAACAAAAAGTATATTAAGTATTATATCAGCTGCTGGTTCCCATAGTACAAGCTTTGCTTAGTTTGGGGCTAGATGGCATTGTGTGATAATGTCCAAACATTATTTAATCAAAGATACAAATCTTTCCTCTTTAAAATATTAATGTAGAATCAAAGAGAGATGCATCAATAATTAGTTACATATTTTATTTTCAGTCATTTGTGCAGTTTAGGTCCTAATAGGGCACTTATGAAGGTCTAAATTACCAAACAACATTTAAAATGTTATAATTTTGTAATGATGGACAAACAAATAAGTTTTATTTGTTTACTTATTAAGATGAATGATATGTAGTCACTGTTGACAACAATTTGTTCCAATTATAACATTGTAGGTATTATGTCAGTTATTTAATAAGTGTAGGGCAGCATTTCCCAAACTTGATTATACCCTGGCCCAGTGGTTTATATGTTTCCCCACCATAGCCCACCATGTTTTTAGCCTTCCTCGTGCATATATGGAAAATAAAAATAACTTATTACAGTGTCCAAATAATAATGAAAATTTATTAGTATAAAAAATACTTTTATCATTGAAATTTATAGTATCAATCTTAATAATGTCATATATTAGTGAGATGTAACCAATGAGACAATACAGCTACCCGGTTCTTTATTTTTCACGTCCAGTGTTGGATTGCAGCCCCTTTTAAATTATTTTCTTTGAAAGAGTTATTGAAAATAATATGTAATAGGAATGTATTTATAACAACCCACAAAATTATTTTATTATAAATATCAAAGTTTGTCCCAATTCTTTGTGTGTACAGTATTTGTAAAGCAATCATGCTCCACCTTTGTTGTGTAATGTCTGAGGAAACCAGACAGAACAATCCGTACAGGTTAGTCGACTGAACTGGTATGATTTGGATCTTTTGCTAAGCCTTTAATTTATGTAAACCCTCCTACCAGAAACCTCTGTAGACGTCTTAATGCAAAGATTTTTAACTGTGATGGGAACCCGTTTAAAAAAAATGCATTATGTACCAGAATTCCATTAATATATCTATTCATCCATTGATGCGTGAAGATGGAATTACAGAATTATGCTTAGTAGCCAACCAATATTTTTTTTTAATTGAAATCAGTATTAGATACTATTGTTTGCTAATGGGAATCCCTCATTATCATATTATCTATATACAGTTTTGGACTATAAATATATACATTTTGATAACAAAGATAATACAAGCCTATCTACATGATAAAAGGCGCAGATACCTACCAAAAGCCTACAGTTTGTATGTAGTATATTATGTACTGAGCTACAGTAAACAAATAAATGTCAAAAAATTGTCAGCACATAAGTTTTATCAATAATTAACAAAGGTAAGATCACATTTAGCCTTTGAATCGAGAGATCGAGGATCGCACATTTGAATACAATCGATACACAGCGAGACAAGGCCGCCTATATAATCTCTAATTAGGTAAAAGGTCGATGTTTGGAGTAAGAGATACTGTATTAAAGCGAACACACAATGATATCAGCAGTAATTTATATAATTTAATGAGTCACCGTGCTGTATGAATTGGAGTAAGTACTTACCGGCCAACAACAACAGTTACGGAAAACGTTGATCACCTAAGAAAGCCGTTGTAAAATGAAACACTTATGCTTCACAAATAAAAATAATTGCGAGAGAAAGAAGCGTTGGAAATAGCCGTAAACTCAACGGTCGGTTTCCATTTGGATTGGAATGCAAGTGAAAATTACCTTGTCCAAACATTTCAATTCCTCGGTCGGATATACTGTTTTCTCGCATCTTGCGCAAGTTTTATTCATCGTGAATATTGTTACACAACCACACTATAAAATATTCAGACACTGGTATCTCACAGAGCAACACAAGTTTCCGCAATTCACGAACAAAGTTTTAGAAATAATGTTTTTAAGTAAAAGCACTCAAGAGCACAAATTTTAGTAACATCCCCGAATGCGCATGCCAAAGAAATGACAAATGGCGGCGGTTAAGTCCAGTGTTGCTAACAGCGAACAATAAATTCTCTAGAATAGGTACTTACGTATATATAATAAATCTTTATTACCATATATAAACGAAATAATTGCTGCAGGTTGCGGGCTTGTTGCAGGAATATGCGCCGGAAAAAGAGTAGGAAGGTATTTAGAAATCTAAATTTTAATTTAACAAAATACATAAACAATAAAAAAATCTACGAGCAAAGGCATTTTTCTCTTTGCAATACGGCCAACGCTTCATTGAATAATTGTTTTGAAGTTTGGATCATTTCTGTCAAATGATTGTAATCTTCTTGTTTCTCTTCTTCGATCATTCGTAATTTATCCTCCATGATTTTGAGTTTTTCTTCAGTAAGTTCTAATTTGAACCTTAAATCATCTTTATCTAGTACTTCATATCCTTCTGGTTGAGATTCAGATGTATTACTTTCGCTTGGTCTTTCAGCTACAGCTGTAATAGACGATTGTTTCTTAGTTACTGAAGAACCAAATCCATCAAAATGTGGCTCTTTCGCAATAGAAGTCTTTGAAGCCCTGGAGCCTTTTTTGGAATCTCTCAATGATTTCAATTCTTCTTCCATACCAGAGATTTTTTTCTCTAGTCTTTTCTTCCTTTCTTTCAGTCTACGGTGAGATACTTCTAACTCTTCCCATTTGTGACGTTCGTTATCCAATCTTTCATTCAATACTACAACTAACTCAGATAATTTTTTGATCTCGTTATCCGTTGCAGTTTTCATGGGTGTGAAAAACACACTCTGTAATGAACATTCTTCGTATCTTAGGAGTTGTGCTCTGAGTTCATCAATTTTGGCAGCTTTTTCCGAGGCTTGCTTCCTTAAAGCGTCTATTTTGGCGTCCGTATTTTGGATGAGTTTCTGGTATTCTGCCATTTCGGCATTCATCTTGGTCATTTTTACGGTATTCTCCTTTAAAATTTCTTGGTAATATAATTCTAGAGTTTTGATTTGATTCTGAAAGTTTAGTTAAGATGTTAACAAACTCAAAGTTAGTAAATACTTATCTGAAGAAATTCACTATATTAAAAAATGTTCACTAACCCTTTGTTCGTTTATCAACATGTCATCATGACTGCTTTTCTCGGAAAAAGTCTGCATCTTCTGCCTTATTAACGTTGCATCACACTCCAAGTTCCTGATCCTACATCTCCCTCCATCTAACTTCTTCTTCAATTCTATGTTCTCTTCTTTGAGGGATTCCAAATCTTTCATCGCTTGATCAACCTCCTTCTTGCGTTTAAGTTCTAACTCTCTGATGATCTAGGAATAGGAAGTAAAATATATAATTACCAATTGCCAGACTACAAATATTATAATATACAATAATTAAATTCAAAACAAAACCTACTCTGTACTTGAATATTTAGATGGACCCATTGAAGCTAATTATGTAATGCTATAGAAAATTTCAACATTTTCAGTGGACGTATAATCCGCGTGTGTGGGTTGGTGATATGTAAAAGAATTTTGACTGATGATGTAATATGTATACTTGAAATGAGAGCATAGTTCTAATTTAGGAAGATAAAAAAATGTCTTTACCTGACTTTGATCTTTCCTCTTCGCATCAATCAAGTCTTTATGTTTTCCATTTAATTTGTCCTCCAGTTCAGTGATCCTTCCTTGCAACAAAATAATCTGCTGAGCTCTGCCCTTCCATCCTGCTAGGTCATGCTGCAGCTCCTTAATACTGGTAAATTTGTCACCTAACTCTTGCTGCAGAATCTTCGTAGCGAGCAAGATATCGTTTTTCAACTCTAGATTTCTATTTTTACTGTCGTACAACTTTTTATTGACTGCAGCCAACTTATTATTCAATTCTTTAAGCTCATCTGAACTCGTATCTATTGGCTCTTCTTTGCACACACAGAGGTCAAGTTTCTCACGTTCTTTATTTATTATGTCTAACTGCATGATCTTTCTCTCTAGGGCAGCGTTTTTAGTCTTGTATCCTTCAACCTCAGCTACTAAGTGCCTGTTTTGTTTACAAAGTTCTGTTATTTTAGCACTGATAATACCTGCGGATTTTGAGGAGATCGCAGGCCCAGTGCCTGAAATAATATCTCTTATACGCTGGTTCAGATCGCTTACGGTTTTTTTCTGCTCTTTGATATCTTGGTCTTTTGTGAATAGAAGCTTTCTTAGTTCGTTGTTTTCGCATGTCATTATCTGAAAGGAGCATAGCAATTACGCATATATCTTGGTAATAAATAATAAGTGTGCAAAGAATATTTCGAAGCAGTGGTGGCTATGTGGTTGATGTGTGGCCGCTGATCAATTAGGATGGTCAAGGTTTATCCCGCCAGTAGGCACCAATTTTTGTCTTAACAATAGTAAAGTGATTATCAGACCACAAGCATAAAAGATAGGGTACTTAAAAAATTAAAGCCGCGGTGCTGGAGATAGTACCTTTACCTAAATCGCAGCTAAACGCAGTATGTTATCCAAAAATGAGGTAAGTAAATGCGACAGTGATAACCAAATTCTTATCAACCGTCATCAACCGTCATCAATCGTGAGAGCTGTGAGCATAGGCCCATGCACATTCGTAGTTAAAAAACCCTGCTAGACTCGAATACATAATATGTGTACATGTATAGAAGAAATTGATTCGTTGTGGAACAAAATTAAAATAGCATTTTAAAAGCTGTTTATGCACCTTTAGCTGCTCAATTAAATGAGCATTCAATTCAGGCGGGTACAGCACATCATCCGGTTCCGGTTTATCGAGA
This sequence comes from Falcaria lacertinaria, assembly GCA_951449985.1. Lineage (NCBI taxonomy): Eukaryota > Metazoa > Arthropoda > Insecta > Lepidoptera > Drepanidae > Falcaria > Falcaria lacertinaria. Next base: position 3,762,977 of record OX602136.1, on the reverse strand, counting down.
GCGGCAAGCATTTTTAGCTTCATTTCATCAGTTTCCTCTATCTTATGAGCCAAGTCTGATAACTTATCTTCTTTTATATTTGGCTTTGAACGGACTTTCGTCGATGATAGTTTCTGTTTGTTATCCATATTAGTTCATTTAAAATATTCGGTTAAAATCACAAAAAGAGAAAAGGACTCTCTGAATTCGATAACAAAAGTCATTTAGAATTGTTTCTAAATTTGAAGTGTGTTCTGTAATCGTAGGTAGTAAAAAGGTTTTACCCTGGTAAGCTTCTCAGTAATCGAATATCGTGAAGATTTAAGGAAAACTGAATATTATGTTATTTAATACGGGTTTTGGGTAGAGTAATATGATGTTTTGGACAGTTTTGGCACATACACATAATTAAGTTACGTAGCGAAAGGTTTATTATGATTTGTACTGCTTTGGCCTGCTACAGAAACTCTTGTAGAGTATATACATACATTATATGCAAGGCATTTTAATGCAATAATAGTTCCTTATACTCGACACTGGCAAAAATTGTCCTTGAAAAGGATTGATTGCCATAGCGGAAAAAAAGAAGAAGAAGTAAGTAAATTCATAGCAAAAGGACTGGTTTTCAGAGAAGTAAAACCCGTTAACCAGAAATCAATATAAATGACATGCGTACTTGCCAGAAGGATGTCATGTCAAAACTGCCAACTTTTGCGCAGTAGCTGTCAGCTGCCGTCAACTGCAGCAGCTGATTGATACTATTTGTGATCGATTTCTTGAAAAATAATAGCTAAATCCTATTAAATTCCACACTGGTGTGGTTTTTCCTTTTCAATGAGTACTTAATAGTGCGCAAGGTATAGTCAATAGCGTTCACCTGCCGCTGCTTTCTCTAGGCAGGTAATAAATCGTTAAATAAATCACTTCGACCTTGTAATCTATAGATACTAAAACCATGGTTTTATCTCATTTGAATACAAACAAAACATCTCGGCGTTTAATTTACCCGAGTATTAATTCTGTTATTTTACGCCTGTCGCGTTCATATAAGATTCTAAAGAGATGATCTGGAATTTTATTGCACAATCAATATCATGTCATGTTTTCGTTTCGACTTTTCGCTCATTAAGTTACTCTGTGCATTATGTGATGTATTTTTTTAATGTTAATTTATAAAAATGTAGATGTAGTGTGTATATACGTTTTAATTGAAGAATTATTATCTAAAGCACATAATAACAATTAAAACCTTTTTACTGAAGGGATAAGTATCTATTTTGATTGCTCATCAAAGTGAATAAAAGCGTAGTGTGTGTAGCATACATTTTATTTTTAATGCCAGTTATGTTTTTCAGGACAAATATAGTTTCTCTATTTACTATGAATTGGACATGTATTAAATCTGATAAAAAATATATATGATAATATTGTTCCAATTTACTGTCAGGGCAGCTACATCACTGTCAGTTTATTGACAATACATTCATGATATTTGGTTTGCAAAATGAATAGTGTGGGGTATGCCCTATTTAAGAGAGGTAGGGCGAATTGGGATCTCTTGTGGGTTTTCCCATTAATATTGGAGCCACCCGCCTGGGGATTGTACCTCCACCTTACAGAAGACCGCAGTGAGATATCACTTCTTTGTTGTAGTGTTGGGTTTCTGCTGTAAGTAAGGTTGCCAGGGCTCCAAGGGGATATGCTGGGCTAGTAGTAATGCTGCTAGTATAGTGAGTCTTCATTAATAAAAAAGCTGGCAACCTGTTAGTGATACCTCTGGTATTGCAGCGACTATAGGCTATGGTGACTGAGTACCATCAGGTGGGCTGTATTCTTATGTGCCACCTATGAATAATTAAAAAATTACAGGAGTCTTTTTCTTTAAACTTTTGTTTGACATCAAGATTAATTATACCCAGTCTCTCTCACAATAATTGAGAAATAAAATACTCAATCTCTCTAAGAGGAAAAAATAATTGGGGCAGTTAAGCTGTATAGATGCATGTAGCATGCCATGGGATGCACCTATTTAAAATTTTTAATTTGTTGTTTTGTTACTCAGAGCTATTTTTGTTTTTTCTTTAATTTTATTTTCGCAGCTCACCATGCCAGGCACTAACCTCATTGTCCCGGTGGTGCTCTGGGGCAAGCATGCCCCGACCCATTGCATATCGTCCATCTACCTGTCCCGAGACCAGAAGACGTTGGTGACGGGGTGCTATGATGGACAGATCTGCATATGGCAAGTAGAGCCAGAGAGTCTCAAGATGACACCGAGGTGTTTACTCGTGGGGCATACCGCCCCTGTTACCTGTCTGTCCAGAGCTTCTATTATTCAGGTAAAAATTAGTTATATTATGAATTGAATCATCTAGTGTGTAGTAAATGCGCACGCGCGCACAAGGCAGTGTGGAGGCGTAAGGGGTACATGATGGTAAAAGAGTTCTGTATTCCACCATTAAGACATATTGTTTGTTTTGTTTTAGATTTAACAGTTGTTTCACACTAAAAATGGTCACACAATCCACAGAAACGTTCTATGGATTGTAAGATTTCCAGTTAATGTTGTGCTGGCAGTGCAGTTGTTGGTTGGCAATCCACCAGTGATGCCACTGGTATAGTTGCTTACCATCAGGCAAGCCAATAATAGTAATACCTTGTAAAGCATTTGTTTTTATTCAATCTGATTAAGGATACTCTTAAAGGAAACTGAGGTCCACTCTGTGCTTGCCCCAAAAGGGATTTGGCATTATGATATATATGTATGAATAAGACTATTGATAACAATGTAATTGGTCTTCATATAATATTGTGTTGTAATTTCCAGGACAACAACTTCATAGTAAGCTCGTCGGAGGCCGGGGAGATGTGTACTTGGGATCTCGTCGATGGGAAGTGCAGAGAGAGTGTTAAACTGTCGCAGGTTCATACTAATATACAGGTCAGTTATTTATTTACTGTACCCGCCCTGGTTTCGCTCCAGTAGTATAGCACATTTACGCCAATTTTTCCAGAGCCTTGATGACCGTATGGTATGAAGCGTTGACTGCTGTTTTAGCAACGCTAGTTCGTATCCCACCGGTCTGTGCCAATGAGTTTTTCTAACTTTTCTAACTGTGCCAACGAGCGAGCTTTACGGTGAAGGAAAACATTGTGAGGAAACCTGCATATGTCTTCTCACACATCCTAGAATTTCTTCTTAGATATTCAAGGACGTGTGTAGTGCCTAAGAGACGGCGACGGACTCATCATCCGTCACGTTGGCACCAAATTATTTTCGGTGGAAAGTGGGTGCTGTAACACCCCTGCCTACCTCTTCCTTTGTAGGAAGGCGTGAAGATAAATATATATTTATTTATCTTGTGAAAATATGGTAATAAATCTTTCAGGCATACCACATGTGCAATAGTGAAGATCTCCGCCTCTTCTGCAATGGGTACTATGCAGAGATACTCATCATGGACCCGTTCTCATTGGAACTACTGTTCTCGTTGAGCTCTAAGATGAACCCAGATTGGATCTCAGCTTTGCATGTAAGTATTATACACGGCTTTCTGACAAGGTAATGCTGGTCTGTTTGTGTGTCAAGGGAAGTTGACAAATTATATACATAAAACAAAAACCGGCCAAGTGCGAGTCGAACTCGCGCACCGAGGGTTCACTTGTAGGTAAGGTTAAAAGTAGGCAAACTTCAAATGAGGTCATTATTCGTCGGTGACTCTCAACAGCGCGATTCAGGAATATTTTTAGTAAATTCGCATTTATATAAAAACTACATATTTACGGTTTTCTGATTTTTAGTCACTAGGCGGATGCTAGTAATATTTAAATGTTTCAGGTGCTGCGTCCATCGTCCAGAAAAGATGATGTTGTTCTGGCAATTTCTATAACTGGCACTGTTAAGGTAATCTCACACATTACATTGATTTCTAGTAGTTCCCTTATTACTGTTTAATTGAAATTACTTTGACTGAGACTTTGGAAAATTCACACATGTTTTTGGAATTCTTAACGATAAACATGCTCAAAGGACTGTTTTAGTACTCGATATAAAAAAAAAAACAATATTCCTGCTGGGAGGCGAAATTAAGGAGTTGATTTTGAACCTTAGGCCACTGTTTTAATGCATAATATCGTGTGTATGGATCAAACTCTAACTATGAATATTATTTTAAGACATAACTGGTAATTGAAATCTATTTTTTTAAAGAATAATTGCTGCTTTTCTTACCGGATTCTGCTCAGCAAAAAGCGACCTTCCGAACCGGTGGTAGATTCTGACAATTTGAAGTACTTACTTACTTGTAAAGTGTAGTCTAATAAAATTAGTTTGAGGTTGATGCATGTGTGTGTATGTGTGTTGGTATATCAGTTACTAGCGGCCCGCCCCGGCTTCGCACGGGTAGACATTTATCAAATATTTTGTCTACCCGAGCGAAGCCCGGGCGGGAAGCTAGTATAATATATAGCCTATGTTACTCATGATGATGATGATGATGTAGCTTTCTAACGGTGAAAGAATTTTTGAATACGGTAATTTTTTTTCAGTAGTTTCGGAGCCTATTCAATACATACAAAAATACAAATGTTTCCTCTTTATAATATTATAGTATAGACAACTTATCTTTACCTAACCAGTAGGGTTAACATGAATGCGTAGAGATAATTTAATCCACTCATTTCTCGCGCCAAAACGTCATAATTATATTTGACTACCGCCAGTACAATGGCAGCGCATCGTAGGCGGTGTAACTCAGCGCATAGATATATCAAAAGTGGATATAAATGTCACGTGTACAGGTCAGAAATCAAAATCAACAAACATTTATTCAGTTTAGGCCCTAATAAAACACTTATGAAGGTCGAAATTACCACCGGTTCGGAAAAAAAAGCCACCTGAGAAGAACCGCCAAGAAACTCAGTGCTCTGTCTTTTCTTCATGTAACAATCATGATGTAACAGGTGTGGTCCCTACTCGGCCACGAGAACAAACAATCCGAGCCGATATACGAGAACGAGTCCAAACAGATCCGGTGTCTGAACGCTCTGTCCCTCAACTGCTGCGCTTACAACCAGCGTACTGTACTCATTGTCTGCGCTAAGTACTGCCAGGTGTATGATGCGGGTATGTAAAAAATTAAAACATAGTATATATGATTTCTCCCGCGCACTATAAAATTGTGTTTATATATATATATATTATATATTTATCTGTATTATATAGTAAATTAGTAATGTTTCTCACTGATACACCTGCCTACCTTTCTTCTCACTTTCTCTTCGTTTCCTCTGTACCCAAAGGTTGCCCGGAAGAGATCGCTCTAGCTATAAGGCCGCCTTATGTTAACACATAATCTTAAAAAAAATATTGTTATTTTAATGTGCTTCATGGTGTGCAATCAAGTGTATTTGATTTGATTGTGGAATGAACTCCCCGCCGAGGTTTTCAAAAGGAGTAGGTACAGCATGGGGTTCCTCAAGAAGGGTATGAAGAGATTTCTGCAGGGTCGGCAACGTCAGATACCCCTAGTGTTGCAAGCGTCCATAGGCTAAGGTGACAGCTTACCACCATGTGGGCCGTATGCTTGAGCCACCTTAGTGGTTTAAAAAAGGTGGATTAAACATTTCCTAAGTAGGAAAATTTGGCAACCTCAAAAATGATCAGTTCATACATAATTTTTAAAAGTTTTTGTTTAGTTTCTCTCATTTGATACTCATGTCATAGGGTTAATGTGGAAATTATAAATCGCCATCCTGCGGCGGCTGCCATGTTGGATTAATAATGGCGGCATTTAGATAATCACGCATTGTCACGGGAACCAAACGCGTATACCAAATTTCAGCTCATTCGGACACACACACACACACACACACGAAAAAGAAACTAAATAAATAACAGTGATTCTTGTAATAGCTGAACTAAGTCTGGAGGAGATCACATCCTGTGATAATGCCGCCAATTGTACCCATTTTTACCGAACAATAAAGAGTTATTTATCTATCTATGATTTATATGTTTCCAGGTGATTTCTCAGTACTGTGCTCCATCCAAGCGCCGTCCGGAGAGAGATGGATGTCCGGAGACTTCCTCGCTCCGGACAGGGTGCTCGTGTGGTCTACCGAAGGCAAGGGGTACTTGTACAGACTGCCGGCCAAGTGAGACATTACATATTATATATATATACTTAACTCAAACGTAGTTGATGAAATACTAGACAAAAATGTTCATCATTTTAATGCAATAAATATTTGTACTTTCTTGTTGACAATTGAGTATTTGACAAAAATAAGGCTGTATAATCTACTATATAAAAATAAGTCGGGTTTTCCTTCCTGACGCTATAACTCCAGAACGCACGAACCGATTTCCACGGTTTTGCATTCGTTGGAAAGGTCTCGGGCTCCGTGAGGTTTATAACAAAGAAAATTACTTACTAGCTGCCCGCCCCGGCTTCGCACGGGTAGACAAAATATATTTTGATAAATGTCTACCCGTGCGAAGCCGTATTGTATATATTATACAGCCTTAAAAAAAGTAGATGAAAAAATTAAATATATACAGGGCGCCCCACGGCTATGCCTCATGGAGGGAAAGTACCTTAAATATTTTAGATGGAACATTTTACTGAAGAAGACATTATTTGAATTTTAATAAACAATTTCGACTGAATTCATAGATATTTAAATAATTACATGGTTGAACCGGGAATTGAACCCGTTACACGAGAAAAGTGATCACCCTGTAGCTTTATCATACCATATTTTTGCTTTATAAAATTGCCATCCTTGTTTAACCCCGCACATGGGAAAGGGATAGCAAGACTTTTCGATTTAAGACCAGTGCCGGTAGCAGGAACATTGTCGACAACGTATTCGAAAACGTAACTCGCGAAATGTCAAAATTGTCATACTAATATTTAGTTCCACTTTTCACCGCCGCAGCGCTGTTCATTTGTCAATACAAAAATTGTCGACAATGTTCCTGCTACCGGCGCAGATTATTTTTGTTTCAAATACTCAATTGTTACGCTAGTATAATAAATTAACCAATATATGTTCTGATACTAACACTATCATCCACCAGCGGCCCGGCTAGCATGCATCATGGTCCATCGGAGCACAAATCGCCTTTAATTTATTATTTTATATTTGTTATATATATTTATATGTGTTAAATTCTGTGGAATGTGTAATTTTTATGCCACTAAGGTGGCAAACAGGCATACGGCCCGCCTGATGGTAAGCGGTTACCGCAGCCTATCGACGCTTGCTGCACCAGGGGTATAACTCGCGCGTTGCCGACCCTTTTTAGGGTTCCGTACCTAATTTTTGGGTATGGGACAATGGCACGATCAGCATTACTGAAATACCACCTTACAACAGACCACAGTCAAATAACACTACTGATGTAGTGTTATGATGTCAGTAAGCGCACCAGAGATAAAGAGAGGTAGCGTATTGGGATCTCCCGTGGGTTTTCCCATTTAAATTGGAGCCGCCCGACTGGGGACTGTACCTCCACCTCACAGAAGACCGCAGTGAAATAACACTAGTTTGATGTAGTTTTGTGTTTCTGCGGTAAGTAAGGTTGCCAGTACTCCACGAGGATACACTGCGCTAGTAGTAATACTGCTAGCACAGTGAGTCCTCATCAACAAGATGGTTGGCAACGCGTTAGTGATACCCCTGGTATTGCTAGAGGCTATATATAGGCTATGCTGACTCCTTACCATACGGTGGACCGTAGGCTTGTGTGCCATCAAAGTGGTATAAAAAAACCAGAGTTTAAAGGCTACGGTGACCGCTAACCATCAGACGGGGTTTCGCGTACCATTACGAACGTCACTTTTAAATAGTATTTTTTTTTAAAGTACAAGAAAGTTTCACATTCCACAGACCCTAGAATAATCTCTTCTTAATGTCATAATATGGCAGAGGTCTTAAAGAAAGTTTTTTGTTATAGCAAACTACGCGGCCGAGCTATCAATAGGTCAGCACATTGTCTGTTTGTCTGTATACATAGTTTGTTATGTATTTTTTGCTTGCGTAGACGAAAGCTCAATTATATGAAACAGTTGCCTCGAATCATACATATGCGAGCGATAATAAACCCAACGTCACTAGCATAAAGTCGATATTTGATTATAACAAACGCTTAACCGCCATAGTACGATGTTTTTTATCAGATTAATCGACTTAATTTGCTAAGATGTAAGGTGTAATTTCGCTTGTATCTGATTTGGTCCGACGGTGATAGCCGTTTCGTTTGCCTTTAGTCGGCTTTTAGATGTATTTATTTATAGTCAACACTTATATTTTGCCATAGAAATATAGTATATCTTTGTATATTCAAATTATTAAAAAAATAATGAAGGTGACTTGCCGCTGTCCTTTTCGGAATATAACTGTCCTTGTCACGCCAATGTGAAATATCCCATGCGGGTTAATAAATTACTTCTCTTTAAAATAATCGTAAAGTATATAGTGCATATAAAGCGCGTTCCAGTTGAATTTAACTGTATGAAAATGTATTTGTATGTATGAGGTAAGAATGAATGAGTTTTAAAAAAAGCCGTGGTGGCCTTGTGGTTGAAGCAACGGCCTGTCATCTGATGGGCCCAGGTTCGAATCCCGGCCTGTACCAATGAGCTTTTCTACGCTTAAGTACAGTGATTAATCACACCATGAGCTTTTAAAAAGAGAGGTAGGGCGATTTGGGATTTCCCGTGGGTCATCCCATTTAAAATTGGAGCCGCCCGACTGGGGACTGTACCTCCGCCTTACAGAAGACCGCAGTGAAATAACACTACTTGATGTAGTGTTGTGTTTCTGCGGTAAGGTTGCCAGTGCTCCACGAGGATACGCTGGGCTAGTAGTATTGCTGCTAGCACAGGGAGTCCTCATCAACAACATGGATGGCACACCGTTAGTGGTACCCCTGGTATTGGTAGCGGCTATAGGCTACGGTGACTGCTTACCATCAGAAGGGCCGTATGCTTGTGTGCCACCTTAGTGGAATAAAAAAAAAGAGTAATGAAATACTGAAATAAAGATATACAATGCGAATGTGAGTGGAAGGACAAGGTCCAACTTGCTAGATCAAATGACCAAAGTGCTCAATGATGGAAAGGTGAAGAGTACTCGGAACCGGCGGGCATGTATGAAGGGACTGATGAAGGAGGGGGTCCCGTGAGGGACTTGACGTGATGATAAGTATGTAAAAATGTATAATCGATTCAATAACACATCGTGCCTGCATTGTGAACGTGACGCGGCAGCAACAACAACTTTGTATGACCAAGACTTTTTTGCGGTCGCGTTTCTTTCTCAGTCTATGGGTGGCGTGTTTTTGGACCGCAAATAAAGTTGGTAGGTATTAAATTCAACTGAAACAAGTAGTATTTTTATTGTAGTGCTTAGAAGTTTTCCATTTTATTTTGCATCTAGCACTGTCATTATAATTCATCTGTGCTGTATTTAAATGTTAAGATATATATGTATTTCGTTTGACCGCCCGACTACGTGATACCAGTGCCGGTAGCAGGAACATTGTCGACAACGTTTTCGTATTGCCTTCGACTATTTTTGTATTGGAAAATGAACAGCGCTGCGGCGGTGAAAAGTGGAAATAAAAATTAGTATGACAATTTTGACATTCCGCGAGTTACGTTTTCGAATACTTTGTCGACAATGTTCCTGCTACCGGCACAGAACGTACCTTATCACGACATTACACAATACACGTTGACCTTAAGTCTGGTTTGCTGCCACCTCTAAACAACATAACCACAACCTAATAAAACACAAAAAATAACTACATATACATGGTTTTCAGATTTCTTCCTTTACTTGTGCTGTAAGGCACTGCTTCTTGCCAAATTTCATGGTTCTAGGTCAACGGGAAGTATAGGTTTTGATTCCCTTGTGAAACCGCAATATATGCGAAAGTTTGTGACATAAGGTTCATATCTTTTCATCACATGACAGGTTTGATTCTTTACAGCCAAGAGACCCGGGTATTTCATATTAATTTCGATTTGATATCAATTTAATGAAAATATACCTGTATCCAACCAATGTTCCTATCAATAAATGGTTAAGTAGACCTTCAAAAGTGCCTTATGAGGACTAAATTGAATAAATAATTCTTTATTGTATATTTTTATTAGGTCGTGGGTATTGAAAAAAAAACATGTATTCACATTCAAATTAAAAAAGATCTTTATTTGACTAGACTTAACAGGCAAGCACTTTCAAATCGTCAGAATCTACCACCGGATTCGGAAGGTCGGTTTTGCTGAGAAGAATCCGGCAAGAAACTCAGCAACTACTCTTTTAAAAACCAAAAGAATTACATAAAGTTTACATTTCAAATACTAACTTAACATGGATACCTATTTCACAAAATAATATACAAAAACAATTGATAACACAAAAAAATTACATTAACACATAGACAAGTAACAACAGTATGTCGCAGCAAACCAGTTTTTACTGTTGAGGAATAAAACTGGTATTTGTTTGTGACTGTACCTTATATAAATAGTTTGATATAATTATCTACATGTATGTATCTGTAATGTTGTTCGATAGTCTAACGATTAGATGCAAGACGACTGTTCAGTAGCTCAGCAACAACAACTTTCGTCTACGTATTCGTATCGCTATCAATTGTTCTTGCATCTAAGCGTGATTTAAAAAAACATCTGAATATATTAAAAGAAATTGTTATTTTTTCAGTTCTGTTCCAGACCACAAAGGCTTTCACGGACCCACTGTTGAGCACGACAGCCCTGTCTTGTTCGGCATATTGTCTCACACAGACAATAAGGTGAATATAAATATCGTATTTTTTTAAATTAAAAACACCCCCGACTCAAAATCATAGCTAAGAACACTCGATTAAATCTCCTTTGAAACAAAAAAAAAACTAAATCAAAATTGGGTCATCCGTTTAGAAGCTACCTGCTTTTGCGTCTGGGGCTAAAATCTAATATATAAAATTCTCGTGTCACAGTTTTCGTTGCCATACTCCTCCGAAACGGCTTGACCGATTTTGATGAAATTTTTTGTGCTTATCCGGTATCTATGAGAATCGGCCAACATCTATTTTTCATCTCCCTAAATGTTAGGGGTAGTCCACGCCTACATTTTATTTTTTATTTTTTAGACCGATTTCTAAAATTCTTTCACCGTTAGAAAGCTACATCATCACTGAGTAACATAGGCTATATATTATACTAGCTGCCCGCCCCGGCTTGCACGGGTAGAAACTAATATATAAAATTCTCTCATAAATGCAAAAAAAAATTGTTCACACGAACGAAGCCGGGGCGGGCAGCTAGTCTTATATATAAAATTCTCGTGTCACGGTGTTTGTAGTTAAACTCCTCCGAAACGGCTTGACCGATTCTCATTAAATTTTGTGTACATATTGGGTAGGTCTGAGAATCGGACAACATCTATTTTTCATCCCCCAAAATCGCACCTGTAATTTCGGAGCATATAGACATTTATCAAATATTTTGTCCACCCGTGCGAAGCCGAGGCGGGCAACTAGATTTCTTATGAAGGTTAGATGAATGCTAAAAAATAAACCGGCCAAGTGCGAGTCCCCACAATCGTCCTGAATGCGTTGTTCAATTGGTCACGGAAGACATAGCTCTTCTGGGTCTAGTCCCACAGGCCGCTCGTGTACAGTGTCGTGCAATACGCCCGAAAGTATAACGATAATGCAGTCAGCATCGTCATTCTCCTGCCCTTATCCCATATTATTTGGGGTCGGCGCAATATGTATTTCTCTTCCATCCTTCTCTATCAGCCGTCATCTCTGTATTCATTTCCTTTCTGGTCATCATCTTTCACACAGTCCATCTATCTTTTCTTAGGTCTACCTCGGTACCCGTCCACATTCATACATGAAACCTTTCTTACCACGTTATCTTCATTCCTCCGCATAACATGCCCATACCATGACAAACGCTTGCTCCTCAACTTTTCTGTCACTGGAGCTACTTTCAAACTTCCTCTAATTAACTTATTTCTTACCTTGTCCTGACGAGAATGCAGCCATCACATCGAATACATCCCCACTGTATAGCTCATCTAAATATATTTCCCTACAGATTCTATCGTGTCCACCAGCGATGCGCTTCCTGATCACGTCAGTGGGGGGTAAGCAGCGGCGGCTGCTGCTTCGCGGCGACTCGGCCGGCGTGGTGTCCGTCTGGAATGTGGACGACGCGTGCACACCGGTCGTCGGCAAGTTGCCTTGTAAGTTGATAACTCCTACATGTTGATGTGTGCGTGCGTGTGTGTGTGTCAAAATCAAAAATCAAAATCAAATATCATTTATTCTGTTTAGGCCCTAATAAGGCACTTATGAAGGTCCAAATTACCACCGGTTCGGAAAAAAACCAGTGTGTGTGTGTGTGTGTGTGTGTGTGTGTGTGTGTGTGTGTGTGTGTGTGTGTGTGTGCGTGTGTGTGTCGCTGTGTGTTTGTGTGTTTGCGTCACTGTGTGTTTGTGTGTGTGTGGCAATACGCGAGTGATACCCCTGTGGCAAGCGTCCATAAGCTACGGTAACCAATTGCCATCAGGCGTGTCGTGTACTTGTTTGCCACCATATTGGTAAAAAATCGATGTCCGTTTGCTGGTAATACGTGCTGGGAACTTGACATGCTGTAATCTGTTTTAGCGCATGCCCCCCTCGTGTTGACCAGCCTCGACCTGGCTTGGGCGGAAATGAACCCCAGTCCCGTTGGCATCTTGGATCAACTGAACCTGCCGGAGGAACCAGGTCATTTATTATTAGCGTAACTCAATAAATTATCATCTTTTAACTTACTATTATTCTTTATTTTGTTATTATATTTTTGTATTATCTCTGTTAACCCTTCAAATGCAGCTAATGACTTTGCAAGTGTATAGTGTAAGTCGGGGAACGCACAGCGTTGGATTGTTAAAGGGAAAACATCGTGAGGAAACCTGCATACGTCTGAGATCAAATTCAAGGACGTATGTAGTGCCTAAGAGACGGCGACGACAGACTCACTATCTGTCACGTTAGCACCAAATTATCTTCGGTGGATAGATTATAAACCTGGGGAAGGACACAGGCTTATCTAGAACCACGCGTGCGAGAAGCTAGTAACATTTTTTTTTAAATATATAATTTAAATTCGTGTTCTTTGTAGAGATAAAGCTGACAGCGTCGATCTACCTGCTGGCTGCCAACAGGCTAGTGGTGGGTCGAGAGGATGGCACCATCGTCATTGTGAACGCGACGCACACCGTTCAGCTGCAGTTACTTCACGGGATACACCAGCAGCGAGATGGTGAGAGAGATAGATATATGTTTGTGTACTCCCACTCACATACCCACCATTAGCTTTTTTTTAAATTAGATCTATTAATATTGGAACCGCCCGACTGGGGACTGTGCCTCCACCTTACAGAAGACCGCAGTCAAATAACTGTAAATGGTAAGTAATGTTGCCAGTGCTCCACGAGGATACGCTGGGCTAGTAGTAATACTGCTAGCACAGTGACTCCTCATCAACAACAGGGTTGGAAACGCGTTAGTGATACCCCTGGTATTGCTAGCGGCTATAGGCTACGGTGACTGCTTACCATCAGGTGGGCCGTATGCTTGTGTGCCACCTTAGTAATATATTAAGGTTTTGTGTAAATTTACACAATTATGACGATGATTGGTGAAAATGTTTGGAAATTATTACACCACGCCATCTGGCCACAAACTAAGCAAAGCTTGTACTATGGGAACCAGCAGCTGATACAATACTTATATACTTTTTTTTGTAAATACATACCAAACACCCAGACGCAAGACAAACATATTTGTCAAATAAATGTTTGCCCCGGCGGGAATCGAACCCACGACCTCTAGCGTAACAGTCAGGTGTACTAACCACTAGAGCAGCGGTCTCGTAAATGTATAAAATCGTGCCGCGTGGGTAAAACTTATTAAAAAAGTAGTTTTCTACTGGAAAAAGATATAAGTAGTATGATTGTTGCAGACTGGCCGCCACATCAGCTACTTCTCGGCCACATTGGCCGCGTGAACTGTCTGCTATACCCACACCACGTCCATCCCAGGTAAGAACAAACAGAGATGAAACATATTTTTTACATATATATATTTTGTGAAATATTCGTGTCACGTTTGATGTAGTGTTGTGTTTCTGCGGTAAGTAAGGTTGCCAGTGCTCCACGAGGATACGCTGCGCTAGTAGTAATGCTGCTAGCACAGTGAGTCCTCATCAACAACAGGGCTGGCAACTCGTTAGTGATAACCCTGGTATTGCTAGCGGCTATAGGCTACGGTGACTGCTTACCATCAGGTGGGCCGTATGCTTGTGTGCCACCTTAGAGGTGTATAAAAAAAGTGAAAACAAAGGTTTTTATTAAATTTTTCATTAAGGTGGCACACAAATACAAAAGTAAAACTTATATTACAAAATACTACATCTGAAATTAATACTACATATATTCTGTTCTGGCGGTAAGCGGTCACCTTAGGCTACTGTTACGCTAGGCTACGGCTTAGCTTCAATAAAATGATGGGTAGTAAAAAACCTTTCTTTTCACCGTAGCACAATTTTAAATATTCAGTTCAATAGAGCGCGAAAAACTTAGTAAGACACATCACAAAGTCAATCAAATCAAATCAAAAATCTTTTATTAAGTTTAGGCCCTAATAAGGCTCTTATGAAGATCTAAATTACCACCGGTTCGGAACAAAGCCACCTGAGAAGAACCGGCAAGAAACTCAGTGCTCTGTCTTTTATTTTCATGTAACAATCATTATATAATAATTTGTAACAAAATTCTTCTAGACATCAATATGCCTAAAATGGTGTTTTCGCCTGTCAGCGACGCTCATATTATCATTAAATAATATTTTAAAATAGAGTGAATTAAAAAATGGCATACCATATATAGGTTTTTATTAATCGGCCGTCTAGCAGTCTGTTGCAATCTACTATTTTGAGAAATAGATATCCATGTTAAGTTAGTATTTGAAATGTAAACTTTATGTAATTCTTTTGGTTTTAAAAGAGTTATTGCTGAGTTTCTTGCCGGATTCTTCTCAGCAAGACCGACCTTCCGAATCCGGTGGTAGATTCTGACGATTTGAAAGTGCTTGCCTGTAAAGTCTAGTCAAATAAAGATCTTTTTGAGTTTGAATTTGAATTTACTAGCCAAAACGCATGCTTATTTTGTATCTGCTGTATTGTGGAATAAAACGCCCCACTTCTTGTGAATATTTGTGTGTGTTACTCCGCTGTGAACGACCTAACGGCTACAAGGCCCTTTGTAGCGGAATGCGTCGATATAATGATGTATTGTGTAGATATGACAAAGCGCACCTGGTCTCCGGCGGCATAGACTTCGCCGTGTGCCTCTGGGACCTGTTCAGCGGCGTGTTGCTGCATCGCTTCTGCGTGCACGCCGGGGAGATCACGCAGCTCATAGTGCCGCCGCACAACTGCAGCGTAAGTACTCACTACAAAAGAAACAAAGAAAGAAAGAAATATATGTGGAGTTCTCTTCACAACTCAATAGGGTCGGCAACGCGCGAGTGATACCCCTGGTGTTGCAAGCGTCCATAGGCTACGGTGACCGCTTACCATCAGGTGGGCCGTATGCTTGCTTGCCACCTTAGTGGTGTAAAAAAACTCAATCTTTATTTGAATAGACTTTATAGGCAAGCACTTTGACATCGTCAGAATCTACCACCGTATTCGGACCGTATTTACTTTTACTTACAAAATTACTAAACTTAACTAATTTGACAGGTCTAAAAATATTGCCATCCTTATTTAACCCCGCACATGAGAAATGGATAGCCAGACTTTGAGACCTGTCAAATTACTTAAATTTAGGTAACTTTGAAAAACAGAATCGACACCATTTTCAGAGGTCATAAATGTCATTTCTCATTCCTCAGCCCCGTATACAGAAGTGCGTCTGCTCCGTCGCGTCGGACCACAGCGTTACACTACTGAGTAAGATAATATAATTATGCCCAATTTTTTTGCTTCCACATTCATCAATCTCTTCATACATGCCCGCTGGTTCTGATATACTCTTTTCCTTTCCATCATTAAGTACTTTGGCGATTTCATCTAGAAACTAAATTATTATATTATGTTATAACTAGGAAATTAATGTTAATTCAATTTTTGCACGTCTATATAATTAAAACCTTTTCTTTTCTTTTGTCTTAAAAAGGGGGGTCATGACCCCCATGACCCCCCCGTGTATCCTCCCTTGAGGCATCAATCTATACTAATATTATAAATGCGAAAGTTGCTGTGTTTGTTTGTTTGTTTGCTACCATTTCGAGACTAAACGGCTGAACGGATCGTGATAATTTTTTACAAGGAGATAGATCATATCCTGGGAAAGGACATTGGCTGTCTTTTGTCTTTAAATAAATGCAGACGAAGTCGCGGGTAACAGCTAGTAACGTTATATTACACTTTATTTATTAAGTTTTGCGTGCCTGTCATGCTGTGTACACAATTTTTGGGACTCAGTCCAGCTTATAACTGTTTTACTTTTCACCTGTTTGTATATGACTGTGTTCTGTATCGTGAGCATGAATAATTTGCGACAACGTTTTCGTATCGCCTTCGACTAATTTTGTATTGAAAAATGAACAGCGCTGCGGCGGTGAAAAGCGGAACTAAAAATTAGTATGACAAATTTTGATATTTCGCGAGTTACATTTTCGTTTACGTAGTCAAAAATGTTCCTGCTACCGGCACTGTTTTGTGTGCCTAAAGCGGGCTACACACGTTCAGTTTTAACTTAACAGTCGAACTGTGCAGCTATAACTGACGCCCCTGGTGTCCACACACGTTCAGTTTAGAACTGCACAGTTGTCAGTTTTGGCTACACACGTTCAGTTTTAACTGCACAGTTCGACTGTACAGTTAAAACTGAACGTGTTTAGCACGCTTAGTAAAAAAAATACTTACAATATTGTGCCAATGTAGGTTTGTCGGAGCGCAAGTGTGTGACATTAGCGTCGAGGCACCTGTTCCCTGTGGTGAGCATCAAGTGGCGGCCTGCGGACGACTTCATGGTGGTCGGCTGCAGCGATGGCACGGTCTTCGTGTGGCAGATGGAGACTGGACATCTGGACAGAGTGCTACATGGTAAGTAAGGTTGCCAGTGCTCCACGAGGATACGCTGGGCTAGTAGTTATGCTGCTAGCACGGTGAGTCCTCATCAACAACATGGTTGGCAACCCTTTAGTGATATCCCTGGTATTGCTGACGGCTATACCCTACGGTGACTGATTACCATCAGGTGGGCCGTATGCTTGTGTGCCACCTTAGTGGATTAAAAAAAAACATTGTGAAGGGAAAAGCTTTATACCACTAAGGTGACTAACACGCATACGCCCCCCTGATGGTAAGCGGTCTATGGAAAATTGTTTTGTCGTATTAAGTTGCCCTTGAAAACAGAGCTGCATAGCGTTATTAAAAAATAACGTTATATAGTTTTATATAACGTTATGAGTATTTCGTTATGTTATTTCTTTATAATTTTTAACGTAAAAACAAGTAACGTTATCCAAAAATTACGTCAAATCATACTGCTATAAAATAAATAACGTTTTAATATCGTCACTGTATCGGATTACCCGAACCGAGCGGCAAATAACGTTATTAATATCGCTGTTTTGTAAATATCGTTTTCTGATATAAACCCATAACGTTATGTTGACAAGTTGTATTGCGTATAACGTTATAGGCACCAGCATGTGATAACGTTATGATTTTATAACGGTACTAGCTTCTGCCCGCGACTACGTCCGCGTTGAGCTTCGAATCACAGAGCAACCTAAAGTTTTCCCGGGATAAAAAGTATCCATTGTGTTAATCCAGGTTATAAATTATCTGTGTACTAAGTTTCATTCAAATCCGTTGAGTTGTGTTTGCGTGAAAGAGTAACAAACATCCATCCATCCATCCATCCATACTTTCACATTTCTAATATCAGTTAGGATATCGATATAATGATAAAAATAGTGTCGATAACATAAAATGTGGCAATTGATAGTCTTTACGTGTGAATGACGTCATGGAACCTAGTTTAGCGTGGTGGGTGATATACGATTATATTTCAGGCATGATAGCAGAGGAAGTGCTGGCAGCTTGTGATGAGACCCTGACCGATGATCTTGGGGGGTCCCTGTCTGCAGGCTCTGGTGATGGGCTTGCCAATCCTGCCGTGCATTTCTTCAGGTAACATATGTGTTAAAAACTAGCTGTAACCCGCGGCTTAGTCTGCATTTGTTTAAAGACAAAAGCAGCCTATGTGCTTCCCCAGGATAGAATATATCTGCCTGTCAAATTTTATCACGAGCCGTTCAGCCGTTTAGTCCTGTGCCGGTAGCAGGAACATTGTCGACAACGTTTTCGTATCGCCTTCGACTATTTTTGTATTGGAAAAAGAACAGCGCTGCGGCGGTGAAAATGGAACTAAAAATTAGTATGACAATTTTGACATTTCGTGAGTTACGTTTTCGAATACGTTGTCGACAATGTTCCTGCTACCGGCACTGAGTATGATATGATACGTGTGTGTGCAGGGGGCTGCGGCACCGCAACCTGACGGCCATGCGCGCGGCCACGCAGCGCGGGCTGGCGGCCCTGCAGCACGCGGGGCCCGCGGGGGGCGGCGGCCCGCTCGCCGAGCCCGCGCGCGCGCGCCGCGCCCCGCTCACCGTGCAGGGGTTCCGCTCCAACCCCGCGGGTAAGCACGGGCTGGCCCCACTATGCCACTCATATACCATTCTACTGGTGAAACAAATATCAAAATCGGCCCAGTAGTTTTTGAATTTATTTATTACCATTAAATAAAAATATTTAAAAGACAATTAGTATAGAATCAATATATGTTTTTTTTTATACCACTAAGGTGGCACACAAGCATACGGCCCACCTGATGGTAAGCAGTCACCGTAGCCTATAGCCGCTAGCAATACCAGGGGTATCACTAACGAGGTGCCAACCATGTTGTTGATGAGGACTCACTGTGCTAGCAGCAATACTACTAGCCCAGCGTATCCTCGTGGAGAACTGGCAACCTTACTTACCATTCTTTTGGTGAAAGATTTATTAAAATCGGGTCAGTAGTTTCCGAGTTAATTTATTACCAAAAAATTGAAATCTTTAAAAGAAAATTAGTATCTAATCTATATAGTCATCATATTATTTTCGTGTACAGATCCTGAAAGCCACATCTTGTTCTTCGACATCGAAGGCCTAATCGTAGAGTTACTGAGCGAGGAATATTCTGCAATGAGCCCTGCCAGCTTGGAGGTATGAATCA
This sequence comes from Falcaria lacertinaria, assembly GCA_951449985.1. NCBI lineage: Eukaryota > Metazoa > Arthropoda > Insecta > Lepidoptera > Drepanidae > Falcaria > Falcaria lacertinaria. The sequence goes on along the minus strand of OX602136.1, from coordinate 3,743,624 downwards.
TTATTTAAAACAGGATTTTTTTTAACACTGCCGCTAATCCTGTTGTACGAACGAATTTGACAGGACTAAAAGTATTGCCACCCTTATTTAACCCCGCACATAAGACAGCGATAGCAAGACTTTTTGACCTGTCAAGTGATTAGTTACAACAGAATCGACACCACTACCTCGAGTTTGATCTTAGAAAATTTTGCATTTGTATAAATTAATATTTTGTTCAAGGCTGCTGGTCTTATAACGAGTGAATACATGAAAGTGGCAGCCCTTACTCAGTCTGCCAGCCCTGATGCTACCAAGCGGATATCCGGTAATTTTAAAAATAATTATTTTTATATACTAATCGTAGTCGGCTTTAACTAATGTCGAAATATCTACTCCAAAGATTCGATTCCCAAACCGACCTATAATTAGCTTTTTCTGTGAATTGAAACTTAAGTCACAATATTGTATGTAAAAGTTGCCAGTAAAATCGACAGATGGCGCTAATCAACATGGTTGTACAAAGTTGCTACTAAAAATCAACAGATGGCATTCATCAACATCTTATTTAGGAGTTTTACAATCCAATATCACGTTTAAGCTCCGTTTTCATGTCATTAAAATGTGTTAAGCTGGTGAAAGTTTTAAAAATATAATATAGAATTTGCTAGTACAAATCAACAGATGGCGCTAATCGACATTTCTTAGGTTAATCGTGGTCAAAGTAAGTGCATAGCTAAGTAATTTAAAGGTTCATCAGTGTGACTACTATTCCTTACGCATGCTTACACATAAATGGATAGATTTCTTCGGCCGTGTCAAAGACAAGGCTGGAGATATGGAGAGGATATTGAAAGAAAAGGATAAACATGGTTTGTATATTATCCAACTTATATTATTACTAGCGGTAGACATTTATCAAATATTTTGTCTACCCGAGCGAAGCCGGGGCGGGCAGCTAGCATAATATATAGCCTATGTTACTCAGTGATAATGTAACTTTCTAACGGTGAAATAATTTTTGAAATCGGTCCAGTAGTTTCGGAGCCTATTCAATACAAACACACAAAAATACAAATCTCTCCTATTTATAATATTAGTGCAGATGTAGATAAATGATAAATATGTGTATATATGTGTTTAGGTACCCAATCGCGTCAAAATGGCAAATTACAATAGATAAAACATGGTCTATAAATTAGAGCTGTACTAGATTGGCTAAGTTTTGGTTTTTGATTAAATTTGTTTTTACTTTTAGATATTTAGGACTGATAATTCTTTGTTCAGTATTTTGTATATATATTTGTCGCAAGATGGCACTAACACAATATGAAATTTTCGCATTTACAACTGCTGGCGATAGATGGCGGTATGAGTTATGACCCTGATATTTTGTCGTGTAAAAATGGTTTTACAGTTTTTAGTATTGCATTTTGCATTAATTTCGCTCATTTTTGACCTTAACTGTGTGAACAGAAAATCAACAAACTATGTAATTTAATAAAATCACTAACGCGTTGCTATAACTATTGTAGTCGAGGAATTACTGTGCTACCAGTAAATCCTTACTACCAACACAGCGCATCCTCGTGCACTTCTTCACCTTACTTACATGTACATATTATGTTTATTTAAGTGATTAATTGTTTTTTTTTCAACACAGGTATTTTAGCAAAAATGAAGGAGGGAGCTGAAACAATGCAGACTAAACTTCAGGCGAAAGCAGATCAACTGAAGGGTCATCTGGAGGCTAAAGGTCAGTGACTTTTCAATTTCGACTTTAATACTACATTTTAGGAGTTCATTTTACCATGCTTTTGGTTTTAACATACAGTGCATTTAAATATAAATTATATGTGTGTTGAATTAAGGTTTACTTTGTAAATGATTATGTAAAGACGGGTGTTTAAGTAAGACTTATTTGAATTCCGACTCTACTGGTGTAAATGTTAAGGTACGTTTTAATTTATTGCGGTGTGTCTAGCTAATTTATAGAGTGGCAAATTTTACAGATTTATTATCAACTGTGAAATACAGACACTTCATATAAACCTTTAGCAGCTATAGGCTACGGTGACTGCTTACCATCAGGTATGCCGTATGTTTTATGTCACCTTAGTGGTATAAAAAATTATGAAAATAGAGAGCGTTCCAGCGGGATTTTTGTCTTATCTTCGCTACTATAAAAAGTTCTATGGACGAAGTCGTGGATAAATAGGAGGTGGCCGTCTGGTACGAGCGTTGTCTGCAATTCTATCAACGCGAATCTGTTTTTTTTTTCTATACGAATCCCACCGGTCTGTACCAATGAGTTTTTCTAACATAAGTGCAGTGATTAGTCACATCACGAGCTTTACGGTGAAGGAAAGCATCGTGAGGAAACCTGCATACGTCTGAGAAGAAATTCTAGGACGTATGTAGTGCCTAAGAGACGGCGACGGACTAACCATCTTTCACGTTGGCACCAAATTATCTTCGGTGGAAAGTGGGTGTTGTACCACCTCTGCCCACCCCTTCGGGGACCCTTGTGGGAAGGCGTGAAGATATTATTATTATTGTCATAAGAGCAGCAAGTAAAAATGCAGGTGCATTTAAATCAAGACTAGAATATCTTACGTAGGCGTTAATGCCGCAGTGGCCGGAGTGGGTCGCCTTGCCTTTGACAAGAGTCAGAACAGGTATATTTTGTATATGCTTATTTTCTGTTCCTTTATATCAAAACTAGCTTCTGCCCGCGACTACGTCCGCGTTGAGTTTAGAATATCAGGGGAACCAAATTTCCCAGGATAATAAAATAATGTCCATCCATCCATACTCACAAACTTTGGCATTTATAATATAAGTAGGTGTAGCTTCCGGTCGACCACCTTGTTCCGTCAGAAAATATGGCCATAAAATGGATAGCGTAAAACAGTTTCAATAACTAAAAAACAAAACTCGCATCACAAAATCAAAATCCCACTAAATGTAAGTGTATCCTAATAATATAAATGTGAAAGTTTATAATGGATGTATGGATGTATGGATGTATGGATGTATGAATTTATGGATGTATGGATTTATGGATGTATGGATGTATGGATGTATGGATGTATGGATGTATGGATGTATGGATGTATGGATGTATGGATTTATGGATTTATGTTTGTTGCTCAATCATTTAAAAACGGCTCAACAGATTTGTATGAAAATTGGTACACGTTAAGTTTATAACTACACGTAATGTTAATCCAACGTATGTGTGTGTTCTCCTGGCCGATTTTGGCCACGGCGACCGCTTTAACCCTAAGCTGGTGGCGTTCATGTGCTCGCATGTGGCTTATGTATCCATTCTTTCTTGTAAAGATCCGCGCGCATAGCGGGCATGTGAGCACTCCGTCTACATAATTATAATTGAACGCCGCAGGTGGACGGGCTTTCAATCCAACATATAGGATATTTTTTAACCAGCGACCCGCTCCGGCTTCGCAAGGGTTACAAAACCTAAAAGACTTATACATAAAAACCATCCTCTTGAATCACTCCATCTATTGCTGAAAACTACAATAAACTACGTTGAGTTGTTTAAAAGATCTAAGCGAACAGACAGCGGTAGCAACATCATTTTATACTATGTAAATATAATAAAAAAAAATAAAAAAATGGCTCCATACCTCTCTTAAATTTGGGTATTTATTATCTCTCGTTAAAATAGACTTAAAATAATTTATTTTTACAGTGTAAACAAATATATAATATGATTTAAATAGACCACTCGACCGCCAACCTACACTATGTACCTAGGAAGTTTGATATTGTACACACCACCGCTACAACTACTTCATTACAATAATAATTACTTACCGAACTCAAGGTGATCCACATTCATTATTTATTTATCGGTGTCCGATAGCGGGTGATCACGGGCTCCTAGTTGAGCGAGCGTGTTCGATTTTTTTTTCTATACCACACTAGCTTACGGACTGATCGTAAGCAGTCACCGTAGCCTATAGCCGCCAGCAATTCTAGGGATATCACTAACGAGTTGCCAACCCTGTTGTTGATGAGGACTCGCTGTGGTAGCAGCATTACTACTAGCGCCGCGTATCCTCATGGAGGACTGGCAGAAGCAACCACTACAGCACTGTAAGGCACAGTCCCCAGCCGGGCGGCTCCAATTTCAATGGGAAAACCTACGGGAGATTCCAATTTGCCCTGCCATTTTATTTTATTTAATATTTTAGTACACACAACAAAGTAAAAAAAACAAAATCACACAAAGGAAATAGATTGTACAAGGGCACTGCTTATTTCAAAAGAAATCTCTTCCAGCAGAACCGCGAGAGGAGAAAATAAAAGTTAAACCGGCATAGTGTGCGTAAGTTTATATAACAATAAACATACATATACTACAAGCTAAATATACACAAATATGTATAATACGCATATATAATTTACCTTTTTACTCTGCTTACCCTTTATTTTCGACTACTTGTTTTCAAACCTTGGGTTTGAACACGTGGGTGCAGTTTTCGTAGCACATACAAAACACGTATATCACGAAAAATCTTAATTTTTCAAATTTTGTCCAGCCTTGAGGCGGTAGGTGGACGGGTATTTCGGAATTTCTTGATTAGGCGTCCACTGACTAGTGGGTGAAGCCAGTGGGTGGACGGGTAACGACCCCTCTTGAATTGCACACTTGTTTTGCTGCTACTCCTACATTAATGATTCTATGTCGTCCTAATATTATTTATTGGCTATTATTATATGTTTCTTAACTTCGCCGTGGCAAAGAAGTCTCTAAGTATCTAAGCTATAACTCCAGATAGTTCGATATACGTGTTGACGTCACCCGTCTCTCATCGTAGTGTGTGTGTGTTTGCCTTACGCAGGAATACTACAAAAATGATGTATATATCTTGTAGTATAAAAATATTTAGTATAATAAATTATTATTAAGTTACTATTAAAAGTAAGTATAATTAAGTATGTAGTATTATTTTATATTAATAAGCACGACGTCATATTACCCCGTGTGTTTCCACCGACAAAAGCCTACGCCCTCACCAAGGTAGTCTAGATTTCAAGTAAACTATACCACTAATGCGTACAATGTAATTGGCTCTTATTCCAATTATCTTAAAGGTCATATTAGCATGACATTACCAGCTGCTATAGTGAAATAATTGCCTAATTAGGGGCTCGTATGATAAAGGTGTAAGGCTGATATTTGAGTGCACTTTTTATGGTATGACATTTAACTAAAGGGTGAATTCTTTAATTTTTTTTGGACGGATCTTTTTTGTCGGAATTTAATTTATATGACGGCTTTGTGTATCGGTAAGGTTCTGACATTTTGATAAAAGCAGGACGGATATGCAGCGAAAACATATTTCTAAGCTTCTACAGAACTACATTTGATGAGACCTCTGGTCTAGTGGTTGGTATACCTGACTGCTCCGCTAGAGTTTGCGAATTCGATTCCCGCCGGGGCAAACATTATGTGATAAACATTTGTGTTTGCCTTGTGTCTGGGTGTGTGGTATGTATTATAAGTATGTATTTACAAAAAAAAGTAAGTAGGTATTGTATCAGCTGCTGGTTCCCATAGTACAAGCTTTGCTTAGTTTGGGGCCAGATAGCGCTGTGTGATAATGTCCAAGCATTATTATTATATTAAATTTTATTTTTAAATACATACATATCATAACGCAACGTCCCTCACGGGGGGACAAAGCGCTATTTCACTGACTTGCACACCTCTTTTGCTTCTTTTACATTCATCAATCTCTTCGTACTTGCCCTCCGGCTCCGCGTCACGAAAGTTACTGTATATATAGATTCTGTAAACACACATTTTATTTAGAGATTAGATAGTTTGACTGCTACTATGCCATGTGTTGCGAGTTCGGTTCCTCACTAGGCTTTAAGTCATCATCATCATCATTCTCCTGCCCTTATCCCATATTATTTGTGGTCGGCGCAATATGTATTTGTCTTCCATCCTTCTCTATCAGCCGTCACATCTGTATTCACTGCCTTTCTGGCCATGTCATCTTTCACACAGTCCATCCATCTTTTCTTAGGTCACCTCGACTCCTGTACCCGTCTACAGTTAAACATACAACTTTTCTTACCACGTTATCTTCATTCCTCCCACATTTATTATTTATTTATTATTAAAAGCTTACATCTATCATTACAGGCGAACCCAAAGCGATAGTGCGGCTCATTATCAGTGTTTATGTACTAAGTGTAGGTACGTTTTGATTTCTTTAGCAATTTTTTAATTTAGCTACCCTTTTCAGGCATTGCAAAATATGTATTTTTGACTGCATATCTGCCTTTTAGGTTACAAGTATACATTTTATAGTGTTCTAAAGCTAGTTTTTTTTGTTAAGTATTTGATTAACTACATATTTTGCAGTGAATCTGTTGATTAAACTAGTGTTTTTACAAAAGGTCTAGTATGTTGTGAGTTCCATGGTAACCATAGTGTAAGCTTTGCTGAGTTTCTGACCTTAGCAAGAAAAACTTTCGACTACGAATTCGTATCGCTTTCGATATATTTTTGTATAAGAAAACGAACAGAGCTGCGCCGGCGAAAAGTGGAACTAAAATTAGCATTAACATTTTGAGAGTAACGTTTCGAAAACTTAATCAAAATATCCGTAATAGATAGACAAATTTTCACAGAATGTTTATATCTGTGACCGTGCTCATTTTTAGGGTTCCGTAGTCAACAAGGAACCCTTATTTTCTTTTTTAGCTTGATTTTAATAACGGCAACAAGTAGACGTTTGAAATCCCACAGGGTTTGTTTAGATATATTCGCTAAAAGAAGAGCGAATTTACCATAGACATATGGAATTTACAAACGTTGGTGCAATAGCCGTAATAATAATAATAATAATAATAATAATAATCTTTATTTACTCACAAAGCATTTCTCATACTTAATCTAGTGACCAGAGTCTCCTTTTAAGCAAGGATGCCTGTGTTAGGAGACTCCGCTCTTCTATAACTACGAGTAACATTATATGTGTGTGGTGTGTGTGTGTGTGAGAGACTGTGCGTGAATGTCTCTGTGTGTGTGTGTGATTCTGTGTGTGTATGTGTGAGTGTGTACGTGTGTGAGTGTGGCAAACTAATAGTAAGGTTGAGTTAAACATTAGCGTTATGTTGTTATTATTGCAAAAGGTTTTCAGTATTATCAAAGCTAAGGTTTGAAATCCACTTAAGTATGCATTTTTTTACTTCATAATTTTGTTTTTCATATATATTTAGTTGTTTGTTTATGATATTATAAATTTTTTATAATTTTTTTTTAAGCCGTGTCTAGGGATCTTTATTTAACCTAGTTTGTTTTTAGTACGGAACCCTCCGTGTGCGAGTCCTACTCGCAATTGGCCATTTTTTTATCGTTGTTAATCACTCTACTTGCACTAAGTAAATTATGTATCTACTCTGAGACTGTATGTACTGTATGAAAGTTTAAAAAAATATTGCCTCCAGCCCTAACAAGAAAAAGCGAAAAGTAGTAAGCGACCATAAACTTTAGGGCAAAGTGGCATACGACCACGGCTATCCTCTGAACATCATTATGAGCATTTAAATACATTAAAATATATCAGTGCCGGTAGCATGAACTTTTTCGACAACGTATTCGAAAACGTAACTCGCGAAATGTCAAAATCGTCATACAAATGTTTAGTTCCACTTTTTACCGCCGCAGCGCTGTTCATTTTCCAATACAAAAATAGTCGAAGGCGATACGAAAACGTTGTCGCAATTATTCATGCTAGCCCCACAGATGAGAACATTGTCTTGTTTGATACTTTTTAGAGCGTTATTATACTGTAGTCGGATTTAGTTTATGAACAGTTTTTTTTTACATTAAAAACTATTGCTTTTATCTGTTTTGTCTTTTGGTGGCTAACTGTTTCCACCTGCTCTTATATGTTTTGGACAATATATGGTCTTCATTCATTCTTTTTAATCGTCGACTCTGCATTTACTTCCATTCTAGCGATGTCATCTCACACAGTCCATCATTCTCCTGCCCTTATCCCATATTATTTGGGGTCGGCGCAATATGTATTTCTCATCCATCCTTCTCTATCAGCCGTCATCTCTGTATTCACTTCCTTTCTAGCCATGTCATCTCACACAGTCCATTCATCTTTTATTCATTCTTCCTGAAACCCTATGACCCACGTGTACATTGATACACCAAACTCTTGTAAGGCCATCCTAGTTTTTGTCTGCTGTACATATCCATTCTCTGAACTTTTTCCTCAACTTTTCAGTTTGGTGATTTCGTGTAATGTATGAAGGTTTAAAAGAAAACAGTACATATTTTGTAAAAACGTGTTTTATTTGCGCTTTGGCAGTGATGGCATGAGATTGTATTATTTTATTTACAAAGAGAGTTACTTAACTGAGACCGTTTGTTGAGCAAGTGTTTGTTTCCGTTTTTATTAAGTACCGGTGAGTTGGATGGCAACACTTCGCCGTCGACTGACAACAATGACAGCGTGTTTCGCTCAGTGTTGCCAGAGGAAACCGACTAGCGTGAACCATTAAAAATAACAGTTAGTTTAACATGCTAACTGCTATTCTTAACGGTTATAACGTTGCAACGGTTTACCAACCGTGGAGACCAAGTCCGTAAGGGGCAGCGGCGTAGGCAGCGGAGATGTAGGGAGAAGCGACTCCATAGGGGGCGGCGAAGCCGTAGGGAGCAGCGGCGTAAGCGGCACGAGCCCCGCTAACAGCAGCGGCCTGGGACTGGGCAGCAGCGACGTAGTTCTGGCTGGCAGCCAGACCGTTCCAGTAAGCGTTCTCGTGGAGGTCCCGGCTGGTCTCGGCGGCTTGGCGGACGGCTTCAGTGTTGTGTTGGACGACGGCTTCGGCGGCACGGGCCTGTCCCTCGCCGATGGCGCGGACTGTGTCCTGGGCGGCGACCGTCGCGTCAATGGCGGCGGCCTGTGCGTCTCCCGGGTTCACACCCAGCAACAACGGGGAGCCGATGAGCCCAGCGGAGGCATAGCCGAGAACGGCGGCGAAAGCAAACTGAAAAACAAAGGAGGGTTCAAATTGATGGTCTTAAAATTTATTAGTCGTGTATGGTTTCGACTTCTAAGATTTTTCGATTTGTTGACCGTGATATTTTCTATTCAGTTATCTGCATTAAAGTTGTAGTAACGTTTTAAAGGCGTGGTCTCCTTCCTGTTGAGGCAGCCCTGAGCGTATTAATGTATGCCAAATTGAATGAGAGAGAAATTAAAAATATAATTGCAAAACATAGTAGTTTGCTACTTACAGTGAATTGGCAAGATTCCAAGCGTGTAAACAAGAAATTACTTCGTTTGATACCATAACGAATCTGATCTTACATGAGGTATGCCACTTATTAGCAAACATGCAATTACAAAAAGCAAGTGGTTAACCTTTCAATTAAAACCTTCGCATGAATTATTCTAATTAGATTCATTTATAACTGGTATCCGTTTGCCAATTTGAATACAATGAAAATCTAATAACGAAATATTACCACTCGTTGCTTTATATCCTCTATTTAGCTTTCGGATGGTCGCTAGAGCGAGTAATGAAGGAATTTTAATAGTTTTCATCGAGTTTTAGGGCTGACTCAAATAATTTTACAAAAACACTTCGTGTGCCTAAAATAATTAAGTATATGCGAACAAATTTCAAAGAAGTTTTACTGAAAATTCAGACATGCGCCAACATGAAATAGCTCTGTGATAATCCTAAATTGTGAACCCTGACAATATAACCACATATTCAGCTACCACACTGGAATTATAATTGCACACACATTGATCCACATTTGTGCAACTTGTTAATAGAATAGTGGTGGCAAAATTCAATTAGCATTACAGTATACCGTTTAACATTGATTTCGAAACGCGCTTATTTAAATTTAGATGTTGTTACAACGTTAATTGTCGTTTAAGGTTATTTTTCAAAATTATGTTCCAAATTCCATGGTGTTTTTAGAAATGCAATGAAATAAGTACGTATACAGAGTGTTGAGTGAGATTCTAGGATATTCTACGCTTCTAATAAGGATATTTAATCACTAGCTGAGTAGTGCAATAAAAATAAAAATCATGATGACGATAAAAGGCTGACGTTAACCGATTAATTTGACTCAGTAAATGATAATAAATAACGTTTAAAAATTAAAACGGCCAACATTGCTGGTACATCTATATTCAGCACGAAACATCTCCTTAATCCTTTTTGCAGTAATCCGTTAAAAGATTTTAAAATTACATTTCAATTGTTTAGTTAAGACGTAAGCGATTATAACCAGAACAAATCACTAAATGCAGTCAATGCTTTCGAACGCGAAAAGCAAGTGACATTGGATTTTGAGTTGTATTGTCTTGTAACTTAGTGTCTGAAAATAAGGACTTATATTCTTTGGTTATTCATTAATGAACTGTAGACTAAATACTTGACAATTATGATAATGATGTCTGTGATATTTTAATGGTAGACAGACTTTATGGCAAGAAGAAAAATCACGTAATCGCCTTTTTTAAAGACTTCTATTTCGAATTATAACCTGACTGAAGATTCTCTTCCATGGCTTTCATTTCTATGACGAAAATAACTCCGTCTTTTTTATCATTATTGACGACAGCAAATACTTTTTGGAGTTTTCATTAGTTTATATTCAAATTCAAAATTATTCGTGATATTTTGTTTTTTACATACTTTGGTTTTTTACATATTATTTTCTTGTTGTCTTCAAAAACTAGTCGCTCAAGTGAGCAATAAATTGTGCGCTGTAAATAATCCCCTTTCCTGCAACATCGTACCCCGTAGTCCTCGTTACGCATTACCATTATCATCCTTTTCAATCATGGTTTGTTATTGTTTGACTGCAATTAGGCTTTACGTGATCAATACCATAGTTTATGGTAGACAATTCCGACAAAACCGGTATTTTTTAACTCGAAATCAACTATTGTCCGACCTTCATTTCAAGGGGGAACCGGTATCCTAGGTTAGGGCAGCTGAATTAACTTTTGTCGTTTCAGACCTGATTTCTCAGTAAAAGTTGTTTATTTGTCGAACTGAACACGGTCCACGCCTGCAGAATTCTTAAGTAGGATTGCGATCAAATCTCAGTTTATTGTTTATACCGCCTTCGTACCGTCTAAAAGTTAATTCACAAGTCTTCTCACGAACTGTGCGTAACTAAACGTGAATTTCATACGTAGCTGAATGTAATGCTTTCGTAATATTCTTAGTAAATTTATCTTTGTGTGAATGTTTCAGAGATGAAATCACCGCTTACAGACCCCTGTTACCGCGTCTGCTTTTTTTTTTAGTAATTTTTGGTCCGCCTATCAAGCATAGATAGTGGGATATTTACTACTATAAAAATATCTAGCTTAGTTATTATGAAGTGTTGTGTACTTATAAAAGAAATTGATTTTAATTAGAAGAACAATGGACTCAACGATAAAGATATATCAATAATAACAATTAGTTGTTGATTTAAGAATTCACAACGGTTACCGGTGCGAATATCGTCCTTGACCGTTATAGTAACTTTTTGCATGCATGACACGTGTATGCCCATAGAAAACTGCGACCTTCCATGGCAGACGTGTTAATGCGCTCGTTACAACTTAATTACAACACCATAGATGTCTTAATCGTTTGTACTGTCTGCATTGTTCTTTGTGCCGAATCGGTTCGCTTGTATTTTAAAAAACGTTGTTAAGATTCTATTTTCGAAAAAACGTAATCGAATTAGCTCGCGGATTTGAAATGATATTCTATATTTAAAAGTCAATGCGATATATAAATGGTCTCATGTGACGTTATTAACAATTTGAAATGTTCAAATGGATTTTTTAAAATTGATTTGACATAAAATAAACAATTGTTTTCCGCTATATAAGCAACGTCAATCACAGTCACAAACGCATGTATGATTGTTCCGCCCGAAACAAAAACATTCATGACAACAGATTAAATATTACATTAAAGGGACAAAGAGCCACGCCTTTGATCGAATTATAAAAAAGTTGATTGACAGATCGGTTACAAAGTTATCTGTGCTGATAAATAAGCTCTTATGTCTATTTGTATATAGCCGGAATTGGTATAATAGTATGTTAGTGTTACACATTTGTTTGAATTCGATTCGCACGCAACCTTGTCTCGGTCACATATTTTGTGCGTGCGATAGTAAATGAATGACAGCTAGTAATTTGATGTGACAAAGTTGCATCCGAATTTCTAAGGACTTGAGATGACCGAGTTTTCAATGAATCGAGTTGAATCGGAGTTTTCAATTAAGAGAACATTAAGTTTTTTTGATGCTCAAATTTTTTTGTTTTGTAACATTTTATTTCCCATGTTTTATGTTAAAAAAAGAATGGCATCAAATATGTTTTATTTAAAAAAAAAACTTTCTTTATTGTCCAGATCTTCTAGGATAGTAGAGTTATTGACATACTAGAAGGACTTGTATCAATATCAATAAAAAATCACTGGCATGTAATTTTTACAAAAAATCACCGATGTTCGAAAATTTAAAAATGGAGCACCATAACTTTTAAAACCGCGCGAAAACTCGTTAACCACTAGCCGTATACTTTTTAAACTTTAATAATTTAAAATTATAGATTTACCAGAAATCTCATCGTGTACTTCTTTGTAGACTACGCGACAGCTACTGAATACTGTACTGAGTGTAACTAGCTCCTTATATACTTCGTACCCTGTACGTTGAAAGTGTTCAAAGTGGCTTTTGCATAGGGAAATGTAGAGGCGGCTTATTGACGGGTTGGTATGTTATTTTCGTCACTGAAGGCTGGGGATGGTCGTTAAGGATGTTTTTGCCGTGGCTTTTTCTGTTCAGGATGTAAGGCGTGGTTAAAGGTCTTTTAAGTCGTCTATTAATGTGTGGTTTTGCATTGACTTTAAAAATGGAACGAACCAAATTATCGATTAAAATTATTTGGTGACATTTTCTTATGTCCATGTATTCAAATAAAAAAAAGTGTGCACACCGAAGTGACGCCGGTTTTATAAAGATGTAGAGCTTGGACAAGGCGTAGTTTCATTGTATTCGTTGTAGGTGAGTGCGTGTATTTGTGTATATGTACACTGTAAGGCGTAGTTTTGACGTCACTTTATTGTTCCCAAAGTTTCCATCTACCTTGTTTATTTAATCTGAGGGTGTAAAATTTTGGGAGGAATGAGGATTTTGACTTATCCAACAAAATGAGGAGAATTGCTACAGATGTTCGGATCTCTTATGCGAAATAATATTTTCATGACACCTCAAATTATTACGTGGCCTTTCAAACTTTGTACCTTTCTTTGATTATATAGTATACTAGCTGCCCGCCCCGGCTTCGCACGCGTAGACATTTATCAAATATTTTGTCTACCCGTGCGAAGCCGGAGCTGGCAGCTAGTATAATATATAGCCTATGTTACTCAGTGATAATTTAGGTTTCTAACGGTGAAAGATTTTTTGATATCGGTCCAGTAGTTTCGGAGCCTATCCAATACAAACATACACACAAAATTACAAATCTTTCCTCTTTATAATATTAGTATATAGAAGTATAGATGTAGATAATCAAAGGTACCTATGTCATTTCAGTGTTCGGCCGTTTGTTTGACATGGTGCCAATGGCTACCGTGTTACCATAGCACCTCTTGTCATCGGCGGGAAGAACATCCTTCCCCACAGAGACCTAGAATGGTATCCCACTGTGCGGCTCTAAAAGGAAGCTAAAAAAAAGCCGTGGTGGCCTTGTGGTGAAGCAACGGCCTGTCATCTGATGGGCCCAGGTTCAAATCCCGGCCTGTACCAATGAGTTTTTCTAAGCTTAAGTACAGTGATTAATCACACCATGAGTTTTTAAACAGAGAGGTTGGGCGATTTGGGATTTCCCGTGGCTTTTCACATTAAAAATTCTGTACCTCCACCTTACAGAAAACCGCAGTGAACTAAAACTACTTTATGTAGTGTTGTGTTTTTGCGGTAAGTAAGGTTGCCAGTGGTCCACGAGGATACGCTGGGCTAGTAGTAATGCGGCTAGCACAGTGAGTCCTCATCAACAACATGGTTGGCAACCCGTTAACCCCTAGTACTGCTAGCGGGACAGATTTTGACAGGGTCGGCAACGCATGATTACTCTGCGCTGGGCTACGGTAATCGCTTTATCAATCTCTTCATACATAACTGCCGGTTCCGAGTACTCTTTACCTTTCCATCATTGAGTACTTTGGTAATTTGATCTAGAAAGTTGGACCTTGTCCTTCCACGGCTTCTTCTTCCACCACCACAATAATAATATCAATATCGTATCAATTACATATTTTATAATAAAAGCTTTACAAGGAGATTTTTTTATCTCTCCTGCGATCGTAAAAAATGTTTAGCATCTAATTGAATATGTATGCACTTTCAAACTGTATTACTCTACATTATGTATGTAATGCTAGACCTCGAAATTTATGCTTAGATGGCTGATTTCAATGACATTATTTCACAATTTTCGCACTAGTAATCCTTGAGTAGAAGTTATGTAGTCATTTCATGATAGTGTTTATCTTAACGCCCTCGCGGAACGGTTCCCAGTGAGGTAGGCAGCAGAGATGTGACGTCACAATGCCCAATCCTCGCCGAAGATTAGCTGTGCCCGCGACTTCGTACGCGTGCAGTTAATTTTTCACAATTTCATAGGTTAAATATTTTTGCGCCGAATCCTAATTATTTTCTAAAATAAAAGTAGCCTAAACTGCGTTCATTTATCACAATTTCATGCGCATAATTGTTTTGTGCGATACCCTAATTATTTTCTAAAATAAAAGTAGCCTAAGCTACGCCTAGTAACATCAGCTATTTGCCAGTGAACGTCCTTAATAACGAAAAAAATACGATTTGAGTTTTTGTTAAGGTAACGGATATACTCATGTCGATTCGGATCTGATACTGATGTACAAAATCTTAAGTAAACTAATTCGACAGGACAAGACTTGCTCCTTTTCTCATGGGCGGGGTTTAATAGATAAATAGATAGTGATATGATATGATGTATGATTTTGTACAACAGAATTACAGTAAAAAGCTGTTATTTTGACGTTACAAACAGACACTTCAATTTTATTTATGTGTATAGAATCCTACTAGTCCTACAGCCACATTCTTATATCAAATTAACGATTTAAAAACTCTTTAGTAACTTTGTTTTAAGGATCTACAAAATGTATTCTTTTGTACCGCTAAGGTGGTAAACAAGTATACGGCCCGTCTGATGGTAAGAGATTACCGTAGCCTATCGATGCTGGCAACAATAGGAGTATCACTCGTGCTTTGCCTTCCGTAATCGCGTATAGCCAACCCTTAGAGCATTAAGTATTCTATAAATTTTACAAATGAGACTTATAATTTTAAATTAAAATCCTATTTCTTGTCACAACTGAATCAATAGCGCCCGAACCATGTGAAACGTATTGAAATTATATCCCAGATTGAAAGGAGATAGGTAAGTAAGTTCTGTCTTTTGTAAATAGTCTAATCCGTTTTTGAATAATTGTATCTATTATGTAACACAACTCAAACTGTACCTACTTACCTACGAAGTAATATTGTAAATGTGCCACTCACAAGCCCTAGAGGCTTAAGCGGCACTGTTAATACAATTAAAATGTTGATTATGTATCTTGGTAATTTAATAAAAAAAAAAGGTTACTAGCTTTTGCCCGTGGCTTCGCACGCGTGGTAAAGTGAATATGTCAACATGTACTTATATCAAAATTCTACATGACAGCTTTTGCCCACTGCTACCTATTTTCATGGATTTTACTTCAAAAATGACGGATTTTTATACATACTGGCATTCCCTATTTTATGCCTTAGGGGTGGAATTTCCAATAATCCTCAAATAAGTATTGATATGTCCAGAAACACTTTCTTCCACAACTTCCTTAGTGGTCCTAAAAGGCAACTGTCAAAATTTCAAGTCTAACCCTGGCTGTTTAGGCTGTGCGTTGATATGTTGGTCAGTTTCTTCTTTTGTGTATAGGTATACAAGAAAAAAGAAAAATACTGCCACCAGTAGATGTGTTATGACTGAGTATATAGGTGGTGTATTTTAATAATAAAGTTATAAACAAGTTATTTTTAAACAAAAATACAAATCTTTCCTCTTTATAATATTAGTGTAGAAGTGTAGATTAGATAGAAACGTTTTTTTTTTACATAGACCTATTCTACGGTTGTCTAACTCTATCTATCTATGATCTAATGGGTGGAGCAGGAAGCTATTGATGTGAAATATAAATATACATTATCGGCCAAGTGTGAGTAGGACTCGCACACTGAAAGTTCCGTACTAAAAATTAACTAGGTTAAATGACAAACATAACTTTGCCGTTCGATCCCTAGACACGGCTAGTGCACCAACCGCAAATATTAAGTTTGTAAATTTGCTCATTTTTTGGAAAATGCAATACATATTCTACGAGCATTTCAAGCGTCTACTTGTAACTATTATTTTATATTAATAAACACGTTTCTAGTAGGAGAGTCCCCATTTTTTTTTTATTATTAGTCGTTATAGCGGCAACAGAAATACACATTCTATGAAAATTTAAGTGTGGACCTACCTATTACGAATCATTGGATCCTGCCCGCTGACTTACAGATGGACGGACAGCGGAATCTTACTAATAGGGTTCCGCTTGTTACCCTTCGGGTACGGAACCCTAGGAACTACATACATTCATACATACATACATACAAACAGGCAAAACAAAACAGCTGACATACATAGTATTGTCATTTATGGTCATTATCATATCGATAATATTTTTTACTGATTATCACGATGTGTCAATCATAATTATCCCACTAAGGTGGCCCACAAGCATACGGCGCACCTGATGGTAAGCAGTCACCGTAGCCTATAGCAATACCAGGGGTATCACTAACGCGTTGCCAACCATGTTGTAGATGAGGACTCACTGCTAGCAGCATTACTACTTCCAGCGTATCCTCGTGGAGCACTGGGAACCTTACTTACCGCAGAAACACAACACTACATCAAGTAGTGTTATTTCACTGCGGTCTTCTGTAAGGTGGTCATAACTTTACCCCAATGATCTGATCAGGATCATCAGGATAAATTCATATCTTAGCTATTTGTTTTTTAAACTGTAAAAAATATATTCGCCACGTTTTTCACAGACATTAACTGGTTTGGTCACATTTTTTCTGGATAAAGATTATATGTTTGAATCGAATATTATAAGTGCGAAAGTAATTCTGTTTGTTTGTTTGCGAACCTTTCAAGACGAAGCGCTGAACGGATCGTAATAAAATTTGAGAAGGAGATAGATTTTATCCTAGGGAAGGACAAAGCCACCATTTTGGTAGCTTTCATTTTGATATTTGTAATTTCATACCAATGTCTAGAAGAATTTTGATACAAATTGTTATATCATGATTGTTACATGAAAAACAAAAGACAGAGCACTGAGTTTCTTGCCGGTTCTTCTCAGGTGGCTTTTTTTTCGAACCGGTGGTAATTTAGACCTTCATAAGTGCCTTATTAGGGCTTAAACTGAATAAATGATTTTTGATTTTGATTTTGTCTTCAAACAAATGCAGACGAAGTAGCGGGTATCAGCTAGTCTACACTATCTACATCTACATTACACATCTACATCTATATCTACACTAATATTATAAAGAGGAAAGATTTGTATTTTTGTGTGTTTGTATTGAATAGGCTCCGAAACTACTGGACCGATTTCAAAAAATATTTCACCGTTAGAAAGCTAAATTATCGCTGAGTAACATAGGCTATATATTATACTAGCTGCCCGCCCCGGCTTCGCACGGGTAGACAAAATAAATGTCTACCTGTGCGAAGCCGGGGCGGGCCGCTAGTTTATCATATTAGTAGAATAGGAATAGTTACCATCCTGCTAAGGTATAATGTTAAGTATTAATCACTACAATACCATATACTGTGTTACTTAGTTTGATTGAAACGTATGAAGAGAAGCGGAATTCGCTTATTAATTATAGTTGGTAATAACTTGATGGTCGATCCAGATGTGGCCTAGAGTCAGGTCTAGTTATGGAGACAAGGTTTTGTTCATTTAAATACTGGGTGTTGTCTGTGACTTTGCCCCGTGTAAACGGACGTAGATAATAATAATGTTTGAACATTATCACACAACGCCATCTAGCCCCAAACAAAGCAAAGCTTGTACTATGGGAACCAGTAGCCGATACTTGTATACTTTTTTTTTGTATATACATAAAAAACACCCAGTCGCATGGCAAACATATTTGTCACATAAATGTTTGCCCCGGCGGGAATCGAACCCGCGACCTCTAGCGTAGCAGTCAGGCGAACGAACCACTAGACTAGCGGTCTCGTCATTTTCTCAATTTTCTTTTTATTATTCATTCTCTCAGATTAAAGAGGTCGTGTGGATGATGGATGTAGTAGGATTTTCAACGAACGAATATGAATACATCAACTCCATTAATATCAAATCCCTAATAAAAATATTAATTTTTAATTTCAACCGTTAAAAATATCGATATTTTTATTTATAAATTAACGTTTAACGAATAAATAACATCAGCCAATATTGACATCTCTGATATCTATTGCGTGGACCTCGGGGCTGTAGCCCTGGATGCCGTTCCATAAATCAGAAGGGCTTGCGACAGCGTTTTCGTATCGCCTTCGACTATTTCTGTATTGGAAAATGAACAGCGCTGCGCCGGTGAAAAGTGGAACTAAAAATTAGTATGACAATTTTGACATTTCGCGAGTTACGTTTTCGAATACGTTGTCGAAAAAGTTCGTGCTACCGGCACAGAGCCTCGATAGTTGTGTCGAATGTTGTTACCAGTGCGTGCAGTCCTGTCAGTATACTATAATAAGTAAATGATACGTCACTATAGCGGCTATTTATTCCAATTTTTTGCGTGCCACAACTGCTAAAAATAAATGTACCTACGCGTATGTATTTAATCGAATTCTGAATAATTACTCGGTAACAAAATGCCGTGTCACTTATTTGTATGTGTTAGGGTTGGCACACAATATGAAATTATTATTTATTATTAAAATAATTAGAACGGCAAAGCCTGATATTCAGATTTCAAGTCTTAGGAAAATTAACAGCGCTGCAGTGACGAAAAGTAGACTTAAAAAATCGTATGGACATTTTGACATTTTGAGAGTAATGTTTTCGAAAACGTATTCGAAAGATGTTCCTGCTGCCAGTAGTATTTGTAATAAGAACTTTCGACTTCGTATTCGTATCGATTTCCACTATTTTTGTAAGGAAAAATGAACAGCGCTGCGGCGGCGAAAAGTGAAATAAAAAATTGGTCTGTTTGTTTTTTACATTTTGTGAGTTACCTGAATACGTAGTCGGAAGTAGTTTCTGCTACCAGTACTGTACTTTTAATCATCCTTTGCGCAACTAGCCACGGTTATATTTTCCATAAAAAAAACTGTGTAGATTCTGATGTACAACGTCAAAAATACTTACACTTTGGTGTAGATTCTGTTGTACAAAATCACAAAACTAAACCAATATGACAGGACAATAAAGCCTTGCTATCCCTTTCTCCTGTGCGGGGTTAAATAAGGATGGCAAAACATTAAGTCCTATCAAATTAGTTTAGGTTAATGATTTCGTACAACAGAATTAGTACCTTAGTAGAAATCAAATAAATAGAAATGGCGAGTGGTGCCATCCCTACGCGCGGTGCGTGGAATGTGGTATGACATTATGTGGACAGTTTTTTATCGTACTTAAATTAATCTCACAGCCAACTACAGAATAATAAGTTTGGGTAAATAAACAACTTTTAATTTAAATGTTACTGCCTGTGATTATTTCTAATTTATCCATCCATACAGATAGATAGATAGATAGATAGACAGATAACAAGTTTATTCACCAAAAAACTGCAATCACAAAAATATTTACACAAAAAAAGAACGCTAAGTAAATTAAGACAAGAACGGAATTAGGGGTTAGTCACAATTGGAACTTAAAAATATGTTAGTGACAAATAGTTGCTTAACTACATAAAACTGGTGTTCAATTTACTGCGTGCGTTGCAGCAGTGGGAAGGGGCCATAGCTCAGTGTGTAACATTGCTGCAGTAGCAAAACACTGGTTTTCAGCTATTGCCTGGGCCTATGGGAGAATCGAGAATAACCCCCCTACCTATCGGTGCACAATAAATTTTACAAAAATAGTTTTGACGGTATTCATCGTTTAAAAAAACACCTGGTTATAAGGTAAGAAAGAAATAATGACAAAAATGAAAATATATGCTATCGAATTGAGAAACCCCCTTTTTTTAAATCGGTTAAAATTACAACAAGTTAAACGCTAAAGTTAGTATACATATATTCTTATTTGTATAAGTTAGAACAGGGCTGTCCAAACTGCTCTGACTGCCCCTTCAAACGGGCCCGGGGCTGGTGGCAGCACGACTTGGCAAGTGCTGTCAAGAGCACGCGAGGGTTCCAGGGGCGGCGACATGGCTGCCCCCGGGACGTGCTCAGGCAAAGTGCTGGAGGGCACTGGTGCGTTCCACTGGAGATCCCGGAGCCCTCCTACATGCACGGAGGATGGCCACCGGGGGGGGGGGGGGGGGGGGGTTTAGTGAGTCAAAATCTCACATTCCCCGTCTGCTCCCCTTAAGCAGCACTTTTGAAGGTTGCCCCCTCGTCAACATAAAAAAAAGGGCTGTCCAAACTACATACCTTCGCGTGCTAATAAAATTTACTACAAAAGCAGGAGGGCCGCAGAAAGAAATAATTTCATTTTTCAAGTAAAAACAAAACAGAGTAACAACTTCTTTGTACATTCCCCGAATAATAGTAAAAGTAGCGTCACTTTTAAATATCATGCGAATGGAATGTTACAAGAATAATCTACTATATAAAAATAAGTCTGGTTTTCCTTCCTGACGCTATAACTCCAGAACGCACGAACCGATTTCCACGGTTTTGCATTCGTTGGAAAGGTCTCGGGCTCCGTGAGGTTTATAGCAAAGAAAATTCAGGAAAAATTCTACCCGTGCGAAGCCGGGGCGGGCCGCTAGTAATAAAAAAATAATACCAAGTATTGATTAGTTTATGTTTTTGCGAATGTGAGCGGTGGAAGGCCAAGGTCCTACTTTCTAGATGAAATTGCCAAAGTACTCAACGATGCAATGGTAGAGTACTCGGAACCGGCGGGCATGTGTGAAGAGATTGATGAATGTAAAAGAAGTAATAAAGGTCTGTTATTCAAGAGGGAGCTTGTGGAGGCTGGTCATCAAGCCTTTTTTGATTAACTACTAGCTTACATCTTAATTTCAAGCGTTATATACTTGTCTATGTGTTAATATTATTTTTTAGTGTTAGCAATTGTTTTTATTTATTATTTTGTGAAATAGGTATCCATGTTAAGTAAGTATTTGAAATGTACATTTTAAGTAATTCATTCGGATTCTTCTCAGCAAGACCGATCTTCCGAATGCGGTGGTAGATTCTGACGATTTGAAAGTGCTTGCCTGTAAAGTCTAGTCAAATAAAGATCTTTTTGATTTGATTTGATTTGTGAGATGGCGCTCCTTATTTTCCGCCTACCCCAATAGGAAGCGTGATAAAAATGAATATATGTATGTGTGTGTAAATAAAAATAATGCACGTTACCCAGACCGTACAAAAGCCCTTTATTATAAACCCACCATTTTAGCAATTCGCGACAACTATTTCATCAGCTTTCGTTCTAGTCGACCTTACCGCAAACCTCGCCCGATATCATACCGATGGTCACAATACAGAAATATAAATAGTACTTCAACTCGCAAAATCACAGGAGATAAATCACAGTTGCCATTGCGTAGAAAAATCGGTCTGCAAACTTAAACAACCGTAACTATGGTCGTTAGTTACATGTAGCTTTACGTTGTTGCTACGGCTACGGCTACTGTTCTGTGTCTGCACTGCGAGTTTTGTCTCATAATAATATTCTCTTTTTATTTGTGTTTTCCGTAAAGCACTTTATGATTTGCTCCTTTTTAACCGTCTTCAATTGACGAGGTGTCTTACTTACTAATAACTTCTCGGTAACCTCAAAATAGCTTTAAAATGTTGATTCAATTGATAGATCAATCCATGAAATTTAAATTTAAAACAATAAATTGACTGTTTCAACCAATTTCATATGATGTAATTATGATTTTTAAAATCCTTTGTTTCAAACAGTCCAGGGTAAATTAATGTCATGCTTGTCTAACATAACATGAAGCTTATGAGCTTCAGCAACGTGTGAGTGAATTCAAGCAAATGTGGTGTGCATCACAATGATCCCGAATCCCGATCATGGGATACGGCAAGCAATGCCCAATGATCTCCATAATTGCTTTATTAGGTCCTGCACACAAGCGTACGGCCCACCAGATGGTAAGCAGTCACCGTAGCCTATAGCCGCTAGCATTACCAGGGATATCACTAACGCGTTGCCAACACTGTTGTTGATGAGGACTCGCTGTGCAGCATTACTACAAGCGCAGCGTATACTTGAGGAGCACTGGCAACCTTACTTACCGCAGAAACACAACACTACATCAAAGTTGTGTTATTTCGAATAAAAAGTCCATGCTGTTGCAAACCAGAATAAATTATTTCTGTAACAATTTTCATTTAAACCCTTTCAGCCATTTTGGCGTGGTTGAGTAAGAAATGAACATCTAAATTTTGTATTTATCTACATCTACACTAAGATTATAAAGAGGAAAGATTTGATTGTGTATTTGTATTGAATAGGCTCCGAAACAACTGGACCGATTTCAAAGATTCTTTTGTCGCTAAAAAGCTACATTATCACTGCGGCTATATATTATATTGATACGCGGGCGTAGTCGCCGGGAAAACAGCTAGTTATATATATAGTAGAATACAGAATGTTGGGCACAACAATGCTGATGTTACGACACGTGGCCTGGTCGCCTGCTTATGTCGTTTCGTGATTGGAATTCTAAACGAAACAGAGTGCAATGATGAACAATGATCGAAATCACTTTCCTTGCGTTAAGAAATGGGTTTATTTATAAGGTCAACCCTAAAAATTGATTCATTCCATGTGAATAAATTTTTAGGGTTCCATTCCTTAAAAGGAAAAAAGGAACCCTTATAGGAACACTTTGTTGTCCATCTGTCTGTCTGTCAAGAATTTTTATCTCAAGAACGCGTGGAGCTATCAATTTGAAATTAATATGAAATACCCGGGTCTATGGTCTCTTTCGGCTGTAAAATAATCAAACCTGTAAGTCAATATGAAGAAAAGATATTACCGTTTATGTCGCAATATTTCGCATATTTTGCGATTTCACAAGGGAATCAAAACCTACAGGGTACTTCCCGTTGACCTAGAACCATGAAATTTGGCAGGAAGCATTGTCTAAAATCTAAAAACCGCAAATATGTAGTTTTTTAATTGTTAATATTCCTTTGCCCCGGTGTTGAGACTTGAGAGTCACCGACGAAAAATGACCTCATTTGAAGTTCGCCTACTTTTAACCTTACCGGAACCCTCGGTGCACGATTCGGACTCGCACTTGGCCAGTTTTTTATGTAATTGAAGTTTGAATGCTAGTATTTGGGGACTTAGAGAGTATGGAGTGCCGTTTCACTCTTGTCTTGCCACGGCGGATCCAGGGTGGGTCATGGGAGTCATGGCACCCTGGACTGGGTCTACCCATTCAAGTTAAGGAAGTAATAACTCGTTTCGATACAAAATAAAAGAACAAAGAAAATTTAGATTATATTTCAACTATTCAGATTTTTTTTTTGGAGCACTCCTGACTAGACCTCAACTATTTGACTACCTAGGCTCTTTTAATTTATGTTCTTAAATCATTATCACATGTCTGCGATTTTTCCCAAGTGAATTGGACCATAAAATCCCGTTTTTTTCCAGAATATTAAAACCCAATCCTTAACCTGGTTTATCTGTTATTTTTAATTATACTTTATTTAGTGTGGCATAGTGCACTTTTATCACAAAGAAGAAACACCACTCCTCGACTTGGCTTTATCACCGATGTGAAGAAATTGCATATATTTTACAGGTTAATATCTTATTTTGGTAATCATAATCATTGTTATTATGTTATTATGTATATGTTTCCTTAATAGCATGTTAAGTCAATAGAGATAGTATCTTTTGACTTTGACATGAAAGCAGGTGGAATACTCACTTGAGCGTGCGGTGTGCGTATGCGAATGGTCTTGTACGCTTGTGACCCGTTATTTGTCTCTTCCTCGTAAATATACAAGATCCTCTAAAATCCTTGCTAAGAACAGTCTCGACTAAATCACTTTTGACAAAAAAACTACACCAAAATCGGTTCATCCGATTTGGAGCATTGATGCCACAGATACACCCGTTCACTGGTGACATGACTCTTTTTGCGTCTGGGCCTCAGGTCGGGTGTTAAAAAACAAACTCAATTTATCCATGTTCATAAAAATTATCAAATGCTAATGGTAATTTTTATTATACCACTAAGGTGGCACACAAGCATACGCCCACCTGAAGCTATGCAGTCACCGTAGGCCGCTAGCAATACCAGGGTTATCACTAACGGGTTGCCAACCATGTTGTTGATGAGGACTCACTGCGCTAGCAGCATTACTACTAGCCCAGCGTATCCTCGTGGAGCACTGGCAACCTTACTTACCGCAGAAACATCAAGTAGTATTATTAACATAGAGACAACTGAACTGACTAGTACAGAAAGTACGGCTACATTCAGGGCGTGAAATGTCTAGTTCATCTTTTACACAGTCCATCCATCTTTTCTTAGGCCTACCTCGACACCTGTATCCATCCACATTCATACATAAAACCTTTCTTACCACGTTATCTTCTTTCCTACAGAACACAAATTAATAATACATAAAAAACTTCCTCTTGAATCACTCTATTAAAAAAAACGCATCGTAATCCGATGTGTCGTTTTAAAGATCTAAGCATACATAGAGACACACATACAGCGGGAAGCGACTGTTTTATCGATGTAGTGAAAGGAACGGCAAACCTTTGGTGCGTTCGCACCTTTATGTGCGCTAAGTATCTGTGTGGAAGATTTTTCCACTATCTCATATCAAAACTACAATGTAGATCATAACCTGGCGTCCTTACATTCCAACAACGAACGAAGTCGATTATTTATTTCATACAAGATATAGTATGAAATAAATAATCGACATATATATAGTAAAAACAAACGGGCAAAAGTTTTTTAAGACAGTGGTGCTCTATACTCTCAGAATAGCCCAAAAGGGATTCGAGATATGTGTATGAACAGCAAAAGTATATATGTCACCGGAAGATAACAAGAACCGCAAGTTTATAAATTTCCTAGGAAATTCTAGGAAATTTATCAACCTTCGTAGGATTCTAAACGAGAGATTAATTGTATTAATTTACGTTCACCGTTTGTAACATTGTAGTCCGACATGGCGGTGATAGGTTAGAAGGCTAACCGACGTTGGTTGTTTTTTTTTGTTCGGTAAGTTTATTAATTTGCGAAAATGTGGGCGTAAATTAATACAATTAATCTCTTGTTTAGAATCCTACGAAGGTTGATAAATTTCCTAGGAAATTTATACATTTGCGGTTCTTGTTATCTTCCGGTGACATATATACTGATCACAGTACGGCTATTGGATGGCCCATAGCCCTTGGAAAGTATTATTTACAGCAAAGGTACACAAACTTTTTTTCTTGTCCGCTTTCAAAATTTTACTGCTATCATTGGACCCCCTGCTGCTTCATTTTACCATATTCCCAAACTCTTATTAAATGTGAAGATTAGATCTAACGATGGAAATTTTTGTTCTTCATCACATCGAAACCAGATACATTTTCGTGGACTTACAACTTGTGAACACATTTATTATTCACGCCAACGTAGACCCCACCTAGTCTCTCGTGGATCCCTAGGGATCCACCTAGATCACTTTGGGAATCACTGATTTACAGGATAGAGTAACAACAACAAATAATTTTCGATCATATATTTCGAAAATTCAGTTTAAATTATTAAAATGACTTGTGATGACTGTTATTTGTTTACCGAACAGTCGAATCTAATAGAATCTCGTATAAATTAACGGCACACCATGTGGCTGGGAAATCACCCAGGGAATCGATCTGAAAGTTGGGTACCCTGCTACAAGAGGTACAGCATCTACTTTTTCAACTTTCTCGCTCTTCTCAGCACCGGCGGGCTTTTCTGCCTCAAGCGCAGCACTCTTGACTGCAGCTTCAAATTTTTCAGCTTCGGCCGTGGCAGTATTTACTGGGGCTTCAGGAACGGTAGTCTTTGCCATAGCTTCTGAGGTCTTAGCTTCCACTTGCACAGAGTCATCCTGACTTTGGACTTGTGATTGCGTAGATATGGTGTTGACTCCAGGAGCTATTAATCCTCTAGCAGGGTAAACCAAAGGAGCGGTAATCACGGGTAGATAAGGGTTGTATAATCCTCCAACGGCGTTTTTCGCGAGGATAGGAGAGATACTAGCTATTTTACCGTCGATTTGAGCTTCGACAGTCTTTAGAGCGTCCAAGGCTTGCCATTTTTTGTCCTCTAAAGCCTGGAGAACTTGAGCGTTGTTTTCCTTAATCAAATCATCTGTGGAGATAGCTTTCGCGCTTAAGTTTTCTGTGCCCTGTTCAGCGATTTTCTCATTTTGTTTGTCTAACGCTGCTCTGGCTTCATCTTCGGCGAGTATTCTTGCGTTATCAGCAGCGACTTTAGCGTCAATGGCAGCGGCTTGGATGTCGCCTGTAGATATGAGGGGGCCGGAGTGGACAATTGGGACGATTGGGACGATTCGACCGCCCAGAGCTACATCCCACCCGGAAGGTGCGGCGGCGGCGTAGGCCAAAAAGGCGGATAAAATCTGAAAGAAATTTTGTCTTAGATGAGCGTAAAAACATAGTACACATTACATATTGGATAGACAGAGTGGAAACTAGAATCTCTTATGTATGTGAAGATTTGTGCATGTATCTGAAACATTATATTATTAAACGACTAAATAATGTTTCAGGTTTTAAAAATCACACCACTATAGAAATAAATGTAAGAAATAGTTTCAAATTATGGTTGTTTGTGGTTACAGACAAATTAAAAGCCCCTGTTTTTCTTTAAGTAGGAAAATAAAATAAAGTGATATTTATAAAATATCGTTCTAGTAAACCAGACCTTTGTTGCTTACAACATAATCGTAGATTCTGTTCTGAATAGCTTAATGTTTGGGAATTGTTAATATGGCTTCGGTACCAAAAAAAGCCTCTTTCATCAAATAGCTACAGAAATAGGACACTGCAAGAAGTACTGTTAATGGCGGCGCTAATATGTATTAATTTGTAATCAAAAATAACAAAATTCCACTGAATGATAAACAAGGGGAAGATAAATATCTCTTGAAAAAAGCACCGAACTAATTACATCAGTTTGGTAATTTGATTTAAAGAATAAAGTTTCAATATTGATCAATACAAACCAAAATAAACGACATCTTCGCTAAAGCAAATAAATTATCGTTACTTGTAATCAATTAAATAGAACAAAAGGATAGCAGGTGACATGAACAGAAAGCCTTCGCAGCGAACAGAACCTTGAAACACATTATTAAGACACTTTAAGAATTATTTTAACACACTGTCAAGTTGATCTTAAAATAACTAGTGAACTGACCAGAATTCTCATGGTGATGCGTCTTCTAGACTCGGATGGCTACTGATCTCTACCCTCTGATTGCATACCGTATTTATATACTATACAATCTTGTATATAGACCACACTGGAAACTGGATGGTTGGTGTCATTAAAGAATTTAAAAAAAAAAGTTGGTACGGCGCCCGAAGGCGGGAAGAATGTAGGAAGCGCGCGTGTTTTGACAGCCGATGCGGCCATGTTTGAAAACCATAGTTTAGTAGTAATTTATGTTTGCATTGCGTCAGAGAATTTATTCGCTAGTTTAGATACACGGAGTTGCTTGGATATATTTTGAAGGTACTAAATAGAAATTCTCAATTGGTGACATTTATGTTGAATCTATATCGAAGTAAAGGTCATTGTGTCTATTAGTATGATTTACATATTTTTTGTATGTATTTTTTATTTATGTATGACCATCAATATTTCAATTGTGGACCGATTTAAAAAATACTTTTTTTTGTGTTTGTAACTGCCAAGGTCTGTATGAAAGAAAATTTTCGGAAAATCCACCATATTAATAATTCGGAATCCCGTACGAAGCCAGAGCGGGTGACTAGTAGATATATAAATATGTATTTCAAGCTACAAAGTAACAATAAGGATTGCCCTTCGTGATTCAAGGTTCTCATAATCGAGTTACATTTTGTCTTGTTTTATTGTCGCGGCTTCAAGAAAATACCAGGCCAGTTACGTATATTCTTGCTTCGGGGTTCTGTACCGTACCAACAATTTGATTTGACATTTCTCCGCATTTCTTAAGATACCATCATCATTCTCCTGCCCTTATCCCATATTATTAGGGGTCGGCGCAATATGTGTTTCTCTTTCCATCCATCTCTATTAGCTGTCAATCTGTGTTCGCTTCCTTTCTGGCCATGTCATCTTTCACACAGTCCATCCATCTTTTCGTAGGCTACGATATCAATCAATCAAAATCATTTATTACCCTTATGAAATTGTCACCGTTTCGCAAAAATGCCTTCTGGGAAGAATCGACAAGACACACAGCTTTTTCACATAACAGTCATGATATGAAAATGAAAATTCACTTAACATGTTTAACAATAGACGAGACCGCTGGTCTAGTGGTTAGTATACCTGACTGCTACGCTAGAGGTCGCGGGTTCGATTCCCGCCAGAGCAAACATTTATGTGACAAATATGTTTGCCTTGCGTTTGGGTGTTTGGTATGTATTATAAGTATGTATTTACAAAAAAAAAGTATATAAGTATTATATCAGCTTCTGGTTCCCATAGTACAAGCTTTGCTTAGTTTGGGGCCAGATTGCGCTGTGTGATAATGTCCAAGCATTATTATTAATAGTAATAGTTGAATACCCAGAGAAAGGAGTCAACTTTAAGTTCTTGATATATACATACAGTGCCGGTAGCAGGAACATTGTCGACAACGTTTTCGTATCGCCTTGGACTATTTTTGTATTGGAAAATGAACAGCGCTGCGGCGGAGAAAAGTGGAACTAAAAATTTGTATGACAGTTTTGACATTTCGCGAGTTACGTTTTCGAATACGTTGTCGACAATGTTCCTGCTACCGGCACTGTACAGTGGACATCCTTAAACCATGTTTCAGTTGAGATTATTAGCAATTACCAACTTCATTTTGCTAAATAAAACAACCGGACGGACTGATATTTTTTCTATATGTCGGCGTATGTAAATTATTTTAAAGCGCCAATCTCATTAATGTATATAATTCTCGCGTGTAAGGGATCATACCCACTGAAGCAGTTCTGAGATTTAAACATGTTCTTTCTGCAGAAATTTTATTTGTCACTAAAATGTCAAAGAACGCGTGGAGTTGGGGCGAAAAGTACATTAGCCCTCCTCTTAATTACTCTTTGAAAAATCAATTAATCTCCCTAAAACTATCATCAGAATTAGTTCGTACGTATTGAAAATAAGCATCAAAAACGAACAGATAAACACGAAAAAATGTGCACGCGTCCATAGCGTACGGTAACCGCTTACCATCAGGCGAGCCGTATGCTTATTTGACTAGACTTTACAGGAAAGCACTTTCAAATCGTCAGAATCTACCACCGGATTGGGAAGGTCGGTTTTGCTGAGAATAATCCGGCAAGAAACTCAGCAATTACTCTTTTAAAACCAAAATCTAATATATAAAATTCTCGTGTCGCAGTTTTCGTTGCCATACTCCTCCAAAACGGCTTGACCAATTTTGATGAAATTTTTTGTGCTTATCCGGTATCTATGAGAATCGGCCAACATCTATTTTTCATCCCCATAAATGCAAAAAAAATTGTCCACACGAGCGAAGCCGGGGCGGGCAGCTAGTCTAATATATAAAATTCTCGTGTCACAGTTTTCGTTGCCATACTCCTCCGAAACGGCTTGACCGATTTTGATGAAATTTTTGGTGCTTATCCGGTATCTATGAGAATCGGCCAACATCTATTTTTCATCCCCATAAATGCAAAAAAAATTGTCCACACGAGCGAAGCCGGGGCGGGCAGCTAGTAATTACGTAAAGTTTAGATTTCAAATACTAACTTAACATGAATACATATTTCACAAAAGAATATATAAAAACAATTGATAACGTTAAAAGAAACGTTAGAAGGCACTTCAGTTTTATTTATTTGTATAGTGTTTTTTGTTATAATACAAATGGCTGATTAAAAGCGGTTATAATGTGATTATTATTATATATTAAATATGTGATTATTAGATATTTAATAACCACTGAGCAGAGTTTGTACCCAGTATATTCAATACATATTACAAACAAATATTTAGTTGCGACTGTTCAGCGGGCGCGTGTGTATCTGTGTAGGGATTTGATCCGCATTCGCCCCACGAAGTTTCGGGCCACATAAAAAATCCGTATTCGTCCTACATTGTATTCCGTCTTAGCCCCAAATTAATCAAATCTTGCAAGTTAAATTTGACCCACTTCCAAGTGTCCGATTTAGTTAAAATTTGGCATACACGCTGTGTTCCCGAGATAAATGCCGCCATTTTTAATCCAAAATGGCGGACGTCTTAAAATAGAGATTTATCATTTCTACAGTAGCCCATATAACATGGGTATCAAATGAAATGGATTGATTTTACTATGTATTTATAGCAAACATGGCCTGCTGAATGGAAACTAGAGCTCAAATAATTTTGACTGCGTTCATTGTTACTCAGATGGGAATGAGCCCTCGGCTTGTTATCTCAATACATTGCCGTACATGAAGTCGATTGCAATGTACATACTTTAAATTAAATGTCAAACCGGGCAGGGTTTTTACGACAATAGCTGTAGTTTATTAAATCTTTATTGCCAGGTCTTAAAGAACAACGTTTAACAATTACGCCGTTTTTGATTGTGCTTTGTGGCTGCAGACAGGAAGTTCAGGAGAGATCACGTAGCTTTTTTATACCACACAACACACAAGCATACGGCATACCTGATGGTAAGCAGTCACCGTAGCCTATAGCCGCTAGCAATACCAGGGATATTACTAACGCGTTGCCAACCATTTTGTTGATGAGGACTCACTGTGCTAGCAACATTACTACTAGCAGCGTATCCCCGTGGAGCACTGGTAACCTTACTTACCGCAGAAACACAACACAACATCACAGTAGTGTTATTTGACTGCGGACTTCTGCAAGGTAGAGGTACAGTCTCCAGTCGGACGGCACCAATTTTCCTGGAAAACCCACGGGAGATCCCAATTCGCCCTATCTCTCTTTTTAAGCTCGTCGTGTGATTTATCACTGTACTTAGCTTAAAAAACTAATTGGTACAGGCCGGGGTTTGAACCTGGGCTCATCAGATGACAGGCCGTTGCCTTAACCACAAGGCTCAAAACATTAAGACCCTCACGGGGTAAGCGGAAATACTTTGGAAAGCTGAGGAATCATACAAATTATGCATATTGCAATATATATTGGTGGGTGAAATGGTATTCTCGCAAGGAAATCGTTGTATCAGTAATGGTCCAATATTTCCCATCAATTATATTTTATTACAGCTTATTGAGATCTTTATCGGTGTGACAGTCATGTGAATATTAATTTGGACGAATAATACGGAAGCGATTGTGCCCGATAATCTTATTTATTATCTTGTTGGTACTCTGCAAAGTAAAATATTTCTGTGTAGTACTCTACTTGATGTAGTGTTGTGTTTCTGCGGTAAGTAAGGTTGTCAGTGCTCCACGAGGATAAGCTGGGCTAGTAGTAATGATTCTAGCACAGTGAGTCCTCATCAACAACATGGTTGGCAACCCGTTAGCGATACCCCTGGTATTGCTAGCGGCTAACGGCTACGGTGACTGCTTACCATCAGGCGAGCCGTATGCTTGTGTGCCACCTTCGTGGTATTAAAAAAAACCCTCTGTAGGTGAGTCCAACTCTCACTTGGCCGAATTTTTTGTTTTCCCTGTAAGGATGGGTTAGTTGAAAGTAGGTTAGAGTATAGTATCTTTAAAAGGGAGTAATCTCCCGTGTCGGTCGGGTCAATTTGTGTGTACACTGCAAGGCGTAGTGTTAACCGGCGTCTCTTCGTTGTTCGCAAAGTTCCAACTACCTTTTTTATTTGATCTGTCTCTTCACAAACAAAGAAAGTAAACGCAGTATAGCGCTCGAGTCGTGTACTGGTATTGAGTTCAGTTTCATTTTTCGTTGATCTTGAACTGAGACGAGCGGTCATCGCCCCACCGGTCAGCCGGTACGTTGACGCGGCCCTGCATATTGAACCGACTTCAAAGGAGGAGGTTCTATGTTCGTCTGTATTTTTTTTATTTATCGATATTTTAATAATATTAAAGAGAGGTAGGGCGATTTGGGATTTCCCGTGGGTTTTCCCATTTCAATTGGAGCCGCCCGACTGGGGACTGTACCTCCACCTTACAGAAGACCGCAGTGAAATAACACTACCTGATGTAGTCTTGTGTGTCTGCGGTAAGTAAGGTTGCCAGTTCTCCACGAGGATACGCTGGGCTAGTAGTAATGCTGCTAGCACAGTGAGTCCTCCTCAACAAAATGGTTGGCACCCCATTAGTTATACCCCTGGTGTTGCTAGCGGCTATAGGCTACGGCAACTGCTTACCATCAGGTCGGCCGTATGCTTGTGTGCCACCTTAGTGGTCTAAAAAAAAACTCGAGTTTTTTTTTGTTTGAAAGGGTAGGTAGTTTGTACTAGTGATTTGTTACTTTGGTCGGCTTCCTGAATTATAAGGGTATAAGCAATTTTATAAGCACTATAAGTATCCTCCGTCGAATATTACCAACGACGGAAGAAAGTTACACCTATTACAATACATCAGCGTTATTTTTTTTCTATTACAAATTTTATCTTGCATGTCCCAGTACTAACGGTGTTCAGACTTGGTCACTCACAAAAGTTCAACGGCCCAAACTCGAGGTTTGCCAACGAGCAATAGAGCGCAGTATAGGTCGCGGCACGAAACTCTAGCGCTGACCGTTATTGCGCAGAAGTAAAAAATAAGGTGTCTTGGCGGGGTACAGGGGTGAAGGGCGAGCGTGCGTTGCGCCGATTGGCTCTCCAGTCGTACTCCGTCCCCCGTGCCGATACGACGCTCCGCGCACTTCCAGTGTACAGTCGCGTTCTGAATTGTTTTGTTGTCATCGTTAATTTTTGTTGTTGTTTTTTGTTAAGTTTGTTTTGTTGATTTGTTTGTTGTGTTTGTTAGTTTATTCACTGTTTGATTAAGTTTGAACAGTTTTTAAACAGTGAAAATGCCGAGGCCGAGAAGGAATACTGTTTTGAAAAGACAGGCACGGAAAATGGTGTTTGACGTGCATTGTTTTCTGAAAAGGGAATCGAATGATTTCATTAATTCCCTGAAACAAATTCAAAGTGAAATTGGCGAAGCTGCGAGTATTTTACTCGATTCTGACCGCAGCACTGTAGATATAAGTGAAATAAAACAAACTGCAGAAGTTATTCAGGCGGGAAATATAAAATTAAATAGTATAATTAGTGACTTACAGAAAATTCAGAAAAGGACAGCTGAATCTACAAAGACGTCCATAGCAACGGTAAGGAAAATCTCCACTGAAGCCAATAATTCCGACTTATTATCAGTATTTAGAACACCAGGCAAAAAACGCTCCAGATCAAAACCGGTCACAGATATTGATAACTTTGATCAAGGATTAATAAAGAGGTGCATACATAACTTTCATAGGACAAATAATGAACTTCCCACCGTCGGAAAGTTGAGAAAGAAGCTAGAGGAAGATATAAATTTCAAAGGCTCAGAACGAAGTCTTCGACGAATAATTAAGAGTTTAGGGTTTCGGTGGAAAAATACTGAAAACAATCGAAAAGTACTGATTGAAAGTTCAAATATACGTTTACTACGTATCGAATACTTACGCAAAATAAAACAATATCGCCAAGAGGGAAGGCCCATCGTATATACAGATGAATCTTACGTAGATTCATCGCACTCTGCTCCAAAAGCCTGGACCGATGGTACTACAAAAGGTCTCAAAAAACCTATCTCCAAAGGACAGCGGGTGGTCATTGTCCACGCAGGATCAGAGGCTGGGTTCATACCGAACGCACTGTTAACTTTTAAAGCTGGTGCGAAATCAGGCGACTACCACGACAATATGAACTACGACAACTACGAAAAATGGCTGAGGACACAGTTATTGCCGAACTTACCGCCTAATTCTGTCGTGGTAGTCGACAACGCATCATACCATAATAAACAATGGGACCTTGCACCCACTTCTAATTCCAAAAAAGCTGACATGCAGGGTTGGCTTACTGAAAAGGGCATACAATATGAGGAAACTCTACTAAAACCTCAACTATACAATTTAATACGGGCTAACAAAGATAGATTTAAAACATTTTCAATTGACAGGATACTAGCAGAGCAAGGACATCAAGTGCTAAGACTGCCACCATACCACCCAGATCTAAATCCAATCGAAATGGCATGGTCTGACATAAAGCAATATGTAGGCAGTAAAAATGTGAAGTGGAGTGTTGCTAAATGTATAGAACTAATTCAAGAAAAAGTTTTGCTGATGGGTGCTTGGGATTGGGGAAAGTTATGCCAAAAGGTAAAGGACATAGAAGAGCAATATGTCAAGAGTGACCATGTCGTGGATTTGGTTACAGAAGAATTCATCATTCGCGTTGATGGTGACAGTTCAGAGGATAGCCTTGGTGAGTCTGATGACGATGACGCTGTTAGTGCCGACGACCGAAGCAGCCCTGAGCCGGGGCCCTCAGTAAGCAAAAGGCCCTGTTGGGATACTATTGAAGGTGTAAGACCATTGTCTGATTCGGACTAGATATCGGAAAGGAGAATGCGGTGTCTGATGTCCACACCCTGCCGAACTCGCAGGTTTCTTCTATCCTGAGAAGAAACTTCAGTAGGTTCTTATGTAATTCGGACTTAATATAATTTTTTTTATTATTTGGTATTTAATATAAAAATTTACAAATCCGATAGTGTATTTATTTTTCTACTCCCCATAAACTTGTTAAAAATTATATTGTAGGTAACATGAAGTAATATTTGCGTGCGTGACAGTACCCATACGCAGTTAAGTTCCACATTTTGTTCACCGCTAGACTTACTATTTGACTTTACATTAAAACATTATTTTGCTGTTTTTAACTAAGCAATTAAATTACTAATTTGTATTGCGTGCGCGATGGTACCCATGCGCAGCTATCCCCTCCACGTTTCGCTCAGCGCTAGAGTTTCGTGCCGCGACCTGTATACTCGGCGTTAAGCTGACGGACCGAGTCCGAAACAAAGATCTGCGCTCAGAAACCGGGATCACCGACGTTACCCAAACAGCCGCAAAACTAAAGTGAGATTGGGCTGGCCATGTCTGTCGGATGCCAGACCACTTCTGGGCTAAAACCACCACATTCTGGTCCCCATATAAGCGCAGGTGGCGAGACGATACGGACGTTTTCAATGCGGATTGGCCAAGCGCAGCACAACACCGAGGCAACTAGAAAAATGGGAGAGAGGCCTTTGCCCAGCAGTGGGACAGCAACAGCTTGATAGAAAAAAATTGAATAGAATTTTATCTTAAAGCTAAGTTATCCTATTTCTACACGGAAAAATCTATCTGCTATTACTACATTACAAAATATTTCTAGCTAAATAAATACCTTAGAATTGTCAATTTGTAATATTTTAGAGTATTTTACGAGACCCAGTAACTTTACTAGTCTAGCACGTTCTATTACAGTACAGTCTGGCTGAATACAAATATACTGACAAGCACACCCGTTATTGTAAATTTGATACTAGCCTGCAATGATCTGACGCAACCTGCACAAATGTTGGTGCAACATACTCTGTAACTGTTGATAAAGTGTGGTTTTCGGTATCGTGGATGCCGTGGTGGCCGTGTGGTTGAAACGTCCGCCTGTCATCTGATAGACCTAGGTTTAAACCCCGGCGGCCTGTACCTATAAGTTTTTCGAAACTTAAGGACATAGATTAATGACACTACTACCTAGCGGCTATAGGCTACGGTGACTGCTTACCATCAGATGGACCGTATGCTTGTGTGCCTTAACTTAGTGGTATAAAAAAGTCGTTCTGTTATATCGCTCTTGCAATTAACCGTTTTTTTTTTATATTTTGTTCGACTGAAGGTTTTACTCGAATGAGTTCTGTCTCAGACTTTTC
This sequence comes from Falcaria lacertinaria, assembly GCA_951449985.1. Classification (NCBI taxonomy): domain Eukaryota; kingdom Metazoa; phylum Arthropoda; class Insecta; order Lepidoptera; family Drepanidae; genus Falcaria; species Falcaria lacertinaria. The sequence continues at coordinate 3,707,135 of OX602136.1, read as the reverse complement.
AAAGAAACTTTGCACATTCTTACATCGAGGTTCAATCACGGTATGGAAATGATGTTTTCGTAAACTTAGTCTATATTCTGTTTGGATTAACCATATTTAGACAAAATTAATGTTTACTATTAAGAAAAGCGGTGTATTTATAATGATACTCGCTGACCCGACAGACGATGTCTGTCTTAGCTATGAATTCATATGTCAAATACACCATAGCAAAAAAGACCTTTAGTTTATCACGAAATTATAAAGGTTCCGGTTATTTTTTCAAAATTTTCTTTTCTTAAGAACCTTCTCCTGACAATAACAAACACAAATGAAAAATAATTAGCGAAATCGGTCCAGCCGTTCACGCGTGATGCCGTGACCAAGGGAAATAGGGATTCATTTTTATATATATCGATGACATTACTGATATTACATAATACATGCGATATTATTTTAATAACCCCTTCATCTTCTTCCTAAGTATGGCAATCAATCCCTTCAGGGACTATTTTTGCCAGTGTCGAGTGTTAGAGAATTTTCATGTTGCAAAATTTCTCGTGTTTGCCGCATTAAAATGCCTAGTGTCATGCATTCTAACGCCCAATAGAGTTTCTGGAGACAACCCACGGCAGTAGCAGATCGTAACACGCCTTTAGATTAGAGGTAACCTATTGACCAAAATGATAAATCACTTAACCCAAAAGTCGTATTATGGCATTATTTCCAATGCTCCTATAAATCAGTCACTAAATGAAACTTTACTGCACATATCGACACCAAAAATACACATTAAAGATCACTATAACACAATTTACGACACACTGGAAAAAATCTCAACCGCTCCGCCTGATTCCCGCCAAAAACTCCTAATAACCCCTTATTACTTTTCATTATTATACACACCAATATATTGTTGCTATTATAACCCTGTTAGGCGCTCTGCCCTAAAGAGTGCAATTGCTATATAAATAAATCTAGGCGCTTTAACGGCATTCTCAATGCGACGTGACATGCTGATCAAAGGATCAACTAACTAGCTTTTCCCTACGACTTCGCCCGCGTAGCAATATAATGTATAGCCTATGCTACTCAGTGTTAATATAGCATTTTGTTGGAGGAAGATGTTTTGAAATCGGTGCAGTACTCTTTGAGGTTATTAATAACAAACAAACATTTAAATGCATGTCAAATATTACATTAGGCATTTTAATGAAAAAACAGGAAATTTACAGACTTGATCATTTTCTGCCAGAAACTCCATTGATGAGTTAATTATTATGACGAAATTGGTGCCGATTCTGTTGTTCAAAATAACTAAACTTAACTAATTTGACAGGTCTAAAAATATTGCCATCCTTATTTAACCCCGCACATGAGAAAGGGATAGGGATACTTTTAGACCTGTCAAATTAGTTAAGTTTTGTAATTTTGAACAACAGAATCGACACCAATATGCCGTCTGCTACTGAATAGATAATAATAACATTACCGTGGCTTAGTGATCGAAATTCGACCTCAAGTCGAAATATTAACAACTATGACTATGACACTCAGTGAGACTTGTGACAAACACAGGGTTACACATATTTTTTTAGGGTTCCGTACCTTAAAATGAAAGACGGAACCCTTGTAGGATCACTTTGCTGTCCGTCTGTCTGTCAAGATTTTTTATCTCAAGAACGCGTGGAGTTATCAAATTGAAATTAATATGAAATACCCGAATCCGAATCTATGGTCTATTTCGGCTGTTAAATAATCAAACCTGTAAGTTAATATGAAGAAAGGATATGACCGTTTATGTCGCAAATTTTCGCACGGGATTCACAAGGGAATCAAAAATTCAAAACCTATAGCGCACTTAGACCTGGTCCCGTTGACCTAGAATCATTAAATTTGACAAGAAGCAGTGTCTTACATACAGCACAAAAAAATCAGAAAACCGTAAATATGTTTTGAAATGCGAATTTACTAAAAAAATATTCCTGAATCGCGCTGTTGAGAGTCACCGATATTTGATGATCAATAATGACCTCATTTGAAGTTCGCCTACTTTTAACCTTCCCTACAACTGTGTACGGGAACCCTGGGTGCGCCAGTCCGACTCGCACTTGGCCGGTTATTTTAATAATGAGAAATCGAATGCATATTATTATATGCTAATGTCATCTTTCTGCACTCCCTCCGCATGTAAACTTAACTGTGTCAAATTTCATACTCCTCCGTTTAGCGCAATTTTAGCAAAAAGGGTATAATATGTTGGCTTCACGTATTAAAATTATAATTATGTAAATGAAGTCCATGTATGATTCGTCATTTAGTTTTATATGGCGTAATTTAATTTGTGAACTAGATATAATATAGTTTTGAACGCACGCCTAGATGTCAATAGTGTCATTGCCGTCAATACTATATTTTCTTTCACAGAGAAACGCAATTAAGTTTTTATTCCTATACAACGATTGGTAGTGTGTTAATACACATTATAATTATAAAAATGAAATTGAATAGTTTCTGTTTGTTTCTGAAGACAAAGGGATATCTAAACCAACTTAAAATGGCCGTAAAGTTCTAGAACTAAATCAAACGGATGCGAGTCAATACTGAGGAATGCAGCCGCTGTACAGACTTACCTTTCTAATGCGATGCCAGTAACAAGGCTCTGTGCCTTTTTAATTATATATCATTATCTTTATTATAATTAACTTTATGCGAAGTTATTTACACGCTTAATAATAATCTCGTTTTGAAGTTTATTGTTCGTGTTTTTTTCTTTGTCTCAAAAGACTCGGTTTCAATTCCTACAAAGTTTTGTTGTTTGCGTTGTTTTTTTTCTTAATGGCTTTGTAAGCACGATGTTGTAGACGTAAATATATTAACAACACTTGACTTCTTTTTTTAAGGACTTAATTTTCTTATTAGTATGTAATTCTACCCCTAAGGGGTTTAAAAGGGCGGGAAATTTTGTATGGGACAACGTGATTCCTTGGTCCAATCTACTGCAAATTTTACATAAACCTTTTTTAACAAAATTTATGGAAGACATGTTTCGTATTTGATTGAAATTCATCCCCTAAAAGGGTTAAAAAAGGGTAGAAAATTATTTCGCCGGTGATTTGCTTCGAAGTTTATATCAATACTCCTCAGTGCTTTTGATTTAAATTACTTATGACACAATATGTTTGAAAACTATATTCGATTATATTTAAAAAAGGCACAGACAAATCTATACAAATAAATAAAATTGAAGTGTCTGTTTGTAATGTCAAAACAACAGGTTTTTACCAAATGCATATGAAAGTAAACACGATACTAATGACAAAATCCATATTAAAAAAAACTGTCTGTACATATTGTCTGTCGATATCTCTGTTTGGGGTAATCTCCAAAACGGTAGGAACGATTTGAACAGGGCTTTCACTGGCAGATAGCTCTGCTGCTGTCACTGGGCGTAACATAGGCTAATTTATTTTGTATTTTTTTCTTTATACCCCTAAGATAAAATTGTGGACAAAATTAATTCCACGCGTACTAAGTCGCGGGGGCACAGCTAGTTCATCAATGAATTGATATATTGCTACTTAATTGGTTGTATTTATTTTAAATTTGTAATGTAAGTAACTTTTTTATTATAGTTACCTACCACGCCTGTTCCGTGATCTACATTTTATTTTCAATAAGCTTTCGACAGGCTAATATATTCATTTTCAAGGTTTCCATGACTTCCGCTTTTGCGACGGAGTAGCGTGGTGAATTAGTTTATTTTTTCCTTACATACCTTGGCAATGACGGTATTCTACGATGATAAATTGTTAATTCGCAACCTTATGTTAGTATGTTAAGGTCGAAAGTATTTTGTTTTGTTGTCAAGTTTTGTCTACAACGAACTTGGACTGTGACATTTCTGTTGAACAAAGGAGCTTTTTTTGTCTTTGGTTAATGGGCTTTTGGCCACTGTATTTGTATCGATCTTTATCCGTTGTAGGTTTTATTGAACGGTAGGGAATTAAAGACATCAAATTATAAAATTACTATTTCATTTATTCACACACATCCTCGCCTCTATTGCCTGTTTTTTTTTTAATTTAATTTATTTACATTCCAAACATCATGAGTATTGACTTTTTTGGTATTTCATAAAGTTAGATCACAGTTTACCATCCGTGCGCGAATCCGTGAGCACCGTGAGCGGCGTAGGCGACGGGCGCATGCGCGTACACGGGGGCGTGGACCACGGGAGCGGGGTGCGACTGGGACAGGGACTGGGTGACCACGGTCTTGGAGGAAGCGAGGGCGGGCGCGGCGTATGCGGCGTGACCAGCTACCAGGGGAGCGCCGTAGGCGACCGGGGCAGCGGCGTAGGCGGCGGGGGCGGCGTAGGCACCGTGACCGGCGACCAAGGGAGCGGCGTATGCGGCGGGGGCGGCGTAAGCGCCATGACCAGCCAACTGCTTAGCCAGCACGGGGGCGACACCAGCGGCGGCACCGTCGAGCTGAGCCTCAGCGGTCTTCACAGCATCCACAGCTTGCCACGAGTTGTCGACAGCGGCGTTGACAGCCTGGCCATGGAGCTCGGAGGCTTGGTCGTGGTATTCGCGGGCGGCGTCGGAAGCGGCGCGGACGTGGTCGGATGCCTCGACGTGGGCGTCGATGGCGGCTCCTTGCAGGTCACCGGGGGAGATGGTGGGGAGGGCGGGGGCGGCGTGGGCTACGGCCACCGGGGCGGCCACAGCGTAGGGCGCGGCGTGGCCTACAGCCAAACCATGGCCTAGAGCCAAGCCATGGCCAGCCAGCCCGTGGGCGTAGGGTGCAGCCAGCAGAGCGCCAGAGGGCGCAGCTGCGGCGCAAGCGAGGACGGCGGCGGCAACAATCTGTAAACAAACGGGAAACGTCAATCGATCGATTCAACAATCCAAAGTCACAACACGAGCACAGCACCGAACACTTAATTGTATTAATTAAAAGCTCTAGTTAACGAACTAACCAGAACTCTCATCGTGCACTTCTGTTGTAGACTGCTCGAAGGCTACTGATTGCTCTCATTTCGTCGTCGACCGTTTTTATACTGACGCCGCGCGTGGTGTGAAACGGAACGCCAGTGAAAAAAGTAACTGGCCGCTCTCAAGGGCGGGAAGGGTGGCAGGAAGCGTAGCGATTTTGACAGATGGATACGTGTTCCAAATTTAAAAATTGACCGCCATTTTGCCTCGGGGCATTTCTTTTGGCGGCCAAGCTACGACAACACGCCATTCTTTTCAATCTAGTTTATTCGTCAAATAAATAAAACTTTAATCTTAATTTAGTCGCTCAATACAGTTAATAGTTAACGCATATTACGTCGAATTGTATAACGGCCATTTACGTATACCTGCAGTATAATTTACACATTCAGAAGGTGTTTATTTGCATGCATTAGCATTTGTGAAGAGGATGGTTTTCTTAACGCGCTTCGCAATTATCAAGCCTAAATTTCACGCTCCTAATACTTCGTAGTAACTGCACTTACATTATATTTTTCATTAACAAGCTTTGCGTCTACGTCTGCGTACTTTTTATCATGACGTGCCTGAGGGATATAAGATAATTATCCTATATCCTTCCTTAAGAGGCGAGATATATCAAATCCCTGCCGAAATAACGAGGCTATATTACCTAAATCCTACATAAAATATATAGGTCCGTGAGTGATATCCCTTGTGTTGCAAGAGTCCATAGGCTACGGCGACCGTTTACCATCAGGTGGGCCGTATGTTTGCCTCCTTAGTGGTATAAAAAAATGGGTGCAGGCTAGGAGTGTATTTTCCAAATAAATACTATTATTGATAATTGGAAAGGCCGACACCAAAAATTTTGCCGCCGTTCGGAATCTACCACCTTAGACACTAGCCTAAATCCTAGTGGAAATCCAGCGCTGTAACCGTTATATCGTTTAATTTGACAGGAATAAAAGTCTTGTAACCGTTATATCGTATAATTTGTCAGGACTAAAAGCTTTGTAACCGTAATATCATTTAGGATTTTGTACAACAGATTCGGCGGTATCTTTGTATGTATATGTATTAAAAGTTAATTAATTAATTTTATGAAACCATACATAACCTTGAAAACAGTTATCTATCGAAGCGGACACAAAAAACAAACCTAATTGCGGAATTAAATATTTAGGTTGTATATTTCCTGTTCAACATGTTATATCTACCTTTGAAAATGTTGCGGATTTATCGATAGGAAGCTTTTTACACTTTAAGGAAGTGGAAACTTGAATTTTTGTTTCTCAATCACCAAAACTACTCAACTGTTCCTCAAATACACAATATGTGTGTGTGCAAATACACAACATGGTGAGGAAACCTGCATACGTGTGAGAAGAGTATCAAAGCCGCGTGTGAAGTCCACCGCCCGCACTGGCCACTGTGGACTATGGCACGGAGCCTGAGTAATGTGTGTGTGAACATGGTGAGGAAACCTGCATACGTGTGAGAAGAGTATCAAAGCCGTGTGTGAAGTCCACCGCCCGCACTGGCCCCTGTGGACTATGGCACGGAGCCTGAGTAATGTGTGTGTGAACATGGTGAGGAAACCTGCATACGTGTGAGAAGAGTATCAAAGCCGCGTGTGAAGTCCACCGCCCGCACTGGCCACTGTGGACTATGGCACGGAGCCTGAGTAATGTGTGTGTGAACATGGTGAGGAAACCTGCATACGTGTGAGAAGAGTATCAAAGCCGCGTGTGAAGTCCACCGCCCGCACTGGCCACTGTGGACTATGGCACGGAGCCTGAGTAATGTGTGTGTGAACTTGGTGAGGAAACCTGCATACGTGTGAGAAGAGTATCAAAGCCTGGGTAGTAGTAGGTAGTAATTTGAAGTATCAAAGAGTAAGGTCGGTGCCCTGTCTCATTGAATACTTAGTCATTCCTGAATTGGATCCGTGTGTCCATTTTTTCACCTATTTCACAAGAAATATAAATCACTCAGTTTTTGCACAAAGTATAGTAATTTCGTGATTTGTATTGTGTAAATGCCCTCTGATTTCTTTTATTAGAACAAATTGTTTTTTTATTATTTTATTCCGAATTAATTTAGTAAAGTTTTTAATGCATGCAAACTTTGAACACAACTAAGGCACAAAATAACAACTAATAAGCATTCTTTTAACTAGCTAAAATGTATTCTTAGAGAGACTTGTCCCCTATGCACACAACAACACTACCCTTGTAGTATTGTGTTCCTGCGGTGAGTAAGGTCGCCAGAGCTCCTTGAGGAAGCGCTGTGCTGGCGGCAGAGAGACTTGTCCCCTATGCACACAATAACACTACCCTTGTAGTGTTGTGTTCCTGCGGTGAGTAAGGTCGCCAGAGCTCCTTGAGGAAGCGCTGTGCTGGCGGGAGAGATACTGGTCCGTAATTTGTCAGTAGTAAGAAAGTTATAGAACTATTCCCTTATAAAAGATCGAATAATGACTCGCCATCAAAACCTAGTAACGTTAGTACTTCGTGTTATAATTACATACAACGATCCAAAAAGGATATACAACGGGAAGCAATCGCAACTGACTACGCAAGACATAGAAACATTTGTGGCAAACGAAATTGTAGCCTATAGGTTTCGTAACACGGTTCAAAATTGCACGGTGCTCGAACAATGCCTCCTTAGACTGGGTCACTCGTTCGTATCCACTCATTGCAAGACCACCTAAGCATGGTACGCGATAGGGTTAGCACACTCAAGTTTCAGAAGGAATAAAATATAGGATTTGATTTACTGTTATGTTCTTTTCAAGTTTTGTATCGGCTGAACGGATTTTAATTGAAATTGTAACTCTTAAAATGCAAAAAAAAAGCGTACAAATTATTCAAATTGTCACTGGCGAAGCGCTGTTCATTTTCCCATACAAAAATAGTCTAGAGCGACGAATTCGTAGTCGGAAGTTGCTTTGGCTAAGGCTACAGTACGTACCCCCCTTGGGACCACAACGGCGGGGAGTTCATTTCACAACCTGAGTGTGCGTTGAGATTTGTAAACAGACATTATTTGGGTCTAGAAAATAAATTCCCTGTCGATGACAATAGTGGAAGGCTCTTAAGATTTGATAGCGCTTCTTTACAAAGTCTTACCAAATTAGCCTTGCCATAAGATTCCCGAAGAGGTAGGCAGAGATGATACAGCACCAATTTCCACCGAAGATAGCTTAGCCAACGTGACAGATGGTGAGTCAATCGCTGTAGCTTAGGCACTACATACGTCCTTGAATTTCTTCTTACGTATGCAGGTTTCCTCACGATGTTTTCCTTCAACGCAAAGCTTTGATTTTTTAAATAATACTAGGTAAGTGGGTAGACATAATAATTTGAAGCACAGCCCTAACTCCACGATATTAAACTTTAATCCCGTCTTTGTGTTAAGAGCCATATTCCCACAGACCTAATGTCGCAACTCAATGACATTATTATGCTTAATGTGTGACTTTGCTTAGCCTCTGGTGACCTTGCAAGGTGAAATTATGTGAGTACTTACATAGAGCAATTATACATACTCATTACATACACCATTCAATTAGTACTGTAATTCGAAATAGGATGCCCCTTTGCTTTTAATTATTTCACATTAATTTAGCTATAAATTAGAATTTAGTCAGCAATATTATGTTACTTTAATGTTTAATGTATTTAAAATGCAATAATCGTGTTTATTATTATTATTCCCTTTATTTATTTTACATCTTACTTTTGTTTTTTTTTTACAATATTCTTACAAATAATTTATTATTATTATTATTATTAACTTCTCAACGGGGATGATACCTCCAACTTCCAGAAGATCACAGTCAAATAACACTACTCTGATGTAGTGTTGTGTTCCTGCTGTGAGGACGGCACCAGAGCTTCATACAGAAAGAAGGGTAAGGCACAACGGGATATCCCGTTCAAAATAGGAGCTGCCCGACTGTGACAGTATCTCCCTCCACTTTCCAAATGATCACAGTCAAATAACAGTACTGTAATTAGTGTTGTGTTCCTGCTATGAGTACGGCACCAGAGCTTCATACAGAAAGAAGGGTAAGGCACAACGGGATGTCCCGTTCAAAATAGGAGCTGCCCGACTGTGACAGTATCTCCCTCCACTTTCCAAATGATCACAGTCAAATAACAGTACTGTAATTAGTGTTGTGCTCCTGCTATGAGTACGGCACCAGAGCTTCATACAGAAAGAAGGGTAAGGCACAACGGGATGTCCCGTTCAAAATAGGAGCTGCCCGACTGTGACAGTATCTCCCTCCACTTTCCAAATGATCACAGTCAAATAATAGTACTGTAATTAGTGTTTTATTCCTTTGGTGAGTAAGGGCACCGCTCTACGAGGATATGATTTGCTGCCAGCGTAGTTTTATCTTATATGCAGATATTACTGGTTCCCTTCAACGTAAGGTTATCTAGATGTGAGTCAAGTATCCGGTATTCTAGGCGTAAATAAGCTACGGGAACCATGTACCATATTTTCTTCAGAGCATTGAAACACTTGAAATATATAACACTAGCGGCCCGCCCCGGCATCGCACGGGTAGACATTCATCAAATATTTTGTCTACCTGTGCGAAGCCGATGCAGGCAGCTAGCATAATATATAGCCTATGTTTCTCAGTAATAATGTAGCTTTCTAACGGTGAAAGATTTTTTGAAATCGGTCCAGTAGTTTCGGAGCCTATTCAATACATAAAAAAATACAAATCTGTCCTCTTTATAATATAAGTATAGATATAGATTGGCGACAAATCACAAAATTGATAGGTCTAAATAAACTGGTCGGTCAAGCAAATGCAACACTTTAGAAATTAACCTTTCAATCTTTTTGATCTACGTTCCTTACCTTGCTAAGTTTGCAAGATAAGTGTACTTGTATTTATGAAAAGCAATCGTGTATCCTTCGAAATAAAAATCTCATTACATGGCTACAGACTCCCAACTTTGATTATAAAGATTCCCAATTATGTTGAGACTGACACTTCTTCGACCCTCGCAATAGAAAGAAGAAAGAATAGAAAGATCCACAAACAAACACAATTAGTTAAGACCTCTCAAATTAGTTAAGTTTAGTCATTTAAATTTTGAACAACAGAATCGACACATTTTCTCCCGTTCAAAACTTGCGGTATTGGCAGTAGTAGTGACACGCTTGTTAAAATATGGCATACATAATCTTTACTTAATAATATTATAAAGAGGAAATATTTGTATTTTTGTGTGTGTGTATTGAAAAGGCTCCGAAACTACAGGACCGATTTCAAAAAATCATTCACCGTTAGAAAGCTACTTTGTCACTGAGTAACAAAGGCTATATATTATATTATAACGCGGGCGATGTCGCGGGGAAACAGCTCGTTTAATATTAAAAAAATCGGTTTCTTAAGGCCTATGATTTGGTGCACTAAGGCTTGTGTTAATAGTATCATTACAGAACTGTATTACTGACTGAATCACACCAAAATACTAATAAAGATTTAGTCTACCATTAAAAAGAACTGTTACGTAAAATCTAATTGCCAAATTAAATAAAGGCATACGCACGAGGATAGTTGGTCTCGACATTAGCATCTGACATCTAGATGTAGATAGACGTAGATAGATGTAGATAGGCAGACATAGGGCCATAGTAGTTTGGCTGCGTCATGCCTTACGTTCACTTGTGATCGGACCGAGGTAGCTGTCGATGTGTAGGCGGAAGCGGGAGCGGGAGCGATTAACGATATTGAGAGCAATCCGCCCGCAAATAATAAGGTACTATTCAGTTACGTCTTGTTGTTAAAATCTATTGCATCCACTCCACTCCGATCGTCCCAGTAAAATTTATAGCGAAGTTCAGATGGCAGTCGTTTTGTATAAAAATCAGGTAACCAGCCACATCGGTACGACCTAATGCCGACCACAACAGTGTCTAAGGCCAGCAGGCTAAGCCATGTTTACTATCTACAGTCGTTAACGCTATATATAAGGAAATGTATGGGAATTGACTACTCTACGTTATGAAAGCATTCAAGTTGTCAATTCCCATACATTTCTTTCGCTTCTATAGGGTTAAAGATAATTGACCCAATGAGCCAGGGTCGCTAAGAATTTGGCTATGGCGTGGGCAGCCAGAGTGGGGGCTCTGACTGCCCCTTCAAGCGGACCCGGGGCAGCTGGCAGCACGACGTGGCAAGTGCTGTCAAGAGCGCGCGAGGGTTCCAAAAGGCGGTGACATGGCTGCCCCCGGGACGTGCTCAGGCAAAGTGCAGGAGGGCACCGGTGCGTTCCACTGGGGATCCCGAAGCCCTCCTATATGCACGGAGGATGGCCACTGGGGGGTTTTAGAGAGTCAAAATCTCACATACCCCGTCTGCTCCCCTTAAGCAGGCGGGTACCTCTTGAAGGTACACCTCGTCAACAAAAAAAGGGTTAACGATTATGGATAGTACTCATTCATGGCTACAGGTCCAGGGCGATGACATGACCCGCTGCGCTTCCCGCCGCCTCTCATCACGCCGGGCCTACCTTTCACCGCATTCCGAGCCATGGTCGACTGGACCAAATGATATAAGACCGCCGCGGCCTCAGTGCGGGACACCCAGTTTTTAATAACACTTAATTTAAACACCAATCATCGTAATAACAGCCTTATTACGATTGTGTTAAAGGTCGTGCTGTAATGTAATTGGGCGTGTCAGTAATTTTGTAATATTCATATGGTCAGTTTATATAAGGAAGTAGTTTTTTTTTATCTTGAGGTTACAAGAAATCCGGCGCCGTTAGACGGTACACGTGTTTGTATGTATATGCTGATTTTCACCGAATTAAAAGCAGGTTCCAAATTTAAAATTCGAATTCGGAACTTTGATTTTGAATTTGATTTCAAGGTTTTTCACTGTAGTTTGACATCTTGCGTCAAACATTGAGTTAGGAATGCGCGCGCTAATAATTTAGAGCATTGCAATTGCTGCATGTATTATAATCTCATTATAAAAATATATAATGTAATGTTATATTGTCGAAAATGCGTAATATTTCATCAGTCTTATTTATATATGTAACGTATACACATGTACCAACTATTGTGACGGTATGTCTGTGTATCTAGAAACTATATAGGGATATTTTTTTCGAGAAGTTGCACTTCGCTACTAATCTAAATTCGATCATACTTTTTACGCGACTACGGCAAATTAAAGTCAAGGGTTATGATTTTTAGAGTTCTGTTACTCAAAAGGAAAAATGAACCCTTACAGGATCACTTTGTTGTCCGTCGGTCTGTCTTGACCTTTATTGTCAAGAACGCGCAGAGTTATCAAGTTGAAAGTAATATCAAATACTCGGGAATATGGTCTCTTTCGCCTGTGAAAATATCAAACGGTGCGCGAGTCAGACTTGCATTTGGCTGGTTTTTTTTTTAAATTAGGTCATACATTAAAAGTGCATACATATTATCACGGCAAGTCACAAGTCGCACACAAAGTAGACAGGCAGAGAATATAGAGCGCCATTTCACTCTTGACTTGCACACAGACCCTAGCACCTGCCGGCCCGCGCCGAGCGAGTAGTCTTAAACATGCCCCTAAATTTAAATACATAATAATCCCAGCCCAGCCCAGCTCCCTAGCTTGCCCCCCAGCAACGCCCTAAGCCGAGCTCCGAGCCCCACTGTGGGGCGCCCTTAGCTGTGTTGCATAGCATTAAATTGTGCCTGGCTGGAGGCTTTGCTCCAGCTAGACTTTGCTTGGTTAAGTAGCAAAAGTTCTCCGAACTCACGCTACGCGAGACAACTCAAAAAAATAAAAGACTAGCACACCCCCTTTGCTTCTTATTCATTCACAAATATCTTCATACATACCGCCCGGTTCCGGATACTCTTTACCTTTCCCACATTGAATACTTTGGTGATTTGATACGTGAAATTAGTATCTTAAAAATATATCTTTAGACAATTATTATAAAAACGGGAATTAACGCGAAATTTACCCTTTCATTAATCCCGACGTTTATTATAAATTTCGCGTTTTCCTTATTTTTATTATTGTATAGACATGCAACGTTTACCAACATATTATAACATGTATTTGAAAATATCAATTTACTAGCGGCCCGCCCCGGCTTCGCACGTGTAGACATTTATATCAAATATTTTGTCTACCCGTGCAAAGCCGGGGCGGGCAGCTAGCCTATGTTAATCAGTGATAGTGTAGCTTTCTAACGGTGAAAGAATTTTTGAAATCGGTCCAGTAGTTTCGGAGCTTATTCAATACATACAAAAATACAAATCTTTCCTCTTTATAATATTATAGTATAGATGATCAATTTATTAAGACTAGAACGATGCATATATACATATAAAACAAAAATCATTAAAATGATTTATTAAGCTTATTCTGTTCAAGTAACTCGTTAATTTCATTGATTGATATTTTAATTGATGTTAAATTAATGTTGCTATCGTAAACATTTTAATTTATTATTCTTTATTAGCGATATGAATTAAGATTACTGATTTAAGGTTGAATTATATTGCACGGCGGCGCCGGTACTGTCCTAAAATAGGGATAGTGACCTCTATGACAGACTTTATAAAGTCGATATTTGTGGATATAGCCCGCGGCATTGCGAGCGGAGTCACATTTATTTCGCGATCAACAATCTACATTGCTTTTCGAATTTCGAACTCTATGTCAATAAACAAAAAAAAATTTTTTTTTTGTATTTAGGTAGGTACTGAATGAATGAGGTCTTCTGTTTAAAAAAATCTTTCATTAAAGAAACCTAAGGAATTAAATAATTTGGCTACATTTTTATTATAATGTATTCGCTTCGCTTATGAAAGCTAGTAAACGCAACGGTGACGACGCCGGCGCCGGCGTAGTCCGTATAATTAGACCTTAATATATGAGTGTTTATTACGCTGGTAGCAATATAAATATATTAAAATGAGTTATTATAAGTCAACAGAATTAATGAAAGTCGTGATTAACATGTTCGGAATGCAACTCTGTGTTTTATTCAGTCGGCATGTTGGAAAATTTATATTTGAAAATGTTTATCAGCCCTGTTAGAGACTCCAGGGCTGATAAGAACATACTTATTTTTTAGAGTTCAGTATCCAGGACCTTAGTACCAACCTATTATTAAGCCTACGCTCTGTCTGTCAGTTTGTCTGTCATAACTTTTAAAGCGCTTCATCTGATGGACCTTGATATATCACATCCTTATAAAACACAATTGTTTTTGTTAATCTGTGTGCTCAATATATGTATAGAAGATTGTCATAAAATAGGCATTTATTTATTTATTTATTTATTTATTTATTTATTAGTACAACCACATCGTACATATTCACACATTCGTGACAAAATTACTTAAATTGTTTGATATCTGATATGTATGACACATAAGGTATACATATCATTCTCAGTATGTATTTATATAAAACAAAAGGTTAATAGGACGAATACTTAACTTAATTTAAGTTTATATAGTTTCAGTTTGAAACTGTTGAGCTTATCGTTGAAGATGTCAATGTCTGGTTCGCGTGTTTGTGTGTACTCTACACACAAACACGCGAACTGATTTTGGATTCTGTAAATGGGTGGCATTTAGCATTTCATAAGTTTTGTGCACTGGCAACCCTGAGTGTAATCGGACGCGACTATCGTTACGTAAATCTATGCTGTACAAGCGTAAGGTTACTGAAATAGAATACGTTTATATATCTCAAAATCTATACCTATGTCGTCAATGCCTTGCTTTGAGCTGAAACTTTCTAGATATTTTTCTTGAAAGTGCTATCTTATTTACTGGTAAATAAGATAATTATAATGTTATCACATTATTACGAAGTGCTATCTCGATAATTTGTCATATGGTTCGTACTAAGTCACATGTACTACAAGCTTGTACTATGTAGACAGCAGCTGATAGCATACTTATATGTTTCCTTTTGTAAATACATAGCAAACAACCAGACGCTAGGCAAACATGTTTGTCACATAAATGTTTGTCCCGGCGGGAATCGAACCCGCGACCTTTAGGTTAGCAGTCAGGTATTCTAACCACTAGACCATGTCACTGATACAATAATTGATTTTTTGTAAATTCATTTACAAGTACTCCCAACCAAAAATGTAACATCACCTTTTGTAAATGTTTCATCGTATAAATGTTTACTCTGGCGGGAATGGAACCCGGTACACCACTTGCTACATGATCATAATTTGTAATAGCGGCCCGCCCCGGCTTCGCACGGGTAGACATTTATATCAAATATTTTGTCTACCCGTGCAAAGCCGGGGCGGGCAGCTAGCCTATGCTACTTAGTGATAGTGTAGCTTTCTAACGGTGAAAGAATTTTTGAAATCGGTCCTGCCGTTTCGGAGCATATTCCATACATACAAAAATACAAATCTTTCCTCTTTATAATATTAGTATAGATATCTTATGACTAACTTGCGGCCCGCCCCGGCTTCGCACGGGTAGACATTTATCAAATATATTTTCTACCCGTTTTTAGACTTTTTGAGGTATTTTTGCTCTCCGTAAGAACCATCCTCGTACTTCCAGGTATATTCTAAAAAAGAATTAGTGAAATCTGTTCAGCTGCTCTCGAGATTTGCGCTTAGCAACACATTCAGCGGTTCATATTTATATTGTAGATGTAGGTAAGCAGTTTTTGGGTGATTTTATGAGCTGATCAAAACTCAATCATGTCTACTCAGGTGGCTTTTTTTCCGAACCGGTGGTAATTTAGACCTTCATAAGTGCCTAAACTGAATAAATGATTTTTGATTTTGATTTTACAGACTGGCGAAAAATGCCGTAAAATTTGCCGCCCCGGGCCTCACGCCTACTCAAGCTTACTGGTAAAACCTGACCAAAAGCATAAATGGCGTTTGTAGGAAGTGTGCCGGTAGCAGGAACATTGTCGACAACGTTTTCGTATCGCCTTCGACTATTTTTGTATTGGAAAATGAACAGCGCTGCGGCGGTGAAAAGTGGAACTAAATATTAGTTTGACAATTTTGACATTTCGCGAGTTACGTTTTCGGATACGTTGTCGACAATGTTCCTGCTACCGGCAGTGAATTCATAAAAACCCTTTTATTTCCCTTCAGATTATGTTATAACAAAAATATGACCGAAGGCCTACTTGCATCAGACACCAAAGCTGTTCCAAGTTCGAGGTTAAGTTACTTAACGTCTGTAACTTCATATAAGAAGCGTATTTCGTTTTATTGTTATAGTAATTACTTGGGCTCTGTTCGCGACTTTGTGTGCGTAAGATTCTTAAATGAATCGATTTGGTTGGATGCTTGAATCCGAGATGTATCCAAATGATGGTCCAATTTTATTGTTATTCATCTTTTTAGGGTTCCGTACCTTAAAAAGAAAATCGGAACCCTTATAAGATCACTTTGTTGTCCGTCTGTCTGTCTGTCTGTCAAGATTTTTATCTCAAAAACCCGTGGAGCTATCAAATTGAATTTAATATGAAATACCCGGGTCTATGATCCCTTTCGGCTGTAAAATAATCGATCCTGTAAGTCAGTAAAATTTTGCCGACTCGCACTTGGCCGGGTTTTTCTTTTTTTTATACCACTAAAGTGGCACACAGGCATACGGCCCACCTGATGGTAAGCAGTCACCGTAACCTATAGCCGCTAGCAATACCAGGGGTATCACTAACGCGTTGCCCATGGTATGTGATTAGGGCTCACTGTGCTAGCAGCATTACTATTCTCGCAGCGTATCCTCGGGGAGCACTGGCAACCTTACTCACCGCTGGAACACAACACTACAAGGGTAGTGTTATTGTGTGCATAGGGGACAAGTCTCTCTGCCGCCAGCACAGCGCTTCCTCAAGGAGCTCTAGCGACCTTACTCACCGCAGGAACACAACACTACAAGGGTAGTGTTATTGTGTGCATAGGGGACAAGTCTCTCTGCCGCCAGCACAGCGCTTCCTCAAGGAGCTCTAGCGACCTTACTCACCGCAGGAACACAACACTACAAGGGTAGTGTTATTGTGTGCATAGGGGACAAGTCTCTCTGCCGCCAGCACAGCGCTTCCTCAAGGAGCTCTGGCGACCTTACCGTTGTAACATAATAAGAAATTATTAAATAATGAATACATACGTAACTAGTAATCAAACTCAATCTAATCCATATTTTTTGCGTCCGTGTTTCTCAAGTCCGGCCAGTGATGGGCACAAAATATCGATAAAGGTAACGCTGCAATCATTACAGATTCGATTCGAGATAATCGAGTTGGCGATTGCATGGGAACTGACCGACAAGTATTTTGATTAGATAGATACATGTTTTAATATAATGTTTTATTTTTATTTGTTCCGTTCAATTTACTGGTATTGATAGTACAATAGGTCAGAATTTCAAGTTATCAATCTGACAGTACATCACAGTATTTTGATGATGAAATCTTATTGAATATAATTTGTTTATAGATTGAATGTAAGTATGTAAAGATTTCTTGTTAAATTGTATTGTACGTGTCATCATATCATATATTTAAGAGCTAGGCTCTTGTCGGTGGAGCAATCGCCAAGCCGTTCTATCGTTAGCCATCTCTTTGACCTCTTGGTACGACATAACGTTAGCCTTCGTCTTTATCTGTTGCAGGTAACTTATCCTTGGCCTTCCTCTGCCACGCTTTCCTTCGATCTTTCCCTCTATGATATTTCGTATAAATGCGTCATGTCGTAACAAATGGCCCATCATTTTGCCCCTCCTATTTTCAATCGTACTTATAATCGTTCTTTTTTCTCCTACCTTCTTCAGAACGTCCTTTGTTGTTACCATTTCTGTCCAACTTATTCTCTCCATTCTCCTCCAGCACCACATTTCAAATGCTTCCAACCTTTCTCTGTCTCTTTGCGTCAGTGTCCACGTTTCACATCCATACAGTACGATACTCCATACGTATGTCTTGATAAGCCTTTTTTTAACTTTTCTATTCATACCAGATCCAAAAAGCCTTTTTTTATTATTAAAAGCTTGTTTTGCTATTGCAATTCTGGCTTTAATATCGTGACTACATCTGGAATCACTGCTAATAATACTACCTAAATATTTAAAGTTATTTACTTGTTCTATTGCATTATTGTTAAGTTTGAAAGGTGTATGTCTGTAAGGTATTTTGGATGTCGTTAGTGTTTTGGTTTTATTTATATTTATTTTTAAGTGAAATTCTTTAAATATCGTATCCATGATGCCCATAAATTTTCCTAGTTTTTCCCTGTTTTCTGCGAATGCCGCAATGTCGTCTGCAAATCTTATAAAGTGTATTCTTTTACCGTTAATTTTTATACCTCCCTGTTCTGATTCTGTTATCTTCTTTATTGCTAACTCTATAAATAAATTGAATATTACTGGTGAAAGTGGACACCCCTGTCTTACGCCTTGTCTTATCTTTGCTTTTCTTTTTTCTTCTCCTAACTCTATCACAGTTTCTTGTTCTCTATAAAACTCATATATGATTCTCCTTTCTCTGTAATCCACACCAGCTGTCTTTAGAGCTTTCATCATTATTTTCCAGTTGACTTTGTCAAATGCTTTTTCTAGGTCTATAAAAGCAATGTGAGTGTTAAGTCCTAGTTCCAGACGTCTGTCAGTTATCATACGCAGTGCCAGAATTGCCTCTCTTGTGCCTTTGTCTTTTCGGAATCCATACTGATCGTCGCTCAAACATTCTTCTATTTTTTGACGAATTCTATTTTGTATAATTTTGAGTAATATCTTAGATGCCTGTGATATGAGACTTAAGGTTCTATGCTCTTCACATTTCAATGAGTTAGGTTTTTTGGGTAATGTTATTGTTTTGGTTGTTTTGAAATCCATTGGTATCTTTCCTGTCCTGTACATATCCCTTGTTAAATTAAATAGTTCTGTTAATAACTGTTCACATTCTGCATATTTAATCATTTCTATATATATACCATCGTCCCCTGCGGCTTTTCCATTTTGTATGTTTTGTAATGCTTTGTCAAATTCTAACCTCAAAATGTCTGGTCCCAACTCACATTCCTCTACTTCGTATTCTTTTTCCATGTCATTTTCATCTAATCCTTCTCCTTCATAAAGTCCTTCTATATACCTTTTCCAGCGCTCCACTATACTTTTGTTGTCTATTAGTAATTTACCTTGTTCATTTAAAATGGTTGTGCTTTTTGATTTGTGTTTGTTGTCTAATTTCTTGATCATTTTATATGCTACATCGGTTTTTCCCTTTTTCATTAAGAAGTCTATTAAGTTACAGTCGTTTTCTATGTCTTTTGCTTTCTTTTCTCTACATTTTAAAGTTATTTTGTTAGTTAAGATTTTATATTTTCTTATGCTTTCATTATCGGTTTTGTTCCTGATTTTTCGTCTCTCTATTATTAAATCAATTATTTCAGCGTCTAACCATTTCTTTCTAGCTGCAACTTTTTCATGTTTTATACATTCATTCACACTGCTCTTCAATATATCTCTTATGTTGTTCCACTTATTATCTATATTATTTTGCATACAACTATTCTCTTTAATATAATTTGTGTTATTTATTTTTAACTTGTTTCTTATTTTATTACTATATTGCACACTATATTGACTTTCCTTATTTCTTAAAATATTGAGATCTATATTCTTTGGTTTGTTTTTCCTTTTAATTTTTTCTACTTCAAATCTATGTTTACTTATAAGCAAGTTATGGTCCGTATTTAAATCAGCGCCTGGTAATGTCTTGCATGTGGTGACTTGATGTTTATCTTTTCGCTTTACTATAATGTAGTCTAACTGATATCTTCCGATATCACCTGGCATTTTCCATGTGTATAATCTTCTCTTTGGTTGTTTAAATAATGTATTCATAATTGCTAAATTATTTTCCTTACAAAAGTCTATTAATCTTTCTCCTCTTTTATTTCTATTGCCCAACCCATAACTACCAGATACATCTTCTACTGCTTCTTCCCCAACAACTGCATTAAAATCTCCCATTAATATTATGTTATCTTTTTCTTTAGCTAGATCTAATAAGGTATCCAGATGGTTGTAAACTTCTTCGATTTCGTCATCTGGATGTCTACCAGTTGGCATGTACACTTGTATTATTAGTAAATCTGAGGGCTTTCCTTTAATTTTTACAGCTGTTATCCGGTCGCTGTGGTGCACTGTGTTTTCAATCATTAAACCCCATACTTTATTAAATACTATCGCCGTGCCGTTGCTTCCTTTTTGTCCCCCCGTAAAAATAACTCTATATTCGTCACTCCAAAAGTCACCACTTCCTTCCCATCTCATTTCGCTTATTCCCATTATATCAATTTTTAATCTTTTCATTTCCTCTTTTAATATTTCTAATTTACCCGTCGTTAACATCGTACGCACATTCCACGTGCCTATCGTACAGGGATTTCGCAGGATGACGACCTGCGTAGCCCTGCCCCTACGCATGCCGGACTCGGACCGCCACGGCATGTGACATCGTGGAAGCCCGTTGTCAAGAACGTTATTTCTATTGTTGACTTTTTGCATTGCTCCATTTTAGGAAATAGTAGTACGGTGGTTTTCCCATTTGCCTTCCGTACCGCAGTACAACAACCAATGTGATTGGGTGTTGATGTCCATGTCAGCAGCCCTTCCGAAATCCGTTTTCTCGGCCTCCTGATGGTACTAGTGCTGCTGCTGCCCAGCACAAGGGGAGAGGGAATGCCTATTTAATGGCGGCATTTACTCGCCATGTCACAGAGTCGTCATAGGACCTTGCAGCTTTTTATAGGTAAACCTGTCCCACCAGACTTCCCACTACGTCCTGTTAACCCTGCCGCTGTTTGGTCGGGGACTGCTTATTCACTATATTCGCAGCGAACCACCATATCTGGTGGCCATTCCACTATCCGCCACCTGTGGACCCCGTTGGTAGCCTGCAGCTCGGCCCCAACTAATTGTACGTGTATTAAAATTAAATTGTATGTGTAGAAGGAAAGTTAACAGACCAGCGATCGAAATCACTTAGTATGTTTATCGACCCATGACATTGCAAATAATTTGACGAAACTTCTTTTTCGATTTTACATCAATTGTCCTTCCTTTTTATAATACCAACAAGGTAATTCGAAATGAAGTGTACCTGTTACTAGTTGCGGCTCGACCACCCCTCCAAATTTGAATCCTTTTAAACTTAGAATGTGTCCGAAGAATTAATAGTCGGGGAGCCCACGATGCTAAATGGGGATTCACTCGAGCGTCATGGGGAACTATTTTTGAAGGTTAGATAGTAGGTAGAAAATAAGGTTATATGATGTATTCCCCCCTAAGCCGGTGGGGAGACCGCCTACCTGCAAGTTTTAAAAAAATGTAGATGAAACAGCCACATGGACATACTCGAGCGCGTCAGATTTTCAGAGGGGGTGTTAAGCGAACCCGACAAAAGCTACTATTCGAAAGACTGACGATTCGGACGTGACGCAAGCTCGTGATGAATTTTTGAAAATACAATATGCAAAAAAACAAAAAAGCGATTTTAAAAACTCGAGCGCGTCAGATTTTTTTACAGATCGTTCAGCTTGATGTCCCAGTCATGCTGACACTATAATTTGACGGTGATAGAGAGGATATTTCTTAAACTGATGGTTTGAAAACTAAAAAAAGGTGCACTAGACGCGCGGACCTATAAGGAGGGCTCATCTATGGCGGAGGTACTCATCATGGTGCAGGGTACCCCCCTTATGTTAATCTGACGCGCTCGTGTAAATCCCAAAATCCCCGCTTCGGCTCCCCTACTACAAATAAACAATCCGTCACGTTTTGTTACCTCCACTGCGTTTAGTACTTATGTACTCTGTGCCTACCACGTGACATTGACGAAATAGCTGTATTAAAAGCTTGTCGCCATAAACTTGAAGAAGAAAAACTAAATATCTTCGGTGAGACGTGAGTGGGTGTCGGCTTTGACTGAAATCACGCCTCTGCCTACCATTCCGATAACTCTGAAGATGGGGATCTCAGCATGGGGTTCTTTAAGAAGGTTGTGAAGATATTTTTGAAGGGTTGGCAACGCCGAGTGATATCCCTGGTGTTGCAAGCGTCCATAGGCTATGGTGACAGTATTACTATTCGCGCCGCGTATCCTCGTGGCCTTACCTTACTAGCAACCGTATTTACCTTAATTTGTGCATATTTTTTTCCAATATGATAACAGAACCAAATATGTAGTAATCATTGAAAATATGTGAACTCTTAAAATGTGATCGTCTTTAGACTTTAAAAATTTCAAGACAACCTTAATAAAAAAACAACTTGACTCAATTTGCCAGTCTCAGTAATTCACCTTGCCCTTATTAAAAGCAGTCAATTAAATAATGAAATTATATGTAATGTCACGCGTAATTCTGTGGTATTCAACGTTGTGTCCGTGTGGGCGATACTGCTTTCCTAAAGTGCAAGGTCTCTGAACTAGTTTGTAGGGATGGAAAAGGTCGATAGCTTAATACATTGCTGCTTCCGACTACTGTGTCAACCTGTTGTTTGTTGTTGATCAATGCTTTAAAAAAAATACTAGTATGTATTTAAAGCTGTTAGACATTTTTCAAATTAGATAAGTGATTTTCATTGAATTTCGTTGACGTCAAAAAAATATTACATCGTTTAAAATAAGATTCAAATAAAACAATTGAATTTATTATTTAAATAGTAATTGTTTTTTTTTTATAATTTTTCAAAAAAATATTTTAGCATACTAAGTAAGCTCTGTAATACTAGAAGTATTAGGGCGGACCTTATACTGTCTGTACCCTTCGTAGGTGAATGTCTCGGCTAAAATTCTTGAACATATCTATCGATAAAATGTTATCGACTTGACAACATCACTACAAGCGACTCAGATCCGGTGACCAGTTGCAATTTCACGTATATGTATCGGTTGTCGTTTGGGAATACCAGTTGTCACTTTGTATATTAATAACCAGATATATTTACATGATATACAAGGTAATGTCGTTATATAAAAATGACAGACGTACAAACCAGACGTGTCTTGAAGTGGACACTTGCTTTAAAAAACACCTTTCGTGTGGCGTACCTATAGCAGGGGAAAGTTGTTGCAGTGCACGAGAGCCCAAAAAAACCCCTAAGTCCCTAAAAGTGGGAAGCAACGAGCTCCCGAAGCGAGAAAACCTCGAGGGGGTGAACCCGTTTTTTCTTTTTTTTGAGAGGCATTGCATAATGCAATTTCCCATTTAACTGTTAAAAAAATGGCCAAGTGTGAGTTGGACTTACCAATTTAAATGACAAACTTAACTTTGTGGTTCGATCCCTTGACACGGCTACTGCACCAACCGCAAATAATAAGTTTGGAATAGTAATATCGCTCTTTTTTTTAAGAACTGTGTATCTATTACGGACCATGAGATACAGCCCGCTGACAGACGGAAGTATGGAGAGCGAAGACTTAGTAATTGTTGCTTACCCTTTGGGTACGGAACCCTCAGAAACCGAAGTCGCCCGACTTGACACAGTACAGTACCCCCAATAAAAATAGGACCAACAGAAGATCGCAGACGAATAACACTACTCTGATTTATTGTTTCTGCGATGAGTAAGCTTTCCACAGCTTCTCAAGGATACGCTGTGCTGGCAGTCCCAGTGAATCCACACCAACAAGTTGCGCTAGTAATGCACCTGGCATTACAACCGCCTCTAGGCTACTATCGCTTATTATCAGATGAGCCCACGCTTAGCCGTTTTACATTACATTACATTTTATACTTAATTACTTTCCTGTCGATTCTGTTGTTCAAAATCACTGAGCCAAACAAATTTGACACGACTAAAAGTCTAGATATTCCTTTCTCATGTGCGAGGAGAAATAAAATCGAAATCTAAATCATTTATTCAGTTTAGGCCCTAATAAGGCACTTATGAAGGTCTAAATTACCACATATATATACAATAAGGGTGGCAATACTTTAAGTCATGGATATTAGTTTAGTTTAATGATTTCGTACAACAGAATTAGCACCTTTATCTTTCCAATACGCCCAGTCAGGATAGCATTCTTAGAATGCAACGAATTACCTGCAAAAACATCAAACGCTGGCGCTTATACGTTGAGACGTATTAGCGCCAGCGTAGTCAGTTGGTCTGACTATAAGTCACCTTGACAATTGTTGGTGACACGTTGACAGTTTCATATCATTATAACGTCACGGTGTATAAAATGCCTTATCACTTGTAAGTGGTGTAAATGCCAACCAGTTACCCGACTTTACCGGAGTAATTTTTACAAATTATCCACATTTACGCACTTGAGAAAAACTTTCTCAAGATATCGATTGATGACGGCATAGGTGTACCAAAATTACATATCGCCGAAAATATTTAAATTATTATCTATAGTTTAAATGTCAACGTGACAGGTAGAGAGTCTGACGCCGTCATCGTGGCGACGAGATACCAACCTACGCTATTAAAACTTTGTTGTGATGTTTCTTTTCAGTTTGTATTTTGTTTATATATTTTCAATTCAAATGTTAACAGTCCAACCTCCATCGTTTATCTTTATCTTCCACGTGACGTTGGCAGAATAGCAGACACTCCTAAAAACAATAATGGGGCCCACTTCACCTAAATGGTCTTAGCTCTATCAGTATTATAATAATATATGATAGATATTCCAATGGCAACAACAATGTTTTATTCAACACTTGAGGCAAAAGCATTATAATCTGTTACATATCAAAGCTTCGTGCACAATAAGGAGTAATGGCCGACTGTGCAAGCTCACTACAAGGATGACGTAATTAAAGTAAATTTACATGCGTTCGAGACGGGCACGAGACGAGACCGTTCATAGTGAGGATAAAGAAGAAAGGGTAAAATCTGAATAATTCTAGCTATAAATATTGCTACTCATCTCATGTTTCTTGCAGTTTCTTCTCGTAAGGCTATATGCCACACCCAAGATGAAATTGAGCTTTTCGTATGGGTCTTATTAGGGCCCCAATGACTTATACATATACATAGTTGCCTGTGTGGATATGGAGTCGATTCAATTTTACATCGCATTTACATAATCTATTTGTACATTCGAACTTTTTTGTGGTATAGAAACAGCCGTTCCAAGATATATTTCTTACGAACTTATATTTCTCTTAAAGAGGAGCCACCAAAACAAAAGTTGACCATCACAATATGCCTGGCACGCACGTACATAGCATACAAGAGAGTCGAACAGTCGACAGCAGTGGCGTATAGGTGGCATGACGATAAATGAGACAATATCATAATATGATATATTCATATCAGGCATTACATGAAAAAAATCTAGTCCTCATTCGTTCCCTTTCCTTTGCGTATAAACCTCCTTTTAAAGCTACGTAGGTTGGGCGCGGTCAGTTTAGATAGTGACGGACCTTGGTACTGCAGACCTGCGTGTGATTATTTATAGATTACAAAGCAATGGCGTAATGCTATCATTTATGTACGTTTATGGAATGAAATTATGGTTAAGGCGTTCGTACATAATTGGTTTGTAAATTAGCATTATCTATGTTATTGCTGAATGTATTTCAAAGAGGCTTTGCAGTGCTTTAAATGCCATGGCACCAGCTTCTTCCCAAACGTGGGTATCCGATTTAGCTTTTTCATGAAATGACGGTCCTTATGGCCTTAGCAACGCCTTTTCTAAATCAGGTCCTCAAGTTAGACCATCTGTTGTAATATCTTCAGAATTCTGGCATGCCTCTATAAACAGCTAAATCACAGAGACCGGGACTATAGTATAGCATGCTCTTTAAAGCATAAAGGATTTTTGTTGCAATATTGTCTGCATGGACAGTAGCGAAGCTCTAAAACTATTATTTTTAGTTGTGTTAAATTTCAAAGCTCTAGCACTAGGAGGCGCTGGGATGGCAGTAGAGAGAAAGATCTGTACCTGGAGCCATGTTTACTATCTATAATCATTAACGCTATAGAAAACAAAAGTACTGTATGGGAATTAAAAACTTGACCACGTGACATAGCGTAATAGTTTTTAATTCCCATACATTTCCCTCGTTTTCTATAGCGTTAACGATTTTGCAAACATGGATAAGGCTACAGTTCGTTCATTCCCGAGTGTGAACAAAATTTATAATTCTGTACAAAAAAGGAGCGTTGATTCGGAAATTTCGCAATCATTACCTTCACATGCATTATTAAATATTGTACCTTTATACTCAGATAATGATACAGAGTTAGTGATCACTCGGCCTGACGTGACACAACCGCGGCCCGTGGCGTGACTTCTCGTGGCGCAACTTAGTACAGGTCAAATTTATACGGCTTTGCAGTCTAATACGGTCATGTATTTAGGGTTTGTTTATTTATGTTAATGTATATCTGAACTTAATTACTGCTGTAGCGTGCTTCGGTTTTGAACGGATTACCTCTGTTAATTTGATTCTAACAATTTCGTACTTCCCAAAATCTTCTCTATACACCTGTTTAGTATTTGTTACTAGCTTAGAATCTCAGAGGAACCTAAAATTTAAAATTTCCCGGGATAAAAAGTAACCTATGTGTTAGACCAGCCATAAACTATATTATTTTCTTAGAATATTCCTTGAATTACGAGGATGGTTCTTACGTAGAGATTTTTTTTTAAAATTGCCTGAAATATTCTACCCGTCGAAGCCGGGGCGGGCATCTAGTTTATAATATTTGTCTATATACATATCAGGATCTTAGTGTGGTTTGTTTTGTTACTATGTGTGTGATAATTTTTCTTTTTTCTTTAATCCAGTCTGAGTGATCACATGGTCATTAAAACCCAGCTTTACACTCTCACAATAGCATAGAGGTTGAGTAGGTCTTGTATAGAAACCTCGACAAATAAGGCTGATAATATATGACTTACTGACCTTCCTTGACCTCGCCGAGGTTGAGACTTAAGATCAGCCATTGTAATTATAATATCTTTTGTTTTATTATGTGAACGTTCAACTTGTAATTACTGTATTTTAAATGACCCCAATAATCTTTGAAGGCAGAATTCATCCAGATAATAAATAATTTCGTTAAATTTTTATTTAAAAAGTTAGTTTTTCTTTATTAAACTGTGTCCTTTCTAAAAACTTAGATGATCAGATACAGTTTAAATTAATTTTGAGTTGGAAAAAATAAATACATATATTTTATTTTGGGGTCAGCAATGCGTGAGTGATGCCCCTGATGTTGCAAGCATCTAAAGGCTACGGTAACCCCTTACCATCAGGTGGACCCTTCCCATAATAGTATTAGAAAAAAAACTGAAAAAATGTATGTTTTGTTACAGATGACAAGCAAGGTAAACGTCAGCGGCCCCATGATATGTCCCTTGCGGAACCCCCGCACACGATGGAGATTGCACAGATCCTGATCTCTCTACTCCACGCGTGGGGACTAGATCCTGACCTGGATAGGGTCTGCGAGTCAAAACTAGGCTTACTGCGCCCGATGGTAAGAATATAATATTGATAGATTGGTAAACAGTTGGGATAACATGTGTCGAATGCTCTTTAGAAATCCAAAGAAAGGCGATTCACATAATATTGATTGATGATCATTGATTTAATCGGCTACGTCATCACATGTTTCGTCTATCCCTTTCTCATATGCGCGATTAAATAAGGATGGCAATACTTTTTATAGCTATTAAAATCGATGATCGCTCTATCTTTAATTCCCCATTTGTCAACTACCCAGGTACCGGTATGCTTCGGAGTAGTGTCCCGCCATGGGCACATGTCGGTACAGTTGCCCACGTGGCTGGGCGGCTGGGCGGAGGCCTGCGCGTCCGCACCCGACGACCCTCTGCTCCTCAAATCCGCCCTACCCGCAGAGCTGCTCAGACAGGAGAAATTGACCAGGTCAGTATTTTTTATACCACTAAGGGGGCACACAAGCGCACGACTCAACTGATGGTAAGCAGTCACCGTAGCCTATAGCCGCTAGCAACACCAGGGACATCACTAACGTGTTGCTAAACATGTTGATGAGGACTCACTGTGCTAACAACAATACTACTAGCACAGCGTATTCTCGTGGAACACTGGTAACCTTACTTACCCCAAAAACACAAACTGCATAAAAGTTGTGTTATTTGAGTGAAGTCTTCTGTAAGGTGGAGGACAAGTTCCCAGCCGGGCGGCACCATGCCTACACCATAAGGGACTTGGTGCGATGATATGTATGTAAAACCCTGTTCTTCATTGCGCAGACTATTCTCTTCGAAGCTACACTGGGAGCTGTCTACCACCCTGACCACGAATCACCTGCTGTCCATCGTAGCGTTGGCCAACACTCTAATGTCCATGAGCAACGCCAGCTTCGTCCCAGAACAGGAGGTCATGCGCCGCTTGCACAGGTAAACCCAACTAAGCTAATCTATACACTTCTGCCCGTGATTTCGTCCGCGTTGAGCTTAGAACCTAACATTTCCCCGTGATGAAAAGTATCCTATGTGTTAATCCAGGCTATAGACTATCTGTGTTCCAAATTTCATCCAAATCCATTCAGTAGTTTTTGCATGAAATAGTAACAAACATTCATCCATACTCACAAACTTTCGTATTTATAATATTAGTAGCCTTTTCGCAGTGATAAATTTATCAACATCATCAAACCTAATTTGATAAATTATCACTGAGTTACATCGTTTACTCATTTTTCACCACCTTTCACCAGCATAATTATGCTGGTGGAAGCTTTTTTCCGTCACTTAGGGAGAAATTACTTTTTATTTCATAATTAAATCTTTCGTTGGCATCCTTAGGGTTGCCGCGATTATATAGTCCGGGCGACAACCCTAGTGGCAGGGTCACCAATGTTGCCATACGATGTTGTGATATCAAGAATAAGGTGAAATGACACGACCGTTCCCTTGAAGCTGTGTTTATTGCCTCCGTCGCCGTCGATACACTTAATGTTATCTGTTCCTCGCAAGCCGTGATGTGTATGAAGTATGATCGTCTCAGGCCGTGATGTGTATAATGTTTGTCCCTCCTCGGCCTATGGGTATGGCATTTGTCCCTCCCATGGCGTCATGTGTCCCTCCCAGACCGTGATGTGTATGATATCTGTCCCTCCCAGACCGTGATGTACATGACATTTGTCCCAGGCCATGATGTGTATGATGTTTGTCCCTCTAAGGGTGTGATGTGTACGTAATTTTTTCCTCCCGCGTGATGTTTAAACATTTGTACCCCCCAGGCCGCGATGTGTATGATGTTTGTCGCTCCCAAGGCGTGAAGTGTGTTATGTTAGTTCCTCCCAGGGCGTAGTGTGTATGATATTTGTCACTCTCTGGCCGTCATATGTATAGAATGTGTTTCTCCCAGGTCGTGATATATATGATTTTTGTTCGTCTTAGGGCGTGATGGGTATAGTGTTTGTTGTTCCCAAGCCGTGATGTATATGAAATTTGTCCCTCCCAGGCCGAGATGTGTATGATGTATGTTCGTCGCAGGGCGTGATATGTATATTGTTCGTTTGTCACACCAGGCCGTCGACCCGCAGCTCGTCGTCGTGGGCGGGGGACGAGGAGCGCGAGGAGCAGCTGGCGGCGCAGCAGGCGCACATCAAGCAGGGCTGGTCGCTGCTCGCCACACTACACTGCGTACTGCTGCCCGACAAAGTGCTCGCCGCTGGTCTGTACTACACTACTATTCTTGATACATATATACTAATAATATAATGCTGAAGAGTTTGTTTGTTTGATCGCGCTAATCTCAGGAACTACTGGTTTGAATTGAAAAATTATTTGTGTTGGATAGTACATGTATCGAGGAATGCTATACTAGCTGCTAGTATAATTATAAAAATACAAAAAAGAACACAATAGTTCGTAGGTACGTCGCCAACAGTGTGTATAAGTATTAAGTAAAAAAAATTAAAATACTCTACCTACTTAATGAAAAGACAATATAATAATTGATAGGTACAGAGAATAAATAGGTCGCAACTAACTGTCAATGAAAGTCCCATCAGAACTGTTCAGCAGTTTTATAGATTAGCTTCGACAAACAGACAGACAGACTAATTAAAAACCCTTGCTTGAAATATCTGACACTGCGATGGTGCCTACCTAGCCGGACTCTTGCAATAAGAGGCCTACCACCTAGTATGTGTACGTACACTAGTGCTCGGCGGTAGAACATCTGACACTGCGGTGGAAAGGAACCTCCCAATAAGCCTTCCTTCTCCCCCCAGGTGCGAAGAGCTTCAAGCGTCCACAAGTGGAGATGTTAGCGCGGAGGTGGCAACACCACTGCCTGGAAGTGAGGGATGCTGCGCAAGCGCTGCTGTTAGCTGAACTTGGCCGGTGAGATTCTAAATCATTTTTTTTTATATTTTTTTTATACCACTATGGTGGCACACATGTGTACAGCCCACCTGATGGTAAGCAGTCACCGTAGCCTATAGCCGTTAGCAATACCAAGGGTATCACTAACGCTTTGCCAACCATGTTGTTAGTGAGGACTCACTGTGCTAGCAGCATTACTATTAGTGCAGCGTATCCTCGTGAAGCATTAGCAAACTTACTCACCGCAGAAACACAACGCCACATTAAAGTAGTGTTAATGATACCCCTAGTATTGCTACCATCAGGTGTGCCGTATGCATGTGTGCCATCTTAGTAGTATATAAAAAAAGTACAATGACTTGACATGTCTGTTCTAGGCTGGGTCCCAAAGGCCGTAAAGCCCTAGTGGACAACTGGGCCCAATACCTGCCCCTATACACTCACACGGAAAGCATCAACCCTCACGCATCTCAGAAAGAACAACCGGAGAAGACGAAGGATGTGAGTGCATTCTCTTAAATCCCTGTGAGGCCTGGTGTTACATGCCACACCGACGTACGGACACAAGTTTTTCTTAATACTACTACGATCATTTAAAGTCGTGGTGGCCTTGTGGTTGAAGCAACGGCCTGTCATCTGATGGGCCCAGGTTCAAATCCCGGCCTGTACCAATGAGTTTTTCTAAGCTTAAGTACAGTGACTTATCACACCAGCTTTTAAAAAGAGAGGTAGTGCGCTTTGGGATTTCCCGTGGGTTTTCCCATTTAAATTGGGGCCACCCGACTGGGGACAGTACCTCCACCTGACAGAAGACCCCAGTGAAATAACACTACTTGATGTAGTGTTGTGTTTCTGCGGAAAGTAAGGTTGCCAGTGCTCCATGAGGATACGCTGGGCTAGTAGTAATGCAGCTAGCACAGTGAGTCCTCATCAACAACATGGTTGGCAACCCGTTAGTTATATCCCTGGTATTGCTAGCGGCTATAGGCTACGATGACTGCTTACCATCAGGCGGGTCGTATGCTATGCTTGTGTGCCACCCCGCCTGATGGTACGCGGGTACCGTAGCTTATGGACGCATGAAACACCAGTATCTGATGGTGCCTACCTTGCCAGAAATCTCTTCACACCCTTTTTGAAGAATCCCGCACATGAGAAAGGGATTGCAATACTTTTAGTCCTGTCAAATTAGTTTAGTTAAGTGTTTTAGTACAACAAAATTGACACCAATGTTTACTTAAAATGCCGTGATAGCCGTGTGGTATGAAGCGTTGCCTGCTATTCTAGAGACGCAAGTTCGAATCCCACCGGTCTGTACCAATGAGTTTTTATTAGTTAAGTGCAGTGATTAGTCACACCACGAGCATTACGGTGAAGGAAAACATCGTGAGGAAACCTGCATACGTCTGAGAAGAAATTCAAGGACGTATGTAGTGCCTAAGAGACGGCGACGGACTCACTATCTGTCACGTTGGCATCAAATTATCTTCGGTGGAATGTGGGTTTATGTATTATTATTCTCATTATTTATTTATTTTCTTATTTTAGGTATTTTTTTACAATATTTTTAACTTAAAAAATATTATTAAAACACACCTAACCTAGAGAACCACCGGTAACGTGGCGCAAGTCCAGCTACCGGTGGTTATCATCAATATTATTATCTGTATATTATTATTATTATCAATATGACAGCAAGAGGAAGAGTTTGAAGAAGAAGAGG
Source organism: Falcaria lacertinaria (assembly GCA_951449985.1). Lineage (NCBI taxonomy): Eukaryota > Metazoa > Arthropoda > Insecta > Lepidoptera > Drepanidae > Falcaria > Falcaria lacertinaria. Next base: position 3,675,098 of record OX602136.1, on the reverse strand, counting down.
AGGAGATAGTCCGCAAGCCTTCTTCTCTCGCCGAACTGAAGCGGAAACAAACGACCTCTGTCGTACTCTTGGGGGTCATCGGGGCGGAGTTTGGACAGGATATCACCAGCGAAGGTATTGTTTTCTTTATACCACTGGCCCACCTGATGGTAAGCAGTCACCGTAGCCTATAGCCGCTAGCAATACCAGGGGTATCACTAATGAGTTGCCAACCCTGCAGAAATCTCTTCACAGCCTTCATAAAGAATCCCATGCTGTACTACTTTGGGAGAAATGCGGAGCTCATTCCACAGTTTGATTGTCTGTGCAAGCGTCCATATAGGCTACGGTAACCGCTTACCATCAGGCGAGCCGTATGCTTGTATGCCACCTTAGTGGTATTAAAAAAAATACATAGGCTATTATATTATATTACTACCCGGGCGAAGTCGCGGGGAAAAGGCGATACTTTATAAAAGACACAATGTATGTGTTTCGCTTTGCACTGTATAACTATATTATATCGATTATAATCATCAGCTTCGTATTGAGTTCTATGATTTGCAACAGTACGCTTTATATATAACTTGCTCTCTCTCGCAGGTGCCGCTGGCAATAAGAGGAGGAAGGACGGAGACAGTAGAAAGAGCTCCGTCGTTGAAGGTCAGTTACTAATGCAATGGTTTTAATTCTATCCTGTATTGCATTAAAATGAGACTTTTTATTACAAACACATAAATGAGTTTTTGGCTGGAATCAGGCGGAGCGGTTGAGATTTTTCTAGTGTCTCGTAAATTGTGTTATAGTCACTGACCTACTAATACATGGACTTATAGTCTGCGCACAAAAGTTAACTATAATAGTATAGATACATGTATCTAACTACATATTGGTGTGCTTCGGACACGTTTATTTTGAATATTGTACTAGACCCAATGTCTGTGTTAGTACGTCAGTGGTTATAGTGATCTTTAGTGTAATTTCGGCGTCAATATATACAGTAAAGATTTTTCAATGGAACCAGTGTGGTGTGTGTGTGTGTGTGTGTGCAAACTTCACTGAATCGTGTATTTATGTATTGTTCCGTTGTGTGAGTGTGTGTGTGTGTGTGTGTGCAGGGTTCACTCTGAGCGCGTCCACGAACCTGGCGCGCCTGACGGCGCTGGCGCTGACGCACCTGCTGCTGTCGGCGCCGACGGCGCGGCTGCCGGCGCACACGCCGCTGCGCCGCGCCGCCGTCGACCTGCTCGGCCGGGGGTTCACCGTCTGGGAACCATACCTCGACGTCAGCCACGTGCTATTAGGTAATACTTTAAAAAACAACATTTATTCAGTTTAGGCCCCTCAGATCAAATAAGAAAGGTAAATGGAACTGTGCCAGCAACGAAGTGACACCGGTTAAAACTACGCCTTGCAGAGTACATATACACAAAAGTCCATTTACTACATGTTTAAAAAACTTTTCCTTTTCTGTCATTTTGTAACACGCCGGCAAAGCTAGGCAGTTACGGATCCAGGGTCTAAGGAGCCAAGATCCCCCTCAAACCAAAATCCCGGATCGATCCGTCTCCAAGCGGTGGTACCGACTGGAGTGTGAATCTGGGCCAAATGACATTTAGCTATTTATTTGTAAGGTTCACCAACAAAAATATGTATATATTTATTATATAAGAGTATTATATATATATATAATAACATAGTTTTTCATAAATAGTGAATGTACATACCAGTTAAGGGTAAACACAACATGAATTAAAAATGTATACAGTATACAGTCCGGGGTTACAGTTGGGAGAAATCATAATAACGCGCAAAGTAAACTAAAAAATAAAAAAACCGGCCAAGTGCGAGTCAGACTCGCGTACCGAGGGTTCCGTAATAATAAAGGTAATTTGATTATTTTACAGCCGAAAGCGACCAAAGACTCAGTCATTTCATATTCTCAATTTGATAACTCCACGCGTCCTTGGGATAACAATTCTTGACAGACAGACAGACGGACAACTATGTGATCCTATAAGGGTTCCTTTTTTCCTTTTAAGGAACGGAACCCTAATAAAAAAACCTTTAGAATCTTGACTCCTGGTAAAGTACCGTTTGTCCAGGATTGTTGGAGATGTGCTCCGACGCGGACAAGCTGGTGCCGTCCATGACGTACGGCCTCCCGCTCACGGCGCAGGCGGACTCCTGCCGCACCGCCAGACACGCGCTCACACTCATAGCCACTGCCAGGTATCTACTTTTTCTTATAGCCTGAGTTGTATTTGAGCCATAAAGTCCACCACACTCATCTATCTATATCTTTTGACTAGGTTTCGAGAACCTGTCGAAATGTCAAAATGTCTAAATTTCAGTTCATACGAAGTTTTTTTTACGGGTTGCCAATCATTTTGTTGATGAGGAGTCACTGTGCTAGCAGCATTACTACTAGCCCAGCGTATCCTCGTGGAGCACTGGCAACTTACTGCTTACTTACCGCAGAAACATAACACTACATCAAGTGTATTGATCGTGTGGTGTGCGTAGGCCGGCCGCGTTCATCACGACGATGGCCCGCGAGGTGGCGCGGTGCGCGGCGGCGGCGGCGGGCGGCGTGCCGTCGGCGGCCTTCCTGGCGCTGCAGCGGGGCCGCGCCGAGGTGCTGCGGGGGATCGAGCTGCTCATCGACCGCATGCACAACGAGGTCGCCGACCTACTCGTCGAGGTCAGTGCCCGACATCAGCATTCTGAAAGAAAGAAAGATAGAAAGAAGAATAATGAAAGAAAGAAATAAAGATAGAAAGAAAGAAAAAACATTTAGTCATAACAACAAAAACAGTCGAAGGCGATACGAAAACGTTGTCGCAATCTATTCATGCTATAGTCACACTCATATCGGGACCCCGAAGGGGTAGGCGGAGGCACAACTACCACTTTCCACCGAAGATAATATGGTGCCAACGTGACAGATGGTGAGTCCGTCGCCGTCTCTTAGCCGCTACATATGTCCTTGAATTTCTTCTCAGACGTATGCAGGTTTCTTCAAGATGTTTTCGTTCACCGTAAAGCTCGTGGTGTGACTAATTACAGTTACACTTAATTTTTTTTACCACTAAGGTGGCACAAAAGCTTAAGACCCACCTGATGGTAAATGGTCACCGTAGCCCATATACGCTATCAAAATATTAACGCAACCAGGATACCTTTGCGACACGCAAGATTGTACACTACGAGATTTAGTTCCCACTATAGGGGCGTAGTAGGCGTAGTTCACTATAGGGGCGTTTTGTATCGAAATTCCAGTCATACATAAACATCACAGGTCACAATGGATATTTTTCAATTAACAATACGAATAGTTTTTCGCAAAGTTAGAAGCTCAGGCATAATCTCATTTGCATTAACATTTTTACACAAAAAAACAGGTTATCCCAGGTGTACTATTCCGCAGGTGATGGATATAATCTTGCACTGCGTCGACCAGTCCCACTTGAAGAGCAAGGGCCTCAACGAGGTGTTCCCGGCCATCTGTCGCTACAACCAGGTGTCGCACTGCCCCGCCACCAGGAGGATTGCAGGTTTGATTCGTTGAAAGCTTAACCATAGAATATTGTATATAATGTTTCGATACTAGGGGAAGAACTGACATTGCAATAATAGAGGTAGGACTCACCTTGCAATAATAGAGGTAGGACTCACCTTGCAATAATAGAGGTAGGACTCACCTTGCAATAACATAGGTAGCACTCACCTTTCAACACCAGGGGTAGGATTCACCTTGCAACAATACAGGTAGAACTCACTTTGAAACAACAGGAACAATATCGCTCGAACGTTGACAACCATGTAGGAATTTAATTTAAGAAGCCGCTCTTCCCATGATAATATATTCTGTTTATTGTGATATTATGATGTATGGTGTGTGATGTGTGTGATGTGTGTGATGTGCCAGTGGGCAGCCACACGGGGCAGCTGGCGCTGTACGAGCTGCGCGCGGGGCGCTGCCAGTCGCTGCTGGCGCACCGCGGGCCCGTCACGGCCTGCGCCTTCAGCCCCGACGGCCGCTACCTCGTCTCCTACGCCACGCACGACAACCGCCTCTCCTTCTGGCAGACCACCGCAGGTACACTTTATCTCACCACATTACGTCTTCACACTGTACCTCACCACACCCTACCTTATCACACTCTACATCATCACACTACGCCATCACAGTACGTCTTCACCAACAACGTCATTTAACACTCTAACTACGATCTAACGACGATGTAGTTATGATTTTACTTTTTATTTCAAATGGCAGCATTCTATCGCCCAAACTAATGACAGTCATGTATCTAATTAAAATGTGGACAATAGATGTGTTATGGACAACCACATGAATACAACAAGAACAATATTGTTGTATGTGGCTTTCATCGTCTACAAATATCTTCCCTTCTTATATTATGCTTATGTGTTGTTATGAATCTCTATCAATATCCAGCAAGCCGTGATGGAGTCAATGGACCGGAACCGATGGCGGCAGATCGTTCACCTGAAACTAAGTGACCACGATCCTCAGTAAGGAGGGACCTGAGATAGGGTTGCTATGAATAAATGTATTTTTGTTTGTTTGTTTGTTTGTTTGTAGGCATGTTCGGTCTGGGCGCGGCGCAGACGCGGTGCGTGAAGTGCTACTCGACGGCGCCGATGGCGGACGTGGCGCGGCTCAACCCGGCGCGGCTGGCGCGCCTCGTCTGGACCAACTCGCGCACCGTCACGCTCATGCTGGCCGACGGATCAGAGACACGGTTCAATGTTTAAATACATCTGATGACGTCGCGCACAGGGCCGGCGTTAGGGGGGAGTGATAGGGCGACATCTCAGGGCGTCAAATTTGGGGGAGGGCGCCATACGAAAAATATAAAACCACATTAGTGCAAATTCTGTTGTTCAAAATGACTAAACTTAACGAATTTGACAGGTCTAAAAATGTTGCCATCTTTATTTAACCCCGCAGTTGAGAAAGGGATAGCAAGACTTGGCACCAATGTGTATTTACCGCGACACTTCGACCAACTTGCGTCGGACGAGCCGAGTAGCCCGAGTACCGGATGTTTTTCATCCCCCAAGCCGGATCAAGGGCGGGGCATAAAGATACCAGCCTAGATAGGGGGTCATGACCCCTTTCTAGGCTGGTTCAAGTCAGAACTCGTTTCGATAAAAAACAAAAGAGACGTGTAAGGGTGGCGATTGAAAGATTATTGTGGCGTCGAAATCCTTTATAAGAACAAAGGGTGAACATAACAATGGTATTGCACACATAGGTTACTTAGTAAACTTTAGGTGAATCAAGAGAGGTAGGGCGATTTGGGATTTCCCGTGGGTTATCCCATTTAAATTAGAGCCGCCCGACTGGGGACTGTACCTCCGCCTTACAGAAGACCACAGTGAAATAACACTACTTGATGTAGTGTTGTGTTTCTGCGGTAAGTAAGGTTGCCAGTGCTCCACGAGGATACGCTGGGCTAGTAGTATTGCTGCTAGCACAGTGAGTCCTCATCAACAACATGGTTGGCACCCCGTTAGTGATACCCCTGGTATTGCTAGCGGCTATAGGCTACGGTGACTGCTTACTATCAGGTGGGCCGTATGCTTGTGTGCCACCATAGTGGTATAAAAACAAAACCTAGGTACTCGAAAACAATACTGGGCAAGGAGTTGACCGCATATGTGGCTATGGAACTCGATGCTTCCCTAGCATAGGCTTTGGAACAGACTACACACGTATGGTTATCGCCCTCAGCGAAGTTCACTTGATGACTGCATAAGTGGCTATCGATCAAGCTCGCCTCCTAGCTAGTGTGCTACTGCTGCTGCTTATCGGTAGTGGGCTCGTTGACGATGGTGCCGTGTGCGAACGCGTGGTGGGAAGGCCGCCTGAGATAGGTAGTCGATGTGCGAGCTACATATAAAAATATATTTCTTTGGAATTCGATTTATTTTATTGTAATTTAAATTGGAGCGTGTCCTGACTAGAGTTAGACAATATGACCCCCTGACCTGAAAGCTGGATCGATTGTTCATCTCTCCACATAAATCGTACTCTACGGTGCACCTTTATATTATTAATCAATTTTCATTCCTTTATTGTGTAAAAATCTTTAGTTAGTGTAAATGTCGTAGGATCAGGGGTCATCCTTAACTAACGTCACACAAAAAGAGTGTTGAGGGGTCGACGAAGTGTGATATTGGGTGACAAGGGGTGATAAAGCCCTATGTTTGGTGACGTCACATTTCAAAATCTAATCTGCGCGAAATGAAAGTTGGCAAAAAATCCAAATTTCATAAAAGTTGACGTCACACTAGGGATGGAGGTCTCACAAATGTGACAAGTTGTAACAAAGACGAGGAGGTCAAAAATTATTAAATTCGTGTGACGTAATTTATGGATGGCCCCTTACTAAAAGTTCATAACGAATCGTACATAAACACCTTATATAAGCTATGTATATACTTACACCTTGTTAATTATATTTATATAAATTATGCTATTAACTCTATATTATGGATGTTGTAGAAATGTTATGTTGAAACTGTATCGTTATTTAATAAAAAGTATTATCCGAATTGTTTTTTTACCCCTGACGCAAAAAGAGTGGTTTGTGTGTCTGTCTGTGGCATCGTAGCTCCTAAACTAACAATGAGATTATGTTTTTTTATTTTGTTTGAAAGGTGTTGTGCGAGTGTTCTTAGCTTCTTCAGCCGTGTGAAGATCAGCTCTTTTCTAGTTGCTGGGGTTTCAGCTAAAGATCGTCGTTTTTTTTTTATTTTTGTATCCTGTGACTTCAATTACATTCATTGACATGGTAACCCTGGCCATCAGGTCAGGATTATAGTAAGTTGTAGTGCAGCATCAGCTGCAGCATAATCTGGAATCTACAGGACACTCCTCAACAACTTACATCTGTGCCGGTAGCAGGAACATTGTCGAAATCGTATTCGAAAACGTAACTCGCGAAATGTCAAAATTGTCATACTAATTTTTAGTTCAACTTTTCACCGCCGCAGCGCTGTTATTTTTCCAATACAAAATAGTCGAAGGCGATACGAAAACGTTGTCGACAATGTTCCTGATATATATCCAGCACTGATATAGTGTTTGGGCTCATAGCAATGGTCTCAATGAATACAAAGTCATGATAAACCTACCCTGATGCTGCAGCTTGATCTAGATCCTGCAGGACACTCAACTCACCAATTTACAGCATATATACAAGCCCCGCGCGTTGATATTGCGATGGAACCTTGTCTCAATAACAGCTGCGTGACGTCATCCACCGCAAAAAAGTACAGACAGCAAAAAGGCACGGTTTATATTTTGAATCAATAACTTAGAGTCCTCTTTCTCCTTCACCAAATAATTGTCGACTTTAATAATCATTTCACGAGCACGGCTTTTAATAACTTTCTTAATCAGTTTAACAGAATAAGTATGATAACAATAAGAAAAATAAAACAGGATAACGAAAATAAAAAGCTATAAAAACACGTGGTAGAGGTACTCAATACACGTAAGCGCTGACTGACCATGCGAACGGTACTGACAGTTCAACTACGTCACTAATATGGCCGCCAGTCGCAATATCAACGCGCGGGGATTATATACAGTGTATGGTCTCATTGCAATGATCTCAATGAAAACAGTGACATGATAAACCTTACCAGTGCAGGATCATCTGGAATTTGCAGAATACCCAACACCTCACCAACTTACAGCAGATATACGGGTTTATGCTCATTGCAATGAGCTCACTACTTGATGCACTGTTGTGTTTCTGCGGTAAGTGAGGTTGCCAGTGCTCCGCGATGATACGCTGGGCTAGTGGTATTGCTGCTAGCACAGTGAGTCGTCATCAACAACATGGTTGGCAACGCGTTAGTGATACCCCTGGTATTGCTAGCGGCTATAGGCTACGGTGACTGCTTACCATCAGGTGGGCCGTATGCTTGTGTGCCACCTAAGTGGTATAAAAAAAATGGTCTCATCAAATAGATTATACTTAGATGATAGATAAACGGTGATCATGATCCGGTGATGGAGTAGGAAAGAGTAATGAGGATAAATTGGTGATGGTGAGATCCTAAGATACATTCACTCTTGAACTGATAAATACATATTGGTATACGATGTAGTACCATTCGAGGCAAATTAATGTAGGAATGTGTAAAGTGAATGAATTAATGAATGAATAATGTATGTATGTTTAGATATGGTATGGTACCATTTTCAGCTTTGATTTTCAGTAACCAATTTTGGCGATGCAAAATCTAGTGTGGCATTTCGTGTACCTATCGCTCCGTAAATTATCTGAGTGTATGTGGGGATCGATTTATCGATCGAGCGTGTTTAAATAGAAGAAATAAAATTTTAAACCCCGACACAAAAAGCCTCTAAAAAGTTAATAAATAATATGTACCTCCCTATGGGGCCTTTAAGCTTGTAAAAAGTTGCAAAGTAAATTAATCATAGTGATCCAAGCGTCGTCACATCGGAAGGCCGCTCAGTTTAAAAAGGATACGAAACTAAATATGATAAAGTAGGTATGACATTCATTAATAAGCTAAGTGAATACCAATCATACGCATTTATAATTAATTTATAAAACTAAAATAATTAAATAAAAAACTAATTACTTTAGACTTACACTTTTATTATTATAAACTTTAATAATACAAAAGGGTGGGAAATTAGCAAAACATATTTATGGTAACACTAAAAAGTACACGGCAAAGGAAAGAATGCGAGAAGCATTTTGGCATACACAGTCAGTCTCACAATTAACACGAATCTAAAGACAGCACTCAAGCTGAAACACATCAACCCGTTTAAACTATAGAGCGTGCCAAACCCATCCTCACGCTCAAAAAGTTCGTAATTGTAACGTTCCAGAGCGGGGAAAAAATAGAATATCCTGTTCTGGCGGAAAAAGATTCAACTTTTTTTTTTTTATCTGTTACTTATAAAAACTAAAATATTTATTCATAAATAGAACAATTATCAAGACTGTCAAGTCATAACAAGAATAATATTTAATGTTTGAAAATGGAACTACCAAATCGGTGATTTCTTCGCCGGAACATACATTGCGTTGCGGCTACAGTAGAAATAAATAGTAGATTGTTATACAAGCTGCTAGTGACCCACCGAGTTAGTCCAAAAATAAATTATTGTCATCTTCAATTTGTAATTAGAGAAAAATTCTAAAGATTTCGCGCCAAAAATGAAGTGAAGAAGTGGAATGCTCTCTACTCTCTGCCTACCGCGTGAGGGACTGACGTGATGATATGAATATGTCACCGGAAGATAACAAGATCCGCAAATTTATAAATTTCCTAGGAAATTTATCAACCTTCGTAGAATTCTAAACGCGAGATTAATTGTATTGTTTTTTTTGTTCGGTAAGTTTATTAATTTGCGAAAATGTGGGCGAAAATAATACAATTAATCTCTCGTTTAGAATCCTACGAAGGTTGATAAATTTCCTAGGAAATTTATACATTTGCCGTTCTTGTTACCTACCGGTGACATATATATTTCTGCACTCCTCTCGCCATTGGCAGGGAGTATACAGCCTAACATAGATAATATTCTTTATAGGACACAACCAAACTTGTCTCGCACTGTACGTAATACCAATTCTATAGATTTTGAAGCTTGAAGTCTTGTCTACTACAGAACTGGGTCTAAATTTGTTTGGCAATGATGACCTAGCACAACCACCATTGTCCATTTCCCATTTCTAAGGACAAACGGAATATCTTAAAGTTGTACTTAACTAAACTAATGTTAGTTTTTACTACATAAAACACTATGACTAGGAATGTATGTTTCATAAACTTTAAAGATCAGTCAACTTGAAAATCAAATTCCTCTTAATTCGTCAAAAAAACAGTGCCGGTAGCAGGAATATTGTCGACAACGTTTTCGTATCGCCTTCGACTATTTTTGTATTGGAAAATGAACAGCGCTGCGGCGGTAAAAAGTGGAACTAAAAATTAGTATGTCAATTTTGACATTTCGCGAGTTACGTTTTCGAATACGTTGTCGACAATGTTCCTGCTACCGGCACAGTATGCAACAAGTAAAAATAATGTCAAGAATCATCGAATGTAACGATTTGACATAAGCAAATTAAGCAACTCTAAAACCTTACACTATTCACATTATAACTATATTAATGGTGCCAATTACTAAACTTAACTAATTTGACAGGTCTAAAAATATTGCCATCCTCATTTAACCCCGCACATGGGAAAGGGATAGCAAGACTTTTAGACCTGTCAAATTAGTTGTTTAGTAATTTTCAACAAAATACTCCACACCATTTACTCATAATAAAGTATTATTAGTAGATAAAGTATTCTATCTTGTAGTAACAAGATTTTTATATTTTTGTAATGAATAAACTCAAAAACGTATGCACCGATTTTAAAAATTATTTTCAATAACAGAATGCTATATTATCACTGAGTCACATGTGCTATATTATATTTCAACGCGGGATATAATAAGCTAGTATAATATGAATCTAAATAAACTTAATATATCACCGCTCAGAGAATCAGTATTGCTATCTACCGTGGCAATGCTGCCAGATTCTTGGCACGCTCCCGCATGATTCTGATTTGGGTCAGATCTTTTTTGTATAAGTAGATTCACTTCTGTTTTTTGTAACTAGTTTAATCTGTTCTGCGTTGATAATTTTAACTCAACTTATTTGATATCCACAGAAACCGGAATAATAAAAACTAGAAAGAATTTTGTTCTAAAACGCGTGAATTGTGATTTTCATCGCCGTGTAGGGCAGGTTCAAATTTTAATTTTATGGACGCTTTTAGCGAGTATAGTGCGGAAAGCTTCGAGAAGACGAGAAGCGGCGACATCGGTTACAAATTCAATATTATTTTTATTTGACTAGACTTAACAAAGTACTTTCAAAACGTCAGAATCTACAACCGGGTTCAGGGTTCTTTCATTTTGTTTTTGCTGAGAAGAATCCGGCAAGTAGCCGGATTCTTCTCGGCAGTTACTCTTTTCAGAAAAAAAAAACTACATTTTAATCCAGACGACATGAATATTTCTCAAAAATATGTAAAAACAAACATTAATACATGAACAAGTAACGCTTGAATTAAAAATGTAAGCCAGTAGTTAATGAAAAGGCTTGATGACCAGCCTCCACAAGCAGCACCTGTTCACAAGTATGACGCGAATGCAGCCATCACCCTCTTCAACCATTATGGAGGGAAGTGAGCGACCCGTCTTCCCGACACCGCAGCAAGCAAAGGCAGGTTAGTGAGCATGACATTAAAGAAAAATCCTTTAGAATTTCGAAACGAAATTACCATGACTCTCTTCAATCATTTCAATCATTATGGAAGTGAGCGACCCGTCTTCCGGACGCCGCCGCAAGCAAAGGCAGGTTAGTGAGCATGATATACTGAAGCCCCTTAAAGATAAAACCTTTCGAATTTCGAAACTAAATTGCATTCCTTCCATTCCTAATGCCTTATTATTCCAATTTCTGTAGTGGTACCACTAGTTTTCCAGAACATTACTACCGCCACTATTTTAGAGGGGTATTTTTTATACCACTAAGGAGGTGTAGTGTGTAGCATCAGCATAATCCTATAAGCACGTACTTCCCTATACATAGTCCTTGTACTAACACGTAGTATTAAGTATATAAGCTAACGCCTATGTTCTATTGGGACGATTCATCATATAGCCATTATATGACTACAACCTGCTCCAGTGTCTTATTTGACCACCCTATCTGGACCCATTGTGACACCACAGTGGCAAACAAAGCATACGGCCTGCTGATGATAAGCGGTTACCGTAGCCTATGGACGCTAGCAACTTATAACGCTTTTGACGGATATATTACTTTAGGAGGTTCACCATTGATACATTTCATAAATAACTATCTACGTTTCAGGACGCTTACTTAGACGAAAGTTGTTATTTCACCGTCCGGGCCTTATCCCAAACACTGCAGTAAATCTAGCCGGGTAACCGGTCACGTTGCCGGATATTTACACAAAGCGATTGCCCACCGAGGGCCTGCATACAACCTCTTCATAAAAAAACTTAGGACAAAATCCGACGTTACCGTGCTTAACAAATTTTCACACCGTCGAATATTTCCATATTTTATAAAATTAGATTTATATAACATTTATTTGACACTACGTCCACCCTGCTATGCACGGTGGCTTAAAAACTAATACTTTTCTTAAAAATAGATCTAAATAAACCAACAAATCAGACTTCTTCAATGATGAGGTATTTATCATATCAAAGGATCATCATCAATTTTGGTCCAAATCTGCGAGTGCCTACGCTTTTTTTGTATATTCTGTTAGAGTTTGACCGACTGAGCATTTTTTACTGCGGTACCAAACCTGTAGGACCGTTGTAGAACTTTGGTGCCATAGTAATAAATGCTCAGACGGACAAGCTCTAACAGAATATACAAAAAAAAATTGGTTGGCCGGCACTTTCAGATTTGGACCAAATCTGTATGATACATGGCTGATGTCCTTTAACTTATCACTAGCGGTCGCTTAGTGTTAAAAATATACAGTTTAGATATGTGCTTGACATGACATATTAAGACTTGTGTCTAACGCATAAACGCATGGTACTGTGAGTAATGGTATTTTTAAAATAATTTATTTCTAGTGCATTTTATCAAAATATATTAGCGTTATGTATATCTTCTCTATATAAACTTTAGCTATGCCGATCTGTATTTTTGTCCCCTTTTACGACTAAGCGGCTAAACAGATTTTGATGAAATGAAATTATGTTAACTGCTCGCTGGAATCCTACCAAAATATTAATTTCCACTGATCCCAATTTTTTATCCACAGGCGTTTCGCTTTGTTTGCCATCTTAGTGGAGTAAAGGAAGTAAAATGCAATTTTAGCGATTATAACTTGTAGCAGTGTCGTCTTGAAAATCTTCGTCATCCGAATCTAAATTCTCGTTATGATTATTCTTTATCAGTTCCAATACAGAGTCATCGACCTCACACTCTTCCTCTGACGAAACACTTATGGAATCTACGTCATATTTTATCCAATTTTTCGTCCAATCGCCTTTGGTCAACGATAACCAGTTAGTTTTTAAAACTTTAACTAAGTTCACAAGAATGTACAGGCCTTTAGAAGAATGGCTGCATTTCTCTGTATCTACAACCCCGTATAAGTTAAGTTTGAAGCCGTATTTTAAATCGTTTAAGGTTGCTGAGAGATCTAACGAGCGATCGTCGATTGTCAAATTGTAATTTTCCACTCCAATCAGGTGTATTTTGATAAAAACGTTCGATTTTGTTTGCCGCCAGACTAGTTTTGGCTTTGAGAGTTCGTCCACAGGATGCTGCATAGTTAGATTAGACTCAACATTATTTGGCGCTTCTTCTTCCTTCGTTACGCTATTCTGTGCTTCTTTTTCTATCTTTGCAACATTATTTATTTCTATATTATTTTGAGCTTCATCTTTCCTTTCAGTATAATTTTCTGCTTCACCCTCGTCATCTTGTATTTCAGTGTCTTTTAAAATCTCTTTAATTTTTGCATAAGAACCTGGTGCTGATAATTCCTTGATATTATTCTCATTGTTTTGATTTAGGCTTTGGCAAATTGGTTTAACTGCGGACATCATTTCGTCATCACTCATGTTGAGACTCCAGTCATCCTCTGATTGTGAATCTTCAAACAAAGGGACAGATCTTATAGGCTGTCTTAACAGCAAACTTTCAGAGGGTGCTTGATTATAAGGAACTAAATTTTTAGAAGTCAGTTTATCGTCTGACTCGTCAGACGAATTCAAGTTGCAAGAGTTGACAAGCTCCATTTCATCGTTTTCCACAGCCAAATTAGCTTCCACAATAAGCTTATTGAGAATTATATCTTTGTCAGAATTTGTATCTACAACAATGACCGCATATTTATAACCGCCTGTGCTCTCGGCTGTTTCCTGCTTCAAGTATTTCAAGTACATGTACTTCAGGTCGTCTACTAAGCATTTATCGCAGAACCAATTTGTGCAAAACTCTGTCCACTCATCACCGACCGGTTTAACGCCTAGAAGTCTACATTCAATTGCTTGGAATGGTATCTTCTTAACCAATTTCTCAGATATTGGTAGTAATTCTTCAACGTATACGTCTCGCCAATCTCCTTGATCTACAAAAAAGCATTTAACTTTCTTTTTATCTATAAGTTCATCGATTCGCGCTCTTTCATATGTTGAATCGTCTGGAAATTTCGCTATGACAATATCGCCTTCGCTCACGCTAGTCACGCGATCCGAATTTTCTTTCACGTACTGTTTTATATCTTCCAGCAAATAACTTATGCATTGTTCGTATTTAGACATTCGTACGAAGAATTTGGATGGAGATTCTGCACAACTGAAAAAAACTTCACAGAAATCTTCGGTATCCAAATAAGACCAGGATGGTTCTACCGCTGATTTAATAACAGATTTATGTTTTTGTGTTTTCTTTGGTTCTTTTGCTTTAGTGGCGCTTTTAATAGAGGAACACGGGGTTTCGTTTTCTAGATCGATTTGTTTATTAAATAACGGTTCTATATTTTCTTTTATTTCTTCTGTGTAAGCCTTTTTATTGGGCTCTCTCTCAATCTCGGCTATTTCATTTCTATTTTCGTAATCCACATGCAATGTTTCATTCTTCAATTGCAATTCTGCATCAATGTCACAAACTGAATCCACATCGCTCAGACCTCCTTTACTTTTGTCATCTAAATATCCTTCCATCGAGTTCTTGTATTGTTGCAATACCATATCGTCACTTCCAGAACGGTCCTCATGAGAATTAGACTGCAGATCCATGTTATCTTCAGTGTTTTCTACAGCCTCTATGATTTTGTTTTCCTTCGTACACATGTCTTGTACTCTGACATTTTGTGTTCTATCGCTTTCCTCTGAATCATGGTCACCCAATTCGTCTTCACTTGAGTCTTGGCTTAGACCTAAATCTAGGCCTTTACAATGATATTTTAGCATCTTAATATGACCACACTTGGATATTGCGTGACCATCCAGTAAATCTTTCTTAAAGTTATGTTTGATCACTGTTTCATTCATCGAAGACAGGTCCTGGCAAGCTTCTAGTGTATCGACGAATATGCAATTGCCTACAGTCAAAGCAATTTTTCCTCTCGCGTATAATTTATCATCGTTATCAGTTACTCGCTTCAGTAAGTCTTTAGCCAAGTCAGTATATGTTATATCCTTGTCTTGTGGCTGAATGTTAGCAAGCCTTACCTGGACTACGTGTGAGTCTATCTTCTTTAATTCATCGGGTAAGTGATACAAGTATATGTCCCTGGTTTTCTCTAGTTTCTCTTCGTCCAAAAGCTTTATCAGAACATAGTTCGGATTGCCGCGGGGGTAGCAATTTAAAATTTTCAGCACTTGGCATCGCGCGTGGAAGTTCATCTTCAGTGATACCGCACAAATGTCGCCAACTTTGGGAAAGCCGTGCAGTTGTTGGTTGGCCAACTTACTGTAGTACATGCCCATTTTTAAAGACAGACTTGTCTGAGGGTACTTCTTGACTTGTCCGTCGAGGATGTTTGACAACAACCTGACAGAGTACGACACAGCACTATGGTAATGGAGAATTTTGAATGTAACTATTCCATGTTTGGGAATTCGATCGCTTGGAGTGTCAAATTCCCGGATTATCGAATGTCGCTCCTCACAGTTCCAGAAATTTGGACACTCTCCAAAAGCCAGCAAGTTATCGCATAATGGCACAAACTTTTTAGCTTTCATCACATCTTTTTGTGCCAATATTTTCTTGCATAGCGTATCTAGCTGCTCTGGAGTCTTATAACCACACCTATTGACGAAATTCAATATTTTCGGCAGCTGTTCCACATTGCTCTCTTCAAGTAGAATGTTTATTTTCACATTCTCATTTTGAACTTTAAATATTGACGCATAATTGTCATTTAATACTGAAAATCTTTTGCAGAACTGCGAGAATAGATGTGGCATGGAGTATTGCACGAGATAATGAGCATCAGTCACGTTCAGATGTGTTAAGTTGCCGTCACAACATATAAGTATAGGTCCTAACAAAGGTTCTTGATAATCAGTGAATGCCACATTCATATTGTAGAGATCGTGCAAGGTCATTGTACCGTTACAAGCAAACACTACGTATTTTAAACCAGTCAGAACTTTATCTAATTGTTCTACTTCATCATCGTCCCTACATACTATCACAGTTTTCTTAGAGCCGTCGATATCCTGCAAAAATTCAAGTACAGAATTAATCTTATTTTCTTTCATAACGAACCTGACTGTTGTATTCGCTTTCGAATACAATACGCACTCTTGGAAAGCACCGACACAAATTACCGTATCAGGAGTCTTTAAGGCCAGAGGTTCCATAAACTTGCACCAGATTCTAGACGAGACTACAAATTGGACCTTTGATTCTTTATTGGCACGATTTTTTAGCATCTCCTTGATTTTGTATATGCATATTTTGATTTCGTTTAGGTACACTATGGACAGACGCTCACAGTCATCTAAAACAAACGTTGCAAGGCGTTTAAGGTCCACCCCCAATCCCACTTGCAGTAAGCGCACAAGCATAGGAGCCGTGCAGATCAAAAGATCACACCCATTCAACAAAGAAGTTGTGATACTCATCTCATCCATGCCTGAATATAAGGCTAATACTTTTTCGTCTAAGCCCACAAACATTCTGGCTAGATGCTCCACGTCAGATACAGACCTAGCTGTGGCACAGATTATTATGCAACTGGGCCCTCCACCTTCAGACTTTCTACTTTGATCTGTGACCAGCCTACATACGGCGGGTAAATAGCCCATAGTTTTGCCACTGTTCATAGGACTGATGATAAAGACGCTATGTCCGCGGAGAATAGTAGGCCAGGACACCGTTTGAATCCTCGTAGGTTCTTTAACGTTCATATTTTTCAAAGCTACCTGGATATTGGGACCGAAAGACAAGTCTCGCAGGTTACAAGTAGGTTGGATACGATTGTTCTTTTTCGTATGCACCATTAAGACGGGACTGACTAACTTATCGACAAAAACTGATTTTGACCTTTCAACATTTTTAAAAGGATTAACATTGGCTTTCAAATATTCTATGTTTGTTAATACCGGTGTATTGTCATTTTCTTGTGTCTTTGGGGATACATAATTACTAGTAGCGTTAACCTGTTCTATAATACCACTGATACTTTCGGTATCTGTGTCTATGTCACACTCTGTTTTTAAATTACATTCGGAACTGGTGTCCTTATTTGTAGTGTCCGAGTTAGAAGTTGAATTACTTTGTTTCTTCATGGAATAAATTTTTCTGTATCGTTGGAACAGAATGCTTTTCTTTGTAGGCTTCGATGTAGTTGTTTTCACATTATAATTTTCACTACTGTCGTCTTTGTGAACTTGTTTTGTTTCTGAATCAAATTTACAATGTTCATCCATTTTATCATTTCCATCACTTTCAAACCACTTGTCACTTTCAATCACTTTTCTCTCCAACTCAGAGAGAGGTTTCTGATCAGTACTGGCGAAATATGGTTTTTCAAGTTTCAAAATCTCACATTTCTGATCAAATTTATGATCAACATCTATATCTTCATTACTTTCAACAAATGTAGTTGTCCTGTCTGCAGACTTATCATCTTTTGTCATTTTGAGATGATTCAAATTGTTTATTTCAAAATCAATATTCGAGTCAACATCATCAAACATGTCATTTTTGTGTACTTCGTCATCAATGTCTTCATCCTGTGGTATGGTAGCTGCTTCTGGTAACTGTGCATCAAAATCTTCAATCCTTACTATTTTAAGCGCAAGTTTGGTTTTATTTATATCTGGCGGACCATAGGCTACTATTTTCTCAGTTTTACTGTCATATTCTGGAAGCTTTGCACTTTTTTGGGAAACTGAAATCGAAAATTAAGTAACATCATTAAGGTAATTGACAGCAAAGTAATTTTACAGCTGTGGATGGTGTAGCAAACATTAGTGTATATATTATTATTGCTTTTATGGTCTCTGTGTGTGTTTTACTTGAATTCTTATGTGCGGCAGCCTTACTTCATAGAAATATTAATAATAATGACTATATGTCATGATTGACACTACTTACAACGCTTGAGTTTAGACACACGCGCATGTGAAGTGGGCACTGACGGAAGGGGGTTGCTGATGTTATTTTGATATGTTTGACTCTCTACTGAAACATCAGAAATAAATGTTAATCACATATCAGTAGTAGTCACTACAGATTTTCTCTCTAAGTTTCCTGAATAAGAAAGTGAATTGATTAATTAAGATTGGAGATAAATTTAATACCTGGAACTGCATTCTCCTTTTCAGTAACACTTCTCTCAGCTTCTGTGTCTTTATAGTTTGTTGACAGCTTGCTTGGGAACAAGTTGTAACAAGGACCATCTGGAGATTTGTTAGCATCAGGGAAGTCTCCCAAATTGGAGACAGCATTATCTTCTAAGATCTTTTTTGTCATATAAAATACATCTAAAGCTCTTGAATCTTTATTTTTCGCTTGATTTTTCTTCTGCTCAAGTTTTATTGAATGGGATGGGCTGGACTGTGATTTTGACTTCTTACAGCTTATGGCTCGGCCTAGAGACTCCTCTTCCACACCTTTACACAAATCTAAGTCTCTTAGCTTATTCTGAAGCAGCTGTTCACAATTTTCACGGTTATGTTTGTCTAAGTTTCTCTTTGTCAATACAGACTCCAATTTGTCAGCTTTATGAGAGATGGAGGTCTGTTGCTTAACTGATTTCTCATACAATGCTGCATTCTCTTTCCTATTATAAAAATTGGTAAGCTGTTTTATGACCTCTTTTGTTTTATTTCTGTCCAATTTACTTTTTACATTGCCCGAGCTCAGTTCTTGGTGGAAGAGAGGCACATCTTGCAAGGCAAAGCCAGAATCAGCGAGGTAGGTTATAAGACTTTTCATTTTTCCATTACTTTTCTTTACAATCATATCACCATATTTGTGTAGATTGTTGTCAAATATTGAGCTTCTGAAAATTTGTTACAATAATGGGATTAGTACTATTTTGGTGACAAACAGCTGAACTTATCATAATGAAATTTGGCAATGAGATAGATTATAACCGGGGGAAGGACATAGGCTATCTTTATCTAGAACCATGTGGGCAAAGCCGAGTAAAGGCTAGTATATGTATACAGGCATATAGCATAGCGGACACAAACTTTACATAAATACCTACATTATATAAAAATATCATTATTATAAGATGAAAGAGGTGTGTGACATTAAATCGCAGTCTATTCTATACATACCTACTATCTAACTCCTTCAAAAGGGACTTGCCATGAGACCTATGTGTATGAATGCTTTTTTTTTCGGGTCGCACATAAGAAAACAAAAGCGTAAACAAACTTTATGTCGCAACAATCGCATACGCATAAATAATCTGTAAGTCAGTAAGTCTCAATTACGCACGATGAGTACTGGTTGAAGTTACTAAACTCAATAATAATATATGCCAAACATGCTTTACCAAGTAGGTAGGTACCTGCGATCTATGAACGTCGATTGGAACCATACTTCCTTTGCTTCAACCAAAAGCTTCTTCATCAGCACGACCGCCGCTGGCTTCCATTCGGTACATCTTCGGGTCTGCAGATTACCTACTATATCTATAGACGTGTCCAGCGGGAGTAACCCGTATATGCCCACTTGCTCAAACACATAGTTGTCGTCATCTTTCAGTACTTCTACCCAAATTAAATGGGGATTCAGGTAGTGTAAGACCTGTACCTGATAGAAATCAGGCTCCATGTTGTTTTCACAATATTTTCCTTCGTCTATCAGTAACACAACATTCGAGGAACATTGATAAATTAAATGCTACGTTTGCAGTCTTACAAAGAAATTCTGTTTTATAAAATTAATAATTTTATGACAGGTAAGCACAAGACTTTTGAAAAACCCGAAAATCTACAGTACCAGAAACAACGTGAGGCAAACAAAATAGATAACAAAAGCGTGAAGTGGTTATTTTGAGGTACTCTGTGCAAACAAAGACAATATTTTTGTTATATAAGCCATAGACTTGCGCGCCCGCCCTAACTCAGTAACTTACTAATCTACGATAAAAATAATTATGAATTGGCATTAACAAATGAAAAGCAAAATCTTAAACAAAAGGAATCGAAAAGTACCTACATTACCTACTTACATCTTTTATTGACACAAAACAGACAAAACACGTAATTCTAGCTATACGAGGGCTCATGCATGCTCTTCTTCTTCTTCCTTAGTATGGCAATCAATCCCTTCAGGGACTATATTTGCCAGTGTCGAGTGCTAGAGAATTTTCATGTTTTAAAATTATGCGTGCTCTTTGTAACAGACGTGCTTTATACCTATTTTCAATGTGATACAATATACAATACAGTTTAGTAATGCAATGCACGTATTTTCTGTTTAACCGTATATGCTAATAAACGGTTAAACATTTCGCTTAGAATAAATACGCTGCTTTAGTTATTTTTCTGAGATTAGCATTTACAATTTTTTATTCGTATCTTCCCACTCTGCTTATCGTGAACGCAGCTTTTCCAAGGTATTTTTTTATTTTTATTCCTTTGACAACCAGTGTCGGAGTTTTTGGCGGGAATCAGGCGGAGCGGTTGAGATTTTTTCCAGTGTGTCGTAAATTGTGTTATAGTGATCTTTAATGTGTATTTTTGGTGTCGATATGTGCTGTAAAGTTTCATTTAGTGACTGATTTATAGGAGCATTGGAAATAATGCCATAATACGACTTTTGGGTTAAGTGATTTATCATTTTGGTCAATAGGTCACCTCTAATCTAAAGGCGTGTTACGATCTGCTACTGCCGTGGGTTGTCTCCAGAAACTCCATTGGGCGTTAGAATGCATGACACTAGGCATTTTAATGCGGCAAACACGAGAAATTTTGCAACATGAAAATTCTCTAACACTCGACACTGGCAAAAATAGTCCCTGAAGGGATTGATTGCCATACTTAGGAAGAAGAAGAAGAAGACAACCAGTGTCATTTTTGACAAATGGTCACAAACTGAAATTGACTAAATTCGTGATAAATTCGTCGTGGCGTTTAGCGAAATGAAATGAATCAGTGTTTTCAGTGAAATTATATTCTTTTGTTGTGATTTGCATGGTTATTTTCTGCATATAACAACAGTGACAATAGGTAAGACAAAATACTAACCATTTAATCACAAATATAGTGTTGTTAGAGTAAACTAAAGGTATTTTGTGTAAATTCTCCTTAGCCGTTATCTTTGATGTTTAACCGGGCGTAGTAGTCGTAAAATAGTCCATTAGTGTAAGATTCACCAGATTTCTAGAAGTTTTTGTATTTATTTTAGTAAGTGGCATGTGGCCATTATAATTTAATAATAAATACACACATTCTAAATATATCTACTTTAAAATGTTATATTTTTAAACTGAGTGTGCACATTGCTAACACACTACTATAAAAAGTTTAGCTAATGAACAGCAAAGTATAATGCGCAAATAAATATATTTTATTTCACACCAACATTTGTTATTATTTGACAAGACCGCTGGTCTAGTGGTTAGTACACCTGACTGCTACGCTAGATGTCGTGGGTTCGATTCCCGCCGGGGCAAACATTTATGTGACAAATATGTTTGTCTTGCGTCTGGGTGTTTTGTATGTATTATAAGTATGTATTTACAAAAAAAAAAGTATAAAAGTATTATATCAGCTACTGGTTCCCATAGTACAAGCTTTGCTTAGTTTGGGACCAGATGGCTCTGTGTCATAATGTCCAAACATTATTTATTTATTTATTCATACATAACTTACTCTAGCCTGCCTGTAATAATGATTTACATAAAGGTATCAAAACCTCTTTTCAATACACCATGTTCGCACACTAAAAAGAAGTTCTTTCAAGTCAAGAGTGAAATTGTGCTCTATACTTGCTGCCTACTCCGTAAAGGTCGAAAAGGTCTCGGCTTGATGCTATATTTAAATAAGTATTGGCTTTCAGCAATATGGGTGTTGCAATAAGTCGCTACACGGACATGTCATCCAGTGACATGCTGGCGAGATTCTGCTCAGCGGAGGTGATTTGTGCTAATGATCCATTTTGGAACCAGCTGCTCGCCTTCAACATCAACCCACCCAGTAGTTCGTAAGTGCTTACCATTTTTTTATTTTTAAATTTACCACATCAGACCACACATACAGAGTAGTATAATAAGATATGCTGGGCTAGATAGTAGTGCTGCTAGCACAGTGAGTCTTCATCACAAACAACAGGGTTGGCAATATGTTAATGAGACCACT
This sequence comes from Falcaria lacertinaria, assembly GCA_951449985.1. Lineage (NCBI taxonomy): Eukaryota > Metazoa > Arthropoda > Insecta > Lepidoptera > Drepanidae > Falcaria > Falcaria lacertinaria. The sequence goes on along the minus strand of OX602136.1, from coordinate 3,652,690 downwards.
GGCCTTGCTAGTTAGTGGCTAAAGGCTACGGTGACTGCTTACCATCAGGTGTGCCACCTTAGTGGTATAAAATAAACCTAAGCTAGGTGTCATATTTCTCTGTACCAACCAGTTGTAAAGTTTTAAAATAGTTACAATTTTATTCTTGGAGAGAATTATCTGTGCTAGCAGCATGCATTATTACTGCCAGGACATCATATCACATTGAGGAGCTCTTAGTACCTAACCGCAGAAATATAATTAACTTAAAAACACTCCATCATAATAGTTGTTTGTTTGTCTGAAATCTTTTCCTCCTCTGAGGTCCAATCCTCATTTGGGAGGTCCAGTATGTCCTGCTTGTATGAGATAGTACTAATGTTAAGCTATGGCTTTCTATAATTTAGCTTTGTTCTTTAAGTGCTGTGTCTAATGAGATAAGATTTCAATAGATAGTTAAAAGTTGAAAGCACTTTCTTGTTATGTCTAATCTAAGAATATGTTTATAATGAGATAGGGTTTTGATAGGAAATTGCAGAGAATGTAGGTATTAATGAGAAGTTCATGTCCACTATGTGCTATGTCTGTATACAAATACCTGACTGCTACCCGCCAGGGCAAACATTTGTGTTGGCCTAGTATGGGTGTTTAGCATGTATTATATTTATGTACATAAAAAAAGCAATAGCATATAAGTATTGTATCAGTTGCTGGTTCCAATAGTTCAAGCTTTGTTGAGTTTGGGCCAAATCTGTGTGATAAACTGATAATGGTGTCGATTCTGTTGTTCAAAATTACTAAACTTAACTAATTTGACAGGTCTAAAAGTCTTGCTATCCCTTTCTCATTTGCAGGGTTAAATAAGGATGGCAATATTTTGAGACCTGTCAAATTAGTTAAGTTTAGTAATTTTGAACAACAGAATTGGCACCAATGTCTGAGCATTATTATTCTCAGTGAAGTGATATAATATGTATGTTAGTCTGTAAGGTATATGTAATATGGGCCACTTGCCAGATTTAAATTGAAAAAAAAACTATTATAACTTTCAGGGAAGAGCAGTTGATGTTCGATTCTAGTGTGGAGTCCCTCTTGCAACAGTTTCTGCAGAACAACCTGCAGTCAGGGAACTTGGGCTCCTTGCTTCAGGTGTTCATCACGCGCGCGACTGAACTCCTCGCACAACCTAACACTGATAAGTAAGCATTTTATATTTGTAACTAGCTTTGAACTTGTGGGGGAGCCCCTCTACCCTAGTCTACTCACCTCCTTCATCAGTAAGCGTCAAGACACTTCTTTTTAGGGTTCCGTACCTTAAAAGGAAAAAAGGAACCCTTATAGGATCACTTTGTCGTCCGTCTGTCTGTCTGTCTGTCTGTCTTGGGGTGGGGAATGTTAGCGACGGGCTTACACTACTTTTATATAATACTTTTTAGATATTATTATTCTTTTAATTGTCTATTAAATGACAGTTGTAGTTTTATTTTCCATTATAATCTTATTTTAATTAATCAGCCAAAACATTGGCAGCAAGTTGGTGCCTGTATGTCTGTCTGTCAAGACCCTTTTTTCTCAAGAACGCTTGGTGTTAAAGTTGAAATTAATATCAAATACACGGGTCTATGGTCTCTTTCAGCTGTGAAAATACCAACCGCTCCGCTTGATTCCCGTCACAAACTCTATATATCTTCTATATATATAAAAATAAATCCTTATTTCCCTGGGTCACGGCATCACGCGCTGTACCGATTTCGCAAATATTTTTTTATTTGTTTTTGTTATTGTCAGGAGAAGATTTTTATGTAAAGATAAATTCGAAAAAAAAACCGGTTCCTTTTTAATTTAAAGGCCTTTTCTGCTATCGTGTATTTTACATAGCTAACACAGGACATCGCCTGCCGGGTCAGCTAGTTTATTTATAGAGTGTCTTACACTCCACAGTGTAATGCTGGCGTGGCAGACTTTCAACGCATTGTTCGTCATCAAAGCTGTCACCAAGTACCTGGTCGAGATGGTGCCGGAGTACGAGGTGTGCAGGCATTTGGACGTTCAGCCCGAGAGGCGGGTACCCAGCGGGGACGAACAGGTAACATACGTGGCTTTGTTTGACACACATTAAAAAGCTTGACCTGTCTGTATGTATGCATCTATTAAAAAGCTTGACCTGTCTGTATGTATGCATCTAATGATCTATCAATGTTTTTTAATAGTTGAACAATACATAGCGGCTTTGTAAGTGTAGAATAGATAAACACAAATCATTCCAAAAATAAATACATAATAATAATAAAGTTTGCAAGCAAGCGTACGGCCCACCTGATGGTAAGCGGTCACCGTAGCCTATAGATGCTAGCAATACCAGGGGTATCACTAGCGCGTTGCCAACCATATCAGGATTCACTATACTAGCTGCATATCATGATGGTAAGTCACCGTAGCCTATAGACGCTTGCAATACTAGGGGTGTCACTTCACTAGCTATTTATTGGTTTCCAGAAATCGGAAGCGGTGTCCAGTAGTGAAGCGCAAGACGTGCAGTCGTCTCCGAGACTGGTGGGCGGGGAGAGTCGGGTGGAGATGCTTATAGACGCACTCATTGGACTCATCATAGACGTACCTGTCACGTGAGTCATACAATCTATACATGTTCATACAATGGAAGTATGTGTTTTCTAAGAGAGGCTACTTTTATTTTTATGGTTCCGCTCATATAAAAACCGATGAAATTGTAAACAAAATTTGGTTCAATTAAGGTAGTACTAGCGACCCGCCCCGGCTTCGCACGGACAGCAGAGCAAATAATAAATAATGAATATATCCTACTTGGAGTATTTTAATGCAGATTTTTTACGAAGTAAAATACAATATTGTTCAAAATAATGACAAAACACTTCTTTTTCATTTTTTTCTTTTAATATGCTGACAATAACAAGCACAGAAAAACAGAATTAGCGAAATCGGTCTAGCCGTTCACGTGCGATGCCGTGACCAAGGGAAATATTGATTATATATATACTAGCAACCCGCCCCGGCTTCGAACGGGTAGACATTTATCAAACATTTTGTCTACCCGTGCGAAGCCGGGGCGGGCAGCTAGTATAATATATAGCCTATGTTACTCAGTGATAATGTAGCTTTCTAACGGTGAAAGATTTTTTTAAATCGGTCCAGTAGTTTCGGAGCCTATTTAACACAAACATACATACAAATCTTTCCTCTTTATAATATTAGTATAGATTGATAGAAATTGGTTTGTTGGTCAGTGACAACACATACTTCCTGCACTTGGAGTGCATCAACACGATATTGGTCCTGATGTCGGTGTACATGTTCGCTGAAGTCCACGGACAGACCAGACTGGTGGAGACCTCACTCATATATAGGTGAGTAACTTAGCATGTAACTCTACATCCTATACTATAGTTGCCTACTTATATCGACGCTGAAATGAAAAATAAGAGAGGAGGGCGATTTGGGATTTCCCGTGGGTTTTTCCATTTAATTTCCCGTTGAGACCTCACTCATATATAGGTGAGTAACTTAGCTTTGCTGCCTATTTATCGACAGTGGAAAGAAAAAAAAAGAAAGGTAGGCGAATTAGGATCTCCCGTGGGTGTTCCCATTTATATTGGAGCCGCCCGACTGGGGACTGTACCTCCACCTTACAGAAGACCGCAGTGAAATGACACTACTTGATGTAGTGTTGTGTTTTTTGTTATACCACTAAAGTGGCATACAAACATACAACCCACCTGATGGTAAGCAGTCACCGTAGCCTATAGCCGCTAGCAATACCAGGGGATATCACTAACGCGTTGCCAACCCTGTTGTTGTTGAGGTCTCACTGTGCTAGCAGCATTACTACTAGCGCAGCGTATCCTCGTGGAGCACTGGCAACCTTACTTACCGCAGAAACAAACAGAATATCGAGACTGACGAGACCGCTGGTCTAGTGGTTAGTATACCTGACTGCTACACTAGGGGTCGCTGGTTCAATTCCCGCCGGGGCAAAATTTATGTGACAAACATGTTTGCCATGCGTCTGGATGTTTGGCATGCATTATAAGTACATATGTATTTACAAAAAGATATGTATATGAGTATTGTATCAGCTGCTGGTTCCCATAGTACAAGCTTTGCTTAGTTTGGGGCCAGATGACGCTGTGTAATAATGTCCAAGCATTATTATTATTACCTAGGAGTCTGTTCTGCGGGCGGTACAGCATGCACGCGCCGCTCCTGGTGAAGACTCTAGTCCACAACCTGAGCGCCATGCTGCCCGCGCCGCCCGCCATGTTCGGGGCGCAGCCCCCCCCTGGCAGCCTGTTGCTACACCTCGCCTGTGAGTACCATAGCCCTCATACACCTCGCCTGTGAGTACCATAGCCCTCATACACCGCGCCTGTGAGTACCATAGCCCTCATACACCTCGCCTGTGAGTACCATAGCCCTCATACACCGCGCCTGTGAGTACCATAGCCCTCATACACCTCGCCTGTGATTACCATAGCCCCCATACACCTCGCCTGTGAGTACCATAGCCCTCATACACCTCGCCTGTGAGTACCATAGCCCTCATACACCTCGCCTGTGAGTACCATAGCCCTCATACACCTCGCCTGTGAGTACCATAGCCCCCATACACCTCGCCTGTGAGTATCGTAGCCCTCATACACCGCGCCTGTGAGTATCGTAGCCCTCATACACCTCGCCTGTGAGTACCATAGCCCCCATACACCTCGCCTGTGAGTATCGTAGCCCTCATACACCGCGCCTGTGAGTACCATAGCCTTCATGCACCTCGCCTGTGAGTACCATAGCCCTCATACACCTCGCCTGTGAGTACCATAGCCCCCATACACCTCGCCTGTGAGTACCATAGCCCCCATACACCTCGCCTGTGAGTATATATATTTCTATATCTTGCTAGTAGAGTTAATCCTTCAACAATACAGTTGGCAAAGCGCTATTGATGCCCTTGGTATTTCAAGGTGACCGCTTATCATCATGAAGGCTGCGCGCTGGCTTGCTACCTTCCTAGTATAAATGTATTTATCCTGATGCATATTAGGGTAAAGTTGTGGAATTATTCTATAGATCGGTTCTGAGTACCAGTACAGTTTGAAAAAAAATACGCGTTTTTTTATGTAATTTATTTTGTTAACCGGCCTCTAGAAGGAGAAGGCCCTTTGTTTGACTCGATGTTTTTTATTTTATTTATGTATTTCCTTTGGAAGCCTTTGCCCAGCAGTGGGGCAGCAACGGCTAGATAGAATAGAATAGAATATAATGTATTTGCATCGATATATTCTCCAATTGTGGACCACTTTTTTTTTTTTTAATTCTTTCCCTTTCTAACAGCTGGGTTCTGGAACATGATAACGATGAGCGCGGCGACCCGACGGACGATCTACGACAGCCCCCCTGTAGATAGACACGAGCTATTGGACAGGTTGAAGAAGGAACACCCCGTAGCTAACCAATCGTGCCTCCTGCTACTGGCGCTAGCCAACCATTGCATGAACGAAGACAATCTCTATAGGAACGCTTTGTTGTGCTGTGATAATAGTGCTGGTGAGTACAAAAAAAACTAGCGACCCGCCCCGGCTTCGCACGGGTTTACAAAACCTAAATCCATCTATACCTATACTAATATTATAAAGAGGAATGATTTGTATTTTTGTGTGTTTGTATTGAATAGGCTCCGAAACTACTGGACCGATTTCTAAAATTCTTTCGCCGTTAGAAAGCTACATTATCACTGAGTAACATAGGCTATATTAGCTATATATTATACTAGCTGCCCGCGCCGGCTTTGCACGGGTGGGCAGAATATTTGATAAATGTCTACCCGTGCGAAGCCGGGGCGGGCCGCTAGTACTATATAAACTAGCTGTTACCCGCGTCTTCGTCTGCATTTGTTTAAAGACAAAAGATAGCTTATGTCCTTCCACCTTGCCCGTTCAGCCTTTTAGTCCTGACAGAGTAGCAAATACACTAACAGAGTTACTTTCACTTCCATACTAATATTATAAATGCGAAATTCCTGGTGCGACTGGAAATCCGAAACGGCTGGACCGACTTCAACGCGACTTTCACTGGCATATAATTGATGTTAGAAGGCGTAACTAAAGTAGGGTTCAGCGAAAAAGAAATACATTAAATTGTGAGCAAAATGAATTCCATGGTAATGAAGTCCAGGGCACAACTTGTACATATATGTGCCGGCTAAAAGCTGAAGGTTTTTGTTATACCACTAAGGTGGCACACCAGCATACGGCCCCCCTGATGGTAAGCAGTCACCGTAGCCTATAGCCGCTAGCAATACCAGGGGTATTACTAACAGGTTGCCAACCATATTGTTGATGAGGACTCTCTGCGCTTGCAGCATTACTACTAGCCCAGCGTATCCTCGTGGAGCACTGGCAACCTTACTTACCGCAGAAACACAACACAACATCAATATAGTGTTATTTGACTGCGGTCTTCTGTAAGGTGGAGGTACAGTCCCCAGTCGGGCGGCTCCAATTTAAATGGGAAAACCCACGGGAGATCCCAATTCGCCCTACCTCTCTTTTTAAGCTCTTGACGTGATTATTCACTGTATTTAAGCTTTGAAAAATTCATTGGTACAGGCCGGGGTTTGAACCACCATGGCTATAAATTTAATTTGTATGTATGTGTATTATTTTTATGTCAATAGAGACATCGTCGACGACCCCGCAGAGAGAGACCAGTCCCGGGGCTCAGGTCACACCGCCCAGGATAGACATCGCTGCTGTGAGTATATTACGCACTAGCTATATCTCGCGACCTCGCTCGCATGGTGGTAAAATAAAATATTAGTTTTTTTGGAAAAAAAAAAACTTTTGTACAGGAATTAAAAATTTTCATTGATATCAAATTCGTAGTTTAAAATAAATTAATTTATTGATTTATTATATTTGGGGGTAACATTGGCGTGTTGCCTTCTTTTTAAAAATGGCATATGATAATGGTGACTGCTGTCCCTCAGCTGCACGCGGCGCTGTGCGCCACAGCTGGCTGCGAGCACTCGACGCTGCTCCTCTACCTGATGCTGCACTCTTGCAAAGCCTACAAGAGGCACGTCACGAATGCGCCGCATATAGAACAATTGGTAAGCAGATTACAAGTCTGAGAAGATTACAACTCCGGTCTAGTGGTGAGTTCTTCTACCCTTCCTGAAGGAGGGCGGCGACCCATTTTGCCCCCGAAGGAAGGAGGGCGGCGTCCCATCCTACCCCGGATTGAAGGAGGGCGGCGTCCCCCTCCTGCCCCTTGATGGAAGGAGGGCGGCGTCTCCCTCCTACCCCTTGATGGAAGGAGGGCGGAGTCCCCTTCCTGCCCCTGATGGAAGGAGGGCAGAGTCCCCTTCCTGCCCCCGATGGAAGGAGGACGTAATAGTTGAGCCCTATTATTTTATGATTTATTTTATATTTATTTGTTGGTATAGCGGTAACAGAAATACACATTATGTGAAAATTTCAACTGTTTACCTATTACGTATCATGAGATACAACCCGCTGTCAGACAGACAGACGGACGAACAGCGGAGGCTTAGTAATAGGGTTCCGTTGGTAACCCTTCCGAACCCTAAAAATAGCGTCTCGCAGATTGTATAAAGTTGTAAATGATGTTCCGCAGATAGTGCCGATCCTGCAGGTGCTGTACAACGCGCCAGACAACACCTCCCACCATATATATATGTCGCTCATAGTGCTGCTCATACTCACTGAGGACGACCTGCTCATCAAGAATGTTCATCTAATTGTAAGTACTCTTAGCCTTAGCACTTTTAACTACGTATTCGTATCGCCTTCGATGATGTTTCCATGGGAAAATGAACAGCGCTGCGGCGGTGAAAATTATAACAATTTTTTTATGAATAATTTGAGCGGTCGCCTATTGCCGCTAGCAATACCAGTGGTATCACTAACGCGTTGCCAACCATGTTGTTGATGAGGAATCAATTTGCTAGCAGCATTACTACTAGCGCAGCGTATCCTCGTGAAGCACTGGCAATCTTACCGCAGAAACACAACACTGTTATTTTGACATTACAAACAGACACTTAAATTTTATTTTCTTGTGTAGTTCAAAATGTAGATCAAATATTTTTTTCAATTAGGCCCTAATATGGCACTTATGAAGGTCTAAATTACCACCGGTTCAGGAAAAAACCACCTGAGAAGAACCGGCAAGAAATTCAGTGCTCTGTCTTTTTTACATGATACAACAATGTTAAACAAAATTCTTCTAGACTTGATTATTAACAAGTATCAAAATGAAATCTACCGAATTGGTTTTGTCACTGCTTTCATGTATTTTTATACCACTAAGGTGGCACACAAAGGTGGAGGTACAGTCCCCAGTCGGGCGGCTCCAAATTAAATGGGATAACCCACGGGAAATCCCAAATCGCCCTACCTCTCTTTTTTAAAAGCTCATGGTGTGATTAATCACTGTAATTAAGCTTAGTAAATCTCATTGGTACAGGCCGGGGGTTGATCCTGGGCCCATCAGATGACAGGCCGTTGCCTCAGCCACAAGACCACCACATCTTTTGAAATTAAATAAATTTGTTTCAGATGCTCAAGAACCTGAGTTGGTACACGGAGCGGTCGATATCGGAGATATCTCTCGGCGGCCTGATGGTGCTGGTGATCGTGCGGGCCCTGCAGTACAACATGGCGCGCGTGAGGGACAAGTACCTCCACACCAACTGCCTGGCCGCCATCGCTAACATGAGCTGTGAGCAGTAGCGCAAGCATCAATAGTTTGCGTCAACGTTTTCGTATCGTCTTCGACTATTTTTGTATTGTAAAATGAACAGCGCTGCGGCGGTGAAAAGTGGAACTAAAATTAGAATGACAATTTTGACATTTCGCGAGTTACGTTTTCGAAAACGTTGTCGCAAAATGTTCCTGCTACCGGCACTGAGCTTCATAGCGTTATATTCTGTTATATAACGTTATGAGTATTTCGACAATTTATTTTTTTATCATTTTTACCGAAAAGACGTATAATTAAATCTTACCGCTATTAGTGTCAATTCTGTTGTTCAAAATGACTAAACTTAACTAATTAGACAGGTCTAAAAATATTGCCATCCTTATTTAACCCCGCACATGAGAAAGGGATAGCAAGACTTTTAGACCTGTCAAATTTGTTAAGTTTAGTAATTTTGAACAACAGAATCGACACCAATATCTAAATAACGTTATAATATCGTTACTGTATCGGATTACCAGACCCGATCGGCAAATAGAAATTCGCACACGTATTAAGGACCGATGACATAACTATAATTTTATAACTTTATCCTAATGTCCTGACTTTTTTAAAGTATATTATTATTATTTTCAGGTGAATTCAGAAATCTACACCCCTACGTAGCACAGAGACTAATATCCTTGTTCGAATCATTAACCAAAAGGAGAACTAAGCTTTGCAGTGAAATAGAAGGTGAGAATATAACAACACTGTAGTTTTTAGGGTTCCGTGCTTCTCAAAAGGAACCCTTATAGGATCACTTTGTTGTCCGTTTGTCGGTCAAGACATTTTTCTCAAGAACGCATGGAGTATTGGAGTCCAAATTCAAATGAAATACCCGGGTATATGGTCTCTTTCAGCTGTGAATTTATCTGTAAAAAGATATGACCGTTTATGTCGCAACTTTTAGCATATTTTGTGATTTCACAAGGAAATCAAAACCTATAGGGTATTTCCCGTTGACCTAGAATCATGAAATTTGGCAAGAAGCAGTGTTTTACAGCACATGTATAGGAAAAAAAACAAAACCGAAAATATGTAGTTTATTACAAAAAAAGTGAATTTACATTTATAACAATCTAATAAAAAAAATAGTTGATTAATTCGACACTAGATGTCGCTGATTGTTTATAAAACACTTCGCTGTTCAAGCCGTTTCAAATCAAAGGGGTCACTGTGGCAAATGTCGTGCATTTTCACGGAAAACATTCAAAACACAAACAAAACAAACAACAATTATTTATTTATATATATGTTGCTTATCAAAACTAATTATATGTACTGTTTTGTCTGCACTCTGGTGACACTAATAATTTTGCGCTGTAAACATTTTTTTCCTGGGCCAATAATTTACTTTTTCTGTTTTTTCATAAAGTAAGACTAATGATTCAAGTTCTTTTTTCTTTCCAGGCGGCGATATAAATGGCTTAGAATTACCTCATCATGCTGAAGAGAAAACTGAAGAAATTGTGAGTGAATATTCTATTTTTTTATACCACTAAGGTGGCTCAAGCATACGGCCCGCCTGATGGCAAACGGTTACCGTAGCCTATGGACGCTTGCAACACCAGTGGTATCACTCGCGCGTTGCCTCTCACTTCTTCGGGGAACCTTGTGGGATGGCGTGAGGATATATTATTATTATCTTAAGATTCAAACATAATTTATTATTATGCCAACGGCAACATTCTACCACCGCACTCTCGCCATCGGCGGGGAATTCACCTCCACACATTGGAACCGAAATGGTCTCGCACGGCGCGGTTCTAAAATTTTCTTCCGCGCACGATCAAATTGTGGAATGAACTCCCCGCCGAGGTTTTCCCATAGGAGTGCAGCATGGGGTTCTTCAAGAAGGGTGTGAAGAGATTTCTGCAGGGTCGGCAACGTCAGATACCCCTGGTGTTGCAAGCGTCCATAGGCTACGGTGACCGCTTACCACCATCTGGGCCGTATGCTTGAGCCAGTTAGTGGTATAAAAAATGTTATCTCAGCATTCAGAGTTTTTTTTAATTATGTGTTATTACTTATTTCCGTAGATGGACCATATAGGCGTGTTGGATGAAGTGCTGCGTATGCTGTTGGAGATTATCAACTCGTGTCTCTCCCACCAGCTGGTGAACAACCTGAATGTGGTGTACGCGCTGCTCCACAAGCGACAACTGTTCACCGCACACCACAACCATCCCATCACACAGAATATTGAGATGGTAAGCGGTACCAGCAAAGCGTTTAGTTAAATTTGCAAAGTGCTAGGCTTGGAATCAAACTCAAAAATCATGTATCAGTTCAGGCCCTTATAAGGTATTTATGAATATCTACTGTTGCCCCGGCTTGCCGTCTACCCGTGCGAAGCCGGGGCGAGCAGCTACTATAATATTAGGTCCTTACATATGAAATTGGCGTTTTGTATGGGAGGAACAAAAAGTCGAATATTTTTTAATATAATATATTTAATTAATCAAAGTATGAACCATTATTTTCTATGCACTTTTGCCATCTCATAGGTAGTTCATTGATCCCTTTACTAAAAAAACCAGTCGGACGGGAATCAATAAAATCTTTGAAGGCGATTTGGACTGCCCCATCGGAGTTGAATTTTTTCCCTTGCAAGAAGTTATCCAAATTTCGAAAAAAATGGTAATCTGTTGGAGCAAGGTCCGGGGAGTACGGAGGATGTCTTAGACTTTCCAATTGAAGCTCTTCTAATTTAGTAGCCGTCTGTAGCGCAGTGTGTGGTCTAGCGTTGTCGTGAAGCAGCAGTGGCGTGGAGCGATTGACCAGCCTAGGTTGTTTAGCCGCTAGCTTTTCCATCATGGTTTGCAATTCCTGACAATAGACATCAGCCGTAATAGTCTGGCCAGATTTGAAAAAACTGTAATGAACAATACCGGCACTAGTCCACCAAACGCTTACAAGTAACTTTTTTGGGGTTAATTTTCGCTTGGGGCAGGATTTGGCTGGCTGGCCAGGATCTAACCATTGCGCTGAGCGCTTCCGATTATCGTAAAGAACCCATTTTTCATCACAGGTAATGATTCGGTTTAAAATACCTTCATTATTGTGCCGGTTTAGTAATGTAACGCAGCAGTCGACGCGCGTTTGCCGGTTTGTTTCAGTCAATTCGTGAGGTACCCACCTTTCAAGCTTTTTAATCTTCCCAATTTGCTTCAAGTGAATTAAAACAGTTTTATCACTAACATTGCAGCCTGCAGCTAACTCGGACGTGGTTTGCGATGGATCCGCTTCCACAATAGCCTTCAACTCTTCATTATCAACTTGAGTCTCAGGCCGTCCACGGGGCTTGTTCTGCAGGTCGAAATTTCCAGAACGAAAACGTTGGAACCAAAAACGAACTGTGTTTTCTTTTGCAACACGACCGCCATACACATCATTCACCCTTCGAGTTGTTTCCGCAGCACTAGTGCCACGGCGGAACTCGTACTCGTAAATAATGCGATATTTAAGGTTTTCCATTTTGTAAAATGAGTGACGCAAACAGAAAAAAACAGAAGAAAAAAAACAAATGAATGACGATCATCGAAGCACAAATACATGAGTCTATAGCTGTACAAATTTGAATTTGGAATTCCTTACCAAAGAGGAGAAGTTCGTGATTAAAGTGGCCAGTACGAAAAACGCCAATTTCATATGTATGGACCTAATATATAGCCTATGTTACTCAGTGATAATGTAGCTTTCTAAATATGAAACAATTTTTGAAATCTGTCCAGTAGTTTCGGAGCCTATTCAATACAAATATAAACTATTTGTTTCTTCTTTTTTTTATACCACTAAGGTGGCACACAAGCATACGGCCCACCTCATGGTAAGCAGTAAGCAGTCACCGTAGCCTATAGCCGCTAGCTATACCAGCGGTGTCACTAACGGGTTGCCAACCATGTTGTTGATGTGGCCTCACTGTGCTAGCCGCATTACTACTAGCCCAGGGTGTCCTCGTGGAGCACTGGCAACCCTACTTACCGCAGAAATACAAGTGAAATAACACTACTTGATGTAGTGTTATTTCACTGCGGTCTTCTGTAAGGCGGAGGTACAGTCAGTCCCCAGGCGGGCGGCTCCAATTTTAATGGGATAGCCCACGGGATATCTCAAATCGCCCTACCTCTCTTAAAATACACACAAAAATACAAATCTTTCCTCTCTATAATATTAGTATAGATCACGTTTATTTACCACAAGCACTCAATACATAATATTGTTTAAATCGCACGTGTTAGGTGATAGGTTACTTCTCGTCGCGGCTGCAACGCGTGCAGGAGGGCGCGGGCGGCGACCTCGGGGTGACCGAGGTGCTTCAGTGCCTCAAGAAGGGCGCGGACCAGTGGTCCAGCGATAGACTTAAGGTACCACTCACACTACACATACACGATTATAACATCAGAATATAAAAATCGCTTGTTCCTCGTACATTACCAAGTTACATTACCGGCAATGTACAAGGAAAAAATATTCTTCGTACATAACCGGGTAATGTACAAGGAATTATTTTTTCCTCGCACATAACCAGTTACATTACCGGTACGGTGCACGGAAAAACTATTCTTCATACAAAACCGGGTAATGTAAAAGGAATTATTTATTCCTTCTACAAAACCAAATTACCAGGGATGGCAGTGATGTACTTATCAGGAAAAGTAATACTTAATGATAAATTTATTCCTAGAAATACGGTAGGTATATAAGCTCTTAGCGTGGAGATCAGATAGTGCAGCTGGGTACAAATCCAAAAATCATCACCTTTACTGGCAGAGAGCTGATGTTACAAGGCGTAAAATAGGCTGTTTTTATTTTGTAAAAATATTTGTAGTTCCGCACATCATCAAAAAATTCATGAAATAGTGAACAAAATTAATTCCACGCGTACGCAATACGCGGGCTCAGCATGTTTTTAAGTTAAAAAGTACACAATTTTTATTTTCTACCGTCTACCAGGTAGACTCTACCTATATTACCCACTTAAACAATTTTTTGGATTTATCCAGCTCTGCTCTGTCTGATCTCCGTATTCCACGATCTTATATACCTAGCTACCGTATTGCTGGAAATAAATTTATGTCTACTATGAATTACTTTTCCTGGTGGGTACATCACTGCCATCCCTGGTAATGCAACTTGGTTTTGTATAAGGAATAAGTAATTCCTTTTACATTACCCGGTTTTGTATGAAGAATAGTTTTTCCTTGCACAGTACCGGTAATGTAACTGGTTATGTGCGAGGAAAAAATAATTCCTTGTACATTATCCGGTTATGTACGAAGAATATTTTTTCCTTGTACATTGCCGGTAATGTACGAGGAACAAGCGATAAAAATAAACGGTAGTTTTAACCAAAAACTTACCACATGTATTTTTATTGGCACACAAGCAAACGGCCCACCTGATGGTAAGCAGTCACCATAGCCTATAGCTGCTAGCAATACCAGGTACATCACCAACGGGTTGCCAACCCTGTTCTTGATGACGACTCACTGTATAGAGATAGTTAAGAAAACTTAGCATAATTAAAAATCAGAGGAACAAAATCATCACCAAATAAATCAATTTGAGAATCAACGCACAGCCTAAACGGCTGGGGTTAGAGACTTGAAATTTTGACGGTAGGTTCCTTTTATGACATAGGCATCCACTAAGGAAGGGTTTTCGGAAATACCACTCCTAAACGGGTAAAATTGGGGATGAAAGTTTTTATGAAAAACCGTCATTTTTTCTAATGTTGGTCGGGTCTGTTGTGTTCATTTATAATTATTTTAAATAATTACACTTAATCAATTTCACTTGATTACAGAAATTCCCCGATTTAAAATTCCGTTACGTAGAAGAGGAACGGCCGGAAGAATTCTTCACACCTTACGTCTGGGGACAGATCAGTAGTTGTGGGGGCGTGTACTGGGCAAGTGAGGGCGGAGCGCGAGCTGTGGGCGACCTACTGGCCTGTTGATACCTCACGTGATTACTCATCGATTCGTCACGTGATTACTCATTGATACGTCACGTGATTACTCATTGATACGTCATGTGATTACCCGTTGATACGTCACGTGATAGCTCATCAGCTAGAGGTTCCAATGTTTGATCACAGTTTGAAGTGATATTGGTGATGTGATACCTACATGTACTTGTTTCGTTGGTGATAAAGTGATTATGTGCTGAGCATGTTATTGATGAAGTGGTGATGTTATTGATGAAGCAGGGCTTGTTATTGATGGAGCGGGGATTGTTATTGATGTGCTTATATAGTCGCAAGATTGTCGCGCGACTCTACCAGAAAAAATACATGATTATTTTATTTATCAATTATAAATAGGTATATGATGATTTTAATCTTTTAAAATATTTAATTGAACATAATTATTTATAATAATAGCGGGCAACGTTTCATACTACAGTTCAATTCAATAGATTTATAGTTAATTAGTAGTAGGGTTGAACAGCCATGTTAAATTTATTTAGTTCACACTTTTATCCCTATAAAAACCACGAAAATGGATTCATTGACAATTTCATCAGTTCAAAATGTACAGGGAGTAACTAATGGAGGAAATAACATATTCCGCTCTCCAAACACATAAAGAGAAGGCTATATACGGTACTAATGTACAAGACAAGGACACAGCTATACTATTTTTGTCCCTAACCGTGTGCAGGGCTTTTTCATGTTTCATAAAATCACAATCTTTTGCTCCAGTTAAGCGGGGAAGTCACGTGTGTGACAGCACTGTACGCACGGACGCACACATTGTAGTCGGGGAGCCCACGATGCTAAATGGGGACTCACTCGAGCGTCATGGGGACCTATTTTTGAAGGTTAGATAGTAGGTAGAAAATAAGGTTATATGATGTATTCCCCCCTAAGCCGGTGGGGAGACCGCCTACCTGCAAGTTTTAAAAAAAGTAGATAGGTAGATGTAGATGAAACAGCCACATGGACATACTCGAGCGCGTCAGATTTTCAGAGGGGGTGTTAAGCGAACCCGACAAAAGCTACTATTCGAAAGACTGACGATTCGGACGTGACGCAACCTCGTGATGAATTTTTGAAAATACAATATGCAAAAAAACAAAAAAGGGATTTTGAAAACTCGAGCGCGTCTGATTTTTTTACAGATGGTTCAGCTTCATGTCCCAGTCATGCTGACACTATAATCTGACGGTGATAGAGAGGATATTTCTTAAACTGATGGTTTAAAAACTAAAAAAAGGTGCCCTAGACGCGCGGACCTATATGGAGGGCTCATATATGGCGGAGGTACTCATCATGGTGCAGGGTACCCCCCTTATGTTAATCTGACGCGCTCGTGTAAATCCCAAAATCCCCGCTTCGGCTCCCCTACTATTGATAACTATCTCCATCCCTTTCTAGGGCACGCGTTATCTTCGTCTATTAGTTACTCAGTCTACGATTGAAAACTATTATATACACCATTTGTCTCGGTTGCTAGACTTGTACTACTTGTATACAAGTAAATTGTAATGTGGATATTATGAATTTGACCAAGCAACATACCGGTTGGTACAATTCCAGTCGAAAGCTATAGATAATAAAAAGATAGAAAATACATTTTTAACGAGACCGCGGGTCTAGTGGTTCGTACACCTGACTGCTACGTTAGAGGTCGCGGGTTCGATTTCCGACAGGGCAAACATTTATGTGACAAATATTTTTTGTCTTGCGTCTGGGCGTTTGGTATGTATTTACGAAAAAAAAGTAAACAAATATTATATCGGCTACTGGTTCCCATAGTACATCTGGCCAGATGGCGCTGTGTGATAATGTCGAAACATTATTATTATTATTTATTCTGAACAACACATAGACGTTTGAAGAAGAACATATTGTCATTATGAAACAGTCCCAACTCATGTGCTAGATGGCCTATGACGGACAACCAGCGCTGATCTTCCGTTTATATACGGCATGTTGAACTTCCACTAATATCAGATGTCAACGACCTACCTATACCAAGTTATGTCCAGTTGAAGTCCCTTAGGGAAACCCTGTGTTTTAAATTTCTTAAGTCCTTAAAAATAACACTAGTGATGCACCATATCTAAGTATTAGTGGGGGCCATCATTTCAGTATTATTTTCCCAATACAAAAATATTTTTTTATAGTTTTGAATATCATATTTAATTCGTTTCGTCTTAAATGGTACCGGGGTACCCTGTATTTGCTGACCCTACAAGAATTTCTCCACACATACAGTGCTTCTGTACTCCTAAATACCACAAAATACTGATAAATATGTATTTTGGTTTATTGTACAAAATGTTACGTAGAGTTAATTTATTTATGTTTCACTTTTGGCCGAATAATAAAACGACATTCAACTGTTTGAAGCGTCGTCAAATTAGAATGTCGCATGTTATATCGGAGGCCACTCAAATTAATGTGGCTTCAAATTTGACTGGCGTTTCAGTATTCGGCCATTGAAAGCACGCGCCAAACTTTCAGTCCGATCTGATCTGAGTTAGCGGAATAAAAGTTTGTTTAAAATTACCGCTTTATTAGCTGTCCAGAAACACGCCATCCATAGACTACGAAAGCGACGCTTGGGAATACAATGTTGTGGTTGCTGCCGTGACACGTTCACAATGTAGACACGATGCCTTATTGAGACGACAATACACTTGTAAACATTTGTAAATTCGACTGAACTAAAGTTCACTTAACTTCAGATATGACTAAAAGATTGGCGCGCGCTGTAATTTTAACAACGAATCGAACTGTTTATTATTAAGAGTTATATTAGATAATATATAGAGGTCTCCGTTTAAAGATTTTGATATAACATTGTTTTTATTATAAGTTGGCACGAAAACGGCCCATCACTATAGTGTGCAATAGTGCAATAATAATATTCTCATTTTATCTGTGTCTTTTATTTACCCGGTATAAATGATTATTGATAGGGAAAGTTATAAATTATTGACACTGGTACATACGTAGTTTAATATCTCCTCTGAGGTACTGTTAAGTTTCAGTGCTGTCAAATCAAATTATGTTCTGTCAAACCGATGCATACTTTAGAACTAAGCTTTAGACTCTTGGCTTTGAACCACAGATACTTGTATTTTAGTTTTTAGTTGAACAAGAGAATTGGCATCATTTTAATATATTATTTTTGTTTGTCTGTCCTTTTGTTTGACCTTGATTATTTCCGAAACCACTGGACGGATTGTAACAGGGCTGTGCAGAAAAAAGTGAGGGTGCTTTTGATCCCGGAAAAACAGGGATTTAACTAAAACTAAATAATCAGTTATCACAAAATTTAAGGTAACGCGCGATTGATGCCCTAAACGTACTTCAGGGAATATATATTCTAAGCTCTTGAATTATTGATTATTTTCTTCTAACATATTCGTTACTTCTGACCCAGGGCATATATTTATTGAAAACTAATTTTGTAAATACATTATGATATCCTACTGCTTCAGATTATCTCTATTTACTCGGTGAAACATTTAAAACTTAATTTACTAATAAAAATAAAATTGAGAATAATACATTTTCTTACGCACGGTAGTGGCAGAAATAGTTCTTAAAGATAATCTAGTTGCCATGTCTAAAAATAAGAGAATAAAAATGGTCTGAAAAAAAAAAAACTGGCATGTCAATATTCACAATTTGTTGTACTTGTAATTTATTTATGACAAGCAAGCGAAGGCAGGAAAATGTGAGTGAAGTGAATGTCGCGAGGCACGTAAACAAGACAACTTTCGCGAATAAATTGTGGACGGTATCGTTGGTATTAAAAATACGTAGAATTCCTATACGAACATATTTTTCGGAATTTGTGAACATAAATATTTTGTGTGATAAATTGTAACTACCAGTTTTCGCCCCGGTTGACAGGTAAGCGAAATATTCTATTACGTTTTGCGCATTTGTATGTTATTACATTTATTCGAGAATCTAACACGAAATCGTGGGCTTATATTTTACTGTGAAGATTCGTAGTCGTGGTAAAAATCCTCACTCGCCAGTCTATAGATAATTTAATTAATATTTTTTGTTTTCTTGGGTGTAATAAGATGTAGGTAGGATCTTTCTACGTCTTCGTGTTTGAGCATTTCTTTGCAGAATGAAGTTTCGATAACAATTTCTTAAGATCGTATAATACTTAAGACTATAAGCTTATTATTAAAGCAATTCGCGTGGTAAGAGTCAGATGAACGTATCTACCATTTTATAAATTTTACAGGAGAGCAAAAAAACTGCGAAAATTCGTCTCTTCAAACTTTGTCAGCTTTTTATTGGATATTAAATACATTTGACAATGAAAAAAAATAATGTAATGTAATGGCCTACTATTAGGGATTTCAAAAAGGTATTAATTATTTATTTATATACGCTTATAAATACACAATATATATTTTTTTGAGTATTGGTTGACATACGTTAGTGTGGCCCTTAATTTATTATACTTTTAGTCGTTGTCTTATTTACATATGTCATTTTAGAAGTTAAGTTTTAGTATGTTTACGAGCAAATAAATAAAAAATCAATTAAACAACAAAGTCTGTATTTACTTATGAAAAATATAATTAAAAAAACATAATCAACATCAGGCATCCGTATACACAATTTTATATATCTTCGTCATCCATCGTTATTGTAGATATGTTGCAGTAGCAGTAACTGTTAGCATGATCAATAAAACTAATATAACGTAAGACGTGATACGTTCTTCTGCTCCAATGGAAAATAATTCTGGTGCTATTTCGTTTTTTTGGAATTAGTGAAATATTGAATATATTGTTACGTCGTTTTGGCAGTTCATAAAGGACCACTTTATGACCCGATTTCTAAAAAAAAACGTTTTTTGGCTCTTACCACGCGAATTGTAGTGCTACTTTGCTTATTTTTTATTTTGCAAAATAATTTTATTTTACTGACCTAATATATTTTGCATTTCGTCAAATCTAGACGTCAGATATGAATTGTTAGAGAATTAAATGTTTCGAAGTAGTATACTTCATTTGGAAGCAATTATTTTCATGTTATAATACAATACTTATTCCACTGCTAGCTCTTACACGCGGCTTTGCCCGCATAGAGCTACTATCCCTTTGGTACCACACAATTTGTGAAAAAATTTGGATATACTGAAATAATCATACTCCTTTATTTTCCACATAATATTGTAACAAAATTTTTTTTACACAAGCCATTCAAATTGTGCTACTTGTCAAGTGTGGTCACTGAATTGTTATGTAACTTTGCCAAGTATCGAATATGTTGCATTTCCTTTACATAATATGAGTTGATTGAGTAACCATATTACAGCTTGTCACTATTGCTTATTAGAAATTACTTTTACAAACATATTATTTGTGGTTGGTTCAATAACCATATCTAGATTTCGAACGGCAACGTTAAATTTGTCATTCAACCTAGTTTGTTTTTAGTATGGAATCCTTGATGTTCATCTCACACTGGACAGATTTTGTTTTCTTTCATTCTTAATTTTTATTGTTTCTGGAATGATAAATATATATATTGCAAACTCGATCTGAATACTATAAATATTATTGATGAACATATTTTATATATATATCGATGGTGGAAAGGAAAAACAATTGAAACGCCACTTTGCTCGAAAATGAGCTTTATATGCAGTTTGATAGAGTTTTGTTTTGTCTACCGATCCGTGTAGGTTAGAATCCAATCAGAAGGTCACAAAATTTCAAATAAATCCATTAATAAATAGAAAAGTATAATAATTTCATTGAAATGTTATACTTTGAGCAGCTCTGCTGAACAATTGGCTTAATGGCGCTTCATTTGTTTTTCCTTTCCACCGTCTATATATAAAATTTTACTCCTGAAAGGTGTACATAATGCAAGCCAATGATCATGATGTCATGTGTTTTATTGCACTCACATTTAATAGTGCAATATTTAAAAATTAAAAATCATGACATAGGTATTTAACATGGTTAACATAATGTGTCTATCTATCTATATTTTTGGGTTATTTATTAAATTGTCTACTAGTGTTGAATGGAAAATTATGCTTTTTATTCAAGATGTTTGTCGGATGGAGAGTGAAGGTATAGTCCGCTAGAATTCCTCCAGTCTGTGTAGATATTGGACATAACTGTCTCTAGATAAAATATAATAATAATGCTGGGATACAGTTCCATCTGATTCCAAACTAATCAAAGTTCTTATTATGGGAGTCAGCAATTGATTAGAATACTTATACTTTTATTTTGGATTCATCAAGGTCCCAGACGCAAGGCAAACACATTTTTTTTATTTGCCTGGATGAGAATCGAACCGATAACACCTAGCATAACAGTCAAGTACCAATAGACCAACCATATATTTTTTTAAAAGACAACCTAATTCAGAACTGCCTCCTTTTACCTCCTTTTTGAAGTCGGTTAAAACTTCAATTATAAATCCATTGACCCCATTTTAGTGTCGCATCATACATTAAGTATATTTATATCGCGTTCAAATTTGGACGGTACACTGCTAGAATCTTTAATTGAAGCCATATATAACGCGTCGCCATTTTCGTTTGGCTGTCAACGTTTCCCGCCATGATTTTGACGTGCATGGGTACTATTATGTATTCTGTGGTGCAGTGTCTGGCGCGAAATGATACGCGCGAATCGTGTAGGTAGTTTTATTATTAACTTGACGTTTTAATCAATATTCAGACACTTGTGAGACATTTGTTTAATATAATAATACTTATGTGATAATAATATGTGCGAAAATAACAATGTTATTTGTGATGATTTAAAAATATACAAAATAGTGCAATTTAAAAAAGAAATGTGATGATGAAATGTGTGTGGGTAATAAACATTTAGGAACTTAATTTATTGATTGTATTGATGAGCTTTACAATATTCTATGTTTGGGTTCTATTTACTTATTTATCTATATCTATACTTCTATACTAATATTAGGTCCTTACATATGAAATTGGCGTTTTGTATGGGAGGAACAAAAAGTCGAATATTTTTTAATATAATATATTTAATTAATCAAAGTATGAACCATTATTTTCTATGCACTTTTGCCATCTCATAGGTAGTTCATTGATCCCTTTACTAAAAAAACCAGTCGGACGGGAATCAATAAAATCTTTGAAGGCGATTTGGACTGCCCCATCGGAGTTGAATTTTTCCCCTTGCAAGAAGTTATCCAAATTTCGAAAAAAATGGTAATCTGTTGGAGCAAGGTCCGCGGAGTACGGAGGATGTCTTAGACTTTCCAATTGAAGCTCTTCTAATTTAGTAGCCGTCTGTAGCGCAGTGTGTGGTCTAGCGTTGTCGTGAAGCAGCAGTGGCGTGGAGCGATTGACCAGCCTAGGTTGTTTAGCCGCTAGCTTTTCCATCATGGTTTGCAATTCCTGACAATAGACATCAGCCGTAATAGTCTGGCCAGATTTGAAAAAACTGTAATGAACAATACCGGCACTAGTCCACCAAACGCTTACAAGTAACTTTTTTGGGGTTAATTTTCGCTTGGGGCAGGATTTGGCTGGCTGGCCAGGATCTAACCATTGCGCTGAGCGCTTCCGATTATCGTAAAGAACCCATTTTTCATCACAGGTAATGATTCGGTTTAAAATACCTTCATTATTGTGCCGGTTTAGTAATGTAACGCAGCAGTCGACGCGCGTTTGCCGGTTTGTTTCAGTCAATTCGTGAGGTACCCACCTTTCAAGCTTTTTAATCTTCCCAATTTGCTTCAAGTGAATTAAAACAGTTTTATCACTAACATTGCAGCCTGCAGCTAACTCGGACGTGGTTTGCGATGGATCCGCTTCCACAATAGCCTTCAACTCTTCATTATCAACTTGAGTCTCAGGCCGTCCACGGGGCTTGTTCTGCAGGTCGAAATTTCCAGAACGAAAACGTTGGAACCAAAAACGAACTGTGTTTTCTTTTGCAACACGACCGCCATACACATCATTCACCCTTCGAGTTGTTTCCGCAGCACTAGTGCCACGGCGGAACTCGTACTCGTAAATAATGCGATATTTAAGGTTTTCCATTTTGTAAAATGAGTGACGCAAACAGAAAAAAACAGAAGAAAAAAAACAAATGAATGACGATCATCGAAGCACAAATACATGAGTCTATAGCTGTACAAATTTGAATTTGGAATTCCTTACCAAAGAGGAGAAATTCGTGATTAAAGTGGCCAGTACGAAAAACGCCAATTTCATATGTAAGGACCTAATATTATAAAGAGGAAATATTTGTATTTTTTTTTCTCATTTAACTACTAAGTGTAGAATATTAGACCTTTACTTAAATATCACATTGATTAATCGTTATTGCTCTAAAAGTGCATGCATGCACGTCTACTCTACCACATTTGTTTTCTCTGTTCTGTAGCCGGTGCTGAAATAATTTGCGACTGTGTAGTCGAATGTATATGCCCATATTTTATATAAAAAAAAACTGATATTTATTCGTTTTGGTGCCGTGGTGGCCTTGTGTTTGAAGAAACGGCCTGTCTTCTGATGGGCCCTGGTTCAAACCCTGGCCTGTACCAATGAGTTTTTCTAGCATAAGTACAGTAATAAATCACACCGTGAGCTTTTAAAAAGAGTTGTAGGGCGATTTGGAAGTTGATCTTATTCTGCATTATGTGAAAATAGTTTTTATTTACATTTGATTTGTTATATAAGTTTTCATTTTCGGAAAATTAAATTCGAACCACAGTTGGTATTCATGAACTGCTATACTATCTGTGTCGTGGTTACAGACTACAGTGTCGCATATCCTGTGGTATTCAGGTAGCTGGTATTGGTTTGTAACCTGCTAATATTATAAAGTTTTTACTTTTTAACTCTGACTATAAATTATCAGTGCCGGTAGCAAGAACTTTTTCGGCAACGTATTCGAAAACGTAACTAGAGAAATGTCAAAATTTTCATACTATTTTTTAGTTCCGCTTAACAATACAAAAATAGTCTAAGGCGATACGAATACGCAGTCATGCTCGGGCTACTGAAATCTCACGGAACCGCTATTAACTACTCCGGAATTAATCCTTCGCACAAGAAACCTTTTTTCCTATATCCAGTGGCAGATTTACTAGCAGGCAGAATAGGTTTGAGCCTAGAGCAGGAAATTCAAATTTGGAGACTGTTTTCTGTGTCGCCACACCGTCGCGTCGTTCACGATTGAGCTATGACAAACAAACATCCATACATCCATCCTCACAAACTTTCGCATTTATAATATTAGTTAGCTGGTCGTGTTATTAGGCTGTGTTCTCGTGATCCTACCAGGGCGAAGGCATCAAGTTATATGAAACTAGCGGCCCGCCCCGGCTTCGCACGGGTAGACATTTATCAAATAGTTTGTCTAACCATGCCACGCCGGGGCGGGCAGCTAGTACAATATATAGCCTATGTTACGCAGTGATAATGTATCTTTCTAACCGTGAAAGAATTTTTGAAATCGGTCCAGTAGTTCCGGAGCCTTTTCAATACAAACAAACTTTTCGCATTATATTAGTATAAGTATAGAGTATAGATAACGAATTTTTATATATATCTTAATATTTTAGTAGTTCGTATGTCAATGAAAAAATCGTAATTAATCTTCATTAAATTCACCAGAGAACGGTATACGCGGTCCGGTCCATTTGAATCCGTAGAGAAATTAACTCAGTCGGCCAATAAAAGTCGATCGGAACGTAATGTTCAGTTTCCGTGTGGTAAACTTCTACAGAAGTTTCCACTGGGTCCAACCAACTATTGCTAAGAACTATCGAGAAGAACCCATAAGTACAAAAAGTTATACAAATAGGTTAAACCGTTTAGCAGGAAAATAATTAGGGATGGAACATACGCACCGGATACCGGTTTTTATAGAAGTATGTATAAAAATATGGACCTTGGATAGGTGCAAAAGAATGAGCAATATTTTTCTTAACTCTCATGACTCACGCTGTGTTCTTTCTTCCGAAGTTAGTGAGCGCCCTCTCTGTGGCTTCAAAAACTTTTTTCGTATATATTTTTCTTAAATGCTGATCCTTAATAACCTCTTATTGTTACTAGTAATGTGGTAATTAACGACACATGTACATTTTAACGGCCTAATTTTAAATGGATCGGAATGATAGGTCAAAGGGTGAATGGACATAGAGCAAGTGGCTGAATTCTTACTTTCTAGTCATATTCATATATGGATAAGATCTGTTGGCGACACCAACATCGTTGTGGATAAGGCGATGGATGACAGTTTGTAAATTGAGTCATTCCCAATTGACAATCTCCTAGGCATTCCGGTTGCTGCATATACAAGATGCAGTCTAAGTCCAGTATAATAAAAGAAAAGGCAGAATATCATAGGTCGACGCCCCTGTTACAATTTGGCAGTCATCCAGAGCCCGTATTCTGTAACTTGCAGAAGCTTTGCCACAGCCGCAATCGCTAGTCGTACAATTCTATATACGGACTTTGAATCTCTTGAATTTGACAGCGTTATTAAGTAGCGTAGACAGTGACAAATGGTTAGGGTTCCAGTTGCCCGCTGGGCTGAGTGTTGCAAACGGAACATCTTTGAAAATATTTACGTGCGAGAACGATGAGAAAGTATCGCAAAGGCCGCACTTTCCCTCCGTTAAGTAAATAGTGTATGTAAATTTGTACATACTTAGTTTGTGATAGTATCGTTAATGTCTTGTTTTAACATAATTTTTTGATATGTCAATATGATGAAACGAACGTACCCTCGACGAACTCAAGCAATAAGATTTCATTCAGTATTGTGTGTTAATTTGTGTTTGCTAATGTGTGTATTTTTTTTATGAAAATAATGTATATCTATGCATATTTAAAAAAAAAAATAACTTTCCGTCCATATAAAGTTGTGGACTATACTCCTAGGTCCGCGCAATTTTCGCAAAAAGGATTAAAAAGGGTTTGCTTCACGTAATAATATATTTAGGTACCATAATAATCAAGCTATGAAATGGAAAATTCTAACTTAACTGACAGTGACAGTGACAGTGACGTGACAGCTAGAATCCGCGATTGCGTTGCTGTTGTGCGAGAGACTTAATCCGCGCCATCTGCACCAAAGCATTAAAACAAAACTGCAACGGGGCGGCCATGTCTGTCTATGTCTAGCCAAAGACAAATAATTGTCTGCAATAAAACTTCTTTTGGACGGAGATGTGTTCCGTTACTAATGAGGTTAAGTCAGTGTCGTAACACTTTGGCTGTATTTCTTAAGATTCTATTTTAAGTATTAGCATTTTTCTTAGGTTCTTTAAAACAGTCCGAAATAATATTCTAAATCACTCCCTAAGAGATAATGAAATTTTAACCGAATAGAGATTAAATTTGCCACGGTATAAGGCATAAATATGTCTGGTCGAGAATTATACATAGTAAAAGTCGCGGGCTGCGTTTAGTCTAAACTAATATTATAAAGAGTAAGGATTTGATTGTTTGTTGATTTGTATTGAATAGGTTCCGAAACTACTGGACCGATTTGAAAAAATCTTTTACCCCTAGAAGCCGACATTATCCCTGATGCACATGGCTACTTTTTACCGCGGGAAAAGTTTCATTTCTTCGGGAAAACGGGTAATAGTATACTACATATATTGATACGCGAGTGAAGTCGCGGGGACAAAGCTAGTTTAAAATATTATAAGTAAGAATAACTTACGCAAGGCATATTGGAATAAGTATTCAGCTACAGACACTTCGTAAGCAGTCGCTACACATAAATTAAATGCCATACTCGTTTTGTTAAACAATAATTTTTCATAGCTCTAAACACTGCATTTAATGAGCCATTCAAAATTAATACTCCACCATTAATTTTTCAAAGTAACTATATTATTAATTTGTGCACTAACATAACGTGTTTTGACACTTTATTGCTAGAGGTTAATCATATTTACAACAATGGTGTTGCCAACAATTTAAATTGCAATTAGTTTTTTTTTCTTACTCTAGCTGCGGGTTTTGTTCGTTTGGTCGAATAGAATAGACGATATTTACTTGTGGGTCATAGGTCGTAAACAAAATAAAAGATGTTATAATAGAACCTAAACTAATTAATAGATCCAATAAAAAACTGATTAACAGTTTCACTATCCCAACGTAGGCTAATATTATATCGTTATTATATTTGTATGCGGAAGAAGTTGATGGTGTTGTGATCTTGTTGAAAAAACCTAGTATAGGTTTTATTTTTCAAATAATTCACGCAAATGTGGAATTTTTGCAAGATCGGCAACGCGCGATCGATACCCAGGTGTTAAAAGCGTCTATAGGCTACCCGCTACGGTAACTGCTTACTTTCAGAAGGACCGTATTCTTGATTGCAACCATCCATACTAATCTACACTAATATTATAAAGAGGAAAGATTTGTATTTTTGTATGTAACAAATAAACTCAAAAAGTACTGGACCGATTTTAATAATTCTTTTTTCATTAGAAAGCTACATCATCACTGAGTAACATAGGCTATATATTATACTAGCTGCCTGCCCCGGCTTCGCTCGGGTAGAAAAAATATTTGATAAATGTCTATACTAAATACTAAACGGCTGAACAGACCGTATAGAAATTTGGCAATGAGATAGATTACAACCTGGGGAAGGACATAGGCAATCTTTATCTAGAACCACGCAGGCGAAGCCGGGGGTAAAAGCTAGTAGTGATGTAAAAAAGATACATAATTATTGATTTGGGCCATAAATCATCAGATAAGTTATAAGTCAAGTCCTTACCAAACGCGTGCTATCCCTGATTCCAAAATAGATATCAACCAGTGAATGATGCCCCCAGAGATTTCCGTCTTAGTTATTTATGTTACAATAAAATTAATAGTCTATCCTGCTCGGATATTTATAACTTATGGGTATTATGTGTTAGGCTAACTGTGGATGGCGTCAAAATTGATACTTCTAGGAAGATTAACTAGTATTTTGGTATGGTAGGAGGGGATATTTCATTTGCTGTCCAATACTTTTCGTCGACGATGTACGAAGACCAAACTCAAATACTGCTTCGTCGCAGTATGCCCCTTTCGCAGAATGTCCCAAATGCCGTATTACTCGAATACCTTGTGGATACATAAGGAAAAGAGACCTATAGCTTTGATGTCATAGTAATAAACACTTAGTAGGCCAACTTCATACAGTTTTCTATTGTTCTTTGCGGCTTTTAGTTTGACCAAAAATGTGTTAACTCTGCCTGGATGATATTCTCCCAACCGCAAAATTGTATTAAGAATTTAATCTTTCTTTTAGCGTTACCCGGCGCCAACGACACGGACTTAGAAAGTTTTGGGGCCCGTCTTATTTTTTTTATATGGCTACCCCCCTAATTTGGCGCCCTAGGCCGTTGCCCCATCAAGCCCAAGTACAAGATTTTAGCATGTGGGAGAACCGTCCCAGACCTTGAGCTAAATGCAAGTTTAGTCAGCCGCTTCATATGAAAATATTACTTATGTCGCGTCACCTTTGGGTTATTTTGCAACAGTGTCGCTATTTGCAATATATCTCGGGTCGAGGCTATTATTTATAAGTTCTGATTTGATCGAATACGTTATTAGTTTCAGTCGATTAATCGTTATTTTTTCTTATTTGCCTGGTGATTAGCCTTTTATGCACGATTGTTGATTTCATGGTATATTTGCGTCGTGGAGTTAAGATGGTTTTCAAAAAAGGAACGCATTATTAGTTCTTAAATCCTCTGCGCAAATTAATAGTGTGTTCTGCTTTTTTGAAGGAGTTAGAACGTTGTGCTTGGTAATAAGGATCTGTCCAGAACCGATGCAGTATCGGCTATTTTCAAATCAATTTAGTCCACACGAATTGAATGAAATGTCTGATATTATAAAGAAGCCTCACTCGTCTCTTGCCAAAATTACTCAAAAGATCAGAGTACGTATCATATTAAATTTAACTTATCGTATAGTATAGGTAAAACTTGCACATAAAACCTAAAGGACGCTTTTCGTTCGGTTTCAGTTGAATTATCTGGAAATGTTACATATTCTGTGTAAATCTCGTAGTGTACTATAATTAAACATGTGACTTCCTCCAAATGCTTGTATTTTCATGTGAATGTTTCGTCGACCAGTAGCCGTGGTATATCAGAGATAGACTGACGCCCATACAGGACTCGTCTCGTGTGCTCGTGTACATTTCGGTGCATTTTTTGATGTATTTATCTAAAAAAGAAAGTGAATCGATCTAAATTCAAAATTTTACGTCTTCGCGCTTGCTGTGTTCAGTTGAAGGAATACGTTTTCCTGAACGGGACTGTTTTTATCTTTGGTTCTAAAATAAATTTCTCTTAGTCTTTGTGTCACTAATAATAGAAAAAAACATGAAATGTATTTAAGTAGTTTTTCTTTTTTAATCTAAGCGAGATCTGTGAATGTTACCTGTCAAATGCGTCAACTGTCACTGTGAATTTCGAAATGTGAAAACAAAACGGAACAGGATGCGAGTTTGGAAATGGAACGCATGTCACTTTGCTTTCGTCAGTCCGCGAAAGTGTTCTAGTGGCCAGCAGGTCGTGACCTCTTTGATATATCTGCAGACAGTCGTATTGTTTAGAATAAGGGTTCTAGTAATGGTGGTGTTTACACGATTTGTTTGGGCTTTGAACGCGTTAGCAAGAATGTGTGTCTAAAACAATGAGTAAATAATTTCTTTCCATTTGCACATTTCTAGGAATTTTGTCGATACTGTTAAAATAATTTTATATAATGTTTTCTGGTTCTCAAAAGTTTTTTTAATTCAATCATCCATACAAGCATTTTCTTATCGAAATCTAGAATATTACAGCTAAGTAAATCAGTTTACCTTTTTTGTTCTGTGTCACATACCCATAGTGTCACACATAGGTTATTTACTAACTTTATTTATGTTATTATCATTATTATTCATTTTTCTTCCATCATGATCTTGTTAGACTACAAAAAGACACCTTTCATAATTTGTATTCACGATTACATCAATGTTTTATGTGTTGAAATCATTCGTTTAGAATTTAGACAACGTCCATTTCACTTTATTTCAGTCGTCATTTCCTCGTTCCTATCTGAATAAGTTCAGGTGACTTGGCTGTCATCCAATGTTTCGTTACATCACTAGTTTCGTGTAGTTTTGTAATATCTGTTTACTGTGAGCCTTTCGCTGTGACTTCGACTACGAGAGGGTTATACATATCTAATAGGGGTTTAAGTTTTCCTTGTTTGGCTACAAAGTTCCTGCCAATTTTATTGAAATCGGTTCTAATAGAACCCTGTTTTGAGTCTAAGGCTATTGGACCTTTATTTTGCCATCACTTATGTCTTCAAGCCAAACCCATTGCATCCAATCCAAGAAGTGCTGAAAATAAGGTAGTAAAAAATAGACTTGTCCAGCGCTGAAAGGCACAATACGAATAGCAATGAATTGCTCTAATATAATGGTTTGGGTCTGCTAAAGTACTTCAAAAAATAATCCTGTCAGTTTTTCTCTCGGTCGCGTAAAAAGTCGAAAGGAAAAAGAGATCGCAAAAACACTTCCAAATGTTTTTGTTACAACAAACCGTGATTTATAATTGCTTCGCCACATTGTTGATTTATAATCTCAGTTAATCAAAGTCGGGTAACTTTGTAGGCTATTCCACTCCGCAGATAGCTCATGACTCACGCAGATTAGTTTTATTCTGTCAGTCTGCAGCTCTGTTTATGTTTTTTGCTTCTTAGTTAAACATAGGAATAGTTGTGGTCCCTCTCCCTCGTGGCCTCTCTGTCTCAGCTCCTCTTATGTCTTAATTTTTAAGAGCTTAAGATGCATCATCATCATCCATGCTTAAACCATTTACTGTTTTATAGAATTCTAAAATAATTTTAGCGAAGCCAGAGACTGAATGTGAAACCACAACAAAGGTGTCTACTGTGCCAGTTAACACTTTCAAAATTGTTACTTTGCCATCTCAATAGCGGTCAATAGTGCAGTTATACAATTATGAGTGCAATTATTATGAGTGTTAATAAGTATAGATTCACTGTGCCTTGGTTTATGACATATCTTTTAAGTCATCTATCTATTTTTGGATTGAACTACAGACAACTTTTACAGCTTTTTTAAGTTTTTTTAGCTTGAACCGTATTCATTACATTTTTTTTTACAGGATTTTAAAATTTATTCTGTAGTCTCTGTAGTATAGTCTGATTACCTTTCAAATTTTAATGTCATGTTTCTTCATGAATATTTTCGCACCTATTGTTAGTATAATCTTAATGACTAGCAAAGGTATTTTGTCATTATTTGAAAGTAGAAGTTAACTCTTGCATCTCTATGTTATATTTTGTTTTTCTTAGTCGTACTCTTTTAAGACTTGTGAGCAAATTTCAAATCATGAACTCCGTCTTTTGATAGATGTATACAAACGGTAAACATACAATCTTCACACACACAATCTGAAATATCCCGAACAAAAATAAACTAATGCATATCTCGCAATGCACCCGCTGTGTTTCTCTTTTTTGAGTTTCTAATTTGGTCTGTGGCTGCCAGCCAGTATGCCCTCGCGCACGCTCCCAAACACTTCATTTTATTTATCGGAGGGAATATCATTATAATTGGTAATTATATCAGTTATACTGTAAATAACATGTATTTGGTATTTGGTGCTTTGTGTTTGGAAGTTTAATGTTGAGTGTATGCCTAATATATTGAGTTTTTTCTTTTTTTAATTAGAGCCCAACCGTAGAGTCCTGTAAGGCTAATGACAGTCCCACAACGTAAATACTACTAAAGAAGTAAAAGACTACTTAATTATAGTGCTTTAAAATCGGTGTTCTAAGTATTCTTATAAAACTAAAGTGTCAGTGCTGTATGTTTTTAAAAACAAAACAAAATGGGGAAGAAGAAGAAAAATAACGGAAAGAAAACCAACAGATTCTTTCGGTGGATGAAAAGGTAACCCGTTGAGAACTAACTGGTTTTTGTGCGTGTGTGATTAACACTTTAATGTGAACAAAAAATACAGTGTGGTGTGATTAAACTCATTTGCATGAGGTTTTTATGTATTCCACTAATTTATAAAATAATTTTGATGCAAGATCAAGCATTTTAAAGAACTTCATTATATAGATCTAAGAAAGGCCAATCTAATTGAAATAACAGTCTTTTTTAATCTAATATTCTTATGTTTATAAGATTTTTTTAAGATTGTGTGAATTTTATTCATCACGCTATAATCTATTCATCGAAGTATATATACTGTACAGATTGGCTGAAGCCTCATTTGTTAAAGCTGTACCTTATGGCCCAGATGAAGTAGCGGGGCAATCCTAGTTACCCTAGACTACAGTCCAGAACTTAACTTTTATTTTGATTTACATTCGTCTGTCATTGATAGTAATCTGCGTTCGGTTGAGATTAATACTACTACTAAGTACAGAGATTTTTTGTGACACAGTGTCGACAACGCGCGTTTGAAACCCTTTTTCATGTTATTGCAATCGTCCATAGGTTCCAACACATGCAGTTTACGTGATCAGCCTGATTTCTTGTTCAGTTTATCTATCTATATGTATTCAACACAATTAACGGTTAACCAGAATTAGCGTATGCTTTCAGGCGTAGAAGATATATAAATATTTAAATAAATACAATAAAATACAAATAATCACTCTTAGTTATCATACTGAAGGTTATAAGTATTGTAAACCGCTGAGGAAATATTTATGTGATATTGTTCTGTTCAAGGACTGTGTGAATATGTATATGAATTTATTATCCAATATCCAATTCTATTATAATTTAGACCTAGATTGAAGTGTCGACGTTAATCGAGGAGTGCTAAATCTATAACCGAATTTTGGGCTTAAGAATTTGCACAGGATAATAACGGCGCAATTATCTGTTATCAAAATAATTAGATCATCGATGTATACCAAAACTATAACAGTCATTGTACCTAACCGACAGACCGCAGACGTTTATAGATCGGTATTATGAGATAACATTAGTAATACCAGTTCTATTTGAGTATTATCTCGGTTTGAGATGTGTATTGTGTCTTTCATTACAAGGCCTCATTGTAGACTTGAATTAGATGGAAAGCCCTCCAGTCCAGTCGGGTGAAATAATCTTACGTGTTTTTAGTGTGATTGAATTATCTAGCTAGATAAATTTCAATTTGCGAATTGAATGATCTATTATTTCTTTTCTATCCATTTTTATTTGGTCTTGTGATAGTCTCCTATAGAATCTCCAATCATTTATTTGCGACTATCTACCTAGAAAAGTATACCTACCTCATTAAAACTATGTTGTTTCGTTTAAATATAATCTAAAATTTCATCACCATTGTAGGCGCCAGGTAGACGGATTTCGTTGCGAAACTGCTGAGATATTTTTACCTACCCACGCCTAACCAGTTAGGTATACAATGCACTTTAAACAACCAAATTATACGAGCCGCCGGCTAAACTGGAACTAATTCTGTCTACATACAAAATGTATTTACCATACCGCTGACAGAGCCCTCCTTGCAGCTCAATTAAGTTGGTATTGATGTATGAAATCTATACTCGTTGTTCAACTGACCCACATATGGGTAAACAAATCGAACCTTGAAAATCCATGGTGCAATAGTTAAGATATATTTATAGGTAATGCGCCAACTACATTACGCTCTAGTGTAGTCAGTTTATATAGGAATAGGTGGTGTAGTATTCATAGGTATGAATTAAAAGATAAAAATATGTGGCTGACTAATAGCTTCGTTTCCAAAGTCAAGTAAATCAACTCCATTCAATAGCTCGTCAAGTGGGCTGGTTAACTGTATCATGTAAACATCCAGTCACCAATAGAAAACGCGAATTCTTTGGCAGTAAATGCACTTTTGGCCACGTTACGTAGATAATGAATTAACATGTTCACTCAATAATTAACTAGAGACACGCTACAATTTTCCAACCTATTGGTGCACAGGTGACGCGTGAAATTGTCAGCGGTTTTTCCTAGGAAAGAAACCGCGTTTATGTTAAGCTCTATATAACCAAAATTATAGTTACGCGGTAAGTCGTCTGTGAGGTAATTTTTATTGCCAACAACATGAATACCGCAAAGTTAGAACTGCATATATTTATTTATATATACGCAAATAGCGATAGTACCTTTATATTTAAATTTAACCCGATATTATACTTAAATTACACAATTATTACACTTCCGTTTTTATTTATTTGTATAGATATAGATTGTAAAGAATTGCGGGTTACATAAACCTGTACCTAGATGAGGCAAAAAAGTATTCACAGGGCCAAAACTGTGAAATGAAATGTAATCCTACACACCAAACCTATGTAGTTGTTCCATCTGATAGTAATCACAATTTATCCATGTCCTTCCCTAAAGGACGTACTTGCAGTAGCAAAGTCGAAACAATGAACCGTCGACATAATCGACCATTGTCACACATCCGGAATTCTTGGGCATGGTACATCGAATTATCCTAAAGTTGTCAATACACATTTATACATTTCTCTGACACAGTAAAAATGGCCTCAAATATTTGAAGCCTTTGTTCTACTTGTTACACAAAGCGGTCGGTGTTCATAGGTAATGCCTTGATTGATAATAGCGAAATTTTCTGTTAGATAAATACTGGCCTTCGTGGGTTGGGCTTCGGTTGAATGCGATGAACAAGACTATCCTGTTAAATTTATTAGTCATTACTTAAATACACATGTAAATAATTCCTTAGGATGAAAAAACTTAACATTGGGTCTCTCTCTAACAAAATCACGATAATCAGTTGCAAGTTTCTTATTTACTGAAATAAGAAAAATCTTAATTATTATCTTTGAGGATATTATTTTCTAGCATGCGACTTGATTTGAGCACTCACATCTTGTTTGTAGATTAAAAGAAGTTTTAAACAATATTTCTTCAAACCTATGGAAGCAAGCCAGCTGATCATCTCACTAAACTAGAATTAAGTAAGTAGGGGTCGCAAGTTCAAATTTTACCACTGGACCATTGCTAAAATGATCTGAAGCTGTTTTTAGTTTCGCGTTAATTAATCTACTTCTATGAATTTGTGTAACTGTAGAAAGTTGTTTCTCATGGCTTTGCAAAATTAGCCGATTTAGATATAAATAGTAAACATTACAATATGAATTCGACTGACATTATCCTAAACCATATAATCATTCCATTTGAGGCATTCGATAATATTTCATCGCACATTCACCTGGAATAATTGTAGATAGAAAGCACATTTCTTAAAGAAAACACACCAGAATCGGCTGAAGCTCAAAACAATAACAAGATGGGCTTAGAAACATCTGTTCCGGTGTAATCATCGCATACCGTTCTATGGCACGTGCCACAGCATACGCCCTGGAATATAAACAACTGTACTATTACAGTCACTGCATCCTCGTTCCCCCTCTTTGATGCTCTTACCACCATAGACAACCATCAATGACAGTTCACAACTCCATTAACAAGGGTACTATCCATCGCTGCTGAGTAAAAGCTTGTAAGAATAGTCACGCTTTTTAACAAGCATTGGAAAATGCATTATTCAGTTTCAACGTGAAGTTTGTCAGCGTAAATGTGAGTGGAGTCAAATTCGAGTCCACGTCATACGTTCGAAACGCCTACGTTCGTTCGGACGTGCGCTTACGCATAAATCTTTTGGTTGTGGAGAAATTTGTATATGGCGTCCCTAAAGGATCCATTCTGTGTTCGTTTTACTTAAACTATTTATATCATAGTTATCTTTACGTGGAGTGTCAATTAACGTAGTGTACTTTCGAAATGCACTTTCTTAAGTGAAACCAAGAATTCCCACGGGAGCTCAAGTGATTGTTTCAAGTGTTAGCTTAGCATAAGATGAAGATCGATTCTTACATAGAAAATGCATGAAATGTGTAAGTATTCTTTGAAATTCCATTTTTAATCTAATTCCATTACAAGCAAACTGAATGGTAAGACATGAGTTCGAAACGAAATGACTAAGCTGAAGGAGTATGTTTTGTAAATTATACTGTATATTCTTTAGTGTAAGTGTGAAATTATTTCAACAATGTTGATGAATCACTCAATGACTGGATGTAACGGCCTAAGGGAAGTCTTTAAAATAAAGTAAGTTTACAAACATAGTTACTGTTATTTGCTGTGTGTTGACTTAGATTTGGTGGGAAATTAAAATTTATTTTGAGAGAGAGTATCGTAAAATTCTCAAGCTTCAATTTAAGCACTTCTTGACCAGAACCTACCGGATTTTCATGCTTACTGATGAAAGATAAGATATGCAATGTCGTAATCACTTCCTCCTCTTCAAGATGTCAAACAAATAAGTATTCTGGCCACAGGTAGACATAGGTTTCTCCGCTTTTCACCTACGACCAAATCAGGAAATCCTGTCTCTTCGGGTTATCAAGTGTTTGTAGGAAATATAACGTATTCAGTTTCACGCGAGACGTCGATTACGTCGATAGACGCAGACCAGAAAAAAGTCTGCCCTATCTAAGTTTACTTTGCTTTCTCATCTCTGCAATTTTCTTTAGTATACTTAGTTAGGACCTTTAAACTTATATATTAATGGCCAGAATCATATTATCTTATTAGTTGGATAGTGGATTTGGAAATTCACGAAGTTTTGGTTCGGAATAAGTGATCAGGAAATCATATAAAGATAGCTACACTTTATTGCATAGCGAGAGTTTAAAATGTGTGATTGTAAATTTTCGTATATTCTTATGTATAATCCTCTTTACTTTCTTCTTTTATATTTGGGTTCTGTAAGATCTTTTTCATCATCACGCCATATTCTAGACTCCTAAGTTTGCAAATACTTTAACTCTTTAGTTATGTAAGTACATTTGTAAGTCATATCTTCCTATTTGTAATAAATTAGCAATTCTGACAGGCACGCAATGTTTGGTTTGCCTTTTTTCGACATCCACGCGGTCTTGACTTTTCACATTTGAATATATTAGGTAAATATTAATGTTTACATTACCTTTCTATGACTATTACTTTTACATTGTGGATATATATTAGCTTTATTACAATAATATATCTATACTAATATAAGTTTAATACCACCAAGGTGCCAGTCAAGCGAGGATACAGCATACTGCTTGCCTGCTGGTGAACCTAAGATATTACCGTAGTATAATATATGTGTGTGTAGTGACTAACTGTTATCCGTGACTATTCACTACTTTCTGAATACTTAGTCTTGTGTACATCAATATGCAAGCTACTTTGCAGGATGTTATCAATATCATTTCAGTGGATTACTTGTGAATAGGTAACAGATAAAGCCTCATTCATTCATAACAGTAACTGTATGAGATTCAAGTGAAGTATATATGTTATATTTAGCCTCATAAGTGGCTAAATCGATCTCAAATCGATGAATGATTTCAAGAGCATCTTTCTCATTAATTTTATATGTGAAATAAAATTTCAACATCCCACTTATGGTACCGGTAGAAGGAGACAAGCAATTCGAGAAAGGAGTTAATAAAATTTCATTGCGCCACACTATTTGCTAAACGTTAGTTTTACCTTACACAATCTCTTTAAAATCGGTAAACTTTCTTGGGCTAATGTAGACATTGTATCCAAGCTTCCTACAAACAAGGATCATGACATCATCTGAACTCGATTAAGCGTATCCTTGTTCCAAGACGAATCGTTTAGTCAATGGTCCATAAATTATTATTGTTGGGTTATCTGTTACATTTATATTGGTTTGTCTTATGAATCTACGTGTATTTAAACCTGAATACATCGACTAAAAAGAAAAGAAAAGCTAAAAACAATAATTGTGTTCTTTCCGATTTTTTGTACTCAACCCCTATAGAGGAATGACCATGGAGTTTTCATGTTGATAATAGCAACGCGAATACACTATTAAAAGTGGGTTATATTACGCATGTAATTTAAAAGGATGTACTGTAATCGGTAGATCAGTGAACGCAAACAATAGATGAATAATTGCTTGCATTACTTATTTATTCCTTATCGCATCTGTTTTGTTTGTATTACCAAATGGCTCATTATTTACCCTCGTTTTTAGCTCGTTTAGTTGCAATATACATAAAACAGCAAATAACGAAACACCATTGCGTAACAGTTAGTAGCTTTCGGCTAATTATTTCATTGTTCTCTGCGTTATTCGTGACATGAATTTTAGATTCTTTGTTAACAAGGCCGCTAACTGGGTCAGATGCGTTGCATAGATGCAATATGTTGTGTTTCAAAACATCTCACTGCTTCGTTCTGGACGTTGCAATGCAAATTGTTAGACAGTTGGCTGCGTTTTACCTTCTTTTTATTTATCTGTAACAGTACCTTCTGCTGGACCATCACCGTAATTATAGCATTACAGTACATTATCAATTTCTTTTGATGAAAGTCCAATATGGACTGTTGTTCTGATAAATTGAAGGTAGGGTTTCTGAACTTGGTGCATATGAAAACTGTCTCGGTTTCCTAACAGTGTTTTACATCGCTGACAAGTTTGTAAATCGTGATATTGTTCATCGCAATACATTTTTAATGATAAACGTAATACTATCATTACATATAAAGGGATTGATGAATATGAAAGAAAGAAAAATCTCTCGAGATTGGAATAAATTGGCACTCTATACTCTCTGCCTAGTCGATAAGAATCTTGTAAATGTATTAGATTTGGCCGATGTATAAGAACAAGCATAATCTCATACGAGCTTTGAACTACTGATTGTGAAATTCGAAGTAAAAGTTGGACTGTATCTATAACTCGATCTGTTAACTCAACCTGTCCAATGCACTTTCCCAAGAAAAATCATTTCTGTATTTGCAATGTCGCTTTTGATATTTGTATGACTTCATGTGAAACTGACCATATAAATAGAGGAACTGGATTGAAAGTGTGTCGGGATTACTGTTAAGATTTCAACACCTATGCTCTCATACAACGAATTGAGTTGGAACTTTATCCTTGAAAACTTTATATTTGAAACTGAAATTCTTTTCATCATGAACTGACTCGATAGATTTCAATCCATCATAATCAGCATCATTATATCTGCCGAAATACATCCACTGCAAAATGTTACATCTCCCAATACGTGATTGCAGCTCAGAAACTTTTCGGCCACACAGTTCATCAGTCCTTCGAGCTATATATATGCCCCTCTGGTGTTTGATCCACTGATAGGAAATTCTAACGTTGATAAAGAAGGAAAGGTCAACGTTAACGATGTTACAGAACTTGCAGATGAACCACGTTGGGGTTTGGGGTTAGACGCAGAAACTTATCAAATCTAGACAATCATTACATTGCGCCCTGGATCAACTTGTTGCCTACGTTTTGATTAATTAAAATAAGATTATAGTAGAGAATACATATTTGAGCAAGAAGAAAAGACAACTGTCATTTAATAGACAATTAAAACAACAATAATATCTAATAAGTATTGTAAAAGTAGTGTAAGCGTTTCGCTAACATCATGTATGGATTAGATATAATTATTAGTCTCGCTCGAAGACGTTTTTATAGATAATTTTGTGCATGATGGCTCAAAGCGAAGTGAAGATTGTCCAAAAGGTTTGAAATTGTTATCAATTAGACAATTTCAATTTAAGGCCTTTATCAAAAGGCAAGTTGATTCAATTACGGACAATTGTCCAATTGAATAAATTGACTGAAGAAAGGGTGTGAGATTGTGGTTTGTTTTTGATCATACATTCTTCCTACAATATACCAAGAAGCATAAAAT
This sequence comes from Falcaria lacertinaria, assembly GCA_951449985.1. Classification (NCBI taxonomy): domain Eukaryota; kingdom Metazoa; phylum Arthropoda; class Insecta; order Lepidoptera; family Drepanidae; genus Falcaria; species Falcaria lacertinaria. The sequence continues at coordinate 3,613,136 of OX602136.1, read as the reverse complement.
AGACAAAAGATTTGTAACTCAAGATCCAACGTTAAGTCAATTTAGTTTCTGTGTTTTTTTATACCACTAAGGTCGCAAACAAGCTTGCCCGCCTGATGGTAAACGACTACCCTATTGGCGCTTTCAACACCAGGAGCACCACTCGCGCATTGCCGACCCTTACTAGTATACTTAATTTTGGACTTTGGTTACAAATAGGTCAACATTTCGGCGATCGGTCATCGTAAAGATGATGGGACGTGCAGAACTTGGAACACGTGTCGGATGAAGACAATCCATCTACACTATAATATTATAAAGAGGAAAGATTTGTATTTTTGTGGGTTTGTATTGAATAGGCTCCGAAACTACTGCACCGATTTCAAAAATTCTTTCACCGTTAGAAAGCTAAATTATTACTGAGTAACATAGGCTATATATTATACTAGCTGCCCGCCCCGGCTTCGCACGGGTAGACAAAATATTTGATAAATCTCTATAGGCTCCGAAACTAATGTCTACCCGTGCGAAGCCGGGGTGGGCCGCTAGTTTTTGTTTGTTGTAATATTCGTATATTTATATAAACATTTATGCAAAGTAACGCCTTTAATTCTAGTCAAAAGCACCAAAGGCAAAAATACTTGGTAATCATAAGATTCCTTGAAACTATCCAGTGTAATTTGAAGAGATATTTGGTAGACTCTGACCTTAATGCCTGCACGAACTAGCGTCCAACCATGGTCCAACCGTAATAAGTAATAACTAACGGTCTCACAATCATCATGGAACATTATCATTGCGCTTGCGTGACTTAATGCAGCTCCAATCGGAACAGACCACAAATTGTACGACATGTAACGGACTTTACGGATTAACATCGATAACAATGATTTTAAATTTTGAAAATTTTGAAAAGTCGTTAAAACTGATGTTAAAATTCGAATGATTGATCAGATTATAAAAAAGAGTTTTAATGTTATATTTGAACTACTGGTTATTGTGTAAAATCCCACATCAACGATATCCACCCTTACTTACCAATCCAGCTTACTACGAAAGGGAATTGGCGTGATGACATGACATGTATGTGAAGACAGGTTTTTGGGATAAGATTCTACGTTTAGGAAATTTACCTCGCGGCAATAATGACAGGCGTAGGTTATTCACTTACCATGACGCTAATTTAACTGATGGCAGTCCTATACACGTACTTAACTTTAATAAAGGCATTGTAATGACTTGTGCGTTTACATGATAGATAAAAACAGTACAGTCTAATGGTCGGTCGCACATAAAGCAAGGGGTCTTTGAACCAGGCTTACGTAACCTTTGTTACAGATACATGTTTCCACTCTTAGTAATGTTATGTGATGCGTTCGAGATTAAGAATTTTGTATAATGGCTTCATTTGATACTAAAACTGGTATTGTGACATAACTGGTTTTGTTTGATGGTGATGTAAGCGGTTCAAGATGTTAGAGGAAGTAAATAAAGTATATCTTTTATGCTACCAAGGCAAGTGAGAGTATGTCACCGTGATTTATAGACGCCAACAATATCAGAGGGCTTATTCCATAACTCTTAATTGACTTCACCCATCAATGTTGAGAACATTTTGTCCACAAATCCCCATTACCATTGTAATTAGAAATAATGGGGATTGGTCGACAAAAAGTTCACAACATTGACGAATGCCGCCTATGGGGATTTGTGGAATAACACCTCTGATATTGCAGGCGTCAACAATCACTGTGGCATACTCTTACCATAGTAATTAAAAATAATGAGGATTAGTGGACAAAAAGACAAAAGGACAAAAAACAATATCGATGGGTGAAGTCAATGGGGTTTGAATACTTTCCATCCACAAAAGTGTACTTTGTAGTTAGTTAGAATTGGGACTTGTTTGTCCAACGCGTTGCCATTTTATTGTTTAGGGCATGCGCTAGTCTGCATTATATCCTTACTATCAGCCAGCGTAACCTGGCGGAGGTTAAAGTCATCAATATGACATGTGTATCCTCCAACTGTCTTAACTTAATAATTAAATTGAAAATCATCCCCTGCCTTCGTTTGTTGTTAGCGAATGATGTTCCTCTTTGGTGTCTGTACCAGACGTATCTGTATTAACTTCATTTATACACATGTCATCTATAACTTTCCAAACAAAATATAAATAAAAATGATCTAGATAAAATTATAATTAGTAATTAGTTGCCCATATTTTAATATTTGCGTGACAATCAGCTTTACATTATCCGAATGGACCGATTTCTCTATTGCTTTCTCATTGATTTGAATTTGAAAAGCCATACAAGCTTACACAATAGTTCGTTACAATTTACTCTATCGATAGGATAGGAAATATATCGATTCATTGTTTCCGGTAATTGATCGATTTGTTCGACTGTCCATTATAAACGTTAAAATAATTTTTTATCGTACTTTCTTTTGTTTATTGCCGAAGTGATATGATGTGACTGTGACACGCAACAATATCATATAGATATTTCATGGCATTTAGTTTTCTTTTATCTGTTGCTTAATAATCTTATTTATTTATATATATATATATATTATTTTGTAAGCACCGTTGGTGTAGTGGTTAGTAAACATTACTGCTACAGCAAGTGTCGCGGATTCGATCACCGCACCAGCGCTATGTGTGTGTGCTTTATTTTATAAGAGGTTAAATTAGTTTCGTTGAATTTGGAAAGGGCGATGAACTGTAGAAGTATGTTACTATTTGCTGTTTATACTTCGTTGATCGTGTTGATGTTTCATGTAGTAATTAGTTTATGTACTGTACATGTGAATGTGAATGTATTCGCTTTTCGAACGAGAGATAGGGCGAATTGGGATCTCCCGTGGGTTTTCCCAATAATATTGGATCCGTCCGACTGGGGACTGTACCTTCACCTTACAGAAGACCAATAAATAACACTACTTTGATGTAGTAATGTTAGTAAGGTTGCCAGTGCTCCACGAGGATACGCTGGGCAATTAGGAATGCTGCTAGCACAGTGAGTCCTCATCAACAACATGGCTGGCAACCCGTTAGTGATACCCCTGGTATTGCTAGCAACTATAGGCTACGGTGACTGCTTACCATCAAGTGGTCTGTATGCTTGTGTGACACCTTAGTGGTATAATAAAAAACATGTTGACTTATTCACATTACCATGGCAGGCAATAACTAGTACTGTCATGTGTGAGTTGCATAGTGAACGAACGAGTATCGTTTCGGCACGGAGGACTTTAAGTGCCGATCAACCGCTGTAAATTAATTGTAGAGATGTAAGGATACGATATCGACGAAAAAATACACTTAAGAATCGCCCAAATTGCTAAAAGATAAAGTTTGACAGAATTTAACACAGAGTCGAAAGCACTAGATTGGCAACACGCAATTGGCATCTCTGAAGAAGCAAGCTTCCATAGTAGGATTTTGTATCGCAGACTGAGAGACATTCATAAAGCCTTATTTTGGGCTTAATTAGCCTTAATTGAATATAAAATGTTAGTGGTTTTAATATACGTGCACTTTCAATTTTCGTGAATTTAACGCTGTCACCTTAGTGTATGCGATCAAGATTCAAGACTAGACTAGACGTCAATACAAAGTCGCTTCCCGCTGTGTATCTGTCCATATGTATGCTTATATATTTATTAAATATAATTAAAACTATTATGCTATGCATGTATTATTAGTATTAATACTTCTTACTTTATATAAAACTAGCTGTTTCTCCGCGACTTCGCCCGCGTATCAATATAATATATAGCCCATGTTACTCAGTGATGTAGCTTTTTAACGGTGAAAGAATTTTTAAATCGGTCCAGTAGTTTCGGGGCCTATTCAATACAAACATACAAACATACAAATGTTTCCTCTTTATAATTTAAAATTCTTTAAAATTGTACAGTCGATATTGATGGCCGAACTACTCTACATCACTATCACTAGGCGACCCAAGTGTCCCGACTCCCGATACGTGGTCGGCGCAAATTGCTCTATCTCATGGAAAAACAGATTGCTAGCTACAAGACAGATATAGAAACACCTATATCTATTCTATGTACTTTCTTATGTGCATCGTGGACAAAGGACATCATCCATTTTGGTCCAAATCTGAAAGTACCGGCTGACGCAATTTTTTGTATATTCTGTTAAAACTTGCCCTGAAAAACCTGTAGGACCATTGAAGTCGATATTCTTTAAGTTCTAAAATATGAATTTTCATACATTTTGTTGAAATTAGGAATTCAAAATCACCTTAACGAATGAAATGTCCTGTAGTGTCCAACTTTGGTGCCATAGTAATAAATGCTCAGACGGACAAGCTCTAACAGAATATACAAAAAAAATGCGTTGGTCGGCACTTTCAGATTTGGACCAAATCTCTATGAAACATAAATGATGTCCTTTCCTATCACGACCCGAGCCGCATTTAAATCCTGCGATAGCGTAATAAATTTATTCGCTTACGAAAACAAGTTGTGTTTTACCAAAACAACTCTCATTCGATTCGTAATCGATACAAATAGGCTTATGTCGAAAGAATCCCTAAAAGTAGCGTGCCGCGTCCAAATAAAGGGTTTTGGGTTCTGGGCGTGACAGTTATAGGTAGGGTTGCCACCTTCTTGAGGAAAATGTATGTTATGTATAATATTATCTCGATTCCGTGAATTATTATTAACAATATAGTACAAAAAAGCCGCCCGCATGGTTCTAGATAAAGATAGCGTATGTCCGTCTTCAGGTTATTATAATCTAACTCATTGCCAAAGAACATCATCCATGTTTCATAGAGATTTGGTCCAATTCTGAAAGTGCCAGCCAACGCATTTTTTTGTATATTCTGTTAGAACTTGTCCGTCTGAGCATTTATTACTATGGCACCAAAGTTGGCAAGACATTAAAAGGTCACTTCAATTGTTTTAGTGATTTTGAGTTCCTATTTTCAACAAAAATGTATGAAAATTCAGATTTTCGAACTCAAATAAAATCAACTACAATGGTCGTACAGGTTTGGTGCCTCAGTAAAAAAATATCAGACGGGCAAGCTCAAACGGAATAAAAAAAAACGTTGGCCGGCACTTTCAGATTTGGAACAAAATTGATGATGTTCTTTCATAGCGATCCGTTCAGCCGTTTAGTCGTGAAAAGGTAGCAAACAAACAAACAGAGTTACGTTCGCATTTATAATATTAGTATGGATGTACGGGAAGTAACCCTATACTAGAGGTGTGCCGTACCAATGCGTGCTTAGTGCCGTTTTGTGACTAAATTATTACGTGATGGATTGCAGAAATACATATTATTATCGAAATTAACTTGCTGAGTTGCATAGCCAGAGCGTAAGAAAAATCATTATATTCTCATAGGTAGGTTAAGTTCTGTTTTTGTAAATGACGTATTATTCTCATAGACGTGTTTGATTTCAATGGCAAGAGCTGAAACTAAGATCTGTATTTCAAACTCAAACTCAAAATGATTTTTATTTGGCTAGACTACGGGTAAGTACTTTCAAATCGTCAGATTTTTCCACTTATTTATATAGTTCCTTAGCTTTGATATGTTTTTGCAATATTCTTTAAAAAAAGGCGCAAGCCCAAGCTACCGGTGGTTATTAGGTCTACCGAGTGAGGAACCTCCCAAGAGTGAGAAACCTCCTTACAATGCGTGCCTTGTCTAGAAGTACTGCCTTCTCTATCAAACTCAAACTCAAAATTATCTTCATTTGACTAGACTTTACAAGTGCTTTCAAATCGTCAGAATCTACCACCGGATTCGGAAAGTCGTTTTTTGCTGACAAGAATCCAAGACTCAGCAAGTACTCTTTTCAAATAAAATACAAAATTTACATTTAAATTAATTTCTTATCCGACCCATGACCCATCCGAATTATTATTATCATAATTACTATGCGTTTGACATGTATTGATTGTGTGGCAATTCGTGTAGTTTAAAAAAAACCTTTATTATTCTTATTCCTGGATGTTGTGATAATTTATTTCCACTGGTTTTGTTTGTGTGATGTAAGTATTATGTTTTAATTGCTTTTGTTCGCGCATTTTGTGCTAATCTTGGCCATGTTTGTGCTGTTTTAATACACCTGTGTTCGTTATATGCTAATATCGAAACTGTTTAACATTTGTTTGTGAAGAAAATTTAAAAACCAGATCTGGCGTAAAGGTCACGGCAACTTTACCATAAAAATGATATAAAATTAAACGCAAGAATGTATGATTCCATCTTGCTCTTGTAAACACAAGCCCTTATTAATTTGTTTTATTTTTTTTATGTATATTAAAATTGTTAACATTGATCTAAAATCTAAAGTGAATAATATATGGATTAAAACTTATTCAAATTCGTCAAAAAAAACGAAGTAATTTTTTTGACAAATTGAAATGTTAATCGTTTTAATTTTCTTTACAGCGACCTCCCTGATGAGGAGGACAAACAGTCACCTGTCCTCCTCTTGGGAGTCAACAAAATATCCGAGTCCCCTTCGTGTCTGAGGCGAAGGTCCAACGAACCCCAAACATCTGGCTCCATCAGGTTCTTTAGACCTCCAAAATCGAAGTACACCAGGGGCTTATACGGAGACGAGAGGCTAGAAAAGATTAGGCAAGACCTCCTAGTTCACAAGAATAAGCCTGATACCTACATTCCGAAAGCTGATCGCAATATCCATTTAGATGACGACAAAAGATGTTTGAAGCTAAACTGCGCAGGAAACTGCATTTGTGAAAGAAAGAAGAGTTCGAGCAGAGGATCTTTTTCTTTCCACAGACCAGAGAACAGACATTCTTCCCTCTGTCCTTCAGAAGCGTACGCCAGGACTGAAACAAAGAAAGATTATTCTGAAAATGATATAGAGTTTAAATATACGGAACACATTCCAACGGCTCAGCCTTCCAGTAGCAAGCAGAGCTCGTACAACGTCACCCCAAAGTCAACAGAAAGAAGACACTTCTTACTCTCAAATTTAAATGAAAGATTTCGCAAGACCCTCAGCTTGGATTCGCGTAAGGTTGAAACTAATCGGACCCCACTGAGTCCCCCACAGGAAACTCGACCTAAATCCCTTGTAAACACAAGTTTTATTAACGTACAACACTACAAAACGGGAGAACCGTTTATGAGGACAAATTTTAACAAGGCTAGTCAGCCGAAGAAGAAAAGGAAGTCCTTTTTCTCATTGGATACATTTTTTGACTCGAAAAAATCTGACACGTCATCAATTGATGACTACTGCTCGTCAAAATACAAGCGTTTTGAGCTAGAAAGCGACGATTCGCCCTTGTTTAGGAGAGATGTTCGCGAAAAGACTCCAGATTTGCTCAATTTGCCTGTGATTATAGACTCTGTACGTAAAAAGCAGTCTGATACTAGGAGACAGTTGGAAAAATTAGAAAGTCGCTTTTATAATAGCTTGAATAAAACTGTTATAGACGCAGTCCCTAAAGACGCGACTAACGTACAAGGCACTAGCGGACATACCAATCATATATACACTGATGACGACGTGGAATACATTGAGCCGATTCGCAGCACGTTCACAAGTCAAAGCACATTAATTTTAGACAAGAACGCACTGAAACCAGACTCCATTTTATCAATTAACACGGATGAAACAGATATTAAATTGCCCAGTTCAACAGTCTCACCCAAAAGTGAAGTGAGATTAGAAAATGATTTTGACAGCATAGGAGCTTATGAGATTGAAGTGAAGGAAACTGATTTGTTGAAAGTGAAGGATTTGACCGTGAAAGTGATGGATAAGTCCGTCGATTCGATCGGTAGTTGTTCGTTGGATGTGGACGCGAGTACGGATTTTTCAGGTAATTTGTGGGTTTGACGTTGTCGTGTTGTTTTTTCTTCAGTAAATTTCTCGTTAGCATGTTCGATGTCCTTGTTTTTTATTCTAGAAAAGTGAGTTGACTTTTTATTAACGCTTTACAGTACTTATTTGTTTTCAGGGCTGTTATGTGTAATAAGAAGTAAACCTACTTTATTTCATTTGCTATTTATTCTTACATCTTTACTATTTTCGTATATTTAATAAATATTATTGTTATTTTCATTAGTATTTGTGTTTTCTTTATCACCTTCGAAAGCTCGGATCCGAAATCATATACGTTAACAGAATATAATTCTAATTTAATTTTACTTGTCCTGTCCGAATGACAGAAACCCACACTTTTTTAATTGGATACCTACTTTCTGCTTAATTTCACATCAATGTGTCGTCTCAGATCACGTTTCCTTTTTTTGTTTAGCTATTTTAAGAATACTTACAGATGACTATATTTAATATTTATTTAATTTGTATGTTGATATTGGATATTCTTCTATATATACAGACTGTCGGATCCGTGCTTTGCTCTCGATTTTATTCTAAATTGTGTTTGTGATGCTTTAAAGATTGTTTTGTATGCTATTATCTGATATTTCTCACTGTCAAATGCGTTCCTAGTTGCTATTTACAACTAGTATTAAAAATTTAGGTAATATTTACTTGTTACTGCATTTAGATGATTAAACTTCTGTCTGAAGACGAGTCATGTTAGTGCATTAGCATAACACTGTTGCCTACGAAGTTCAGAGGCCTAAGCACCTATGATTTGCGAAAAGGTATTCGTATCGTTAACGTAAACATTTCCATGTTTACCTGTGTTTGTTTATGCATGGCCGGAATTTCGATACGAAACGCTCCTATCGTGCGTAAAAGAAACTATGCCTCGTAGTGTATAATCTTCTTGCGTATCGCAAAGATATCGCCATTAGTTGCGTTGGCATTTATGACGTATTGTATCAAAATTTTGGACACACTTAAACAATAACTCCCCTCGTTTTTCGTCGGGGGTTAAAAACAGGTGGCCATGGAAATGTTTACGTTAACGATACGAATATTTTTTTCACAAAACAGCTGCTTAGGCGTGGATTCTCTATTCTGTCTGACAGATGGCCGCATCGCCCGGGAAAATTTAATTGCTAAATCTAAAAAAACTATTAAAAACCCTCAAGAGATTGTGCTAAGCATCAATTTAATTGACCAGGATTACTCAGGTGCTTAAGCAATCTCTCGTGGGTCCTGCAGAATTGCAGATACAGAAATCTTTGCAAAAATGCGTGATATATTTATATTACTTGTTTGTATAAAATAATAATAAGGAAAACCATGTTCTACCCGCTGGTTGAGGATATAAATCAGTTTTATATTATATCCCGCTTAAGTTACACGTGTGGAACGCGTCACTACGGTCGGACATGATGTTAATTGCTTTCCGGAATCCAAGTCTCGCGTTCACGCCTTTGTAATAATATTTTAGTTTGAACTTTATATCCTTTAGAACTTAATGGTTAAACCGTAAAACGAAACGTTCCAGTCGCGGGTTTGAGCTCCAAAGGGTATTTTATGGCGCTTTTGCATCGACTGTTTTGTTTGTATTAGTGTTCTGTTCAGTCGTAATGTACTAATCAACTGTGTATCACGTTGTAGTTTGGAGTTAGTTATCTATCTATTTGGCATAATTAACAATTTAAAATCAAAAGATAGTTCCAAAGGACTTTATGACAGGTCCATTAATCTAGCTCATAGGCTTATAGAAATTTCAAACAATACAATGCAGGTTGCAAAACGCAGAGCACTAACAAAAAGACAATAAAATACGCATTCACATAGGTACGTCAGTAAATCATAAATGGCGGCCTCGTTAAGACACATACGACCCACGCATATCTTGCGTCGGTCATTGTCGTCATATTCATATTGCGGACGGACACGGGCCGAGATACATGTTACTGTGGAAATATTAGTTGAAATTATGCACATCCGTAATATTTAAATAATATCCATAAACTGCTAGAACTCATATGTACACTTCTTTGAACTCGTCGACCGTGAAACGGAACGACCGAACAGACTGGCAGACGGGTGGGCCGAGTAAACGCGCTCCGACAACTCGATCTTTAAAAAAATAACTTTGACGTTTCTTTGTGATGTGATGTCATTAAAATTTTGATAAATTATTTGAAGTGTTAAAAATCTGAATTACTTGTGAAACAGTTTTAAATGTGTGTAGTTTGTCGTGTGTTTAATAATGTCGCGTAAAAGTTATTATTGGTAAGTTTTGTCACGTAGTTATGTTCTTTTACTTGTTTTGAAAAAGTTTCTGAGCCTACCTACTACATATAATATCGCCGATAATATTTAAGCTTGATTCAATTCAAAGAATGTATTTGCTCGAGAGAAGTGCTGTTAATCGCGAAGCATTTATTATTCATACATCGGCATGATAAGTGGTTTTCTTCGTATAGCGTAATTATCTGATGAGTAATTTAATTATTTTCAATTCAATAGAGCTTCCTGTATTGTATGTTTGTATGTAGAAGAAAAGCTTGAGCTTATTGCATTGCAAATGTATAACATACCAGAATCTCTGAGGATATTAGATGTTGTATACATTTGCTTTGGGTTATTACACTTGGATGACATAATGAGGTGAAGTTATAATTTTCTTACCTGTAATGAATTAATTCAATTCAAAGTTTCATAAAAATATGCTACATTTACAACTATATTTTGTCTACCGGCCTATCTCCTTTGATCAATTCATTCAACTTTTTAAATTATTTTCCTATTTGGTTCACAATCCTAGGAATAAATTTAAATGTGGTTGTATACCTAACTCCAAATATTACAGTTATGGCGAGGGTTTTTAAAAAATAACCAAAAGTAGTTTCTCCAAGGTGCAAGCAACAGGTAGTTTCAAATTTGAATCAGAATTCAATTCTGAGAATTGGTTCAGTGGCTTAGCCATTACAATGTAAAAATTATGAAAAGTTATAGTATTTTTAAGATGTTTATTTATCTATAGTCTAAAGAGAAACAATAATAAGTAATGTTAATGTATTAGTAATATTTAAAATCTATAACTACTCTAAATATTGTTCTTCAGATTATAAATTAATGAATGGGATGGATCAATTGATCATTTTCGTAACCAAACATATTTACTGGAGAAACTGACATTCCAAGATTACTTGGCATGCATTTGTCATGTACCTAACTGATGTAATCTTTATAAGTCACACAAATTCCTGGGAAAATACAGTGACTTGTTTGTTTGTTTATACATATTTTAAACATCAGCTAATGATTATTAAACAAGTATCAATAATTATCTCGGTGACTAGTAACTTAATTATTGTAAAGTTACAAGTAAATATTTGCTTGTTAAAGATAATGCTTATGATCAGACAGACTGCATGCTTACTGCCCACTTGCGTGTATAAATATACCAGGTGTTAGGTCTCTTATTATACAAAGTTGGCACGGTGGGTACCACTGAATTCCCAGATATGTTGACATCAAGTTTAAAGGGAACTCTTTAAAGTCTCTAGTATAATTACGGGGCAAAAAGAGTTATGACCTAACGTCCCAAGGTGTTGAGTGCAATGCAGTGACACATGGGGCTTTGATGGTACCGCATTTGTTGTACATATAACTCTTACCACCAGATTAACGACTTGCTCGCTTATTTTCATCTCCTCATCTGGTTGTGGACACTTGGCTCTAAAATTAGCTTAATATTTCACACATGGATCACTGAATTGGAAAATGATTTCCGGAAACCCACAATATTTTTGAATAACCTATCCAACACCCCACACCATGGGTTAAATATATCATCCCCACTTTAGGTATATGGGAGCTACCCGAAAAAAAAATGTATATCCATGCCAAATTACAAGTACTAATATTCAATATCAGGAACACCCTTCCAAATAGCAAAATATTTAATTATTTTTAATCTTCTCTTATCGTCCTTATTAGTGTTACGCGCGCAATGTAATCTTTTATATCATTGAAGATAAGATATCTAACTCCACATTGGCCCAGCATGTTTCATAACAGTATTGCGTAAGGGTGCATCATGAAAACATGTGTGATTATTTTTTAAGCTACATGGCTTGTGAGTGATCTTTCCTACACGTTTTTTTACCAACTTTTAAGATATTTAGAGAGGCGGAAAGTAATAGAACTTCCCATTAAAAAATGCAGTTTTCAACTTGGAAATATAACTCTAATTCAAGAAGATCAAAGTAAAATAATAACACTCTGATTTGATGGCTTTACTACGTTAAGTAAGGTCCCAGAGCTCCTTGAGGATACCTTGTGCTGGCAGGTTAATAATATATGGTTCCGTAGGAATTGTGAAGAGACAAAAACCTAATATCAATCATATGGCTACTTGGACATACATATCATCACAACAAGTCCCTCACAGGGTAGGCAGAGAGTTTAGAGTGACATTTCATTCATGTCTTCACACCCCATGGTGATTCTACCTACATTCATAAATCTCTTCATACATGCCTGCCTGTTCCAAATACTATTTGCCTTTCCATCATTGAGTACTTTGGTAATTTGATCTACAAAATTGAACTTGATCCCATTAACCATTTGAGGACGAATTAGATTGCATGGAATTATTATTTGTATTGTGATTGGAGTGGCATGTATTTTTAACTTAAAATGACAGTTATAGTAACATAATGTCATAGATTAAATGCTGAAGAGTATATCTGCCTGAGCAATAATTTTTTGTTGTTAATTTGAAACTATATAATAAAAAACTAATAAACCACTTGCAGGTAACACATACCTACCTACTATAAATTATTTTAAATTACTGTTTCTTAACTGAAATAAAGAAAGGTTATTCTATATCCATCATCATCATCATCCCCCCTTATCACCCCACTGTTGGATATAAGCATCTCCCTCACTATACTGACAATGAGCCAGGGCCGTAGCTAAACTTGATCTTGAATTTAACGGCCCATCTGATGGTAAGCAGTCACCATAGCCTATAACTGCTAGCAATACCAGGGCTATCACTAACGGGTTGCCAACCATGTTGTTGATGAGGACTCACTGTGCTAGCAGCATTACCACTAGCCCAGCGTATCCTCGTGGAGCACTGGTATTATATTGTACTTTAACCTTAATCCTATTAATTTCAGATACTACATCAGGGAGCTTGAATCTGCTGACGCCGTCATCAACAACCAGTCGCATCAGAGATTTCACGTCTCGAATCCAAGAGCGGGCTTCCAACCTGCCCCCTAGCTATTTATCTAACCAGTCTACCCCAGTACCAACACCAATCCGTACTCCGGAAGACCATACAAGGAAAACTGAACATCTCCTCAAACCACCGCCGAAAGTTCTAGTAGAAACCCACAGGTCGCGTCACAAAAAGAGAGACGAGGTCCAGCACAAGAAACCAAGTTACCTCAACTTGGCGTGTTCAGTGAACGGTTACACCAACCTAACTACATACGACTCCAAGCTGCGTCAGGACATCAATAAGAGTAGAGAAGCGTCCCCAATCCGACCTATAACTCATTATCAGTACAAAAGCGAGAATAACTCCTTGCTAGTACCTGTCCCGGTGAGCGCTAACAAGCTGATCGTACCTACCTTCGGGCCTCATGACACAAGAACGCATCTGACAGCCAAAGCGCCTGCCAAGGCGCACACGGACCCCCATTTAGCTACGTCTCCCCTACATGCCTACATGGCAGCTGAAAATAAACAGTTGAAAAACGATTTCCTCGGCCCCAGCATGACTACGACCAGTAGGCCGTACATTTCGTCCGAGAGCAAGAACTTTGCGACTTCCATGCTTCATCAGAAGTCGGATGAGGTTGATAACGCCAAAGAAATCACTTTCAAGTCCAGCTACTCTGAGACGAACTTCAAAAAGACTGTGAGCACTAACTGCAAGGAAGCTAGATTTTCCTCGGAGTCCTACACTATATCGTCCAACGGTGTCTCTAAAAGGGTGGAAATCACAAAGGAAAATGGAGAGAAACTACCCAGTCCCATGAAGAGTTTCATCCAACAGCGCGTGGAGAGGCTTTACGGGCCCGGAGCGCTGGCTCAGGGCTTTTTCAACCAGAAGAGGCACAAACTCAAAAGCCAGAGTGAAGACGAAGACCCGAAAGTGTTGCAAGAGAAGTCCTTGAACTGCCAAGAGCGATTCCATACCCCCAGAAAGTCATTTGACACGATAGAACCAGAATATACAAGTCCCAATGGTGAAGTGGATGCTGACTTATCTCTACCCGTATTTAGGCATCTAAGACCGGAATTCCGTGCTCAATTGCCAATCCTGTCTCCTAAGAAGAATGCAAAGGTGGATATCTCCCCGCAGAAGGATGAAGCTCCTATTCCAATTGAAAAGACTGATGTGGCGAATGGTGTGACCCAAGCTAGTGTTAATGGTGATAGTGACAGTGCTAAGGAAGTGGTGAAGGACGCATATTATTTCCTCGATTTGGAGAAGAAGGAGACTGAGCGTTTGCTCGCGTTATCCGCCTCGGCTGAGAAGGAATTGGAGAATTTACAGGTTGGTTTAATTATTTGTATATTACTAGCTGTCCCGACAGACGCCTATGAATTCATATGACCAATAAACTATAGAACAAAGGCCCTTTAAAATATGTTCATGAGAATCTTTTACTGACAATAATAAACAAAAAGAAAAAGAATTAGCGAAATCGGCCTAGCCATTTACGTGTGATGCCGTGACCAAGGGAAATAGGAATTCATTTTTATATATAGATATTGGTTTGTAGTGTGATATAAGAGGAGAATGTGTAGTAGAAATTATAATAGTGTAGTGAATTTAATATGGGATTGAAATAAGGGATTGCAATAGCTACTGGTAGCAAAAATATCAGTTTTTGCGTATTTAAATACTATTAAAATAATTTAAAACAATGGGGTTGGTGTGCAATGTTACTTGCTAAAACCCTAAAAAAATTGTGTAGAAAAATATATATTTGAAATATACATTCATGCTAACCAGCAACGGCAGCTGAACTCATAGTATTATGGTCTCAGAGAGTGTGTGGACACACTCTCTGACTACTACGAAATCACTAGAAAAATACACTAGCTACTGAAAGCAATATTTCGCCACTAACGACCCCTCTGGTAGAAACCACCGATTTTAGTTGAAAATCCACTCAGTTGACAATAGGAATCTTATAGATAGATGAACAAATTCACTAGTTCATCACATTATTTTGTGTCACAAATGGGCATCAAACCCGCGACAATTGCGGCCACTGCCAACTTAGCATTGCATTGCATTTATGAATTCAGTCACGCTAGTGTTAATTTTTTTAATACCACTAAGGTGTCACACAAGTATACGGCCCACCTGATGGTAAGCAATCGCCGTAGCCTATAGCCGCTAGCAATACCAGAGTTATCTCTAACGGGTTGCCAACCATGTTTGTTGATGAGGACTCATTCCAGTTCTATTCATTCCAGTCCCCAGTCGGGCGGCTCCAATTTAAATGGGAAAACCCACGGGCAATCCCAAATCACCCTACCTCTCTATTTAAAAGCTCATGGTGTGATTAATCACTGTACTTAAGCTTGGAAAAACTCATCATTCCCCGGGCTACGGATTCCTATGTATACCAGTGTGGAAGTGTTCAGTGCCAGTAGCTGGAAAAATGTTCGACTACGAATTCGATAACGTAACTCGCGAAATGTCAAAATTGTCATACAAATGTTTAGTTCCACTTTTCACCGCCGCAGCGCTTTACATTTTTCAATATAAAAATAGTCGATGGCGATATGAAAACGTTGTCGCAAATTATTCATCCTTACGAGACTGTACAGTAATGCCACTCGACTAGGGTAATTAGCATCAGAATATATTATGTATTTAAATTATGTAATTGAAATTTTCCAATATCTCCTTCATGGACATTACCAAAGAAAATTACCAGAACTAAACGGTTAATTGTATCGAAGCCTTGAATATAGCGTTGATACCAGTCTGGTAGACAAATCTATTGTTTTGTGATGACATGATAATAACGATAATTTTGTCCTAATATCATGCAGAATAAATAGAGCTTAAGGTAATTTTTTAATCCATCTATACCTAAAACTATAAAGAGGAATGATTTGAATTTTTGTGGGTTTGAATATTGAAAAGGCTCCGAAACCACTGGACCGATTTCAAAAATTCTTTCACCGATAGAAAGCTACATTACCATTGACTAACATAGGCTATATATTATACTAGCTGCCCGCCCCGGCTTCGCTCGGATAGACAAAATATTTTATTAATATCTATAGTCTCCAAAACTACTGGACCTTAAAAAAAAGGCAAAGCCTTAGTAATATATAAATGTCATGGTCTGCCTGCCAAATTTTGGCGACTCATAACAGTAAATGCTTACTATTTCAGAATGTCGACGTGAGTGAGGAAGTGCTGGGCCTACTTCGCGCGGCTGCCGGGAAGGCTCGCCTTCTGGCCACTCAGAAGATGCAGCAATTTGAAGGTACAACCTTACTTTTTAGAGTTCGTAGTGTAACCAATGGTACCACTTTTTTTTTATACCACTAAGGTGTGCGCACAAGCATACCGCCCACCTGATGGTAAGCAGACACCGTAGCTTATAGCCGCTAGCAATACCAGGGGTATCACTAACGGGTTGCCAACCATGTTGTTGACAAGGAATCACTGTGCTAGCAGCATTACTACTAGCCCAGCGTATCCACGTGGACCACTGGCAACCATACTTACCGCAGAACCACAACACTTCATCAAGTAGTGTTATTTGACTGCGGTCTTCTGTAAGGGTGTACCCAGTCGGGCGGCTCCAATTTAAATGGGAAAATCCACGGGAAATCCCAAATCACCGTACCTCTCTTGAAACTAAGACCCAGTTACTAAGACTCTGCTGTCCGTAATTTTTTTCATACATTTTTGTAGAAAATAGGAATTCAAAATAACTAAGACAAATTAAATGTCCTGTAATGTCCAACTTTAGACAAGCTCTAACAGAATATACAAAAAATGCGTTGGCCCCCACTTTCATATTTGGACCAAATCTCTATGAAACATGGATCATGTCCTTTCATTATGATCCGCCGTGAAAAGGTACCAAAGAAACAGAGTTACTTTCGCATTTATAATATTAGAATGGATTACCTTAATAACTTTCTCTGAAAGATAGGATACGAAATGAGATAATCCGTCAGAGAACCAAAGTGACCGACATAGCTCAAAGGATTAGTAAGCTGAAGTGGCAATGGGCCGGTCATATATGCCGAAGAACCGACAACCGTTGGGGTAAACGAGTTCTTGAGTGGAGACCGCGTATAGGCAAGCGTAGTGTAGGACGCCCCCCGGCTAGATGGAGCGACGACCTGCGCACTATAGCTGGCAGGAAGTGGATTAGGAGAGCTGAGGATCGAGCTCAGTGGCGCGCCATGGGAGAGACCTACGTCCAGCAGTGGACTGCGATAAGTTGATGATGATGATGATGACCTTAATAACTAACAAGAACCTCGTCCAATTTGCAGGTCTCTGCTACAACAACATCAACGAGCGGCTGGACGAGCCGTTCCCGACCACCGTCGAGGACCTGCAGGGCTTCTGGGACATGGTGTGTCTGCAGCTGAGGCACGTGGACGCACTCTACGACCAGCTGGCAACACTCAAGCAGAACAACTGGCAGGAGGTAACCTTTTTTTATACCACTAAGGTGGCAAACAAGCATCCGGCCTGCCTGATGGTAAGCGGTCACCGTAGCCTAAGGACGCTTGCGACACCAGGGGTATCACTCGCGCGTTGCCGACCCTTCAGAAATCTATTCACACTCTTGAAGAACCCCATGCTGTACTCCTTTGGGAAAACCAAGGCGGGGAGCTCATTTCATAATTAATTAGTTTTTTTTGTTGTGTCGTGTATGAGTGGAAAATAAAACATTCTTTCTTTCTAATTGTGCGCGGGAGGAAACTCAAAAGGTGTGTCATCATCGTGATAATAGTAATGTGTCGGTCCCCCAGATGCCGGGAGCGGCGCCCCCCGCGCCCCCCGCGGCGTCCCCCGCGCGGCCCCGCCCCCGCGCCACTCCGCAGCTCAAGAACGAGAAGGCGCGCCTCGCCGCCGAGAAGAGAGAGGCCGACAGGAAGGCCATGCTCGAACATAGACGGTCAGTTATACTCTACATAGATAGTGTTCGCGCGCCATCTACCGGCCAGCGCGCTTGGATCAAAACACTTCGTCTCCAAGCCATATTTTGCACGCAAATTATAGCATCCAATTTTTTTTTTAATTTTTCTGTTCTGGAATTCGACTTTTTCACAAGTCCACGGCTTCATAATAATATCGAATAAAACGTTCTTTATCACAATTGTAAAATAAACGGTTCATTTCCACACATTGTACATACACGAAAAATATTTTCAACAATTGGAAGCTACTTTATCACGTTCCCAATAAATAGATAGATAATTTTTATTGTACACCAAAATCAATAACTGAAGAATAAATCGGAACAATTGGCGGCCTTATCATAAGATGTGATCTCTTTCCGACATCATGGAGAATGAAAACGCAAAACGATTTTTAAAATACATTCCTAAATACACAAGAGATACACCCAGAGATACCACATAAGTCTCATAAAATTCCATATTCTGTCCACAGCCGCGTGGCGCGCGAGCGACAGCTGGCGGCCAGGGCGTCGGCCCCCGGGCCCAGTCGGGAGCACGACCAGACCATGGGCATCGAGGGCAGTCAGGTGCGACAACACTACCAATACACACCGCCATCATTATACTACATACACACATCGCTGGAGCCCGACCATAATAATAATAATAATGCTTGGACATTATAACACAGCGCCATCCGGCTCCAAACTAAGCAATGCTTGTACTATGGGAACCAGCAGCTGATACAATACTTATATACTTTTTTTTTGTAAATACATACCAAACACCCAGACGAAGATAAATGTTTGCCCCGGCGGGAATCGAATCTGCGTCCCCAGCGTAGCAGTCAGGTATTCTAACCACTAGACCAGCGGTCTCGTCATAATAACTTGCAACTACTTATTCATAAATGTTACTCACAAAATGAAAATGTTTGTTTACCTATTTTTAGTTCCACATTTCACCGGCGCAACGTTGTTCATTTTCTCATACAAAAATAGTCGAAAGCGATACGAATACGTAGTTGATAGTTGCTAAGGCTACTGATACACATATACTACTGACACGCCTATACTACTGGTACACTTATACTATTGATACACCTCACATACTACTGGTACACATATACGATACTGTACCAGCTTTTTCCCCAGGACTCCGCCCTCGTAGACACATGGACGAAACATTTATTCGTTTCAGTAGCGCCAAAGCGTACAAACAATATATCTTTATTAAATTACTAGCTTTTCCCTCGCTACTGC
This sequence comes from Falcaria lacertinaria, assembly GCA_951449985.1. Taxonomy (NCBI): domain Eukaryota; kingdom Metazoa; phylum Arthropoda; class Insecta; order Lepidoptera; family Drepanidae; genus Falcaria; species Falcaria lacertinaria. The sequence goes on along the minus strand of OX602136.1, from coordinate 3,593,836 downwards.
GCCCGCGACCGAATATAATATATATCCTATGTTACTCAGTGATAATATTATAGGATTCTACTTGTGAAGGATTATTGCAAATAGATCCAGTATTCTTTGAGTTTATTCATTACACGCATGTCGCGAGTTGTGCAATTTTCTAAAGAAAACTATTCCGTATGAGAAGCAGTTAATGCTAGATTTATTTGGTGGATTAATCCAGTGCTTGTTCTTGATTCCAGGAGGTAGAAATCTTCATCGGCAAGACGGCGAAGCCTTCGAAAGTTGCTCCTAAAGGGGACTGCAAGAGCAGTCACGAATCTGAGGACTCCATTCAGGATCAGAGCTGATTCCACTCTCATTTACACCCTGACATACTTGTCTATTGAGTAAACAAACATATTTATTTATATATTTTAACGGTAACGCAAAATAAAACAATTTCAATTTAAAAAGAAAATCAAAAAACATTTATTCAGTTTAAGCCCTAATAAGGCACTTATGAAGGTCTAAATTACCACCGGTTCGAAAAAAAAGCCACCTGAGAAGAACCGACAAGAAACTCAGTGCTATATCTAAATCTATTCAAGTCTTTATAGGTTGGCTTCACTCCATTTCCTTAATAAAAAGAAAATGTATGATTACTTGTCGCATTGTCAATGGTTATTGATGCATTTGATATTACTATAAAACCTAATACGTAATAAAGTTGGTAATGTACAAATATTTTGTGTACGGTGCCATTATGCTAATGAATTAATCGAATTTGGTCACAGGATTTAGACGCATGAAATGTTAGATATAGATATAGATTTATTTATTTAATGGCAACATGTTAATTTGAAAATTGTATCATGAAGTGTTTTATACACAGCACTGGCTGTCCCGACGGACGTTGTCCTGTCTTAACTATGATGTCATATACACCATAGAAAAAGGGCCTTTAGTTTATACCGAAATTAAAAAAGATCCGTTTAAAAAAACGTACGTAAATAACAAACATAAACAAAAAAAAATGTGAAATCAGTATAGCCGCTCACGCGTGTCGCCGTGAGCGAGGGAAATAGGGATTCTTTTTTATATGTATAACTTTACACCACTCTTTTTATTCTTTTTCAAATATGTTTCTTATGCACTGGCGTACCAACGCTGTCCAATGAATTTATAATTTATTTATTTTTAAATATAGTTACAATATAAACTGTTTGACTATTTTATATTATAGATATTTTAGAAAGCGATATATATATTATCTTAAAAATATAATTTATAAAATAATCATTTATTTATTAATGAACTGAATAGACAAGTCTGTCGTTAAATAAACAGGAAAGTGGAAGTGATATGTAAAGTTTAGTGGACGAAGTCGGGTGATGTATGTATGTATGTAGCATGTCTAACGGAACGCGATACTCATTGTAGAAATATTTAAATCCTATTTTTATTTTATTTCTGTCATTTTCTTTCAATAAATTATAATTTTAAAATCTTTTGTGTGTTTTTAATGAAATAAGGTATTTTTAGTAGTAGTTGAGCAAATTCAATGAGATATAATTTTATTGGGAAGATAAATATTCTCGAATCATTGATTAGTTAAATTGTTGTCGGAATATGATTTTACACTCCTTAAATTATTATATTTATTTTAGATTCGAATGTGTAAAAGTAAATAAGCATTTTTTTTGTAAATACGTGTTTTAAAATACAAATAGCACTTTTGGTAAATAATTGACAGAAATTATGAAAAAAACAAGCTTGAAAGACGTAGCATTAATGTTAATTTTAAATATAATATAGTATAGCGGTGCCAATTCTCTTTTTCATCTGTCAGACTAAAAATAAACTGAAAATCAACCCTATTCTGTTGTTCATTGAAACTAAATTGATTCGTCCCTTTCACGGGACTTCTAAGCTAACATTTTGCGAACAAGAGAATTAGCACCCATTTCTCGTACGCTTGTCCTTTTCGAAATTAATGCAAACGAATCTGATATATTCATTCCTGGCTTAAGTATTTGAAATACTGAATTATTAGATATAAAACAATATAATAAGACGAGTATATATTTAAAATGGTTTATTAATGTGTGTTTTCATTGTAAATTACTTGTTTTTTTCCATAAAACGTCACAGTTATTTTAATAAAAAATATATTTGTAGAATTTTCAAATACAAGTAACATTTTTATTGAATTTTTAATTGAGTCAACTACAGACATTAATAATCAAAATAGTACACATAAAAGTCATATCTTACTCAGCGCCGGCCCTAGGGCAAAGCGGGAAGACCGGTTGCTTTAGACGGTAGGTGACAATGGCATTAAAATAACAATTTAATTTGAATTTATTAAGAAAACAGTAACCCTAGCTAACGCATAGCAAGAATAATTGCGACTACGTTTTCGTATAGCCTTCGACCATTAGGGTATGGGAAAATTAACAGCGCTGCGCCGGTGAAAAAGGGAACAAAAAATTAATATGAAAATTTTGACATTTCGCGAGTCACGTTTTCGAATAGTTCGTTGCAATTATTCTAGCTCGTTTAGTTTGAGAGCATCGTCTAAGGGACGCCCGAAAGACAATCTCGCTCCACCCTGATCATGGACTAGGGCCGCCGCTGCTCACTTCCGCTAAAACTATACAATAGTTTAGAAAAATATATAAAAGTATATTTAAATAAACTGCTGAAAGTATGATAATGCACTGATGTTAGAGTAAACAAGTACAGCGCGCTAAAATTATAGACTTATTTAAATGGCATCACATTCTGTAACTGCTGTTTGATGTCAGTGCGAGGAAGTGAATTCGAGATAGGATATCAAGGAAATGCTTCACACAACTCATGATTTGTACACGTTCAGTTATTATTCCGACAAATTCGAAATTGGTCGTGTCCTTATTTCATCATATTCGCTTTTCGTCCAGCTGGCTCATAAATCTATATACCTACTTACTGCTGTGGCACAGTGACTCAAAGTGAGTCTTGGCCTCCGATAACAAGTCTCCACCTGGGTGTATCCTGCTCCACTTCCTTCTAGTCTTCAACTTGGAGTTCTCGCAAATCCTTCCCAACCTCATCATCCATATAAATCTATATAGCATATATTTTAATAAACCTACCGTTGTTTTTAAAATCAAACTTGACAAATACACATAATTTGTACACGTACCCAAACTGCCGCCTTGCAAATTTAACATCGGATTAAAAGTACCGACGCGTGCTGTACTTTTAAAGTATATAACACTAGAGATATATAAAATAATCAATAGTTTTTCACATTTTAATAAAATATGTATATATTAATTTAAAAAATATATAAATCGTCATAAAATATAAGAGCTCAATTTATGTTTAATAACTATGTTAACAAATATATTTATAAATTAACGGCCATAATAACCGATTTCTGAAAAGGATTAATTAACGTTTTAAAACATCTAAGAAATCTACAGATTAATAAAATATCTGCAATTTCTTTCGTGGTTGAGTAACGAATTAAACTTGTACCTATGTTAAAATTTTACGCGTATGTAATATGTATGTTACGTTATGTATGGTTGTTGTATGTGTTTGTATGAAATGTTGCGCTTGGTGTTATAATGTTTATAAATAAATACCTATTATGCGTACTTTCGATATCAAGGTAAATTTATGTGTCAATTGAGCTGAAGGGCAAGTTATGGTATTCTCAAAATAACCAGAACGGTATAATTATTAACTTGTTTTTAAAATATTGATAACTTTTGTGACTAGGTTCTGTGAATTTTAGAATATACTTTCATGTTAATGATCGATAATACCGAGGATAGTCATTTTCAAAGTCACAATGAAATATATTTATCAATATTTACCCATTATGTACCAAATCCATTCAAAAGTAAAATCTTAAAAAGCGTCACTCGAAGTAAAATTTGTTAAAAAAGAGCTTAATTTTTGCACTTAATCACATAGACTATAGACAAAATATGATTGTAAGGAAAAAAACTTGAAAAAAATTAACGCAGCTGTATGAAAAGGTTTTTAAATAAAACGATAATTACTGTAAACAGCTTAGTTTAAATTTGCAAATCTTGTAATTTTCCATAATTTATTCTGTGTTTTATCTTCAAACATCACTTTTGTTACAACGACATAAATAATGGTTAAAGATCAAATCTAATAAAAAATCAATTTTGAAATTTGTCTGTTTTATTTAAGTCTAAGAAAACCTGCTACTGCGTACAACAATTTTAGTGCCATCCGCGCAAATTCTTCTTTTGCTTCCTAAGTATGGCAATCGATCCTCTAAGGGACTATTTTTGCCAGTGACGGGTGTAAATCATATTCACGTCGATCGATATTCTGTGGTATTGTACAATGCCTAGCGCATGGAGTTTCTAGAGAAAATATACGGCAGAAGGAGATCATACATTCTCAAATACTCGACACTGGTAAAAATAGTCCCTAACGAGGATGATTGCCATAGTTAAGAAGAAGATGAACATGCCTTTAGGTCAGAAGTAATAAAATATTAGAGCATTTCGCCCAAAAACAAAACAGAATTGTTTCCAATGTTCTTATACATTAGTCGCTAAATTAAACTTTACTACATAACACAACTCGGATATAGCAGAACACTGCGTGCTTTGGCAGCATACACAACTCTTCTTCTTCTTCTCCTATCTAATCTTATCTTAGTAATAGGCTAAACGGCTCCAGGTTACCCCAGATGCACTTCAACCCTTGGGATCTTTTGTGCAGCCCTTTGCCATGATCGCTCTACTTACTTGCTGTGTCAAATACTCCCTGAATGAGTCTGCAGATTCTTCTTCTCCTAACTATGGTAACCATTCCTTTTTAGGGACTACTTATGCTCATCCACACTTGTGCCAATTAAAACAATGTAATATTTAAGACTTGTAAAAAAGTCGAAAATCAAAGTAGCACATTAATGTATACTGAAATATTTTCAGACGTTATACTTTCTATCTAGGACCAAGTATCATAGCTCTCAAATAGTAATTTAAAAATCAACATTATTTAATATTTGTCTATGATTCATCAAAAATATATCAATTTTACACCGCTTTATAACCAAACGCATTATAATGAACTAAACTATATTTGGAAAATACATGTAAGTAATTTTATTTACTCACTAATAAAATTAACTTTATGTAATTTTCAATTAAATGAACGTAATGTGGATGTTGCTTAAAATATTTTTTTGCGTTTTCCATTCGAGAATTAAAAGAGAAACAACGTACAACGAAACGTAGCAAAGAAACTATATTAGTCTATGGTATGACAGCTGTTGATTTTAGTCGTTTTCTTACATCTAGTTACTAATATAAAATTTTATGCAACAATATATTTTCAATAGTTGCAAAAAATAAAACATAATTTTTTAATGTGTAAAAGATTTTTCAATAATACATTGACGGAACAAAATTATAAAAGTATATCAAACACCGGATTCATTCCCGCGTGTTTCCTTCCCGCGCACGTCGTGCTAGGTGGAAGTTGGTCATGGTCGTCCGCCAAACGGAAAGCCGCCATGATGGCTTTCTGTAAAGTACGCTCAATATGTAAAGTTTCGTTATTGTTTTTCATTAATTGTGACTGAGTGCGTGCAAAAATTAATCATGGGAACGAACTAGAGAGTGCAAAGTTTAGTTTAAGGTCCTTTGGGACCTCTTAGAGGAGCTATAAAGTGTTTTATAAGTGCATTTTTGTGTCGACGCTAACGTGTTTTGTTCTGTCAACAAAATGTCGAAGCTCTCGTTTAGGGCGAGGGCCCTGGATGCGTCGAAACCTATGCCCATATATCTCGCCGAGGAGCTTCCGGATTTACCGGACTACTCGGCGATTAATCGTGCAGTCCCTCAAATGCCCTCTGGAATGGAAAAAGAGGAGGAAAGCGTAAGTATTTTATGCATTTTAGTTAGGTCATCAAAACTACTGTGTGTCGGCCATTTTTTGTATGTTTCCTAATCTCGCCGCCAGAGGCGTTAATATACCGTGTGAATTAATATTTTTTCTGAAATTTGAATAAGGTATATTACTCTAAATGTAGTGACCAATGCTTAAAATCGCTTAGAATTCTTCATACGTTTAGTATAATAAGCGCGCCTCAAAACTTCTTTCATTGGAGTATTTGTCAAATTTTGGCGCGACTATACGGACACATGGTATTTTGTTAGTGTCTGGGAAGCCCAGAAACTTATTATATTACGTTTTCCTCGGCCTAATAGGGGCTTAGATTAGTGGCCGTTTCGCGTATGGGGTGTTATTTTATGTGCAAAATATTTTATGAGCGATGACTTGCATTGATGTTCGGTGTCATGTGTTATTTGTTTATAAACATTACGTACGCCGGGTACGCGGACACAAATGATTCAAATGATCTTATTTGAATTATGAGTTGTTAATTATTTATATTAGTTCAAATTAATTATTATAGAACTGACAAATTCATGTTTTTAATCACTTTCGGACTCAATTTTTTTAGCTTCTGGGTTTATGTTGTGATATCATGATTTTTTATGATGACTTGTGTTTCCTCAACTATGAAAATGTCTAAAACCCATTTGTTACTTCAATGGTGTCTACTTAGCATACAGGAGTTAACCTATAACTTATACATAACTTATTTAAGGTTTTTAAAGAAAAATAATTTCTTATCTTATAAAATTCTAATCTAAGCTTTTTAAATCTACGCTGGTCTCAATTATAAACCACCTAGTGAATAGACTGCAGTATTTACAATATTGAAACTTTTATTCAGAAAAAGTGAAAGGACATAATAAATTGCTTTAAACTAAATTGTCAGCTTGGTTTGTTTTCTTTATCTTGGTGAAAACCTTAATGGAGGTTTTCACCATACATAAAGTACTTGATTAAAATCTGTATCACAGTTCTAGACCAAGTAACTGGTATATATTAAAAATAAAAATAAATTCAATAACTAAAACCCGACTACAGAATAATCACACAAAAATATATCAAACAAGAGTTTTGTTTCATCCGTACAGTAGAAGTGCATTGCGGGTTGAGATAGCTCAATCTGAATAATGCCAATAAGATAGTCTCAATAAGAATAGTAAATAAAATTTGTTCATTCTGTTGAGGCCATACTAAGGCACTTGTTAAAAAGGTTAACACAAACCAATAATTAAAAAGAATGTTTTGTCTCTTGTCTCTGGTTGCTCTGTTGTGTCATTGTAGTCTCTGTCTATTGTTTTGTTTGATATGTGTGCATGTTTATTATTACTATTTAAATCTGTGCGTTTTTGTCCATATTCCAATAGCACTTATGAATGTAATATTTTATTTTACTGACTGTGACTTTGTTAGCATTTATTTCTGATAAAAAAATCTTTACAGTAAAAATCCCTTTTTATTATCCGACAAAGCCAACTTGCATGCTTATTGGCAAATGGTGTAGGGGTTTATAAATATCATGTACTGTCATGTACAATGTACATAGATATTCTAGGATGATATTCATGAACATTTATGTCTGTACAATTTTGTACTGTGTTTTTAACTTAGTTTGCAACAGACAGCTGTTATGACATGTTTGAGTAACAAACAAATTAACATCCAATATTTCACATCAAATATTTTAGTAAGATACTCTTCAAAGATATTCAATTAAACATATAATCTTAAATCTCTGGTCCATATCAGTATTTCACAAATGAAGCTCTGCTTTACAAGCTCCTACTATTTGCCTACCCTGTGAGGAACTTGGTGTAATGATATGTATATATGAAAACTAAATTATTGTAGTTACCTAAGTGCCTTATCAGGGCCTAAACTTCATTTGATTTGAAGCTTACTTGTTTTCGTGCATAATGACTCATACCAAATTTAGGTTCATTTATAAGATAGTGGATGGAGCCATTGCCATAAGTTGTTATTGTGTTAATTAATTGCAATTTTAATAAGCTGTTAGGTGAGCAAGTCATTATCTGTTTGCAAAATCATAACAAAGTTAACTGTTGACTGTAGTGTGCACTTTCATGTCATGTCAGGACATCAAAGTGGCAATATTAATACTTAAATTCATCACATAGTTAATAACAATGCAGAGGCAATGTTGGTTCTATTCAGGTGTAATAAATGATCAGGTGAATGATGATGTAGTAATATGGGATACCTATATCAAGATCGCACAGTATCGCGCGCTCACTCTCCTGCCCCTCGTACTCTCTCTACGCGCAACGCCCTCTTGGAGTCCAATCCTGACTGTGACGTGTTCGCGGATGGATGGCAGATGATAATGTCGGCATGCTTAGAGTATTGCGAGTTGAGTGTATGACTGTGGTTTGATATAATTGACTTGTAGCCGTTCTAATTAATTAAAATAAATTGATTTCAACAAAGTGACATTAACTTAATGACCTTTGAAAAAGCGCGTCGCTTCACCAAGTTGCGTGCCGCGTACTTTTAGGGCTCCGCGTGGGACTTTATCTAATAGGCACTAAGCCTGTACGCTGTCTGTCTGTCTGCCATACTTTTAACGGGCTGCACTTTTAAGCCGTAAGTTTAATTAAATTATTTTATAATGCATGTAGGTAGGTTAGGGACACACTCAAAGCACTGATGCTTTGGAGCATATCTTGGTTCTTAACAAATATCTTAACACTATCATACATGATTAAATAAATATGTTATTGTGCAGTGGTACGGAATACGGTACCTACGACGCGCGATTCGTGACTCACACTTGGCCGGTTTTTTATTAAATTTTACTATGTACTTACTATTAGAGAAACCAAGGTTGTCTATTCTAAAGGGTAAAACTTTGTATCTATCATCATAGGTAGATACATACAATTGATTTGCTTGAAGTGATAGAGGCAATAGATTTTTATTAGTTTCACGATATTCACAGCGTGATCTAACTTGTTGACTAGAATGTAGGTACGTACGAGTGTAACCCGCATCTTGTCACAAGATCACCTATCTAAGTATGTAGGTACATATAACTATAAAAATAAGGTAATAATATAGAATAGCGGCCCGCCCCGGCTTCGCACTGGAAGACATTTATAAAATATTTTGTCTCCCCGTGCGAAGCCGGGGCGGGCAGCTAGTATAACATATAGTAGCCTATGTTACTCAGTGATAATGTAGCTTTCTAACTGTGAAAGATTTTTTTAAATCTGTTCAGTAGTTTCGGCGCCTATTCAACACAAACATACAAAAATACAAATCTTTCCTCTTTATAATATCAGTATAGATGATGCCGGAATTATCATTTGAAATCCCTAACTAAACTAGGTAACTATACATAGGTAACCTACCCGAAAAACTCAAAACCACGGCGATATTTGGTTAGGTACCTATATCAAATATTAGATTTTTCCCCGCTATTTCGCCCGCGTAGCAACATAATATATAACATATGTTTCTCAGTGATAAAATAGCTTTCTGGCTAGTGAAAGAATTTTTAAAATCGGTCCAGGAGTGTTTAAGTTTATTCGTTACATACAAAAAATACAAATCTCTCCTCTTAGTAATATAAGTTCTATAGATATAACCCTGAAATCCGTATGTAAATATCGTCACAAACCTAATATTTTCAGTGAAAACGATTATATATTATACATATTTATTATATACGTCTGGAGTACGTGAAGTGGGTAGGTTTTGGCTCTGACTCCGGTAAACCCACTGTAGAAAAATGTTTTAGAACGAACGTGTCAAATACCTACGTTACTATTGACTGATACCGTCTGGCGCCAGACTGAGGTTGTCTGATCTCTGAACACTCGTGAAGGAAAAACAAAATGTTATAATAATACATAGTAGTATAAATATAGTGTGGCCTGCACTCTGCATACAAATGATGCAATGCCTCTTTTAGGGTTCCGCAACCGAAGGGTAACCAACGAAACCCTATTATTAAGAATTCGCTATCGCACTTAACAAGCCAATTTGGATGGTCATTTTTATCGTAGTATTATTAGTTTAGTTTCATTGTATACGTTGTAGGTGTGCCCGTGTAATAGTGTAAGTGTACACCGCAAGGCGTAGTTTTACCGGCAGAAGCGTCACTTCGTTGTTCGTTAAGTTCCATCTACCTTTTTATCTGATCTGAGGGTATTTACTATAGTTACTATAGAGCTGTGTTTAATCCCTCGAGGGAATCCTTGGCTAGCTAGACGGATTAGTGACGCTGTATATTATTCGTTTGAAGTGTGGTTGGTGTTTTGTAGTGTGGTTTAGCTTTCTGTTAATTTAATTATAGCGTTTTCTGAATTACTGAAAAATGTTGTGTATATGCCTTTTTATTTCGTCAAATTTATCTGTAACCTCATTAGTTACAAAATCAATATTATTAATATAGTCTAATTGACTCGATGATACCATAGTATGACTATGGTATGACTTCGAAACCTAAAAGTTCACTCAAATATGAAATGAGTCGATATGTTTGTTTAAACGATTTAACGTGAATGTCCAAATGATCATCGTCGTAGTGACGATGACGCATGCACCGAATAACGCATGACTCAATGTTATCCTCACATAGTTTACCACATCAATATATCAATCTGATAACACACATGAATTAAACAGCGCTCAAAGACGAAATACTTGTGAGATTGGAAGTGGAAAAACAACTTAAAAGCTTGAAGGCTTTATGGCTTAAATTACCGATAAAGAAAATCGTTATCGAAAGGAACTATTTGTCCAGTGCTCTTAAATTGTATTTTTTTAGTAGCACGGAGAATGGCTTCCGGAAAAATCTGGTGACACAGAAAGCCACCGTTTATCTATTACGGGCAAAAACTTTCCTTAAAACTGGTAATGTTTTCAACCTGATTGAGGACCGTAGTAAAGATCAGCCAATATAGAAAGAAGGTACAAATGAGATCGCCGACGCGCTTTTGATACTCAGGGTATTGTCAGCGGCTACGGTGACCGCTTACTACCTGCCGGATCGTACGCTTGCTTGCCAACTTTATAGTATAAAAAACAATTAGTATTAAACATCGTGATGTTAGAAGTTGGAACAAACCCATGAATTCCATACCTACTATGAAGTCCAATTTCCGCCTGTACCTATCTACCATATGGGAAAGGCCGATTCTCCTGTCTGAAAGGATAATTTTATTGAAGATAATAAGTGTCAGATTAGATAAAATAAAGCTGTTGTGATAAGAATTTCGTTCGATAAAATAATTATGGTAATCACAGTTATCTGTAACAAGCTTGGTATACTTTGACGACATTGGTGCCGCCCCAGTTGCTATGCAGCCGGATTTTGCGTTGATTGATGAGGGTGGGAGGGTACACCCATCATTAGTAATTTTGTTTCTAGCAAGTTTTGTCTTTGAAATTAATAAAAATGAATCGCTGAATGTGTTGTTAAGCGCAAATCTCGAGAGCGGCTGAACAGATTTCGCTAATTATTTTTTTAGAATATTCCTTGAAGTACGAGAGATAGTTATTTTTACGGCAGAAAAATAAATAAAAAATGCCAGGAAAAGTCTAAAAACGGGTACACAAAATATTTGATAAATGTCTACCCGCGCGAAGCCGGGGCGAGCCGCTAGTTAATAATAAAGGTCGCCTAGTGATCGAAATTTGACCACCATTTTAATGAAATGTAGCATACATACTTACAAAACTAAGTACAGCGTACTTACATACATACATTATTTTAATTAAAACCAACTTCTAGACGTCCGATTATTTTTAAGTTTTGTACACGGTAATTTTATACTATCACAGGACAAATCTTATTTACCCACGATGGATCGGAGACGGTATTTCGGTTTGGGGTGATGATGTTTGTTTGTACAAATCCAGGTTGCCGTTAACTACTAGACCTATTTTGATGCAGTTTTCAGTTATGGGTACGGGTTTGATCTTTAGTATAAAGCACCGATAGCAAGTGGTTTAGGCTTTGTCGATCAAGATATCATAATGATGAATTTTGACCCAGTGTCGGATAGAGCTGAAATTTGGCATACACGTTTGGTTCACGTGACAGTGCACGTGATAAGGGAAACACAGTAAGTAAATTGACGTCATTCTAAATCAAATAAGGCGGCCGCCGCTGCAAGAAGGCGATTTATAATCTCCATATTAACCCCTATAATATGGGTATTTTAATGAAAGGGTTTGATGGCATACTAAAAGCTATTATTTAAAAAACTGCTTTTAATCCACTCGTATTAGACTGCGGATGCGTAATCAATAAATGTAATGACTCATTGCAACAAAATTACTATTTAAGAGATGTATTGGTACTATTCAATCAGTTTTTCCAGACTGTCCTTCACGGCTTAAACAACATCAGGAAATCACATGTTGTCTGTAGGTGCATATGTCGCAGTATTATAATCATCGGGTTATTTATTATCAGTAATGGTTATAACAGCTGTTGAACTTGAAAATACATATAAACTTAGCAATTGATAATAAACCGGTGATTTGGTGACGTCATGGTTGATTTTTACATTTCGCAAGTTAAATTTCACAAACCTACTCTTTTACGGCCGAATACTGAAACCACAGAATAAGGACTAGCTGGGCTAGCTTTAGTCGCCTGGATGCGATAGTTATTATTTATTTGTTTATATCACTTATGTATGTTTGTATGAATTTATATCAGTGTCGGATGTAATATATACAATGTATAATTATAACTTTTTCGCTATCTATTTGTGTAATTATGTATATTATCAGACTGGCATAGTAAAATTTAAAATATATTTGATAAAATCGCTAAAACAATACTGAACATTCATTTAAGATAAAGATACCTATAATGTAAGAAGCAATAGAAAAGCGAACCTCCTCTTATGAAGTCTGCTATGAATGAAATACTAAAGGGCAATGACGTCAGCTCTTTAATACGGTAAGCGAAACAATAAACTTAGCTTGATCTTAATCCCTGCTAGAGCACTAAGACAACCCTTTTGAGAGGCTATTTTGTAAGGTTGGTTGGTATATGTTCTTATGTATTCTGTACTAACATTACATGGAAAAATTGTTAGGGTAAATGTAGGTATTTATTTTGGTATTTTTTTCTTCATAGTGACTTATGTTTCAGTTTTTTATATAATTAATATTTAATTTGTTTTCTGAAAGATGTTTCGGGAGTAAGGGCCTATGCCTACGTGTACATGTATTTATTAATTTCAATTGTCCTCCAACTTGTTTTATTTAGAGGAATTATAGGTATGTATAAGGAAAATATATTATTATTAAATATTATTGAAGCAGGAACTCTAGCTGTTTATACCAAAGTTATCCCCATTAGTACTTTAATTGAATTTTATAATAAAATTCGTACATGTCCTTGAATATTCTAATATGATTGTCGTTAATTTCCTATGATATTATCCTTATTATTATTCTATGATATCGTCGTGCTCGGATCTCGAGTCCTTTGAGATTAAGGAAAATATCGCGAAAAATCACTTTACTTTAAAAGGAATTCGACGTTAATTTGCGATCGTGATTTATATAAGGTTATCTCTCAGTCTTAGGGCACATAATGGTTCATAGCATAAGTAGGTACTCAGGGCGAGAGCAAATTAGAGCATTGCCCTACTTGTTATAACAGAATATCGATGTCTGGTGACGAACCGACCATTGAGCATTTGAGCGCAATGTTCCACTTTGATTTAAATTAATTTTAGTATGTAATTAATTAAACAAATTTCGAACTAATTTATCTAACTTCTGCAAGGCCGAAATATTTTAACGTAGAATGCTATTAATAAGTGGTTTTAGCCTAGCGAGGCATGGTCTAACTTTTCATTAAATCATCTGCAATAATAAGCTAAGCTTTCTCTTTCAATTCTCACTCACTAGCCACGACCTGCGGTGTTTTTGGTAAATTTTAACGTACCAGATTACAACCTACATAAAAATGGGATCCACCATTTCACCCTAAGTACCAAAACTAATTAGTTTTAGTACTCTATAAATAAACAAGTTGTTGTATTATACTATGGTTCGGTATTGCAGCGTGAATTTACTTGGAAATATTAAATTAATTGAATCTATAGGGTGGGCTGCCAACTTTGCCAACTAACCAACACAGCCCTGAAATGTTAGTAATCCGAGCCAAGCCTGTTTCCAAATGTATTCCATATAACGAGCTTGAGAAAAACAAGCAAAAAAACCGAAACAAATTCAGAAGACCTTTGTCTGTTCACGTCAAGTAGTTTTAGTAAATTAGCTCTTGGTATACATCAGGGACACTATTTACCGATTAATAATATGACCCAAATCGGCATGGCATTTTTTTTGTAAAATATTGTATTATTCATATATTATTAATTATTTTTATTTACTATTGTTTTACACACAAACACATTAATTTACTTTTAAAAATGTATATTGCATCCATCTAAAAATATTATTTTAATGGAATGCGGGGATGATTCCATTATCTACCTAATTAAATAGTAATTCCACGTAATTTAACTGCCAGATATCTAAATTAATAAAACAATAAATTACTGGCAGATCACGGTACATCAATGTTTTAAGTGACTGTTTTTGTAATCAGGACAGAATGGTATACGTTTAAAAATGTACAAACTCACCCGTCTAGTTTTAAATCTTTTCATTATTCTCTTTCAAGCAGTTATTTGACACTTACCAGAAGGCAACCTTATAAGTGGTCCCCAGTGCAACACTCGCACTTGACTTGAAACTTGTTTTAAAAAACTTTCATCTCCTTTAAAACTGTGATTTTGAAACTCCAGTGAACCGGCACGAACAGTTCTTTCGATTTACTTTTTGTCTGTGAAAAGATTTCAATTCAACCCGCTTGCGTACTGAGATTGTAAGGGCAAACAATTTTACAACATATTTAATATATATGTATTTATAGTTTACTAGCTTTTGTCCGTGGCTTCGCACGCGTGGAAAAGTGAATAAGTCAACATGTACCTATATCTAAAATTCTACATGATAGCTTTTGTTTGCGCACTGATACCTATTTTAATGGATTTAACTTTCTGACGGATTTTCATACAAAACTTTCATCCCCTATTTTACCCTCTTAGGGGTGGTATTTCTAATATTTACTGTCAAAATTTCAAGTCCCTAACCCCCGCCGTGTAGGCTGTGCGTTGATTGATATGTCAGTCAGTTTCTTCTTTTATATATATAGTTTTAAGTCTATGATTATTGCGAAAGTGTAAAGCCGGGTTACTTGTCTTTTTAATATAGTAGACACATTTTTTAGGATACATAATGACGAGTTATTCTTACAGTAGTATTTAAGTTGTCAATTTTGATTACTCAAGTTTCAGAATTGAAGAAGTACAGGCCAGTATATCTAATATTACAAGTATTACAACTATTGTGGACGATTTTACGATTTCAAAGATGTTCGAAGTATCTAGAATACCAGGAATTATACAAAGCACTAGACTAGACTACAAATGCAAACCCATTTGTGGAACAGGCACGTATAGCATATTTGATTCGTTCATTTCCCTGTAGATATTACTTAGGTAGGATGTTACAACTGTTGCAAGGAAAGTTGAACGCGATCTACTGTACAGGTTACCATTTATACATTTGAAACGTCATTACTAAATGCCGCATGATATGAAAAGATGCTATCGTGACGATGATTTGTAGAAGCATAAATACATTTAATTTGATAATCGTTGTTATCTTAATTTGAAACACTTATAGTAAAGGTCAGTTCGCGGCAAATGGACGAAATATGTAGTATCTTGTGTCTTAATGATTGTTGTGTGCCAAGATAATGTGGTTTAGTGTGTTTGATAGACCTATAACAACTTTGGGCAATTTCATGTAGGTTTAATATCGCTTGCTTAAGATTTGAAGTCACGGTGACCGCGATGTTCCGTATTAATTCAACCTAAAGGTGGTAATGGACGAAATGAGATTAAACTAGTTTTCAAATTGCGACTTCGTCGTTCCGAAATGGGATGACGTCACGATCGAAATCTAAAGTACCTAAGCTTTTAAATTCGAAGCTTTTGCATATTTAAAACGAAATTATCTACCTGTCCTACTATTAAAATAAATTCGAAATTTTGGATCTATGTTCCTCAATCAGCCAATAACATATTAATTAAATTTGATACTAAAATAGAGTAATTGCTTGTCAGTTGTCACATAGGATGTTCAATAAAAAAACAACTTTTAGAAGATACAAGTTTGTTTGTATAGTTTTTGATCATATAAAAGAGGCGTTCTTTACAAAAGTTTGCAACATCTGGTGTTCGCGCTTTGTCAACTTTGCAAAAATCTCTTCTCACTATTCTTGAAGGATTTCATACTGTACTTACTACATTGAGAAAATGGCGGTTGGAAGCTCAATTAACAATCTAAGCGTTCGCGGAAAGCAGAGCGCGGGACAATTTTGAATAGTAGTCACACAACTTAAAAGTACGTTTGTTGCTGAACAAACACGGAAGGTTTTTTGTTATCATTACGTCATGATGAGCAGATGTTCCTTCTTGCCTGGTGTAACATCTTTTCGACTTCCATTGTGTAGGTAGGTAGTGTACCTAAATGGAATTATGAACGGCTGACATTATAACCTTTCGTCTTTTATACAACGTTGTGGGGTATTACTTTGATTGTAAAATACTTTACTTCGTGGCTAACATTTTTGGAATTAATTTTGCAGTGTTGCAAAATTTTATAAAGATCGGTTCGGCTTTGTCGATATGAAGTATGTACCTACGTAATAATGAAGAATCGTTGTTTCGTTGTTCGGACCGTAATTTAGAAACCACCGCTTTCAATGACCCGGGATATTATTACAGACTAGATTTCACTTCGATTTAGGACAAAAAGGGGAAACAGTCATCCTACAGGTTCTTTATCCGGTATAAAAAAGTTATGACGTATATACTTCCCGGGTTACTAGCTAACTCCATACCAAATTTTATTAAAATCCATTTTTATGCCTAGGCGGAATATAACAACAAATAAACCTGTTTAATAAGTTACATTACATGTAGTAATAGAGTAGTAGGATATAATAATATATATAATAATTCATTTATTTCAGACTAAAGTCTATACATTTACATAGACATTAGGGACATTGTTAGTAAATATATTAACTTAAGATATATGTTAGTAGAAAATAATGAGATATGAAATATTGTATTTCGTTAACGTTGTGTTGGGATAACGAAACTGGAATTAACTAAACGTCCGCCTGGTCGGACACGTACAAATGAGATAGTAAGCCTTACAAAGGACCCTTTGGATTTCACTCGCAATATATCACGAACCCTTTCCATACAAAACATAAATTACGGTTAAACATATTGCTAGTTTGTTCACGCTTATCCTTATAGGCTAGTGGCAACTTACGCGTTGAAAGCTATCTTAATAATGGCAACAAATGGACGCATGAATTGCTTATAGACTGTATTGCTATATATTCTTAAAAAAGAGCGTATTGTCTATTACAAACTTATTTCATTTGCGTTTCTAGGGATCGAACTGCAAAGTTAAGTTTGCCATTTAACCTAGTTTGTTTTAGAACGGATTGGAACCCTCGGTGTGCGAGTCCATCTTATTGATATGAGGCGTTTTTTTTATTATTTAAGAACTGAGAAGTGTGGCGCTCGTCGTACAGTTGGCATTGCTCATATCGATCGATCGGCTCTTAACAATGCCTATTCATATCTATGCCAATCGTTAGAGGTATTTCAGAAACAGAAAGTTTGACAACTGGCTTAGGTAATCGATTTTCCCTGTAAAATGGCTTGTTGTGGTCAGAAGGCAGTTGATTTGAGTAAAAACTTTGTAACCAGCCACATCGAGTGAAAGCTAGTATTTTATTAATGTTCAATACATATTTTAATATTCAATAATAATATAATATCTTCACGCCCTCCCAAAAGGGTCCCCGAACAGGAAGGCAAAAGTGTAACCACACCCACTTTTCACCGAACATAATTTCGTACCAAAGTGGCAGATGGTAGGTCTGTCGCTGTATTTTATTTAATGATATGAATAAGACTCAATAAGCGTTTATTTTGGTGCTTTGCGGCGTTTATAATACGTACCGACAACGCAGATGATGTCTTTCAGACTAGGGTTATTCCGACCTAGATCAAGAAGTTTGTTTTGATTAGATTATTGCATACTAGCGGCCCGCCCCGGCTTCGCACGGGTAGACATTTATCAAATATCTTGTCTACCCGTGCGAAGCCAGGACGGGCAGCTAAGTAATATATAGCCTATGTTACTCAGTGATAATGTAGCTTTCGAACGGTGAAAATGTTTGCCTATTTAATACAAACATTCACACAAAAATTCAAATCTTACCTCCTTATAATATTAGCATAGATTGTACTAACTCCTCCTACTATGCGAGATCAAACTAGCTTCATCAGTGAAGTTACTTACTATAGTTTACTTAGTACTTAGATGAGATCATTGCTCGTGTTAGTCTGAAGGTGTAAGTACTTTTGAGGTATTGATTCCAGCGTGAATGTTGACTAATTACGTCGTCCTTTGTGGAAGCCAGGCTGTAGCCAATTTGTTAAACTGATAAAAATTATATAGTTTCTTTATTTATTACAATGAGTTAATTATAAACTTGGTAGTCAAAACAAACTTTTATCATTCGGAATATATTATCTAAGGGTATCATCATACGAGCGATGTTTGTGGTGACATATATTTAAAAGTTTAATTTCTTGTTCCCTCAAGATTCTTTGGGTAATTGAAAGTAAACAACATTGACACAGACATTGGTGTCGATTCTGTTGTTAAAAAATACTAAACTTAACTAATTTGACAGGTCTAAAAGTCTTGCTATCCCTTTCTCATTTGCGGGGTTAAATAAGGATAGCAATACCTTTAGAACTGTCAAATTAGTTTAGTTTATTGACTTTGTACAACAGAATTGGCACCGATGCCTTCACCTCGCAAACCTACCTAAATATGTAATACGGTGAATTGCGGTAAATATTATGATGAATAAAAATCGCTTGTTTAAGGATGTCATTTATCGGGAACATGTAATGTGAATTAACACGTAGTTCTTAACCAGACGATACAGATATCGAAAAAATGTAAGATTCAATGTAAAATGTAAACCCCAAAAAGAGGAAAATATAATAATCAAATCATGTAAATAATAAAATTCGAGCAATTGAACCATTCCATCCTCTGTACAACTTTAAAAAGTTTCTAAATGGTTGTGATTTTAATTGGACATATTATTATCTATGTATACATACTCAAAAAGTTGCTTACTTTGAATTACCCAAAGAATCTCTACGATTTTGAGGGAACAAGAAATTAAAACCCGCTGAGTGAGGTTCACGGAGGGTTTCGTAGCACTGCACTGTAATTAATTATATATGTTAAGTACCTACATATTTACTATTATCATGTTTGACATTTGTATGTATTGTCGTTCTTACGATAAGAAATAAACGTTGAAAAACAGCACGTTATTTTGAAGGGGACTCCCCTTAATTATTTTACTTTTGTTATTTAATGTAATCTATACTAACAATAATATTATAAAGAGGACAGATTTGTATTTTTGTGTGTGTGTATGTTTTTATTGAATAGGCTCCGAAACTACTAGTGATTTCAAAAATTCTTTCACCGTTAGAAATCTACATTATCACTGAGTAATAAAGGCTATATATATATATATATATATATATTATATTGATACGCGGGCGAAGTCGCGGGGAAACAGCTAGTCTTATTTATATTGAAAAAAAATATGTTGCATATATCTAGCCGGTAGCCCTGCAAATAGAAATATTTATAATAGTCTCTTATTATTATATATATTGATGTAGTGCAAAATGCATGAGTCCTCCTGATTAACGTTTACCATAAGCATCGTTGCGCTTGTATGCTACATTAAAGGAAGTAATCTATACTTATAATAAAAAAAGTTAAAAAAAAATAGGGTTCCGCGCAACAAATAAATAAACCGATGAAATTGTGAACAATTACCGAACGGCGGGACCAATTTGTTCACTGGCAGGTAGCTGATCCTATAATTCGTAATATAGGCTATGTATTTTCCAAAAATTAGAGTTCCGCGTAACACATAAAAGTTAGTGATAAATAATTTTATTGGTAAACTCAAAACACGTGTTTTATTTAATGAGTAACTATTTATATAAGAGACACAGTACTTAGGACAGTCTAGACAATTTTACGCCCACGGACAAACGTAGGCGTAACTAGAGGGTTTAATACTTAATCCTCATTTAATTAGTCACGTTTCCACACAAAATA
The DNA here is from genome assembly GCA_951449985.1 of Falcaria lacertinaria. Taxonomy (NCBI): domain Eukaryota; kingdom Metazoa; phylum Arthropoda; class Insecta; order Lepidoptera; family Drepanidae; genus Falcaria; species Falcaria lacertinaria. Next base: position 3,573,613 of record OX602136.1, on the reverse strand, counting down.
AAAATGGTAATGGTTTGCAATGTCAAAAATGGAGCCCTATCGAAGTTCATTTGGTTGTGTTTTGGTCGGCTGATGGGCTCCATTATGTATTGAGGTTCTCTGTAAGTAGGAAAAAAAAATGAAAAATCAATATTATTTTATTGATATTTTTGCTTATGATATAATTGTACTACTGTTATAAGAAGTAAGTTACTTAGATAGATGATTGTTTTGTTTATGTTTTATTTTTATACTTAAAATTAACTATTGTTTGTAAGGGGTAGTAAGTTAGCTAGGGTAGTCTGGGGTCAGACTACAAGTCAGGATAGCCGAGTTGTAGGATGAATTATTTATTTGTTTCATGCTATTTATTAACAAAGTAAAACTGGAATGTTTTTCATAAGTGTGAGTAAGAAAGAAAGATAAAGAGCAAGAGAGAGATAGAAATGAATGCTAAAGTTAGAATTAGGTTAGGACGGAATGAGATTGGGATTAGCAATTAAAAAAAAAACAGATAGAAGGGGGAAATGAGAGAGTAGAAGATGACGAGGTGAAAGAATAAGATGTAAGACGTTTGATATATTTAAAGAAGTTTATTATTTGAAAAATACAAGGAAGATATTAAGAAGTACGGTGTTTTATTTAAAAGAAGTAAAATCCTCTACATGTATGTACCATAAGTTTTATTAGGTATCATACACTATTCGTTTACAAGAAGCGAGCGCCAAGTTGTTTCGATCCTCTTTTTTTATCCAGTTGGTTTTAGGCGCATATAATAGGGTTTTTCCTTTAGACGTTTTTTCAAATTCAAACCATCTCTATTCAACTAGACTTAACAATGTTCTTTCAAAACATCAGAATCTACCACCGGGTTCAGAGTTCTTTTTGCTGCAGAAAAAAATAATCATTTACATTTTAATAACCTAGATGACATTAATATTGCACAAAAATAAATAAAAAAAGTAGATTCCTAACCACTGTGGAAACAACTTTTAAAAACAGCGGTTTAGTCTATGAATTTTGGTACAAGTTTGTCATTAGCCGACCCGTTAAAGCCGAAATTATGTTGCAAACTTATACATACCCTGAACACAGGTAATCCATATAGAGGCATTGGTATTACTAACATTACTTATCATAGTAGATTATATACAATAAAAGTAGTAATGCGTAGCACACACACACATGCTCGTCTTATTGTCGGTTTACGTGTGTCCGATAAGAATTTACTCTGCGCAGTAGATGTGTGGTGCAAGACAGCTGACACCGGTTTTATCGCTGAATGAATGTCGGCTGTTGTTGTGAGTCAGCGGGATCACGTGGTCGGTAGCGTGGTTTTGATTGTCAAAGATTATGTGCGCAGAATAGTTCGTACGGTTTGTGGGCGGTAATTTATATTTATTATTTTTAAAATATACAAAACGAATCGAACAACATTGTGTTAACGCGATATGAAAAGGGCAGGATAATTAATATAATTTGATTGATTCAAATGTACCATGACATTTTTTTTTTTTTTATTCCACTAACGTGACAAACAAGCATACGGGCCACCTGATAATAAGCGGTCACCGTAGCCTATGGACGCTTGCAACACCAGGGGTATCGCTCGCGCGTTGCCGTTATGACTCATGAGTTAATTCACATTGCCCGATTGCGGCGTATCCTAACTACATTAAACAATTTGTAATTATATGCATGTATGCGTTTATTACTGTGTTTTGGTACTATTAATGTTTTTTTTTTATCTGGAAATGAACTCAATTCAGACACGATGTTCGTCAATGATAATAAAATCTAAAAAGATTTAAATGTGTGTTGACATAACAACACATAATTATGTGTACGCCTATAAGTTATGCACATATCAGATTGTAACTTTATAACAACTGTATTAGTTTAAATTGTAATAAGTGTATTGTTGGTGTGCCGTGTCTGTAATAATAAATAAATAATTCACAAAACAATATTCAAACACTATATATTAGCTACGCTTAATACTGTAGATTGTGGAAGGCAAATTGCATCTGTTTCCGCTTTTTATTCTTTGACTATGCAATCGGTCCTCCCAGGCAATACTTTGTATTGCGCCCCGCTTTTCCCCCTTCCCCCTAATATGCTACCGGACTAGTGGCTCGCGAAATGAAAGTCATCCTCGGCCTGCCCTGCTCCAAATCATTTATGGTTGGCGCAGTTGTTAACTTCTTCCATTTATTATTCTCATGTATGCGACTAGGTGCCTTCTCGGTGTTCACTCCTTAACTACGCATCGTCCATCACATTCGTTTATATTTTTTTATTTTTTCGCAGTTTTTTTTTTTCTTTTATACCACTAAGGTGGCACACAAGCATACGGCCCACCCGATGGTAAGCAGTCAGCGTAGCCTATAGCCGCTAGCAATACCAAGGGTATCATTAACGGGTTGCCAACCATGTTGTTGATGACTCACTGTGCTAGCAGCATTACTACTAGCCCAGCGTATCCTCGTGGAGCACTGGCAACCTTACTTACCGCAGAAACACAACAGTACTTCAAGTAGTGTTATTTCACTGCGGTGTTCTGTAAGGCGGAGGTAGAGTCCCCAGTCGGGCGGCTCCAATTTAAATGGGAAAACCCACGGGAAATCCCAAATCGCCCTACCTCTCTTTTTAAATGGTGTGATTCATCACTGTATTTAAGCTTAGAAAAACTCATTGGTACAGGCCGGCATTTGAACCTCGGCCCATCAGATGACAGGCCGTTGCTACAACCACGAGGCCACCACGGCTGATTTTACATGTCTTCCGTCAACCAACTCACGTTAAAAGCCATTTTTATTAATGAGCACTCTAATTAGCTTTTCTCTACTCCCGATCACGTGTTAGTTGGCAATGTTGTAATTTCTCTCCATTCGTTATTTTCTATGCGATGTTCGAAGCAAAAACAGCTGACATCAACATGTGTAGGTAGACTTGGTTATCGATTTTGTCCGAGTTTTCATGTAGCTACGATAGAATGAGGTGGGATGAAACCCGGATTGAAAGCAGATACCACTTCTTACTTTCTTACTTTTTTTGTAATTTACTCTACTTGATGAAAGTTAAAATTATAATATGGTAAATGCATACATCGGCGTCTTTATCGGATGGGGATGGGGGCATAAGGTAACCCATGGAGAATAAGATTGCTTGAAGGAATTCTTTGCAAAATAGGGATTTAATTGCGTCCGTATTAGCAAACGTGTCGACTGGCAACCACTTCATCAACATAAACGTTTAGACACGGATCCTTATTCAATTGGGTTGGTCCAAGAAGGAAAATATAAATGTCTACCTATATTTTTCTTTCGTACCTTCATGAATTACATAAAATTTACATCTCCCCTTGTCGGAGTGAGTGAACGAATGATTGACATGATGAATAATGAACACTTGAATAAATGTAAATTTCGTGTCTTGAACGAATGATTTGAATTATAAACAGGTATTTGGAATGCTTCCCTGGAATTCTCTTAATATATCCTAAAAATATATTTTATGAGAATCAAGTTGATAGATTTATTGTGGATAAGTGTAGAATGCAAACTGCAACCGTTAAGCACTACCTTCCAAAATATGGAGTCTTCTAGTCGTAATTTATAGAGATGCATTTTGTTTCAAAAGGATCTAGTATCCTGTGATAATTTAAATAGCAGACTAGTTACAGACTTATCAGAATGGGGCCGCAGTCGTTGGCCATAATTGCACCATTGGGAGACAGGAGGGGCCCAGATCTCTGCACTATTTAGAGTCCTATTCAATGAACACTAGCAACAGTGCATCTCAACCCGAGACAGATGCTTACACATTACTGCTTGATGCAAGGATATCTGACACTGCGGTGGATAACTGTTAGCTACATAGTTGGACTGTGTACCGGGAAGCTCTCATAAGAACCCATATGTGATTTATTAATTCAAACCGTACGTAAGACGGCATGCCGATTCCTTGAAAAGGTTTCTTTAGTCTCTTCCAGGAAACTTGGAACGTGGAATCCGTGTCCTGTATACGTATACCTACATGTTTAAATAAACTCCTTGTTTTAACATCTTTATTTTAATTTCGTAAGCACTTTACGAAACTTCGTGCAGAGCGGCTGTGCGCTACTCCATACATTAAAACTTATGTTATTATGCAGCCTCGCGAGAATAGCATACTCTAAAAGAATTTAACTAGAATGGTAGTTTAAACTTAACACTTTAAATATCATTGTTAGATTAGATTGTAGTTGAGTTTTCGAGTGTTCTTTCAATGCCGAAAGGTGAAGCACTCGTATTTTTTGTGTTAGTAATAAGTCAGATACACTTATCTGTCTTATTACTAACACAAAAATGTTTTTACTTTGGATTCGATCCCATAGCCGTCGATAGTTTATACGTAACTTATAGTTTTGTCCACCATAAAGTGCTGACTGACTGCGGTATAGGCAGGTCACTTGGCTAGATATAATGATGGACGGTGCATTAGCAAAATGGAGACACACATCGGATGGTCAGACTACATTGTAAAGTTGACTGTGCAATGGATGATATAGCGCAGAATGGCAATACGTGATTATTGGAAGGCGTATGCCCAGCGGTAGGTCAAGGTATGATTAGTTAGGTTTTACTGTCGCTAGATTAGTTCTGAGCGCTGCGGAGGCGATTATTAGGAGATTCATGTTTAATAAATCGATTGTGGAATCGTCAAAAATCAAAGAAGATTAAACAAAAAGCGATAGTATTTCCAGTTTCTAGTGCTGCACAGTGCGTACAGCCAGCAGTGCGTACAGGCACATTGTAAGGGATTTTTAAGATATAATAACGTAATTAATATAACCAATTTATAATATATGTGATCATTTCGGGGGAGACAGAGAGCTGTATACTACTTTACATTTTTATCTCAGTCGTAGTTTGTCTATAACTTTGAATCCTATTAGTAATTCTGCCGGTTATGAGAAGCTTTGGCAGTGGCTCTACCGCTAATGAGCTGATTTCATATGATCACGCCGAGTCCCTTTCGATAGGAAGAGAGTAGAAGCATCCATTACACTCTTGACTTGCACACCTATTTTGCTTTTGTACCTTCATGAATATAATTCATGACCTTATTTCACGTGAACTAAACCTGATATCCAACCCATATTGACTCGTTCCTTCAGGCTGCGGCCTGCGAGCGAGCAACTCATTGCGTCGATCTGTTATCTAAAATTGTTTCATAATATTTAAGCATACCCATGCCATGTAAGCCCATTGCGGTTTTTTTTTATAACCTGCATTAGTTATCACGTACTTTGACTGTATTTAATTTAAATTTATATTCCGTCAGGAACGTTCGTGTATCTTATTAACTTTTGCTAACGAATTCGCCCGCGTAGGAATGGAATATCACATAGATTAAGAAAGCGTATTCTTATAGCGTATGTTACTGAGGGTTTGTGTACGTTCCAAAGTTCACCATTTTCTTACAAACAAACAAATAACCAACCCAATTCTTCATCTGTATAATATTAGTATAGACTTCATTTCCAATAGAATGACATAAAACGAAAATTTCAATAAAAAGGTTGTTGTTTATAGTCCCTTCCATGAGAACGCGTGACTAATTTATGGTAATTTCCCTTGAGCCATGGCGTTACCTCATGTTATGAAATTGACTTTGTAGACGTAATCTCCAACCTGTTTCAACGGACCGGTTCCTAAATTAGTACTCATTATATTATATTTGGTAATACATTGAGAATACACCTCGTTAACGTTTGATGCGCGCACACAAACACTTCACTAAAGGAATTTATCAGCAGCACTGGGTTTCGGGAAGGGTTTCCCGCAAAAAAGAGGGGTTTTTATTAGTTTGACGTTTGTATGTGTGTATGACCTTTGTAAATACATACTTTAATAGAATTGTGTTAAGCATTTTCATTATTGTTATATGATAGTTACATGAAAAAAGACAACACTGAGTTTCTTTCCGGTTCTTCTCAAAGTTGGTGGTGTGGTGTCTTATATGTGCCTAAACTGAATAAATGTTTTTAGAACATGAAAAATAATGCAATTTTTTCTTTACCAGTATGCTGAATACTGGATTTTTATCTCCGACTTATTGTTCTTTAAAAAAAGATGGCAGCCCTATCTAAGTAGGGCTCTTATAACGGGAGACCACCCCACCTCAAGCAGACTCGCACAGACAGACACTGTAAAGCCGCTTAGTACTAGTGTACGTACTTACTGTGTTTCGGTTTGAAGGGCAATGTAGAATGCTGTAGGTATGGTCTGTTTCAAATAAAGATAAGTGCGATTATAAATGTGGTTTGCGCTTCTATAATCGCGCCTGCATTGTGAATGTGGCACGGCAACAATGTTAAAAGTGACTATACCAAGCCGTTTTTGCTGACGCGTTGTTAGTCACAGTATATGACAACGTGTTTTTGGACCGCAAATGTTGTTAGTAATTGTTGATATACCCAATTTGATACAAGTTTTATTAGTAGGTAGAGTTCTTATTGCAAGAGATCACTACGACCGGCCGAAGACTCGCACACCCAGGTACTCGACTAAGCCGCTTAGCACTAGTGCACGTAGACTCTCGCTGTGTTTACTACTAAATACTCGTAGTTATTCGACATAACAGATTATTTAAACCTTATAAATGTCGAATGCTAAAATTAGCAATTTGTTGTATAAAAAAATACGGCGTGCGTGTTCTATAGTTTCTAGCCGGTTCGTACTTTTTTGGATTAGGTTTGGGTGTACAGGTCGATTTAACGACGTTCATAAGTGACGTTTCTGAGTCTAATTGAATCAACAACTTTTTTAATGACATGTTGTGACAAAAAGTTACAGTCTTAGAATAATCTTAATCTAATGTGTGACATCCCTACAAAATGTATGACCTTAGTTATCGAAATGGAATTAATCGATCGTCTCCGTGGGACAACGGTAATGCGATCGGCTTTGATATTGTTCACCTATCCGATGTGGTTAAGCCCGGGATTAAATCGTGCCCGTAGAACCGCGATGAGCTCACATAACAATTTTCACGCAACTAATGTGTTGTTTGGTAAGAAGTGGGTGTTGACTGATGGCACTCGTAAGCCCACTCCTTATGGGGACCCTGAGGGTACATTACAAAACAATACAATTATTCTTTATTGCACACCATATAAATACAAGTACGTATGTATGACTTTAACTGTAAGAGTTATAGTAAAGATACATTAATTTATTTTCTTTGAGAAATAGTGCAAGCATTTCGGCCCTTAAAGTTTCGCTGAAATACTTTCGACTCGACTGTGGTTTAAGGCATATTTAATAATTTATAATAATCATATTAATATCCTCACACCTTCACAAAGGGTCCCCGACGGAAGAAGTAGGCAGAGGTGTTACAACATTAATTTTGAACCACCGATGATAATTTGCTGACAACGTGAATGATAGTGAGTGTCGCTTTCTCTTATAGGCACTGCATACGTTCTTCAATTTATTCTTGGACTCTATGTTCACTATGTTTTCCTTCACCGTAAAGCTCGTGGTGTGACTAATTACTGCACTTAAGTTTTAAAAAAACACTGGTACAGCTACACACAGGCCGATGGGATTCGAAATTGCGTAGCTAGAATAGGAGGTAAGATCATCATACCAATGCCACACGGCCACCACGGCTACCACGGCTCCATATTTACATAATAATGGTGTCGATTCTGTCGTTCAAAATTACTAAACTTAACTAATTTGACAAGTCTAAAAATATTGCCATCCTTATTTAACTCCGCAGATGAGAAAGGGATAGCAAGACTTTTAGACCTGTCAAATTAGTTAAGTTTAGTAATTTTGAACAACAGAATCGACACCATTAATTTTTAAAAACCCTATTTCATATAAACTATACCTACATTAGTATTTTTTTTAGATTTATGGCGAATAGTTAAGTTTTAACGGTCTACGTGTGGCCTAATTGGTATACAGGATAAACGGTAGAGACAGATCGGTGTATATTTTTTGCAAATATTGTGTGTATATGTGCATATTAAAGTTCTATGAAACGAGCAGGTCGTTGGCCTCATGGTAAGCGTCACGCCCGCCCGAGCTACTGATGCAATTTATTGATATCAGGGCTCATATCCCCCTTCGATTCAATATTTTAAATGGGTACTTTGCAAAACTCTATTTCCTCTGCGCTTTTTATAGCAAACTAACCGCACAGCCCGCGAGTAACGGCACATTCAAACTTGTAGCGCCGTTTTACCCCCATAGAGGACATCATTTAGAAAATCCTTTCTAACTCCTCATCTTCGTATTCGTATATAAGGAGCTCCAGTGCAAATTGTAATACTTGTAGACAAAAGGTGTAAACTGTAATTAACTTTATACTATATGATTTATAACTTTTCTTTTTATAATTACAAATTCAGTCGCGCCCGGAAACCTCTTCAGCCGTACTTATTATAAACAAAGTTGAAGCCGTGGAAATCCCTCACTTTGGGTATCGACCGGCCATCCTGGAATTCCCGGTGTACTCACGCCCTCGTTTTATCATTTACCAGGGGCTCATTATGAGCCGGTTGAGTGGTTGAACAATTTGAACATTCTAGCGTGAGTGTTAAAAACGGCCTTTAATTTATACCCTTTAAAATATGTAATACCTACATTGTTAACGAACCTTTTCCGCGATTTCGTCTGAATGTATTTAGGGAAAAACATTGAGGGTAGGTACCCTTTTTTCCGGGATAGAAATACCCTAGATTATGCTCTCAAAAGTTATTTTCCTGTCAGTGCAAGTGCGTCAAACCCAAATCAGACTGGTCAACGGTGGGACAACGAACAGAATATACTATCATTATAACTGGGTTTTAAAAACTTGAACATTACCAAATTATGAGACTGAAAAAAGCCAAAGCCTATATTATTTATTTTGAGGTCACAGACAGACAATTCAATTCAATGTTTTTCCAAGATGGCTACAAATGAATGTGACGATCCGTCGGCGGCATATGAATGTAGCTTCAATATTAAGTAAGATGAAACGAACATAGATACATATGCCCTTGAACCCATAGCCAACATGTATGACGGACGGCTTAGTTTCAAAATGTGCTTTTCTTGTGACTGCATCATAACTGTTAACTACACGTCAAGTTCACGTTCTTTGATTGAGCACGGCGTCGGCTTGCCATGGTTTTGTATTCTTGATCTTGATAAAACAGCAACCAGTTTTGAGATGTCAGATGCCAATTCGTTTCCAACGCTTGGAAGTGAAAGCTCTGCGGTTCAAGTTGGACACTAAATAGTATTATCTTAGGAGGTTCTTTCATTAATCTATATCAATCATACGGCCTGTATCATCGTAAGCTCTCACTGTAGTCCTTTACTAAGCTTCAAGTGATGATGGAAAAAAACGCAAATTAACTTTAGACCGCGTTTAGTTTGGATTAAACATCTACTTGCTACGTGAGTGACGTCGCTTGGTCTGCTTAAAATGATTGTCGAATTTAGGATTCATCGTCATAATTTTCCTAGCTTTTGTTCCAATTATTTGGGAGTGGCTTTCGACCCTATATACCCTTTTTCGCGGCCATATCGGCTGTCACTACACTGCTCCATATCCAATTTACAATTTAGATAAATTAAGCTAATAAAGCACGTTAAAAAAAACCTCCCTCGATGAGTAAATAAATGTTCATACTGTAACTGGTCAGAGCCATGTAACCGGCAGTGATATGATAATATATCTTAATTCAAGAGCGATAAAAAAAGTTTTGCATCCTGGTTGTGTTCGCAAAACTGATAATAATGTCATTTTGCACAAGAGGGTTTGTTTAAAAACATCTTTACGATCTATTCCTTTTTTTATTTTCATAAGCCAATTTAATTTAGTTCGGTATATAAATTCAGTTCTAAGGCAAGATTTATAATAGTTCTAATTTGTAATGTGCTCTTTTTTGCGTGTCCCGACGCGGACTCGATATCTTTTTCGTACGTAAAGAGGTTGATGCACGACATTGACCTTAAACGGTTAAACTTTTAGTTTTATTTAGGTATTTAGATAGTTTTGCCATTTAGACTTCTTTGGTACCTAGTCGGTCTACATAATGGCTTAAGCTTGCTAAAATGTTGTTGTATACTGCATATACTTTTATAATACATTCGGTTTTATTTGAATAACATCCGATATAGATTTAGATAATAATAATAAAAAATTTCTTCAATAATAAAAATTCTGTGTCTCATGAACTTTAAACCATAAAAAATGATACTGATGCAATATGTAAAATTCATCCATACTTCATTTTATTTTACGACTAGTGTTTTCACATGGTCTAATAGACGATTTGAAAGTTTTCTCGCCACGGGATTAAGCTTTATATTCGAGGAATCTCTTTTGAATTCCTGCCGCACTCATAACACTAGCCTAAATTTTAGGCTATGTGAACTTGGCACCCGACTTTTGAAAATGTTTTTTTTTATTTTTTATTCTGATTGCTTTTGGTATGTAGTTGATTGTAGTAAAAAGATTTTCGTTTGTAGTTGCTCTAAAAAAACGTTAGGGGACTTTAAAAAAAACTCAGCACCCGACTTTGGAGACTTTCATTTTTTTCTTTTGATTCCTATAGGCTTTCGTTTGTAGTTGATTGTAGTAAAAATAGTTTCGTTTGTTACTACAAACGAAACTATTTTTACTACAATCAACCTAATTTTTTTTTGGAGCTACTGCTCCAAAAAAAAATTAGGGGACTGAAAAAACAATTGCACCCGAATTTGAAAATGTGGTTTTTTAAGGTTGATTCCTATAGGCTTTCGTTTGTAGTGGATTGTAGTAAAATTGTTTTCGTTTGTAGTAGCTCCTAAAAAAAATTAGAGGACTTTGAAAAAATCTCAGCACCCGACATTGGAGAAATATTTTTTTTCTTTTGATTCGTACAGGCTTTCGTTTGTAGTTGATTATAGTAAAATTGTTTTCGTTTGTAGTAACTCCTAAAAAAAATTGAGGACTCGAAAAATACTTAACACCCGTCTACGTAAAATCTCCTAAAATACTAATAAGACAACTCTACACACGAAATGAACCCTACTACGAACGAAACAAACAATTGTAGTAACTTTATTTCGTTTGTAGTAGCGTTAATTTCGTTTGTAGTAACTTTATTTCGTTTGTAGTAGTGTTTTTTTCGTTTGTAGTAACTTTATTTCGTTTGTAGTAGCGTTAATTTCGTTTGTAGTAGCGTTAAATTCGATTGTAGTAACTTTATTTCGTTTGTAGTAGTGTTTTATCGTTTGTAGTAACTTTATTTCGTTTGTAGTAGCGTTAAAATCGTTTGTAGTAACTTTATTTCGTTTGTAGTAGTGTTTTTTTCGTTAGTAGTTACTTTATTACAAACGAAACACTACTACAAACGAAATAAAGTTACTACAAACGAAATTAACGCTACTAAAAACGAAATAAAGTTACTACAAACGAAATTAACGCTACTACAAACGAAATAAAGTTACTACAAACGAAAAAAACGCTACTACAAACGAAATAAAGTAACTACAAACGAAATTAACGCTACTACAAACGAAATAATGTTACTAAAAACGAAATTAACGCTACTACAAACGAAATAAAGTTACTACAAACAAAATTAACGCTACTACAAACGAAATAAAGTTACTACAAACGAAAAAAACACTACTACAAACGAAATAAAGTTACTACAAACTAAATTAACGCTACTACAAACGAAATAAAGTTACTACAATTGTTTGTTTCGTTCGTAGTAGGGTTCATTTCGTGTGTAGAGCTGTCTTATTAGTATTTTAGGAGATTTTACGTAGACGGGTGTTAAGTATTTTTCGAGTCCTCAATTTTTTTTAGGAGTTACTACAAACGAAAACAATTTTACTACAATCAACTACAAACGAAAGCATGTACGAATCAAAAGAAAAAAATTAAATTCTCCAATGTCGGGTGCTGAGATTTTTTCAAAGTCCTCTAATTTTTTTTAGGAGCTGCTACAAACGAAAACAATTTTACTACAATCCACTACAAACGAAAGCCTATAGGAATCAACCTTAAAAAACCACATTTTCAAATTCGGGTGCAATTTTTTTTTCAAAGTCCCCTAATTTTTTTTTGGAGCTACTACAAACGAAACTATTTTTACTACAATCAACTACAAACGAAAGCCTATAGGAATCAAAAGAAAAAAATGAAAGTCCAAAGTCGGGTGCTGAGTTTTTTTTAAAGTCCCCTAACTTTTTTTTAGAGCAACTACAAACGACAATCTTTTTACTACAATCAACTACATACCAAAAGCAATCAAAATAAAAAATAAAAAAAATGATTTTCAAAAGTCGGGTGCCAAGTTCACATAGCCTAAATTTTAACATAGTGCTGTCGAATAGAATTAAGTCAAAACTATAAATTTATCTTGTTTCAGTAAAGAACAGAATAGGGGAAATATTTCAGTTTAGTTTTAATCTATTCAGAAGAACAATAGAATTGGTAATACGTATAACCTTAATTCAACCATATCTTGAGCACGTTTTCGCTAGCCGACAGCGAAACAAACAGGATCTTTGCGTTCGACACCAAAAGCCGCGTCACTCGCTCCTATTGTGCGCCACTCCAATCGGCTTTTTCGAGAGCCGTTGAGATCCTATGGCACTTCATCTATAATTCGGGTTCCCGACTAGATGTTTTCTATCAGTCGACCTACGTACGCTCCCTTCGCAACTGGATTACCCTCCACCCTCTCTACGGGGACAAGTCAGCGAAGTGTGACACGCTGTGATTCCGCCGGTTATGTTCAGCTGCTAGGTCTTCCAAGTCTTGGTTCTTCTTTGATAATGAACTGTGAATTAAAAGTCTTGAGTGGACCTACATGAAGCATTTATAATATAAGCTAAGATGATTGTTTACCAGTTGGACCGTACGCTTGCGTGCTAAATTTGTAGAATAAAAAAATATCGAGAAGCTTGACGCGAATGCCAGCCAATCCAGCCGTCGACCTCAACTCTTATATTAAATTAAGCAGGGAATTGAGCGCGTCGTCGAAACAAAGGCATTGCTTGTATAAATAGTAGTAATCTCGACTAATTCATATGATTGTCATACCAACCCCCGGGATAGGGTTAACAGACAAGAATTTTCCTGACATGACTGGAATTTCAACCCTGTTATTAATTTAGAAGCAGACATGTACTACCATATTACACATTTGTATGTATCGAAAATATCGTACGTTTCACGCGGACTAAAGCTTATAATCATATTCACCCGAATGCGTAGTGCAATGGAAAAGGAACCCCTATCAGGCCCCTAGACGTGTCTTAATTAATGGATTGGGTGCAATTTACCTTGTTGAAGTATTTGTGTATTAGTTCTCAGATCAAATAAAAAAGATAGATGGAAGTTTGCGAACAACGAAGTAACGCCGGTTTTATTAATCTGTTCTCGAAAGATTTTTTTTTGAGTTGAGCTAGTGAGTACATAGCTCTTGATATCTGTCAAGATATTAAAAGCTGATTCGAAGAAAATAGTCCCATTCGCCGTCGATAAAATGTGTACTTTTAAGTCAACCTACGCAGTTAGAGGCGTGCCACGCTGTATTGATGAAGGCTGCTTTATAATAAGTAAGTAAGTAAGGTCAAGCAAGCCCTGTTGCTATAAATTATTTGCTAGTTTTTATTTTTACCTCAGGCATGCTACGTTCGCATTCGAATCTTTTTTCTACCCCTAAGTGCAGAAGCATACGGCCCATCTGATGGTGAGCAGTCACCGTAGCCTTTAGCCGCTAGCAATACCAAGGGTATCACTAATGGATTGCGAACCATTTTTGTTGATGACTCACTGTGCTAGCAGCATCACTACTAGCCCAGCGTATCCTCGTGGAGAACTGGCAACCTTACTACCGCAGAAACACAACACTACATCAAGTAGTGTTATTTCACTGCGGTCTTCTGTAAGGTGGAGGTACAGTCCCCAGTCGGGCGGCTCCAATTTAAATGGGAATATCCACGGCAAATCCCAAATCGCCCTACATCTCAAAATATACATATAATCACCGTGAACAAATTACATTGAGGTAATCTTACTATTAGCATTTCCTGACATTTGCAAAGTGCTACGGACCACTTCCTACTAATGAAATAGTGCTATGCTGGAATATAGCGAGACAGCGAAGATAAGCCCCGGTTGTGTCAGAATAGTTTCCCCAAGGAGAGTTCTAGAACCCATATCCATTGCTAGAAATAAACATAAATATGATAAATGAATGGTTCAATATACTGTTTCTTTGCAGTTCGAATCAGTGTCTCTAAATTGAGGTTCAATTTATAAAACTACTACGTATTAACTTTTGACACTACAAAAGTAGGTACATATTTTAATTTTTTATTTTACTAAGGGTTTAAGGTTGACCCTAGTAATGTATTTAAGAAACCACTGCATCTGACGCAAACAATGCTGTTTTAGTGAAGTTGTCAACTTAATGGGCAGCAGATACTAAAACTTATATCTTGAGCTGACAAGCACAGAGCAAATATTCCTATCAAGCGAAGGACTTTCACGACATCAGAAATACATTTTGATATATTTTATAAGACAATCGGGTAAGTCGCTTAAAATTTGCCATTCAGATGTTACCCGGGCCATAATAACGAATCGATTCATCAAATCTTATTAAAAGTTTAGGCGCTACGTAGGAAGATATGTAAATAAATATAAACGTACATACATAGTCTGCTAAAATCGTAAACCTTTTCTTTTCGCTTCGCCGTAGTTGTACAAACAAATATAGTTTCCGCATATCAAAGACCCCTGACGACTTGTTACTTTCAATGTTTTTACTTTTTCATAAGTATTTTACTAAACGTTTCAGTGTATCTGACTCACAGTAAAGGCGCTCTATACAATCTTGAACCACTAATCCCATTTACATGGTTCGTTTCAATTTAATTTTTTTGTTAATTGGTTGTGGTAGTGAATAAGTTTCACAAATTAATTGAATTCACACGCATCTTCCAGTCACACAAAAAACAGACATTAATAATTTTGGTCTACTAGGTCAGCTTTCGTATCTATATGCGACATTGATTACATCACTTCAATTTATATCGACAGATAACACAACATTTAATGATTAGAACTAGTAACGATATAGAGTTAAAATAAGATTCATTTCTATGAATTTTCCAATACTAATATAAGTAAATTGAAACTAATATTATTTTAAAGCAGTTCTCATCAAACCTATTAAGAAAGTTCTTGCAAAATGATAAGAATAAATTTTGCTCTCGCCATAATTGTATTGCTGTACTGACAAACCGCGGACTTGCCATCCCAGAATGTACGCGGTTTTTCACGAAGTCGTTGCTTATTGGATGATTGACCGGTTTCTTGTGTTTAACATGATAGGGGGTCGTCAGTAGTCGTCACCTCTTTTCGTGGCGTTAATCGTTAAAACAGAACTTCGTCTATTTTACTGATTTCTTGTCCATTATTATGCTAAACTGAGACCGCAGGTTTCCTTATCAACATCCCGTTCCCCCTTACTCCTGCAGGAATTCCCTTTTTATTCGCATTACCATAACAAGATAGGCACGCGCCCTACAGTAGGATGGTAATTTAATAGGTAGCCTTCTCGACAAAATTCATTTTGAATGTTTTGAATTATAATAATGCTAATGTTACCCTGTACCGGAAGCCGAAGAGGGGTGATCACCCCAGGATCTGGCAAAAAGCTTTACATACATTATAGGCTATGTAGAGGTTACAGAGAGATTGCCTACTTCAATTTGGATCCTGCAACTAAGAGATTGCAGTAAACCTTATTTACTTTTACTAATAAAGGCATTGGTTTGAACACATTAAAATGAATACGATTCCATGCATATTAGAGGTAATTCCAGTCTAAATATCTTCCGTACCGTTGTTTGCTTGTGTTATTAGCACAAGCTAGCATAATCTCATCCAGACCAGATCCGTGTTTTCTGTTAACTATTTTATGACTTATGGTTACAGTTTACATGTGTATACTGTATAATGCAGTACATCGATGTCACGCTCAGTCCCTTTCGGAGTATGCATCGTGTATAGAGTGCCAGTTCACTCTGTACTTGCACCTCTGTTTTGCTTCTTCTACATTTAGCAATCTCTTCATACACACCCTTTATCCTTCTATCACTGAGTACTCGTTATACTTTACCTTTATACTTTACCTTTCTATATATACTGCACCTACTTTCCTACGAATCTCGGTTACATTTCATATGAATTTTCACGGCCACAACACCGCTGCAGCGCTGCATTGTATTACATTACCGACCGATATAATTAGACCCCTTATCCTGACCGATTTAATTACCTCCGCAGTATGTTTTAATGGACACCCTAAAGGGGGCAGATCTCAACGCAAATTGGCTGAATAATATGAACGAACGCGTATTTAGTATCAACCTTTTTGTGGTTGTTTAGTGTGGATACGATATCAAATTTATTGACTCAGCTTTTGAGAAGAATTCCAAATAGCTTATTTATTGATCGTCTCAAACTTAATGGAATCTTGGTTTTATAACATTTTCACAGAATTTGGGGTGACGCCAATGCTTTCAAATAAAATTAATTGCAATTTGTCACTGCATATTGCATTAAAAAAGATTTATGATATTGTGATAGACGTAAGCAGCAGAAATAGACCAGTCAGAGTATAGAACAAGATTGCTGTAGACCCCGAAAGCTTACTCTGGACATAGCCTTCAAACTTACCAGCTATTAATCTTGCTATCTCACTTGCCTAGTTATCTGTGTGAAGTTATAAAGACAGTCCCTGAGCGAGAAAAAAGGTAATCCATCGTAATCTCAACGTTCGCCGGAGGCTGAACGAGTAGCCATGCGGTACGGCCGGGCCTCAGGTCGTTGACCCTGTTATGTAACATACACAAAATTTTAAGATTTTTAGCATGGAGTCTGTAAATGCAGAGTTGTTATGTAAAAAAATAAGTGGTTTGAAAAAATAACTGGCAACCTTTTATTTTGTTTATTCAGCTTTTATAGATTTCAGTTTTACATTTTACTAACGGAAAGGGTTTAATCATCAAATAAACTCGAGTGTAAATATAAGCGGTTACTGAGGCTTAACGACGCTCGACCGACCTTGTTCTCATAAGCTACAATCTGGTCCCTTTTTTGCCAGTACAGCAACTCCTCAAGCAGTAAGGTAGACCATACTTAAATTACCACAGGAAGTAGATTGGATCGGGATTTTTTTGTATACTATGAAAATGGTTATTAAGTTTACGGCCTTAATGATGTTTAAGGTTGTGTGGTCAAGGTCCATAAAACTCATTGCTGCAGACTGCCCGGTGTTTGATCCTGAACAACCACAACGACTCATAATAAACGGAGTAGATATATTTGGACATTACTATATATTATACGCACTAAGCGATTTGCGTCATCTTGTACAATGCGCACAGCAAAGGACTGGAACTTTCCCCTTGTCAGTGTTCCCTGAATCCTACGATCTGGGACTCTTTAAAACTAGACTGAATGCAAGCGAGCTCCACCTTCGACCACATCTTCACTTACCATCAGGTCAGAACTTGGTCAATCGCTGTCCCGTACTTACTTTAAAAGAATGTAAATTTAATTAATCCTGCCAGATCCTATAAGAACCCATAAGAGGTGTGAAGTCAACAGTAAAATGACGCTCTATATTCACTGATATGTATGATAAATATGACTTTATAATATGTTTATTTATGTATGTATGCTATAAGTTTGTGGTACTTACTTTTACATCTCGCCCATGTCAATTTTGTTTTATATTTTAGAACCAACGGCGAATATTTATCAAAATAACAAAGAGTAATTATTCAAATTTATCCATAATTTATAAAGTAATACAGTCTAATTAGCAATTTGTAAAACATGATAAATAATACCGAACCGGCAGCGCTGAATAACGAATGAAGTTAGGGTTGTGTTGGACGTAAATTATCTTTATTTGGAAGTTTTACATAAAATTAGTTCGGGCACTATACAGGTGGATTCCGTGGATAATTTCCTTGTATCGCGTTGAGACTTATGTATTTCACGTACTATATGATCATAGTGTAAGTATAGTGCAGATCATAAATAAAAAAATAATCTCTTTGTCTTTTTATAATATAAACTAGCTTTTGCTCGGGGTTTCGCACGCGTGGTAAAGTGAATAAAGTCGATAAAATGTCTACCCGTGCGAAGCCGGGCCGGGCCGCTAGTTTTATATTAGGTCCTTACATATGAAATTGGCGTTTTGTATGGGAGGAACAAAAAGTCGAATATTTTTTAATATAATATATTTAATTTATCAAAGTATGAACCATTATTTTCTATGCACTTTTGCCATCTCATAGGTAGTTCATTGATCCCTTTACTAAAAAAACCAGTCGGACGGGAATCAATAAAATCTTTGAAGGCGATTTGGACTGCCCCATCGGAGTTGAATTTTTTCCCTTGCAAGAAGTTATCCAAATTTCGAAAAAAATGGTAATCTGTTGGAGCAAGGTCCGGGGAGTACGGAGGATGTCTTAGACTTTCCAATTGAAGCTCTTCTAATTTAGTAGCCGTCTGTAGCGCAGTGTGTGGTCTAGCGTTGTCGTGAAGCAGCAGTGGCGTGGAGCGATTGACCAGCCTAGGTTGTTTAGCCGCTAGCTTTTCCATCATGGTTTGCAATTCCTGACAATAGACATCAGCCGTAATAGTCTGGCCAGATTTGAAAAAACTGTAATGAACAATACCGGCACTAGTCCACCAAACGCTTACAAGTAACTTTTTTGGGGTTAATTTTCGCTTGGGGCAGGATTTGGCTGGCTGGCCAGGATCTAACCATTGCGCTGAGCGCTTCCGATTATCGTAAAGAACCCATTTTTCATCACAGGTAATGATTCGGTTTAAAATACCTTCATTATTGTGCCGGTTTAGTAATGTAACGCAGCAGTCGACGCGCGTTTGCCGGTTTGTTTCAGTCAATTCGTGAGGTACCCACCTTTCAAGCTTTTTAATCTTCCCAATTTGCTTCAAGTGAATTAAAACAGTTTTATCACTAACATTGCAGCCTGCAGCTAACTCGGACGTGGTTTGCGATGGATCCGCTTCCACAATAGCCTTCAACTCTTCATTATCAACTTGAGTCTCAGGCCGTCCACGGGGCTTGTTCTGCAGGTCGAAATTTCCAGAACGAAAACGTTGGAACCAAAAACGAACTGTGTTTTCTTTTGCAACACGACCGCCATACACATCATTCACCCTTCGAGTTGTTTCCGCAGCACTAGTGCCACGGCGGAACTCGTACTCGTAAATAATGCGATATTTAAGGTTTTCCATTTTGTAAAATGAGTGACGCAAATAGAAAAAAACAGAAGAAAAAAAACAAATGAATGACGATCATCGAAGCACAAATACATGAGTCTATAGCTGTACAAATTTGAATTTGGAATTCCTTACCAAAGAGGAGAAATTCGTGATTAAAGTGGCCAGTACGAAAAACGCCAATTTCATATGTAAGGACCTAATATATACAGATAGTTCAATCATTCACTCAACTCAACCATGAAGGCTTTGTGAACAAAGCCTACTTCAGCTATGGATCAAGTGTTTACAGACTTTGCTCTCTCAGCTCTCGAGTCTAACAATAAATATGCCTCGAATCAACCGACAGAATAATAATTACAATATTGGGAATACTTTGGGATAAAGTGATCACTATTAATTAAGCCCGGATTGCGGTCTGGATTAATCTCAATTCATTAATTGACTCGAAATGGAAAAGTTATTCAAATTCCAACGAAAACGCTTCCAAAGACTAACAGTTATCTTATGAATTGAATATTTAATTCGAGTATAATACAGAACCAAGTATATCTTAGTTTATAAGGACACATAATTATATTCTCTGAATTGAATAAATTATACAAATGGTTAAACTTTTACGACTGTGCGAAAACTATTGCCAACATTTTGGAATTAGTGGATTCAACACTCGGATTAAATTTCATTGCTCTCCAGATAATTCATAATAAATTCTAGTTTTGTGTTTATTTTTAAAAGAAAACTCAAATATCCAATCCATCACCCGCTTCATTCACGGCTCCTACAATAATTAATCCATCAATCAATATCTTACACATGCATCAAACCAATGATACATAGCATCCAAACCAATAAAAATCAACTAATCGTACGGAATCAATACGGCCATTTAAAGTATTACTATTCGTATTAATTAACAGACACTACAGGTACTTTGTATGTAATTGTACCAATGGTTTGCACGAGTTTCGGCTACGACCCAGTTTGTCGGTAATTTTTTGATCCGTTTGGCTATAAATATTTTTAATGTAGGGAGTGAGAGTGGAGAGAGACCACTTCATATAATAATAAGCTAAGCGAGGGGTATCTGATTCGTGTTCACTGTATCAGATTAGGGTGCGTAATTGGATGTCAAGATGATATCATATTCACAAAAGGTTTAATGTACATATTATCTTTATAATATATTATATGTACCTACAATATATGTACGAGCTTTATTACCAAATCCCTAGTCTAATTTACCTATTCTATCCGCCTGGGCGAGTCTGGGCGTCCGGGCGGCCCTTAGATAAACGGAATATTTGACCTTTCAAGTAGAGAAAATTTGATTTTATCGCACAAATTAACTAAGCTAAACTTAACTGGAATATCTCTCATAAACAATAAAATTATACTGGTATTTTTGAACGGGTTCTTACCGCGTTTTGGAGATTGTGTAGTAAGTCGTTTGCCAGGTGGTAAGATTTAAGTCCGTCCATACGACTGATACGACAGATCCAGAACCTTTCAATATAGTTTTTTATTTAGCGGCGACGTCAGGAAGACGGGTCGATCACTTCCCTGCATAACGGTCGAAGGGCGTGATGGCTGCTTTCGCATAACACTAGTGAACAGGTGCTGCTTGCGGAGGCTGGCCATCAAGCCTTTAGTTAAATAGTGACTTAGATTTGAAATTCAAGTAAATATCCTTGCTTGTGTGATATGAATATTTCACATAGGTAAAGTGAAATGTAAATTAGATTTTGTAGAAAGAGTACCTAATTGCTGAGTTACTTGCCGGATTCTTCCCAGCAAAAAAGACCCTCCGAACCCGGTGGTAGATTTGAAAGTACTTTGTTAAGTCTAGTCAGATAAAGATAATTTTGAATATAACTTCCGCGTACCATGAGCATGACGCCCAGTAATCTCTGTAGCCACAGTGCCCTTCAATGCATACACATTACTGGTACATGACATGGCAGGCTATCGGCCACTGCAGTCGTATAAAACCGTAGCCGAGCTCCTGCAATAAGTGACTGACTACTACCGTGGCTACAAAGCGCTCTTGTTAAACAGACTGCGAAAAGTTGCGTTTTTTTATATATTTATATTTGAGGAAAGCTAATAAATACTTTATGTTAAGAACTGACAAAGTGAATAAGCTTGTAGGATATGGCAGGCTAGAGCACGTCCCTCTGTATTGAGGTACCAAAAAAGTAAATTAAGTACATCGAGCTTTGTATAGTGTTACCTTAATGTATATTTCATGTGGTTTGAACAAAAACCCACGCTGTCCTACCCGTAACGGCTCAGCGGGCTAGAACGTTGACCCTCGATTGTCGGGTCGTCAGTTCACAGCGCCGCTTAACGTTAGTAATCGAAATTAGCTACACTCATCGTGTTACTTAACCGTTGAAAGCTTTTTTAACGTTTTTAGAAATCCTTCTACTCTCGACATTTCCATCCGTCTGTCCGTAACGGGCTTATCTGTATCGATTATGATTTTTATAAACAGCAACTTTATGTGAAAAAGAAATTACGAAAATAAATTATTTTCAGACGGTCTTTCATATCGTTGAAGTGAAGGTTGAAATGTTATTTGCGTTGCTTAGAATGTTTCAAAGGATCCAAGCTCTCAGCTAGAGGACGCGACCGACGTCAACAACACCCCACCCACTCACCATTCAGTCTATCAGACATGTTATTAAATGATTACCTGGAATTTTATATTGGTGAAATAAATCCTTTTACTTTTTTTTAGATTTCTTACACTACTAAGGTGGCAAATAAGCATACGGCCCGCCTGATGGTAAGCGGTTACCGTAGCCTAAGGACGCTTGTAGCACCAGGGGTATCACTCGCGCGTTACCGACCCTAAAAGTAATAAGTATTCAAAGTTAGTCTATTTTTAAATCTAGTTAAGTCCAAATGAGTCCTACAGGGTACTAGTGGGTATTCTATCTAATTAGTTTAGCTATCTCATCCATTTAGCAGAGATTAGTAGGTAATGAGAAGCTTTTAGATTCTGGCTTAAGGCAGGGCTTCGGCTGGTGTAAAAATTAATTACAGTTTACCTTTGAGCCAACAAATTTATTTTTATTTTATTTATCTTTGTCTATTTCGTTATTCGTAGTCCAAGAAGTAGCAGACTACCTAATAGTAATACATATGTTAGAAATTTTAATGGACTCAATAATGATACGTTTTAAAAGTAATTTACAATATCAGACTTAAGGCCAAGGTTTAGTAGTAGATCGTGTAGTATGACCTCAGGAAATAAACTCAAATCGTAGGCGAAAAAACGTAAATACAAAAGAATGTTATACGCTGTTTCCATACTGCCGCAATCCGCACTAATTCATTTTACCCTGGCATCGTGAGCGAAAAAGAAAATATGTTATATCCCGTAGCTCGGTAAGCCGTAATATTTGATATTATTAAATAACTAGCTTTTGACCAGTGACTTTGTCCACCTGCTATACTTATATGACAATATTATAGTTATATTTAGGTTGTTATATGTAAGTTGAAAGTCTGACAATTGGTTTGATTGAGGTAACCGATTTTCCCTGTAGAAATCGTCTGGGTTTCGAACGTCATATGGCAGTCGCTTTGTGTAAAAATCGGTTAACCAACCATATTGCCTTAGATCTAAAGCCGACCAAAAACATTGTTTCGGATAAAAACAACGGCCCCGGTTATATATACTTTATTTTTATACCACTAAGGTGGTAAATAAGCTTACGGCCCGCCTGATGGTTAACGGTTGTCCTAACCTATGGACGCTTGCAACACCAGGGGTATTAATCGCGCGTTGCCGATTGTGACTAAACCTATTTCCACAAAGAGTACTTAAATCCTTATAATTGTACAAGGAGGGTTAATAGTAAGTGCTTATAAAATGAGTGCGCTCTGGTGTTGAGCACATTATCACAATGTCTACAATAAATTTACACATTACTTGGAGGCCGTGAATGACCGTGCTAAATAGGTACTACTAGAATACTAATAACGCTTATCGCTCTAAAGGCCCGCACGATAAGATTTCTTTGTATTGTGCACGCTCCCACATATGTTTTAACCTATTTCAAAACAAATATCTGGGAGGTAAAACGGATTTTTTATATCTTTAAATTTGAATTTTAATATCTTCCAAGCTTTTTTTTTATACCACTAAGGTGGCACACAAGCATACGGCCCACCTGATGGTAAGCAGTCACCGTAGCCTATAGCCGCTAGCAATACCAGGGGTATCACTACGGGGTGCCCACCATGTTGCTGATGAGGACTCACTGTGCTAGCAGCAATACTACTAGCCCAGCGTATCCTCGTGGAACACTGGCAACCTTACTTACCGCAGAAACACAGCACTACATCAAGTAGTGTTATTTCACTGCGGTCTTCTGTAAGGCGGAGGTACAGTCCCCAGTCGGGCGGCTCCAATTTAAATGGGATAACCCACGGGAAATCCCAAATCGCCCTACCTCTCTTTTTTTTTAAAAGCTCATGGTGTGATTAATCACTGTACTTAGGCTTAGAAAAACTCATTGGTACAGGCCGGGACTCGAACCTGGGCCCATCAGATGACAGGCCTGTTGCTTCAACCACAAGGCCACCACGGCTTTTCATTAATCAATTTAATTAATATTGTTATTAATTTTACCTGATCGCCTAAAAGGTAGACTATATTTGAAATAATATCCTTAATGTTGCTTCATAGGTAATATCACATCACAAGAGTCTTATCACCTAAGAGGTATCGTTTTAATGATAAACTCAACCATTCAATTATGGATGAGAAGGCCCTATAAAAAAGAAATTGTCCTTATTTTTGAAGTTTGTTAAATCAGTAGAACAAACGTAGTAGATCATAATAATTGTTATATCCTTGTCTATGTGTTAATATTATTATTTTGTGTTTCAATTGTTTTTATATATTCTTTTGTGAAATAGGTATTCATGTTAAGTTAGTATTTGTAATTGAAATTTGAAAAAACCTTTATGTAATTCTTTTGGTTTTTAAAAGAGTAATTGCTGTGTTTCTTGCCGGATTCTTCTCAGCAAAACCGACCTTCCGAATCCGGTGGTAGATTCTGACGATTTGAAAGTGCTTGCCTGTAAAGTCTAGTCAATTAAGATCTTTTTGAGTTTGAGTTTGTTATTTCTTCACACAACTACTGTACCCAGCAAGTGTTAAGTCCGAATTAAATTGAAGTGTCTGAGGGTGTCGGATTATATTGAGCTGTGAAATGTTTACATAACAAACAAACTTGAACACCGTGTCCCCAAGCCCATTAAAAAGTTGTTTACCGAGATCTTTACATCTTTAATGATTTTAAACTTATTTATTGTACCAAGGTACAAGAGAAGACTGTAAAGGGGTTTCTTTATTCACTCCTTATTCACCCCACACGTTTGCACCCTATTACAACCCCCCTGCGGTTGTTTTAATTTGGAGTTTCTGAGCAAGCTCCCAAATTCTTCAAATAATAAGTTTGTAGACTTTAGTTCTATTAGCTTGGTAGTAATTGTTAAATTCAATTTATATGGAATTAATTTCTGGGTAACATGGATTTTGTTATTTTATTAACAGTATATAATACCCAGCTCAAATGTCTCGCCCCGTAACGTTTTCGGTTTTTATTATGTACTTTTCGTAGTCTGCTAAAAAGATTCGTCAAAATAATAATAATAAATTGTTTAATCAGTAACATTACAAAATGTACAAGTTAACATTTCACGGTTTTCGGAGTCGTATCATTCACATTGATAGGTCTCTGAATCGTTTTCATATTTTAAAGAACCAAATAAGTAGGAAATATAAAAAGTGAATCCTTAAATTAAAGTAATGGGCGTTGGAAACCTCCGGTATTCCAAGCGTCTATCCATAGATTGCATGCGATTACCATGAACCGAGTATGCTTGTGTGCTCCCTTAGTGGTATATGACGATATTAACAACCTCTTTAATTAAACTGCATTTTTTATTTATTGGAATCTTCTTCCGATATTTATTTCACATACAAATTTCTCATAATATTTAACACTTGCAATTTCGCCGTATATTCTCCCAAGAGAAATAAGCTTAATCCATTTTAATACTCTGAGTTATATTTTTCTAAATGGGTTAGTCATGCCATGCAGCAAACTCCAGACTTGGAAAAGGGTTAAATTATGTAACCGTCTGGTACAATTTATTGTTGGGTAAGCTTTGGGAGATTGTGTTGTGACCTTGGATTTTGGTTCAGGGGTTTTTATTAATCAATTACTGAGTAAATGTATTGATGATAGGTTTATTTTATTTGATACATTATATACGTTGTTATGTAAAACATGCCGAGTCTTCCGCTTTATAAAATTGTTGATTTTTTAATAAGACTGTATGTTTTATTTTTTATTATGTTTTAATTGTGACTTCAACCTCAGTGTAAGGTTGGAGAGCACTCCACGTATCACTAATGAGGTTAAGTTAGTGCTCCAACTGATTTTTGTCCAATAGATTTTATTGAATAGCTTCAATCTAATCGCACCAACCCTATGTATGACGTCGACCGATATATATATATATATATATATGTATGACGTATGACCGACGTCGGAGACCCACTGCATTTTTAATAGTATTTTAATACTAAGCTATCGTTCTTATTTATCGAGATCGACCACCCATCCTAGGAATAAACATATAAAGAATAAAGTATGTCGTGAAATAAACGTAATATTGTGGTTATGTCCAATCTTATCGCAAATCGATGCAGTCGAACAGTTTTACGATTCTTTATCGATAAAATATTACCGCAATGACGTCACTTGCAGCGCGCTGTGTCATTCACGATTAACGGTATGGTGACGCAATATTTGGGAAATCCCACAAAATTAAAATTAATAGTAAATGCTAAAGTTTTATGTAAACAGATTTGGGTGATATTCGGCATGAGGGCTGTGTGTGTGTAATATTAAAGGACTTATAAATAAATAGTTTGATAAGTGGTACGATACTGCGATAGCTCACTACTGTTTCCTGTTGTCTCATTTGATCGAAACTCTATATCGTCAATCCTAGTTTATAAAGATGTACAATTTGTTGGTTTGTACGTTTGTAAGAGTAGAGTAATCTCTGGAACTACCGAGCTGATTATAAAATTGTTTCACCAGTGCTGTATCCCCAAGTTTTACTAGAGCTATTTACTTACTTTACTTACCATAGTAAAATGGGCTATATTGTTGCTTGGGGCTACGTGTCTCCAATTACTACCCAGGTGAAGTATTTTGAAGTCTTAGAAAAATATTTTTATAGCAATCTTTTCAGTTTATATTTCTATGCGATCGGGTGTTTTTTAAATTTCTTTTATATTTCTACATCTACACTAATGTTATAAAGAGGAAAGATTTGTATTTTGGTATTTTTGTGGGTTTGTTTGAATAGGCTCCGAAACTACTGGACCGATTTCAAAAATTTTTTCACTGTTAGAAAGCTAAATTATCAATTTATCACTGAGTAACATAGGCTATATATTTTACTAGCTGCCCGCCCCGGCTTCGCACAGGTAGACAAAATATTTGATAAATGTCTATGCTCCGAAACTAATGTCCACCCGTGTGTAGCCGGGGCGTGCCGATAGTATGATATATTTTGCTCGACACCAAGCAAGAATACTGAATAAGAATGTAAGTGGTTAGAATAGTTATCATAAGCTTAGAGGAACTGACTAATTAGATTGAGTGGACTGGGTGGGTATATACCATACCCAACATACCTTATGTTGCGGTCACATACGCACGTTAAGATCGTTTTGGGCCAGTGTGGTGTTTAGTCAATTGACAGATTGGCTATTTTTTTTTGTAACAAGTACCTAAATTAAATAGACACCGTTGTCCACAGGAACACCACCTCCAGAGGGCAATATCTGGCACGGGGCTCATTATACCAACGCCTGAGGTATGCCAGGTCATCGACCTCGAGTTCTACGAGAGATGCTACCCGCCCGATTACAAAATGCCCAAGCAGCACATACATATGCAACGTGAGTCTTAGAACACAAAAATTTGCCCATGCTGCCATCGCAAATTTTACAAAAGCACGACTTAGCTAGTTAATGCTACACGAACTCAACCGATTTGACAATGTTTTTAGCGCGCGCCATTTGGTTTTATTCTGGGTATCTTTTTATTTGAGTAACTTTTTCATGATGTAGCTTAAGCAACGAATGGTGCCAATTTTGTCAGCTCATAAAGCCTGAAATACGTTTTTGTGAACTGACAAATGTATCAGTTTTTTCGTTGTTCGCCTTCCGTTACATGACGGAAAACTACATCTCACATCATTTGGTACCTAAGTTTGCGCGAAGGCTCAAAATCGAGGCCGGTTTTTTTTTGTAGAAAATAGAAATATATTAATTTAGTTAAAAAATATACAATAATTGATGTACGGCTATGTACGTACAGTAGTGTCTTCGTAGTAAGCTATTTAAATCAATCGCGGTCGAAATTTTTATTTTACCTACTGAAATTGTTGACATTTTACACCAATGTCAGCAATTTCATTGGGGTCAATTTATCTTAATAAATTTTATTAATTTGTCGTCAAATCGATTGTTGTTGCCAACTGTGGACCTTAGTTTAGTACGTAAAGCCTTGTTATCGAATAATATCGCTAGCAATAGTGCCCTTGAAACAGATACATACCATACACAATACTGCTTGGCGGCAGAATATCTGGCACGGCGGTGGTAGTCAGTTACCCACCTGGCCGGCCTCTTGCAATAAGATTAACCCTGGTAAAATCACAATATTCACGTACAACACTATTTATCATACTTGGTATAGTCAATGTCGTTTAGCAATAATGTGACGACATACAGCCGTCTTTATTTATGTACTTACATATTAATGTACAAACATAGAGTCAGAAAGGGCGACTGGATGAGACAGTTTGTCAAAATCTGTTGTTTTGTTAGGAATAGACTGATTAAGAATACATGTCTCTGGGAATAGAAGAGTTTTAATAAATTTATATAGGCATTTAATTATATCACAGATGACAGACCGCTCCACCTACAAGCAACGGGAAATACGTGACTTCATTATTACGATTTGTTTTTATACCACTAAGGTGGCAAGAAGCATAAGGTCCGCCTGATGGTAAGCGGTTCCCGTAGCCTATATACACTTGCTATACAAGGTATATAACTCGCGCGATGCCGTACCTTAAAGTTCTGGAAATCTTTTACCGTTCTCTCATAGTATTATTCATTATAGAAGGGTGTGAAGATATTTTTGAAGGGTTGGCAACAGCCTTACCCATGGTGTTGCAAGCGTCCATAGGCTACGATGACCGCTTACCATCAAGTGGGCCGTATGCTTGTTTGCCACCTAAATGGTATTAAAAATATAAAACAAGTAATGTAATATTTTGTTAAAGTATAGTAAATCATAATCATATGTTTAATTAAATTTATTTTATACTATTGGACATAATATAATCAGTGTCGACTTATACAAATAATTAACTGACTGAAGGTTTAATTTGCACCGTCACCTCCAAATATACTCAAACGAAAATAAAACTCTACGGCAATATGAACAAAGTCGATATTTAGGTACGTCAAATTACACTAACAACGTAGCTGGCAACATGGCCAGCGAACTTAATTTGATTTGGCACGATACCATCGTTAAACACCATGGTAAACAGATAGACATGATTGTATAAACTGACCTTAAATTATTTTAGCGAAGCTTCTAGATATTGTTCTAATATTTCTGTATTTGCATATAGCATTTGGTCATTTAAACAAAAAGGCCAAGTGCCAGATGGACTCGCAGACCGAGGTTTCCGTATTAAAAACAAAATAGGTTAAATGACAAACTTACATTTCGGCTACTGCACCAACCGTAAATAATAAGTTTGTAATAGTAAATTCACTCTTTTTTTTAGAAAATTAGTAGCAATACACACTATTAGCATTTCAAGCGTCTACTTGTTGCCATTATGAAGATAGAGCAAAAAACATGTCTCTTTAAATTTTTATTTATTTTTATTGGCGGCAACAGAAATACGCATTCTGTGAAAATTTCAATTGGCTACCTATTACGGCTCATGAGAAACAAACCGTTGACAGACAGACGTAGGGACGGACAGCAAAGTCTTAGTAAAAGGGGTTCCGTTGGTTACCTTCTGGTACGTAGCCCTAAAAAGTCTCTTCCATTTTTCAAGTTTATAAAAAACCGTCAATCATATGGCCTCCTCCTCACAAAGACCTTTTGTATAAAAACCGCAGAAATATGAATGCTAACCGAGCAAATACAAAGCCTCGTTTAACAGCCCCCATATTACGCTCTTTGTCGTGTAAGGCTAACATAAAATAAAATATTCCGCCCAAGTGCGAGTTGCGCGCACCGAGGTACATTAAATTATATACTTATTTTTTTCGAATTGCTGATTTTCTTGCCGGATTCTTGTCATCAAAAACTACCTTCCGAATTCGGTGGTAGATTCCGATTTTTTTTTAAATCTAGTTAAATAAAGATGATTTTGTATTTAAATTTGAGTACACTAAAGTATTTCTGTACACTAAAAGACAAACTAGGTTAAAATGAAAACTTAACTTTGCCGTCCAATCCCTAAACATGGTTATTAA
Organism: Falcaria lacertinaria; assembly: GCA_951449985.1. Classification (NCBI taxonomy): domain Eukaryota; kingdom Metazoa; phylum Arthropoda; class Insecta; order Lepidoptera; family Drepanidae; genus Falcaria; species Falcaria lacertinaria. The sequence continues at coordinate 3,543,678 of OX602136.1, read as the reverse complement.
CCGCCAACAGTAAGTCTGTTATAGTAAATTCGCATTTTTTTTGTAATTAAACTAAATATTTACGGTGTTCAGAATTTTTCTTTACATATGCTGTAAGACATTGCGTCTTGCCAAATTTCAGGATTCTAGGGTAACGTGAAGTTGTGGGTTTTGATCCCCTTGTAAAATAGCAAAATATGCGACGTAAACGTAGACCCCCCGTCTATTGGATATATTTAATCTTGACAGGCAGACATACGGACAAGAAAGTTTTCCTATAAGGGTTTTTTTACTTTCGAGGTACAGAACCCTAAAAAAGTTAGAACGAACGAACAAATAATGCTTGACAATTGCTCGCGTTTTGTTTCGCAATCTATTCAGCATTTTGTAGACGTCAACTTATTAACTAACTTGGTTCTGTCTGGAATAATTTTGTTAAACATTTTATATGTATTAAGATGGTTACATGAAAAAAAATCTTACCGGTAGTGACCGTAGCCTATAGCCGCTAGCAATACCAAGAGTATCACTAACGAGTTGCCAACCAGGTTGTTGCTGAGGACTCACTGTGCAAGCAGCACACTCCTAGTAGTAGCAACCTTACTTACCGCAGAAACACAAAAATACATCAAAGTAGTATTTATTTCACTGCCGTCTTCTGTACGGTGGAAGTACAGTCCCCAGTCGGGCGGCTCCAATTATAATGGGAAAACCCACGGGAGATCCCAATTCGCCCTACCTCTCTTAGAAAAACTCAGGCTGGGGTTTGAACCTGGGTCCATTAGATGACAGGCCGTTGCTTGAACCACAAAGCCACCACGGCTTCTAAAACAGTTCGTCACAGTTCTTCTCAGGTGGCGTTTTATTCCGAACCGGTGATAATTTAGACCATCATATAAATTCCTTATTGGGCCTAAACTGAATAAATGTTTTTGTGTATCTTGTTTCTGTTTTAAAAAAATATTACTCCTAAGATATGCGCGGGCGCCGTATATAATCCTAAAACTTTTAAGTGCCGTAGATGTTTTGAACTTTACCATAGCCTGTTATTACATCACTCCATATAAGAACTTGCCAACCAAATTTCAAGTTTGAAGACAGAGGTGTGGTGTGACATTGGGACTGTGACAACACTCAATACCGACTTCTCACAGAAGATATTTTACCTAACGTGACAGGTTGTTAACCCGTCACTATTAGGCATATTCCAATAGTTAATACATTCGATATAATACTATCGTTTAATATTATATTAAGAGAATTGACGACCTGGAAATTTAGCCCAGAAACTGACCGTCCCAAACCATGTGCGTTACCGCTGAACCTTAGAGGGGATTAGATTATTGTGTTGTAATTTACTTGCAGCGACACTACATAAAAACCAACGTTAGAAATTTACTAAGTGGACAACATTCAACGAATGAAAACATGACGTCACAATCCTGCCACGCGCTAGCGTAGTTTTCTACGCAATTCAACATATTTACAAGTTTCCGACTAAAACAGTCGGAGCCTTGTTCCCCAGGCACAACACCCGCCTGGCTGGAAGATCGTTCCTTTGCGGTGGCTGAGCATGATCACCTCGCTCGCCCCACAGACATCTATACTAAATTCCTCATCATTTTCGTTAAATAAAAACAAATGCAAGATTATGGTGAAAATCTCACTACGCTATTTTCAACTAAATTCATCTGCATACGCCGAACAAAACAGATGGAAACAAAAAGTCTACGGGGGCGCTTTTACACTTTATATTGTATTGTGAAATATGTTTCCCCTATCAAACATTGCATACACGTAAAGGCGGCACGTTCAGTTTTTATTCAACTCCCCAATCATAAATTATAGTAGGCGATGTTACGTGTTTTAGGGAGTAATATAGGGTATACGTATTACTTGATCGTGGCTTCATGTTTGCGCTAAATATAAGAGCAAGATCTGACAAAAATGCTATAGAGACAATGGCCAACAATAAATTAATGTATTTTTGCTTTAACCGCGGTGCTTGCTTTGCCCGTGTGTTTCTAGAGAAAAGCAATCTATAAATATAAACTACCTATGTGTTAATCCAGGTAAGTATCTGAGTGCCAAATTTCATTTTCGTGAAAGAGTAACAATCATCAATCCATCCTCCCGAGCTTTCTCATTTATAATAATGGTAGGATAGGATAGGATTGGATTGGATTGACCCAATAAGCCATGGTCGCTAAGAATTTGGCTATGGTATCCCCTGCCTGTCGTAAAAGGCGACTAAGCGGGGGCCGACGGCCCGTGGGCAGCCAGAGTGGGGATGGTGGGGACGCTTTGCCTAACAAAGCGCAAGAGGGGCACCGGTGCGTTCCACTGGAGATCCCGGAGCCTTCCTATATGCACGGAGGATGGCCACCGGGGGGGTTATAATGAGTCAAAATCTCATATTACCCGTCTGCTTCCCTTAAGCAGGCACCTTTTGAAGGGTACCCCCTCGTCAACAAAAAAAAGATTGTATTGGATTGGATTAATCGGATATTCCTCCAAATGAGCGAACAGGAAGAAAGACAGATGAGAGAATAAATTATACTATGGTCATAATAAATGTTTAGAATTGATCAAGTAACTGCATATGGGTGGGTATGCGGTTAACATAGGTTATATATTAATACATACTTCGCGCTATATGTAATTTTTCAGGACATATAGACTACTTCGAAACCACACCTTTTCTATATACCTTCTATGTACATTATGTTATGTATCTTTATTGGCAATCATGGCGACCACACAATACAAATGTTCAGATTCTATATTCTAGATTCTTTATTCTGATATTATTCTTTATAAAATAGTGAGTGACGTAATATACATAAATAACTACATACTAAGTTATAACTCGAAATGAGCCGAGATTATTTTGACTGTAGAAATAGTATTGATTATGTCTAGGGCTCAGCTCAGACTAAAATAGACTGAGGTCTAGAATTTCTTTTCAGGGACGGTACCGGCCGGCGTGGAATAAAAACTTATAATTAGGTACATATTTAAATGTATTCACCTATGTCACACAACTTTGTTGGAAATATCGACAATGAAATAAATTATCTATATATAATACAATCTAGAACTAAAGGAAAACTAACCTAATATAAAATAAATAAATCACTTGTCCCAAATTGTTGTCACGCGGGAGGGTGCCACGAAGGCTGGCAGCTTTGCCCCGCTATGGCTATGGCCATTGTGGCCCAGACTATCAACGCAAATAAGTACATAATAATTTATGTAGCTAACAACATTACAATGAAAATATGTGTGCCAGATTCATAACATGTAGTATCCTAGTGAAGCTAACAGTTATATATGTATATAGTTGACAAAACAACAAAACAGAAATATTTCGAAAATGTTAATACTGTTTTTTTAGGGTTCCGTATCCGAAGAGTAATCAACGGAACCCTATTACTAAAACCGCTGTCCCTCTGTCCCTCCGTCTGATTGTCAGCGGGCTGTATCTTATGATCCGTGATAGGTAGACAGTTGACATGTGTACAGTTTTTTTTTTATACCACTAAGGTGACACACAAGTATATGGCCCTGATGATAAGCAGTCACCATAGCCTATAGCTGCTAGCAATAAAAGGGGTATCACTAACAGGTTGCCAACCATGTTGTTGATGAGGACTCACTGTGTATTTCTGTTGCCGCTATAACAAACAATACTAAAATATATAAAAGGGGCTCTCCTACTAGAAACGTGTTTTTTTGTTCTATCTTAATAATGTAAACAATTAGACGTTTGAATTGCTTTTATTGCTATATTTTAAAAAGGTCCTATTTACATTACAAACGTATTATTACAGTAGTGTGCAGTAGCCGTGTCTAGGGATCGTACGGCAAAGTTATTTAAGTCTAGTAATATTACGAATTGGCATCTGTACGTACAGAATACCATAGGCCATATGTCGCACCCCATATGGCCGTTCGGTGCGTCTGTTAGTTCTCGGAAACAGCTTGTAAACAAAGACGCTTATTATAAACCTAGGGCTCACAATGACTAGACACGACATCACAGCATGCACGTGCTCTTAACAGAAATAAGACTAACTAATTAAAGAAATGTGAGACCGCGCGTCATCTATAAACTAACGGAGAATGCTACACTATCCCTGAATAATATAAAGCTATATTGGTGCCAATTCTGTTGTACGAAATCATTACACTAAACAAATTTGACGGGTCTTAAGTATTGCCATCCTTATTTAACCCCGCACATGAGAAAGGGATTGCAAGACTTTTAGACCTGTCAAATTAGTTTAGTAATTTTTAACACCAGTATTTTATTATTTATTATTATATAACCAAAGGATTATGGAATAAAGAGTACTCGTAACGGGACTTTCATTGGCAGATTGCTGATGTTACAACTACAGGGCAACTACAAGGCAATAAAAAAATATATATTCAGGTCTAGCAAAAAAATTAAACCCAATTTTGAACAAAATTAACTGCACGCGTACTAAGGCGCGGGCACAGATAGGGTGGAATGAATGTGATACGTTTTAAAAATGACATCAAATACAGTTTAATATTTTATAGTAGCAATGGAATTAAACATATTTTTAAGATATCATCTCATCCCAGCCTTAAAAAATATAATCAGACCGTACAATTGGATGTTTTTAATTAACAATTTATAATTCGCTTCGCTGAAAGCCTGGATCGGGCTTCCTTACGCGCCGTAAAATTCGTTCATTGTTGAATTCTGTACCGATCTATCTATAGGTAAATAGGGTTGCCAGACTGCTATCTATGTGGATTTTTTAAAGTTAACGATTTTCATTTCAAAAAAAAAGCTGAAATTGTCTAAAACCATTGGAGTATATGAATTTACATATATTAAACAGTGGTGACTGCCTACTCTCATAAACATAATTACTTATTATGTTAAAAAAAAAAAAAACTAATCTACTATAAACAATTAAAATAATTAAAATAAATAAAACACTTGTCCCAAATCGCTGTCACGCGGGAGGGTGCCAAGAAGGCTGGCAGCATTGCCCCGCTGTATGGCAATGCTGATCCTTTGCGCTAAATATGTTCCAGCCTTCTTGTCACCGGAGGCCTCAATCAAACGTCGCGAGACCTCCTTGTACAGCAGATGAGCCTCTGGACCCCATGGCCCCAGGGTCTCCACCGCAAACACAGCAAATATGTAGCCCCTTCCGAGGCACACATACTTGCGGCGTTTGAGGCTCTCCTGTTGTACAGCAGCGGCACCGGCCGCAGTCGAAGTGCCCGGGAGATGGGACGGCGCCAGAGTATCGACGCAAGTAGCGTCCCATACCAGGGGCCGCCCCCGACTCCAAGGCACTAACGACATTCCGTCTGGCCTCTTACCGTCATCCCGACTCAGACCCACCGGCTCCAACACTGCTGGTACTCCAGCTGTAGTTAGAGCTCGGCGGATCAAATCGTTTAAGGCGGAATGTCGAGACATGCGGCCAGCACTTCTGCTGCAGGAAAGGCCATGGTGGCCCAGACCATCTACGCATACGCCGCAGTGACAACGATGTGGGACAATAAATGTACATCCTAATCGGAGGCAAGTGCTCAGTCTGAATGTGGTATCGTCCAGCTGCGTTCCGATATTGGCAGAAGGCAAAGCGTTCAACCACAGACCAGATTCCCACCTAGCTACGGCTAAGATTCGAGCCTGATCAGCAGCGTTGGTTGTGTTTGATAATAATGATTTATACACCAAACTACTGATCGGCTCGTCCCACAGTCTTTGAGCATGGGGTCTCGCCGGTTCATCTGTACCTGGGCAGGCCTCTGACCAGGCGTTTTTGGCCTCAGCAAGATACGAAACCTCGAAGGCATTAAAAGCCGGACTAAGAATATTTCCAACGAGGTTTCGCACACTATGGACCGAAGCCAAAAACGCCGGTAAAGCGACACTAGAAATTTTGCGTATACCCAAGCCCCCGAACCTGATGGGCAAGGAAGCTTGGGTCCAACTTCTATCATCCAGATTGATATTAAATAAAGTACTAAAATGTTGCCTAATAATATTGTCCAAATTGTTCAGAATTTCTTGGTCTTTCCACAATGGACTACTGCAAAGTATGTACGTACATTTTGGGACGAATAAGCAATGCCGAATTACAAAATAAGCCATGTGATTATTTATTTGTTTTAAATTATCTACCGATTTGATAAAATTTTGAATTTTATCTTCCAGAAAAGATGGGAAAGACTCTGTAAATATTGGTGAGCCTAGGAGGTGAAGTGAATTTCTGTCAATAATTTTTAAATTTGGGGCCAAGGAAGTGAAGTCATTCAGGATAGAAATTTTCATGTCTGAAACATTATCCGAAATAAAAAGTTCGCATTTGGAGGTATTGAGCTCAAGTCCAATTTGCTTGAGCTCGGTGTTTAAAATATTTAAATCACTTAAAACGGTGTTCGCATCACCCCCTAGCGTACCATCGTCCAAATACCAAACATTAAATTTTGATTTTAATTTGGAAATGATAGGGTGTATTGCCAAACTAAAGATGGCCGGCCCAAGAGGATCGCCTTGTTGACACCCGACCGATGAGAGGAGCTCATTGTCTTTATACATTAATTTTGAAGGTGCGCTGTAGCATTGCCAAAGGAAATTATACAATGTCGGAGTATTTTATTTTATTTGTATCAACAATGCGCCTCGGTCCACACTATTGAATGCATTCCGCACATCCACTTTAAGCAACAGGTCCCCCCCCGATTGTCCAAAAAAGTTCTCAGGCTATGTACCGCTGCCTCACACCCACCTTTGGTGCCAAAGCCCAGTTGCCTTGGCTGAAAATACCCGGCCAAGCCGGCAGCGTGGGCGCAACAAATCTTGGCTGCCAGCCGTCGATAAGTTGCTCCCACCGCAATCGGCCTGATGCCACCGTCCCTTTTCAGCAAGGCGCATAGGTTGGCACCATACAGGATACCGGTGATGTCTACCGGAACCCTACCTGATAAAATTAGATTTACCAGGTCTGTCAAATCCTTCAGCAGTGTTTCAGCTGCTTCGCCAGGAGTGCCGCAAAGCAAATCCTTGAGGTGCTGCGGCGTTAGGGCATCTAGGCCGCCAGCTGAACCACTGCGGAAAGACGACACGGCTCCAAGGACATCCTTCGGAGTAACCTGTAACGAATCGTCGGTGGGTTGAGGGGGTGTCGGGAGACAGGACGAAGCCGCTGGGAGCGGATGCTTACTGCGTAACGCATTCAATGTGTCTGGATGATCAGGAGCGATCATATCGTCGGAAAATAAGAGGCGGGCAGCGCCTTTGATATCCCCCTCACTTATTTTATTTTCAGCGAGGCGATATTTATTACTGCTATTTTGGGAACAAAAATTTAGTTGGTGTGTATCTAAAGGCCTAAAGCAATTATTTTAGATAAGGGTGGTCAGGGATGATTTTTTACTTTTAATATCACTCACATGTAAGACCGAATAAGGAAAAGTGAGCAAGTTTTCCCAGGCGCGCGTGGAGTTATCCGATACCGTCTGTTTAATGAGTTTCGAGAGCGTGTTGGCGACGGAGATGCGAGCTGCTCTAGGGATGCGTTTGATGACAGGAGTGGAATGTTTCAATCGACTAAGGTGTTGGTGGAATGGGAGGTTAGTGGGAGAGGATGGATGAAAGGAGGAGTTGTCTGGAGGTGGGTCTACAAGGCTTGAGGCTTCATCCTGGGATTTGTGCACTTTACCAAGATGAATCTTCAAGCCCCGTTGCCTTTTAAAAAAACGCGCCTGGGAGCACTTAGGACACGGTATCAAATTTTCCAACGATATGTACCTGGACTGTGTTTGAAGTTCACCGCTACCAGATGCCTGGAGTACACCACAGTCAGACATAAAGCCACCAAGTTCGAATTCACTTAAATCTACAAATCAAAAAAAAATATAAACAATAAAAACACAAAAATTTTACAGCTGACGCAAAACTGCCAAAGATAGAGTAGTCAGGTCGACAGCGCAGGCCTAGGCGGCGCAGCCCAGCAACCGGGACGCCAGCCGCTGTAACCTTGACGACGGCGTCCCCAACACAGCCCAGCGATATCACATATTATTTAAGACAGACTTCCAAAATATGCACATGACACAGCCGTCTATTACGTTGCTTGTGTAGCAAATCTAGCGTAGCGTAGAATACAACTCTCTTGGATAGCAAATGTGTAGCAAGATTGCTTGGCACCAAATTTATTTTAATGAAGTTTTCGAGTGACGCCGTGATGTTCAAAAAATTTGCAAAATCTATTTGTTATTATACTGACATCTCTTCAATAATCATATTCTTATTATGTTTATGAGAGTAGGCAGACACCCTAGATGTAGTAGGCACACTTAATAAATGCGCCGCGCCGGTTCTGTATTTTTTTATACCACTTGTACACCTTTTATCGGTAAAGTAAATATTTGAGTGGCAACCCTACAGGCTAATTGCAAAATGTCAGTTCTTTGTGCTTCGCAGCTATGAAACTGAAATGGAGGTATAAAATTGCTCTGAAATATATTTATTTATACGTAATACAGCTGATAAAAGTTCTCTAGCACATATTTATAGCTAGAGATGTATCCGAAGATGTATTTTATTAGGCGTCCCGTATTTGAGCACGAATGCCTTTTTCATGGCGGTATTTTGCATTTTTATTAAACAATTTATGAAACTTTATCATTCATTTTTTGTGCCCGGTACTTGATTCCATTTCGTCATTCTGGATAACTAAATATTCCGCTGTTTTGACTAGTTTTGGGAAAACCAGACCCCTGTATCGCTAGCTTAATCTTTCTAGGACGTTATATTTTTTTTTTCAAAATATGCAATGACATGGTGTTCTCAATACAATTTGATACAGTTGCTATTATAATTATGGATATAGTCTTTTTGGTGAACATTACTACTAGCTTCAAGAATTCAATCTCATTACGGATTCCCGTTACGAACTCTGTGTTCTCGGCAAAGAACTCTATGTTAAATACTTCGAGCGAGTGCCGATTCCGCACGGCTCAATGTTGCTTTTTTTATACAGTTTTATACAAATTCCTTTTTGGGATAGTCGTCCTAAGAAAAGACGAAGCCGCCAGTCGGAACAGTCTGTGCGAAAGAGAGCGTCTCTTATAGGATGTGAGATAGATATATTGGTCCGGGAATAGAGAGCAGGTAACTTCGTATATACCTTTCTTCAAAGATAATGTAATAAAAACTTGTTAATAAAATTATAAAGACCCTACAAAAGCACCCTCGTTTATTATAAGCAGGCAAATTTACTTTATAATAATATTGGACGCAAGGGTAGATAATAAATTGAATTTAACAGCTAAAACGAGAAGGCCAATTAATAAGTTAAGCTGCCAATTATGTATCGATGGGTGAGCTAAGGGTCTATGCGTAAAGGGATAAGGTACAGGTTTAAAATTGTAATAGGCCCTTGAGATATATTTGGGGGCTGGGAGGCTTTTTTCTATGTATTGCTGTAGAATAATGTCCATCAGCAATCGTGTGATCATTCTTAGCATATTTTTATTTGAGTCCATCACAGCATTATATTACTCTTAGGATCGGCAACGCGCGAGTGATACCCCTGGTGGTGCAAGCGTCCATAGGCTACGGTGACCACTTTCCATCAGGTGGGCCATATGCTTGTTTGCCACCTTAGTGGTACAAAAAATGTGAATTTTTAGTCAAACCAAGATTTGCTTGTTTAAGTTTATTGTTATGCCCGGTAAATCTCATTATCATCGTCTTCAGCCCACATTCACCGACCTAGTGCAGGCCTCTCCTCTGTCACTATTATTTCCGGTCCTGTACTAATAGTAAATTGTTTGATTGCTTGTTACTAAATCACGATGAATGGATTTTATTGAAAACTAACGACTTGCCTGGATTCGGACGGGTGCGATTTAATCCCAATTTCCAACTAATCTGGTAGATTTTCCAAAAAGAAATGTTTGTCTCAAACCTTGTCCTGACAATCTCAAACCCAAATCGGTCGAGCAAGATAATTGTTTTTATTGATCTTATTATCCTCTAAAATAGGGATTCTATGTTCATTAGCTCTTCAAATCAAATTAAATCGAAAATGTTTTATTCAGTTTAGGCCCTAAATGAGGCACACTGTTGAGAATAATGAAGACATTCAGTCTTCATTATTCTCAACAGTAGGCGTCACCCACTTGCAGGCTGTACAATAATAATAATTGATTTAAACCCGAACAGCAATAATTTCAAGTATTTAAAATAATATTTAATAGTCGTTTTCCTTTTGAATACTTGAAATAGGTTTCAATTATCAATTTACAGCCGCATTCTGTGAGTTTCATTGTTAGAATATTTAAGAGCGGTGGCATAATTTGCCCATATGTTTTCCTTGATTTCCGAACTCATTGTTTTAATTAGCACAGCCTAACACGTTCTTGTGTGATACAATAGCAAAATTATCTTGTTCATCTGTCTGTCTAAACTAAGACTTAGCTAAAATATTTAAGCTATTCTGTTGTTCATTAAAACGAAATATATTCATCGTTTTGACAGGTCTTAATTTGATTTGACAGTTCTAAGTTTAAATTTAGTGTAATTTAGACTAATGTGTGACAGGAGAATTGGCACCATTTATGTTAATATCATAGTTTAACATTAAAGTTGATCGCAGCCAAATCCTACTAATATTATAAATGCGAAAGTTTGTGAGTATGGATGGATGGATGTTTGTTACTCTTTCACGGAAAAACTACTCAACGGAATTGGATAAAATTTGGAACACACATAATTTATAACCTGGATTAACACATAGGATACTTTTATCCCGGGAAAATGTTTTTATCCTGGGAAAATTTTAGGTTCCTCTGAGATTCTAAGATCAACGCGGACGTAGTCGCGGGCAGAAGCTAGTAAAGCTTAATATGACATTAGCTTTACAGTAGATCGCAGCCAAATAACGCTATTCCTGTGTAGTGTTTAATCGGCTCGTTCGGTGCGCAAGGTTTTCAGGGAGCTCCCTAAGGAGGTGCTATGTCGGTTGAAAGGCAACCCGATCTATTTGTCTCAGATCAGTGATTTTTCACAGCAAAAGATTGGCAATGCGCTAGGGATACGTTAGCTAGGGGTTTTTATATTATACTACGAAGTTAGCAAGCAAGATTACGGCTCGCCTGATGGTAAGCAGTCGCCGTAGCCTATAGATAGACGATAGGTATAGTTAGACTCATTAAGTATATAAAGGTAGTGAGTAAATAAGGAAACGATGAATGATTGCTGAATCCCTACCGTAATCAGTGAAGACATTGCACCAATCATAAATTATATTATACTAGTTATCTTGTTTTAGCTATGAATTCAAATACTGCGATATCGCTCTAGCCGTTCACCCGTGCCCGTAATGTTCTGACTAAGGGAAATAGGGATTCATAATAAAGATATTCACACACAAACTCTTATCCACGATTGTAATACGTAGTACAATCTAATATATAAAATTCTCGTGTCACAGTTTTCGTTGCCATACTCCTCCGAAACGGCTTGACCGATTTTGATGAAATTTTTTGTGCTTATCCGGTATCTATGAGAATCGGCCAACATCTATTTTTCATCCCGCTAAATGTTAGGGGTAGTCCACCCCTAAATTTTTATTTTTATTTTTTAGACCGATTTCAAAAATTCTTTCACCGTTAGAAAGCTACACTATTACTGATTAACATAGGCTACCTGCCCGCCCCGGCTTTGCACGGTTAGACAAAATCGTAATATATATAAATCTCGGGTCACAATGTTTGTCCTCAATGGACTCCTAAACCACTTAACCGATTATAATAAAATTCGCACACCATGTGCAGTTCGATCCAACTTGAGAGATAGGATAGTTTAAATAGACAAAATATTTGATATAAAAGTCTACCCGTGCGAAGCCGGGGCGGGCCGCTAGTATTTGATATAAAAGTCTACCCGTGCGAAGCCGGGGCGGGCCGCTAGTACTATATAATGAAAAAAAGCTGTCAACATCACAGGTCGATAATCTAATGTATAAAACGATTGGAATTCAAAGTGCACCTGATTTTCACCCTGGTGTATCTCCTCTCTCTTTACGCGTGTCATAAATAAAGGGTTTATTTAATTGAATACACAATGAAATAATATATTTCATAGGGGTACGGTTGTTTTGTAGTCATATCTGCTACACAAATATCTACCTTCAATGTAATACATAAAGCTCAAATTCTTATGTACAGCTTCGGATATTAGGGTGTGTAAAATTATATTATGTATTCTTTTCGGAGTACAAGTATGTCAAATTATGGTTCATTGTAGTTAATTATAGAGAACATTTGCCTTTTTAGCTCACTATAAAATGAAAAATAAAGGAGCAAATATGCGACCTTTTTTATGGTCAACGGTTAAACTATGCACTTTACCTTGTTTCAGTCAGATGAATTGAATTATTAGAAATATTAGAGTACCGACTTTATCTGCTGGCCAAAAACACGCCACCCATACACTGTGAAAGCAAAGAGACAGCAAAAACGGCTCGGTAATATCTCAGAGTAGATAATATACTACGTACAAGTAATATAGTTGTTTATGCTGCCGCGCCATGTTATGCTAGTGTTGTGCATTCATAATAAATAATAAATAAATAAAAAAACGATTGCCTTCTTCGGGAATATGTCGATTATGCTCAGACGATCTTAAATATCCTCTTACGTTACTCATAGATTTTCCCTAGAAAACCAGTGAGTCAATAGTTTGACATTTGTCAACGAGAGAACCTTATCGATTCGTCTTTTGTTCTTCATGTTAACCTATACAACAGGTACAACATGTCGAAAATAACCAGCTGACGGCACAAGTGTCAGGGAAAATACCATTACTTGAAAAATACGGCGCATGAGCCGGATTTTTCCATACGAAACATCAACAATATTCTATTGGATTCCCGTCAGATTGCTTTGAACAATTAATTTGTCATTACTACGTTGATTTTCAAAATTTAAGAGGCTTCTTACTAACGGAGAATTTGTTATCACAACATAGTATAAAACAAAGTCGCTTTCGGCTGTCTGTCTGGCCTTATATATGCTTAGATCTTTAAAACTACGCAACGGATTTTGATGCGGTTTTTAGGGTTCCGTACCTCAAAAGGAAAATTTGAACCCTTATAGGATCACTTTGTTATCCGTCTGTCTGTCAAGACCTTTTTTCTCAGGAACGCGTTATCAAGTGAAATTAATATAAAATGCCCGGGTCTATGGTTTCTCTCAGCTGTGAAAATATCAAACTTGTAAGTGAACGTGAAGAAAAGATATGATGCTTATGTCGGAAAATTTCGCATATTTTGTCAATTCACAAGGGAGTCAAAACCTATTTTGTACTTCTCGTTGTGCTAGAATCATGAAATTTGGCAAAAAGCAGTGTCTTACAGCACACGTAAGAGAAATATCTGAATACCGGAAATATGTAGTTTACTAAAAAAAAGCGAATTTACCATAAATAACAATCTTACCAAAATAGATGCTTGTACGGAACCCTCGGTGCGCGAGTCCGACTCGCACTTGGCCGGTTTATTTTTAATAGATATAGTGAATCAAGAGGAAAGTTTTTAAGGAAAATATAGTGTGTTTTGTAGGTATTTCACTTCTATGGCTAACGCTGGCCGTTTGAAGCCGCGGGCGGGTTGCTAGTTATTTTTATTTAACTAGCCTTTAGTCCATGTCTCCGTCCGCATAAAGCACAAATATTCCCTTTTTTTTAATCCCGTGAAAACGTTTAGTCTTCCCGAAAGAAGTGTCTTCTTTATCTTATCTTGTTCCTTGTCCTTTTCTTTTTTATACCACTAAGGGGGAAAACAAGCATACGGGCCCATCTGATGGTAAACGGTTACCGTGGCATATGGATGCTTGAAACACCAGGGGTATCACACATAGTTCTGATGCTAAAATTTAATTGTGGTTTCACAGATAATAGACTAAGGTCAAAGAACTGATATAACGACCATAAAATTAAATATTCTCGTACTATCTTATGGTCCAAACCTTGTATAGAATTGACGAGACCGCTGGTCTAGTGGTTAGTACACCTGACTGCTACGCTAGAGGTCGCGGGTTCGATTCCCGTCGGGGCAAACATTTATGTGACAAATATGTTTGTCTTGCGTCTGGGCGTTTGGTATGTATTATAAGTATGTATTTACAAAAAAAAAAGTATATTAGTATTATATCGGCTACTGGTTCCCATAGTACAAGCTTTGCTTAGTTTGGGGCCAGTTGGCGCTGTGTGATAATGTCCAAACATTAATTTTATTTATTATTATTATTATAGAATGTAATTTCTATATAAAAAGTTGAACAGGAAAACGTGCTCATATCATGGAGTTAAGCCTTTAAGTCTACCGCTATACGGTCCAAAGTCGAAGGCATAAAAGTTTGAAATACATCAAGAAGATGTATCGTATTCCCAAGGCGTTGTCACCAAGGGAACTATTCAGCAGTGTAGGCTTCATTGAAACTGTATCATATGTCTATTGAAATAAGTGTTGAAATACTTTTTATTTCTGCTGGCAATTCTGTCTCGCAACGAGGATATAATATGTATGGAAACTTCCAGACAGGAAGAATCAGCGAAACTTTAGGTAGGGTTACCGTAGTGGAACTATCGATTGGTTGACATTAAAAATCTGTTAGGATATGTCTGGCAGAAGAGTTGAAAATAATATGCGCCCCTGTGTCGTTCGTATCGTATGGCAACCCGCCGCAACTCGTATAGAGCATCAACCGTCTTGATTTGTTTGTTTACAGTAAACATCATCGGGTCTTAACATGAATTCAATTTTGTGAAGGTTGCCAGTGGCCAAAACTTTAATTCCGTTTTAAGACTTTTTTTGCCAAACTATAGATACCTACAACGATCAATACTATGGTATAGATAATATCGTAATACCAATCTGATAAGGCAATACTATAGATGACTTGCAATACTATGGATCGAATATTCACTACGTTATCGATACTATTGATAGTCATAAAAATTGCAAAAGTAATATAATAGATATATGTATAATACCAAAAACTACTAAATAGTGTTGCGGCAACACTACTTAGTGGTTATTAGTATATTTGGCTATGTAGGTTAGCATCTCGCGAGTTTGATGGCGTTGAAATAGGGTAACACAAAAGCTTAGAATAATATATAGCCTTGGCTACTCAGGGATAAGATAGCGTAGCTTTTCATTAGCGTTTTTGTTTTTTACATCGTTTCAATAATTCCAGAGATTATAAAATTCTGGACGGTAGTTCATTATTTTGGTAAAAACAGAAAACTGAACAAAAGATTTCTTACAAGTTTTTTTCGTAAGCATATTAAACATCCAAATACGCATTTGAAGGGCATTGAACCATGAACCTGAACAAAAAATCTTCTAATAATATTTTTTAGTTTTTAAATATTTAAATATTTAGTTAAAATCGTATTGTAAATTCTACGAATTTTATCATACCTAGCTTTGTTTTGTTTTATGTGTGCTATATAGCTGTTATATTCAAAAGCATTGTAATTTAAACTCAATTGGAATATCCGACATTACTGTATATATCGAATTAAGGAATATACGCAGCTGTACATATTGCCAAAAGACCTGTTACATTTTGACTTCATGAATTTAATTAAAGTTAATTAAATTTAATCAAAACAAAATCGGACTAATTTGTAATAATGTGTCTGGATGGAATTAATTCCCCAATATGTCTCCAATCTGGCTTGCTAGCTACAGCTTCTCTCAAAACGTTACGCGCAGTGCAGAATATCTTTGGATTGATGCCCCTAATCCTAACTACGTGTAAAAAAACCGTCTACGATTTCGTCTGGTTACTCGATTCCGTTATTCGTCTCTGTCAGTTGTACGTACCAAAGTGGTCGAGCGTCTTTGAAAATATTCGGCTTTCATCCGACTGATAGTTGTGCGCGTACTGGCACATTAGAAAAGTTGTTCTTATTTTGATTTCATTAAGTCAATAAATGTTCTGTCATTTTTACTTACAATAAAAAACATCTTCAAGTTAAACACGTTTGATTTCAATAATTAAAACTACAAATTCACATATTATATAACAATAGTGACGTGATGTAATCGGCGATTGCAATTGTTTGAAGCAAGTCGAGAGAATCGGAATGAGGGTTGAGGACCGATTAGGGCGTCCATTAATAATTGCTAAATTGTTAATTGTTTAACCTGTAAGCCACGGCTGCTTCTGTAGCATTACCAGGAAGACTATCGAATAGCTTTCGACGGCGTATTCGTATCGCTTTCGACTCTTTTTGTATTGTCAAATAAAACGCGCCGCGGCGACGAAAAGCGGAACTAAAAATTCGTATGAAAATGTTGACATTTTGCAAGATTTCGTTTTCAAACGTAGTCGAAACATGTTCCTGTGCCGGTAGCAGGAACATTTTTCGACTACGTAAGCGATAACGTAACTCGCGAAATGTCAAAATTGTCATACTAATTTTTAGTTCCAATTTTCGCCGCCGCAGCGCTGTTAATTTTCCCATACAGAAATTATCGAAGGCGATTCGAATACGCAGTCGCAATTTATTCATGCTAGACTATGAATTATCTTAGAAATAAACAGGAGGGTGAAGGTCATGTCAATGTCTTACAATACAGGATCAGCTTTTAAGTGTATATTGGCCGAATACTGAAACGCCAGTCAAATCTAATGCCTCATTAATTTAGTGGCTTACGATTTTACATGCAAAATTGTATTTTGATGACGATTCAAACAGTTTTGTAGGCCTTCAAAGTTTGAATGCCGTTTCAGTATTCTCCCGTATTTGTCGTGTATCGTAAATTGCCCCACGTACATAAAATGTCGCAAACAATACTCACAGTTATAGATTGTTCCTGTTATTGATCGACTCTTTCCAATATTCTGTTTCATCTGATATCGAAGATAAACAATTATTCGTGGCACGAAGAAAAATAAAAGAGATACAGTTGTGTTGTTATGAGAGTAAGGGCATGATCGAATTAGTAATTTGATCATCGTTGAAGATTTTATTTGGGAGAATTGGGAATATTATGCTTAGGGGTCACGGTACATCCCCTCCCTGTTTTAGTTATTAAGGTCCCGTACCTTTATAAAAGGAACCCTTATAGGATCACTTTGTTGTCCGTCTGTCTGTCTGTCTGTTTTTAAGACGACAATACTTACAACAATAATGGTATGATAATAATAAAATTATCATTTTTGACGGTTTGTCTGCAGCAGATAGTCTGGTTTATACCAACTAAACGATTTTTCATGTAAAATTGGTCGTGAAAGTCAGATGGCAGTCAATTTGTTACTATATATAGAGTTACCACGTTTTACACAACCTTTAGTACCAACCGCAACAATATTTGGGATAAGGCCAGGGCGATAATGACAATAGAATTACTACTATGTATTGAATATGATCGATCAACTGCTGTGTGCGTGGTTATTTTTAGCCCCCACTGCAGGAAAATTGCTCGTGTCCATTTATGATTGAGGACAAAAACTATACAATACATTTGTACCCTGACATTTATCAAAAATAGGAACCGTCTAGTGAGCTTTTTATAAACTGTATTTAATATATTACTTGTTAGGAGAGTCTCCAAGATTGAGCCTTTTGACATATTATCAGAGATATTACTCTTATAAATGGCGCGTTGGATCCTTCGCATAGGTTTATAATATACTCATCAAAAATCACGTTGCTTCAATACGTTGTATTTGTAAATATATATTATTATTTTTCGCATATAAGTCTTTTTTTATTCCACTAAGATGGCACACAACCATACGGCACACCTGATGGTAAGCAGTAACCGTAGCCTATAGCCGCTAGCAATACCAGGAGTAGGTATCACTAACTCGTTGCCTGTTGTTTATAAGGAATCACTGTGCTAGCAGCATTACTACTACTAACTCAGCGTATCCTCGTGAAGGACTAGCAACCTTACTCACTCCAGAAACATAACACTACTCAATGTAATTTGATTGCGGTCCTCTGAAAGGTGGTACTGTCCACAGCGGCTCCAATTTTAATGGGAAACCCCACGGGAGATCTTATTTCGCCCTACCTCTCTTTTTATGATTATAATCATTGTACTAAAGAAAAACTCATTGGTACAGGCCGGGGTTTGAATCTGGGCCCATCAGTTGACAGGCCGTTCCTTCAACCACGACTTTTGTAAACAAAGTATAAATAAAATATATTTATGTGTTGTTACAGCGCTATGGGAGGAACAAGAGGCGCCGGAGTACGACATCGACTCGGAGGACGAACGGTGGCTGAAACAGCAGAGGCATCCAGAGCTCACAGGTAACTCTTACTTTACAAAGGAATTTCTACTAGGGTACTACTCTATTATTTTAGGGTTGGATAGAACTAATGTTCTCGTTTAAATACGACTTATGCCATAGAGACAGGTCTCGTCAATGAGCTGTACAAATACAAGTTCAAAAAATATTGTTACTAATTGTTACGAAATCTTGCTGGGATCCGTGTTTTATATAATCCCAATTTTAAAAACTATGCGCAATTGCTCCGACTCGCTATTATATTTAGTATAGACACATGGAATTATTTTTGAATGGCCAAACTTATTTTCGAAGAATTCATTGGCGAGTCGCGTCACAACTGCAGTTGTTGATCTTAAGCGAACAGTTGCATACTAGTGCATGGTGGAGCGAGTTGCTGTCCCTGCCGAGTAGTTTTTTGTGCTGCATCCTGGAGCGTAGCTAAGTGGGGGCGATCCGCCCTGGGTATAGAAGAGGGAAACCGGGAAATATGTATAGTTAAGAAAACCCATTTATTAAAATGAAAATTTTTGGAACTTGCCTATTTTTGATCGTTCAATTTTCATTTTTGGAGTGACACCATTGATTGCGCTCCCGGTCACGTCCATGCTAGCTACGCCACTGGCTGCATTGCATATGATGTAAATATCCGTTGCAGAGCTAAAGTTCGAGCAGATGATGGACAAGCTAGAGAAGAGCTCGGGCCAGACGGTGGTCACGTTGAACGAGGCCAAGCTACTGCTGGAGCGGCACGATGACCTCGTCATCGCTGTGTACGACTACTGGCTCAATAAGCGGTTGTTCACGGTGAGTTTATCCATACTAATATTATAAACGCGAAAGTAACTCTGTTTGTCTGCCACCTTTTCAGGACTAAACGGCTGAACGGATCGTTATAAAATTTTACAAGGCATAGATTAAATCATGGGGAAAGGACATAGGCTATTTTTGTCTTTAAACAAATGTAGACGAAGTCGCGGGTAGCAGGCAGTTTTATATATCTAGGTATCTAGATAGACCTACATGCTTATTCATCTCGACACCTATATTCTGGGCGAAGGGAAGCGTTCGCCTAGTGGTAACTGTCACGCTCATGCAACAGACAGATGTAGTTCCACTCAGGACTATTAAACGTAAATGCTATGACACAGTAACAAACACTTAAGGCTTACATCATAAAATTGGATTTAACCATAATTAGTAGGATCACCATGGTGTCTCCAAAATCATTGCAGTTGGTCGATCGTCTTTTATCTGCGAAACAGTCCACACGGAAATGATTTGGCTATCGACACTGGCTACCACAACAATATTTGCTAATTAATAATGCTGCAAATTATACGGCCCGCTTGATGGTAAACAGTTACTGTAGCTCATGGACGCTTGCGACACCAGAGGTATCACTCGCGCGTTTTTTACACTAAAATTATCTTTATCATTATACCGTCAATTTAAACGAATATTCAAATAGTTTTGTTTTTTATTGCTTACAGCAACATCCCCTAGTTCTGTCGGTGAAGACAGAGAACCGACCGGGCCAGTCAACGAACAACCCGTACCTAGCGTTCAGGCGGAGAACGGAGAAGATGCAGACGAGGAAGAACAGGTATTTAAAATGGATTCGTAAGTAGATTCTTCATTATCCACTTTACCTAAAAGAATGATAAGAATAATTTTGTTTTTTTATATAGAATAAAGACTACAGGTTTTTCTCATAGCACTGTAGGTAGTTAGAATTGAATTTTCAGTTATATCTTAAACAGTACTGTCGATATTAAATAAAAAATACAACTTTGTGTTATAATTTTGTCAAGCATTGTTATATCATGATTGTAACATGAAAAAAGACAGAGCACTGAGTTTCTTGCCGGTTCTTCTCAGGTGGCTTTTTGTGTCCGAACCGGTGGTAATTTAGACCTTCATAAGTGCCTTATTAGGGCCTAAACTGAATAAATGTTTTTTTTGACAACGTTAAATACAAATATGTGTCTTTAGAATAACACCTTTGTCCATCCCACAGAAAGTATCAAGCCGATCTATTTTTGTTATAGAAAAAACGATGAGAGCTCGTACGAGAAGATGCTGAAGCTGCGACGGGATTTAGCCCGAGCGCTAACCTTGCTGGAGCTGGTGGCGCGGCGCGAGTGTGCCAAGAGGGACCTGGTGAGGCTCACCGCGCTGCTGGCCGACCGCCGCTACCAGGCCGGGGACTTCGCACACCAGTTGCTGCCCGATCCGCCGCCCAGGTTAAAATTCTAGCTTGTTTGTCACATTTGTAGTAAGTACAATAAATAAAGTAGACACGTAGACACTAGAATAGAGTAAGCTTCTTTCTACCTTTCTACACAGTGGCAATATCTTATAAGATATTCTACAACAGTATATTGCCATGTTCATCATTTTGTGTGGTCATTGAAGAATATATTGAATAGTGACGGATCAAGTATTGAACCTTGTGGAACGCCTATTTTAATATGCAGCTTGGATGTATACAATATATTCAATTAATTGGGTTTTGTATTCTATTACTAAAATATGGTATTTAAATAATGCAAGTATAATGTTAACTCTTAGTTAATTATAGCAGGTTCAAACAAAATATGTGACACACTCAATCTAACGCTTCGGCTAAAACCTACATATAAATGTTGATAGCTGAAATATGTTTGTCCTCAGACCACAGTACACGGCAGTACCACTATCAACAAACAGTTACAGGCGCGAAGCCTACACACTTCCACACTACCCGCCGCGAGCGCCAGCCACACCCGTCGATCAACCGAGACAGGTCAGTGACATTATAATGTTGCACTAATATTAATTAATATTTTGTGTTGCCATCATCATAGAGAAAGAAATGGGGTTCAATTGGAGACTTTTTTTAATGACAAATATTGACTCATTTAAATCGTCTGCTAATGAAATTAAAGCTGAAAATAAAAGGGGGTAGTTTTACTATGTGCTCCCGATATACTCACTATAAGATTTGGTTTGAGTTTATATTAATAAATTTGCCAATACTTTTAGGGGTTTTCTGACTAGCAACGTATTTACTTACTAATTCTCACGCCGTGACCCTTCCGTGGTAGGCAGAGAGAGCGATATAACGAACCATTCGGGGTCGGTTCTCTGTAATGTATGTACTAGTACAAATTTACATTAAAAAAAAAATAGCAAAATTTCTCCCAACACAAATCTATCGAAGCAAATGCCTTAAAATCTGTCATCAAAATTGTAAAATTGAAGCTGAAGCAAATTGTGTGCTCGGTACGTAAAGTGGAGCGGGTTCCTACCCCTAATAGTGGTGTAGAGTACGGTTGTTAGCATGATGGTTGGTTTGCAGCGAGAGAAGCGATCGTACAAGAGACGGAAACATCGGCACCCCGCCGCCGCCGCGCCGCAGGGGCTGCGAGGTGAGTCATGCCTACCCTCTCTTACACCGGCGGGCGCCATAGCCGCGTCTCGCTCGCGGCCGATAGGGCTGCCACACCTGACGGTATCAACTTAACATGTTTGAGGGCGTTGTTACTAACGCCATAATATTATGTAAGTTTATTTTATCTTCATGCCTTCCCGGAAGGGTCCCATGGGGCATGAGACATAACTCAACACCCACTTCTCAATGACGATGTTTTAGGTCTGAAAGTGACAGGTGGTGAGCCAGTACAACGACATAAAATTAACAAGTTCAATCTAAACAAGAAAAGTAGAAACAAAATTGGCCTACCTGGGCAATCAAATTAATAGACTTAGCAACAACAACTTTAGAATACGTATTCGTATCGCTTTTGACTATTTTTGTATGGGAAAATGAACAGCCCTGCATCGGCGAGAAGTGGAACTAAAAATTTGCGTAAGAATGTTGTCATTTTTAGAGTTACGTTTTTGAATACGTAGTCGATAGATGTTCTCAATCGAAAAGTTAAACCGTTTCGATCAGTGAGGCGCCCATTTAGGTAAGACAATGGAAATTGGAAAACTTATTTTCTTGCTTAGAATCCTTGACACATGTACCATTATAAGGCTAATGTAGATCGAACTAAAAGAAATGTATACGCTTCACAACCTTTGGCATGCTAGATCATACGGCGATACTAAACAATACTTTCTAATAAGTCAGTTTGTTTTGTTACAAAATAATTCTTAGATATTCCTATTAGACAAAGGTCGACAAACTACTATGATTTAAGTAAGATTTTGAACATAGAATATAAATTTACTTTCCATTATTTTTATATGGCGGAACAATATTCTTTGTTAGGAAGTTTTTTTTATACAAAGATAGGGTGGCAGCCCTAGCCAACACCTTGCGGCGGACTCTATCGATCTTTGTAAGCTTCTAAAAAATATATGTGTATAAAGAATACAACTAGTGAGTCAAACTGCCTTGACGTGGCAAATCATGAGCCAGGTGCGTAGTCACTGATATTATAAACGAGGCAAAGACGACGCGTACCGGCAAGTAAGCGAGCCAGACGGTACCCCTGCAGACATCTGGGGCAGGATGGGAACGCCGCCCTATTACAATCATGGGCTGGAGGGGACGCCGCCCTACTTCCATCGGGGACAGGAGGGGGACGCCGCCCTCCTTTCATCGGGGGCAGGAGGTGTACGCCGCCCTCCCTCCATCAGGGGCGTGAGGAAGACGCTGCCCTACCTCCATTGGGGCCAGGAGGGTACGCCGCCCTCTCATTGGGGCAGGAGGGGGACGCCGCCCTCCTTCCATCGGGGGCAGGACGGGGGTGCCGCCCTCCTACCATCGGGGGCAGGAAAGAGATGCCGTCCTTCTGCCATCTTGGGCAAGAAAGGGAAGCCCCCCTTCAATCCACGCCGTAGCATTGCCCTAGCCGGCGGCCAAGTTGATCCACTAGTCATATTCTTTACACATATGCTAATACTACGGATATTAGTAATAAGCCGTCCCATATGGACAGTAATGACATAATGGCGGCCGTTAAATCTGACACATACGTGTAGTATATTATTATATACACTAGTATAACGCGATGCCCAGCCGTACTCTTGTGTAGAGAGTACTCCACCAACCACTGGCAAGTTAATTGGTACTTTAAAGAATATGTACCTTTGCCCTAAATGCCATATAAAACGCGACTTCATCGGTGTTCATTTACATTTTTTTTATTCTTTTCGGGATAAAAAGTACGCAAAGCCAACTTTAATCATTAAATTCCGTTCTACCGTTTTGGTGTGACAAACTTTAGCATTTAGCATATTTTGAAGGATTGTCTGCAAATGAAAATGAGAATCGTTTATTTACAATCGGTTCGGAATAGAACCGGTAAGGAACTCTGCAGTTCGTCTGTCTGTAGCCATAAATATTAACTATAAAGGCGAACATAGACTAGAGCATTTACTTGTAACAGAACAACGAGCCGCTCTATGATGTGTTCTGGTGTATCACCCTTTCGCGAACCAATCGTCGACACTTGCTTTGGTAACTGTGCTTTTACCTGTATCATACCATTCGTAAGAACGTTACATTACATAGAAATGCTCGAGAAAGTGCTCTAGTGTATATCAACCTTAGTTAATATAGTTTTAATAACAGTCATTTAATTGTGGGTCGCACGTTGCAGACTCTGGTGTTTACACGTCCTCGGAGGAGGAAGCCAGTCCGCGCGCCGAGCCTTCCCCTCCCGACGACGGGCCCTTCGCCTTCCGACGGAAGCCGGGCTGCTACTACGAAATGGTCAGTTTATTTATTTAAAAATAGAGGTAGGGCGCATTGCGTTCTCCCGTGGATTTTCCTATTATATTGGAGCCGCCTGACTGGGGACTGTACCCTCCACCTTACAGAGGACCGCAGTCAAATAACACTACTTTGATGTAGTGCTGTGTTTCTGCGGTGAGTAAGCAGTAAGTTGCCAGTGCTCCACGAGGATAGTACTCATCAACAACAGAGTTGGCAATGGGGTTAGTGATATCCCTGGTCCCTGGTACTGCTAGCTGCTATAGGCACGGTGTCTGCTTACCATCAGGCGGGCCGTATGCTTGTTGTATAAAAATAACTTAAAACAAACAGGTGCAGGAATATTATTTATTACAAGAAATTTAAACAAATATCCCTCATTGTTTTTACTTACATAATTTGTAATTACCTACTTAATTTGCTGTGCATACTTGTCTTACTCATTATTTACACTTGGTACTATTGTAATTTTTACTGCACAGTTAGTGTTTACAATGATAAGGGATGTCAAACGCATTAGCGATAACTCTGGTATTGCAAGCTTCTATAGGCTATTGTGACCGCCTTATAGCAGGCGTACGCATGCTGCCTTACAAGGCCGAATCCAGGGGGTGGGGGTCATGGAGGTCATGACCTCCCCCCACTGGGCTGAGTCTACCAATTCAAGTTGAGGAAGTCATCATTTGTTTCGATACAAGACAAAAGATATGAAAATGTATATTTGATTTAAATTATTCAGATGTACAAAAACACAACAAAATTTCATTGTATTTTGATTTATCTTATTATAATCGAAATTGGAGCGTCACTAGACCACGACTATATGACCCCCCTGAATTGAAAGCTAGATCCGCCCTTGCTACCTTACTAGGATTTTTTTAAACTTTTTTTTTTCTTACAGCCCACCACCACGCTATGTGGCGACCCTGTGGATCCAGACTCGCCGACGAAGGAAGGACTTTTCCAACACGAGATCGACGAACGGCATAGGTAACATCCGTCAAAAATCTGACTTCTGTTTTTTCTACTCGAAATACCAGAGATATGTCATCCGCGTATGGGATAATGTTTCAAAGTATTTTCACCGCTAGGTGTCTGATTATTTTGTGCCCAAAGATAGGAATGGTGGACCCAGTATAGAGCCTTGTGGAACTCACATTTTAATTTATGACAGCATTTGAATTTATTTTATGCCAGCTATGGCACTGCCGCCGACTTTCTGATGGCTACCAGACAAGTATAAGAGTACAAGTTCAAGAGCAGTTTCGTAAATATCTAATATATAAAATTCTCGTGTCACAGTTTTCGTTGCCATACTCCTCCGAAACGGCTTGACCGATTTTGATGAAATTTTTTGTGCTTATCCGGTATCTATGAGAATCGGCCAACATCTATTTTTCATCCCCCTAAATGTTAGGAGTAGTCCACCCCTAAATTTTATTTTTTATTTTTTAGACCGATTTCAAAAATTCTTTCACCGTTAGAAAGCTACATCAACACTGAGTAACATACGCTATATATTATACTAGCTTCCCGCCCCGGCTTCGCTCGGGTAGACAAAATATTTGATATAAAAGTCTACCCGTGCGAAGCCGGGGCGGGCCGCTAGTAATATATAATATCTTGAGATACCTTTCACGTTGATTATCAGCGCATTCAGACGCCTTAGAGAGGACACAGATGACAATAATGCAAGGTTGCATGCATATGCCTGAAATGTATGTATATCAGTGTCTTGTGGTTACTAGTAACGCCCTGCTTTGTTGGTTAAGCTTGGGTTCCTAGGATAACGGTGCCTTGACATTCCGTACGCAATATGATGAGCTGCTTAATGGTGAACGGTGGAGATTCGAAACTCCGACGGCTGACTTTTTATAGGAAATTCAACTCCGTAAAGACTGTGGCACTGCTGTTTTAATAAGTTTAAGTACAACTTAATAATGCACTTGGGGCATTGTTTCTGTAGTGACTTCATACCGTTATGTGAAGTTACTGCCAGCTTAGGACGCTCGAGCTTTTGAGGTAATTACATGGGCGTACCGAAGGGACAAGTGTACCTCCCATAACTAAAGGAGATTTATGATTTGCATAAAGACCTATAGCTTGGTAGATACTGAAGTTTATTCCTGATTTGCCTCTGATGTTACGGCAATTAGTGTAGTGGTACGTGATGCATTGTGTAGGTACACGTTGGCGTCGCTGAGCTCGCCGTTCCCGCGCTGCGTGGGGCTCGTGAGGCGGCGCGTGGGGCGCGGCGGCCGCGTGGCGCTGGACCGCCGCGCCTCGCCGCTCGACGACCTCTGGCCCACGCTCCCCTTCGCCTTCCCCGACTCCTCGCACTACCGACGCCAGAGAGACGAGGAGGTAACACCCCCTACACCCCCTAAGCCCCATACACACACACACACTTTGTTACTACACATGCCTACAGAACAAGGTATCATCGTCCTGGCCTCCCTCCAACTTTGTTGCACACACACACACACACACTGTTACAACACATGCTAACGGCTCAATGCATCAACTATCCTTATCCGGAACATTACTGGTGCTGCCCCTCGATCTGACCCGATATTGGTTAGCTGATTTTTACACAAAGCGACTGCCATCTGAAACCCATCTTACGCGAAAATCGGTTACCTGAGTTAAATCAGTTAGACTTTTCATCTCATAGACAACGATTTTGAAAGGTATTAATTAAAGAGGATCCGGTATGGGCAAGTACTGACCATTTCTTAGATTGCTCAACCTTGACGATCGTTCGATATCACATTTTTATGAAAACTAGCTTCTGCCCGCGACTACGTCCACGTTGAGCTTAGAATATCAGAGGAACCTAAAATTTTCCCGGCACTAAAACATTTTCCCGGGATAAAAAGTATCCTATGTCTTAATCCAGGTTATAAATTATGTGTGTTTCAAATTTCATCCAAATCCGTTGAGTAGTTATTGTGTGAAAGAGTAACAAACATTAATCTATCCGTACTCCATAAGATATTTGTGATACGGATTTAGTTAAGTAGGATTACATAACTAAATCCTAACTATAAATACCTTAATAAACTGGATGCCTCACCAATTACATTAAATCATTGCTTCCAGGTTGAGCTGGAAACTAAAGCACATCGTGTACCAAAAGAGATGACACGGGATTACCACTCCGGCGGCAAATATCCCTGGAGGCACGCGTTCAGACAGCACCTAGCAAGACATCCGGAGCTCTGGACGGCCGACGTCAAATCCGACGTCAGCGACATCAAAATAGACGCCGATGACGTCAAACTAGACATTGATGATATCAAGATATCAGTCGACGACGTTAAAGTAGACGTTGACGACATCAAAATTGATGTTGAAGATGTTGACGATGTCAAAATAGACGTAGACAAAATGAGTGTAGATGAAAAGTTATCATCGGACGATATTAAAACTGACATTGATGAATGTAAAACTGATAGTGTGTTACCGGATAGTAATAAAAGTGATATTAGTGTTAGTGCAAGGACTATAGATAGTGCGGTGAAGGATAATTTGGAGAATGTTATGAGGAAGCGGTCGTGGAGTGGTTGCACGGACAGCAGCTATGACTCCGACGAGAGCTTGTATCCTGTTGAGAAGGAGTTTGAGAAGTTTTTCAATGAAGTTAATACGAAATGGTGAGTGATTTATATCTGAGAAAGCTAATAATGGTGGCAATTCTGTTGTACAAAATTAAACTAATTTGACAGGTCTAAAGATATTGCCATCCTTATTTAACCCGGCACATGAGAAAGGGATAGCAAGACTTTTAGACCTGTCAAATTAGTTAAGTTTAGTAATTTTGAACAACGGAATCGACACCTATGTATAAACTAGATTTTAGCCGTGGCTTCGACCGCGTTGTTATAGATAAAGATTCCCTTTCTAGGTTATAATATTTTGTATACCACTATGGTGGTAAACAAGCATACGGCCCGCCTGATGGTAAGCGGTCACCGTAGCCTATGGACGCTTACAACACTAGGGGTTTATTCGCGAGGTGCCGACCCAATAAAATAATCTATCTCATTTCCAAATCTAATTACGATCCGTTCAGCCGTTTGGTCGTGAAAAGGTAGCAAAAAAACAGAGTTACTTTGGCATTTATAATATTAGTTGGTTAATATGATAATATTAGGTGCGTTAGTTGGTATTTGCTTCGGAACCACGCTCAACTTGCTATGTTCATTTTGTGTATGGGCCTCTGAGAACAGATAAGATGTGATGATGCCCAGTCCCTCACAGGGTAGGCAGAGAGAGTACGATAAGTTTAAGACTCATGTCAAAAGAGTTTTGATAAATAAAGCCTATTATAAAATTAATGATTATGTAAATGATAAAAATGCTTGGAATATATAGACTCACTCTGCACAAGTGGCTCCCCGCTCCTGGTAATTGTAATAGTTGGAATATGTATTTCATGAAAGCAGTGACAAAACCAACTTGGTAGCTTTCATTTTGATATTTGTAATTTCATACCAATGTCTAGAAGAATTTTGTTAAAAATTGTTATATAATGATTGTTAAATGCAAAAAAAGACAGAGCACTGAGTTTCTTGCCGGTTCTTCTCAGGTGCCTTTTTTTTCCGACCCGGTGGTAATTTAGACCTTCATAAGAGCCTTATTAGGGCCTAAACTGAATAAATGATTTTTTATTTTGATTTTGATTTTGTATAGAGCGCAATTTCACTCTGGCTTCAATAGACTCTGGCTTCGCATACATTGTTCAAGCTCTTCATAAATGCCCGCCGTTTCCGATACTCTTTGCCTCTCCATCATTGAGTACTCACAAGTCACATATATAAACTAAGTATCAACCATTTGCAGGTTACATTTTCGACCCAAAACCCCGCCTTCTTCGCCGCCCCACTTGGAGCCCGACGACTCGCAGTTCCCCTTGAGCCGCGACACTCCCATCGCGGTGGAACTGCGCGCCGCGGAGACTCCGCCCTCGGACTGCCTCGACTGCTTCACCACCACGCCGTTCACCTTGACCGACCTCTATTCGAACAAGGGGCTTCAGGTAACACACATATAATTGTTCGTTCAGTAGGGCTAGCATGAATAATTTGCGACAACGTTTTCGTATCGCCTTCGACTATTTTTATATTGAAAAATGAACAGCGCTGCGGCGGTGAAAAGTGGAACTAAAAATTAGTATGACAATTTTGACATTTCGAGAGTTACGTTTTTGAATACGTTGTCGAAAAAGTTCATGCTACCGGCACAGATATCCAAATTTAAATAATTGTAATATGTCATGTAGTGTCAGTCGTATTATTTGGTCTGTATGTCAGTGTCAAATAGAACGTTATGAAAGCCACACGTCTTTTATTACAAGAGCACCGATACAAACAAAATTCGAACTTATTACAATGTACAATAATACTAGCTGTTACCCGCGAATTCGTCTGCGCATAGCCTAGAATAAAAAGCTCACAGTCACTCAACGAGCTATGGATAGGGCTATGCTGGGTGTTTCTCTGCGAGATCAAATCAGAAAAGAGGAGATTTAACAACTAAAGTTACGGACTTAGCTCAGCGGATTAGCCAGTTGAAGTGGCAATAGGCAGGGCACATAGCTCGTAGAACGGATGGCCGATGGGGCCTAAAGGTTGTAGAGTGGAGACCACGCACTGGAAAACGCAGCGTCGGAAGGCCCCCCACTAGATGGACCGATGAACTGATAAAGGTCACTGGCAAGCGTTGGATGCGGATGGAATAAGATTCAATGTCCTTATCCAATGTCATCGGGGATCAGTGCAATATGTTGATATCTGTCATTTTCTATCCGCCATCATCTCTGCCCATTCATATTTTCTTAGGTCTACGTCTACCCTTGTATCAAACCATCTTCATACATACACACTGTTCAAATACAAAATAAAAAAAATAAGAATTCAGTTTAGGCCATGATATGAAGGTCAAAATTACCATCCTTCAGTATAACATTCCCGTACCGTGATGATGATGAGTCATATTCCTACACCTTTTACTTTCCCTCATCAAATGCCTATTGACTCCATAGCATACGTATCAAAATAATCCGAATAAGAGAGGTAGGGCGATTTGGGATTTCCCGTGGGTTTACCCATTTAAATTGCTGCCGACCGACTGAGGACTGTACGTCCAACCTACAGAAGACCGCAGTGAAATAACACAACTTGATGTAGTGTTGTGTTTCTGCGGTAAGTAAGGTTGCCAGTGCTCCACGTGGATACGCTGGGCTAGTAGTAATGTTGCTAGCACAATGAGTCCCCATCAACAACATGGTTGGCAACCCGTTAGTGATACCCCTGGTATTGCTAGCGGCTTTAGGCCACGGTGACTGTTTACCATCAGGTGGGCCGTATGCTTGCGTGCCTCCTTAGTGGTATAAAAAAACTGTTTGTTTTTATTTCAAGACGGACCTAAGCGCCAGTAGCCTGGAACCCAGTGGTTCGGACGACTTCATTGGGCTGTCAGTGGCTCCGGTGGATACCGTCCTGGCGAAGACAGAGTTGCGCCCCGTCGCCGGCGACAACAATAGAAAAGTTGCCGACGACATTCTCGACGAACTTGTCAATAGTGTACAATCTAAGGATCCTTTTTTATTGCAAGGTAAGGGAGAGTTTATTTAAATATGCTATTTGTAAGAAAACACTTCTCTATTTTCAGTTGTATCTCCTGCTAGATGATTTCACATTTAGCTAATGTTTTTGACTTTGTGGGTCATGTTTTTTTTTGGGATCTCCAACAAAGAATACACATGCATTTACAAAAATATTCCCACTTTTTTTAAAGAGTGCTCGTTCATTTATAGGAGACCACAGCACGCACTTAATAGCTATCAAGGTGAAGATACAAAAAACACATTATATATTATTAGGATACAATAAAGGAGTTCCGTAAATTTATAAATGTTAAAAATAATCATTAATTAATAGAGAATACAGTTTTAAGTTATTTTTTATGTTTCATATTAATCTTTTGTTAATGTTTAATTGTAATGGCTTACGGAGAACAACCTTTTCCTTTCGTCGTAAATTATTTGTGCTAAGTGGTCGCCGACTGAAGGGTTGTGTTGAGAGGGATGCATAGAATTTGCGTCTCTTTCACGAAGTTCTGTCGAAATTTGGGCATGATGTGACACTTACTTAGTTATAAATGAAGCATAGTTAATAATGAGTGTTGTGTTGTGTTGTGTAGGGCAACGGTGGTCGGGGCGGGCGGGCGGCGGGATGGGTGGCCGCGGCAGCTCGGCCGTCAGCGTGCGCTCGCCGCGTCCGGACCGCATCTACCTCGACAACCCGCAGGTAACTACACTAATACATCTTCTGAATACACCACCACCAAAATAATTATAAATCTATCTATATATCTATACACTAGCGGCCCGCCCCGATTTCGCTTGGGTAGACATTTATCAAATATTTTGTCTACCCGTGCGAAGCCGAGCCGGTCAGCTAGTATAATATATAGCCTATGTTACTCAGTGATAATGTAGCTTTCAAACGGTAAAAGATTTTTGAAATTGGTCCAGTAGTTACGTAGCCTATTCAATACAAATATACACACAAAAATACAAATCCTTCCTCTTTATAATATTAGTATAGATATATATAAATGAATTCCTATTTCCCCTGGTCACGGCATCACGCGAGAACGGCTGGACCGATTGCGCTAATATTTTTTGTTTTTTATGTTCCGGAGAAGATTCTTATGAAAAACAAAAGTTAAAATAGCTAGTATATGTATGTGTGTGTGTTCAATTGTAGCTGGTGGAGAAGAAGCCAGTGGAGGGTCCCGCGGTGAAGGAGGGGAAGAAGGAAGCGAAGCCCGAGCCGGCGCCGGTGCCCACGCACAACATCATAGTCGAGGAGGTCAACGAACTGGTGCCGCAGATCAACGTCGACAGGAAGAGGAAGGTAACCAAACACTACACTGTATAATTATACTATATATATATAGTTGGCTCTGGGTGACGCTTGCTTACTGATTACTTACTTTAAGCGCGCTACACACGTCCAGTGTTAACTGTACAGTTAAAACTGAAGGTTGAAGGTTGAAGGCGAAGCTGACAACTGTGCAGTTGAACTGACGATCTTAGATAGAACTGTACAGTCAAAACTGTGCAGTTAAAACTGAACGTGTGTAGCGTGCTTAGGAAAAACTGTGCAGTTAAAACTGAAGGTGTGTATACACTAGGGGCGTCAGTAATAACTGCACAGTTCGACTGTACAGTTAAAACTGAATGGCTGACGCTGCGAAGCTGGGGCGGGTCGCTAGTCTAATAATAAACCAAATAAATCTTTTCGCCAGGACGACACCATAGAAGAAGTAACACTACCTCACGGCGTTCAGCTGAAGACTGTACACACGAAGCACTCGCCGCTCAAGAAACACATCATAACCTCCGCCACGCACCGGCGGCCTAGTGACGTCACGCTGGTGACGTCAGCCGTCACGTCGGCGGTGACGTCACACGACAAACCGCCGCACCAACAGCCGCAGACGCAGACACAGCCGCAGATTGTGACTGTTGCCGTATCGGAGAGTTTGAAGGTACGTATTTTATATGAAGCGGTGGTGGCCTTGTGGCTGAAGCAACGGCCTGTTATCTGATGGGCCCAGGTTCAAATCCCGGCCTGTAACATTGAGTTTTTCTAAGCTTAAGTACAGTGATTTATTACACCATGAGCTAAAAAAGAGACTGTACCTCCACCTTACAGAAGACCGCAGTGAAATAACACTACTTCGAAGTAGTGTTGTGTTTCAGCGGTAAGTAAGGTTGCCAGTGCTCCACGAGGATATGCTGCGCTAGTAGTAATGCTGCTAACACGACTCGCTCGTTTTTAGTTGTTTTGTAACTAGTGTCCGATATATATGTGTTGTGTTTTGTTGTCTGTTAGTATGAATGTGAATGTTGTGTGTTCAGTTCCGGCTCCAGAGCCAGCTCGGCCACGGGTCGGGCGGCGTGGTGGTCAGCAACGGGCCCTTCCCCGGCGTCGTGGCGCTGCCCGTGCACTCGCTGACCCACAGCCACGCGCCCGACACACGTGCGTACACACACACACACACACACACACACACACACACACACACACACACACACACACACACACCAGCGGGTGGTGACCAGTGTGGGACCAACCACATTGAGCTTTACTTACACCTGTTTTATCACTAGCGTCCGACCGAACCTTTGGCTTTGGTTTAGGTTATTTAAAGCTAAAAAAGTTTTCGGTGAAACATGCGATTTCGGCCAGAATTTGGTTTTATTTATTTTACACAATTTGTGGAATTCTAATGTAGGGACGCTATTCATTTTGAATTCATTAACTGGGGTTTTTATTGTACACCCAATTATTTTTAAAGAAAATATTGAACGTGTTGTGCTGTGTGCAGTGACAATGGGCACGGCGGGCACGGTGAGCGTGTCGAGCGGCGTGGGCGGCGCGCTGGCGGCGGGGGGCGCGGGGGGCGCGCGGCGGGGGCCGCTCGTGCAGCTGGGGGGCGCCCGCCGCGGGGGGCCCGCGCAGCTCAAGGTGGTGCACGCGCCGCTCCAGCGGCTGCAGCTGGGGCCCGCCGTGGTGTCGCTCGCGGCGCTCGACAAGGCGCCGCCCGGCTCCGTGGCGCAGCTCATCGAGATCAAGCCCGGCCAGCTGGCCAAGGGCCCGCACCTGGTGAACGTGGTGCGCCACCCCTCCCCGCAGCAGCAGCACCAGCGTACCCTCAGCGTCGAGGGCCGCAGCGTGGTGCGAGGAGTGCGCGCGGCCGGCCTGCGGCATCAGCTGCAGCTCAGAACGAGAGCGCAGGGCCCCCTGCCCGGGGCCGTGCACCAGCTACTCCACAAGGGCGTGCAGCTCACCGCCGCCAAGCCGCACGGCCTAGCCGCCAACGTGCAAGCCATCGCGTTCACGGCGGCGCAGCTGAAGGCGGCCCGCGCCGCGCGGCTGGTGGGTCGCCCGGCGCCGGCGCCGCCCCCCGCGCCCCCCGCCGCGCCGCCCCCCGCGCCCCCCGCCGCCGAGGGCGCCGCCGACGAGCCGCGCCGCCGCGAGACGCACGTCACGTGACCCCCGCTCAGGTAGACCGCGCGCCCCAGCTTCAGTGTGCTCCGACACATCCTGGCCTGCAACGAAATGTACAGACAGCGCCCGCCGTGAACACTACACTCCTACCTATACACGGACAGAACAAACTACACATGGGACATTGTATTCCCAAGGTAAATAGCCACACATACACACATACATACATACTACATATATACATATACTTTACACGCATTCTAGCGTCTATAAAAGATGTTAAATCATTATATAAGCCTGATACAGCTTTAAATGTTTTATCTCACTCTTTCTTGTAATACTTGTGTATAAATATTTCCAAATGCAAAAGTATGTGATAGTCAAGGAGTTACATCATACATCGTCACCTCGTAGACGTAGTCTGCCGATTGTGTTGTTATATTAATTTGCCGCGACACTAAACCCTACTCGGTTATGAGGCAACAGTTGCCGCGCAACATGCGGCAACATGTTGAGCAACATTTTCTTACAAGTTCCATTTGACATGTCTTGCTTTGGTCCCCAAAAATCTCAATTTCTCTTCTCTCGATGTTGACGGACGTGTTCAAGAATTGTGGAGTTATATCCAATGGAGTTTTCTTAGCGGTGAATGCATAGATTTTGTTAGGTATACTTACACGGCCCGCGATATTGATTTGCCCGGTACTGTCATCCGCATAGCAATTTATACCGTCAATAGACAGCATATGATTGATACGCATCACGAACTGTATTAGACATGTCATGTCCATGCAATTGGAGCCTTTCCATCGATCACGATAGTCTGATCATGCTGTGGACTGGACAACCTGTAGCGTGAAATATTTATTATCTAGATACCACTAAAAGATGACAATCGTTGCTCATATCAATTACACGGTCGGCAAGCGTCCATAGGCTACGGTGACCACATACCACCAGACGGGCGGTATGCTTGCTTGCCACACAAATAAAAATATACCTTATTAA
The DNA here is from genome assembly GCA_951449985.1 of Falcaria lacertinaria. Classification (NCBI taxonomy): domain Eukaryota; kingdom Metazoa; phylum Arthropoda; class Insecta; order Lepidoptera; family Drepanidae; genus Falcaria; species Falcaria lacertinaria. The sequence continues at coordinate 3,508,626 of OX602136.1, read as the reverse complement.
TTTCAGCAACTGCAATTTATCGTAATATACTATACTGATCACGCGTGGACTGGCAACTGTCAACATGTCGCGCGACAATTGTTGCTTGGCAACTGTTGCTCAATAACCAAGGGTTGAGAATATACCCTATTCATTTCCCAATACCTAATAAACGTTTATTTAGTTCAGTGTAACTTATCCGTAAGTAGTTAAACTCTGGCTATCTAGTTCTATTTGCAATGATTATGATCGTGACATGTTGGAATAATTAGGAGACTACTATCGTTTACAATTGGTTAGATTACCAGTGTACTGTATAATGGACAGCTAAAAATATTAATGCCACATAAAAAAATAACAAAAATAAACTTTAAAAAAAATTGGTGTCGCCTCTGTTGTACAAAATCACTAAACTAAATTAATTTGACAGGAGTCTTGCTATCCCTTTCACATGCGCTTAAATGCATGGGTTAAATAAGGATGGCAATAATTTTAATCCTGTCAAATTAGTTTATTTTAATGATTGCGAACAACAGAATTTGCGCGAAGCACCATTGTCTCCCTAAATGTTGATAAAGAGAAACTTTTTCGTTTTCTGCACTTACTTTCTGAATATATTGAAACAAACTTATTCACATACAATAGCGTTCGGGCTGACTTACTCTAGCTAGCTGACTCACTGTAGAATGCTACAGACTAATTCAGTTATTAAAAAGAGGTTTGCTTACAATTTGATCAGGTATGACAACACACAGATATTGTGGTCATGGTGGCCTGTGGTTGATGCTATGGCCTGTCATCTGATGGGCTTTGGTTGAAACCCTGGTCTACCAATGAGATTTTCTACGCTTAAATACAGTGAATAAGCACACCGCGAGCTTAAAAATAGAGGTAGGGTGAATTGGGATCTCCCGTGGGTTTTCCCATTAAAATTGCCGCCCGGCTGGGGACTGTACCTCTACTTCTCAGAAGACCGCAGTCAAATAACACTATGTAGTCCACGCACAAGTCTCGTGGTCGATAAAAATTATGTTGAAAGATTCCGTTACATCGATACACAGATAGGCCAATGAAAGCCTATTTATTTGTACATTTCCTATGCTAATCATACTTATTGATAACTCTAAGCAGCCCCTAAATATAACTGCATTAGTCTGTTCGAACGAATGATATGTAAAGTTTTATATTGACATTAGATTTCGTGCAAACAAAATATACGTTAATATATTTTACCTGCTGTTAATTATTTATATATCAATATAAAGACAGCAGACAGTCAATTGTCCACCTTGTGACTATAAAGTATACAGTTGAATTTAATCTAATCTCATCCTACATAGTGTTCAATCTATACAGTATAATTGCCAAGCGATTTTTGATCTAATCTCTATAGCTACTAGGTGTCATTTTGAATATCTTTTGTGGCTGTGACATAGTTTATTGCGATGTGAGTGTTACTAGTATATCCAAGGCCTGGGGCAACACGCTGTATGCTTTGGGGGTAGGCAGAGAGTATGCTAGGCAGAGATAAAAGATATTATAGCGACACTGACCTGTAGTGCAAGCATGAATAATTTGCGACAACGTTTTCGTATCGCCTTCGATTATTTTTGTATTGAAAAATGAACAGCGCTGCGGCGGTGAAAAGTGTAACTAAAAATTAGTATGACAATTTTGACATTTCGCGAGTAACGTTTTTGAATACGTTGTCGATAAATGTTCCTGCTACCGGCACTGATGCGTGGACGTTGGGTCTAGTACAAAATTCACGAAAAAAGTATTCGTATCTCACCTATATAAACTTGGATACATGTATATAATATATAGCCCATGTACATATACAGCTCAGTGATAATACAGCATACTGGTGAAAGAATTGGTCCAGTAGATTTTGAGTTAATTGATGACGAACATAAAATACAAATCTTTTCTATTTACTATCAATAGAAATCTAAAACACTCAATCTATCGGAAAATCGGAATTCAAAATACCCAAAACAAATTAAATGTCCTGTAATGTCGAACTTTGGTGCCATAGTAATAAATGCTCAGACGGACAAGCTCTAACTGAATATTAAAAATAAAAGCGTTGGCCGGCACTTTCATATTTGGACCAAATCTCTATGAAACATGGATGATATCCTTTATGTTGATAATATTGTTTATTAACATGGTTTCTTAATAACATCCGTTTCGGTATGTCGAATCGTCTCTTTGTTTCAGCTATTGGGTTTAGCTTCTGACTGGTCCTTGGTTCGCTATTAGGGAATTTATATTACCACTGTTGCCATTATTAATTAACAGTAATAAAATCTCGTAGACTTTGAAAAAAAAAAAAACGGTATAATGTTGGGTCACCTCTGCCTACCCCATTCGGAAAAGCGTGAAGATATTTCGTTTATAGGGAGCATTTAAACAAAAACAAGGTAAATACAAAATAATATATGGTGTAAATTTTAACCGCATTATAAATATTAACGCAATAGTATTGTTGTATGTATATGAATAGATGTAATGTTATAATGTAACTATAAAAAAGAAAACTTAATTGTAACAATCTAGTTGAGTCGCAACTGGCTGGTCCAGTGTGATGAAATAAAAATAAATGAAATACAATTGTATTGTTATTCATAGATATATGGCTGAATATTGAAACGCCAGTCAAATTTGATGCCACATTACTTTTGAGTGGCCTCCGATTCCACATGCGATAGTTTGTTTTGACGACGCTTCATACAGTTTCAGTATTCGCCCGATAATCTGATAGTTTCAATAAAATTACAAAGATAACGCTTTTTGTTGAGATGTGTCTACACGTATTGACTGTACCGAATTATTGTTGCACTAGCTTTTGTCCACGGTTTCTGCGGCGTGAATTTATGACCAATTTTTTTTAAAAGTTGCCTAGAATATCTTGTTAATGTCCTCTCTCTCTAGCTGCCACTGAAAGTTTCGTCTAAATCAGCTTAGCAGTCTTGGAGAGACAAGACAAACAAACAGATGGATAGTTTCTTATTTGTATCGATACGCTTCAGTTTATTTATTTGTATCGATACCTGGTTTTCTTACTATGCTATAGTAAATTTATACATACGTACTTACAGGTGTACTTTCTGAGTTGGATTTATTGATTACGAAGCTCTATTCGTGCCCTATTATTGTACTAGTGTTGCCATCTCAAAAAATAAAATAAATATAAAAAAAACAGGACCTTACCCGTCAAAAAAGCCGGACTGGTGGGTCCCAACCCAAAGCCGGACATAAGGATTTTTAATATACACTTTTAATAACACACGAAAATAAGGATTATTGACAAAAAAAAATACGGATAAAACACATTTTAAATCCGGAATTTTTAATTTCAAAGCCGGACGGAATAATACAATAAAGCACTTTATGAGAATTTTTTTATTTTAAACTTCATTCATATACTTTTTTCTTTTGAAGAAACAAGGTTTCAGCAAAGGTTTTTCTCGTTCGTTTATAACTGAAGTGATAAATTTTAACAATAGTATAGCTTAACAAAAGCCGGTCGGGCCGGACGCGGTCGAATTTGGCCGGACAAGGGGTCAAAAAGCCAAACACTGTCCGACTTTAACCGGACAGATGGCAACGCTAATTGTAAGCATGTGGTTGATAAACGTGTTAGTAAAAATACAAGTAATTCAGTAATTCTTATTAGTGTTAGGGTAAGGTTCTTAGATTTGCCTGTATGGTGTTATGACGCGATGAAAAAGTAACGGTTACAGTTATTTATAATGACACAAAAGTGAGAATATGAAAGTGTACAATTAAGCCCGTGTATTTTTAGAGAAGTTTTGTATTGCGTTCGCCTCCTGTACCGTTTTGTCGGAACATTTTTCAGGACATTTGAGTCGCCGAGTCACTATATTAACTTAGGGCTCAATTCAAATTAAAAAGGTAAACGGAACTTTGCGAACTACGAAGTGACGATTAAAACTACGCCTTGTACGTATATGTATACACAGTTACACGTACACACCTACAACGAATACAAATTAACTACGCCGCACTATGTTTAAAAAAACGGCGTCACTTTGTTGCTCGCTACGTTCTTTACCATTTTAATTGTTTTGACACAGTCCTAATATACAAATGGATATCGGGTCTAATAGTAAGGGAGCCGAAGCGTGGATTTTGGGATTTACACGAGCGCGTCAGATTAACATAAGGGGGGTACCCTGCACCATGATGAGTACCTCCGCCATATATGAGCCCTCCATATAGGTCCGCGCGTCTAGGGCACCTTTTTTTTGTTTTTAAACCATCAGTTTGAGAAATATCCTCTCTATCACCGTCAGATTATAGTGTCAGCATGACTGGGACATCAAGCTGAACCATCTGTAAAAAAATCTGACGCGCTCGAGTTTTCAAAATCGCTTTTTTGTTTTTTTGCATATTGTATTTTCAAAAATTCATCACGAGCTTGCGCCACGTCCGAATCGTCAGTCTTTCGAATAGTAGCTTTTGTCGGGTTCACTTAACACCCCCTCTGAAAATCTGACGCGCTCGAGTATGTCCATGTGGCTGTTTCATATACATTTTTTAAAAACTTGCAGGTAGGCGGTCTCCCCACCGGCTTAGGGGGGAATACATCATATAACCTTATTTTCTACCTACTATCTAACCTTCAAAAATAGGTCCCCATGACGCTCGAGTGAGTCCCCATTTAGCATCGTGGGCTCCCCGACTATAATACAAAAATCACGATTAATGTAAACTATTCATTTAACTGCACCTAGTACCTAAATTATATTAATTAATCAAAAGTTAACGACTTTTTAAAAATTGTTTTAGCGCCATCTAGCGAATAATTTCTGTAACTATGTTTTCACATAAGGCGTCTAACTGAGTCACAATCTGAAAACATGCTATCAATTATTCCAACGTGTATGTTCAGTCACAAGGGGGGCGAGAGCAGTAGCCTAGAGGGGACATGATGGCATAAGAGAGCGTCATGTCATTAACCGTCACGACACAAGTCGGTTTTACTGTCTGTCAAGGTCCGCCAATAAATATTTCACATTAAAAAAATACTACACCGGTCATGGTCATTCAAAGAGGTCACAATAACGCAATTTAATATCTACCATAAACAAGTGGAGCTATCGCAGAGAACAGCATTATGGTGTTTTGTTTTTTAAGCGGTCATAGACTACGCAAATTTTGCCAACTTAGCCGCATAAAAAACGGTTATTACTGGACGGTATTTCTTAGTCTCAACGGTTGCAGGTACGATTGGATATTGAATAAAGAATAGGCAGATATAATAGCAATGAACGTAAGAACTAAGTTGCATGTTGCTTCACTAGGAAAGGTTACCAGGACTTTTAATCCTCAATGTGTTAATAAAAAAAAACATTGTGAATTGGTTTTCCCCAACTTCTGTTAATTAGTTTACACAAACTTGTTCTGCAATGGGAAACAATGATACCTATGTATAAATATATAAATAATAGTTTGTAATAATCGGTATGTGTATAATTTCGTAGTGATGTTAGAAAAGTGTGTCCATAAATACTTAAATTACTAGTGATTTCTGTAGGCACATTGTAGGTAGAATAACAAAATGTAACGAACGAAAATATTCAAATTAATGTAATCCAATATGGCGACTGTAATTTGATAGACAGTGTTTTGCGGTTGGATGTGCCTTTATTCAAGAATTGCCCGTTTCAAGTTGCTGTCGATCTGTGGCGTTTTTATTTTGTGTATATTTTTAATGTGTGTTGAATATGTGAAATGTGACGTCTATCGCAAAACACTGTCGCTACGCATAAATGTTGGTGTGTAGTTTTCGAGTTTCCAACTTGTCCGTTCAATTCACTAACTAATTAGAGAATTTTTCAGAAAAAGCAAAAAAAATATGAAAAAATCCGGTGATTATGTACGTGTATGTAACCAAGCATGGGTTTACCTAGCTATGCTATGCTATCGAGTTGTATTGTCTCCATACAATTGAAAAAATGCAGTCATTTTTCTTGTCAGCTCACCAACGCACGGGCTGCTAAGTAAAATCACTCGCAACAAAAAAATGTAATGGTTTTAACTATGTCTATACATATATATAATTAGTAAGTATCATATACTGTACAAAAGGCTGCAAATTTGGGAAAAATGTAAAAAAAAATGTGTCCTCAGTGGAGGTCGTTGATACGCTTAGAAAGTGGTTAGTTTATGGGCGCGGCGCGGGCGGTGTACATATGACGGCGGAGGCCCGCGCCTTGTAACTGCGCCCGACATTACATTCTGTCTAACCACCTTGTTGATTATTATTTTCAACCGGAAATTGCTGAATAAAGCGACAATTCTGTTTCACGTGTTTGTTTCATTTTACACTTAAGGATGGATGGAAGGGTCGTGTACAAAAATATATATTTAAATTGGTGTCGATTCTGTTGTACAAAGTCACTAACTAATTTGACAGGTCTAAAAGTCTTGCTATCCCTTTCTCACGTGCGGGGTTAAAAAATGATGGCAATACTTTTAGATCTGTAAAATTTTGTTTAGTGATTTCATACAACAGAATCGACACCATGGTATACTTAAAATGTGACAGTATAGGTTTTTGATCTACATAATTTTATATCCTATTGCCAAGCGAGTATTAGCACTATAGCGAGCTTTAGTTATTATTCTCAGTTATATCTCGAGATCTTATTATTATTCTGTGGTCTCTCTCCATACAAATCGTAGACTGAGTAACTATTTATAATAGACGAAAGTAGGTAGCGCGTGTCCTGGACAGTCGTAATTAGTTTGGATGTTCCAACAATTATAGAACATTAAATTTAAAAAAATGCGTCACCCTACACACCGAGTAAAATAAAATTAAGAGAGATAACAGCGAGTCAAATACCTGGATTTAATAAATAGTGGATAGGGTGTAAAAGTGACGCACGAGTGACCTACCTTCATTCGCGTTAAAAAAACTAAAGGTAGTCTAAAAAAACTAGGTTAGGCTGTTTAGTTTTTTTTTATTAACTACCAAATATACTAATACGTAATAAACTATTTCTTACAATCACTGTTTCAATAATTCACAAAAACCACTAAGGTTTATAGTAGGAATTTAGTGTTAATTAATTTTTGATTATATACTACATTATTATTATATGCCTCTACAAGTAATCAAAGATAAGTTATTTTCATTATAAAATTAAGTACATCTTGCATCGAAACATCGAAACACTGGAAACCTTACTCCAGAAACAACACTACGTCAAAGTAGTGTTATTTGACTGCGGTCTTCTGTAAGGTGGTGGTACAATCCCCAGCCGGTCTCCAATTTTAAAGGGAAAACCACTTTTGCATACAGTTAACATGGATTCCATTTTGTGAAGGTTGCCAGTAAAAAAAAAAGTTTGACTGCTCCAAACTTTGTACGTGCTTGCTTACCGAATTTGATTTGCTCAACGAATTTTTGATTGGATCAAGGATTAGATTTGATAGGACTAAAGTAGAATATCTCAGAATATGAACTAGCTCGCTCGCAACCAGAATAACAAAACCGGCTTAAATCGATTAGAGCCTTCAAAACAATGATATATGTGTAAAAAGGCACTTCATACCTAGTTTTTTGTAACCCGTCTGTTTTTTTACAACTACCCAAAATCTCTTCTACATGTTTTATCTATCAGAGTAGACCCTTAGTATTGGGAGGGGTGCGAGCTTCCCCAAGTGACCCCACACCTTCTAAAGGTACCGGATATCTATAGTTATCCTGAAACGTCAAATGATTATGAGAGTAATAAACAGTAAACCTACCTACGTAGTACGATTATAATTTGTTTTTGAGAAGTGATCATGACTAGAAAACGAGTCCTTTAAGCTAGGTAATTTAGTTTATGGTTTGTAGATCAAATAAACATTTATAATTATGAATACCGCCGTCAAAATATATGGTTAGTAGCTTGCCATTGGGAGGCAAGCGACACCAGCGAATTTGTCCGGATCCATTTCGGATCTGGCGACAAGGTATAGGAGTTAGATCTCAATAGACGGACTGAAGGAAAATAGTTTCAAATCGCGCGAGCGTGGAGTTTTTTCTTTTTGGAGACTTACCAATAAAGTTTTGTTGATTGATACTACCTAAATGTTGATTAATCATATTTAACAATTGCATTTTATTTTATGGTTTTCCTCCAAAAGTTTTCGGTTCGGTTCTACATGTACCCTGAACACAAAAAGTTTGCTGAACTACCCCAGGAGATGAAGATTTTTTGTCTTTCACCTGGATCTATGTCTATCACCCACTCATTCATTCATACGTAGTGGTTACGTACTCTGTGTCATTAATCTTCACAGTTCACAGGCACTGAAATTAAGTTGTCGGTAGGGATCTACAATGTACATATAAAAATACCTATATATCTAATATTCGTATCATTATTTTATTACTATATCTATAATATCGATTTTTAAAGCGATCAAATAAAGAAGCTAGATGGAAATTTGCGATCAACGAAGTGAGTGACACTAGTTTTTACCCAACTACGTCGAAGCAAAATGGAGGGTTATGATTTTGACCGGTATGTATATATTTGTTCATCTGTTCCATCGTATCTTTTAAACTACTTGTCATAGCGTTGGTCACTTTTTAGACAAATTACGTTAATATTAGTAAACATTTTCTCAGTCATTTTAATGTTTCATTTCAATGACGTATCGATAAAAAAATATCGTCATTTTTGAAATGTATTCCAACCTAAAGGCGGTGGGTGGATGGGTCACTGTTAGATTTCGTGATCAGGCGTAACGGCGGGTAACGACCCGCGTCACATTAACCATTTCAATTAGTCTCCGATTGTGTTGTATGTAAGGGCGGATATAATGGGGTCTTTTCTGAAAAGAGCTAATACATATCTTGATGTCTGTCCTTCACATTCGTGACGATTCAAAATGTTGGACGTTTTGTTCAGTAACTACACTAGTAAAACGTTTTGCAACTGTTAAACATCGTTACCGTATACACGTTTTAACATGCCTACGTTCTGAAAACTATGCTACTTGATTTAAATTAGTTACGACATGTGAAAATAATGAACATGGGAATAATAATCAAAATTTCTTTGTAATTCGATTTAATTTATTATATGTAATCGAACTTGGAGCCTGACTAGACGTCCTCTATGTGATCCCCTGACTTGAAGCTAGGTCCGCCCTTGTGTGTGAAATGAAACATTAGGAAAGTTGGAATAAAACAAGGAATAACATAACATTTATGTAATGCATACAAAATTAAAGCTATATTCACAATCTATACAAAATCAACTTACATAGTAACAATTAGATCCAAATTTACATTAGAGGGAATTATTTTAGGAATGGATTTTCATTATGACTACAAAATGTCTAGGGATTCTATTACCTATGTCAGTGTGTTGCCAACCTTTTTCAAGACACGGCCCCTTTTAGTAGGGGAGCCGAAGCGGGGATTTTGGGATTTACACGAGCGCGTCAGATTAACATAAGGGGGTACCCTGCACCATGATGAGTACCTCCGCCATATATGAGCCCTCCATATAGGTCCGCGCGTCTAGGGCACCTTTTTTTAGTTTTCAAACCATCAGTTTAAGAAATATCCTCTCTATCACCGTCAGATTATAGTGTCAGCATGACAGGGACATCAAGCTGAACCATCTGTAAAAAAATCTGACGCGCTCGAGTTTTCAAAATCGCTTTTTTGATTTTTTGCATATTGTATTTTCATAAATTCATCACGAGCTTGCGTCACGTCCGAATCGTCAGTCTTTCGAATAATAGCTTTAGTCGGGTTCGCTTAACACCCCGTCTGAAAATCTGACGCGCTCGAGTATGTCCATGTGGCTGTTTCTTCTACATTTTTTAAAAAACTTGCAGGTACGCGGTCTCCCCACCGGCTTAGGGGGGAATACATCATATAACCTTATTTTCTACCTACTATCTAACCTTCATAAATAGGTCCCCATGACGCTCGAGTGAATCCCCATTTAGCATCGTGGGCTCCCCTACTATTTAGTATGAATAATGATCCAAACGTTGAAAACCACTGATCTATGTTATCACATCAATAATCATGTACAATCTTATCCTTTCGCATTTTCATTCAGTTACTAAGCTAGTGTTTTCGACTCGTAATTTTCTATTGTTACCAAACAAAATTGCAAATGCTAGGGCACTGAGAGTAACCCCATTGGGCATTGCCCTAAATAATCTATGCACAGACCTAGTTTAATATACAATTCAGGAAACTTTGATTGGCAAATTTGTTGTAGTATAGTATATAGTACTTTTAATCTTTAAGCTTGTTTTGAAACCTCTCTTTACTGGTCATAATTAGTTTCGATTTCGACTGTCTGGAAAACTTTTTTCTATGGTAACAAATTTGAGAGACAATTTAAATAAATAGCAAACTCAGTTCAACAATCAAGTAACAATTGACTTGACCAATGCATCCTCAAATATACAGATGGCAAGCCATGTAAAGGTAAAAAAACAAACCGGCCAAGTGCTAGCTGATAGCATAAAGCTTTCAAAAGAGTACTTATCAAGTTAAATCTGACTTACAGAGTAAAGAACAATACTTATAACTTGACATATAAATCCAACATGGCTCAGAAACAAATAAGATGCTGGCTAACAAATTGTAAACATAATTCTTTGGTATATTTTCACCAACTTTCTTATCTTGAGGTACACTGGTTTACGCTATGCATCTATTAATGTCACCATAATATTTTATTTATTATAATTCAAAACTTGCAACATCTATAAGAATATTATATAAGGTTATTTGGAAACGGATCTGAGATCTTTAGAGTTAGACAATACAATGGTGTGGATTCTAATGACAGGTCTAATAATATTGCCATCCTTATTTAACCCTGCAAATGAGAAAGGGATAGTTTTTAGACCTGTCAAATTAGTTTAGTTTTGTGATTTTGAACAACAGAATTGGCACCAATGTGTAACTTAAATTACACAGCCGAGGTCCCGACACTGAGAATGATTTTTTTTTTACTAAAATAATTTATGCAATTTCTCTCATAATAGTGGCAACCCTTTTGAGCTATTATAGGAATATGACCCGAATATGGAGGGAGTTTTTGGCGGGAATCAGGCGGAGCGGTTGAGATTTTTTCCAGTGTGTCGTAAATTGTGTTATAGTGATCTTTAATGTGTATTTTTGGTGTCGATATGTGCAGTAGTTTCATTTAGTGACTGATTTATAGGAGCATTGGAAATAATGCTATAATACGACTTTTGGGTTAAGTGATTTATCATTTTGGTCAATAGGTTACCTCTAATCTAAAGGCGTGTTACGATCTGCTACTGCCGTGGGTTGTCTCCAGAAACTCCATTGGGCGTTAGAATGCATGACACTAGGCATTTTAATGCGGCAAACACGAGAAATTTTGCAACATGAAAATTCTCTAACACTCGACACTGGCAAAAATAGTCCCTGAAGGGATTGATTGCCATACTTAGGAAGAAGAAGAAGAAGAAGACCCGAATATGACCTCAGTAGTAAACGCAGCTAACACATCGATGATAGGGTAGAGTTAGCTTTTTTTTTTATGGAATTTTTAGACATCGATTACTACAAAACTAGCATTTGGGGGAAGTTATTTTAAAAAATGTTTGTATTCCAGCTTTCATAACTCTTTCTGTATAATCTTGTGTGTTGCAGGTGTGTATCGAGCACTTCCACGAGTTCTCGTCTTCTGCGCGTGCGCCGGCGAGCTTGATGCGCGCGCTGTAGTCACTAGCCACAAAACAGGTCTCCATACTTCACAAGGTTTTTATCACATTTTCATTACCCTAGCCATAATTCTACAATCCGTCAATAATAGTCACGAATCGTTAGTTAGTCTTCCCATGGCGCATGGTCTTTGGAGGTCCTAAAACGTCACTCCAAGTTCTATAGAGGTCACAACACTTCACATGGTCTATAGAGGTCACGTAATTAGTTTACACTTCAGTCACTTGTTCTTCCGTACACTCCACTAGAGGTCATAGTACCGGTCGTAGAGTTCAGTGAAGATAGCAAAGTCCTTGTGTCATTGAAAGGTGTGTGCGAGCAGGTCGCCGGGGGCTTCGGAGACGTCCTCCGTAGGATGTTCGGCCTCGGGCGCCGACTCTGAGGTCTCCGAATGGGACGCGGACTCGCTGTCTGATTCGTCCTTCTGTAAATAATAATTAGGCGAATGTTAGTAATGTGTAAATATGTAGTTTGATCGGTTTATATAAAGGGCCTTATTATTATTATGTGTAAAGAATATTACAGGTCAACCTCTGACAGGGCAACGTTGCGGCAGGTAACGTTGCGGCAGGCAACGTTGCGGCAGAGTGAACGAGAGCAACGCTGCGGCAGAGCGAAGGGAAAGAGATCAAAGCTGCGGCAGAGCGAAGGGTAGGAGAGCAACGCTGCCTCCTTCGGGCGTCCACGCCATTTTCAGGCGAAACCCGAAGCCGCCCTCTTACAGGGACCCGACGCCGCCCTCTTGCGGGGTCCCGAAGCCGCCCTCTTACAGGGACCCGACGCCACCCTCTTGCGGGGTCCCGAAGCCGCCCTCCTACAGTGACCCGACGCTGCCCTCTTGCGGGGTCCCGAAGGCGTCCTCCTACAGGGACCCGACGCCGCCCTCTTGCGGGGTCCCGAAGGCGTCCTCCTACAGGGACCCGACGCCACCCTCTTGCGGGGTCCCGAAGGCGTCCTCCTACAAGGACCCGACGCCGCCCTCTTGCGGGGTCCCGAAGGCGTCCTCCTACAGGGACCCGACGCCGCCCTCTTGCGGGGTCCCGAAGGCGTCCTCCTACAGGGACCCGACGCCGCCCTCCTTCCATCGGGGACAGGAGGTTTGGGAAAATATATTACCTTGAGTGTGAACACGGTGTAAGCCGGCGGCGTGGTGTGGTAGCGACAGGCGGCCGAGGGCAGCGGCAGCTTGGCGATCGGCTCGCGACAGGGAACACTGCCGCGGAGGTCGCCGCACGCGTGGAACAACACCTGCAACGATACACACAGACACACTCATTAATAATGTAAAAATTCACTAATATACGGTCCTTCATAAGTACCTCATTAGGGCCTAAACTAAACTGAATAAATGATTTTTACTTTTGAATAGACTTCTGCTTTTAATTTCAATAGACTTCTGCTTTCCTTATACACAAAGAGAAGGACTAAATTATATGGGACGAATATTATCTGAAGGCGTGCAGAGATTTTAACGTTTCATAAGACCACTATATATTGCGTCAGCTAAGCGGGAGAAGTCACTTGTGTGTCAGCACAGTACGCACACATAGATAACTATCTCCATGGAAATATAGATGATCATAGTAAAATTCTTAGACATAATTACAATTCAAAGAGAAAGAGGGCGATTTTCCCATTAAACATTGGAACCGCCCGACTGGGGACTGTACCTCCACCTTACAGAAGACCACAGTCAAATAGCACTACTTGATGTAGTGTTGTGTTTCTGCGGTAAGTTAGGTTGCCAGTGCTCCACGAGGTTACGTTGGGCTAGTAGCAATGTTGTTAGCAGTGTGTCCTACGGTGACTGCTTACCATCAGATGGGCCGTATGCTTGTGTGAAAAAAATAATACAAAATATATATATGAAGATAACGTGGTGGTGATAAGGGCAGGAGAACGATGTGGGATGTAAGTGTATGATGTTGTGTGGGTAGGCATGTGTGTGGTGTGGGTAGGCAGACCTGTCCCCGGTCGTGCAGGATGTGCTTGTGGCAGTGGCGCGCGGCGGGCAGCACGGCCGAGGGACAGCGGGCACCCTCCTCCGTGAAGGAGCAGCGGCCCTGAGGGGGCACGGGCCGGTTCGACGCCGGCTCGTGCACCTGCAATTACACACAATAACAATTAAAAACCAGTACCACCACCACCTACGGTTCCGTACACACTTGTAGGTAAGATTAAAAGAAGTCAAACTTCAAATGAGGTCATTGTTTGATTGGTCGGTGACTCTCAACAGCGCGATTCAGGAATATTTTTTAGTAAATTTGCATTTAAAAAAAAAACTACATATTTATGGTTTTCAGATTTTTTCCTTTACTTGTGCTGTAAGACACTACCTCCTGCCAAATTTCATGGTTCTAGGTCAACGGGAAATACCCTGTAGGTTTTGATTCCCTTGTGAAACCGCAATATATGCGAAATTTTGCGACTTAAACGGTCATATCTTTTCTTCATATTGACTTACAGGTTTGATTAATTTACAGCCGAAATGTTATGTTAGCTTTAGCGTACCTAATGAATACAAATAAAATAAAATAAACTACACAGAAGTCATATTTATTTTGTTATATATATATATATATATATATAAAATAAATTTGACACCTTTCAAATACAAATTTGGAACCTAATATTTTCATAGTAGTTTCAGCGAAATAGTATGAGGATATATATAACTAGCGGCCCGCCCCGGCTTCGCACGGGTAGACATTAGTTTCGGAGCATAGACATTTATCAAATATATTTTCTACCCGTGCGAAGCCGGGGCGGACATCTAGTATAGTATATAGCCTATGTTACTCAGTTATAATGTAGCTTTCTAACGGTGAAATAATTTTTGAAATCGGTCCAGTAGGTTAGGAGCCTATTCAATACAAACCCACAAAAATACAAATCTTTCCTCTTTATAATATTAGTGTAGATAAGGTTTTGGCGAAAGAGTATGAGAATGTATATATATCAGTACCTTAGCTCTCTTTCTATGTAGTTTCCTGGCTAGCACGGCTTGCGCGGCGTGAGGGCGGTGATAGGACGCGTAGGCCTTCAGCTTGCGGAGCTGACGACGCTCGCGGGGACTCGCCCCTCGTCGCGCCTGACTGTGGATACTGCCTGAAAGATAACCCCACACTACATTATAATATACTCTACTTTTTAGGGTTCCGTACGTTATAAAGGTAAAAAGGGACCCTTTTAGGATCACTTTGTTGTCCGTCTGTCTGTCTGTCTGTCAGTCAACTGGAGTTATCAAATTGAAATTAATATGTGCACGGAACCGAGGGCGAATTGGGATCTCCCGCGGGTTTTCCCATTTAAATTGGAGCCACCCGACTGGGGACTGTACTTCCACTTTACAGAAGACCGCAGTGAAATAACACCTACTTTCATGTAGTGTTGTGTTTCTGCAGTAAGTAAGGTTGCCAGTGCTCCACGAGGATACGCTGCGCTAGTAGTAATGCTGCTAGCACAGTGAGTCCTCACCAACAACATGGTTGGTACCTCGTTAGTGATACCCCTGGTATTGCTAGCGGCTATAGGCTACGGTGACTGCTTACCATCAGGTGGGCCGTATGGTTGTATGCGGTGTTACTCTTTCTGGTCCTTCGAGCTCAGTAATGTAGTGGAGACTTATAGTATGTGTTTGTATGACATCAGTATGAACATACAGTACAGTTCCTTCTCCGCCTTGAGGTCGATGAGATAGTGCCTCCTGGCGTCGATGAGCAGCGCGCGCAGGCGGTCCATCTGGCGGCGGTAGGCAGCCTGCAGCGCGAGCAGCGCCCCGCGAGCCTCGCCCACCGCCTCCTCCGCCGTGAACACGCCCGCCCGCCTGCCGACCAAACATTGCACATACAACCCTACCACACACACACACATAGTATAAAACAAAGTATATAGGACATCAACCATTTTGGTCCAAATCTGTAAGTGGCATTTTTTGTATATTCTGTTAGAGCTTGAAAATAGGAATTCAAAATAACCAAAACAAATGTAATGTCCTGTAATGTCCAACTTTGGTGCCATAGTAATAAATGCTCAGACGGACAAGCTCTAACAGAATATACAAAAAAAATGCGTTTTTTGCGACTTTCAGATTTGGATCCTATCCTTATGAAACATGAATGATGTCCTTTAGTGGTATTGTCTTCAAATGTTACCAGAGCGGCTGTTCCTCTGTGGGCGCGTCCTCAGTGTCGGAGAGATGGTCAACGGCCACCCCGCGACAGTTGCCGCCCTCCCCCAGCGTGACGCTGTCGCTGTCGCTGTCGCTGCCGCTGCCGCACTCCATTATCGACGACGAGAACGCAGCGTTCACTGACATCGCGTCTATTTGCTCTGAAATACATTTATATCAGAGTTTAAAAAAAACAGCTACTTTAATTACTTTCCACTTTTCACGCTCAAAAAGTTCGTCATTGTGACGTTCCAGAGCGAGAAAAAAATAGAATATCCTGTTCTAGAGGAAAAGTTATTACTTTCTTTATTGTTGTCTATTCCTTATAAAAACGAAAATATTTATTCATAAATAGAACAATTATGAATAAAGACTCGACTTGTTACTGTTTTATAAAAAATAATAAAATTTATTTATTGAAAATGGCACTACCAAATCTGTTATCACTTCGGAGTAATAAGTGCATTGCGTTGCAGCCCAAGAGAATACAACCGCTACAATAGAGTTGCGGCTACAGAAGAAATAAAAAGTAATTGGCGCGAAATCTTTTGACTTGATCACAAATTGAATTGATGACGATATTTTTTTTTTTATGTTTTTCGCATTCTTAGTGAAAAGCAAGGTCTTACACATGGCGCTAAAACCAAACCCTCGCTAAAGCTCGGGAGTAAAACTACCTCTTATACAATGGGTCCCTTTAGCACCTTGTATAACAATCTACTATTATGTTTTGCACAAACCACATTTTGTAGACGCGTCCAAAAATACTAAGGTATGCCTGCCATTGTTGTTTGTATAAAATTATGGTAAGGCATTTTTCATACAAACTGGTGGTACAGTCCAATACAACGTTACTTTCCCTTCCGACCCGGCCCGGCTTCGCACGGGTAGACATTTATCAATAATTTTCTCTACCCGTGCAAACTCGGGGCGGGCCGCTAGTATAGCCTAAACATTAGGCTATAGGCCAGGCTTTAGGCCCTAAAGCCTTCCTCGATAAATGGACTATCCAAAAAAAAATATTTTTTCAATTCGAACCAGTAGTTCCTGAGATTAGCGCGTTCAAACAAACAAACTCTTTAGCTTTATTATATTAAGTATAGATGAACTTTTAGCGACCCGCCCGGCTTCGGCCAGCGTTAGCTATATCCTCTTGTATCACTATCTATAAAAAAAACACATCAAAAGCCGTTGCGTAGTTTTAAAGATCTAAGCATACATAGGGACAGACAGCGGGTTCGATTTGTATTTTTATGTGTTTGTTTGTATTGAATAAGCTCCGAAACTACTGGACCGATTTAAAAAATTCTTTCACCGTTAGAAAGCTACATTATCACTGAGTAACATAGGCTATATATTATACTAGCTGCTCGCCCCGGCTTCGCACGGGTAGACAAAATATTTGATAAATGTGTACCCGTGCGAAGCCGGGGCGGGCCGCTAGTATAGTATTAGTGATAAGTATATTTACTGAAGGGGTCTACGGGCTGAGTAACGGGGTCCTGGTCCGAAGGCTCGCTCACCACCGACACCGAGGACGCGCACGACAACGTGCGCACGCGCTCCGGCCTGCGACCACAACATACGGTACAACACACACGATACACACACACACATAACACATACACCGTACACGGACTGCGCGACTGCTACATTATTATTATAAGCGTCGGCAACGCGCGAGTGATACCCCTAGTGTTGCAAACGCTACGGTGACCGCTTACCATCAGGCGGGTCGTATGCTTGTTTGCCACTTTAGTGTCATAAAAAAACGCTAAAGTTATTTTTTTTTGCGATATTCCCCACTAGCTGATACCCGCGGCTTCACCCGCATCATTCTATCCACATTGGGAACAACCGGCTTATAAGCTACCTCCATCCCAAATTCCATACAAATCCATTCAGCTTTTGAGGCCTGTAGAAGGTGCAAGCACACACAAACTTTCTAATTTATAATGCGCGTGGTTATAGATAAAAATAGCCTATGTATGTACTTCTCCAGGATATAATCTGTCTCATTGCTAAATTTCATTACAATCCGTTCAGCCGTTTAATCTTGAAAAGCTATCAAACAAACAAACAAACGGAGCTGCTTTCACATTTATAATATTATTATGGATTAGTGTGCAGCATTAGAATGCGAGACACTAGGCATTTTAAAACAACACTACAAATTTAGAAACTTGATAATTAACCAACATTCGTCACTGGCGTAAAGTCCTTAAAGAGGATTGATTGCCATAGTAAGGAAGAAGAAGTAGAAGATATGATACCTGACATAGTGCTGCAGCTGGTTAAGCAGCGTCTCGCTGGTGGTGAGTGGAGGCGGGGGCGCGGCACTACGTTGTCTCGCGTACATCGCCGCCCGAGCATGTTCGTAGCACAGCCTGCAAAATTACACACACGTCATAAATGTTATATTAGCGTCTACCCGCGATTTAAGACATTTTGGAAGACAATGGTGTCGATTCTGTTGTTCAAAATCACTAAACTAAACTAATTTGACAGGCCTAAAAGTCTTGCTATCCCTTTCTCAAGTGCGGGGTTAAATAAGGATGGCAATATTAAATATATTATATATATATATATATATATGTAATAATATTAAATATATTGCCATCCTTATTTAACCCCGCACTTGAGAAAGGGATAGCAAGACTTTTAGGCCTGTCAAATTAGTTTAGTTTAGTGATTTTGAACAACAGAAATCAGAATTGGCGCCATTGTATATGTATATTTACCCGGGGTCGCGAGGGTCTGTGGGCTGGCGGGGCGCGGGCAGGGCGCAGCGCGGCGTGGCGCAGGCCCGGTACGGAGCCCCGGGCTCGCGCGCCACGTGCCGCGCGCAGTGCTGGCGCCCCGCCACCACGCCCAGCTGGCACGGGTACCCCGGGTACGAACACGTGCGCGACCTGCTCACTATCTCCTTCTGCAGCTGGAATGGAAATCAACCATGCCATCTACACTAATATTATAGGATACTACATAATAAAATACATAATTTGTCATAAATGTCTGTATGCTACGAAACTACTGGGCGATGAAAAATAGATGTCAGATTCTCAGACCTATCCAATATGCACACAAAGTTTCATGAGAATCGGTCAAGCCGTTTCGGAGGAGTTTATCTACAAACACCGCGACACTAGAATTTTATATATAAGATAGAGGATACGCTGCGCTAGTATGTAGTAGGTAATTCTCCTAACACTGTGGGTCCTCATCACGACAGGGCTGTCAACGCGTTAGTGATACTCCTGGTGTTGCTAGTGGCTGTGACGGTGTATTTCTACATGGTAAAGACAAAAAGCATTCTCACCTGAGCCCTAAGTTTATCTTCCTCCTGTTTCTTTACAATCTCAGGGTCCGGAGGCCTGATGGACTTTACATTGGTAATCCTGATGGCTGAAGGCACTCGGCCACCCCGGCTGAGCATCCTCACTTTAGGCAGGTGCAGCACTTTCCTTGGAGGAGGTTGAGACATGGTTGATGCTGGGGTTGGTTCAACTGAAAAATGAAAAACAGTATAAAAAAAAAACATTGCATAATTATTGGTTTGACATTTATTTTGATCATGTTCCCTGAATTAATATTTCAAGTCTATCTTATAGTTATTATTACTAATTATATCAAATTTCTTAGGGATAACCATAAACTCACAATGCTACATTTTTTATTTATGAAAAGCTTTTATATATGAAATGGATTAATTTATCTACACTTTTATATCACTAATTTGGCACACATGCATATGGCCCACCTGAGTCACCACAGGATATAGCAGCTAGCAATACCAGGGATATCGAGTTGCCAACACTGTTGTTTATGGGGACTCACTGTGCTACTAGCCGAGCATGTACTCATGGAGCACTGGCAACCTTATCACAGAAACACAACACTACATCAAAGTAGTGTTATTTTACTGCGGTCTTCTGTAAGGAGGTAGTCCCCTGGCGGCTCCAATATTAATGGGAAAACCAACAGGAGAGCCCAATGCGCCCTACCTTTCTTTTTTAGCTCATTGTGTGATTAATCACTGTACTTAAGCTTAGAAAAACTCATTGGTTCAGGCTGGGATGTGAACCTGGGCCCATCAGATGACAGGCTATTGCTTCAATCACACTAAGTAGAAAATCATAATACTAATATGTGTTCATTAATAATAGTTATGTAGTAACTGCCTACATGCCTACTAAAAAACAAGAACAATAAAAATACTATAAAACCTATTCTCAATATATACCTTCAGATTTGGAACCTTGGTTAGCAGCCCAAAACTTTGTGTTTATGACTCTGTGGCTAGCTCAAATTTCATCTGTATGCATACACATTACCACAGTACCTACAGAATAATTGGATATTGGTCTTTTGGCCCTTTAGTGACATTGGACCAAAATAAGTTATTTTAATGAAATATGCATCCTTGGTTTTACAAAAACGAATTAAATGTAAGCAACAGAATTACCTATTTATCAATGTGTGATTAACATTATTTCACTTTTTCTTTACTTAATTAATTACCATAAGATATTAAAAGAAAATATTCTAGATAAGAATATTTAATGTCATTACGGTTAATCAAAATTACTACGGTCGTACCTATATTGGAAAATGTTTAAATAAACGATATCTAAATTAATTCTTTTGTACTTTGTACAAGTACACTTTTGATAGTCACTTACGTTCAGTAATTCTAATATTATGCGCTTGCAATCTGTTTACATTTTCACTTTTAAACGAATACATTTTAAATCAAATACCCGCACTGCTCCAAAGAGAATCAATCTCTAAACTAAATTAATAAAATTACGTAATAAAAGTAGATTCGATGTAGGCGATAGAAAAATACACAAATCCATCGAACAAAATCCACGTCGCCGCCGAATTTTCGACTGCTACCGGTGTTCAAATTCTTCCGTATTATCATAATAATTTTAATCTCGGATACCTACACATTTTTTAATAAACTAGGCAACGTTAAAAATTAATTAAGTAATTATAGCATTATTATAAGGTACTTACACTAAGCAAAAATATTTTTCCATGAAATAAATTGTAAAGTGTATTGTAAACAGTGTTGGTCGGCCATTTGCACGGTGCGACAGAGTTCTTTAGGTCCGTAATTTTAAAGATGTTTAATTTTGATTAAAAGTTAATGTATGATCATACAAATATGTACAAAAGATTGAGCAATGTCTATTCTATCATATTAAATATAGTGAAAATGTGAAACGAACCTGTGCTTGTTGCAGATCCACATTCTGTCACTGGAGACCTCACTACGTTACAACACAAGTTTACAATGGCGTCCGATTGAAATACCTAAACCTATCTATCATCATTACGATTTGTGACGCATTTATTACAAACGTTATGTTATTGTTTTGTTGTTTTCAAAAAACGTATTCTGTTTTTAGATTTTAATTAGTATTCAATACATGCGGTATAACTTTAAAATGTTAGATTATTAGTTTGTAAATCTCTCAAATGTTAACGTGGTCTACGTCCGGTCGCCGCTGTGATAGCGCTGTCCCTTTCCCACTCACGCACATAGACGGAGCGCAGCTATCCGTCGTGCTTTCTCGCGCGCAGTCGGAACATCCGTTCAATGGCTGGTGGGCAAGAAAAATGGTATTTTACAAAAGAACAACTACAGAATTCTCCAAGCAGAAAATGCGGTTTAGATGCAGATAAAGAGCTAGCATATAGGCAACAAGCCGCAAATTTAATACAGGACATGGGCCAGAGGCTTCAAGTGTATCCTTTTCAAAATGTGAACTTCGCGAGTGCAATGTTTTGTCGAGTCATGTGTTGCAAAACCGTGTAAATCTTACTTAAATCGCGTAGTTATTAATGAAATTTACGTTATTTAGTGTTGCTAAGCTTATAGCAAGTAGAGAAAGTGCAATGTGATGTTGTGGTTATGTGAAATGGTGATGAAACATGCCTCGGCTCGTGACAGCGTCAGTGGCCACTTTCGCTTTGCAGTGTGGGAATTCCCGCTCATTGCGTGAGTAATGTAGCGTTTTCTAGAGGTAAGCGTGTATTCCAAGACCTAAATATTGGTAAATAGTTTATATTGCATACATTTAGGTTAGGGTACTCGTGTGAGCGTGGTTTTTAATTTTCTAGGTCAGTGCTCTCAGACAGCTGTACGTTAGCGTGACGTAGGTCGCGACTGGTGATCGACCCGAGCCCGCGCTATATTCGTCCTACAAAAGTTTGACGTACTACGTTTCTTAGTATTTTATCGTCCACGTCTCACGTACGAGATAAAACGAAGCAGATAGGGCACGTTTTTCCTCCATTTGTTATTGTATTTCGGTGACAACAGTGAAATTACTGAGTAGGCAGTTAATTTCATTGTAATATCAATTACAATGACATGGTCTGCTATTTGTCCTGTTCTCAAAAAAGGTTTTAAATTGCTGTCTGTTTAATACATGTGACTCATGTTATATAACATTACATTAACATTTTGCATCAAAGTATTATTTTCTGGATACCAAAATGATGAATAACATTTTTACTTTCATAGGACTTGATAAGAAGTAATAATCACATCAAAATATGTTATAAATGATGAAGTTCTACCTAACAGCACAGACATAATTAAAATTTCATCTTGACCTTGTCTGCCAGACAATGTAAAAATAAAGTCAAGTGTGAATGAAATTCACTGGCTAGTCCAATGTAAATAAACATTGGAAGGTTGGTACAGTAAATAGGTTTTGAAAGTTGGCTAGGTTTCATTCTATTTTGTACTATGAGGCTTGTGAGCAAGTTAATATGCAAACTTTGCTGTACGTTATGCATGGTAAGTTAATTATCCTTGCAAGTTCAATTCAATGCCACTTGTATAAAGGTGCAAATTGGTCCCTACTCGCCAATCTAGAACCTCTTAGTCACTCTTCTTTCTCATCACAGTAATTAAACACTACAGAGTAATGAACTATTCATTTACAACTGTCAATAGCTGTAATTCCCACTCCGTACCAGGTATCACTGGTTTGTTTCATTTTGGGTCTGTATTTTAGAATGATATGACATCCATTTGTTCGATAATTATGCTTATCCAGTCATGTTAGGTTAACCTACTTTTTTATACCATAGGGTGGCAAACAAGCATAAGGCCTGCCTGATGGTAAGCAGTTACTGTGGCCTATGGATGTTTGTATGTTGCCTACCCTGTAAAATCTCTTCACACCCTTCTTGAAGAACCTCACGCTGTACAACTTTGGGAAGACCTCAGCAGGGAGTTCATTCCACATTATGATTGTGCATGGGAGGAAACTACTTTGAAACTGTGCAGTGCTAGTTCCTTTTAGTTCCTGTGTGTGAGGATGAATTCCTTGTTCTACCATAGTGGGGTTTTAGCTCACCCATATCTGCTGTCCCTCTCTTCTCTGCATGCAGAGTTGTCTGTAATCTTTACTCCATTAGAAATGGTACCCCACAAAAGGCTAGAAAAAAGTAGAAAATTCAATTTCAAGTACAAAGAAACACATTGCATTTGTTATGTATGAGTCACAGCATTGAATTCAGTTCACAAGTCACACAGAATAACATGATACTTAGTTTGAAGGAAAATGTATAGATCTATGAGTCATGAATTTCTTGTATTTGTGGTAACATAAAAATTAATTTACAGTCTGGCTTTTTAATAAGTTCTTGTTATTTATATCAAAACATTCAACACATTGTTTTAGCTTGCCTGTTATTTAGGTGAATAATTAAAAGAGGAAAACATAGTCTCATCTGTATCAGCTATCTTATCCGAGTATCTTTTGAGATATTCACAGTTTTAAGCCCATGATAAAACAGTCACCATAGCCTACAGATGCTAGCAATACCGGGGTAATATTAGCATGTTTTTTATTATACCACTGAGGTGGCCCACAAGCATATGGCCCACCAGATGGTAAGCAGTTGCCATAGCCTATAGCCGTAATACCAGGGATACCATTAACGCTTTGCCAATCCTTTTTGTGATAATGTGTAAGATGATGATGTGTAAGGTGGAGGTAAAGTCCCCAGTTGGGCGGCTCCAATATTAATGGGAAAACCCAGGGGAGATTACAATTCACCCTGCCTCTCTTTGTTAAACCTATTGTTGTTGAGGACTTACTGTGTTTACAGTGACTTAGTCTTCTCTTTTAGCTATCACAATTAATGGGATTCAGTCTTGTAATTAAATATCCTATAAATATAAACAAGCTTTTCCCTGTAACTTCACCTGCATTGAAAAATGTGATACATATACAATTTATGATTCTCATGCATTCATGATGTAGTTTTTGGAATCAGTCTAACAGTTCCAGAGACCCCTAAACCCATGTTATTTCTATAATAATAATAATACATTTCCATGTATTGAACTCATAAAATGTATGACTCACTGGAAGGAAGTGTATCAATTAATCATTACAAGTGCTCACATTATAACAGCTCTTGCCAGTTGTCTGAGGTCAACATCTTATGATTTGTACCTACTAAGTGACATTGTTCATCTCTTAGGTACATGCCTCTATTGGCTTAAATCCTGTGTCAGAATGATTTTTCTTATAACTTGGTAAAAATATAACAGACTGTTTCAGTATCCAGACTAGGATCATCAGGATAAATGGTTTAAAATGTACTTTTAAGAGTTCCGTACCTTAAAAGGAAAAAGGAACCCTTATAGGATCACTTTGTTGTCAGTCTGTCAACTGTGAATGCGTGGAGTTATCAAGTTGAAATACCCGGTGTATGGTCTCTTTGAGCTGACCGTATATTTCGCAAATTTTCACATATTTTGCGATTTCACAAGGGAATGAAAACCTATAGGTTACTGCCTGTTGACCTTGAATAATTAAATTTAGCAAGAAGCAGTGTCTTACAGCACAAGTAAAGGAAAAATTCTGAAATCCGTAAATATGGAGTAAGATTTTTTTAAATGCGAATTTAATAGCAAATATTCCTGAATCGCTCTGTAGAGTATCACCGACGAATAATGACCTCATTTGAAGTTCGCCTACTTTTAACCTTACCTACGGTGTGTACGGAATCATCGGTGCGCGAGTCCGACTCGCACTTGGCCGGTTTCTTAGTATTATTTTATATGTTTTTTGTTGCAATATAATACCTGAACAGTATCCACAGCTCGCAGCTATGTATAAACACAGCCATAGTGTACATGCATCGGTTCTACGCGTTCCATTCCTTCACGCAGTTCCACAGAAATGCCATAGCTGCCGCTGCGCTGTTCCTAGCCGCGAAGGTGAGTTTTCACCGCTGAAAAGGTAAAGTTACTACATTTATAATGTTTAAATTCTTAGTAAATATTAATATGCGTATTACAGAGGTTACAAGAGTACTAGAGCGAAAAAACTGGGCCCCTAGTCATTTATATACATTTCACATAATATCACACATATTATAATTACGTTACATTATATAAACAGTAGCTTTGTCTTTTTGCTATCCTTGCTTGCAGGGCTTAACTTCAGACCAAATAAAAATGGTAGATGGGACTTGTGAACAACGAAATGTCGCGGGTTTTTTTTACATATACTGCATATTCCTTGTAGGCTACGATTGTAGGTGTGTGCGTGTAATTTTGCATATTTACACTGCAAGGCGTAGTTTTAAACTTTTTATTTGATATGAGGGCTTAATATCTGAATATTGAAACGACATTTGAAGTTTGAATACCCTCGCGTCGTCAAAATACAATTTAGAATGTAAAATCAGATTGTAATCGAAATTAATGTGGCAGTTTCCGAATTCAGCCATTAGTAATTCAAAAAATGTGTGTAATATAATGTAGATGTATTCTCCAGGTGGAGGAGCAGCCTCGGAAGCTGGAGTATGTGATCAAGGTGGCCCACGTGTGCCTTCACCGAGGTGAGGCGGTCAGCGCACTCACTCCGGAACAGTACCAGGAACAGGTACAGCACGTTTATTTACATTTAGAGTTATTTTAACACATTGTTTTTATGCCACTAATGTGACAAATAGCATACGGACGCTACACCGTAACACCAGTGCCGGTAGCATGAACATTTTCGACAACGTTTTCGTATCGCCTTCGACTATTTTTGTATTGAAAAATGAACAGCGCTGCGGCGGTGAAAAGTGGAACTAAAATTAGTATGACAATTTTGACATTACGCAAGTTACGTTTTCGAATACGTTGTCGACAATGTTCCTGGTACCGGCACAGGCAGGGGTATCACTCGCGCGTTGCCTACCCTATATGGTTCAGTAAAGCATGCTAGAGTAGGTTATTATGATCATTTTTGCATGACGGGCAGCATATTTGTTTCCATATTAAATCTTTTATCTTGAATGTATGTTTTCCGTTGTTGCAGGCTCAAGACTTAGTGTTCAACGAGAATGTATTGCTCCAGACGTTAGGTTTCGATGTGGCGATCGACCACCCGCACACGCACGTTGTGCGGACGTGTCACCTTGTCAAAGGTGAGCCATCCTGGTACTCGCCGGATAGCACCGGGTCGTCCGGGGCCCACCGGTCCAGATTGCAGACGGCTGAGCTCGGTTTTCTTAAGCGCTGGTTGGGTTCGGTATAGTCTGGGTTATGCTTCCATGTTTGGTTTTTAGGTAAGAATTTGGTACGGAACTATGTACATAGCTTTTTTGTATTGGATACACTAGCTTTTGTCCCCGCGATTTCGCACGCGTATTAATATAATATACGTATGGCCATTGTTATTCAGTGATAATATAGCACACCATACTTAAAATCTCCATCGCTTGTGCTGTTTTCTACAAACGCATTTAAATTTAAATTATGGCAACCCCACAGTAGCCATTCATAAAGGAAAAATTTTTTTAATCTGTCATATTTCTTGAGTTTTCTTGCAAACAAAAATAAAAACATACAGAAATGTATTAGCGAAATTAAAATAACTCAAACAGATATGAATTGTAGGTAAAATAATGTTAATATATTATTATGATTCAGATCAAAATAGCTTTGTTCAGTTACAACAAAATCATTAAACTAAACTAATTTGACAGGACTAAAAAGTATTGCCATCCTTATTTAATCCCGCACTTGAGAACAGGATAGCAAGATTAAGTCTGGTCAAATTAGTTTAAATTCGTTTTTAATAAGAATTAGCACCAGGGTTGAGTATGTAAATATGGACAGTATAACCAGACATACCGAATGCCGCGCCCGTCTCAGCCTTTGCTCAAATCGCTGGCACGAATAGAAAAAAAATGGAGAAAGGGAGATTATACCAACAGGCTATGTATTTCTACTACCACAAATACATAAAGGTATGTAACATGCTGAAGAGTGCGTCACCCCTAACCATTCATATCATTAAAAAAGCTGCTTTTTGAAAATGCTACAGCACTTCTTTATATATTTGACACAAACAATTTTAACTGGAAAATTATAACCACAGGCACTAGATATAAGTCCTTAGATCTTGTCTATGATATTGAATTGCTTTCTTTTTGAAATTAGGAACGAACCCTTGCTTTTAGTGTCCTACTCCTACTGGAGTCACTTTGTTGTCGATAACTATTGGGAATTAGTTAACAAAGTTGATAGCTAAAGCACTATTCTATTTGCTTTATTGTAAAGGGTAGTTTACCTTGATGTTAGTCCTTTCTGACCAGTTTTTAACCTCTAGAGATGACACATAGGCCCACATAAATGATTCTACTATCGCATATTACTATCACGAAAGCGGTGGTAGATTCTGACGATTGTAAAGCATTTCTTTGTAAATTCTAGTTAAATAAAGGTGATTTTTATTTCTTACTAGCTTTTTCCCGCGACTTCGCCCGCGTATCATATAGCCTGTCACTTGGGGATAATGTAGCTTTCTACAAGAATTTTCAAAATCGGTTAATAGTTCAGGGGTTATTTCTTACAAACAATCTTTACTTCTTTATAATATTATAGATAGAAGACTAGCTGTGTAGCCGCGTACTTTTTACGCGTGAAATTACAAAAATGTTGTCTAAAATTTCATGGGTTTAATTATTTCTCGCGGAACTAATTGTTTTTCAAAAATACGAGTAATCTAAGTTGGCGTTATCAGCTACGTGTCATTCAAAGTTCTTTTCAAAGCGGTCCAGCCGTTCGGTTGACTTTAACAATTAAAAAAATATGTTTATAACAATGTGTCTATAAATTACTTGTCAATATAATGTTATCATCACAATTTACCTTCAGTGTTTACATCTCAAGAGGTTAGGTGTTGGTTGTTTGGTTAGTCGCTGGTTGTTTTAGATATAAATCACATTGTTTAGCTGTGACAGACATTCACGTATTCCATACATTTATAATTGATTTATAAATTTAATTGGGAATGTACCTTTTTATTACTAGTTATTTCTCGTTAACAGCGCCGAAGGATTTGGCGCAGACATCCTACTTTATGGCGTCCAACAGTCTCCACCTGACTACAATGTGCTTGCAGTATCGGCCCACGGTGGTGGCGTGTTTTTGCATTCATCTCGCATCTAAGTGGAGTAATTGGGCTGTGAGTATTTTATGCTACTAGCATATTAAATGCGATGGATGAGCCGTGGTGGCCCTGTGGTAGGAAGCGTGGCGCTTGCTATTTAAGCTACGCAAGGTCGGATACCACCGGGCTCAACGTTTTCGTATCGCTTCGACTATTTTTGTATTGAAAAATGAACAGCGCTGCGGCGGTGAAAAGTGGAACTAAAATTTGTATGACAATTTCGACATTTCGCGAGTTACGTTTTCGCTAACGTAGTTGAAAATGTTCCTGCTACCGGCACTGAATGAAGGCTTGTAAAACTCACTTTTGTTACGTATTGTTTCCCAGATCCCGCAGTCGAACGAGGGTCGGCACTGGTTCTCGTATGTGGACCGCAGCGTCACCGGCGAGTTGCTGGAGAAGCTCACTGCAGAGTTCCTGCTTATCTTCGAGAAGTGCCCCTCGCGCCTCAAGAAGAAGATGATGAACGTGCGTGCTCTCGGTAAGAATCTGTGGTGGCGTTGTGGTAAAAGCAGGGGTTTCCAAACTTAAGGGTATAACGCTTCCCTACTGGTTAAAATTAATATGCCCACGCCTCCCCTCGGCCCAGGGCCCAGCATGTGGGCTCGCCAAGCAAATGCAAAATAAAATAAGGGTATAATATACAAGTTTACTTGATGCGAAACCTGAAAGTAGATGTTTTAGAATCTAACGGATTCTGTACAATCAGATACAGCAGTGATAACCGCCGCCCGCACCCGCGCCCCCTAGTAGATGCTTCCGCGCCTCCCTAGTGAGGCGCGCCCCCCCACTTTGAAAATCAATGGGTTAGAGCAACAACCTTTCATCTGATGGTCCCAGATTCAAACCCTAGCCTGTATCAATAATATTTTCTAAGTGCAGTGAGTAATCACACCATGGTTTAAAAAAAGAAGAATGGCGAAACTGGATCGCCCGTGGTTTTTCATATAAAATTGGAGCCGCCCGGCTGGAGACTGTACCTCCACCTTACAGAAGACCGCAGTCAAATATCACTTAGAAGTAGTGTTGTTTCTGCGGTAAGTAAGTAGTGTAGTAATGCACAGTGAGTCCTCATCAATATCAGAGTTGGCAACTCGTTACTGATGTACATTGGTGTTGGTAGTGGCTATAAGCTACGGTGACTGCTTAACAACAGGTGGCCGTTCGCTTATAAAAAAAACACGACTTCTTTATGTAGTATAATAATCACCATCCGTATGTTTGTAGGTCTATCACATTCTAAATCAGAGTTACCCAAATTGATGTCTGCCTTTTCTAAAGGTCTATTTCGAAAACCAAGAAATAGCTTTTTATAAATAAACATTCAATCATTTTAGCCGAAGAAATGTCCTTTAAATGTTAACTACTAGAACAGTTGTGTTGTAGTTTTACAAGCATAGTATATGTATGTGTGTGTTGCAGACGGCGCGTCGCCCCACGCGGCGAGCGCCTCCACCGGCCCTTCGCCCTTCGACAAGAAGCACGCGCCCTCCAACTGTGACGATTTCGACAAGGCCTTCGATAAAGGTAAGATGCTACTTGCTTGTCCTCAGCAACGTTACTGGTTAGGCCTCTTATTGCAAGACTCCGGCTATGTGGGTACTGTAAGGCTTGAACCTCCTTCTATACAGTAAATTTTTAGTTTTATAGAAAAAAAAACCAGTAGAATGTGTTTTTTTAAGACTTGATTGTACTCTGTGACAGGCAATGTCCTAATAAACACGAAATTTACTTTGGAAATATAATATAAATAAAAGTTTTATTGTGTAATTGAACCCGGCACTCACGCGCTGCGCCCCACAGTACCAACCACCGTTCCCAGAAGTCAAGCTGTCAAGCTTTACGTCCTGATTGTTTGACTTAAATTGGCTTTTATAGGTTTCACATGTCCGGTGTGTGTTTTTTTAAAAGTTAGATTGATCAGAAATCTGGCATACACGTTAGGTCCCGTAACAGGGCACGATTGTCTATATGCCGCCATTTTTAATCCAATATGGCGGACCTCACAAAATGGAGATTTATCATTTGCACAGTAACCCCTATGATATGGGTATCAAATGATAGGGCTTCATGAGCAAAGCATCTGTTTTTTTATAGAAAATTCATAAATTGATTGTTTTTTTTATATTCTTTTTCTGACCGGTGGTTTATGGACCTTCATGAGTTGTCTTTTGTCTTATTAAGCTGAACTGCAAAGGATTTTTGATTTGATATGATTGAGTTGATTTAACTTTGTACATGTTTCTGTATAGAATATGAACGCGAGCGTCGTCGCCAGCCTGTCCCCGGCGGCTACGTCCCGGCCACAGCCGCCGCCCCACCCACTCAACCACCGCCACAGAAGATCGACTACAACCTGTACAAAGAGAAGAGGGACCGCGAGGAGAGAGAGAGACGCGAAGAGAGGGACAGGAGGCAGCAAGCGATGCAACAGAGGCCCGTCCAAGCCCGCCCAGCGCCTCCGCCCCACCACAGACCCACACAACACCACAAACCACACCCGTGGCCGCCTCATAAGCCCCATCAGAAACCCCATGACCATAGACATCGGCCTGGACCCTCCACGCAACCACCGATACCTCCACCACAGTCACAACCTCCAGAGCAAAGAACACGACCACCCTCCTTGTTTTCGCCCGAGAATTCAACCCCGGCCGCCGCCGCTGTCGCCCCCAGAAGGCCCCTACAAGCCCCCCCAAGGAAGCCTGAACCACCAATACAGCAACCGCAACCTAAACCCCAAAATAACCAGGAACAAAGACCCCCCAGTCCTAGAAAGAGGCCGGACCCCACAGCGGCTGTCAGGGAAATGCAACCGCCGGCCATTTTGTCACCTTTCTCTTCTCCCCCGGCTAAAGAGGTTAAAGCTAGAGTGAGACAGCCGTCCAATTCGGAGCCGGAATTAGTACCGGTTGTGAAAAAGTTAGACGAAACGCCCGGATATGAGAACGTTATAAGGGACTCCCAGAGAGGGTCGGCCATTAAGACCAAGGCGCCGGAGAGGAAACCCGGAGTGCCTACAAGAGTGAACGGAATTGAAACCGACCCTACACTGGTTTCGAACTTGCTTAAAGAAAGCTTGGCCAAACCAGCGCCTATCACTGTGCCTACCGAGAAGAAATCACCAATAGAGGTCAAGAAAGAACCAATAGTAGAGGAAGTCAAAATGCCTGCTCCCGCACCTCCTCCAGTAGAACCCCTCCCCCCACCCGCCCCGGAAGTGGCGGACCATAAACACAGTAAGAAGGAAAAGAAAAAAAAAGACAAGCACAAACACAAAGACAGGGATAAGTCGAAAGAGGAGCGCAAGAAACACAAGAAGGACAAGGAGAAAGAGAAGAAAGCGGAGACAGAGCAGGACAGCATGCTGAGGATAACCATACCGCGGGATAAGCTGGCGACCAGTCCGGGATTGAAGATAAAGATACCGAAGGAGAGGCTGACTGCGCCGCCGCCGCCGCCGCAAGCGTCTAGCTTGAAAATCAAGATCTCCAAAGAGGTAATCATTAGTTACATTATACTTTATGCGCAAATCTAATTACAAAAATAGGGTTCACACGAATGTTTTTTATATACTACTAAGGTGGCACACAAGCATACGGATCACTTGATGGTAGGCAGTCACAGTAGTTTATAGCCGCTAGCAACACCAAGGGTATCACTAACGAGGTGCAAACCCTGTTGTTGATGAGGACTCACTGTGCTAGCAGCAATACTACTAGCGCAGTGTATCCTCGTGGAGCACTGGCAACCTTA
The DNA here is from genome assembly GCA_951449985.1 of Falcaria lacertinaria. NCBI lineage: Eukaryota > Metazoa > Arthropoda > Insecta > Lepidoptera > Drepanidae > Falcaria > Falcaria lacertinaria. Next base: position 3,476,465 of record OX602136.1, on the reverse strand, counting down.
CTTACCGTAGAAACAACACTACATCAAAGTAGTGTATTTGACTGCGGTCTTCAGTAAGGTGGAGGTACAGTCCCCAGTCGGGCGGCTCCAATTTTAATGGGCAAACCCACGGGAGATATCAACTCTCTTTTAAAGATGAAAATGTGTTGGAGTTAATATCCAAAAAAATGCCATCCTGTCAAATCGATGCATTGAACAACAGAATCAGGTGAATAATTTACAAATAAATACACACACACAGCTGCCAACCCCGGCTGGATTTGAATCCCTCGACCAAGACCATAGCAGTCAAACTAGAAATTATCTTTACGTGACTAGACTTTAAAAAAAGGTTAATCCCATAAAAACCAAATTATTATTCAAGCAGAAGTAAAGTTGTGTGTTGTGTGTGCAGTTGCTGGAGGCGGGTCGCAAGCGCGGCGCGCCGCCGCCGCCGTCGCCGGCCGCCAAGCAGCCGCGGCCCTCGCCCAAGGTAGGCCCCTGGCACCCTTGCAGGCCCCCGCTGCCCTACTACGTGCTGCGCCCGCCGCCGCCGCTCTACTACCCCGTGCCCATCGACTACTACTACGGCATGTACGCGCCGCAGCCGCCGCAGCCGCCGCGCCCGCCGCAGCCGCAGCCGCCGCTGCCGGCCAACCCGCCGCCGCCGCTGCCGCCGCCACCCCCCGAGTAACACACACACGCACACACACACAGCTGTAGAGAGAGTAACTAATAGAAGAATACGGTCTTCTTTTATACCATTAACGTGGCAAACAAGCATACTGCCGGTCTGATGATAAACGGTTACCGTAGCCTATGGACGCTCGCAACACCAGGGGTATCACTCGCGCGTTGCCTACCCTTAATATTCTGTTCTCTTCACACACAGAGACATTCTTATTGTTTCTCACCTGCCATCCGTAGAGGCAGTAGTACTCATTCGCATTTTTTTTTTACGTAAGTCCAGTATTAGGGTCGGCAATGCGCGAGTGATACTCCTGGTGTTGCAAGCGTCCATAGGCTACGATGATCGTTTACCATCAGGCGGGCCGTATGCTTGTATGCCACATAAGTGGTATAAAAAAAGTATTTTAAAGCCAGACGCAAATGTCATTTGATCTCGGTTCATCTTACGTAGAGGGAGTAGCTAATACGAGGATATAACATTCTACTCTCCTCACACACAGAGAACGCTATATACGGTACTGATTTACAAGCCAAGGACACAGATATACAATTTTTGTCCCTTACCGCGTGCAGAGTATTTTCACGTTGCGTGAAATACTTTATGTAACGTAACCTATCTTTTGGTTCAGTTAAGCGGGGAAGTCACTTGTGTGTCAGCACAGTTCGCACGGACGCACACATTGATAACTATCTCCATCACTGTCTAGCGCATGCGGTATCTTCGCCTATTAGTTACTCAGTCTACGCTGCCAACACTAGGGGTATCATTCGCATGATGCCATCTCTTTAAGTGTTTTACACAGATATCGGAATAATTTGAAACTAGAAATAAACAAAAAATAAACAACTGGTAGCCACGAATGTGTAGGTAGGGCTAGCATGAATAATTTGCGAACGTTTTCGTATCGCCTTCGACTATTTATGTATTGAAAAATGAACAGCGCTGCGGCGGTGAAAAGTTAAAATTAATAGGACAATTTTGACATTTCGCGAGATACGTTTTCGAAAAAGTTCGTGCTACCGGCACTGAATTGTAATTTGCGAACGCTTCAAGCAAATGAGGTGCGGTATACTTCAAGGCGAGAAGCGATGACATCGGTTCCGATACTTAACGGCTGCACCCTTATTATTACACCCTTATGTCTAGTGTCATATTATTCCGACACGTGTGCACACACTTAAGACTAGGTAACCCTTGGGGCCGTTTTTTGTGAGAAAATTACCGTAATTCTGACGTCATTTTGAAGTAGCAGCAATATAGAAAAAATGCGGTTTTGATTGGTGGCAATTTTTCGCGCTGTTGATCCAAAATGACGTCATATTATTTGTAGTAATTCTATGAAATACGGCACCAGGGCAGACTAAGCTTATTCCACGGCCATCGCTCACAATCAGCTGGGCCGTATGATTCTTTGCCGTAACTGTGGTATAAAATATACACTACACAAACCACACACACACACACACACTACATATCGTGTTGGGACAAACAAACAAGGTCTAAGGTAGAGGATATACCTCTGCCTTAGACCTCGGATAGGACACATTGGTGTCGATTCTGTTGTTCAAAATTACTGAACTCATTTGACAGTTCTAGAAGTCTTGCTATGCCTTTCTCATGTGCGGGTTTATCTTATGGCAATATTTTTAGACCTGTATGAACAGCGCTGCGGCGGTGAAAAGTGGAACTAAAAATTTGTATGACAATTTTGAAATTTCGCGAGTAACTTTTTCGAAAAAGTTCGTGCTACCGGCACTGAACTATTTTACGTATTTCAATGTGCTGGTTCTTTCGTATTATTTCTATGAACAGAAACTTAGATATATGACATTTGCATAATGCGGCAATTATTAGAATGTAAACATTAGCTGCATCTTTGTATGGCGCGTATTATCCTTGTAAGGATTGGTTAAAATAAAATTAATACAATATTACAACTTTAGTCCAAGGCATAGTCTCATCTAGATCTGTACATTCTGGTATACTTAAAAACAATAATTTAACTATCCATCACTTTGCTGAGTATGTCTCCATTCCTATTCTCATATTCTCCTTTCTAATCCCTTTCTAATGTTTAATATTCTCATAACACTCTTCTTACACATGCGGCCATGTTGGATCGTCAGCCATCATTCTGGTACCCATTTTTTTTTACTTATCAGGTCTTCAAAAATACCAAACCTCTCAATATTATCCTAAACGAACATGTTTTGTTATGAGAGATGCAACACAGCTGGCCATCTTATATTTATCCTTAATTAAGCTTCGCATTTTCAATGCTCAAATTATTCGTTTCGGTCTTCGTAAGTCCAGTGCATTATGTGCGAATAGGCACGCAATATGCGCTACCATTTTCACGCAGTTTAAATGCCTTGTGTCAGGGACGAACGGTCCGCGATGTGAAAAAATAATTTCTGCCAGTACTTGTCGGATAAAAAAATACCTAACTATTTTTTTAAAAGAGTCTGTTCATTAATAATAATGCCAAACCCTCTCCGAGTCCCAACACGATGTATAGTTAGGAATACAGATCGATAAGAATTACAACTGTTATACAAGACGTGTTGAAATTATAGGGTTGCCTTAGTTTTTGCAGTATGCATAATATATTTCGATTGAAAATAAAGTCGGTCGTAATATTAGCAAAGTTGTAATAAGATTCTAGATCTCATTAAATATCATAGATTCGTATAACTTGGGTGCCGCACGCGGATCTCAACGCACCCAGTTTTGAATCGAGGTACTATCTACCGTCCTTTAATATTATTTACATTTAGTTTTTATCAATAGATTATTTAAACCGGCAATAATTGTTTTGCCATATAAATTAGGTATTTCTATTTTATTGAGGATTTTTTTTTGTTTGTACCACCCTTATCACTTAGGGGTATGAATATTTAAAAATATTTTTTTTATGTCCTATTCTCAGACCTGCTCAATATATACAAAAAAAAAACAAAAAATCGGTCTAGCCATTCCGAGAAGTTTTGTTACACTGACCCGAGAATTTTACCTATATATTAGACTAGCGGCCCGCCCCGGCTTCGCACGGGTAGACTTTTATCAAATATTTTGTCTACCCGAGCGAAGCCGGGGCGGGCAGCTAGTAAAATAAATAGCCTATGTTACTCAGTGATAATGTAGCTTTCTAACGGTGAAAGAATTTTTGAAATCGGTCCAGTAGTTTCGGAGCCTATTCAATACAAACCCACAAAAATACAAATCTTTCCTCTTTATAATATTATTGTAGATACTCTTACTCATATTTGCTCAAACATAAATAAGTTTTTGCATATTTTTTTCTCATGACCTACTTAGACGGCTATTAGGATAAAATCCTATTAGATTTTACCCGCGACTTCTCTCGTTTATGCTTTTTTTCTAGACGAAAGATGATCTATGTTCTTCTGTTCTGTATACAAAACTTCATGTTAATCGATGATTTGTTAAACCGTGAAAGCATTACAAACAAACCGACATTTGATTTGACCAATAAGCGCGTACAGTAGTAGTCTTGTCGTCAGCTGTCAGATGTTACACATCATATACGACTACTGTAAAGTCGCTCGTTTTTATTACTTAACGGTATTATTGAATTGCATATGCATAAAAAACTAAGGCAACTTATAGCGCTAAGAGAGTATTCGGGAATTGAGTTTACATACACAAAGACTTCAGCTAAACACAGGGTACATACATATAATAATTATCGATTCTTATAATTAATATTATATATATTTAAAAATGTTTTCTAAACAGGGTGTGGTTTTGCATTCTTGCCATATTTGAAAACCTAACAGTAAAAGATTATTCTAGTTGTTTAAAAATTGATTAATATTTCTGTGGTTAATAACTAAAAGATAATTGACGATTCATGATTAACGTTCAACCAGAATAAGAATTTTAGGTATACCTACGCTTGTTTTACCCTATTTTGTGTGAAGAGCGTCGCATACACACCTTATTTAAAAGAAATGGTTGAGCACGGCGGGATTTTTTCGTACCAAACAAAAAAAAATTGCGTCTATCATTTAATGATTAATTTATGTTCTATTGAAGGTGTGTATCAACCTCTGTAAATATGGCTCGAATGCAGAACCACACCCTGTATATAAATATGTATTTTATATTTCAGAAATGTTAAGCTTGCAAAGTTATCTAAACTATTTAATATCTTACATATTATAATATATAAATGTTGTATTTTGTGATTGTTGATTAGAATCATGTTATATTTAATATCACATATTATATTATTCATATACAATTATAAAGCGCTGATACTACGAACAATTACTTACATGCATGGGTCCATTGTCAAGAAGGGTGTGAAGAGATTTTTGCAAGGTCGGCACTGCGCGAGTTATATGCCCGGAATAAAAAAAAATGGATTTAAAAAAAAATGTCATTTCCATGTGGACCGAGTTATAGCCAAAAGATAGAAATTTATAAATGTTTTAGTGTGATTGCAATGGATATGAAATTAGTTGTTTTAAGGAGAGAAAACAAACCAAAAGGTCCAGATAATTTTGTGGTTGTTTTTTCCTATGTAAGTAATTGTTCAGAGAGTATGCCGATAGCTTTTTTAAATAAGTAAGTATAAAACGCGGCCTGATATTCAATTTAAGAGCCTTCGGTGTTAATTATAAGGTTTAAAATTCGTTTAACGAGTCTGTTATCGAGGTACAAGTGACTCCGTTCATATTTTAGGGGGTTGTTTAGTTATGACTAGCTTTTTCCCCGCGACTTCGCACGCGTAGCAAGCAATATAATATATAGCCTATATTACTCAGTGATTATATAGTTCTGTTCGTGAATGAATTTTGAACATCGGTCCTATAGTATTTGATATGTATTTTTGTTTGTTATGAATAAATTCAAAAAGTTCTTAACTAAGTCAGCCCGTGACCACGGCCGATGCAACTCGGTCGAAACGTCGGGACGTAAATAAACAATTTAATATCGCGTATAAGACCCGTTTTCCTGTCATTACTATGTGTTTAAATCGCGAAAGTTTAAAAAACAGTTCTTAACTAATTAAAAAAATCTTACTGCAGTAGAAATTAGAATGCTGTAATATCGCTAAGTAACATAGTATATTACATTTCTACGTGGGCGAGTTCGCGGGGACAAGCTAGTAGTTAATAATAATGCTCGGACACAATTTCACAGTGCCATCTAGACCCAAAATAAGCAACATTTGTATACGGTAACCGTACAGTTTACAGTAATACGTACTTATGTTACATACCAAACACCCAGACGCAAGGCAAACACAAATATTCACTACATAAATATCCTGGAGGAAATCGAAACCTAGTGTAGCATTCAGGTATACCAACCACTAGTGACTAGACCAATCGCAGGGCCTGGTTGAAGATTTTTTACTCCAGCATTTGTTTTTTTTTATATCTCAAATAATTAGAAAAACTCAATACATAATTTTAATTACACTTGCTTACTACATAGGGCTAGGTAAGGGGGGCGTGATAGGTCGACCGGGAATTTGGTGGGGAGCCATACAAAAAATATTGAAGAATTAATGAGATGGGCCGTATCCTTGTGTGCCACCTTAGTAGTATATATAAAAAAATATCCAAGCGTACAAACGTCGGAAGTGCCTGTTTTATACTATGTGAATATTTAGTTAGCTAGTTACGTTGCTGAGCGACGTCCCCCTATAATGTGACGAGCATATTGTGGATAAAGACACGTTATAAAAGTTTTTAGATTAAATCTAAAATCATTATTGTGCTTTCAATTGATGAAATTGTTTTTTTTTACGTCATAGTATTTTATTTACGTTTTATTAATTAGGCTTTGCTATGTTATAAGATGACTTATTCGACGGGTTTGTTTAGAATTTTCACATAAACATACATGGAAAATACACAGTTCTTTTTTAATTTTCATACAAGTATGATTATGTCAGAAAATATTTAAATTTTCATATATGTTCATAAAGCTATTCCAAGCAATCCCGATACATGTGACTGAAACTGTTACACCATGTTAATACGTATTTTAGTCGAAATCATACATTCCAATATATATGGTCTGTCAATTGACAGGACAGGCTTTGGTAAGTTCACACAAAACAAGATAAATATATTTTGATATTTTTTATATATATTTTTTGATAATTATAAGTTTATCTAACGAATAGGAATATATACAATAGTAGGTACGTTAGGAAAAAACATATGTTTTCTGAACACATTACCATTTCAGCTTTAATATAATCTATTTATTTAGTGTTTTAAGATATCTTAGTTAATTTTAATTGTTTCAAATGTTAAGCTTAAATTGTAAATATGAAGTTGCTTGCTCAAAAACGATCAAAATCATTAAAAAAAAAGTTCTATACAGGGTCTTACTATAAGTTCCTGACAAGGCTTTCGTGAAAGTATTCAATTAATAATTATCGTTGCACACCGAGACAAAGATCTTTTAAATCTGTTGTTTATATTAATTTAATAATAGCGTAATTTTCAGGGAATTTTCGATACAATACACTTGGGTTCAATTAATTCGGGTTACCAACTTTAAATATTTCGGAAACAAAGAAAGATAGACTAGGAATGTGTGTAAATTTTCAAAGAGTAGTATTAAATTGTTTATGGAATATTTTGTCACAGAATAAATAATTCTTATTTTCAGATATATTAAGCTTTGTTTGGTGACCCTGATTTATTGCTCTAGTGTTGAAAATAAATCTTTCAGAGGTGTTTCTGAACGTTTACAGTCTCAGCTCCTTGTACATTTTGTAAATAAAAAAACATATGTGGAAACGATTTTATCTTTGAGTGGTGCCATTATTGTTACCATTTGCTGTAGTTATGTAATAGTAAGATATACATATTTACATTTACATAAATACATACATACAAGTTATAGATATATGATGTAGTTATTTTTTGACATATTTTCTAAGAAACAAATAAATGTACTTAATCAATTTCTTTCTATAATATGACAAGTTATTTTTCTAATTTAAGTTTAAGATTAAGTTAATATTGATACAAATTCTATTGTACAACATCACAAAACTAAACTAATTTGACAGGACCTGAAAGTCTTGCTATCCCTTTCTCGTGTGCGGGGTTAAATAAGGATGGCAAAACAAGTCCTGTCAATTTAGTTTAGCGTAGCGATATCGTGCAACAGAATAGGCACCATTAACGATGTGTGTTCAAAATGGTCGGAACTTGACATTCATGTTTAAAAAATGGTTCAAATTAATCTGGAAACGATTGCCAACTTTATTTGCAGTCCAAAAACACGCCATTCAGAGATTGTGAAAGGTCCGTGACGGCAATATCACAGTTTGAAGATAAAAAGTTACGTTTACAATGCATATGTCACCGGAAGATAAAAAGAACCGCAAATTTATAAATTTCCTAGGACATTCTAGGAAATTTATCAAGCTTCGTAGGATTCTAAACGAGAGATTAATTGTTTTTTTTGTTCGGTAAATTTATTAATTTGCGAAAATGTGGGCGTAAATTAATACAATTAATCTCTCGTTTAGAATCCTACAAAGCTTGATAAATTTCCTAGGAAATTTAGAAAGTTGCGGTTCTTGTTAACTTCCGATGACACATACACGACATGTTATTGAAGCACAAATACATTTTCAGTTAATCTTTTCCAAGTACCTATATTTAAAACGGTGCTTAATTAAGTCCACGAGAATTTTGTTTACAAGCTTAGTTAACTTGGCAAAATTGTCGTAAGTTTTTCATACAATTGTCAGGCTGCGACCATTTTTTATAGTTGACTACTCTAGTATTGATGTTAGTTTGCATTCAATCTCTTGAGCTATAAGATTTGACAAAAATATCTTCTAAATAAAATTGTATGTAAAAAAAACTGTATCCGGTCTAGCGTATCCGTTCCGCAGACTGCGTGCGCCATTTTGAATTACGTTCCTTGGTCCTTGGGATATAATTACATATCCATTTTATAATGTCAGAATTTAAATATATATTTTATACGATATATCCGTATAGACATATTTTGGGTTTATAATTATAGAATATAACAATTAGAAAAGATATTTTTGTCACTGGTGCCAATTCTGTTGTACAAACTCATTAATTCAAACTAATTCGACAGTACTCGAAAGTACCGCGATCCTTATTTAACCCCGCAGATGAGAAAGGGATAGCAAGACCATTAGTCCTGTCAAACTAGTTTAGTTTAGTGATTTTGTACAACAGAATCGACACCACTATTTAAACAATGCTCATCGGATTGATAGCGGTCTCAGATCAAAACTGGACGTTGTATAAATAGCGAGCCTACTCCATACAAATGTTGATAGGTTTTATATTAGACGTGATTTAGAGACCAATAAGTGCCAAGTCTGTTGTTTATCAATCTCCGGTTAAATTAACGATTTTATGGCTGATTACTGAAACACCAGTCAAATCTATGGCCCGAGCAAGAATAACTTGCGACTACGTATTCGTATCACCTCTCTCTCTCTCTCTCTCCTTCTTTCGAACTGTATGTAACATTTTGATCAGTGGCATTTCATTTGTTTTTCCTTTCCACCGTCGATAATTTACCGGGAAAATGTATGTACCACAGACTCAATGGTGTCGATTCTGTTGTTCGAAATCACGAAACTTAACTAATTTGACAGGTCTTAAAGTCTTGCTATCCCTTTCTCATATGCGGGGTTAAATAAGGATGGCAATATATTTAGACTTGTCAGATTAGTTAAGTTTGTAGTTTTGAACAACAGAATTGGCACCATTATCAGATCACAGATTAGTTATCTTCGTTAAATATGAAAGGTCACCGTTTGTATGGAGCGGGCTTAGTTCTAAAGTTGTTGAGATTATTGTAACGAATTTCTTGTACCTGTCTTATGGGTATTTTAGTTAAATTGATATTTTTTTATTAAGTAGAACTTCTCTAACGAATTGTTTTTTCTCTTCTCTATTCAAAATATCAAAAGTAATATTTCAGTATGTGAAGTTTATTTTAAGTTTTTACTATTAAAATGAAAATATTGAAAAATTTACGTCAACATTTTTTTATTTATAGTATCTAAATATGTTTAAAACGTTCGTGTTGTTTAGGTTATCTAACATTATAATAAGATATAATCTAATTTAAGTTTGCATGTGGCTTAATCACCGTGTTTTTTTTAATCAAATCACAACACGTGATTTGGCACTTTTTTATTTTATTGTTTTTCATGAATATGTTCGCTATTTATTTGGCTGTTATGTTTGTTTTGGTGTCTTTCTATGTCTTTTTATGTTCTTGACATATGACCTTGTTCGACAAAATTGTAATGGTTTTTTTTTCGAGTCGAATTCAGTTGTATAGTCTTTAACATAGAAATGCTATTGATAAGAATTTTCAACATATTCTGTACTGTGTTATCATGTCTGTGGAAATGTGGCTTCAAATTTTAGCCATTTTTATTTTCATGTGAATAACCAGATGGTACTGGTTTTATCAACTGCCAAACCTGGTGGTGCATTTTGAACCTTGTGCCTTGTACTTAAAGTTGTTTAAATGTAACAGCTAAATGGTAGCTCGCGCGCAGCTGTGTATATCGTCATCTTTTGGGGCTCCATTCTAAATGAAAAAAAACTTGTTTTTTTAAGTTTGGAATGGTCAAGTTTTGGGTTGCAAAATTCGCATTGGGTCTTCCTTTGCTTAAAATTACCCCGGTGGTGGAATGGTTGGGTATTCGATTGCAATGACGGTTATTAAATAAATAAAAACTTTATGAGCAATCAAATTCCCAGCCATATTAAAAACGCGCGGCGGTGGTGCTCGCCATCTTTTTTGGTCCTTCGAGCCACTTTACTCTCCCTTTAACAATGGGCAAATTGGTACTACACCAATAGCTTCAAACTATGAATTGTGCAAACATTTTTAAACATTGTGTAAACATTTATGGATTGAAATCCACAAATGTTTGGATTTATGCAAGTCATAATTAAAAAAGATTCGTATTATGTTGCTATTGATGGTTACCAGTTACCGAGGAGTCGTTTCTCTTTCTTACGAACGTTCTATAAGTTTGAACTAGCAAGAATTATTATACACCTTAGTTATTTGTCAGGTATATTTATGACAATCAATTATATGATTTACCGGAAAAGCGGCAATTCAATATGTTTGTGTTTAAACATTTCCGGCACGTGTAAGTGCGGCCTATTTTTAACCGACTTCAATAAAGCAGGAGTTTCTATGTTAGTCTGTATGTATTTTTATATATCCTATTGCATTATACTTTATTTTTAGTCCTCTAAGGACATGTTCCCTGATTTCATCAAATAAATCTAGCTAGTTGAGATTTACACAACGTTTATGAGCGAGAGAGACAGTCAGCCCATCCTCCTTCCACTGCACCCGTAACGAGCGTGACCAAAAAGATATGTCGTGTATTATGTCGTTGGGTTGCCACGAGCGCATTTTTGCAAAAAAGCATTTACTAATGCGCAGTGGCAACACTACGTACCCTGTTTCAAATATGCGTAGAATCGATTACAAATTTATTTGCGTTTCAATAACATAACGTTCCTACATTACGAACGTGGCGCGGCAGCTGAAACAACTTTGTATTACCAAGCTGTTTTTGCCGTCGCGTTGCTCTCGCAATCCATGGATGCCGTAGTTTTGGACCGCAAATAGTTTGTACTTTTACGGGTATTTGAAACAGGGTTTTTAATACGCGATTCATCTTACACGCCCGTATTGGCATCATAATAATAAATAAACAGAAGCGAAACTCCAATGGTACCTACCGTCGAATATTAAGGGCTGGTGCAAGTTCGCTTTGATTGATAATTTCACTCATTTATAAGCAGACATTTAGGGCTAGCCACCCCCCGCGCCCCTCTTTGGAGATCACGAAATACTTGAATGGTCCCAAATGAGTCAAATCAAAGCAGTCAAATGATCGAATGATATTCTTTTCTGTTGGTATAAATGAATGAGTGAAATTGTCGTGTTTATTTGTTATTGTTGAGCAGGGGTCGCACCGCCGCCTAGCGTATGCCCTTAGCCTCATTAGGAACGGCGACACACGGCTGTCCGCGCTCACACACCGAAATTTGCAGGTCAACGAGCCGACCTACGGGAATGGACACGCCAAATGAAGCCTTACGCCTTACGACAAACGCCCTAAAGCTGAGTGTGTCGACGTTCCTCGACCCAACACCTATCGGACCTCACTAGTGTAGTGTAATAACAGTTTTTTTTTCTTTCACTTTATTTTGTTTGGAGACGGTTTTGGCTCTATTTTTTAAGAATGTTTTGATTAAAGCTGATTGCTTAGTCAGCAATGTGAACTAGGAGTGGCCCCTAGGTAATGTTAGGGGGTTTAGGTTAGTCACGTGCCGATATTAAACCCCCCCTCAAATATAAACGGGGTCTCCTGTTACGTTAAATATATAATCAGCAATGTTTAACTGCGATATATACTATGAAAATTATAACTTTTGATAGTCATACAAGATTTATATATTATGTGTGTGATTGTACAGTGTGTTCGGCTGTGTATGATGATGACTTATCATGTTTTTGTACTGAATTATTGTATCTGCCTACCCGCCAGAACTTGCGGGGCAGACTAGCCGATGTTTAAAGGGTGCCTACCCTTAATAAAGCAATAAATATTATATCGTCATTAATTTAGTTAGATAGTGATTATTAAACTGCCTAAAACTTAGTACATTAGAGCCAAAATCGTCTTGGAAGGTGCGGGACGCTAGCTAACAACGGCCTTTGACGCCGCCATGGGGGCCGCTTAACGTGTATTATTGTTGTCATTATTCTAAATATCAGTCATGTTACATGCCACTATTCTGAAATAGTAGCAAATTTTGTATTTACAATTTAAAGTTGGTATATTTTTCCTAGATTTTACCTCTGACTTTGTACATGTGGAATTATTATTACTTTTCTATGGAAACTTTGATTTTCGTATTTAAATAGCATGCTTGATTTCAGGTTAGGATCTATATGTGTGACAATTTTCAATAATATAGGTTTAAGTTTGATCGAGTCACAAACAAAAATCAATGCTTTGATATTTTATAAATTGCATGTTTCTAATGGATGTGCTATTGTCCAAGCGAGAGAACAGCCGAGCACTCATATCTGGCGCTCATGCACAGTAAAAATATTTCAATATTAAAAAGTTTAATACTACTTGCTCACTGAATCATTCGCAAAATTTCAAGTAATACGCTTGGTGGCTTCTTCAAATGAAGTAAGAATTCGCTAAATAGTATTATTAAAAGTAAACCCCAAAATGTTGTAACTAGAGGGTTATTATAAGATTTTGCAAAAATATTTATTATTACATTAAATAGAAAAGGCAGAGACAATTACATTTAAGATACCAAATTTAATATTTATATAAATTTTCTACATGTGCAAAGCCGGGATGGGTCAGCTAGGACAGCTAGTTTTATATGTTAGGAAACCTGTGACAAATGGGTGACAGATCAGTGTGACACTGGTGCCAATACTGTTATAAAAAAATCACTAAACTAAAGTAATTTGACAGTTCTAAAGGTATTGCTATCCTTATTTAACCCGGCACATGAGAATGGGATAGCAAGACTAAGAACTGTCAAATTAGTTTAATTTAGTAATTCTGTACAAAAAAATTGGCACCATTGTCACTGATTATAATAAAGATGACAGTAATATATGAGTGGCGGTCCAAGAGCTTGGTAGAGAATGGAAATATGTTAGCTATATATATACATATATATTTATTAACACATGTAACGAGTTAAATAAGTCTCTTTGAAGTCTGATTTGTTTGAAATGGTTGTGAGAGTGTATGAAGTGATAGTACTGATTAAGCATATTTATGACTCGCGATATAATATAGTTTTGCGGTATATTTAAAACAGATATAACTAACATATTTCCCTTTTCAAAACGTCGGGTAAATGATAAGTGGATATAGAAAAAAACCTGAATAAAAAATGATAAATAAAAGATATTTGCTTGTCATTCACCTCACGATTGCCTGGGAGTATGTTGTGAGATTAAAATTTAAGTGTAGGGCCTGTCTAGATTATAATAGTATTTTTTTTCAACCTTCTGGCTGGCCCATAAACCGTTAGAAAGTGTACACAATACAGAGGTTGCATATATAAGGTAGCAACTGTATATAAATAGCATAGTATGTAATGAATTGAATAGTGCAACTTCTGAATTGTGTCGGCTATCCGGTGTTTATTACTGTCCGTAATTATATTGAAAACAACGACAGTTTAAATATAGTAGAATATCTTTTTTTACGTGTATGTCCCGTTTTAGTGCTCTGTGACGATTCTTATGAATAATTCTGATTAATTTTAGGTGTTGTAAAATGTATAAAAAAACGTAATTACAAAAAAATATATACTTAGTATCGAGTGGTTGAACAAAACGTAAAATGTATAGGTGAAGTAGTGTTTAAACTTTTTGGTTGTTTTTATCGATATCGGTGGAATAAAATTGAAGGTGTTTATATTTTGTCCTCTATAATAAATAGTATAATTTCTGTTTTGTATTTGTATGTATAATAAGTTTCCTACAAAAACATAAGTGGCGACGAGCAAATTGCATTTAACAACAGTACAATCGCTATCGATAAAAATAATCGTAAACATGAGAGAAACATCTTTTTAAGCTTTTAAACTATTAAGAATTTAATTTTAAATTAGCCTTAGTACTGTTAACATTAGAGCGAGTCTGTTACGTTAGGCGTAAGTGTAAATAATTAACTAAATGATACGGGAGCGTTTGCTAGCTTTTCGCACCTAGAAAATTATCTGTGACAAATCAAATGCATTTCCTTACCGCCATAGAACAAACTAACCCATTTGGGATGTTAAAATCATCACACATTCCTCCAACACGAATATAATTTCATGTTTGAAGATTTCAGTGCCGGTTGCAGGAACATTGTCGACAACGTTTTCGTATCGCCTTCGACTATTTTTGTATTGGAAAATGAACAGCGCTGCGGCGGTGAAAAGTGGAACTAAAAATTAGTATGACAATTTTGACATTTCGCGAGTTACGTTTTCGAATACTTTGTCGACAATGTTCCTGCTGCCAGCACAGTAGTCCGAAACGCGACGTTATTAATTTTCAAAAATACAAAGTATATAAGTCGTGTATCTTATATAGACAACGCTAATGGTGTATCGGCCACTGTTCTTAATGAAAATTGTGATAGTTTGGAAACCAGTTAAAGCAGGTTGTAATCTTATATTGTTGTATATGTGTATACGTAATCGTTGTTTTTTTTATATATATTCCAACCATTACTTGGACCGAGAATTGACTAGATAGATAAATTGAATAGAAATAATACTCACATTAGAAAAATATTTGGAACGAGTAGAAGCAATATTCATATTCAAAGGGGCCGTTCATGTATTACGTAAGCAGATTTATTACAATTATTTACCCCACTCCCCTCCCCCTTGTCAGCAAAAGTAAGCTAAGCTCTTACCCCATCCTCCCATGCTTACGTAAACATTGGTATGTATGCATTTTTTTTTTCAATGTGTTCTGTTTTTTTTATTGATTCATGAGTTATAATTCTAGAAATAGGAAAATACCTAGACTTAGATTAGAGGATTTCAACGCACATAATCCCCGAACGTTCGTTTAGTTTTCAATCAAAGACTGTCAGTTGCCATATGTGTAACAAAAGTAAAGAGCTACTGCTGACGTAATCACTATCTAGACCTCCCCACCCCCCATATCATCAAAATAAGCAAAACATAGACCCCCCGCCCCTATAGTGCTTACGGGTTACTTGAACGGCCCAAAAGCGGTACATGTTTAACACCTATGGTTTAAAGCGTCAAGGTCGTCAGTGCGAGCGAGATAGTCGATGTGAATGACTCTTCCAACACGTACAATAGTCAGTCCCCAGATTTACTTCATGAATGAGGGTAGGCGCCCAACATGGGACTTTTGACGAACTACAATTAGTTTATCAAACACCTTTCTTAGTTCTTAAACTTTGTAACCATGGCTCTTTTAACCCGACCAAACAAATATATATATAGAGTTATGACAGTTTGATAATACCTCAGAATAGATTAATTTTACTATTGATTTACTACTCGTTCAACTGACTGAGGTGCGGAGTGAACTAGAGTAATTTACTTTGCGCTGATTGGTCGATTCAAAAGCTAGTATGTGCTGATTGGTGAAATCATAAGCTGCTATTCTGTGATTTGTCGAATAACTAAATTAAAATCTACAATTGCAAAATATGGTGCGATTGTGGCAGTGCAACAAACAACCTCTAGCTTTCTCTTTCTTTTTACCCGACTGCTCTAAGAGGGTTATGTTTTGGAGTGCATAATTTTTTTTGGCATACTGTAGTTTAACTAAACGGTTTGATGTATTACAGCTTGAGAGGTGTCGCTAAATTCGTCTTAATTGTGAGACATTGGATAGATAAACAAATTTTCACTCAGTCTGTGGTTTTGTTTGTTTTTTTACTTATTCACTTGTTATTCTTTGTGTAGATCATATAAACAAATATATTGAATTATGTCATAACTCTATACTATCAATAATAGGTCACACATTTGTTCAACCGTAATAAAATCCGAGAAACAAAACTTGTTAGACCTAACAGACTGATTTAGCAAAATATCCAAACAATTTAAATTGTACGGAGGTTCCTATCCTTTTAAATCGTATCGGTTTCGCAACAGTGAAACATTGTGCAAACTGAAGGAAAATAAAAAAGATACAAATTTGAAAAGATACATATATTTTATTTTTACCATACCCAATAAGTCCCAATGCCCAAGTTAACATACTATACGAACGACCAGGAATTGTTTTTACAGCCAATCACTGACCTAAAAATACATGAACTTCGAGTGTCCGCTCAAAAGTGTCCGGAGCTAAAAAAACAAAATGCAAATGAGACAGCCCCGATTGGTCGTCTCTACTGTCTTAAGCCGTTAAATTGTTGCAAAATTGTTATAAACATTCTATCTACTATCCGGAGTGAGTTAACACTGAATTTGAAGTGTTTAGATTTTATGAATGAAACTTATCGTCAATTTTATACTAGACCCGGCGTCCATGTTTATTAGGTCAGTGCAGCCAATCTATAGTTTCGTCACTAATAGTATGGGAACATTATGAAAAAAAATGTTCAACCGGAGCCGACAGCTTAACATAGGTATTTGATGGGAACCCATCCAGTAAGTGGCCGTAGTTTCTCGAGGATAAACTTCAAAAATCATTTATTCAGTTAAAGCCCTAATAAGGCACTTATGAAGGTCTAAATTACCACTGGTTCGGGAAAAAGCCTGAGAAGAACCGGCAAGAATACTTTTTCTAGATTGTTGGCAAGGCGTTAGTGATACCCCTGGATCCTAGTATTGCAAGCATCTAGTCTACTGCGATTGCTTACCAATTCGACTGGCCGTGCTAGCTGCCAACTAACAAAAAATAATCTCAGCCACTAAATGCTCTAAAAATCAAACCTTTGACACAAAAAAATAATCAGAAAAGGTGCATCCGTTTAGGGAGTTTAATTTGGCTATGGCAAATCACCTGTCGCATAATATGGTAACCCTGAGATTAGTTTAATTTTCGATCCAAGTAAATGATTGATTGACCCTAAATACTTATATCAAGTTGAGTTTTCTTTGAAATCAACATTAGTTCTACCAGTCTATGGTTTGTTTGATAATATTGCCTCAGAGTAGATAATATGATATTACAATTTTCACGCCCCCAAGGGTACCGAAGAGGTAGGTAGAGGCAATATTATCTACTCTGAGGTAGAGGTGTTACAACACAACACCCTTTTTATTCACCCATTATTATTCATAGCGATTGCAAATGTGCTTGTGCGTCAATAACACATCTTGCCTACATGATGAACTTGACACTGTAGTATAAACGACTGTGTTGCCACGCCCTTTTTTGCATTCGCATATGGACAGCACGCGTTGAGACTGGGGCGATTTGGGATTTCCCGTGGATTTTCCCATTTTAATTGGAGCCGCCCGACTGGGGACTGTACCTCCACCTTACAGAAGACCGCAGTGAAATAACACTATTTGATGTAATGTTGTGATTCTACGGTAAGTAAGGTTGCCAGTGCTCCACGGCGATACGCTGAGCTAGTAGTAATGCACAGTGAGTCCTCATCAACAAAATGGTTAGCAACCCGTTAGTGATACCCCTGGTATTGCTAGCGGCTATAGGCTACGGTGACTGCTTACCATCCGGTGGGCCGAATGCTTGAGTGCCACCTTAGTGGTATAAAAAAAAACCGCAAATTGGTAATAATTATGTCCATTTGGTAGACTTCACGACAAATACCAAAGTCACTCGAATAGTTGTTTATAGATAAGTTAGAAAATTAAAAAATAATTCTACAATTCACGTACACACGATTGGGCCCACCCGCCTACATTACATATTTTCATCTACCTCCTTGAGTTTCGTTTTAGTCTTGAGTTGGTAAATATTATATGTTTATTTAAAGAAAACCGCAGCAATCTTTACTTAATAAAACCATCTAATCGCGTGCGCTACCCACAGCAAAAAAATTCTCTAACTACCTACTAGAAAATCTTTAATAGTAAATTATAATGAAATCTTACTAGGTAGGTAGGTAGTGTTTAACAACCATTTATTACTCCAATAATCGTTTGATATTTCGTCTAATTTTATAGTATATGTATTCAGTTGAGTACATAAATAGATAGTCTAGCCTAGCTAACTTCTAGTTCTTTTTGAGGGTAGGTAGATCACTCTAATGCCATTATTTCACCCTATCCTATTTATTTATTAATTCAGGTATTTTACTCGTTATAAAAGCCAAATACGGCAGGAGTTTTAAATTATAAAAAAAAATTAAGGTATATAAAAACTATTCTAAACTTACCTTTCGGAGTTTCCAGGGCTGCAGGCTGCGTTATTGAAGAATTCCAGCAAACAAAAACAGCACAATATACTCTATAAATTATCTATCTATAATTAACGTCAGGGATTATTTAGTACAACCTTACCTTTAATTCTTTTGGAACATAAGTTGGAACAGGACAAAACATTTTAAGAATTAATGCTTACTTTTAAAAGACATACGTTATTTAGGAATCAATAAAAATGGAAGTAGACGTATATCTTTTATAGTTTTAAGGCCGTTATTTCGATACAACAGCGTAAAATGGTAACTAGGATTTTCATACCTGTTTTCCAAAGATGTTTTCATTATATTTTTCTAGCAAAATCTCTGGAGGTATGCTACTTGTGTTGTATAATTAGCAAATAATTCAAATAAAGCATTCTTTCTGAATTTGTGTTTTTTATCTACCATACTATTTTTTTTTAACAATGATCGCTGAGAGAACATCTCACTACATCACCCATCTTTTCATGTTAAGGACATTTTTTTAGCTTTTTATTTAGCCTCCCTATACTTACTTTAATATCTCATTAAACTCTTTAAACGATCCGAATAATTATTTATTCACTAGGCAATCCGTTTTGTATGAAGACAGCCGTGCTGGAACATATCTCGCTCAGAGAATCGGCATTGCTATCCAGCGTGACAACTGGCAATGCGGCCAGCATTCTTGGCACGCTCTCGGCTGATTCTTGATCTGGTCATTCTTTCGCCTATAAGCAGGTAGTTTAATTCCTGTTTTTTTTTTAAAAGTTATTGTTCAGTCAAGCTTACTAAGCCCCTGAAAACGGTGTTGTATGTATGAAGCTTGTATGAAGTTATTAATACAATAATTTTACATGTAAAAATAAATTATATATTTCGTACATAACAGAAGATAAATACAAACATAAAAAACAATAGCATCTGTATTTCTATAGGAATGTTTTTGTAGACGTTACAGTTTTAGTCAGGCATCCTCCTTACATTATATATTTTTTGTTAGAACCTAGTTTATGAAGAATGGCAGTAGTATACTATGTACGCTGGTAGCCTTACATACATGTTCGAGTTATATTTAATTTTCATTTAGAATGGCTCAACAAACGTGAAATCAGTCACCTTGTCACGCTTGCGCGCGAAATTTATTGTTTTATAATCTGTCAATATTAATACAGAAAAAATAAAGTGGAAATGATTTTTTTTACGTGATATTGTTTTTAATAGTATTTTTAGATATCATCCTCCTGCCATTTAGAGGCTTCCAGTACAAATCCCCTAGTTATAAATAAAATACGTCAAGCTTTGATTATATACTTGTCAAAAACAGAGAAAATAAATAATTTTCATTATTATAGGTATTTATTACATTAATAAATTGTTATATTACTTTAAAATATTCTATAAAACCCCATATATACATGAGCCTGTCATGAAAATAACTTAGAACTTATTTAACAGTATATAATAAGAGAAAAATCTATATTAAATATGGAGGTCGTGCATAGGTCACGTAACAATATTTCAATATGATATTATGAAAATCTTGGTAATTCCCTAACACTCGACCTTGGCAAAAATAGCCCTCGAAGAGGATTGATTGCCATAGAAAGGTAGAAGAAGAATATTTCATGTGTAGGGTGGCCGATATTACCCGAAGTAAGATTGATTTATTTTAAAAACTAATATTTTGAGCTTCTTTAAATTAATATTAATATTGAAAGTCATTGTTATATTATACGACTGATAAATTTCTACAAAAGAAATCGAATTTTCACACAGTTATTTAATAAATGAATAAATATTTAAAATCAGTCATTTTTATTTAAAACTTTAGAGAGTTTAAGCATTTACTCCACAGAGATATATTTTTCTATCTATTCAACCAAGGAGACAAATATAGGCGCGAAGGGATAAAGTTCAATCTTTAGTATTAAACGTAATTTAATTTGTTTATCTGGTTTGATAAAGCATACCATTATTAATTATTTAATCTGGCACGAATAAGAATTATTTTAAACGACTAAATTAAAAGAAAATAAATTTTAATGTTGCCATACTTTTTCCGATTAAATACTTGCCTCTCTAAACAATGCGCGGTTTTCACTTATCCAGAGAAGTGTCTAAACGAAATAGATAGTGTAAAATTAACTTTAATTAATTTTAACTATGAATATTGTTTTAAAAGACAGCAAATTAGTTATAGCAATAATGGCCCTCAATTAGAGACTACTAACACTTTGTATGTTCTAGAAACTAATACATGTACCTACTGATTCGTAAGCTATCAGGTAGGTACTTTTAATTCAATTTGTAGCCACATATGTGACGAGTTATGATTCGTTTATTGCATTTGAAATCGATTATAAAAAAAATATACGCCCAAAAGGTTGTTCGACGTGTCTGCTGTAATATTTTAAAAATATATTAGTTTTTTTTTAACATACGTAATTTAGACACAACTCTTTTGATTCCAAGTTTAAATTCCGAGTCCCTAAGCCCCAAAGTCATGTGTTCGAGAAGTATACTATTTCTTCTTCTTCATCTGCTTTGCTTTCTTCTTTTCTTCTCTCTTCTTCTCCTTTTCTTTTATCGACTTGAATAGCTTGTAGCCGAAGAATACTGGAATGGAAAATACATTTTAAATTAGTATTTTGACGTTTCTTTATAGTTTTCATATGACACGGATACGCGACATTTAGTCGTATACATTGTTGATTTAGCATTCAATTAAAATGCTCAATGCCACTTTCCCCAATTGGTCCTAGAGTTCCTGCAGACATTTAAAAGCCCCAGCAGATCCTTGAAGACTGAGGATATGCATCAAGTCAGAAGTTAGAGGAATTTATTTTTTAAAACGACAAATCACTTTATACAAAACAGTCATCATCTGATGTTTGGAATTCTTAATACAAATACGATTAATTTAAAAACCTCTTTGACTTCATTCATTCCCCGGGGCGTAGCGCATGGTGGAAAGAACTACCCTGTATAAGATCTATAATTTATGTACAAAATGCGTTTTTAGCTAAATATTAAGTGAAGCGAATAATTTCTAAATGGACAACACACCACGAGCGTAAAAAACACGTGTAAAAACCTAAAAGAGAGGTAGGGCGTAAGGGGATATCCCATCATCATTACAAGTTTATATAACAAAAAATCATGCTTCGGATATAGATATATTGATGAAGCTGTTGGCCTGTCTGCCACCTTGATGGTACATAAAAAAAGCGTGTTAAAATTTGAACAACCCGACTGGTACTGAACCATTATTATAGAAAACCACAGTCTATACGCTACTCAGCTACTGTGTCCATATTATGAAGGGTAGTTTAAGAAAGGATTGTATATCCAATATCCATTTATTACCTACGTGAAAATTATTTGTTTGTTTATATTTACACTAGTGCTGTAAAAAAATATCTTATACATCCTCTGTGAATTCTCTGTATGAAGTAAACTATCAAGAGAATCCCGGGTCGTAGCTTTTATTATGTACCTAATATCCTCACGCCTCCCCACAGGGGAAGGCAGAGGAATGAGATCAGTCAGCAAGCACCAACTCGACACCGAAAATATTTTATTTCCCAACGTGACGTCGTTTACGAGCCGTGATGGCCGTGTGGTATGACTTAAGTGCGGTGATTAGTCACACCACGAGCTTTACGGTGGAGGAAAATCGCGAGGAAACCTGCATACGTCTGAGAAGAAATTCAAGGACGTATGTAGTGCTTAAGAGACGGCGACGGACTCACCATCTGTCACGTTAACACCAAATTATCTTCGGTGGAAAGAGGGTTCCTAAAACCTCTGCCTACCTCTCCGGGGACCCTTGTGGCAAGTTAGAACAGCAGTTTTATTGGCACGCTAGGTAGATACATACCTAGCAGAATGATAAAGATTACGACACCGGCGCCGAAGAGATATAGTTTATAGAAAACTTCATTTTTTATAGCATCTTCCAATCCGCTCAGTCCAGCGAAATTGGGATCCTTCAACCTCATACTGATTTTATTCGCTAAGCCCTCTCTGATTTGCTGCGTGAACTGTTCTTTGTCCAAATCAGACATCGCATTGAATTGTTCCATAACCCCTTTCAACTTATCACGGATCTCCTCAGATTCCTCGTCTTCTGGAGTAGTTGCCACCATTTTTTGCAGCACAGTCAACACGTCCATGTTTCTTATGGATTCGGTAATTTTTTCGCTTATAACACCTCCCAGATTCAAGCTCTGTGGCACGTCACTTTGGTCCGCCATTTTCTGTGTTCGATCGGGAAAATACTTGTCAATGTCAACATGAAGTTGTCAAATCGGTTAAAATACAAATTAAGTTGTAACAGTTTAAACTGCAAATTGTTGATAAATGCAATATTTCTTCTCTTGGCATTTCAAAAGGCAATTTCTTATTTTTAGTTTGATAAGAATAGTTTATACGATCGCATAATTAGATCAGTCACGTTACATTAAATTAAATTCACTTTAAATTAAAACGTTACAGAAGTATAGACCTAACTGAGATTATGCCTACTCATAACTATTTCAGAAATTATAAAAATATGATCATCGGTTATTAAAAAAATTACAGACTTTAATTGAGTATACAATAATTACAGATTATAATAAATTAAAAAGATTAATAATTCAACTCACCGCACTATCACTAACAACACCTTTAGATAAACTAAACAAAACACTGGTCATATATTTATCTTGCCCCGGCTTCAATTACGTGTCTCGATCCTATTGCATAGCAATGCGATAGCGACTGCGATTGTCAAAAAGATATGGTATCTTTGAGCGACTTTTTACCCCACATTACAAAATATGTTTTTTTAATAATATGCTGTTATCTTATTGGAGCCATTTTTAAGTCGCTAATTACTGGCCGTAATTATCAATACTAATACATCCATCATTTGGAGATCGAAGATTAATTGTAAAAAAATACATTCTGTTTTTTATGAAAAAGAACTAGCTGACACGGCAAATATGTTTTGCCATACAAATTATTTCTATTTATTGTTGTCCAAAACTTTTTTTTGTGTGTGGACCTCCCTTATCCCTTTAGGGGTATGAAAAATAGTTTACGTCCTACCGAACATACACCCAAAAAACCATAAAAATCGGTCAAGCCGACTCGGAGGTTTTTTTTTATGAGCAAGTGACACGAGAATTTTAATTTAATGGACAATATAGTGTATGAAAAAAATCTTTGGAAATTATTGAAGGGTTAGGATATGTATTATGTAATAATATCG
This sequence comes from Falcaria lacertinaria, assembly GCA_951449985.1. Lineage (NCBI taxonomy): Eukaryota > Metazoa > Arthropoda > Insecta > Lepidoptera > Drepanidae > Falcaria > Falcaria lacertinaria. The sequence goes on along the minus strand of OX602136.1, from coordinate 3,452,606 downwards.
TGTGGCGTAACGAGAATGGACAAGGTAAGACATTAGTTGATTGGAGGAAGTTTGAAAGTAGCTCCAGTGAAAGAAAAGTTGAAGAGCAAGCGTTTGTCATGGTATGGGCATGTTATGCGGAGGAATGAAGATAACGTGGTAAGAAAGGTTTTATGTATGAATGTGGACGGGTACAGGGGTCGAAGTAGACCTAAGAAAAGATAGAAGGACTGTGTGAAAGATGACATGGCCAGAAAGGAAGTGAATACAGAGATGACGGCTGATAGAGAAGGATGAAAGAGAAATACATATTGCGCCGACCACAAATATGGGATAAGGGCAGGAGAACGATGATCGTGTTATTTGGCACACACCACTAGACATACAACAATGTAATGTAACAGAATAGATCACCTTTGACCTTTGATCGTTGAACTGTTGCCAACTAGGCTAGATAGAAATGTCGCGTTTTTTACACCATTAATGTGGCAAGCAAGCATAGGGCCCATGTGATGGTTAGCGGTGGCGGTATCACTTGCGCGTTGCCGACCCTAAATTTAGCTAAAGATGTCACCCGCGTAGAAATTGCATCCACGCAATAAATATACCCTACGTTACTCCGTGATGTAGTGATAGTAAGATTTTCATTTTATTTTAATTTAATATGTATCTATGACGTCGTGAGGAAGCCATCTAACTGATAGTAAGTATCACGCCACAACAGATGCAGTTCCACCAAGGAGCTTTAATCGTAAAGTCCCGCGTGGCTGAACTGCGCTCGTCAGCCCGACACTTTAGTTCATAAATCTTCTTTGCCTAGTAATGTCGCTAACTACAGTACCCTCAAACCGGAACACAGTAACGCATACACAGTAGTGCTTGACGGCAGAATATCTGACAGTTGGACTAATTTAACTTTTCCAGAAAATACTATCCAAGAGACATGCACAAACGAGCTCCACCATCGACCAAATCTTCAATTACCATCAGATGAGATCGTGGTCAATCACTGGTCCATACCAAACATACCAAATAAAAAAGCCACATAAAAATTTATTCTTTTGTTATATTATGCTAATCATACTCATTTGTAAATTGAGTTATATGTGTAAATAATACTACGTAGAGTCAACTCCCTTGAAGCTAGAAAACACGCGACAGGGGCAAGCGGGTCAGTCAGGACACCAGCAGGCATCGGGGGCAGGAGGGGGACGCTGTCCTCCTTCACTCTGCAGCGGTGCCAAGGGAGATCCAGGGGGTCATGGTGGCCATGAACCCGTCCTGGGGTCTACCCATTCAAGTGGAAGAATTCAGAACTCGTTTCGATACAAGACAAAAGAGAAAAGAAAATAGATTTTTCATTTAAATTATTTAGACGTATAAAATTTAAATAAAATTTCTTGGTACTTCCATTTATTTTATTGTAATCTAAATTGGAGCGTGTCCTGACTAGAACCCGACCATTTGACCGTCCTGACTTGCAAGATATTCCGCCCTAGCAGCCGCGGCTGGCTTAAATGTAATAATTTATTGACTTATCAATATAATGATGCTACATATTTACACCGACATGTAAGTATAATATCGCACGATAAGCTGCCCCAAATACGATTGCAATTGCTCAAATAAACATTTGTATCAGCCTTGATTACATATTGTAGTTGAACCGAAACGATTTTTTGCCCGCTGCGCCAGAAAGAGGGTTATGTTTTTGGAATGTATGTTTGTTTATTTGTATTGCACGCTCTTTAGCCTAAGCGGTTTGATGTATTTCAGCATGAAAGGTGTCATTAGAATCGTCTTAATTGTGAGACTGACAATTAGTATAGTAGAGAATACAGCATTTCTCTGGTGTTTTTTTTAAATCGGTCCTATATTTTTGAGTTCACTGACCCTTCCAAATCTAATGATCCTGGTATCCTGATATCCTAATAACCTGAAAATTAGGATAATGTTATGAAATTTTCGTATCGACATCGGTTCTTAGCACGCGTATAAATCAGATGTTCAGAAGTCGGTCAAAATTAAGTTAGAAGATTCCGTTGCATTGAGAGACATACATAGCTAATTTTAAGGTATTAAAAATAATACAAAAAAACCCACGAAAAGATAGGCAAAGGTGTAACAACACCCACTTTTCAACGCAGACCATTTGGTGCCAACGTGACAGATGGTGAGTCCGTCCAGTACGTCGACGGCGCCGTCTCTTAGGCACTTAGTTAATAACGGTATAATTGAAGATTTGTAAGCACACTTACTTATAATAGCGAATAGAGCCAACACGAAAAAAACCGCTAAAAATCCTCCATTGCTTATACCACCAAACACTTGGGGAACATCTGATAGTAACATTTTCCTTAGATTTTCCTTTACATCTTCAGCCAGCTCCGAAGCATCTAGGAGTTCCAACATCTCTTTCCTGGATGGCATTTTAGTTGGATCTCCGGTAGAGCCGATGAGATTCTTCAACTGGTCATAGCTTTCTGGGTCTAAATCTGCCATTTCCAGAAATATTCCTCTAGTTTCCAGAAAGTTTACAAAATGCACTAGATTTTTCCAGATGTTAATTACAAAAAAAAAAATTCGTTCGGTAAAACTTTTACTGAGCCGAGTTTTTGTTCCGATAAAGAATGTAAGTAAATGCGGGCTGTTCTTTTATCTGAACACAGCGAATAAAATTATCAACAGAATTGATATAGAGTCTAGGGACGTGGTGACGACGTGGCAACTTCATAGTTTGGTGTAAGATAAAAGCGAAAAGCGATAATCGATAGCCAGTACCGATGTTTATATCCTCCTTCGATTAATAATTATCATATAAAAAAATACCTAAGGAAATATCGATGATCAAATAAATTAGTTGGAACTTTACGAACGCAGTGACGCCGGTTAAAACTACGCCTTGCACACAGTCACACGCACACCTACAACGAAACTACGCCTTTCACGTGAAACCGGCCTCTTCATTGTTCGCAAAATTACATCAATTTTTTTATTTGATCTGTTTATCACGTCATGTTGACGAGGTACTTACTCAATGATGGAGGGGGTCAAGAGTACTCGGAAGCTGCGGGCATGTAATGTAGGTATGAAGAGTGTAATATTTTATAGAAATCAAACCACGTCCGTACGTATTGACATTTATTAAGTGACAGCCCGCCATAATCAGTGTTGCCACATACATTACACTCCGCCTCACTAAATTAATACTTATGCTAAACTTAATCTACTTTATATTTATTAGGAACTATACTAAAAACCTTATTCTAAGCACAACAAGTATAAACAATATGTATGAAAGCATTGACATTTTATATTGAAGATATGAGTACTGACACTACCATAACATAATATTTACAGTTTATAATCCGGCTTATTTATTAACCGACATTGTCGAACCGGTCGGGCACGGGCCACGGGCGTATTGAATTGAGGCGATGAGTATTGCTCCCCCGGGGTAGCCGGAGTGGCCTCTGCTGGTGCCGGGTGTTCCACCGCTGAGCACGGCGACCCCATCTCCTCCGCCGACTCCTCGGACACCCGCTCGGGACTGACCTCCCCACCCGACGGAACGTCTTTTAGAGAATCTGTGCTTGACTGCCGACCTAGATTAGATGTAGTTGACGCGAGCGATAACCTTCCGTCACTTAACCGTTTACGTAGCTGATCGATGTGCTTATGTATCAGTTCCCCATCCTGACCTAACACTTTAAAATTCCCGGACCCCAACACGTCAACAACGCGACCTGGAACCCATTTTCCCCCCTTTAAGTATTGCCGATACCATACCTCTTCCTGCCTTTCCAGATTCCTACTGACTCCCCCCGCTGCGTCCTGTTGGCGCTGCTGGGCGCGACGCACCTGACCTTCCCTGTCTGGTTTAATGACATCCAATCGTGTTCGTATGCGCCGGCCTAACAACAGCATCGCCGGGCTTTCTCCCGTCGTTGAGTGTTCGACATTCCTGTAGTATATTAAAAACGCCCATAATGCCCTATCTATATTTTGTTTTTCTTGTATCGCCTTTTTTATAACCCTTTTCAGCGTTCTGACTGCGTTTTCGGCCAGACCATTGGAAGATGGGTGGTAAGGAGCCGTGAAAACGTGTTCTATGCCGTTGTGCTTATTATAAAATTCAAATTCTTTCGAAGAGAATTGCGCTCCATTGTCCGTAACGATTTGCCGAGGTAGACCCCATCTGCTGAATAATTCATTCAGTCGATCAATTAAACAAGTGGCGGTGATATTTGTCATACTGAACACCTCTATCCACTTGGACATGGCGTCCACTACGACCAAATATGTTTTCCCTGCGATGGGCCCCATGAAGTCCAAGTGCAGCCGCGACCACGGGCGCGCGGGCCAGGGCCACATGCGCAGCGCGTGGCGCGGCGGCGCGTCCGCCTGCGTGGCGCATGCCGCACACTGCCGGCACGCCCACTCCACCGCCTCGTCCAGGCCTGCCCACCATACGTAGCTCCGAGCTAGTGCCTTCGATTTAACTATTCCCATGTGAGGTTCATGAATCATCGCCAAAATTTTATCCCGACAACTTTCCGGTACAACTAATCTATGACCCCACATTATACAGTTTAACTCCTCATATAATTCCTTCCGCCTATTCCAATACGGCTGTAAATTCGTAATTTCACATTGCTCTGGCCAACCGTCGCGAATGTAGCACATAACTTTCGATAATATTGGGTCTCGCATTGACTCCCGTTTAATATCGTTATAATTTAATGACAATGCTTGTTGCACAAAGTGTAAATACGTTTGCTCCGGTGCGGTCACCCCACTGTGTTTAGTATCATTGAGCGGCAGCCGCGAGAGACCGTCCGCCCCATTCTCGTTGGTACGGACATACTCTATGTCGAATGAATATGCCGATAAAATAATAGCCCATCTTTGCATACGGCTAGCCACCATAGTCGGTATTCCCGTATTCGGCCCAAAAATTGACACTAAAGGCTTGTGGTCCGTTCTCAAAGTAAAGTGCCTACCATATAAATATTGATGAAACTTATTCATACAAAAAATAATAGCCAGCGCCTCTCGATGAATTTGCGAGTAGTTTTTCTCAGCATCGTTCAAAGTGCGCGACGCGTAAGCGACCGGGCGCTCGCCGCCGCCGCGGCCGTCGTCGACCACCTGGGACAGCACCCCCCCGACGCCGCGCGCGCTCGCGTCGCACGTCACTATCAACGACTTCTTAGAGTCATAATGCGCTAACACCTCTGCACTAGATAATATTTTTTTAATTTGGTTAAATGAATTTTCGCAGTCTGAGGACCAGTACCATTGTTTATCTTTCTTGAGTAATTCGTATAGCGGGACTAGCCTCTCACTCATATTTCTAACAAATTTGCCGTAGAAATTTATCCATGTTAATGGTTTTATTATCTATCTCGACGGATAAACTTACCGGCCGATAATCATTCAAACACATGTGGTGGAAGTCCTCCTCCAGAATTTCGTCCTCATGAAGGGTCTCCTCCGCCCCACCATAGTGAAACGGGGCCGAAGCAGCCCCGCCGGATGCCCTACCGCCAAATCCCGGGCACACGCGTCGCAGATGCCCCGTGCGTTTACACATGCTACACACATAATCCCGGAAACGACACTGAGAATAACTATGTGTGGTCGCTCCGCAGCCTTCACAATTATACAGGTGGCCTCCTCCATCCCCCTTTGCATTACCACTGCCGCTTTTCCGCGCAGTGCTGATCTCCTCGACCGCCGCTCCCCGCGCCTGTCTTCCCGCTCCCCGAGCTCTCGATGCTCTCGCTCCGTTCCCGCGCTATCCCCGCACTGAACGCACTCCCGCGTTGCTATGTGCTAACGCATGTAATGCCGTAGATTCCACGGCCCTGGAACTGTTTTCCTTACACCCTGTCGATGCATTCAACTCCACCGCGGCCGCATCCCGCTCTGCCGCCTCGAGGGAATTCGCAATCTTCACTGCACTAGCGTAGGTCAGCGTGTCGTCTTCTGCGAATAACCGTTGCCTTATGACATCGCTTCGCAACCCGCACACGAACTGGTCTCGAAGGTTCTCACTAAGTGTCCCGCCAAACTTGCAATTCCGAGCCAGTCTCTGTAGTTCCGCTATATAGTGAGCAATATTTTCCTCGCTAGCTTGCCTTCGCTGTCTAAACCGATATCTCTCAGCGAGTACGGACGGTGTCGGTTGCAGATGCTGACGTAGAAATTCCACTGCGTCTTTATAAGACAACTCCGCTGGTTTTCTGGGACTAGCCAGGTTTGCTAACAACTCATAGGCATCATTGCCCATCACAGCGATAAGTGTCGGCAGTTTAAGCTCCGCTTTTACGTGGTTAACCAAGAAATACATCTCTAACCTCTCCACGTACGACGACCAGGCGCCGCTTCCTACATCGAACTCACTAACTTTTCCGACAGACATTTTCAAATTTGTCAATAGTTAATACACTGCAAATTCATAATAAATTAAGTTCACACGCGTATAATCAGCCTCGTTTGCCACTGTAATCTTTTATAGAAATCAAACCACGTCCGTACGTATTGACATTTATTAAGTGACAGCCCGCCATAATCAGTGTTGCCACATACATTACATATTGATGAATGTAGAATAAAGAGGTGTGCAAGAATGAAATGGCACTCCACTCACTAATAACAACATCTAAAAAATATACGTGACTTAAATTTTGTACCATATTTTGAAGAAAACCCCATCCTTTTGACCTATCTATTTCTATCCTTTAGTAGTTAGTGATATGAAACATGAAATGGTGAACAAATACTAGATTATAATCAAACCTCAAAAAGTTTATAATTTAAACATCATCTTATATTACATATTATGTCAACACAAGTGTATTAAAATTATAAAATTCAATAGAGTCGTAAATTATGGTAAGCAAACTGACTTTGTCTGCACTCTGCATAATGGTCGGCCAAAGGAAATTAGAAATAATCTAAATTACACCTTAATATTTAACATATTAAGTAAATTGTTGGGTGCTACGAAGGAGACACTATTTCGAAAAGTAGCCTGCAGCAGTGTATTTTGATATACCTAGCTGCATATAGACAATATGCAAGATGTTTTATTAAAATTAGGTTGTTTGGAAGAGATAGTTTTAGCAAAAGGCTCTGTTATCTAGTTTTAAGGGAATCTATATATGTAAATAATTAATCCATATTTCCCTTGGTCAGGACATCGCCAGTGAACGGCTAGACCGATTTTGCAAATTCAATTATTTTTTTTGTCGGAATATTCATATAAAATGTTTTATTTTAATTACTGGAACATTTTTGATTTCATGATAAATCAAAGGGTTTTCTCTATACTGTATTTTACATATGAATTCATAGTTAAGACAGGACAAAGTCTGTTTGGAACAGCTAGTGTGCATATAGTTAAATGACAGAATCTACCAGCAGATTTGGAGGGTAATTTTTGCTGAGAAGAATCTGGCAAGGAACTCAGCAAATACTCCTTTCATGTGACCTATGGTACATCAATATTTGTAAAAACAAACATTAACCCTTAAGCAAGGATAAATGTTGCGAGGTGTGGCAGCATAATTTTGCTGCCTGAACAACATATCCATCCTCTAGCTCAGAAAACTATACACAAAAACACAACACTCTGAGTATTATTCAACTGTGATCTATAAGGTGGAGGGTACGGTCCCCAGTAAAGCAGTCTATTTTGTGGAAAATCCCTAGATATCCTAACTCTCTTTTTATAGTTTTTTATGATGGTATGGTTACTGAGCTTCTGCTGAGTTGAGAAGTTATGTTTATTAGTACAGTACAGGCTGGGATCTGAAGGCTGACCAACTCATTGATAGGTGGTCTCTACAACAAAACAGCTAAATCAATTAAATATTTTTGTTTACAATAAATAAAAGTAGGGTAAAGCAAAAATAAATGCATAGATTAGAATGTTGTTCCTATTTTAAATACGGTAGGCTTTGGATTAAGTAAGAAATTGAAAAATATCGACATTTATTTTATTGCCTGAAATTAAAACCGAACGTATTGTACTTTTTAATAATCCTATTTACCGAATATGTAAACATATAAATAACGTTTCTTACCTGATAAACTCGCAACAATGATGCCAGGGATAATGAAAACAGAATTAGAAAATGCATGTTCCAAGGGCCCATCCTGCCCTCCACTTAAATCCACCATATTCACAATAATACTTAGATGGACCCGCTTAATACTGCACGGTACACGTCACTTATTTAATTCAGATCACATAAAATGCCATAACTTTCACCTGTGATGGGAGTTCATTTAAAAAAAACATGAAAAATACTTCAACCCGGGCTGAAAACAGCAATTCCAACTTGCAAACAAAAGCGATTGAATTGACAAATGACAGATGACATTTGATTTGACGTATAGGCTGCGCTCCATAAAATGAATAGTACCGGTTTTTATTACTGATATAGGTATACAATATTCGTAATTGTTAAATTTCCTGTAATACATAATTTTTTTTCTAGTTCGACCATCTCCTCTAGGGAAACCTGTGAAATCTATAGTCTAAATTAGTAATTTGTTAGATACATGACAGATAGAATTCTACCATCGTAAAAATTCAATTGTCATGTGCATAGCTTGGCAAAAACTTTTTGAACTTTTTAACTTTGAAACGGAACTAATAGTTGGCTACTGGCAACCTTCACAAAATTGAATGCAAATAATCCAATAATCCATGTTATGAAATAAACCAATCAAGATGGTTCATGCTCTCTATAGTAAGTCCTTTGATTATTAGCAAATGTATCATCATCATTCTCCTGCCCTTATCCCATATTATTTGGGGTCGAAGTAGTCTCTGTATTCACTTCCTTTGTGGCCATATCATCTTTCACACAGTCCATCCATCTTTGTGTGTTTATTTTTTGAAACCAGTGGGAATAAAATGTAACACTTGACTATAAACATAAATTTTATTATTTGAAAATACACAATTTATGTATATTTTTGGCCTTAAAATAACATAAGTGTACACAATACTTAAACAAAAATATTTCCACTAACGAGACAATATCGATACAACAGTTCTTTACCCTATAATACACAACTATAATATATTATAATCAATAAAATTTAGGAGTAAATATTACAGTTATGGAATTAGTATACTAATGATATTGGAATGTATGAATTAAATTCATTGATGCTGCAATGTCATCCTAAAATCTCCAAAAGTTTATAAAGATCAAATATGATTTGTATATCTATAAATTCAGTAGATTTCAAAACTTTTTTATACATAATATGCAAGAGATTTATGATTTTCTTTATTTAAAAATACACAATTTGAAGTCCCTCAATTTTAAAAAGAATTATCACAGAATAATTTGAGGTGAACTTCAAATATTCGAAATGATAATTAAAACATTTTGGTCCCTAGTAGCTTACATTAGTCGTTTTTACCAAACATTATATATTATTGTTTTAATATTTTATACATGCTATATCATTTGTTTGTTATTTTTTATTATTTATTGTCTTTTTGTTAATAATTTTATGAATATTCAAGGCACTTGTGGATGGACATTGAGCTTTTATTTAAAGAATATCTATAATAATAATGTTTTGTCACATTACTGGCTTTTGTAAATCAACAAATTTAATACATAATGTAGGTATTACACAATAAAAATGAGAGTTATCCTAATAATCTACTATCACGTATAATCAAATACAGTTTGTAACCAATAACATGGCAACACATGTGTTTTCAAAAAACAATAAAAAATTGTGTAAATCGTCTTTTTGAATTCAGGCAACACTTCCAGCTACATTTTTAATTCATCATTTATTTATGGGTATATTTTTTTAAGTTATTGCATTACGTAAACCTTAGTTGCCTGGATTTCAATGAGGATTGTGTACAAACATATATTTTCCGCTAATTTCTTTAACTATTTTAATATATGTAGAATAGTTTGAAATTTAATTCTTCTTCAGTGGATCAAGGTTGTCTATTGAAAAATCATCGTTTCCAAATGTGATTCCTCGACTGAAACCGTCCTGTAAACAAATAAAAGATATTTTCAATAAATATATTGAAAAAGCTACTTATCCCACTAAATTTAATTTTAACGCTAGATTTCTATAACATTTTTCTCTAAGTTTCAATAATATGCCAACTTTACCATCGACGGAGAGACCTACCATCGTACCATCCGCCAGTAAGCGGTTACCAAGACACTTGCAACACTAGTCTCATACAACCATATTTTGTAATGCATTCCACGCGTCATTCAGTCCATCAGATTCCCAAGGAAGTACAATATAGCAATCTCCAAGAAAGGCGCCGGGGCTTGAAGCCGGACGCAGTTATTGTACCATAGAAGCGTTTTATCATAATTAATAATATTCATGTATTGTACATTTAATAAGTTGGACAGAAATGGTAACAACAAACGGACGTTTATAAGTACGATTGACAATAGGAGGGGCAACATGATTGGCCATTTGTTACGACATGACGCATTTATACGAAATATCATAGAGGGAAAGATCGAAGGAAAGCGTGGCAGAGGAAGGCCAAGGATAAGTTACCTGCAACAGATAAAGACGAAGGCTAACGTTATGTCGTACCAAGAGGTCAAAGCGATGGCTAACGATAGAACGGTTTGGCGATTGCTCCACCGACAAGAGCCTAGCTCTTAAATATATGATGATGATGTACATTTAATAAAATTAAAGTGGATATTATTGTTAGATATCACACTAATATTATAAATGACAAAGTTTGTGTGTATGTTTGAACCCTTTGAACGTCACAACAGCTGAAGGGATTTTTATTAAATTTGGAATGGTGGTAGCTTATAGGCTGATTTTCTAGTTTTTGTATCTAGAAAATAAAAGATAAAATTGCTAAAGTGTTCAATGATAGAAAAGAGTGCTCGAAATCGGCTGGCATGTATGAAAAGATTGATGAATGTAAAAGAAGCAAAAGAGGTGTGAAAGTCAAGAGAGAAATGGCGCTCTATACACTCTGCCTACCCCGTGAGGGACTTGGCGTGATGATATGTATGTATGTACTTTTAAGAAATTGTTTCTTAAATATTTAAATTGTATCGTTCAGTAGTCGAGAAAATAGTACATGCGAGCGAAGCCGCGGATAAAAGCCAAGTAATATATGTATCACTTTAATTGGTTACGTCAATGTTAATTGCTCTAAGTACCTACTGCTATTTAGGAAACTATTCACATACACTCCGATTATAACTTACCGATCGTCAAGCTGTTGAGACAAAAACAAGTGTTCAGGTGAGTGAAATAGATTAAAATTACAATAGTAACTATATGTATTAGACATGATTAAATTAATATTATTACGTAGAATATTATTGATATGTAACATCTTTCCTCTCGCTCTCCTGCAATGTGACGGAAGTGTTTTACAGGAAGCGCGATATTTGATTTGACCAATGAGCGAGCGTGGAAGGCCGTCAGATGTGTAACAACTCATCATATGCGACTGTTCTAGGGCTCGTTCGTTTCGTTCGGTTCTATAATACATCACTTACCATTACCCTCAACTGATTGGGGCTCGATGTCTTGTAACAATGTCTTTTTAATCGTTTTGGTATTGTATTTTAAGTTAATTAATGCTTGGCAAAAAAGTTTAGAAACTAAAATATTTTTTTGACCACTGGCAACCTTCACAAAATGGCATCCATGTTATGACGTTCTCTTTAAACAAACCATTCAAGACGGATGATGCTCTATATGCTCTATACGAGCTGCGGCGGGTTGCCATACGAACGACACAGTGGCGCCCCTATTATTATCTACTCTTTTGGCAGACTACAAATTGTTTAAACACTAACCTTCATCTCCGTAATCGTTTTGTCTAGGAATCCGTTGAAGCTGCTGTCCAGATCTACCGTTTGTTTCTCGCTCAAATTCCCAAATCCATTGAACGAATTCCCAAATCCATTTCCGAAAATATTACCAGCTTTCTGAGTGTCGAAGGGGTCATAACCGGTGAGGCCGTTGGTGAATGACGTATTAGTGTTGAAAACCGATGTTTGGAGGTTGAAATCGCTAATGTCATAGTTCGGTTTTGTGGTGGATTGTGGCGCGAAAGGCGATTGAATGGTTTGCTGTGGTAGAGTCTGTGGCAGGGAGAATGGGGCGGATCCGAAGAGGTCGTTGCCGTTTATTGGTTGGGTTGGTTGTGGTTGCTGCTGGTTTGGTTGCGGTGGTGTGCTTTGACGCTTCGACACTTTTGGGGGTGGAGCCACTGGAACGTAGAATTAAACGTTTTTATTTCATCTCAACTGAATGAGCTTGGTTTTGTCTTAGATTTTACGTTATAATAAGACATATTTCTACACTATTGTTTTATATTATCTGCACACTTTATTGTCTCCTTAAATCTCCTCCGACGAGACCGCTGGTCTAGTGTTTAGTATACCTGACTGCTGCACTAGAGGTCGCGGGTTCGATTTTTTTGACAGATTTATGTGACAAATATGCTTGCCTTGCGTCTTGGTGTTTGGTATCTGTTATAAGTATGTATTTACGAACAAAAAGTATTATATCAGCTGCTGGTTTCCATAGTATAAGCTTTGCTTAGTTTGGGGCCAGATGGCGCTGTGTGATAATATCCAAGCATTATTATTAAATATTCTGTAATGTATATTCTGTAACCTATTTAAAAACATGTTTATCAGTAGAAACTTTGCGTTTAAGTGTAAATCAATCCCGTAAACTCTTAAATAAGGTAAGTAAGGTTGCAATTTCCACGACGATACGCTGCGCAAGTTTTGCTGCTAGCACAGTGAGTCCTCATCAACAAGGTTGGGAACTCGTTAGTGATATCCCTAGTATTGCTAGCGGCTATAGGCTACGTCGACTGCTTACCATCAGTTGGGACTTATGCTTGTAAAAATGTATGTTTCTCAAAAAACTAATGATAAATCTTTAAACTAAAGTTTTTGAAACAAAGGTGGCATGAACTGAATAACTAAAATTTCTTTTCAATCTAATGCTTGAATTGTCTTTCATTATTAAATATGTATTAAATTTTCTAATTAATTTTAAAAGACACTCACAAGGTGGAGGAGCGGGCGATACTGCACTCACAATCGGCGGCGACGAGAAGCGGATACCCGACTCTGCCTCAAACGCGCGGGGGTCGAAATCTAGAATTAATATTAACAGTTTTAACCTTAACTCAAAATCTACTTTGGTGTCACTTCTGTTGTACGAAATCATTAAACTAAACAAACTTGACAGGTCTAAAAGTATTGCCATCCTTATTTAACCCCGCGCATGAGAAAGGGATAGCAAGACTTTAAGACCTGTCAAATTAGTTAAGTTTAGTAATTTTGAACAACAGAATCGACACCTTGACTAGACTTTACAAATAAGTACTTCCAAATCGTCAGAATCTACCATCGGATTCGGAAGGTCGTTTTTGTTGAGACGAATCCGTTAAGAAACTCAGCAATGACTATGTTCAAATAAACCATATAATTTACATTTAAAGACCGCAGACCGCAGTCATATAACACTATTTTGATGTAGTGTTTCTGAGTTGAATAGATTGTTAGAGCTCCACGAGGATACGCTGCGCTAGTAGTAAGGATATACTGCCAGCACAGTTAGTCCTCATCAGCAATAGGGTTGGCAACTCGTTAGTGATATTCCTGGTATTGCTAGCGGCTATAGGCTACGGTGAGTATCAGGTAGGTCGTACGCTTGTGTGCCACCTTAGTACACACTGCACGGTGCCTACCTAGCTGGATTCTTGCATTAAAAAGACTACCATCTAGTATAATATTTTTTATTCTAGTAAGTAGTAAGCAAATATTTATTTATTTATTTGATACTAGCGGCCCGCCCCGGCTTCGCACGGGTAGACATTGATATCAAATATTTTGTCTACCCGAGCTTAGCCGGGGCGGGCAGCTAGTATAATATATAGCCTGTGTTACTCAGTGATGATGTAGCTTTATAATGAAAAAAGAATTATTATAATCGGTCCAGTACTTTTTGAGTTTATTCGTTACATACAAAAATACAAATCTTTCCTCTTTATAATATTAGTATAGATAAGATAATGCACAACACAAATAAGTAACATGTTAATTGCTAAAAAAAAAAATAAGTTGCATCCCACAGTTTGCAGGCAAATAAGATTGTGTAGCTTGTTAACATTGAATTGAAGCAATAATACAATGAATTAATTTCTATATAGATTACATCAATATGGCTATCAAATATATCTGTCATGATTTTCCAAAACAGTAGATAATTAATATAGTAAAATAAGTAAAATATATAATGTCGAAAACTCACCACTGTCAGAATCTGAATCAAGCAGTACGCCTTCCAGTCTGCGGCCTACCACGGGGTTCTTACTCGTTGACAGATCTCCGAGGAGCTTACTGCGAAATTAACATCCATACTGGTACTAATTCTGTTCTACGAAAACATTAAACTTAACTAATTTGACAGGACTTAAAGTATTGCCATCTTTATTTAACCTTGAACATGAGAAAGGGATAGCAAGACTTTTAGACCTGTCAAATTAGTTAAGCTTAGTGATTTTGTACCACAAAATCGACACCATTTATTTACTACTTACTAATATTGTAAATGAGAATGTAACTCGTTTGCTTGCAACATTTCACGGCTAAACGGATCTTAATGAAATTTGGCAATGAGATAGATTATAACCTGGGGAAGGACATAGGCTGTCTTTATCTAGAACCACGCGGGCGAAGCCGCGGGTAAGAGCTTGTTTTCAATAAACACTTTTTTTTTTTACCTTGGCAAAACACCGGTTTCCAACTCTTACATTGTCAAAAACCTAACTGTCATCTATTATTAGAAACATCGGTTTTTTGACGTAATAGGGTTGGATACTGATGTTTCAAGAAATTGAACACACTAAGAGAAGGCTATATTTGGTACTAATGTACAAGACAAGGACACAGCTATACAAATTTTGTCCAATACCGCGTGCATGTTTTTCACGTTGCGTAAAATACTTTATGTAACGTAACCTATCTTTTGGTTCAGCTAAGCGGGGAAGTCACTTGTGTGTCAGCACTGTTCGCACGGACGCACACATTGATAACTATCTCCATCACTGTCTAGCGCATGCGGTATCTTCGACTTGGTTACTCAGTCTACGGCACAAACCCAAAGTTTTCATGCAAAGGAAATTGAACCATACTCACCCAGTACTGAAGTTTGGTTTTCCGTTGTGCGTGGGCGGCGGTGTTGCCAGCAGCAGGTTATTGTCGTTACTCGAGTTAAAAGTATCTGTCGAATTGTTTGACACCGCGTCTTTGGCTGGAATAGGAGAAAAAAGTTATATTATTTTATTCCGAGGCAATTCTAGGTTATCTGCAAGGGAACCGATTGGTATTGTATATTATCTGTGATTTTGATGTATAGGGTTAAAGCCGTGGTAGCCATGTGGTTGAAGCAACGGCCTGTCATCTGATGGGCCCAGGTTCAAACCTCGGCCTGTACCAATGAGTTTTTCTAAGCTTAAGTACATTGATTAATCACAATGTATAATTTTAGGGTCGGCAACGCGCGAGTTATATCCGTGGTGTTGCAAGCGTCTATAGGCTGCGGTAACCGCTTGCTGCATGCCGCGGGCCGTATGCTTGTTTGCCACCTTAGCGGTATATATTAGGTCCTTACATATGAAATTGGCGTTTTGTATGGGAGGAACAAAAAGTCGAATATTTTTTAATATAATATATTTAATTAATCAAAGTATGAACCATTATTTTCTATGCACTTTTGCCATCTCATAGGTAGTTCATTGATCCCTTTACTAAAAAAACCAGTCGGACGGGAATCAATAAAATCTTTGAAGGCGATTTGGACTGCCCCATCGGAGTTGAATTTTTTCCCTTGCAAGAAGTTATCCAAATTTCGAAAAAAATGGTAATCTGTTGGAGCAAGGTCCGGGGAGTACGGAGGATGTCTTAGACTTTCCAATTGAAGCTCTTCTAATTTAGTAGCCGTCTGTAGCGCAGTGTGTGGTCTAGCGTTGTCGTGAAGCAGCAGTGGCGTGGAGCGATCGACCAGCCTAGGTTGTTTAGCCGCTAGCTTTTCCATCATGGTTTGCAATTCCTGACAATAGACATCAGCCGTAATAGTCTGGCCAGATTTGAAAAAACTGTAATGAACAATACCGGCACTAGTCCACCAAACGCTTACAAGTAACTTTTTTGGGGTTAATTTTCGCTTGGGGCAGGATTTGGCTGGCTGGCCAGGATCTAACCATTGCGCTGAGCGCTTCCGATTATCGTAAAGAACCCATTTTTCATCACAGGTAATGATTCGGTTTAAAATACCTTCATTATTGTGCCGGTTTAGTAATGTAACGCAGCAGTCGACGCGCGTTTGCCGGTTTGTTTCAGTCAATTCGTGAGGTACCCACCTTTCAAGCTTTTTAATCTTCCCAATTTGCTTCAAGTGAATTAAAACAGTTTTATCACTAACATTGCAGCCTGCAGCTAACTCGGACGTGGTTTGCGATGGATCCGCTTCCACAATAGCCTTCAACTCTTCATTATCAACTTGAGTCTCAGGCCGTCCACGGGGCTTGTTCTGCAGGTCGAAATTTCCAGAACGAAAACGTTGGAACCAAAAACGAACTGTGTTTTCTTTTGCAACACGACCGCCATACACATCATTCACCCTTCGAGTTGTTTCCGCAGCACTAGTGCCACGGCGGAACTCGTACTCGTAAATAATGCGATATTTAAGGTTTTCCATTTTGTAAAATGAGTGACGCAAACAGAAAAAACAGAAGAAAAAAAACAAATGAATGACGATCATCGAAGCACAAATACATGAGTCTATAGCTGTACAAATTTGAATTTGGAATTCCTTACCAAAGAGGAGAAATTCGTGATTAAAGTGGCCAGTACGAAAAACGCCAATTTCATATGTAAGGACCTAATATATTTTTTAATATTAAAATAAGAGTGGTTGGGCTAATTGGGATATCCCATGGATGTTCCCATTAATAATGGAGCTGCCCGACTGGGGACTGTACATCACTTTACAGAAGACCGCAGTCAAATAACGCTACTTTAATGTAGTGTTGTTTCTGCGGTAAGGTTGCCAGTGCTCCACGAAGAAACGGTGCGCTAGTAGTAATGTTGCTAGCATAGTCAGTCCTCATCAACAACATGGTTGACAACGCGTTAGTGATATCCCTGGTATTGCTAGCGGCTATAGGCTTCGGTGACTGCTTACCATCAGGTGGGCCGTATGTATGTGTGCCACCTTTGTAGTGATATAAAAGAAGTTTTTATTTTAACACATACCATATATTGAACATATTTTGCGCAAAGGATCAACATTGCCGTACAGCGGGGCAATGCTGCCAGCCTTCTTGGCACCCTTCCGCGTGATAACAATTTGGGAAAAGGAAGTGCTTTATTTATTAGCCTAGACTTTACAAATAAGTACTTTTAAATCGTCAGAATCTACCACTCTATTCGGAAGGTCGTTTTTGCTGAGACGAATCCGGTAAGAAACTCGGCAATTACTATTTTCACACAAGAGTTTTATTTATTTTAATTTCTTATATAAGGTTAGTTTTAGTTTAAGACCGTATTATTATTATTGTCCCATATATATCATTTAAATTATTGAATAAATTGAATATTACACATAGTTACCTAATTCAGGTGTTTTCTTTCCATTTTGAGCGCTGAACCCGTTGGCCATGGTGAGGCTGGCGAGCTGCTTCTCCAGCTCTTGGGGCGGCTGGAACTCGGTGATGTCCGCCAGGTGGTGGCGCGACAGGTAGGCAGACAGGTCGTCTTTGTAAGTTATCTTCGATAACTCCTGGAAAATGTTAATTCTTTCATCATCATCATCTATTTAAGAGCTAGGCTCTTGTCGGTGGAGCAATCGCCAAGCCGTTCTATCGTTAGCCATCTCTTTCACCTCTTGGTTAATTCTTTACTAAGTATAAAATAAAGTCGCTTCTGCTATCTCTTCGCTTAGATCTTTTAAACTATCTTTACTATCTCTCTTTTGTCCGTCATTAATCATAACACAGATTACAAAAAATACAGAAGTGAAACTACCTACTTATAGATAAAAGACCTGACCCAAGCCAGAATCACGCGGCAGCGTGCCAAAAATGCTGGCAGCATTGGCACATTGGCAATGCTGATTCTATGTTACATGAAAAAAAAAAGACAGAGCACTGAGCTTCTTGCCGGTTCTTCTCAGGTGGCTTTTTTTTCCAACCAGTGGCAATTTAGACCTTCATAAGTGCCTTATTAGGGCTTAAACTGAATAAATGATTTTCGATTTTGATTCTATGAGCATGGTATGTACCAGAGTACCAGTACGCCTGTCACGAGTTCCAACTCATAGTCATTTTGAAATATATTACCTGTAAGCGCGTCTTGTAAGCGTTCATCTGCAGTTCGAGTCTCTTATTCTGCAGCGTTAACTTCTGCAGCTCTATGTATTTACCGTTGTCGGTCAGGAACCGCCTGGAATAAATATAATGTTATTTAATATAAATTAATAATCGAACATTACCACTAAGCAGAGATTGTCTGTGGGTGCTAGATGACTGATAGAATACTTTGATTTCTTAATTTATTTTGTAAGCGCATACTTATAATATCAAACATCTGGATGGGTGGGACATCCTCGTCGATGGTGAAAGGTGCTATGGGAGATGAAGGTGCGATAGTAGATGAAGGTGCGTAGCTGGATGAAGGTGAGATGATTGAACGAGTTGAGATAGTAGATGGAAGCGCGATGGTAGATGGAAGTACAATGGTAATTGAAGGTGGCGCAGCTAGATGCAGGTGCGATGGTTGATGAAGTTGCGATGATCGATGAAGTTTTTTTTTTACCACTACGGCGGCAAACAAGCACGGCCCGCCTGATGATAAGCGGTTACCGCAGCCTATGCACGCTTGCAACACCAGGAGTATCAGGCGCTCTTCACACCTTTCTTGAAGAAGGTGCGATGGTAGATGTAATTGCGATAGTAGATGAAGTTGCGTTGGTAGATGGAGTTGCGATAGTAAACGAACCTGTACGCCAAATCGAAGGCCTGGCCAATGGTCAGGGTGATCTCTGAAGCCAGCTTGGTGGATATGAAGACGAAGCACTCGTGTTTCTCCGGCTCGCTGTGACCGTTCACCCCGTTAGCGATGCCGCCCTTGGCTATGAAGGAGAAGTACTTCTTTGCGCCCTTGTCGTCTGCACAGTACGATATCCGATGCAGCGGGAACTGGTGCATTATGTTGTTTGATCGAGGCTCCTGGAAGAAGAGAAGAAATATGGCTTAGAGATTGACGTTGAAAAGAGATCAAGACCCGATTTCTTTCGGTTCTTCTCAGGTGGCTTTTTTCCGAACCGGAGTTATTTAGAACTTCATAAATGCCTTATGAGGGCCTAAACTGAATAAATTATTTTTGATTTTGATTTTGATTAGAAATTGCTATCCAGTACCATTTCAATCCAAGTGGATTTTTGCTGGATTGACATTTTAAATCTGGTTGGATCCAGCCCGGGTCCAGCATCTATACGAATATTAAGTATGTAAAACAAAATTGTTCCGTACGGATAGGGTACGAAACAATCTGTAGATGAATCGGAGCATCTTGCTGGCATTCTGCTGTCTGTCCGTATGTGACGGATTAATCATACGGTAACGAAATGGTTTGTTTGATACATAATCACATGCGGCTGGAGTCGCGGTCAGAATGAGTGCCTATCTGATGGTAAACAGTCGCCATAGCCTATAGACGCTAGCAATACCAGGGGTATTACTAACGCGTTGCCAACTATGCCTATTATTGTTGATGACTAACTGGTGCAAATTCTGTTGTTTAAAATTACTAAACGTAACTAATTTGACAGGTCTAAGAATATTGCCATCCTTATTTAACCCCGCACTTGAGAAAGGGATAGCAAGCCTTTTAGACCTGTCAAATTAGTTAAGTTTAATAATTTTGAACAACAGAATCGATATCAATTTGTCTTTACTGCCAGATAGCGTATCCTCCTAGATCATGGCAACCTTTCTTACCGCAGAAGCACAACACCATCAGAGTAGTTATTTGTCTTCGATCTTCTGTAAGGTACAGTCCCCAGTTAGACCGATTACAATTTTAATGGGAAAATCCCTTTTTGCTCTAACTCTCTTTTTAACCTCGCTAACTATACTATAAAAAAGAAGGCGTTCAAACTGACAAATGGCAGCCCTAATGTTTGTACCTCAGAGCAATAACTAAAGCTATTAGTTATTATTCTGGTCTGTACATTTCACCGTTCGTGACCTTGCGTCTGCGTAGCGTGACGAGAAAGCGACGGGGTTGCACGAACAACAATCGTCGCTAATCACTACCTAACTAGTGATTGTCGGACATACATACAAACATAATAAAAGTAATGCTTGGACATTATCACACAGCGCCATCTTGCCCCAAACTAAGCAAAGCTTGTACTATGGGAACCAGCAGCTGAAATACATATTATAAACTTTTTTTTTGTAAATACATACCAAACACCTAGACACAAGGCAGACATGTATGCCCGGCGGGAATCAGACTTTAGTATACACTAACCACTAGACCAGCGGTCTCGTCAAAAGGGGAGAAGCTTGATTATAATCACGCTTCTCTCCTTTTAGTGCTGGCCAAGTGTATAGAGTGCCATTTCACTCTTGACATGTACACCTCTTTTGCTTCTTTTGACCCCCGACGGAAAATGAGGGTTTTATAAGTTTAACGTGTGTATTTGTGTGTCTGTCTGTGGCATCGTCCTACTATAATATTAAAAATGCGAATGTTTGTGAGTATGGATGGATGGATGTTTGTTACTCTTTCACGCAAAAACTACTCAACGGATTGGAATGAAATTTGGAACACAGATAATTTATAGACTGGATAACCACATAGGATACTTTTTATCCCAAGAAAATGTTAGGTTCCTCTAAAATCCTAGGAGCTCATAAACGGATGAACCTATTTGATATTTTGATCCAGCAAATCGTTCAATTTTCATAAATACGGCGAGTATTTATGAAAATTGAACGATTTGTTGGTTCCAATAACTCCTTATCTTTCAATAATTAAATATTTCTATCGATGTGTGAGGATTTTTGTGTGTTGCGCGATGTACCACAAATATTTTATTGTTATCTGTAGTCAAATTTAACGACCGCTCATACAGTTAGATAACTTTGTAGAAAGTTTTGCGAGAATCATAGATTTACATCTACAAATATTATTTACTGGTTGTGCCCGAGACTTCGTACGCGTGGAATTAATTTCGTTCCGGATTTCATGGGTTCTATTTTGTTCCGCGGAATCCTAAATAGTATTACAAAATAAACGTAGCCTTAGTTACGCCGAATAGCACCAGCTATCTGTCAGTGAAAGTCCCGTTCAAATCGGTCCAGCTGTTGCGGAGATCGCCCGCGAAAACAGACAGACAAACAAAAAGAACTTATTTTTTCACTTTAATTTGTTTAGTTGTATAGATGAAGCACGCATAAAACTACAATCCAATCGCGTTATCAACCATAAAAATTTGTATGACTCAGGATCGATCTGTGACAAATTTCAATAACATCTGTTCAGTCGGGCTGGTTTGATTATGTTTGGGATTTTTTAATGTTAACAGTGCGAAAAACATTGAAAACATTAATCTAGGAAAAACCAACTAGTTTTGCAGCGTCGCAAAGCGTGATTGACACTTATGTTGCAAGCGTCCATGGGCGGTAAACGGTTACCATCAAACGGACCGAATTTGTTACGTTAGTGGTAAAATAAGAATCACACATACATCCAAACTTTCGCATTTATCGTATAATTATTTTTTGGGTACTGGCAACCTTCATAAAATGCAAACAAACCAAACAAGACGGTTGATGATCTATACGAGCTGCGGCGGGTTGCCATACGAAGGGCACAGTGGCGCCCCTATTATTTTCTTTTCTTTTTTGCCAGACCCACTGATCTTAGAGCACAGGAAATATAATTAAAAGAAATAAATAAATGCATAATTGGATAAATGTATCTTTTATGGAAACCTTCCTCAGTATAATTAATGATTCGGTTGCACTAATCAGCTTCCTCTCATTGTTTTAATTGTATTGTTTCTGTCATATAAATTGTGTGTAGGGACAGGTACTATATCTTCATTAATGATTATTTAAACTAGAAGTAGAGCACGGCGGTATCTCCAGATCACAATTGGATCTGCTTGTATTAAGCATCTCCACCTTACAGAAGACCGCAGCAGCCGAATGACATTATTCTGTGCTGCAGGAAACATTTTTCGACTACGTAAGCGAAAACGTCACTCGCGACATGTCAAGATTGTCATACTAATTTTAGTTCCACTTTTCACCGCCGCAGCGCTGTTCATTTTTCAATACAAAAATAGTTGAAGGCGATATGAAAACGTTGTCGCAATTTATTCAAGCTCGCGCTACTGATGTTATGTTGTGTTTCTGCGGAGACTAACGCCACCAGTGGTGGTCTTTAGCTATATTTGCGAAGTATTCGTATTGTTAACGTAAACATTTCATTTCCATGGTAACCTGTGTTACGCCTGCTATCAAAGTTTTTATTTTATTTTACCGACAATGCAATGGTGTCAATTCTGTTGTACAAAATCACTAACTAACCTTAACCCTGCCATCCCTTTCTCATTTGCGGGGTTTAATAAGGATGGCAATATTATTGGTCCTGTCAAATTAGTTAAGTTTAATGATTCCTTACAACATAATCGATTCAAAATCTAGGTCGGTATGAACGTTACTTTGCGGAAAGCAAATATAAAGTTCTAAGAAGGCTCTAACTTAGGACCTCAACTTCATACAAATGAATTCTCTTAAATAAATGCAGCTATTATTCCGTTTAAATCAGCTCAAAAGCATACATGTGTCATCGTAGTTATGTTTAAATTTATTAATGTTTAAGATATTCTGAATCCTTGAGCATAGCATTTGTATTTATATTCGGTTTGCATGTTTGTACGTACGACCTCGTGCCATCGACCTCTCTGCGTTTGCTTAGTAATTACCCAGTTATAAACAACCCAATTTGTTATATTTAGAATATACGTGTTATCATACTCAGCCCTCTGCTGGTTAGACCTTTTCCTACGCTATTCGCCTCTGCGCCAATCATAACATGGGGATTTGAGGATTTTATTTCCACTTATCCTCATCAGTGTGGCGGAGTAAGTCAATGGGGTAAAGTGCACAGCGCTTCCTCAAGGAGCTTTGGCAACCTTACTCACCGCAGGAACACAACACTACAAGGGTAGTGTTATTGTGTGCATAGGGGACAAGTCTCTCTGCCGCCAGCACAGCGCTTCCTCAAGGAGCTTTGTCGACCTTACTCACCGCAAGAACACAACACTACAAGGGTAGTCTTATTGTGTGCATAGGGGACAAGTCTCTCTTCCGCCAGCACAGCGCTTCCTCAAGGAGCTCTGTCGACCTTACTCACCGCAAGAACACAACACTACAAGGGTAGTCTTATTGTGTGCATAGGGGACAAGTCTCTCTTCCGCCAGCACAGCGCTTCCTCAAGGAGCTCTGGCGACCTTACTCACCGCAGGAACACAACACTACAAGGGTAGTGTTATTGTGTGCATAGGGGACAAGTCTCTCTGCCGCCAGCACAGCACTTCCTCAAGGAGCTCTGGCGACCTTACTCACCGCAGGAACACAACACTACAAGGGTATTCAATAGCTCATGTACCGAATTAGTCTTATATAGTTAAAACAATGCGTAACCCAAAAGTGAAATCAAGACTAGACCCGCTGCCGGGTTATAGAGACGTGACTTAAATCGCTAATACTTCTCTTACATCATTACGTGGTTAGGGAAAGTTATTTTTTACATCTTACATAGATGTAAAAAATAAATATATATGTAAATAGGTTGGTGGCTAAATGGTTGACTTAAGACTAGCAGCCCTGGGTTCGATTCCCAAATGAATGTGTTCAGTTTGTTAATGGTACGACTTAATTAAGTGCCTTTAGTTTGCGATTCCAGATTCCGTGTCGTAAATCCTAAAAGACACCCAAGGACTCAGAGTTTCAACCGTAAATGAAGTACTGTGTAGGGTACTGTCTCACCTGAACAGCCACTCCGTCGACTGATATGGTAATCTCAACCTTCTTGCAGCTCTTGGCTTCGGATTTCTTCAGCTGCTGTGCGAACTGAAGTTTCTTGATGGCATCCTTCACGACTTCTATACCCTTGGGCTGATCCACTTGGATACAGCCGAGGAACTGAAAAGAAATATACAAAAACAATGTCAATTAACTGCTAACTAGGCAGAACCTATGTTTAAAATGAAATAAGTGTATATAAAAGTCGTTGCAACAGATGCAGTTTAACCCACGAGCTTTAATCGTAAAGTCCCGCGTGGCTGCACTGCGCTCGTCAACTCGACACCTTAGTACATAAGTCTTCGTTGCCTAGTAATGTCGCTAGCTACAGTGCCCTTCAAACCGGAACATAGTAAAGCATACACATTTCTGCTTGTAGGAAGGGTATCTAACACTGTGTTCGTACTCTAGTCGCCCTCTTGGACGTCCGACCTCAATAGGACCTCCTCCTAACTAATTAATGTTACGTCTCAAAAAAAACTTGTGAATATAAATAGATACCGAAGGTAGGGTCACTACCGATTAAAAAAAAGGACCATTAAGTAGCAAAAAAAGCTTCAAACTTCGTTTATAAAATGCTTCTTCCTCTTCTTCCCTATGGCCAACCAATCCTCTTCAAGGACATTTTTTGTCAATGTCAAGGTGTCAGAGAAATATCGAGTTTCTTAATATTGTCGTGTTGCATAAAAATGTTTAGTGTCATGAGAAAATCCACGGCAGTAGATTGTAACATGCCTTAAGGTCTAAAGTAGCCTATCGACCAAAATAATAAATAACTTCACACAAAAGTCATATTATAGCATTATTTCCAATATTACCATAAAT
The DNA here is from genome assembly GCA_951449985.1 of Falcaria lacertinaria. Classification (NCBI taxonomy): domain Eukaryota; kingdom Metazoa; phylum Arthropoda; class Insecta; order Lepidoptera; family Drepanidae; genus Falcaria; species Falcaria lacertinaria. The sequence continues at coordinate 3,427,606 of OX602136.1, read as the reverse complement.
CAGACACTAAATGAAACTTTACTGCACTTAACGACACCATAAATACACATTAAATATCACTATAACACAATTTACGAGACACTGGAAAAATCTTAACCACTCCGTTTGATTCGTGCCAAAAACTCTATATTGCTTGTGATGGCAGCCCTATCATTGTGTGTTGGCAGCGCGGTAAATCTAGGGTCAAAAGCCACATTATCTATAAAATAGGCTTGCTTTATGTACCTATAATATAAAGACATGATAAATACTGCATTATTTATAGTTTTATCTACAAACGTGTGCACATGTGATCTGGGGGCGTTTTATAATGAGCAGTGGAAAATATGCGTGATTATAATGCATCTGCATTTTAATCACGCATTTTTATAGAATGACTAGCTGCCCGCCCCGGCTTCGCTCGTGTGGACAATTTTTTTTTGCATTTATGGGGATTAAAAATAGATGTTGGCCGATTCTCATAGATACCGGATAAGCACAAAAAATTTCATCAAAATCGGTCAAGCCGTTTCGGAGGAGTATGGCAACGAAAACTGTGACACGAGAATTTTATATATTAGAGATGAGAGCCGTGGTGGCCTTGTGGTATGAAGCGTTGTCTGCTATTCTAGCGACGCAAGTTCGAATCCCATCGGTCTGTACCAAGAAGGTTTTCTAACTTAAGTGCAGTGATTAGTCACACCACGAGCTTTACGGTGAAGGAAAACATCGTGAGGAAACCTGCATACGTCTGAGAAGAAATTCAAAGAGACGGCGACGGACTCACTATCTGTCACATTGGCACCAAATTATCTTCGGTGGAAAGTGGGTGTTGAAACACCTCTGCCTACCCCTTCGGGGACCCTTGTGGGAAGGCGTGAAGATATTATTTATAGAATGACTCTCGGAATCGCGATTTTCTTTCCTATAGATGGCAAACTAGTATGTTTACGTACACTAGTGCTTGGCGGCAGAATATCTGACACTGCGGTGGTGTCTACCTAGCCGGATCTTGCAATAAGAGGCCTACCACCTAGTATGTGTACGTACACTAGTGCTTGGCGGCAGAATATCTGACACTGCGATGGTGTCTACCTAGCTGGATCTTGCAATAAGAGGCCTACCACCTAGTATGAGTATGTACACTAGTGTTTGTCGGCAGAATATCTGACACTGCGGTGGTACCCTGGTTTTTTGCAATGAAGACAAAGCAAAGAGACCTACGTGGACATCTTGAGGATACTCCAAAGCCTTACCTTCACAAGATATGCTACGTGACCCTTGACCAGCGCGTCAGGACTGTGGATCCAGTTGCGACCGTTGGGGGCGCCATTCGCTTTGCCCTTCCCCTGCCAGAACAGCAGGGTTGACATCCTGAAACAAAGAGAGATGACGTTATATGGAGTTTACTTTACTGCGCCAAAAGGAGGCCGAATACTGAAACGCCAATAACATCCGATGCCGCATTAACATAGAGTGGCCTCAGACTTTACATGCGAATTTGTGTTTTATGACGCTTCATACAGTTAGGTTGGCCTACAAACTTTGAAAGCAGAAAATAAAACATTTCAGTATCCGGAGGTATTTTTTCTAGTCCGTTTTACACACATAAGTCAAAAGATGTAAAAAAAATTTGTTTGGCTGTCCATTGTGGGTAGAACGTGGATTAAAGACGTAATTAAAAATTATATATTCAACCAGGGGTGGGTTGAACGTGGCCAACGTTTAGGGGTTAACCATGGCTGGGGGTAGAGGTTGTGGGGGCTTAACTTTCCCAAAATATTATCATTCATCTGACTAGACTAAAATTTAAGTACCTATGTTCCTTATTCTGTTGTTCATTGAAACGAAATATAACTATGGATCGTTTTGACTAAACTGAAATTATGTGGGACGCACATTTTGTGGGATTTATAGGCTAGTGCGTGACAAAATAATAACCATACTATTCTCTTACAAAACAAATAGTAATAAAAAGCTAGCACTTATGGAATAGAAATACTGATTAAACACAAGTTATTACATATAATTATACCATACATACAAGGAAATAGATACATTACATAAAACACGTGGCTAATTATGTAAATCGTAACTAATACATACTGTGGCATTTATAATATCCATAATGGAAATTAATTACGAATTATGTTTGAAAGATGATTGCAGCTAAAAAAATAGATGTTATACTATCCTTAATTATCTATGGTAATTGGTATATAGTTGTATGTGTCTTTTTATTGAATTGCTGTGTAAATAGCTGTTGGTAAACCTAATTTAAAAATAATTTAGACTGAGATGACACGTATGTATTAACATACGATCCTGTGTTCTAGATAAAATTCCAGAGTTCCTCGTGGAATGCCTTTTTAGCAGTATTGTTCCCATTTTAACTACTGCTAACTCAATAATTTCTTCTGCTAATGTCCTTAAAGCCGTTTCACTTTGTTTTTGTTTCTATCGACGGTGTCGATATCTACGCAGCACAAATCCATTCTCTATCTGCCGCTTTTCATACACAACCAAACTTACTTGTGTTATAATCAAAGTATACAACAATACAATAATTATTAATTATCCATTCTCGCGAACATTATTATCGATTGAACGATCACGATCTATCAAGGACTTAAAACTAGCATTACTTACAAATAATAATGGATGTGCGTCTATTATGCTTCAAGTATGTAATTCGCACACGACTTTATCCGCCTTCATGGCATAGTAGTGTATTATTCCGGTTTAAGTGGTAGTCAAGCCAATAGAGAATACAAAACCCGACTTCCTATTATCATTATAAATGCAAGTTGGCTTGAAACACAATCACGCCTAAATACCAGATTGGATTTTACATGTGAAGTACAACGAGCAAACAACGAAGTGATGTCGATTCAAATTACGCCTTGTAGTGTACATAAACACAATTTCACACATACACCTACAAAGAATACAATGAAACTACGCCTCGCCCTCGAACTATATGGTTAAAAAACCGGCGTCACTTCGTTGTCCGCAAAGTTACGTATACCTTTTTTATTTGATGTGAGGTTATAGATAAAAGATTTGAGCCTACACGAAAATCTACATTATAAAAAAACAAAATTAAATTATTAAGTTCTGGACTAGTCACATTTGTGTACGTTTAGAAATACTTTTGTGTTGCCATTAAATGAAGAATTTAGTTGAATTGAAGGCTACAGAAAGACTGATGCCACGTCCCAAATAATTGGGACAAAGGCCAGGAAGATGATGACTTACATGTGTGTCGAATACCATCAAGCAAAAGACATCCAATCACTGAAGAAGAATCGAAAGTACGCCATAAACACACCGTTTATATGACTATAGATATGTTTACAATTTACATGCACCAGGGACATCGAAGTTTAATAAAGCGTAAATTTTATCAACACACAGTAGGTTGTCGTTCGCATAAGGTCATTACCGCAGAGTCGCAGACCTTGATCGATAGGGTTGGCACTTGGCATCGATAACAAGTAAATAATAAAGTAGTAGTAGTATTTAAATTAGTGTTTTCCAGAGTGGATAATATACTACGTGTGTTATATTTCCGTCTATCACACCTGCCTATCTTTCTTCTCCCTTTCACCTTTTTTCTGTACCCTAAGGTTGTCTGGAAGAGATCGCTCTAGCGATAAGACCGCCTGTTGTCCTGACTACTCTGTATCTGCCTATTTCTGTTACATTTTACTTTGTGGTATGCAATAAAGTGTATTTGTATTTGTTGTCACTATTTCTAATGCCTGCGTCGATTATTAATTGAAAAATGTTCTGGAGATAACCCTTTTGATTACGGTATCCTTGTCAATTTTGCAAGCAATGACGAAATCTTTGAGATATTCTGAGAAATAAATCAAATGTTGGGTCACTTTACCGTTCATAATATATTACATCACTCGTTCGGTTTGACTAAAGGAACACATAGGCACGTGCCTTGCCTTCTGCATCTTTTGTGACCTCTCAAAGGTGTTTGATTGCGTTGATATCGGACGTTGGAGAAGGAAAAGTCTCCAGCTAGAATATTATGGGCTTTCCGGACCTGCTCCCTAACTTGTAGCCTCATATCAACTAGTCTGGTCATCGTCAGAAAGTTAACTTCAGTGGCATAAGAACAGAAGTGAATTAAATTATATAGGAGTACCGCAAGGTTGTATATTGGGTCCTTTTGGTTAGGTTAGACTCCCACTTGTTGTAAATATCTGTGACTGTGTATGAGCAAGAATAATTTGCGACTTATTCAAAAATGTAACTCGCGACATGTTAAAATTTTCATACAAATTTTTAGTTCCATTTTTCACCGGCGCAGCGCTGTTCATTTTCACATACAATAATAGTCGAAGGCGATACGAAGACGTAGTGGCAAATTATTCTTGCTAGGGCTACAGATTTAAAATTTTTAGAAAAGACAAAGAATTCCGTAATGACCGCAGTGTGAATGATACGTGAATATCTGTTTCCAAATGGTTTGATGGCATTAACCTTGTTTTAAAATCTACAAATGCAAATGTATAGATGTGGGGACGATGTGGAAAGTACCACGTAACACATCGCAGGTTTTTTTTTTATACTCCTAAGGTGGCAAGAAGCATACGGCCCGCCTGATCGTAAGCGGTTACCGCAGCTTATCGACGCTTGCAACACCAGGGGTATCACTCGCGCGTTGCCGACCCTAAAGTTAAAGGAAGTCACTATGTATTGTTGGCAGAAAACGTGAATTCAAGAGTTCTCTTGGATCTTACATTGGATGCAGGATACAACGGGACTCTCCCCAAGATGAACTATCAGAGAAACTACTATTACTAGTACAACCTTTCCTATTAGGAAAGTCTGAGATTTTATGGATATTGATACTGCTACTACATAACACGCTTTAGTTAATACTATATATATATATATATATAATCAAAGTACACATTATTATACCACTAAACCGAACCGGTGGTAATTTAGACCTTCATAGGTGCCTTATTAAGGCCTAAACTGAATAAATGATTTTTGATTTTGATTTTTATTTTAAAGTGGAAATTTAATTAGAAACTTTTAACTTTAACCTAAGGTAATAAATTATAAATTCATTACAAAATTTCTATGTAAACAATTAAAGAAACTTAAAATAAACTAAACTTTTATTATATTATGTTTGAAATTAAATAAACGGCTTTAGGTAATAAATATAGCAATTTGTTATTGAGTTACAATAACAAAGAATTGTTATAATTTATGAAAAACAATGCATACTTTTGTGTGCATTTTTAGTTTGAAACGCCGCCACTTGGATTGTCGTACTAATTACTGAAACTAATGTGTCTTGTTATTCAGTCGCTCTCACGTATTTTAAGTCTGTTGTACTTAGGGTTGCGTGTGCCAGAGACTGCCAGAGTATTTAATTCTACAAATAAATGGATCCCACAAATCCTTCTAGGTAATTTTATCTTAAGTAACACAAGATTATCCAATCCCTATCGGGGCAAGCAGAGAATGCGCCATTTCACTCCTGACGTCATGACTTGCACACTGTAAAGAGACGTAGGGCGAATTGGGATTTCCCGTGGATTTTCCCATTACAATTGTAGCCGCCCGACTGGGGCTGTACCTCCCCCCTTACAGAAGACCGCAGTGAAATAACACTACCTTGATGTAGTGTTGTGTTTCTGCGGTAAGTAAGGTTGTTAGTGCTCCACGAGGATACGCTGCACAAGTAGTAATACTGCTAGCACACTGAGTCCTCATCAACAACAGGGTTGTCAACTCGTTAGTGATACCCTAAAAACAGCTAAGAACACTGTCGATTGACTCACCTTAGAACATAAAACACTTAATCAAAATCTGTCCATCCATAGCTCATAGACGAGCTACGATGCCACAAACAAACACACAGATACATAAACTTTTTTACCAACTTTTTGTGGCAGCCCTAAAACTTAATTTTTAAATAGCAACCAGAATGGGTTATTTTCGTGTGATTGTTCACAATTATCAATTTTCCCAACACATTTATCTAACATCTTTTGATGCAACTTCATTATATTACTAGCGTCACCACGTGACAATTAGTTAAAACCTTGCCGGTTCTAATGTCTGTCTGTGCACGTTTTTATGGTTCCTTAGCAAATGTATACGGCTTTATACGGCCAGCGTCAGCCATATAAGTTAAATATCTACAAAACCCAAATGAATTATACATAAAAACCTTCCTCTTGAATCTATAAAATCCACTCTATCTATAAAAAAAACGCATCAAAATCCTTTGCGTAGTTTTAAAGATCCAAGCATACATAGGGACAGACAGACAGCGGGAAGCGACTTTGTTTTATACTATACTGTGTAGTGTTAGTGGTAGAGATATAATTATAAAATAGCCTTGCCCCACGACTTCGAGCGCGTAGCAAATAGCAATATGACTTATGATACTTAGTGATTATATATATTCTACTGGTGAAAGAACTTTTTTAATTAGTCTTGAGTTTATTCATTACAAACTGAAATACAAATATCTTCTATTATATTATTAATTATTATTTTCGGTTGGTGTAATAGCCGTCTAGGGATCGAGCGGCACAGTTTGTCATTTAACCTAGTTTGTTTTTAGTACGGAACCCCCGGTGTGCGAGTCCAACTCGAGCTTGGCCGATTTTTACTTTACGTTATTGGGCAGGTCAGTGATAATGTGTGTTAAATAAAACGACGGAATTACTTCACATAAATCACCATATTTCTACATTAATTTCAAGGTTTCTACACTGCTTCAAAGTGAATAGATATTTGTTGGATCAAATGACATTACACTAACAAAAACAACCCGAGATTCTGAAAAAAAAAAAAAAGATTCTCGCTCAAACCTATTTCATTCACGTCACGTGGTTTGTGAAGCGCAACTACAAACCAGTGACCTTCTGTCGTCAAAGAAAGGTATAGTTTACCAGGCCTTAAAATGATTATGGAGGCCTTAAAATTATTATTCTGAGGTTTCGATGATACCAGAATATCATAGGAGTTCGAGATTAAAAAAAAATAGGAGGCTAGATTAAAAATTGCGCGTTCTACCGCGTTCTAAATACAAACGAGGCAAAGTACGAGGTAAAATTAAATCCCTCCATTTTACCCCATAGCTAAAACCCTCTTAAATTGAAAGACACGATAATTTGTGCTTATGTTTAATGAATACGAAATATTTTCCTATTTCACTCACTACCGTAATAGGATAATCAATTTTAACTTGCAAAACTCATGGTTTATTATCCCCTGCGGATAACATGTTTCTCCTATCTAAATTTAGCGACTATTTCCAAACGAAGTAGACTTTAACCAAAGATATTTTAAACACATTTTCCACTGTACCTTATTTGAATTCAACATCATGAGCGCAAATTATTTGAAGCTTTAATCGTTTAAAGTTAAAGTAGTAATCAGCTGGTCTAGTAGCATGAGTTATGTCGTTTTAAAATTGGCACGGACAGTGAGATCCGTACTAAGCACGGGTTGATACGGAGTGGTTGCTTTGCTTGTCGTACCTACACACACACACTGATGCAACATACTTACGTTCATTCACACTTGCGCGGCGGTAGAGTGGGGACATGTCGGTAAAATTGTGTCATTTATCGTAACCGTATCGTTTCAAATTAGAATGCTAATTAAATTTGTAAATCAAAGTTGATTTGTTCACAAACAGTTGAATGCACTTTAAATGCGTAATGATAATGCGAAAGGAAATAAATATTCGTTTAATTATAATACTTTTCTGTAGTTTACATCCGAGTAGATAGTTAGTCTGCTTATTGAAATATAATAGATAGATGATAGATGTATTCATACATGAATACAAATTATCACGCTACCTTTCAGAGTAGGCAGAGAGTATAGAGAGTCATTTCATTCTTGACTTGCACACATTTGCTTTTTCTACATTCATCAACCTCTTCAGACATGCTCTCCAGTTCCGCGCTCTATAACAGTGTTTTTAAGGTGGCACACAAGCATACGACCCACCTGATGGTAAGCAGTCACCGTAGCCTATAGCCGCTAGCAATACCAGGGATATCACTAACGAGTTGCCAACCCTGTTGTTGATGAGGACTCACTGTGCTAGCAGCATTACTACTAGTGTAGCGTATCCTGTTGGAGCACTGGCAACCTTACTTACCTTTATGGGAAAACCCACGGGAGATCCCAATTCTGTTTAAGCTCATGGCGTGTTTAATTACTGTCCTTAAGCTTAGAAAAACTCATTGCTACAGGCCGGGGTTTGAACCTAGTCCATCAGATGACTGGCCTTTGCTTCAGTCACAAGGCCACCACTGCTGACAATTCTTCTCGGTTTCTTCATCTACGTCTTTACTCACTCATTCGTTTTGTGTGTCCAATCCAATGTTTTTCCATCTTAACAATCATCTCGTATTCAGTTGTTTTTATCAATTTCTAGAACTGTTATTTCTATGCTAGCGTTAGGTAGCTATTCAAACGCAATGTCATGCTACTCACGGAAACTATCAATTGAGTACTAATACCGACGACAGACCAGTCCCATTCCAGTCTCGTAAAATCATAATTTGTCAGCCCGATTAGATTAAAGGCAGGACAGACTGGATTTAAAGTTTTGATTATATGTTTTAAGATCGATCTAGTTCATCGACCTTTTCTGCACCTGCGATTTTGATTAAATTAATTAAATATTTGCAGTTTTATAGCGATTCACAAATAATTAGTTAGTTTATTTGTATTAATAAGTACTAATTAAAGTACAAAGTATTAGTAAAAAAATATATAAAGACTTTTTTTATCGACTCAAACATCGACAATGCCCCGTAAACTAGAGGTTAGGATAATACACACATGCAAACTACGCGTACGACAACAGGGGAACGCAGCTGTGTGTTCAGTAGATTGGTCGCTATCCTTTGAGGCAGGAAAATCTGGCGCTTAGCGGTTCAAATCCAGTCTCGGGATTAATATTTATTGCCCTATTTCCGTCAGACCTGGTACCTACCATGTAGATTCTTCTTTTACTTTGGCGCTTACATTTAATACCCGCCATTTGTAAGCTCAGTCTTTTAAGAGCAATTGATTTGTGAGATTTTCAAAATCATGGACTGTGATTACAATTAGGCTTAACTGATTAATCCAAACTACTGGATTAAGGTATAGCTTGGCAAAAATCTCTAGATACGGAACAAATTTTTCTCAAAATGTAATCCATATTATGACGTTTACTGTAAACAAACCAATCAAGACGGTCGATGCAGGATGCTCCATACGAGCTGCGGCGGGTTGCAATACGTACGGCACAGGGGCACCCCTATTATTATATAAGAAATCTTTTTTGCCAGACTATATTGTAGTAGGAGGGTATATACTGAAATTGTTTATGCGAAATGATACAATACAATTAATACGCTGTGCGAGCGTGACAGATTCATTGCAACAATTGACAAAATTAGGCTTGTGTTCTATCTCCCTCGCGCGTCACAAGTTTGTTGACATTGGCAGATTGGCGGAGAGTTCAGCTGATTCCGCTTCATTGTGATTTAAACAATCGTCTGACCTTATAATTATCTACTCTGAGCCTTTACTCTACTAACATATTAATTGAAACCTTCCAGTCAAATTGACATTGACATTTGAGTTTCCGCCCGGCTGTCATATTCGGCGGAAAGTAATGTCAAAAAATTACTCTCTTGACTCTCTGCTGGGAGTTTTTGGCAGCAAAGCAGTTGAGATGTTTTGCAGTGTCTCGTTAATTGTGTTAAAGTAATCATTAATGTGTATTTTAAGTGTCGTGTAGTTATGGGCAGTAAAGTTTCTTAAGTGACTGATTTATAGGAACATTGGAAATAATGTTGTAAATTGTATAGCTTTTAGGTGATTTATCATTTTGGTCAAAAGGTTACCTCTGACCTAAGGCATGTTACGATCTGCTACTGCCGTGGATTGTCTCCAGAAACTCCAATAAGTGTAAAAATCAGAATGCACAACACTAGGCATTTTAATTCAACACAATATTGAGAAACTTGATACTTCTCTTAAACTCGATCCTGGCAAAAATTGTCCTTGAAGGGGATTGATTGCCATAGTTAGGAAGAAGAAGAAAAAGTTTTCAGAACATCAACACAAACCACGACTTATACGCCTGCAAAGTATTTAATGGCTAGAATTTCCCAAATTAAGTTCCACAAAAACTTTTTGTTTGCTTGATGCACTGCAGCAAAAAGAAGCTAACAAAAACAAAATAGTAATCTGTTGTTAATATAAATATGCTTGCTTAAAAAAGTTATATTTCTTTGAATACGTTTTCCTGTATCTTTTCCTGGTAACAGATGTACAAGAAATCCTATTGAATGAATTTCGCATGGAAACTTGGCTTCTCTAATTTTAGATCAAAGGAACTGGTTCTATGAGCAAGAATGAAATGCAACATCTTCTAGGTATTACACATTAAATTCGTATTTGGAATTGAATTCGAATATTGTGATTATAAATACATTGTGGTGAAAAGATCTCGTTTCAAACTAAGGTTTTATTGTAATTAAATTTAGAAAAAAAATCTTACGTTAACAAGCACATTTGCATCAACACTATATAGTATAAAACAATCTCGCTTACCGCTTGTCTGTTCGTTTCTATCTATGCTTAGATCTTTAAAACTACGCAACGGATTTTGATGCGTTTTTTTATAGATAGAGTGATTCAAGAGGAAGGTTTATATGTATAATTCATTCGTGTTTTGTAGGTATTTAATTTATATGGCTAACGTTGGCCGTGCAAAGCCGGGGCTGATCGCTTGTAGATGTTAAAAGAGGTACTACAATACTGGCGACACACCAAATGACTCACGCTAAGAGTATGAAGGGAATTCGTAAGCGCTGCATATTTCTAACTAGCTCCTGCGACTCCTTTCACGTGGAATTATATGGCTACGTAGCTAAATCTAAAGCCAGCAGACATTACAGAATAAAAATTTGTTTTTATTATAAGAAAGCTTTGATTATGTTAATTTATGTGTTAGATACATCATTTATGACCAAAAAACCTTATTGACAAGGCCTCTCTTCGGAATAAAAAAACCTTTAGACTTTTGCAATCACTATTTAAAAAATAATTTACCATATATATATTTACGGATACTTCATTCGGCTTATGTGCTTAGACAATTGCTTAGACGTCAGTCACTCAAAATTGCATACTACCTAAACGTGATACTAATAAAAATTCGTCAAAATTTTATGTAATAGTTTAATTAAAGGCTATTCATATATGAGAACAAATTGTCTTGTCGTTTTGGCGTTATTGAGTAAATAAATAAAAAATAACTTAAAATTGTATTTTAATTGTTTATATAAGGTTAGTTTTTTTTCTTTTAAAATTGAGTGTTAACAAATAAGTATGATTTCCGCATTAAATAAAAAGGCATGTTTTCAAACTGTATTCTCTACTAAAAAAATTTAACATTTATAAATTTCCGGAATTTCTTTATTGTATCCTAATAATATATAATGTGTTTTTTGTATGTTCACCTTGATGGCTATTAAGTGCATGCCGTGGTCTCCTATAATTGAAGGAGTACTCTTTAAGTGGCATTATTTTTGTAAATGTGTGTGTATTCTTTGTTGGAGATACAAAATAAATAAATAAATATCATCCATAAATTTTACAAAACTTTCACATTATTTATTCATTTATTTATTTGGATCACCAACAGATGAAAACACTACACGACATATATAATGGAGTTTTTGGCGGGAATCAGGCGGAGCGGTTGAGATTTTTTCCAGTGTGTCGTAAATTGTGTTATAGTGATCTTTAATGTGTATTTTTGGTGTCGATATGTGCAGTAAAGTTTCATTTAGTGACTGATTTATAGGAGCATTGGAAATAATGCCATAATACGACTTTTGGGTTAAGTGATTTATCATTTTGGTCAATAGGTTACCTCTAATCTAAAGGCGTGTTACGATCTGCTACTGCCGTGGGTTGTCTCCAGAAACTCCATTGGGCGTTAGAATGCACTAGGCACTAGCACTATGACACTAGGCATTTTAATGCGGCAAACACGAGAAATTTTGCAACATGAAAATTCTCTAACACTCGACACTGGCAAAAATAGTCCCTGAAGGGATTGATTGCCATACTTAGGAAGAAGAAGAAGAAGAAGTAAGACTGTGTTGCTAGTGGAGATAATTTTCGAAATTTAGCAGTTATTTTTAGTTTGATATTAGCTAACGTATACAACTTTGCCAAGTAAGGTCAGACCAAAGTGCTCAGCCGAGAAAACCATGTGGTTTAAGTATTTTTAGTTGGCCCATAAAAAGTGACTGGATTGTTGAGTATGTGCGAGATGACAAAAATTATGCATAAGGTTTTTATTTTTACCACCAAGGTGGCAAACAAACATATGGCCCATAGTAGCGGTCACCGTAGTCTACGGACGCTTGGAGTTTCACTCGCGCGTTGCCGACCTTAAACGATTTATTAGTTTTTTAAAAGCTTTTATTTATCACCTGTCCGGCGTGTGTGTAATCAAATCTTGCAAGTTTAATTTGACCCACTTCCCGGCGTCGTTTGGTTCCCGTGACAATGGAGGGTTACCTAAATTTGTGTCTATGGTTTCCACTAGTGATGTTAAGTGTAAAAATAAAATATCGATGAATCGTTAAGACATCAACAGACGAACGTCACGGCACGGTCGATCGACCTGCGGACTGATTTCAAGCTCGATCGACTCAGGTAAAAGTGTTTCTTGGTTCGTTGGGAAAATGACGTTTGTACCGTTTTTAATTGTATCGATTTACTGTTATAGTAAAAGTTATTGGTTTTCATTCACACGGATTCAAATATGTAGGTCAATTCCTTATTAATATGACAAATAGTATGATTAATGAGATATTGATAGAAACGAGTATATAGTATTAAATTAGGTACACATATTGGTGTCCATTGTACAAGATCATTAAACTAAACTAATTTGACAGGTCCAAAAGTCATGCTATCCTTATCGTTACTCTAACTTTCTCAAGTGCAGGGTTAAATAAGGATGGCAATACTTTAAGTCGTGTCGAGTAACTCGAGTGATTTTGTACAACAGAATCGTCACCAATATATACCTACATATTTTGTTTTTATTTTTATTCTACTAAGTTGGCTGGACACGCAAGCGTAACGCACCTTATGGTAAGCGTAGGTAATCCACAACGGTTTGTTGTGAAATGTCATGAGGTTCTTCATGAAAGGTGCGAGGAGACTTGCAAAATGACGCGTCTATAGACTATGGTAACCAGCTTGCTTACCACCGTAGTTTTCTTAATTGCTATTTACAAGCTATAATTAGAATTACATAAAGGTACTATTGTAACTTATTTTTTACCTTAAAATTGAGGGGTTTCAGTTTTATGGAACAAAATTGTTGGTTTGTTATATTCACGGTTAATTAAAGGTTGTTTGGATTTTACAATCAGATAAGTAACATACGTTGTATATTATCTACTCTGTGGTAATAGTCATTACATTTGGCGGACATGTTAAATGTAAATCCGATTTTGTACCACCAATGAATTTGGACATAATATTTGTAAATTGGCAGAAAACTCTCTAGCATTAAGTGCATCAAGTTTTAAATAAATATCGTAATCGTGCATCAAGTTTTAAATAAATAAATAAATTAGCGATTAAGGATTCCAGAGCTATTGTACGCTTTTCTGATAGTTACCAGACCTGTCTGTCAAATCTGTCATTTATGCATATAAATAATAGTGCAAGTACAACATTTTTCATGACGTTGGTAGCACGCTAGTGATGTTTGTAAATACATATGTTTAAAAGAATTTTGTTAAACATTTTATACTGTTGTATCACGATTGTTACATGAAAAAAGACATATAGCACTGTTTTTCTTGCCTGTTTTTCTCAGGGGGCTTATTTCTGAACCAGTGACTGTCATAGGTGCCTTATTTGGACCTTAACTGAATTTACTGCAGCTTTATTAACACAAAATAGGTTTTCTAAATAGAAGTTCTGTTTTTTGTAAATACAAAAAACGGACTTGACCCACTTACATATAGATAAGAGATCTGACCCAAACCAGAATCATGCGGGAGCGTCCCAAGAATGATGGCAGCATTGCCACGCTGAATAGCAATGCTGATTCTCTGAGTAAGATATGTTCCAATTTGACGATTCAACAATTTTTGATTTTGATATCCCTGGTATTGCAGGCGTGACATAAAAGTACCCGCTTACTATCAGGCGTCCCGTTGCTTGATGTTAATGTGAATAAAATAACCGCAGTTCGCTTTTGTGTGTCAGCCCCTTTAGTGTCATTGTTTTGTTAAATCATGAGCAAATGGAGGTCATTCACGAAGTAGGACTCCGAACTGAAGTAACTGTCAAGAAAATCGGTAAGGCTGTTACGGTGGATTATGAAATTAGTGCCGTGCTAAGCCGCGCCTTCTTAAATTTGAACCGTAAGCTTGAGCGTTAAGCCTCAAATTTAAATGCCCTGATGAACCCGGGTTTGACTTTAAACGACACTTTGTGAAAACATTTGTATTTTTAAAACCAATATTTGTTTGAGCGACTGCATAAATATAATAAATAAATACTATTTACAAGTCTTGAAGAAACAGAGTCTTATTTGGATTTAAAATTTATGAAAACTCATTCAGAAAAGTACGCTGCTCGGAGACGTCAGCGCTTGATGTTATCGTCGCAAAATTAATGACTGACTTCTAATTAAAAGTACGTATATGTTCATATCTTTTTTTTACATCACTAAGGTGGCAAACCTAACCAGTATACAGCTTACCTGATTACAAGCAGTTACCGAACAGCAGTTACAGAACACCAACGGTATAGTTCGCGCGTTGACTACCGTGGTTTTCCCACTACTGCATGGGGTTTTTCAAGAAGGTGTGAAGAGATTTCTGAACGGTCGGCAACGCGTGAATGCCCCTGGTGTTATATATATAGGCTGCGGTAACCGCTTACCAGGCGGGCCGTACGCTTGATTGCCACCTGTGGTATAAAAACTTTTCACTAATAAAGGATAGAGCCCTCTTATCATGACTAGCAGTTTTATTTATGAATTACCAACCTCTGAGACAATATTTTGTTTCAATGAACCTCCCGATAACATAACTAGGTTAAACATTGATATCCTGGCCTTATGAATATTTGGAACAGGCGATAATTACGCGTAATTATAAAGTCTAATATTATAATTATCTATCGACACATGCAAAGGTCGACATATTTACTATTCATTACAATATCGATAAAATGCAGTCACGTGGCACTTCACTAATGCGCAGTTGTCGCATACTCTAGGGTTATGAGAATAAATTAATTGTGAACATCACTTATAATAGTTATTACCCGCGCCATCGTCTGAATTTGTTTAAGGACAAAATATTATAGCCTGATTCTTATAGCATCATTTGACATTCACGTGTCGTGCGAGATACTCGAGCCTATCACTTATTTCAATATCCTTGGTTGGGAACTTGGGAAAGAATCCCATAAAAATTTCAAAATTGGGAATACTAAATATGCCAGTTGGTCAAATACTTGGTACTATTGTGAACTTTGGACCAACAATTGTTGAAAATTGGTTCAAACATTTGTACAATGGCCGGCTGCGATTACGACACGTCCTTAGAGTGAACTTGTGACCTACATTAGACGTTTATGGGCGGTTAAGTAATGTATCGCGACTGGGAATAGGATGGGAGATTTTCACGTTTACAATTTAGGTCAAGCTAAAAGGTTTTTTTTGACAGGTCTGTATGTCTACCGATTTATATTTTAAATCGTTACCGTTGGGTTGGTATACGTCACTTTTTGTAGCTGTCAAAATTCGCCTTTTACCTTGGCTCTACTTAAGTTTTATATTTTTTCGTAATATCGAAATATAGAGTAATGTGCCATTGTTAGAGGTCTGTCAAAAGCTAATCTGACACTTGATTTAATTTAACACAGATAACCGATTGTTAACTTTAGATGGCAGTTGTGTAATAATTTAGTAACCAGCTGCGTCTAGTTAGATCTAGTGCCGACCCTAGCAGTGTTTGAGATAAGGCCAGGAAGATGATCAGTAGCCCGAGCTAGGATAATATGCGACGTATTCGTATCGCCGTCGACTATGTTTGTATCGAAAAAAGAACAGCGCTGCTACGGCGAAAAGTATGAACATTTTGACATTTTAAAAGTGACGTTTTGAATATAAGCGAAGCGAAATCCTTATTCTAAGGTTCTTGCTACCGGCACAGATGATAATGATGAAATGTTCTGTGCTGTTTAAAAGGTAACTTATGAAATCGCAATTTATCAGTGTCAGAAACAGATATTTGAGCGCAAGATTACCCGAACACAATAAAATTGAAATTTTAGATAATCGTCTTGCCATTTATGATTGCAAGCCATGCAGTTTTCGTTTTGGTGTTGCCAGCAATTAAAATTGCTCACAAATTACATTCCCACGCCACAGACAGCGCTAGCGATTGTTTTATAACACAATAGACGCCTATTTCACACCGCTACTTTAGAAAAAAAACGCAGATTTTGATGTCGATGCATTTATATAGTTTTGTGATTTGATTGCAATATTATGTATTGCTTGCTATAGAAATTACGTACGTATTTTTCCCAAGTCAGGTAGCTCTCTTATTGCAAGGGTCCGACTAGACGGGATTACAATATCATAAGAAGTAATGTACACTATGTTACTCCATCTACGACTCTATGTACTTATACATTCAAGCACTATTCATTTAACATACAATTTCGTTGACGTGCATTTGGACATGTTTGTAGTTATGTAGATAAATACATAGAAATATTGAAACACGATGGAAGGGCGTTCAATTTTATCTCTCATGACATATGTCACCTTTATCACCGGAAATTAAGACCAATGTATTGATATTCTACCTGGGGGTGGAACGTGGACAACGTTTAGGGGTTCAACATGGCCGGGGGTAAAAATTGTGGGGGTTGAACATGAACTAAACCCGCATAGATATGTAAACCCTTTATAGAGCACAAATTAAATGTAGAAGTTTGATGTGATGAAAGTGATCATTTTGGCATCGAAGGAGAATGTTATTCGGGCACAGAAATTCTGACACGCAACCGAAAAATACGACAGGAATGGATATGCAAAAAAAATAAGATCATGTTGAGATCCTTTCTGGATAGACCGAGAGTATAAAATGCCATTTAACTTTATAAATCCATACTAATATTATAAATACGAAAGTAACTCTGTCTGTTTGTTTGCTGCCTTTTCACGACTAAACGGCTGAACGGATCGTAATGAAATCACACAAGCATCCGGCCCATCTGATGGTAAGCAGTCACCGTAGCCTATAGCCGCTAGCAATACCAGGGGTATCACTACGGGGTGGTACTCATGGTGTGATTAATCACTGTACTAAAGCTTGGAAAAAACGCATTAGTACAGGCCGGGACTCGAACCTGGGACCATCAGATGACAGACCTGTTGCTTCAACCACAAGGCCACCACGGCTTTTAAAAGGCTGCGGGTAAAAGCTAGTACATAATATGCATAAACCTTAAACATTAATGACCTTACTTCGTTAAAGGATAATTATCTCAGAATGCATACATCCTACATCTTACAAGCACAGTCAATCTTCCATTTGCGAATCAATCCAACAACCGGTTTCGTGATGTAACAATCACACAACATCGAAACATTAATTATGTATGGCAGCACTACAAAAACAACTGACAACATTGACCAGACAATATGGACGATGACGGACCAAGGCCGGCCGGTAAAAAAAAACGCGATGTCACAACAAAAACAAGATGGATATTGTCGTTTAGCTAATGACTAAAGCGGTGTCTTTAAGAGTCTTGAAAATTGTGGAATGAACTCCCCGCCAAGGTTTTCCCAAAGGAGTACAGCATGGGGTTCTTCAAGAAGGGTGTGAAGAGATTTCTGCAGGGTCGGCAACGCGCGATTGATTCCCCTGGTGTTGCAAGCGTCCATGGGCTACGGTGACCGCTTGCATCAGGTGGGCCGTATGCTTGTTTGCCACCTTAGTGGTATAAAAAAATCTTTGTACTGTGAATAATACCGTGTGTTGTAGCCGTTGTAGGGGATAAGGGTCCCTTTGCAGAAGATCACCATGAAACCTTGAAGCCGTGGAGCCTTGTGGTTGAAGCAACGGCCTGTCATCTGGTGGGCCCAGGTTCAAACACTAGCCTGTACCAATGAGTTTCTCTAAGCATAAGTACAGTGATTAATCACACCGTGAGCTAAAAAAGAGAGGTAGGGCGAATTGGGATTTTCCGTGGGTTTTCCTATTAAAATTGGAGCCGCTCGACTGGGGACTGTACACTGTACAGTCAATTAACACTACTTTGATGTAGTGTTGTTTTTTGCGCTGGTTGCCTGTGCTCCACGAGGATACACTGCGCTAGTAGTAATGCTTCTAGCACAGTCAGTCCTCATCAACAGGGTTGGCAGCTCGTTAGTGATATCCCTGGCATTGCTAGCGGCTATAGGCTACGGTGACTGCTTACCATCAGGTGGGTCGTATGCTTGCGTGCCACCTTAATGGTATAACAAACTATAAGGTTTATTTCTTATAATACAGTAAATGTTCCAATTTACAGTTTAGGTGATAGTTTGTGTGTTACTGTACCGATTTTCATTAAATTGACATACATAGAGGTTATGGTTGGTCCTCTTCTTAGGAACATTAATGTAGTACCTATTTTAATGTCTTAGCGGATAAATACGTAGTATTTTTTTACTTATTTCCTTTGAGGCTGTCAATGCATCTCTTAGCGTGTTCACAAACTATGTCTAGGTCACTCACTACCTAATGCTAAGTGTCACTAAGTAACTTACTAAACAACCATAGGTGTTCAAACTTATCCATTTATCGACTACGTGTCTATGGTCAGACTAAAGCTGAGCGTAAGATATGATAATATTGATAAAGTTCTTTTAGATTTTTATCGTTCTTTATATTTATGGTACATGCATTTATTTGCTTAAAGGAGACTCTGGTCACAAGTCTATTAATTTAACATTGTTTATTATTATTTTATTGTTATAGTTTTTAAAAATATATCTTACCTGTAATTAGAAGGACACTTATGTACATGAACTATTTTGTCTTGTTTTTTTTAATTGTTAGGTGCTAAACTAAACTGTTGGTGATCCAAATAAATAAAGACGTATGTCAGATAAAATATTTTTATTATATATACATACACTACGGTGACTGCTTACCATCAGGTACGCCAAAGGGTAGGCCGTACGCTTGCTCGCCATTTATTAAGTATAATAAAAAAAAAATTACCGACTTAAGAAAGGAGGTTATTTATCTAAAGTAATCTCGGTAACTATTACGTGACTGGTCAGCGGCCGTATGACGTCATTCGTATTTTAGCTTAGGTATGTTTGTGGTCGTGGTGAGTCATTGTAAATATTCATAAGTTGGTATTTGGGATCTAAATCCGATGTTTTCTTGCCGTAGTTGGATAGTTTATATTTATAGAACGGTTTAATGCGTTCATTATAATACAAAATACAAAAACAAAAAATGTCTCATATTTACGCCGGTTTTTAAACACTAGCTTTTCCCTGTGACTTCGCCCGCGTAACAATATAATGCAGCTTTCTAACGGTAAAAGATTTTTTGAAATCGGTCCAGTATTTTTTAAGTTGGTCGTTACATAAAAAAATACAAATCTTTCTTGTTTATAATATTAGTTTATATATAGTGTGTGGGCAAGGCGTAGTTTCATAGTATTCGTTGTAGGTGTGTGCGTGTACACTGTATACTGCAAGGCGTAGTTTGAAGCGTTTTTCTTTGTTCGCTAAGTTTCACCTATCTATCATTTTTATCTGAAGTGTACATTTTTTAATTATCTCTTGAAGGTAGGAAGAGTATAGATTGAGCGCCATTTTCATTCTTGAACAGTAAATTCTTGCTTGTAAAAATATTAGTTTTAAATAAAATCAAAAACTTCTGGACTGACTCTTTCACCAACAGGTAACTATTATCATTGAGTAACATTTACCATGATATTCAATTGCCAAGCGAGCGAAATCGCTGTTAAAAATGTCAGTAATAAATAATCAAGATATATATTAATATTTTTGTACTTATTTTTGAAACCTTAGATATTACTTGAGGTTTGCATCGATTCTTGTATTTTTTATACTTATATGATTCTGTAACTCTTTATTTAGTTTAACGAAACAAAAGAATACCCCCAACGCGCTTGTGTAAGTGATAGGATCGAGCTTAATTTTTAAATACTATTTCAGTGTTATGTATTTTGTGGTATTGTGAAATTAAATGTAGATGTAATGAAAGAGAACATTGGCTTTTAATCCATGTACATAAAAAATAAGTAAGTGGGTTAATTATTGTTCATAGCCAGTGAATTAACACAATGCTTTTACAGTCGCAAAGCTGCCTTGTCTTTTCTTATCTAACTTAAACCTTAATTATATTTATTTTATAACAGCCAACGGCAAAGGCTTAAAAGCTATGTATCCAAATCTAGATAAAATGCTCTAGATAATATTGCAACTCCAATTCCCTGAACGCAGCAAAAAGGTCAGTCAATGTTTGCAAGATGGCGGCTTGTGGCGCGAAAATGGTAAATGGTTTGAGGTTAAAAGTGAAAGAGATTACGCCCTCCTATTGTGGTTATGAGAAGTTAATGTCTGATTCGTTCAGACAATCTAGTGCAATGAACTTATACCATCTTACATTGCAAATATACATATGAGTTACTTTGAACTTATATTATATACTGTGCCGGTAGCATGAACTTTTCGACAACGTTTTCGCATCGCCTTCGACTATTTTTGTATTGAAAAATGAACAGCGCTGTGGCGGTGAAAAGTGGAACTAAAAATTTATATGTCAATTTTGACATTTCGCGAGTTACGTTTTCGAATACGTTGTCGACAATGTTCCTGCTACCGGCACTGTTAGTTACATGCTTACCGATTAAACGAGTGTTTTTAGGATTCCGTTCCCGAAGGTTACTACTAAGACTTCGCTGTCCGTCCGTCTATGCGTCCGTCAGATATTTGCTATATCTGAATACGCTTGAATATTGCTAAATTAAAAAAAAAATGATAATTTGCGGTTGATGCAGTCAGGTGTAGGGATCGAACGGTAAAGAAAAGTTTGTTTTAGTACGGAACCCTCGGTGTGAGAGTCCAACTTGCTCTTGGCCGATTGTTTTTATTAAGCATTTTTTTTTTTTGCTTGGCCGATTATATACCCAACAAACCCCGACATTCATAATCATTTTTTTTTCATAGAAATATGTAGGGAAGTAAAGAATAACTTAGGTTGAGTTACTTTCAATTTCGAATTTCGTTACATAATATATAATATACCTAAGTTCATTTATTTTTTATTAAGCGCTCCTAATATCTCTCGACTAGGCGAGCGATAGACTCGTCTTTGTCTACCTTTCTAGGATAGCGTGTATGTGCATGAATGTATGTATGTATTACGTTACTCTCTAACGAAAGTGAATACCTACGAAGTAAGTACTGATATCGTATTACATTACTAGTGAGTAACCCGTATATCCGGTGAATTGCGTTAATTAATAGGCAAAGGACTGGTTTAATGCGCAAAGTTCAGGATTCTACGTTTACTCAAGGCATGAATAACATGTCTGTTACTGTGTGCATAGGGGACAAGTCTCTCTGCCGCCAGCACAGCGCTTCCTCAAGGAGCTCTGGCGACCTTACTCACCGCAGTAACACAACACTACAAGGGTAGTGTTATTGTGTGCATAGGGGACAAGTCTCTCTGCCGCCAGCACAGCGCTTCCTCAAGGAGCTCTGGCGACCTTACTCACCGCAGGAACACAACACTACAAGGGTAGTGTTATTGTGTGCATAGGGGACAAGTCTCTCTGACGCCAGCACAGCGCTTCCTCAAGGAGCTCTGGCGACCTTACTCACCGCAGGAACACAACACTACAAGGGTAGTGTTATTGTGTGCATAGGGGACAAGTCTCTCTGCCGCCAGCACAGCGCTTCCTCAAGGAGCTCTGACGACCTTACTCACCGCAGGTACACAACACTACAAGGGTAGTGTTATTGTGTGCATAGGGGACAAGTCTCTCTGCCGCCAGCACAGCGCTTCCTCAAGGAGCTCTGGCGACCTTACTCACCGCAGTAACACAACACTACAAGGGTAGTGTTATTGTGTGCATAGGGGACAAGTCTCTCTGCCGCCAGCACAGCGCTTCCTCAAGGAGCTCTAGCGACCTTACTCACCGCAGGAACACAACACTACAAGGGTAGTGTTATTGTGTGCATAGGGGACAAGTCTCTCAGCCGCCAGCACAGCGCTTCCTCAAGGAGCTCTGGCGACCTTACTCACCGCAGGTACACAACACTACAAGGGTAGTGTTATTGTGTGCATAGGGGACAAGTCTCTCAGCCGCCAGCACAGCGCTTCCTCAAGGAGCTCTGGCGACCTTACTCACCGCAGGAACACAACACTACAAGGGTAGTGTTATTGTGTGCATAGGGGACAAGTCTCTCTGCCGCCAGCACAGCGCTTCCTCAAGGAGCTCTAGCGACCTTACTCACCGCAGGAACACAACACTACAAGGGTAGTGTTATTGTGTGCATAGGGGACAAGTCTCTCTGCCGCCAGCACAGCGCTTCCTCAAGGAGCTCTGACGACCTTACTCACCGCAGGTACACAACACTACAAGGGTAGTGTTATTGTGTGCATAGGGGACAAGTCTCTCAGCCGCCAGCACAGCGCTTCCTCAAGGAGCTCTGGCGACCTTACTCACCGCAGTAACACAACACTACAAGGGTAGTGTTATTGTGTGCATAGGGGACAAGTCTCTCAGCCGCCAGCACAGCGCTTCCTCAAGGAGCTCTGGCGACCTTACTCACCGCAGGAACACAACACTACAAGGGTAGTGTTATTGTGTGCATAGGGGACAAGTCTAAGACATAGAGCTTTAAATGTTATTCATCTTGTTTACATTGGTTTTGACGGTGAAGGCGACACACATGCAATTAAAAAGGTCGTTTCCACTAACGACTTAACAAATTAGTAATGTAAATATTGACTCAAAACAGAAGTGTGCATTAAAAACGGATTAGGTCCGTTTTCAGACGAAACGAAGGTCGAAGTAAACACGACATTGTGTCACAGTGTCATACTATACATACATACATACAATATACTCTTTTTGCGGTTCTGGGATTTTCCTACTTTATGTGCTCTGTGTAAATATTGACCATCTAAAAAAAATATTACCTACGAACATTTATCAAAGAATAAGTTGCAAGCTATACCAAATTTATCCTCATACATAGTTGTTTATACAGATAATAATACATATACATTCCAGTAATGGGGGCAACCTTTTAAAATACAGAATAGTAAAAACTCTTGTTTTTCCCTACGCACAGGAATCGGTACATAAATAGAACAAATACACAAATGCATAAAATAACATTTCTTTGCAGGTTTTTCATTAAAATTTCCCTAAATAAAAGGACTTTTATCCACGTCATGAAAAACGAAAAAACGTTTTCGAAAATTAATTATTTCCGGATTATGACTTTAATTTAAATATTGTAATGGCTTACAAATATATTATATGGAGTAAAAACTCCATCGTCACAGAGGTAAACAGGGTAAGGCACTAACCATTGAACCGAAGGCATGCGTCCAGTATTTACAAAACAAAATTATCACATGTTTTTAATCATTTGCAACAATACCTATTATGATGAAATGACCTGACCAAGAAATGATTCGTCATACGAATAACAAAACAATAATATCGATTTAGATAATCGATTACCAGGCTGAATACGCGTAGAACATGGGCGTTAATTTCAAACTAATCCTTTAAAAAGGTTTTGTGAATTTTTATTAGGCCTTTTTGGTGCTTACGGTGTTTTTACAAACCTTGTTTCCAACACCAGCGATAGTAGAAATGGTTACCTGTAAACAAAAAGGTTTTTTTAAGACCACTTCTTATTTTGAAAAAAAACAGCGAACCTTACTTTTTTTTGGTGCTAGCACTGCACTTCCCCTCAACATGAGGTCGCTACAAGCGAGTTATACCATTAAGTGTTGCGAGCGTGTAATATAGGCTACGTATAATAAACCTATTTATTTAATTTTAAGTTAAAACCTTTTATCCGAGTCATAAAATCATGTTTTTATCGTCCAAATATTTTTATTCTGAGTTTTCAAACATTTTGTTGAAAATAGGTATTTAAAATCACCGAAACAAATGAAATGTCCTGTAATTTCCAACATTGTTGCCATAGTAATAAATGCTCAGACGGAAAAGTTCTAACAGAATATACAAAAAAAAAAAAAAATGCGTTGGCCGGCACTTTCAGAATCGGACCAAATCTCTATGAAACCTGGATGATGCCTTGCAATATTTGATCACACACGCACATACAGCAATAGGTCTAGCATGAATAATTGAGGCAACGATTTCGTATCGCCTTCGACTATTGTTGTATTGAAAAATGAACAGCGCTGCAGCGGTGAAAAGCGGAACTAAAAAATAGTATGGCAATTTTGACATTTCGCGAGTTACGTTTTCGTTTCCGTAGTCGACAATGTTCCTGCTACCGGCACTGGACAGTTGAAAGTAAATAAGAGCTTGTAAGTTTTTTTTGGCGGGAATCAGGCGGAGCGGTTGAGATTTTTTCCAGTGTGTCGTAAATTGTGTTATAGTGATCTTTAATGTGTATTTTTGGTGTCGATATGTGCAGTAAAGTTTCATTTAGTGACTGATTTATAGGAGCATTGGAAATAATGCCATAATACGACTTTTGGGTTAAGTGATTTATCATTTTGGTCAATAGGTTACCTCTAATCTAAAGGCGTGTTACGATCTGCTACTGCCGTGGGTTGTCTCCAGAAACTCCATTGGGCGTTAGAATGCATGACACTAGGCATTTTAATGCGGCAAACACGAGAAATTTTGCAACATGAAAATTCTCTAACACTCGACACTGGCAAAAATAGTCCCTGAAGGGATTGATTGCCATACTTAGGAAGAAGAAGAAGAAGAAGAAGAGCTTGTAATAAATAATAGCTTAAATGAAACCTATTTAAGACTTTAGCACAAATGTTTTCACATGTTTGCCTACAATGCGTACTGTTAATCTTAGTACGTACTTTACCTCACCTTATCGTTGGCCTATTTAATTAAACCGTTAACTAAAACAAGCGAACATATTATTTACTCTTGAAATAAACATGTGTTTTTGTATTGTGTTGTCAAGATCGTTGGTTAGGGCTGTCAAGAACTTATTGAAGTAACTGACAGTCGAGAAGTTACTCTTCTTCTTCTTCCTAACTATGGCAGTCAATCCTCTTCAATTACTATTTTTGACCGTGTCGAGTTTAAGATAATTATATATAGGCGTACAAAACGGTGTGCTAGACATAAAATAATAAACGAGAGACCCTGACAGTAGTAGATTATGATTTAAAATCTCAAAAGAAATAGCGCGCGTTTCTCCGGCTTTACCTAACCGTAACTCACTTCCGTCCCTTTTTACGTAATTACTCTCAAAGATTGCAGGAAAGTAGAAAAGCGAGAGAAAAGATGTACACATCAAATAGATTTCATCAAATTCATAAGAAACTTCTTAGTTGAATAACGACTGTCAATTTAAAATTACTTACAACAAGTATTTAACAATTTAGTAGTTAGTTACGTAAAAGTAAGTTTCAACTGAGTTTATGCGCTCCATTAAAATAGTTAGAGGCCCGCCTGCCTACGTAATAATTGACAGTAGTTACTTAGTTTGTTAATAATACTATGTAACTTACATTATAAGTACAAAAATAGGATATTCAAATATAGTGTAGCTACTTTATGGAGCATCTATACTTTACTAGTATTGTAAAGAGGAAAGATTTGTATTTTTGTATGTATTAGTAAATAGGCTCCGAAACTACTGGACCGATTTCAAAAATTCTTTCACCGTTAGAAAGCTACATCATCACTGAGTAACATTGACTATATATTATACTAGCTTCCCGCCCCGGCTTCGCTCGGGTAGACAAAATATTTGATAAATGTCTATAGGCTCCGAAACTACAGGACCGATTTCAAAAATTCTTTCAACGTTAGAAAGCTACACTATCACTGATTAACATAGGCTAGCTGCCCGCCCCGGCTTTGCACGGGTAGACAAAATATTTGATATAAATGTCTACCGGTGCGTAGCCGGGGCGGGCCGCTAGTGAGTTATAAATCTAAGGTTTATGCGTGGTGCAGGTACGTACATATTATTGTTTTAATCACAAACGGGTTACCCACTAAAATTTTATGGTCTGCAAGAGCTACCCACAACATTTTTGTGGGTAGCTCTTGCTATACTACTTATATTATAATTCAGTGAAAGGAATAATAATTTTATATTCAATGTTTTATCCAATATATTCAAATATAAATATTATTTCGGTCGTCTCTGACCTTGGCCGTACTATAATAATAAATAATGCGTGGTCATTATCACACAGTGTCATCTGGGCCCAAACTAACCAAGCTTGAACTATGGGAACCGGCAGCTGTGCTGGTAGCAGGAACATTGTCGATAATGTTTTCGTATCGCCTTCGACTATTTTTGTATTGGAAAATGAGCAGCGCTGCGGCGGTGTGAAAAGTGGAACTAAAAATTTGTATGACAATTATGACATTTCGCGAGTTACGTTTTCGAATACGTTGTCGACAATGTTCCTGCTACCGGCACTGATATAATAATGATGTACTTTTTTTTGTAAATACATAGTTATTACATACCAAAAATTTTTGTGACATAATTGTAAACGTAGCAGTCTACACTAACCACTAGTCCAGCGGTCTTGTCAGATTTTAGTGTATCAGCATAAAGCTGCCTATTAACGTTAAGTATACCGGTCACTTCCGCGTAGCGCATGGCGTGGGCCGACATCGCACCACAGATGACAAAGAGAACTGACGCGCAACCACGCTTTGTCTCCTGCTAAACATGTGCATGTAATTTTGCAAATTAAATGCATTATAAATGCAAATAACAAGATATCTTTGTTAAGTGAGGATAATCTACTGTATCTAATGTGTATCTAACAAATATTATAAAAGGGAAAGTTTGGCTGTTGTATGTTACTCAATCACGGTATAATTACATACATAGACGTTCTAACGTTTGAAGCATAGTAGATTTTTCTTTGTTGGCAATATTGACCTATGTGTGTACTTCTTGCGGGAAAAGATAGAAAATAAAATCTTTTAAGTGTATGTACGTATTGGAGATCTTTCTAAAAATGTTTCCTCAACTATCTAAGTTTTCTTTATTACACAATAATTTTGGAACCTATTCTTTTTCCAGTAAGGTGGCAAACAAGCATACGGCCCGCCTGATGGTAAGCGATTACGAAGCCTGTGGACGCTTGCAACACCAGGGGTATCACTCGCGCGTTGCCGACCCTGCAGAAATCTCTTCACACCCTTCGTGAAGAACCCCATGCTGTACTTTGGTAAAACCACAGTTTTAAGCGTTTTCATAAGAATCCCAGTTTGTTGCTCTTATAAACAATTTGGTTATGGTCACGGTCACAAGTCATCTTCAAGGCAGGAGAATGTAACTGCAGAATTGTGTTCAGAATGAACAAAGGAGAATGGTTGTAATTGATTTTGGTATAGCAAGGGCGTCTCTAGACTGCATCGAGATTCGAGCCGTGACCTAACATTCACCGCAAAGAAAGGTCTAAGGCACTATATGTACGTAGTATATTATGTTCTCCAAGTTTTTTTTTTATACCACTAAGGTGGCATGGCACACAAGCATACGGCCCACCTGATGGTTAGCAGTCACCATAGCCTATAGCCGCTAGGAATACCAGGGGTATCACTTACGGGGTGTCAACCATGTTCTTGATGAGGACTCACTGTGCTAGCAGCAATACTACTAGCCCAGCGTATCCTTTTGGAGCACTGGCAACCTTACTTACCGCAGAAACACAACACTACATCAAGTAGTGTTATTTCTCTGTGTCTTCTGTAAGGCGGAGGTACAGTCCCCAGTCGGGCGGCTCCAATTTAAATGGGAAATCCCAAATCGCCCTACCTCTCTTTTTAAAAGCTCAAGGTGTGATTAATCACTGTACTTAAGCTTAGAAAAATTCATTGGTACAGGCCGGGATTCGAAACTGGGCCCATCAGATGACAGGCCGTTGCTTCAACCACAAGGCCACCACGTCTTCAATATTACAAATTACAATACGGTTGTATTCTCTTGGATACTTGTAGTGTTCTCATAGTATGGTCGTTTTTGATAAATTAATCTCTTTGTGTCACCTTACTCGCGTTGCTCGTTGGCACTCTTGCCCGGCACCCTCCCAACATTATCTACTCAGAGGTCTCAAGCCATTAGCATCCCGTGCAAGAATATCAAAATGTTCATACAATTTTTTTATTCACTCTTCACAGGCAATAATAATTGAATACGTATTTGAAGTTGTTGTTGCTAGGGATACACGTTAAATTTTTATATACTAGGAATATGAACAACTCCGTACGTGACGAGATTTGGTCAAAATTTCAATGGTTTTATTTATTAGCGTGGGATACTAATTATTTTTCCAAAGCCTATATGTTGTAGCGGCAAAATAAATACACATTCTATGAAAATTTTAACGCTATATCTATAACGGATCATGAGATACAGACCGCTGACAGATGGACGGACGGACAGACAGCGGAGTCTACGAATAGGGTTACGTTGCTTACATCGGGTACGGAACCCAACGTAAGCAACGTAACCGATTCACAAACAAGACAAATTTATACTTAACTTGCTATCCAGCGTGACAATGCTGCCAGCATTCTTGACACGCTACCGCATGATTCCGGTTTGGGTCAGATCTTTTATCTATAAGTAGGTAGGTTAAGATATGTTTTGTAAATAGTTTAATCTGTTTTGTGACAATAATGTCAAAATAAAGAAAAAAAACTAGAACAGTCTTTGCCTATTTTTATATAGATAAAACAAAAAAAAAAAATGCATTTCATTATTGATTTCGTTTGAATGAGTTACAATATGTTTTATTGTTAACATTTATAATTATATTGATAACAACGGACGAGTGGGTAAACCGTTGACCTCATTTATCTTATCGGTGTATAACATATTGTGGCCAGATTTTCCCAGTAAAGTTTATATATAGTTAATCTATATAATATATAAAAATGAATCCCTAATCCCTTGGCCAGGGCATCACGCGTGAACGGCTAGACCGATGTCGCTAATTCTTTTTTAAATATTTTTGAGTTTCTTATTATCAGAAGAAGGTTCTTATGAAAAAATAACCAGAACACTTTTAATTTCGGCATAAACTAAAGGTCATTTTTTCTATGGTGTATTTGACAGAACAACTTCTGCCGGGACATATCTTCACGCCTTCCCATAAGGCAGAGGTGTTACTACACCCACTTTCCACCGAAGATAATTGGGTGCCAACGTGACAGATGGTGAGTCCGTCGCCGTCTCTTAGGCACTACATACGTCCTTGAATTTCTTCTCAGACGTATGCAGGTTTCCTCACGATGTTGTCCTTCAACGAGAAGCTCGTGGTGTGATGTATTGTTAAGCTTAAAGTTTGCAGAAGAGTTTATGCAATCGAATATGTGGAAGACAAAGCCGCGGAAGGCCAGTCTTTCTAGATCCAATTGCCAAAGACATCAATGATGGAGGCGTGGTGGCCGTGTGAAATAAAGCTGCTTGTTCTGTGTTCTTTAATAAATTGAGCTTTAGAAAATGCATGCAGACTGCAAGTTGGGAAACTTACTTAGTTCTAAAATGAGAATAGACTGTCTAACAGAACTTTCAAATAGGTTGGCAACAAAATATGGTCTAAAAATATCTAGATTTGTCTATGGAAACAAGGTCAGTGAACGGCTTAGAATAAGGACTCAAAGGTGAACGGGCACAGTGACGTATGACGTAAAATAATGACAATTATCTAACAAGTCTAAATCTCAAAACTTAACCACAATGTAATCTGAACTTTAATTCAATCGGAATAAGATAGAGACTTATTTGAAAAGTGCAATCGGGTAGGTTAACCCGATTGCGGAATAAATATACCCCACTAAAAAAGAAATGAAATCCTAAAAAAACAGGGTTCACTTATGAAAATAACCATCTATAATATATCATAGATGGAAAAAAAATCATTAAACATTCTGAAAACAGCTGTATCTCTTATGAGTTCTTCGACAATTTACTTCAATTCGTTACTTCCGAAGTGGCGTCATTGATCTAGACTAGACTGAATAGACAATGGCGTAGCCACAGAACATAATTGGTACACATACATATCATCACGCCAAGTCCCTCACAGGGTAGGCAGAGAGTATAGAGAGCTATTTCACTCTTATTGATATTATAAATGCGAAAGTAACTGCTTGTTTGTTACCTTTTCACGACGAAGCGGCTGAACGGATCGTAATGAAATTTGGCAATGACATAGATTATAACCTGGAGAAGGACATAGGCTATCTTTATATACAACCACGCGGGCAAAGCCGCTGGTAAAAGCTAATCTCTTCATACATGCCCGCCGATTAAAGGTTACCTCGCTAAGTAGGTACTCGGAAGCGGGCATGTGTTTGTTTGTAGAATCGATAAACAAATTTATAAATAAAACATATATACAGTTAATGCGATATCAAAGTTCATTGTAAATATTTATTCAACATATTTACTCCTAGTGGAATCATCCGCAACGTTTTAACATTAATATAAGATACCTTTACCTTTACCTACTAGGTAAAGGACATCATCGATTTTTACCCAATTCAAAAAGTGCCGGCCAACGAATTTTTTTTTGTATATTCTGTTAGAGCTTTCCCGTCTGAAATATATTGTGGCACCAAAGTTGTAGGACCTTTGCCCTCGATTTTAATTGAGTTCGAAAATCAGATGTTTAATTTTTGTTGAAAATAGGAATTTATAATAATCAAAACCAATGAAATGTCCTGTAATGTCAAATTTTGGTGGCATACTTACAAATACTCAGATGGACAAGCTCGAACAGATTATACAAAAAAAAAATCGTTGGCCGGCTTTCAGATTTGGACCAAATCTCTATGAAACATGGATAAAAAATCCTTTACCTAATACATAAGCCTGTTATTATATTCACGCTTATCATTTATTACTTATTGGGTTAACAAACAAAGCGAATAGTGGTTTTCCTTCCGTTAAATTACATGTTTTGAACCGATTTAAAAGGTCATTATCAGTTATTTAACTTATATGAATCCAAGTCGAGGTAAATTTAATGAGATAAAGAAGGAAAGTCTCACTTTCTCATATTAATTGTCTTGTTTTTTTTTTTTTATACCACAGGTGGCACACAAGCATACGGCCCACCTGATGGTAAGCAGTCACCGTAGCCTATAGCCGCTAGCAATACCAGGGGTATCACTAACGGGATGCCAACCATGTTGTTGATGAGGACTCACTGTGCTAGCAGCAATACTACTAGCCCAGCGTATCCTCATGGAGCACTGGCAACCTTACTTACCGCAGAAACACAACACTACATCAAGTAGTGTTATTTCACTGCGGTCTTCTGTAAGGCGGAGGTACAGTCCCCAGTCGGGCGGCTCCAATTTAAATGGGATAACCCACGGGATATCTATTTTTTAAAAGCTCATGGTGTGATTAATCACTGTACTTAAGCTTAGAAAATCTCATTGGTACAGGCTGGGATTCGAACCTGGGCCCATCAGATGACAGGCCTGTTGCTTCAACCACAACGCCACCACGGCTTTTTTTTATTGATAAAGGAGAATAATTTTTATTTTTAATTATTACCTGGTACTTTCTTCCAAATTGTCTTTTTGTTTTGTTTTATAAATTTGTACTTTTTATATTATGTCCGGTGCAATAGGTACTTAGGTTAGTTGTAATTGCCTCTAATTAAGTGAGCACTAGGCATGTTTTTAATTTGTTATTATATTTAAGTTTGTTACGAGTCACTTGTTTGGGATCCTATTAAATAAATAAATCAGTACGATGGGCTTTTTACAACGGAGAAGCCAAGAGAAAGGGTTATAATTTTAGCAGTGTATATACGTATATTTGTGTTAACTAGTGTTCCTCCGTATCGCCTAAACTATTCATCCGATTTCGTGCCAATAGATTAATTATTATGGCCCAGGTAACATAGGCTACATTTTAATCGACTCCAACGAAAGGAAGAGTCGATTTTACCTTGCAAACCCCGATTTTAACCGATTTCATTCCTGTTTTTTGCGCGAATTTTAAATCTTTTTTACTGTACTAGGGCTACAGTTTTCAAATGTTTTATTTACTTTCACCTGTCCGTACATGTTTGGTTCTCGTGACAATGTACGTATTTGACGCCATTTTGAATCTAGTTTGGCGAACGTTAGAAAATTGAAATAGTTATATAGTTTTCCAGGAACCCCGATGATATCAAATGAAAAGTCTAGATGAACGAAATACAGTAAGTAAAGTCTCGTCATAATTTCAATATGGTGGCCGAGGCAAGATGGCGAATTATAATTTCCACATTAACCCCTATGATTGTATTTGGTCTAACGCGTTGCCAAGCCGAAATCCGAGTGGAATTCTTGTGGATGGTGTTATCCCCGAAGTGACATGCCAAATTAAACATTTAAAACTATCTTATTCTTCATAATTGATCTCGTAAAAAAAAGTAAAAGATATTATTTACATATGTATGTTTGAGTACCGTAAATAACAAGCAACGCTACAAAACATTAATTATGAGCAGATTTTGCGTTAATTAAAATAACAAAGAAATCATTAAAAATTTGCGCTGTTCCCAGCACATTGGCAGTTTTTGCAGCCATTGCCCAGCGCTGGACAAAAAATCTGGCAAAGATGAATTAACAAAACGAAAGGTCACCTTCCAATAAAGTTTGCGCAAATCTCTATGAGTTCCACAATGTTTGTTGATCATTTACGTCAGCTAGATGGCCACGACCTTACATCGATAAAATGCAAATAATCTAACCTGGCCACTTTTGTGGAATTCCTTCTACTGCTGTTGTTTCAAAACATTGCTAAATTAAAATAAAATACAAAACATATGCTAACAGATCTTAGCGGTGAACACAAACAGCTTTCTAATCTTCTATTAATATTATAAATCCGAAAGTTTTTGAGTATGGATGTATGGATAGATGTTTTTTACTCTTTCGCGCAAGTTACTGAACGGATTTGGATGAAATTTGAAATACAGATAGTTCATAACCTGGATTAACACAGGAAGGAACATTTTATCCCGGTAAAATGGAAAAAAGGAGTACAGCATGGGGCTCTTCACGAAGGGTGTGAAGTGATTTCTGAAGTGTCGGCAACGCGCGAGTGATACCCCTGGTGTTGCAAGCGTCCATAGGCTACGGTGACCGCTTACCATCAGGTGAGCCGTATGGTTGCTTGCCGCGGACGAAGACGCTAGTTAACCATATTCATACAATTACAATACCAAAGTATACAAACAGGGTACAAAGAGTTATTTTACAATAACAATTGCAACATATTCGCAATATCGGAAGCTCACAAAACCTCTTGACCCGCAAAAACCCGCTCATGTGTACAAATAACAATGTGTTTCATAAGCAAATGGTCATAATTGCTTATAGACTCAAAGGACTGAATGAAATAGTCAACCTATTTCACAAATGAAATAAATGACAGTCACTATAGTTCATTGTTAGACATTCCAGCTCACTGTGGCTTAGAGCCATATGAATAGACTAATTCTATATAAACAAAGATTATTAATGTTTATTTTTAGTATTTCTTATCGTGAACGGGGGCTCAGTTGAACTTTTACAAGTATTTGCACTTCCCAGTAAGTTATCACTGTGAACGTCATTTAATATAGAAACACGTGATTGTCAATATGTTTAGTATTTGTAATTGTAATTACTGCGATTCCATTATCAGTCTCATCTTGCTCTTCCATAGCTTTATTAGTTATTGTTTATGTTTTCACTAGCTTCTGCCCGAGGCTTCGTACGTTTGGTAAAGTGAACACGTCAACATGTAAGTACATATATAAATGATAGCGGTTACCCGAGACTATTTTCATGGGGTTAACTTTAAAAATGGCGGATTTTTCATCCCATATTTTACCCCCTTATCAAAAACCCTTCCTTAGTGGATGGTCATCAAACTGTCAAAATTTCAAGTCACTAATCCGCGCCGTTGAGGCTGTGCGATGATATATCAGTCAGTGTTACTTCTTTTTTTATATAAGATTACCTTTCTAGCCATGACTTCCAGGATACCTCCATAATAATACATCTCATCTTTAATCTTCTCCTAGCTCTATATTCTAAATTCTACACTCATATTCAAAGCTATCCCCTAATCTTTGTCCTTATCACCAACATTACAGAGGAAAATTTATCATTGACTTGAATTTCAAATTATTCCTTTGTATTTGGAAACCGAGTCATTCTGACCTTGCATTAGTCTAAACATTGCAGCAATAATTGTAACAAAGAACGTACATTTATTTATTTCAAAGAGCGAATATTTTTAATGAGTAAATATATTTCAAAATCAACTGAAGTGAAAGGATACGTATGTATTTCAAACGTACCCTCGTATTTCCTACCTATCGCAATTAAGAAATATTTTTTTGAGGACTTCGAACGGCAACGGTTTGACTTTTATTACAAAGTACCTTCTTTTTTCTACATTTGAGTTACGTTAAAAACTGTCGAAATTGCCTGTTTCTTGAACCTATGGATCATTACGTGCTTCTTAAACTTCAAAAACATACTATACTATACACCGTCGAAATAAATCACGAATTGAATAACTATTCATACATCACGCAACAAAACAACAAAGATCCACCAACCTCGAATTAGTTTTGGTAGCTTTGGTCCCATTCGCGCCAAATTCTATTTCACTCCCTGCAAAACTCGCTACTAAAGGCACATCACCGTCAGCCATCATTGTTTTATAAATTCAAACACTAGCACTTATGTTTTCTATTTAAGTAAACGCGAGCGCACAACGCGCCGTTCCAACGCTCGACGTTGCACTGAAGGACTGACCGATTATTTTATTGGTGTAAATACAATGATGAGCTCGTCTCAGATAACACAATACGCGGACAGTCCGGCTCAGTTGTGTTGTGTCAGTGATAATTGAGCTGGTTTATGCCACAGTGAGTGGTTTTCCTTATTTTTCTAACAGCTGTTAGAGGATTCAATTGAAATCTGTTAATTTTGGCCACTTCACGTAAGTTAGACGATTATTTGCCCAATTAAATTTTAAGTCATTTT
Organism: Falcaria lacertinaria; assembly: GCA_951449985.1. Classification (NCBI taxonomy): domain Eukaryota; kingdom Metazoa; phylum Arthropoda; class Insecta; order Lepidoptera; family Drepanidae; genus Falcaria; species Falcaria lacertinaria. Next base: position 3,392,233 of record OX602136.1, on the reverse strand, counting down.
TTTAAATCAGATGTTATTTTAGACCAAGGTCTTTTAAATTTAAGTTTTGTAATAGTTAACCTTGATTTTATGCTTATAATAAATATAAATAATTCATTACTATTTTAAATATTTTTTATATATGGCACAATTGTATTGTAGGGACTCCTAGCAGGCCCATTAGCTCATAGCGCGGTGTATATGATAGATATGTTTCTATTTTGAAGGATTATTAATCCCGAAAAATAAATATAATTGTAAGGAAACTTATTATTGATACTTAAACTCGATTATACAATCGAATCCAGTATAAGACCATGACACAGTGCTTTGTAAAGGTTACGACTTGTACAGATTTTTTGGTACTGTTTTTAAATCGTGCACGAGTCGTTAGCGCTTTCAAGAACTGTTAGAGAAGTAGTTCCGCATATATTGACAGTTTAAAATATATTTTATGTGCATAATATAACACTTCGTAAGTTTATAGCTTTGAACAATACATTATTCACCGAAGCGTAAGACAATAAGATAATACAAACGATTAAAGAAAATTACAATGAAATTATGTAATTCTAATTTTGTCAATTTATAAGGTCAACCCAAAGACCTAGGATTTGTTTCGGGTGAACCTAAGACTGTAAATCATGGTCAGTAGGCTTTTATGTACAGAAATAGGCTGTGTCAACTGGTAGAAGGTAAGCTCATGTTTGTTTTTGTAGGGATAGCGGGACTTTAATGCCTTATTTAAAAGGTTGTTTAGACAGAAAGGTTGATCTTTCTGTAAAAAAAGTAGTCTCTTCGTTTTCAAATAATAACAAAAGTCATTTCCCGATTTCTTTTATTACCATTAATTTACAATTAAAAGAACCTGTGTTTCCTTTTTTTAATACTTCAAAACCTCATCTATCTACGCATATTAAGCACACAAAGAAAATAAAAAAATGAATTAAAAATCTATTTTGAAATATGCATGGCGCATGCCGCATAAGACCGGCCGACGCGTCACTGCTAATCTGTACCGTCTGTACCATGCTGTGCCAGCCGAATGTGAACCGATATAACACCGCAGAGCCATCGTAAGCAATTTCCAAATGCGTAATAGGAGAACGGTGATTGCTTTGCCATTCACAGGAATACATGTAGTGATAACATAATAGTCTGGGAATACATTATAGTGATAACAATTTTGCTGTTGGTAGTAAGCGAATAGCCGATAAGAAACTTTGGTATAGTGGTGTAAACAAAATTGGGGAAATTAATTGAGGTGTGTTTATCATTTTTAACTTTGTAGATGTACCGGGGTTTTTAGTATGAGTTATTGCATATTAGCTAATATTATTTATTCGTTGTTTTATAGCAGAACTCCACTAGGAAGCGCTACACAACAACACTACCGTTTGCATCTTGTACCTAGTGTTGTGTTCCTGCGGTGAGTAAGGTCGCCAGAGCTCCTTGAGGAAGCGCTGTGCTGTCAGAGAGACTTGTCCCCTATGCACACAATAACACTACCCTTGTAGTGTTGTGTTCCTGCGGTGAAGGTTCTGGAATAAACAAAAGAACAAAGCAAATTACATAAAACATTTTATTGTAATATGGAAGGCCTACTTCAATCTACGCCAACACTAATTGAAATCTGAATTGCAAATAATATACAAAAAAACACTTACCTACATTATATTACGAGAACATTTACATTTTTGTACATATTGTTCCATTCAGTGACATAACTTTTCCGGGTATTTCAGTTCGGAGGCCTCTCGACTATTCAAATAGATATTTTTTGAGTTGAAATTGTATAATCTTGCCCTAGGGTATGAATCAAATCTATACTAATATTATAAAGAGGAAAGATTTGTATTTTTGTGGGTTTGTATTGAATAGGCTCCGAAACTACTGGACCGATTTCAAAAATTCTTTCACCGTTAGAAAGCTAAATCATCAATGAGTAACATAGGCTATATATTATACTAGCTGCCCGCCCCGGCTACGCTCGGGTAGACAAAATATTTGATAAATGTCTACCCGTGCGAAGCTGGGGCGGGCCGCTAGTTGGAAGAATGAAACAAAAGCATACCTATTTACCTACATATCACCACGGAAGTCTACCACAGGGTAAGCAGAGAGTATGGAGCGCAATTTCACTCTTGACTCACACACTTCTTTCAAACATTCATAAACTCTCCATACATGCCCGCCGGTTCTAGTACTCTTTACCTTTCCATCATTGAGTACTTTGGTTTGATCTAGAATGTTGGACCTTAGCCTTCCACGGCTTCTTATTCCACTCACAGTGGTTTTGTTTATCTTTTTGTCAGTCTTTCATCACTCATTCGTTCTGTGTGTCGTAACTTACGTAGCTTGACTAGTACCTCATCTTTAGGTCCAATCTCTTCTGATCCAGTTTTTTTTGTGAAAAAGTTAGAAAAGAATAACATGACATGGATACGAGAAGTGATTTGTGAGTATAAATTATTACACTGGCTAACCACGGCGGGTCTGCATTTACTCTTAGGTATGAACTTATCGCATTTCCTTTGAAATTACCAAAATCGCCCATAATTATTCACAGGATATGAATCAATCACTCCACCCACTTTATTAAGTCCAATTTGCGTAATCTGTGGCATTTGTATCATGTAAAAAAATTACGTGTCGAGCATACCCACCCACCGATCTTTCTATACCTTATCTAAAAACTTAACTGCAGTAATTTGTCACATCACTGAGCTTTACGGTGAAGGAAAACATCGTGAGGAAGCCTGAATACGTCTGAGGAGAAATTTAAGGACGTATGTAGTGCCTAAGAGACAGAGACAGACTCACCATCTGTCCCGTTGGCACCAAATTATCTGCGATGAAAAGTGAGTGTTTTACACCTCCGCCTACCTCTTCCCTTGTGGGAAGGCGCGAAGATATATAAAAAATATTTTTATAACATGATTTTGCACCATTTCGTTTGTGTGTTCCTAAGAATTGAGGAGTTCCTTAGTCAGGACCCCACTCTGAGTGCACCATGTCATGGTAAAACTTAATACCGGCTATCATAATCAAATGCGTACACAACATTTTGTCTGTGCTTTTGATGGTAAAAGATTTCCTTTACCTGGATGTCGATTCAGGTTATGCGTACAATAAAAATACATTGTCAACGAAACGCAAGTAATAATTAAAATTTCAAAGTGGTTCTAATCCAGCTTGTAAGATTTGACCTAAACAAACAAACATTGCAAGTAAAATAAAAACTTGTAGAAACAGATCGTCACCTGTTTGCGTCAAATAAAGTATGAGGACTTATTTACATTCGGAACATGACAGCGAAATCTATTCATCGGGCGATGTTCACTTGTTTCGCTATGGTAATAAGGTCGGAGTTAGCATAATGAACTGTTATGTGCAATTTAGCAACTCAAAACTAGTTTGAGCCAGAAAGCTGTTGCCTTAACAACATAACTCATGGGATTATTTCATACTATTTACTATATTAATATCAAGAAGTAGACGTAGGGCTAAATCTTGTAATCATACCTCAGTCGTAATTCCCGTGGGAACCCGTTATTTCGCCGACATAATAAGTAGCCTAGATTACTTACTGAAAAGTCCTCTACCTGTCTGTGAAAGTTACATCAAAATCAGTTCAGTCTTTTCAGAGAATAGCATGGACATACACAGACGGACAGATAAAAAAATATTTGTTTCAGTTGAATCTCACAACGATTAGCAACTTCATTCGCGGTCCAAAGATACACTGCGGAATCAATGCGACAGCAAACACGGCTTACTAATACAAAGTTGTTGTTGCTGCCGCGTCACGTTCACGATGTAGAACCATGTGTTATTGAAGCGATTTAAAGTAGGGTCAAGTTATAGTGACTTTTGGCAGGTATGTAGGTATATCTATCGATTCTGTAGTCACTCTACGAAGTACCCCTATACCGCCCTCGCCGGCGAGGACCGTCGCACTCATCCCGTCTTCTTCGTCCCCAAAGTCAGTCACGGCTCCGTAGCCCACCTCCCAGCAACGCCCCTTGCTGCCCTTCTGTTGCTTAGATTAAGTCCCCCTTCTGACTGGAGGCCTGAAATGGCCTCGCCACTTTAGTCCGGTTAAGCAGTAAAGTTCCCTCGAACTACCTGCGAGAGACCATAACACTAAAAAAAAAAAACACTACTAAGTGTACGATCGATTCATATTTTTAATCGTCGTGCTACTGTTGGTTTTGTCACTTTTTAGCTGTCAAGAGTCACCTTTTATCATGGCCCTACATTCTTCTTCTTCTTCCTAACTATGGCACTCAATCCTCTTCTATGACTATTTTTGCCAGTGTCGAGTGTAGAATAATTTACTATCAAGTTTCACAATAGTATGTAGTATATTCTGTTGCATTAAAATGCCTAGAGGCATGCATTCTAGTACTTAATAATTTCGGTTTTGTCCTAATGCACCATTAAATTCTCTAATTTGAAATGATTATGTATTCGGACTGTAACGACCAATCAGCTCGCTCCAAAATAGGTACAAGTCACTTTCAGCGCACGTGATTGGTAAACTGATGAACGCAGAGACCTATAATTGGCCAGAAAGTTCGTAATGTTTGCTTTCTCTAATTGTCTAAGGCTTTCGCTAGTTTCGCTGACAATTTTTATTTTCTAATCAGCATTCTGTGGTTTTATATAAAAGAAAAGGAAAAGTGCATATTATTTTGTAGTTAATACTTTATTTTAATCAAGAGACCACAAGTTACAACGCAAGTGATACCACTATTTTAACCACGAATTTTATCAGAACATTAGCTACTAGATTTTAACTATGCTCGCGTCTTCTTTCTCGTGGAAATAAAAATAATTTATTTTTGAAACACCTTGGGTCAAGGGACCCTTATTTTTAACCCTACATTTGATTTCAAGTCATAGTAATCAGCATGCCCATTTTCATTATTAAAATTCCAATCAGTCGTTATGGCGTGACAAACATTACAATTTTCGCATTTATAATATTATTACGATTATATATATATCCTATACTTACATAAATATATAGAATATACCTAATGTACATTTCTTCCATATCCTCATTCACTTCACATACATGCATATCATTACAGCCGCCTTACAGAAGACCGCAGTCAAATAACACAACTTGATGTAGTGTTGTGTTTCTGCGGTAAGTAAGGTTGCCAGTGCTCCATGAGGATACGCTGCGCTTGTAGTAATGCTGCTAGCACAGTGAGTCCTCATCAGCAACATGGTTGGCAGCCCGTAGTGATACCCCTGGTATTGCTAGCGGCTATAGGCTACGGTGACTGCTAACCATCAGATGGGCCGTATGCTTGTGTGCCACCTTAGTGGTATAAAAAAAAAGTCGTCACGCCAAGTCCCTCACGGTGCGTATAGAGCGTCTTTTTAATCTTGACTTGCACTGCACACGTTAGCTTTTTCTACACGCCTACATATTCTCTACATGCCTACATATTCGCCAGTACCGAGTACTCTTTACTTTACATTCAGATCCAATAAAAATAACTAAGTGCCTCCGGTTAAAAATTACACCCAGGCACACACCTACAACGAATACAATGAAACTACGCCTTGCCCACGCACTACATGTTTAAAAATCGGCGTCACTAAGTTGTTCGTAAAAGATTTCTGAAGGGTCGGCAACGCGCGAGTGATACCCCTGGTGTTGCATGCGTCCATAGGCTGCGGTATTCGCTTACCATCAGGCGGGCCGTATGCTTGTTTGCCTCTTTAGTGGTAGAAAAAAAAAAGGTAATAAAAAAAAAGTTAAATTCGTAAACCTACAAGGAAGTTTTTTTTAAGGACAGACTTTTTCTTTCTTTCTTTCTTTATTACACACACATACATACTCTATATTCATGTTCTATCAATTCTTAGTTATGTAAGAATCTAAAAACAATATTCTGCAGTGTTTTGTGAATCATGCGTATTCTTATGTTATTGGGAATAATGTTTTCACATAACACACAAGTCATGGTAAGCGAGGTTGTAAAAGGCATTTCTGACGTCACCAGATGTTACCGCATGGTATAATGATAAAATTATAAACTATAATAAAACGTGGTGCGAAAATCATCAATTTTATATGTATGGTGCCAATTCTGTTGTATAAAATCGCTAAACTAAACTAATTTGAGAGGACTAAAAGTCTTGCTATCCCTTTCTCAAATACGGGGTTAAATAAGGATAGCAATACTTTGTCCTGTCAAATTAGTATGGCTTAGCGGTTGCAACGGAATCGACACCAATGACGCACATTCAGCATATATATAAACTTTATTTTCTTTTATAAATTTTATTTTGTCTACGAAAATATTAAAGCTGTCTTCAGATTTGTATTTTTACGTACTCAGATCAAAGAAAATGCGTAGATGGAACTTTGCGAATAATTAAGTGAAGCCGGTTTTTAAAACATGTAGTGCGTGGGCAAGGCGTTGTTTCTTTGTATTTTGTTGTAGATGTGTGCTTGTAACTGTGTATATGTACACTGCAAGGCGTAGTTTTAACCGGCGTCACTTGGTTGCTCCAAAGATCCAACTACCTTATTTATTTTTAAATGATCATATCTTTTCTTCATATTGACTTACAGGTTTGATTATTTCACAGCTGAAAGAGACCATAGATAGAGGGTATTTCATATTACTTTCAATTTAAATAAGATAAAAATTCTTGACAGACAGTTAGACAGACAGACGGAGAGCAAAGTGATCCTATAAAGGTTCCTTTAAGGTACGGAACCCTAAAAGCGCTTTACATTAAAATACGTCATAGAAAAACTTTGTATCACTGTGTGTAACGTAACGCAATTGTAGATACAGCTGTCTCTTTCCCTCACTGTAGAGTTCGCAGAACTATGCAAAGACCGTTAAACTCCGCATTGTCAATTTGAATAACAGCTGATTCGAAATGGCTGTGTTTATACAAAACAGCAAGAAATAACCAGTAAAATACTAGTTATGACTTTCTTCAATGCTATTTTCTTTATGAACTTGCCAAACTAATTGGTTTTTTTTAGGAGCTACTTGTTGTTGCTACGAAATCTTTTTTTTATTCCACTATGGTGGCACACAAACTTAAGGCCCACCTGATGGAAAGCAGTCACCGTATCCTTGCTTGCAATACCACGGTTATCACAAACCCGGTGCCAACCCTGTTGTTGTGTTGTTGATGAGGACTTACTGTGCTAGCAGTATTACCACTAGCGCTGCCAATTTTAATCGCTATAATGGCAACTACAAACAAAAAGAATAAAAATATTTTTTTCTAATGTCGGATGCTAAGTTTATAGAGCCTATTTTGACGAGTCTTTGGCATCTTGATTTGGCTATTAAGGGCAATTTGACACCTCTATTTATAAAGAAGCCATCATATTGTTATAATTATATTTCTGTGCCCTTACCGTAGAAACACAACACTACATCAGAGTAGTCAAACAGCTGTGATCTTCTGTAAGGTGGAGTGCATGGGAGTAACGGTCTGCAGTCCGTCAGCTCCAAAGGACATCATCCATTTTGGTCCAAATCTGAAAGTGCCGGCCATCGCAATATTCTTGTAATATACAAGTTGTTAGAACTTGCCCGTCTGAATTTATTTATTTGGCACCGAAGTTGTAGGACCATAGTCGTTGGTTTTATTTGAGTTCGAAAATCTGAACATTCATAATTTTTTGTTGAAAATAGCTTTTCAAAATAAAGAAAAAAAAAATGTCCTGTTTTGATGCCATAGTAAAAAATGCTCAGACGGACCAGCTCTAACAAAACATAAAAAAAAAAACTACCGGCCAGCACTTTCAAATTTGGACCAAATCTCTATGAAACATGGATGATGTCCTTATAGATTGAAAATGCTAATGCGCTTTACCGTTCTACTGTGTCAACAAGTATAGGTAGGCAAGTGTTATGTAGACGAACATAAATACAGGTAGGTAATAAAACCGCCAAGCTTGCTGGTTGCAAACTATTTCAAACGAAAACAGATTACGAAAGTTACGTAACCGCCTCTCTTTTCTCCTTTGATTGAACCTCAGAATAATAACTAAGGCTCGCTTGGTTATTGTTCTGAGGATTGAACACAGTCCACAGATTATAGAATAGATAACTAATAGATGATCTGTGTCTTAATTCTGACATTTGATTGTGCCTAATATTTTTAGGTTAGCTTAGCTTATTAAGAATTTTGATAATGATGCCAAATTGTATTGTTCATCTTACTAGACTAAAACTGAACTAAAACCTTCGATAGGACTTCATTTTATTTGGAGAGCACTGGGCTACAATTTTGTGTAATTTAGGCTAGTAGAGGAATTGCCCCCTATTTTTGATTCGTTAGTCTCATAGCAGTAAAGGTTTTCTGACATTATATATATTCATAGGTTACTTTAACTAACCCTTAACAAACAAGCAACATTCTTTTAAGTTTCTCATTAGTTACTTATACTTAAACCAGAAGCCAATCCGTTTTTTTAATGGCGTTCTAAAGAGACCGTAAGGTGGACCTGTCTAGGAAGACTTTTATCACAGCCCAGGAAAACTGAGATTCGTTTGTAACCCAATAATGGTAGGTCGATTGCTTATTGTAAAATCGTTTACATAACGATTATGGTTACCTAAGTTCCTGTTAACAAAGAGCTCTTAGTAAATAGGTACCTTCTTAAACATATTTCAACAAGCCACTCAACTATTATTAGAGATAGCAATTGACTTGAGTGACGAATTAACCTCACAAGTAATTAATTGTTATCTACCCGCATTTCACGATGATTTTGCCTTTAATTAGTATTCGTAAGTTTAAGTTTAGAAGATCGTATTTTTTAATGCATTGTAGATACTTCATTAACAATAAAAATTGTTTGTTTATACAAGTGTTATTTAAGCATTAATCTGTTAAAACTGTACTCTTTTAGCCAGAAATGGGTAGGTACTGTTGGCTGTTGCACAAAATATTAACATTTCTAAATATAACAAAATAAAACATTTTATACTCCACATTAAACCGTTGATATGACGATGATCGTGCTTTCCAAGGATTTATTTATCAGAAATGTACAAGAGTTAAAATTCAATCATCTTAAGATTTTATTTCTATTTGCGCGGTAGTTATACTCGAGTTGGGACACAAAAAACCGAATTGAACTTTAATGCGACGTGATACAGTTAAGATGAAGTGGCTTACAGTAAAAAATGACAAAAGAATTCTTGACAAATGACTCATAGAGCTATTCAACCCCGAGATCCGAGTGAAAGCATAGATCACTTACTACTATTGTCAAAGCAAAAAACTTACCTGATTTACTTCACGTCAACAATATTTCACTCAAAAAAGGTTCTCAACCACTTCTTTGCCACAAACTTTAAGCGAAATACAATAAACTAAAGATATCTAGTTAAAACGGCAAAAGAAAACCAACTTTATATAACTGTATGTTATACCTACTTCCTTTTCGTATTTCAATTCAACCGGTTTCAAACGCACACTTGGCTTGCACGCCAAACTCTAATAAACTGCAGCAGGTAAACTAGTTTTGATTGTTTAAAACGCGTTGTCATCAATGTTCTTGTTATATTTTTTGTAAATAGTTCCTTGGCGTAACTAAAAAAACAACGAACTTTCGAGAAAAGATGTGACGTGCACCCTCCTTGTTCGCTCGCACTGAACTGACTCGAAAGCCAGTGTTGCCAACCGCACAAAGGCTTTGGACTGTGACAAACTTACAACTTCACCTGTAGTTTACCTTAGCAACGCGTCGCTCTGTTGGAATAACAATTAAAACCCACACGAAACATGTCTGACGGTAGCACATGAAACATTGTTTATGAAATAATCATGATAAAACACGTACAATGCAGTATTTTATCGTTTTGAAGGAAGAAAAAGGTACAAAAGATTGTGGATTGTTACAAAAAAGATGTAAGGAAGATTTCACACGTCCATCAGTCATTAATAGAAGCTATTGTTGATAACTTAATTGCTGCTTTTGAGTTTCTTTGAACATGTCTAATTGGGGCCATTAAGTACCGACCTACTGGTGTTGATTTTGTTGTACAAAATGTCTAAACTAAACTAGTTTGACAGGACTTAAAGAATCGCCGTCCTTATTTCACCTCGCACATGAGAAAGGGATAGCAAGACTTTTAGACCTGTCAAATTAGTTTAGCGTAGTGTATTAGATTTTGTACGTCAAAGTCCTATTAAGTATTAAGTCGGTTCTTGTGGCTACTCTATTGAAATGCAAACCACGACTCATGGCGGAAGAAAGTTTAGTACCTACCTGTTTCTTATTGTGCTAAAAGAGTTGTTCTTTATGCTTAAATACGGTAGAGGCTGGGTGTGATGTGTCTCTATAACACTGTGACAAGCAACGACTCGCTGATAGTAAGCGGTTATCATAGCCCCTAGCTAAGACGATTTGACAGACTAGTTGCACTAGAATGAAGTGTAATTTAGAGTTTTTGGCGGGAATCAGGCGGAGCGGTTGAGATTTTTTCCAGTGTGTCGTAAATTGTGTTATAGTGATCTTTAATGTGTATTTTTGGTGTCGATATGTGCAGTAAAGTTTCATTTAGTGACTGGTTTATAGGAACATTGGAAATAATGCCATAATACGACTTTTGGGCTAAGTGATTTATCATTTTGGTCAATAGGTTACCTCTAATCTAAAGGCGTGTTACGATCTGCTACTGCCGTGGGTTGTCTCCAGAAACTCCATTGGGCGTTAGAATGCATGACACTAGGCATTTTAATGCGGCAAACACGAGAAAATTTGCAACATGAAAATTCTCTAACACTCGACACTGGCAAAAATAGTCCCTGAAGGGATTGATTGCCATACTTAGGAAGAAGAAGAAGAAGAAGAAGTGTAATTTAGATAAAATGTATTATATGTTTCCCAAATCCATACTAATATTATAGATGCGAAAGTCACTCTGTTCGTTGCTTTGCTACCTCTTCAGGACCAAACTGTCGAATGAGAATGCAATTTGAATAAACGACTTTTATTACTGATCGATATATTATGTACACTGATTGATTAATTAGATGATATAATCAAAGATTAGGTGCTGACATTATTGGCTAGTTTACTTTGAAATGCCTGGACAACAGGCACAGGTCTCGCTTCGAAAGCGCCGTATGGGCAGCCATTGTTAGCCTTGTAGTTTTTCTTAAAAAGAGACTAACTAATCAAGAATATAGAGTTATAGTTATAAAGCATAGATAAAACAGTCTACATTTGACATTGACATATTATGTGACACATACGGCTGAACGGATCGTAATAAAATTTGGCAAGGAGATAGATTATATCCTGGGGATGGATGAAGGTTAAAGTATATAAAATGAGTTTCAATCACGCCTACTATAAATGCAACTGGTACCTAATAATGAAACCACATATTAAAAGAATAAACTGGTATTAATTTTCCTCATCAATTATAAAACAAAATAAAATTTGTCTTGATCGCAATAGCAGCGAATTTCCCCAATGTTAAGGAAAATAATATTGATTACTTATATAAGATTTTTATAGTGTTTATATGAAACCCCCAGCCTTTTAAATGAGTCATTAACTTGCCTACTTTACCGTAATGGCAAAACCAGGCCCCGATCAACGATTTGCGAAGTTAAGCAACCTTAACTATGGCCAGGTAATGGATGGTTGACCGTCTATATCACATCGAGTTCCCTCCGAGCCTCGAAGAGCACAGTCGCTGTCAAAATATTTTTTCAGCAATCGTCAGCGCCTGTCAGAAGAAGAAAGTCTAAAATCTGATTCAAGCCCGGTAACCATTTTTTTGTGTAAATTATTTGCGAGTTACATCTTGTGCTAACTCTGCTAACCCTAATAGTGTTTGGGATAAAGGTACAGCGATGGTGATGGCAAAAAAGGATACACCTTGATGGTATGTGGTCACGGCAACTTATTGACAGCTGCAACACTGTTGACAAGTTGCTATGCGAGCACCATAAGGAACATTCATCCTTACTACCCGCAATGTTTTGTAGGTTTTAGAAATGTACTCATAGCAGGAACAGAACACTACATCAGCAGGCTTAGCCATACTTACTATCTACAGTCGTTAACGCTATAGAAAACGAAGGAAATGTACAAGAATTTAAAAAAAACGTTATGTCACGTGGTCAAGTTTTTAATTTCCAAACATTTCTTTCGATTTCAAAATCAAAATAAAATAATTTATTCAGTTTAGGCCCTAATAAGGCACTTATGAAGGTCTAAATTACCACCGGTTCGGACACAAAAAGCCACCTGAGAAGAACCGGCAAGAAACTCTTTGCTCTGTCTTTTATTCATGTAGGTACCTAACAATCAATAAAAATTCTATAGCGTTAACATTAGCGGTTCTCTGTAAAGTTGAGGTAAGTATTAGCCTTGTCGACCAGTGAAAATCCAGTTGTGCTTTTTCTTATTATTGACTTCCTCATCACCATCATCAGCCGATAGTCGTCAACTTGCTTGCACTTGTCCACTGCTTGACTTCTTAACATAGTATAAATGAAGAGATTTTTGAAGGGTCGGCAACGCGCGAGTGATACCCCTGGTGTTGCAAGTGTCCGTAGGCTATCATCAGATGGGCCGTATGCTTGTTTCCACCCTAGTAGTATAAAAAAAATATATAAAACAAAGTTGCTTCTTCGTCGTCTGTACGCTTAGATCTTTTAAACTACGCAACGGATTTTAACGCGGTTTTTACCAATATACTGTTATTCTTGTGGAAAATTTATATATAATTCACTTAGGATGAATACATGCTATAGTAGATAAAATCCAACCCGAGACACACCCGTGAGAAGCCGGGGCGGGTCTCAAGCATGATATATAACCTCAAAAAGCTGAGTACATTATATTAGGTCCTTACATATGAAATTGGCGTTTTTCGTACTGGCCACTTTAATCACGAATTTCTCCTCTTTGGTAAGGAATTCCAAATTCAAATTTGTACAGCTATAGACTCATGTATTTGTGCTTCGATGATCGTCATTCATTTGTTTTTTTTCTTCTGTTTTTTTCTGTTTGCGTCACTCATTTTACAAAATGGAAAACCTTAAATATCGCATTATTTACGAGTACGAGTTCCGCCGTGGCACTAGTGCTGCGGAAACAACTCGAAGGGTGAATGATGTGTATGGCGGTCGTGTTGCAAAAGAAAACACAGTTCGTTTTTGGTTCCAACGTTTTCGTTCTGGAAATTTCGACCTGCAGAACAAGCCCCGTGGACGGCCTGAGACTCAAGTTGATAATGAAGAGTTGAAGGCTATTGTGGAAGCGGATCCATCGCAAACCACGTCCGAGTTAGCTGCAGGCTGCAATGTTAGTGATAAAACTGTTTTAATTCACTTGAAGCAAATTGGGAAGATTAAAAAGCTTGAAAGGTGGGTACCTCACGAATTGACTGAAACAAACCGGCAAACGCGCGTCGACTGCTGCGTTACATTACTAAACCGGCACAATAATGAAGGTATTTTAAACCGAATCATTACCTGTGATGAAAAATGGGTTCTTTACGATAATCGGAAGCGCTCAGCGCAATGGTTAGATCCTGGCCAGCCAGCCAAATCCTGCCCCAAGCGAAAATTAACCCCAAAAAAGTTACTTGTAAGCGTTTGGTGGACTAGTGCCGGTATTGTTCATTACAGTTTTTTCAAATCTGGCCAGACTATTACGGCTGATGTCTATTGTCAGGAATTGCAAACCATGATGGAAAAGCTAGCGGCTAAACAACCTAGGCTGGTCAATCGCTCCACGCCACTGCTGCTTCACGACAACGCTAGACCACACACTGCGCTACAGACGGCTACTAAATTAGAAGAGCTTCAATTGGAAAGTCTAAGACATCCTCCGTACTCCCCGGACCTTGCTCCAACAGATTACCATTTTTTTCGAAATTTGGATAACTTCTTGCAAGGGAAAAAATTCAACTCCGATGGGGCAGTCCAAATCGCCTTCAAAGATTTTATTGATTCCCGTCCGACTGGTTTTTTTAGTAAAGGGATCAATGAACTACCTATGAGATGGCAAAAGTGCATAGAAAATAATGGTTCATACTTTGATTAATTAAATATATTATATTAAAAAATATTCGACTTTTTGTTCCTCCCATACAAAACGCCAATTTCATATGTAAGGACCTAATATTTAAAAAGTAGTTTCTCTCTTCTGCCAGTTTCTGTAAATCGTATCGTAGCGGTTGTATTCTCTTGGAGTCGTATTGTAGTCTTTGGCCAGTTCGTATTAGTGTATGGTCTAAGGCCAGTTCTAGCGTAGCGGTTGAATTCTCTTGGGCCAGTTTCTTCTGTCAGTTTTGACGTAACGTTTGTGTATCTCTGTTCTTTTTAGTATAATTATTATATTTCATTACGAAGCATGATACATTGGTAATTATATTTTCGTATTCAAACTCAAACTCACCTTTATATGACTAGCCTACAAATAGGTGCTTTCGAATCTTCAGAATCTACCAACGGATTCGGAAGGTTGTTTTTGCTGAGAAGAATCCGACAAGAAACTCAGCAACTATTCTTTTCATGAAATATACATACATATATATAATTTAGGTGCATATTACAAAAAGACAGATATGAAAAAATAATAATAAAAAAAGTATATTTACTTTAACACTATAATGTGTTCTCTTATACAAATTTCTCCATTTTATTTAAAAAAGATAAACTATTAATTTTCCACTGACCAGTCTCCATCGTTTATCTTCACCTACCACTAATTAACGTCCACTACGTTTAGTACTTATGTACTCTGTGCCTACCACACCACTTGACATTGGCGGAATAGCTGTATTAAAAGCTCGTCGCCATTAAATTAAAGAAGAAGAAGTATATTTACGAAAGGCCAGACGTAGGAATAGGACTAAGCAAAGCGTAGGATGTACCATTTTAGTAAGGTGATATTCCATTATAACAATTTATTAGAATAAACACCTAAATCAAAATATGTTTAGTAATACAGTCCTATAAAATGGTTCAATTCAATTGAAAATTTGATACGAAACTTACGGAACACAATAATGGATGCGTGCTTGACGGCAGAATATCTCATACTGCAATGGTACCAGAGGCGGCTTCTTGCATTTAATACCTTCTTCTCATTAAGAATTTTACTCTGTCGGTGCAGCCGATGAATCTCCCTCCACTTCTCCCTGTCCAGCGCTACTTCTTGGACCTTTATACGACGTGACGGCTATCTTATCCTTAACTTGCTAGATGTAACTTATCCTATTTAATACCTTCTTCGTGTTAAAAACTTATCATATTCGTTAAAATGTCGGGACTTGGGCTAGCTTCGTCGGCGCAAAATTGAAATTTTCCAAAAATATCCAAAAAAATTATACGATAACCTTCGATGAATTATTTTTAACATACCGAGGTTTGAACACAGCCCCGATGACAAGCAACGCAACGGGCCACCACAGCTGAGAAAGTCTATAAAAATGAATTCACTACATACATTATAATATATACTTATCATCACGCCACGTCCCTCACGGTGTAGGCAGAGAGCACAGAGCGCCAATTTTATCCACTCTTGACCTGGCTCTTGCTTCTTTTACATTCACCCATCTCTTCATACTGCCAATCATAATTAAGATGAAGACAGGTGTTAATGATCATCGATGTTGCAGTTGTTCACAATGTAGCTTCACCGCCCAGTTTGAGAGTGCTCTGATGATGCACCGGCAGCTTCATCACCCTTCGACTGTCGCCGATGATCTCGCCAAGTCTAAGCTCATGAAGGTATTGTACCTCATCACAGACTTGGAGTCTGCTATTAGCGTGACATTTACATAGTTCAAAGTATCGCTGTATAGTAATTTATTAATTTATTAGGCACAAAGAACAGAACACAACGAAAAACAAGTACAAAATAATATGGTTATAATCTGAACTGTGTCCTAAAACATGTAATATAGTAATGATATGAGCTGTATTTTTAACCAAGTTACCAAGCTAGCGTACGGCCCACCTGATGGTAAGCGGTCACCGTACGTAGCCTATATACTTAACGTTATGCATGTTAGAATAGCACAGACCACTCAACAATATTTATTTATATTTCAAGTGTCTATTTCATTGGCTAAGGTCTGTCTATCAGGCAACTTAAGTGCAGTGATTTGTCACACCACGAGCTTTACGGTGAAGGAAAACATAGTGAGGAAACCTGCATTCATCATCAGCCTATAGACGTCTACTGCTGAACAAAGGCCTCCCCCATAGATTTCCACAATGACCGATTCAACCTGCATACGTCTGATAAGAAATGACGGCGGCGGACCCACCATCTGTCACGTAGGCACTAGTTATCTTGTATGTTGTAACAACTTTGCCTATCTCTTCGGGTACCCTTGTGGGAAGGCGTGATGTTATCATTATAATTTTCCAGGACAAATGTAACACCGTCCCGCGGTCTTCTTCTCCTTATTCAGAGCTCAAAGAGAAGAGATCTCTCAAATGTAAGTCTGTAATATAGATACGTTATTATAAATAGTAGCTTATTCTACAAAGGAAGAAAGCGTAAGATACTTGTTCGCAAAGTTCCATCTATGTACCTTTTATTGTTTCTGGGGCTCCATCTATGATAATTAATTACAAATGAAGAAACTAAAAAACACGCTTATGTATGTACCCTCGGATATTAGCACAAAGTTATCAAATAATTTTACTACCAATATTACCATCGGTCCTTAAATACGAGTGCAAAATTTTCAGACGTCTTGAAATTGGTGAAACTGACTTTAGAAGATTCCGTTTATATCTATACACTAGCTTATACACATAAAACCGCGGCTTCGCCTGCGTCGAGCTAGATAATTATAGCCTGTCCTTCCCCAGGTTATAATCTATCTAATTGCCAAATTTCATTACGATATGCTCAGCTGCTTAGTTGTGAAAAGGTAACAAACATACAGTGGTACTTTCGCATCTATTTATAATAAATTATTTGTTGGATAGTATGAGTGATGGTGAGGGTTATAAAAGCGTAACTATTATACAATGGTGCCAATTCTGTTGTTCAAAATTACTTAACTAATTTGACAGGTCTAAAAATATTGCCATCCTTATTTAACCCCGCACATGAGAAAGTGATAGCAAGACTTTTAGACCTGTCAAATTAGTTTATCTGTCTGTATTAAACTTTTTCTAGTACCGGGTCGCACCTCATCAGCCACCAGATTGTTCGAGAAGCTTCGCTCCAAGGTCTGTCGCAGCCGGACCCTGTTCTCACATCCCGAGGAAACTGCTAAACACCATTTAAATATTAGCGTGAGTATATCAGAGTTTTATTAATAGACGGTCAGGGGCGTCGGTCGCAAAACAATTTTTGGCGATTTTACGGCGCGTTTTTTTAATCTGCTAAGCACACAAGCGAACGGCCCAACTGATAGTAAGCTCACGCCGTTATCTATACGCTAGCAATACCATGATTATCACTTACGCCTTACCAACCATATTGTTGTTGAGGACTCACTGTATTAGATTAGAACAGAGTATATTCCTATAACTTTTTTTTTGTTGATGAGGGCAAAATGTCAATAGGTACCGCAGGCCTGCCTTAGATGAGCAGACGGGGTACGTGAGATTTTTACTCACTAAAATCAGGCAGGGAATACCATAGCCAAATTCTTAGCGACCCTGGCTTATTGGGTCAACGGTCTGGGCATCAGTTGCCACTGCCCCACAGTGGACATTACAGTCTCACAGAAGGAGACCACGGCCTTCTAAGCCTCCTCCTCTGCCAGCATAGCCGTTACTACGTGTGGCTGGGAGAGGTTCTGACTAATCCTGGCGATCAGGATCCACGCCGAACACTCCCCATATCCCTACTAGCGCAACGTATCCTTGTGGAGGTCTTGTAACCTTATTTATAGTAAACGTATAGCTTGTATTCCATTTCGTGAAGGTTGCCAGTAGCCAAATATTTCGTTCCGTTTCTAGACTTTTTTTGCCAAGCTATATACCAGCTTATTTTAAATGAAAGAATAATTAAAAATAAATACTAATACTTTTTCTCCATGCCCTTAATAGGATATGTTGGTGCCAAGCGAGTGCACATCCAAAGCCATGAAACTAGATTCGTCTCCTTCGCGTTGCAGCGGCATGTCCATGATCAGAGAACAGCAGAAAGAGACGTACACATGTCATCTGTGTACGTTTGATGCGGATAGGTTTGTACATATTTTTTTGATACCTACCCTTCATGGCGCTTGCCAAACATTACATTTCACAAAGGCTCTGAAGATATGCTTGCAAATTTTTAATCATCTAGAAATCTCCACGAGCATCGAAAATCTCTTGCCTGTCTGCCATGCCATGCCTATCGAAGCTCTTAATAAACCACCACATCCGTTACCGTAACTGAAACTAAATCTTACTTTCAACAGAATCACAGTCTTGGATCGCCACCTTTTGAACGATCATCAAATTGGCCTGGAAAATCTTCTCAAGCTGGTGATGGAGAAGACGAAAGATGGCTTATCAGGAGACGCGACCTCCCCAACACTATTCGGCATCAGACAACCCTACTACAAACAAACAGACGAAATCATAGAAGAGGGAGAATTCGTAATAGAGACGGTCACGCCGAAAATAAAGATTCTAAAACACGCGTCCACGAATACAGAGCAACAGTGGAGAGATATACCGGACTTGAAGAACAACTGCAAGATGATAACTGAAGAACTGGAGAAGCTGATGAAACACCCTATGGAGAAGGGTGACAGGAACGAGTTTCTGGAGAAGATGCACAGTTTGAACGAGTATATGTGCAAGTTTGTCGACTCTTCAAACACGCTGAAGAAGGTGCTGAGCAAAGAGTTGGACTCGAAGTACAGTGTGCGTGATAAGAATGGAGAACCTTACTTTCATTTAAGCTTGCCGGAGTAAGTAGTGTAGGTACTACATTTAACTTTTTTTTGCACGATTCTCTTTGGTTGTATGCAGAAAGAGGTGAGAGAGTATAGACCGCCACTTCACTCCCATCAATTTACATTATTAGTTTTACTTATCAGTCCATTCTCCATACGCATTATACTAAGTCCAAACTCAATCTCTTAAAACTAACAGTGTTTGACAGTTACGTTTATGTTTGGGCGTTGCCGTGGGGGAAGGGAGTGGCAGCTGCCCCAACCTTGGGATTAAAAAAGGCCCTTAGCACTTAGGGGAATAAAAAATTGTTTATGTCTTAATCTCAGACCTACCGTATAAACACAAAAATTCAAGCCGTTTCGTAGTTTAGTTAGGAAGAAGAAGATGAAGATCCATCAACTGCCCCGTTCCTTCCCTCCCCGCTCGGCGCCCAGACCATTGACTGGCGAAGCCCTTGCTCATACAAGCACTCTTATTTCTATTCCTATCAAATCCTTATTTGAAGTAATTAACTTTACCTAAAAAATTACAGCCGAGACACGCCGAGAGACTGGGAGAGGGCACACAGTGAGAAAATGGATAAACATAAGTATGATGAAACTAGGTGAGAATATGTCATGTAATGGTAGGGCGATTTGGGATTTCCCGTGGGTTTTCCCATTATTGGAGCCGCCCGACTGGGGACTGTACCTCCACCTTACAGAAGACCGCAGTGAAATAACACTTCTTGATGTAGTGTTGTGTTTCTGCGGTTAGTAAGGTTGCCAGTGCTCCACGAGGATACGCTGGGCTAGTAGTAATGCTGCTAGCACAGTGAGTCCTCATCAACAAAATGGTTGGCTACCCGCTAGTGATATCCCTGGTATTGCTAGCGGCTATAGGCTACGGTGACTGCTTACCATCAGGTGGGCCGTATGCTTGTGTGCCACCTTTGTAGTATAAAAAAAAATAGTAGCTGTACCAGCAACTTCGTAAGTGTGGAATACATTTTGTATTTTCATGTGTTTAATTTCATTGCACGGAACTCTTAATTTTATTCAAAACAAAGGTACCCCAAGTTCCCCCTATAGCATCAGCTATCTGCAAGTGAAAGACACGTTCAAATCGAACCAGCTGTTCGAATTCTTTTAATGAAAACATATATTGGCGCGCCTTGCCAGCAAAATCGGCCAGCATGCCGAGGCGCCGGCGCTGTCATGCCCCCTTTAGGCCACCGCACACTACTCCCGTGTGTGCGCGTATAGTTAACGTTAATACATACTACCCCTGATGTTTCACGTGTACCGGGTGTGGTAACGTATCCTCGTGGAGCTTTGGCAACATTATTTGGAGACCAAAAAAATCATCAAAGTATATACTGTTATTTGGCTGCGGTCTTCTGTAAGATGGAGAGACAGGATCCAATAACTCCAGCTCACGTTATAAAATATTTAGCAATTATTTTTGTTTCAGGAACGACAAATCGAAATTATTTTCCGAGAGCTTTTACTTCTGAATAGTGTGATTTATAAGATGTTTTATCAATAAAGATATTTTTATGTGTTTATACTTTTCAATTTTGGAAGATTTTCATTCCAGTAAGGAGGCAAACAAGCATACGGCCCGCCTGATGGTAAGCCGCAGGCTATGGACGCTGGCAGCGTCAGGGTTACCCATAAGTCCCTAAAAGCAGTAATGCCTGGTTCACACTTATGTGTCGTGTTGTGTCGCAATATGGCGCATTTTTAGATCATTCTCATTTCAACAATTGTGGAATACGTGTTTTAAAATCGAATCGTCTGATACTGACAATGACTTCGATGTAGATATTCAATTTCTTCTATTGACGTCTAAATGAACTACTTAATTGATTTATTACATTTTGCTGTTTCCTCTCAGGAATACCGTAATCCTTAAATTCTTTACATTTTTTGTCATAGATATCTTAGTATTGCCGTACTAATTCCATAAGTTCATCGGACATTTTAAACATTGAAAAACAGATAACAATAAAATGAACTGCTTCCTCGCAGTAACGCGTCGTACTGCTAGATTCACACTATTGTGTCGCGACACATCCCCCACCACCTCTCTGTCGCGACCGGGCGTTGAGCGATTTTACCGTGACACAACCTACAAATGTACGTAAGCGATTGCGTTATGGCGCGACACGACACGTCACGTCACAAAAGTGTGAACCTAGTATAAAGCGTTATAAGTTTTCCCCATTTCCCATTTTGTTTTCGCGATACCATCCTAATAATAAGGTTTAGACCAACAAAATTATCCAAGAATTTATAGGCAATTGTTTTGTTTATTAAATTAAAAATATATCTAAAATAAAATCATCGAAAATCAACAGCTATCTTCAAAAATGCTTACACTGCTGGCTTTCTCGTGACAATTGTATTCCTTATCGACATTCCTACAATTATCACAAATCATAACCCCAGCTTGCATCTGTCGACAATGTTGCTGGTAATGGCAACACAGCATGTAAACGCACTTGTCGCATTTCTTCTCATCTGCGAATTTGTGATGGCAACACTCTGGCTTTACGAAAGAGTCTCCACTAGACAAGTAATAATTGTTGGTCTGGCAACACTTACAGCTTTTGTCCAGAGCTGATTTGTGACATTTCTCAGGGTCCACGTTTGTATGTTCACAAGTTTTCGTTTTCACAACAGGCAACACCCTGGGCCCACTTCTAGTCAACGGTCTATTTGCATCTTCAAAGTTTTCATGGATATCACTCCTTTTGACGTTTGCGAACATTCTATTGACTTCTTCAATGGCATCTTTCGACTTGGTTTTCTCTTTCAAAGAGTTTTTCAACTCGTCCATTTTCATTTGCGGTATGGAGGATGACTTATGTTTGATCAGCTCTATGAAATACTGTGGTCTTCGCAAACTATCTGGCTGGCAAAAGTTAATTATAGTAAACCGTCCGTTCTCATTACCCTTTACGCCTTCTTCGATCGAGAACTGCTGCAGCTTGCTTACAGACAAATTTATACTTCTACTTTGAAAATTGTCAGTGGATATGCCTATGTCTTTCACCAGACCAGTTTTACTCTTGGTATCCAATTGTTTCTTGCTTTGAAACACGGTCAGCACTTCGTTTAGCAAATTCAACCCTTGAGCAACGTCTGTTTGTGATGTCTGTATTGTTTTTGTGTTTCCATCTACTTTCAAAGTATTCTTATTGAAACAAGTTTTTGGTGAATCTTTAATCTTTCTCTCCTTTTCTTTACAAACACCACATCTTCTTTGACAGATTGGGCAACTGGTCTTCATATGGTTCTCAGTTTCAACTTTGTTGTTAAGGCAAATGGAACAGATGAATTTGTTGTCTTTTCTGCTTTGATGCATATCTTTAGTATTGGCAAGATAATCTTTGTTGTATGTCGTTATATGTATCACGGTTCTTCTATGTTTATTGTTCGATAGCATATGAGAGAAGTATTCTGAAAGTTGAACATATCATGAGTCAGATCATAAAATTTAATATAGTATAAGATGAAATAACGGATGGGATTACCTACTCGGAGCGTTGATTAATATAAAATAAGCAAAACAGTGTGCAACTCAAGTGGCAAATTGGTGAAATGGAGCTCTATACTAGAGAGTATCAAAATCACGCCAAGTCCTCACGGAGTAGGCAGAGGCCTACTCCGTGAGGACTTGGCGTGATGATATGTATGTATTCTTTTAAAAAGTTTATTTTTTTCACTCTTAAATTTCATTCTCATGTGTGCTGTCAATCAACTGTGCTTGTAAATATACTTGACTAACCTTTAATTTTAATAGTAGGAAACAATTACCTTAAGAAAAGAACACTCCAGCATCCGTACACCATAAGTATATAATAAAATTTTAGTTCATTATAAAACTCAATAAAAAACAGACTATAAATAAAAAGCCCTCGCTCTGCAAAAGCAGTTGCTGGAAACTGACAGCCAAAGACCTGACAGCAAAGTATTTATTTTTCTTTTCCAAAAACTTTTTTTGTGTGACTACAGAGTTTTGATGCGATCATCTTCATTATTTGAAAGAAGCCGTGGAAACTGTCAGAAAAATGAAAACAATTACTTAGAAATCTGTCAGGAAAACCTAAAAAGTGCAAAAAATAATTTGGTAAAATTTAAGCCACGGCAAATTGATAGTAACTGTACATATGAAAGAACGTGTTTTATGTGATATTTCATGACTTTCGGTGGTTGAGTTGACCAACCACTGTGGATAATTTATAATCCTTGTAAAATTCCAGTAAGTAAAATGGATTTTTTTAAGTATTCACTTTTGTAGCGAATAAAATGCAACGAGGTTAACTTAGAAGAAATTAAAATAGGACGTATTACCTATTCCTAGTCTCGTTATCTAATCTAATCATATTAGTCTTTAAATCTTGTTCCACAAGGGTTTTATAACTATAACCAACTGTAGTTGCTGTCCAAAAAACAACTTTTAGTTAGACTGCGAATCCATCGTGTCAAAAAAATAATAATTTGTTGATATAATGTTGTTTTTGCTACCGCGCCACGTTTAGGCACGAATTGGTCTCAGTCGCTCTACACTGGTAATCTAACGTATAACTGGTTTTACCCAGATAACAGATCTATGTGAAATGGGTTGTATTGGTCAGATGGCAATCAGTTTAGTTTAAAATCTGGTAACTAGTCACATGATCTAGTGCCGACCCTAACAGAATTTGGTTCCAAAATTGATTGCAGTGTGTGAGGGTGTAATTTATAACATGATACTGAACATATCCATAATTATATTGACAAACAATTCTGTGATTATTCCAGATTAGAGACAGCAATAATGAACTGAAAATTACTTCCTAAAGAATAGAATTATACTTACTATAGATAGATTAAATTGTGACTGAAGACACGTAAACAAAATTTTTGTCCACCGATCCGCGTTAAGAAATTTCAAATTGTCAGTTGTCAAAACCAATCATTGTACTAGAAATATGCCCGCAAATAATTTAAATGATGATAAATAAGAAGAAATGAGAGAAAGTAAGGCTGTTTATGTTACAAAAAGGGACATTAAGCAACATCACAGGGAGTACCAACTGTACAGCAACAGGGTAATAAGACAACATTCACCTACAAGGGGTTATGATATAGGTACCCAAGAAGTTGGATGCCAATACGATAGCAAGAGAGACAGAGAGAAGAGAGATCTCATTTGCACGTGTAGGAATGTGACAATAAGTAAGAGAAAACAGGACATTTTTAGCAGTTCACCGAAGCAAATTTATACGTACCACGGGTCTAGAAGTTTTACTGACATCGGCGTGGGTAGTGTCAAAGCCTTTCAGAGGAGGAAAGTTCGTAGGGTATATCTACCCGAAACTGATGATAGAGGAGTAGGCAGTACAGACATATCATCGTTTTTCATTAATCGTATGTGTGTTCTTTTTTAATACCACTTAGGTGACAAACAGTCGTACGCTCTACTGAATTGTAAGCAGTTACCGTAGCCTATGGACGCTTAGAACACCAGGGTTATCACACGCGCATTGCAAAAAATATTTTCACATCCTACTTGAAGGAACCCATGTTGTACACGTTTGGTAATGCCACGGCAGGGAGCTTTATCCATAACCTAAAGTTCGTGGAAGGAAGCTTTTGAAAACGCACAGTTCAAAACTAATTTGAGTCCCAATGTGTGGCACTGGCAATGTGTGGGGATGAAATCCACGTCATGAAATTTGCTACATTCTTCTGATATTCTCAACCCTTAGCATCACAAGTCTGTAGTCCAAACTAGTTAACTTAAATTTTATCATTGCCATCATTATCCAATTTAACATCACTTATTTTGTTTTAAAGGAAAAGCCAGATATCATCAGACCAAGGGAGGTAGTTATTATGACCACAAGAGGACATCGTCCAAGTGTGTGGGAGGTATAATTGAGTACAATACAGGCTGTGTTATGAACGAGAAGCTTTCGCCAATCACACACACAAAATCGGGTACAACTAGCCCCAAATCGGCTAGAATCGAGAATAGTAACCAAGATATAGGCAGTAATACTGTTGAGAAAAATCTTACAACAATAA
The DNA here is from genome assembly GCA_951449985.1 of Falcaria lacertinaria. Lineage (NCBI taxonomy): Eukaryota > Metazoa > Arthropoda > Insecta > Lepidoptera > Drepanidae > Falcaria > Falcaria lacertinaria. The sequence continues at coordinate 3,367,292 of OX602136.1, read as the reverse complement.
CGACACAAGTTGATGATGATTATGTTAAAATCGTATATGACGTTAAAGAGAAACCTAAGAAAGTAGAGGAAGCAAAACAAGAAAGCTCAAGAAAAGAAGAAAACGTTGGTCAAAAAGTATCCAAAGAAGTAATAACTATTGTAGAAAAGTCTAAAGCTCCAATAGAAAAAAGAAACATTGAAACAGATAACAAAGTGTGCTCCTCTGATTCTTTAGTTCAGCATGTACACAATTTGGAAAACCCCAGCGACGAAAAGCCCAGTCGCAATTCATTGGACCCAATGGAAAATAAACTGGAAAGGGAGTACAGGAAAATGTTTTCAACTAAAGATACAAAATCTAGCGTTGAAAAACCTATACCAGAATTTAAAAGTACATCGGTTCTCCGACGTAGATTTGAGGCTTTAAGAAAAGGCCTAGTTAAGAAAGAGGATTCAACGAAAAATGCGGTCGTGTCATCAAAAATATCGAGTCAAGTCAGCGCACCAAGTCGGAAAGACGTTTCAATAGCTTCAGACCCACCTTCTTTGGAGGGCAGATCTTATTCGAATACAAAAACTTATAGTCCTTTTCATATGGAGCAGGATAAGGACATTTACGACCCGAGTACATCATACAAAAAATCATTTAGAAAAGAGAAGGAGAAAGAAAAAGACAGAGAAAGTATACAATGGCCCCGGACGGAAGAAGATGACAGTGAGCAGGGCGTAAAAGGCATGTTTAAGTTATGGGGAAAGAAATTTAATCTAGATGAAGATTACTATGAGAAAAATGGACCAACGCCTAAAATATCTTATGATGTATCGAAGAAGTCTCTTAGGAAACAGGAGCTGATCAAAATTGAGTCAAAAAAAGGTCCACCCGAAAAGAAAGAAAAAGAAGGTAAGAAGTTTTTCTTTTTCAAGAAGAAAAGCAAGGACAAAACGAAGCCTCCACCAAAGGCTCCAAAGAAGGGAGTGACTACGGGCCGTTGTGAAGTTAGAGATGGGTTGATGATAAAGATAGGCGCTACTAGTACTTATACTGCAGAAGAAATAAGAAAACCTGAAAAAACATCAGAGGAATATGAAGAAATGATAAGAAAGGCTTGGCTTAATAAATATTTGACCAACAATATAGATTCCCGAAAAAGTGTGCAAGTCAGATGGAACAATCAGACTTATGCCACGAGTAGCAGTACAGTGTTTGAGCTCATGGACAATGTTTACAAAGACACCGGCGTAATATTCCAATCTAAAAGCGAAATCTCAGCAGACTCATCGTACTACAAATCTTATACGAAGCAACATGTAAATTTCATGCAAGATATTGAAGCGTGGATGATACCCAGAACAATTATTGATAGACAAGTACTTCCAGTCCAAATGAAGTCTACGGAGAATAAGGAAAATATAGAAGTTAGAATTTCAGATCAGAAATGGTTTATTGATAAGTCTAAAGCATTTTCGCACAAAATCGAAGTAGTGTTACATTCTAACAACTTTGTGAAGCTCAATAAAGATCCCAGTACAGAATATTTAAGAATTGATATACCAAAAGGATTCTTCGTCGATTCTAGTAGTGACGAAGGGAGAAAGAACCAATCAAGTGTAGAAGAAGTCTACAAGATTGTTGAATATGAAAGTACGACGAGTGTTATGAAAAGAAATAAAATAGTAAAAAGTAATTTAGAAAAAGGTGATAAAGTCTCGAATGATATAAGAGTCACAGTTAGCGTGAAAGACAGTAAAGACATTGAATCGAAAATTTTGGAAACTGTTATAAAGAATCCTCCGATACATAGAGATGTTGTTATACAGGGCAGCATTGTCAACATACCGAAGAGATGCGACGTGATTGGCGTCGGCATTATCACTCAGAGAGATCTTAGAGATTTGAGAGAGATACGCAAACCAATGTAGGTGTATTTTTGATTTATTGAACCTTAACATAAACAGTTTAAGTAGTGGAATGATTAAACTACCATATTTATTATCCGTAAACGTTTCGAGTGTAACTTTTTCCTCACGACTTAGCCCACATAGCAATATAATATATAGCTTATGTTACTCAGTATATACATAGCATTCTGTTGATTTTTTTTAAATACCTCCAGTATTTTTCTGAGTTTATTCATTACAAATATAAATTCAAATATTCTCTTTATAAAATTAGTGAAGATGTCGTCAAAGAAACCAAACCATTAATTAATTGAGATGAAATTTTCTTAAATGTAGTTTATTTCAATTTTCAGTCTGAGGATTGATGATGACTTGTCAGACGACGATTCTTACACCGTTATGGCAAACAGTCAGAAGAAGTGTGAGTTCGCAGAAAGTTATTTACAAGAGTACTACCGAAACTGGATGCCGATGGGTATAGACCTTTATTCGTGGTGTGTCAGCGACTCTCACCTACGATGCTGCTCCGAAGATTCCAGAACTAGCTTCAATAACCAAGGAGACGGCTCCAAGTCCTGCCCTAATATTTACGACGATTTCCAAGCTTCAGCGATCGTATCCTCCTGCGAAATGGGAAGATGCAGCCACTGCTCTCCCGAAGATGATGTACCAGAGAAACAATCTTCTAAATTCTTTGGAAAATTTAGAAAGAAATCTAAATCCGAAGGAGGGAAGGGTAGAATTCTGCCCAAGGACTCCATAGAAGTTTTTAAGAGACGAAGAATATATGCCGCTAGTATGAAAGGTAAATGGGGCACTGGACAATGCACCCCGGTCAACAAACCGCGCTGTGTTCCCAGCTTTGGCAGTCAGGAAAAATGCTCGCTAGATGACACTTTGATTGAGTGTCCAAAATTGATAAAGCCTTGTTGCAAGCCGCTAGAACCTAAGCTACGTCGAAAAATTTGCAAGAAACACGTATCGTTACCCGATTGTGACACCATGCTTGATGCTCTGACAAGGTCGCTAGCTTCAGTGGTGCCCGAGGGTATCCTAACATACAAAGGCGCATCCGGCTGTGAGGCATGTAAAATGAAAGGTTCCAGCTGCCCGAAGCATACTTTTATAATTCCTGAGCCCACCTGTCAGATACCTCAACCGCCATGCAAAGAAACGTGCAAGAAAAAGAAGAACCCAGCATGTAACAAGAAGAATGCACCGTCCTGTAATGTGTCGCCTTCATTTTCGCCTCCATGCGGCTCGCCGCAGCCCTGTCCCCCGCTACCTCCCGTGTGCTTGGGGCCTTGTCCTCCTCCCCCAGCCTCGTGTCCGCCTTCACCGCCTATCTGTAAGAAGCCTTCGCCACCTTCGTGTCCACCGTCACCTCCACCATGTCCCCCAAATCGACGATGTCCGCTCTCACCTCCAAGATGTCAATCACCACCAAAATGTCATCCACCACCAAAATGTACGTCACCACCAAAATGTCCATCACTACCAAATTGTCCATCACCACCAAAATGTCCAACACCACCAACATGCTCCTCAGATAGTTCTTCATCATCCGGTATAAAGCTCTGTTCTTCGCCACGAGGTCCATCTCCGCTACTTTTTGAAAGACCATTATGTCCCTTGTCACCCCCGCCATGTCCCCCGTCGCCTCCACCATGTCCACCGAAGCCACGATGTCCCCGGCCACCGCGGAAATGTTCTCCACCGCCAAAATGTCCCACCCAGCCGAAATGTCCCCCGCGACCAAAATGTGTTCCACCCGCACGATGTCCCCACTCGCCGCCGTGCCCAAACACATCTGGTATTAAGCTCAATGCTTCGCCTAAAGGTCCATCGCCACTTCTTTGTTCAACGCCCCTGTGTCCGCCAAGGCCTTCGTGTTCTTCAGGGTCTGGTTCAAGCTCAGGATCATGCCGGCCGTCGCCACCGCCCTGCCCCCCCAAGTCACCGCCGTGTAAGCCACTAAAACCGCCTAAATGCGCAAAGCCTCCTAAATGCCCAAAGATTCCAAAATGTCCGAAACCACCGAAATGCCCCAAGTGTCCGCCGTCCCCGCCTCCATGTCCTTCACCTCCACCTTGTTTGCCTCCTCCCCCCCGATGCCCACGTGCCTCACCAGCATGTCCCATCCCGCGAATCTGTTCATCGCCCCCGCGGTGCCCACGTGGTCCCCCACGGTGCCCTAATGCACCACCCTGCTCTTCGGATCCACCGCCATGCGCTCCGAAAAAAAAGAGGTCCCCATTAGAACAATGTACTTCGTTTTTTAAGAAAAAGAAGCGCTCGGAATGTTCGCCACCCCCACCTTGTTATATCCCACCGCCACCACCACCCATCTGTCCACAATGCAACACTGTTATGGAAAAGTTTCCGTGGCCGATTAACAATAAGAATTCCGATCAGTCATCTGACGATTCCATTTGCTCGAAACCAAAAAGAAAAAGATCTTCATGTCGTTCCGTATCGCCACCAAAAGCGACGAAATGCTCACCACCAGCACCAAAGGAATGTCCTAGTAAACCAAGGTGCCCTGGGCTTTTTCTCAAAAAGAACCCGTCTAGAAAACAGTCGTCATCCAAAGAATGTATGACTTGGGACGATAAAAGCAGCAATCAGGGAGTCGTCCGCCTTAACTCTCAGGAAAATATCACTATAAGACTGAGGACTAACTCCCCAAGCACCGAAGAAATAAGAGAAGGCTATAACATCAAGGTTCAAGATGAAGATGGCGCCACACTCTACGAAAGAAGGGATTACAGACGCGAAGGTAATAAGCGGCACGAGCATTCTATCATAGGCGAAATGTACAATGCTTCTAATGTAGACTGTCGCAGAGTAAACACACCCATTGCTGTAAAGAATGTTGTGACAGAAAAACCTGATGAACTATCAATACGTAAGAGCGAAGGCAGCATTTCCAATCTTATTGAAATACAGTTTAAATTGAGGGTGTCACAGGGGGACAAAACTACTGAAATCGATATAGGTAATGAGAAAAACGATGAAATAGAAAAGACAACACATATTAAAAAGCCTCCTCAGGAGGTGTACTTATTAAAAGATGGGGAAGAGCACGTAGAGGAACCAAGTCCCAAGAATGACATAAACATTCGCATTGTCATAAAGAACTACAAGCAAAATAAAACAGATAAACATGAGCAAGCTAAGGTATGCGATGCATTTTCTAAGAAGATTTCGGACAAATTTCAAACCGTATCGACGGGATACAGCAATGTGAAGGTGGGTGAGAAAGTAGATAATGTCTATTCAATACATAGGACGACCGTTGACCTAACATCTTCCGTGGAGCAGTCCAAATCCCAAATCAAGACCAGCGAAGTGGTCATAAGTGAGCATTTACTAGACCCCGCCCATATCCCCACAACCCTCATAGTCTCATCTCATAGTTCTGCGCCATCTACCACGTTTCAATTGGACAGTAAGACGGAAGACGAAAATACAGGGACTAAGAAAGATTCGCAAGCTAAAACTATGGAACAATTTAACGATAACGTAGACGTTTCTCACGATGATACGCAAATATCTGATACAGATGACCAGGATAGGACACTAGACATTAACACGAGCGAGAATAATGACGATAGTATCGTCGAAATAATGAGACCTAATGAAGACAGATTAAAGAAGGAGAAAAAAGAGTTGCTTAAAAAAGTATTTGAAGCTCAAGCCAAACCTAAAAATAGAAACAGAATGAAGAAACTCAGAGACATGCTTAAAGCCATACTTACATCCGACAGCAGTGAGCCTGAAGACATATTGGTCCCAAGTAATGAACTAGCTAAGAACATAACGTATGATTCACTGAAACCAAACTTTTTCAGGAACACAGATAGCATGAACAATTATTACAAGGCTGATAGTAATTTGTCGAAGGAAAGTAAGGCAAAGTCGTCACATATGGTGTATCCATCGCTTGAGAACAACAGTGAATCTAGTTATATTTATGTGGAAGATAAAGATGCTGATCAGGGATGTATGTGCAGTGCTTTGGCAGCTAGATTGAATCTTTGCACAACAGGTGACGTAGGCGGGTGTTGTTGTCGACCAGCCATGAAGAAAAACGAAGAGACGAACTGCGATTTGAGAACCGACGACGATTTATATCTACTGAATTACAAGACAACCGATTACATGGATGTAGAAACTCAAAATTCGAAGTTATGGTCGAGCAAAATGAATAGCGCAAATCTGTCGTTACACAGCACAACTAAGACAAAACGGAATAGCATACCAACAACCTTAAATGATCTGGATACATTGAAAGAATGTAATGACAAAAAACATGTGCCGAAAACATTTTCGCCGCACACGAATCACATACAGGACTGTGAAATGAAGAAACTGAACAGAAATACAGTATTGACTATTTCAAACGAGGACAAGATAATTGTTTTAGATAACCAACCTAAAGAAGCTGAAGTTAAGCCCGCAAAGAAGGGGAAACACAAAAAACAGAAAGATATACCTGTAAATTACATGGAAGCTTCAGATATTTTGCAGTCTTATGAAACTAAGAAGGCCGTTTTAGAGATTTACGCTGAGAAAACTGTGTCTGACGGCAAAGAACATTATGTGGCAAAACTTCCCAAATACGTTTACGATAAGGAAAGCGACATTTGTCGGAATTACGAGCGAATATCTGCTAACAACTACAAGAGTATGTGCAAAAGAAATGTTGTAATGATGTCCATCAACAGATAACGGTTTGAATTGTGATTCATCGGTTTTACAAAATACTGTGATGTTGCAAGTGTTTTTATTTTTGTTACAATTAAATAAATTACTTTTTTTTCGATTCATATTTATTGTTTCATTCATACAATCACGCCGATTCCCTCACAAAGACTATTATGTAGAACGCCATTTGACTCTTGACTTGCATATCCCTTTATCAATCTCTTCATGTCCGCCCGTGTCGAGTAGTCTTTATCATTCCATCATTAAGTACATTAGTAATTTGATCTAGAAAGTTAACCGTTTCATTTAATAAAATAACACGTAGTAATTAAGTTAACCTAGATTGAGGGCTCAAACTATCATTCAGTCACATTTACTTGAGGATCGTTATTGTTTCCCATACATTTATATAATCAATTTGCTATTCTATAATATGGCCCATGTAGGTTTTATGGGCAGAAAAAAGCTTAGGCCTAACGGTAGAATTTTACACATAATATGGATTTCTACTCGATTAGATGTATTTCTTGTTTTTAAAAGAGTAATTGCCGAGTTTCTTGCCGGATTCTTAGCAAAAAACTAGCATGCGAATCCGGCGGTAGATTCTGACGATTTGAAAGTACTTATCTGTAAAGTGTAGGCTAATAAAGATAATTTTGAGTTTGAGTTTTAGAAACATATTTCGCTTCTGCCTAGTAATCAACACGTACATTCGTATTAGTAAAAATAAAACACTGGTACTTACGTTTAACAATAATTGCTCCTTAAACATCCGTCGTATGCCCTGTGTCACGTCTCCGAACAATGTGGTCGAGTGAGTAAAAAAAAATGTAACGGTAGTTGAACAAAACTTAAAATTAAAAAACGAATGAACAGTGCCGGTAGCAGGAACATTGTCGACAACGTATTCGTATCGCCTTCGACTATTTTTCTATTGGAAAATGAGCAGCGCTGCGGCGGTGAAAAGTGGAACTAAAAATTAGTATGACAATTTTGACATTCCGCGAATTACGTTTTCGAATACGTTGTCGACAATGTTCCTGCTACCGGCACTCAGTTAGTATCTTAGACTCGTTGCTCGTATGGATAGGGCTGCCAGCTACTAGTTAGGTTTTCTATTAAGAGGCTATTAGCATATAGGGATATAAGATAAAAGGTGACTTTTGACAGCTCAGTGGCGGTAGCAAGAACATTTTTCGACAACGTATTCGAAATGTCAAAATTGTCATACAAATTTTAGTTCCACTTTTCACCACCGCAAGGCGATACGAAAACGTTGTCGCAATTTATTCATGCTCGCGCTACTGTATCTACCGATTCATATTTTTAATCGACATGTTACCGCTGGCAACCTCACTTTTTAAGCTGGAAAAAGTGACCGTTAACTTGGCCCTACATAACATATTTCCCGTCATGTAGGCAGTAGCCTACGCTTATGCTTAACATCTTGTAAAGAGGCCCAAGGCGTGTCGGACTCACACACCGAAGGTTCTGCAGGTATTAAAAGAAAAAAATCACGTTTTTTTTGGGGACCCCATTAATTATTTTATTTTAATATTATATTATATATTTGTTGTTATAGCGGCAACAGAAATACACATTCTGTGAAAATTTCAACTCTCTACCTATTACGGATCATGAGATATAGCCCGCTGACAGACGGACGGACAGCGGAGGTTTACTAATAGGGACCCGTTGGTGACCCTTCGGATACGGGACCCTAAAAAGGTAGGGAGATACATCAAGTGATTTGGCGTTGTCTTATAGGCACACAATAAGTGCACAGTATTATAAAGACATTTATTTCGCATGTTCTTCTAATCATGTATTTATTTATATTTTCATATTAATTTAGTAGCCCCATTTAATTTCTTTTCTCTTGTTTAATCTTTGTTTTGGCTACAACATTATAATGTAAATCTTTGATAACACATGTACTCGTTGTGGGTTATGCATTAATCATCTCTGTTACTTATTATTAATATTTTTACTTTAAATGTTTAACTGTTTGTTGTTCCAAATAAATAAATAAATAATTTAGCTTACTCATATATTAGTTTTCAATAATATGTCCAAGCGTAGTTCACTTAATAAATAATAAAATAAATGATGTAAAGAAGACCTTAATTCCTTTGGTTTAAATTTATTGCACCTTAACTCCTTACAGCCTTGTCTGAAAACAAAATATTTACAAATAAACATAAAGACTTTATTTACAATTATATGGCCGAGTAACGCCAGTAATCAGAAATCACGGGTAATCAGGCTCATTACCCGTGCTCCCACTGTATCAAGGCTGGAATTCATTTAAAAATTACGATATTTTTTTATCGATATTCCATGCCACCAAAAGACTGTAAGAATAATACTGGTGCTAATTATGTTTTTACAAAATCATTAAACTAAACTAGTTTGATAAGTATTGCCATCCTTATCTAACCCCGCACATGTCAAAGGGATAGGAAGACTTTTTAGTCCTGTCAAATTAGTTTACTTTAGTGATTTTGTACAACAGAATCGACACTTTTAGTGTCGGCAACGCGCGAGTGATACCCCTGGTGTTGCAAGCTTTCATAGGCTACGGTGACTTACCATCAGGTGGATATGCTTGTTTGCCACCTAAGTGGTATGAAAAAAAACACCAATATCGATAATATTAGTCAGAATCTCAGAATGTGTACGTATTACAATCAAGTAAACCCACAATATATTTTTAACAAAGCGGTGCTTTTAAACATACGCAAAATAACTTACCTTAGAATCCAATATAACATACCACCCAGTTAGCAAAAATCACAACAAAAAACACGCACAAGTGCAATTTAAATTTAATAATTATATTTATATTCTACTTGTAAAGTTGCGGGCGAAAACTGGAACGCCATTCAAAGTTTGAAAGTCCACGTGACTGTTTGAATTGCCATCAGAATACAATTTCGCATATAAAATCAGTGCCATTAGCAGGAACATTGTCGACAACGTATTCGAAAACTTAGCTCGCGAAATGACAAAATTGTCATACTAATTTTTAGTTCCACTATTCACCGCCGCAGCGCTGTTCATTTTCCAATACAAAAATAGTGGAAGGCGAAACGAAAACGTTGGCGACAATGTTCCTGCTACCGGCACTGGCGTAAGTCCTTATTCTAAGATCGATTCATATTTTTAATCGTGTTGCCGTTGGTTTACGTCACTTTTTAGCTGTCAAAAGCCAACATTTATTAAGCCCCCAACAAAGTTGTTAATAAAAAAAACTTTCTTATTTTTTTTAAATACCTATACTACTTGGGGAGCCTATAAATAATAATTATACATAGGGGACATACATATAATCGTTAGATTTATGAGAACTAACATTTGACCACAACTGCGTACATGGCACTGGAAAAAGACAAATATTAATCATTAAAATTGGTTCTATACCTATGCCAATTTCCAAAAAAGCCTTTTTGACATCATTAGAGTTTTGACATAATATTAAATAACAAAATCATCTATAGAATACAAAATATATTATAATTTGCTTTGTCCGCTTAATGAGTGTGATACGGTATCACACTCATTAAGCGGACAAAGCAAATTATAATATATTTTGTATTCTATAAATATGAATTTCCGCAAAGTAAAACCTGAATCAATTCAAAAATCATCTATCATCGCGTCTTTAACTGTCTCACGGGTAGGCAGAGTAGCGTCATTTCACTCTTAACATCCACAGACACAGAATTATTTTCGCTTACACCTCTTTTGCTTGTTTACATTAAAACACAAAATCAATTCAGAATGCCATTTAATCCATACACCCCCACATATACAGATAGGTAAGTACGATACACCATAACACTTTACGAGCTAGTCCTTATTCTGTGCCGGTAGCAGGAACATTGTCGACAACGATTTCGAATCGCCTTCCACTATTTTTGTATTGGAAAATGAACAGCGCTGCAGCGGTGAAAAGTGGAACTAAATATTAGAATCACAATTTTGACATTTCGCGAGTTACGTTTTCGAATACGTTGTTGACAATGTTCCTGCTACCGGCACTGAGCCATAACACGAGGTACTATTGTGCCAATACACAAGCTAGCAGATTCAACAATACACATTTTTATTAAATAAACTTTAATAATCCATACGAATATCTTAAATGTGAAAGTAACTCTGTTCGTTTGCTACACTTTCCCGACCAAACGGCTGAACGGATCGTAATGAAATTTGGAATTGAGATAGATTATAAACTGGGAAAGGACATAAGCTATATTTATCTAGAACCACGCGGGCGAAGCCGGGGGTAAAACGTAATCCTTTCTTTTTTAGTTTAAGCTTCATGAGAAACAAAGGGTATACATTGCCGACAAAGTGCCATACTAAAAGTTACACGGTTCTGGAAAATTGATGTTTGAACATTTTGTCGATAAGTTTACATGAAATACTTTACATAATATATAAATAGGACCATACAAGCATAGTTGTTTGACAGATGACGTAGTCTCCCATGACGATGTTGCATCCCAAAAGAGATTATTTTTAAGCTATAATAATTTCACCCTAATCACTATCGGAAATTGGTTTATTTATTTAACATTCGTATAAGTTTCAATTTTTTTTCAATCTGTCATGACAACTTATAACTAATGTTTTATTCGTACAATTAAACCTGTAAGGTACAAACCTATTTTGAACTGTTAAAAAAGGCTCCGATACTTGGCCTAGGTTCTGATAAGCAGAAAATGATTTTATTAACTTTCCTTCAATTCGGAACATGAACTACAAAAGCAATTTAAAAAAAGCTTCTACAAAACTTTAATACCAGATAGAATAAACAATACCATAAATAGGTAAGTATAATTATATCGATACGCAAATTGTTTATTAAAAAAAAATTAATAAAAATACATGACTCAAATCCTGGCTCCCAAATATTTTTTTAGTTTGAACGGGAGCATTGGAATTAAGAAAATTAAATAAAAAAGCCTTTTTTTTTGTATACTGTAATCGATTTTTTGTGGGCATTTCAAGTTTTAATAAGTGGGTTAATTTGTGTGTTAAATTTTGTATTTAAAAAATATGACATGGCGCATGGCGGACCCCTTATTCATTTCAATGGTTTATTTCAAATAAATTAACTTAAGTACGAGGATTATAAATATAATTGTAAATTAATAAAAAAACAATATTGGATAATAAACTGAAATTACTATTTTGAGATTCAAATATTGAAATTTATTGATAACATGTCGAAGCATTGAAATTCATTCATTAAATATGTTGCCTACTTAAAAACTAAAAACCTACAAAATAATAATAAAATTGCCATTTCTTAGGGTACTTAAAGCTATATGTTTTCCAATACGTAAAAATGGTACAAAGAGAAAAATGGTTTGAAATTAAAATCTATGTCTAATTGACACTGACCTATTAATACATGAACGTCGGGTCTAATACAAAATTCACGAAATAGTGTCCGAACCTGAATATAAATTATTTTATACGTTTAAAACACTTATAATTCAATTTTTTCTTATTGTCACACAGTTGAATTTTGCTTGCGTCAATGTATCGTGTTAAACCAGTCGACCAATCGAACTCATTCGTATTTTGTTGTGTTTTAGCTCCGGACACTTGAGCGTAGACCCAAAGCCCATGTAATTAATAGGTTGTGTTATTGAAGTAATAAATTACTTCTAAGGTACAATCAGTCTATCAAGGGAAGAATATTAAATAAGGGTTAAAGTTGAATAACAAGTTATTGAGAGCTGTGGATATCTTACCACAGATATACAATTAATAATAACTCCATTGGAAATAAGTCGAAAGGTCAGCAACGCGTTAGTGATACCCCTGGTGTTGCAAGCGTTCATAGGCTACGGTGACCGCTTACTATCACGCATGCCGTATGCTTTTGTGCCACGTTAATGGTGTAAAAAAAGCAGTACGGCTATTATTACAGAATGATTTCATGTTTCACTGGGTTTGTCAAAACATGTAATCTACGAATTTGTTTGTGTCTACAACCAGAGCTTCATAAAGTTATAAAAAATAACGTTATGAGCATTTCGTTACGTTATTTCTTTATCATTTTTAACGAAAAGGCGATAACGTTAAATCATACCGCTAATATCAAAATAACGTTATAATATCGTTACTGTATCGGAATACCCGACCCGAGCGGCAAATAACGTTATTAATATCGTTATTGTGTAAATATCGTTTACTGATACAACGTTATTCTGATATATCAAATAACGTTATGTTGAAAACGTTATATTGCGTATAACGTTATAGACTCAATCATGTGATAACGTTATGATTTTATAACGGTATTTGAAGCTCTATCTACAACTGTAGCCTTAGCAGGAGGAATATCGAATTGCCTTCGATAGCGTTTCCGTATCGCTCTTTTTGTATTTGAAAACGAACAACGCCGCGGTGGCGAAAACTGGAACTATTTTTTTTTTGAAATTTTCCATTTTTAGAGTTACGTTTCTAAACCTTGTCCAAAGATGCTCTTGCTATGGACGCAGTTAACGTTTAATAAATAATTTCATTTAACTATGTTTTACTAGTGTATAATATAATTTCGATCGATAGTGTTATTTTTGATCGTATTTTTCTTACAGAGAGAAATATAACTTATTGGACTAGAATAAGTAAGTAGGTATACAAATTGTATGTAGGTAATTAGATAAAGCATCAAAAAAGGGTAAAATCTTACTTTTTTCTGATATCGATCGAAAATATAGTAATTGTAAATAATAAAAAAACATGGCAGTGGGACGAGATTCTTAAATCTAAATTACGACGTTAAAACGTATCTCCAATTCGAATTTAACTAAATATTTTATTTCCTATTTAAGTTCTGTTTTCCATCCAAGTTAGGAATAATGAACAAAAAATTACAAAGTAAAAAAGTGTAAATTCAGTTTAGATAATTACGGTTTTGTATCTCATTTTTATTGATACAAAATTTGCGATAAATAAATCTTTAACGCACTAATATTATTAATATAATTATGCTAAAAGACGAATACATGTCGAAAACGCAACACGCGAAGACCACGTGGTCCTGCTCACACTCAAGGCGTATTATAGCGCCATTTCTTTTTAAGCTGTTCATTTTATCCTTTATATATTATGCTTATTATCTTAAAAGTACAATACTGATTAAATAGAGCTTAAACAGTAAAAAAGCTATTTTATAATATTTATAACAGTTGAAATATTATTATAAACAGCTACATAACAGTATATTATTCGTATGCCAATTTAGCTGATATTTAAATAACCGTTATTTTGTTAAAACACAGTAACGGATCATCACCGTTTTTGAAAACCAAAAGGTTATTGTGGCAAACGATCATACAAATCACCTTCTCAGCTAATAAATGCTTAGGTAAATGCTTTATTTATTTATTTTAGATATCGTGTAAATGTAACTTGCAATTTATGAATTTATTCTATTTTATTAATACGGTACATAGCAATAACATTAATTTAAAAAACAAATCATTTCATCCATTGATCCCCAAGCAAATCGCTCTCAGGGTTATGGTGGAGAGCGTTTAGCGCAATAATTGATCTTTTCGCTGTGATTTTCTCAAAACCGGATCCTTTAGGCTTATGAAGATTCTTTGCAAAGTTTGAAAGGTGGAAGTGACACCCTTAGTGTAGTGTCCACAGACTAAGTAACCAGAAACCAACAGGCGGGCCGTATGCTTTTAGGAAAGCACTGAGTTAATTGTAAAACTGTACGATGTGTCCGTTTTTATTCTTTCCTTGTAGCAGAATACTGACACAAAGTTTGAAGGCCACGTAATTCTTTGAGGTGTCATCAAAATACAATATCACATATAGTTTATGTAGCTTCAGATTTGATGAGCGCTTCAGTCATCGGTCATTGGATTGTTAAATTAAAGAAACCGTTAACTGAATTACAAATAGGGAAAAGAAAATATATATCATGTGCTGCATTTTCTCAGACTGACCACGTTTCTTTTTGAAAATCGTCCTCGGGGCGGGAGCAAGCTGCCAGCAATCCATAAGGCGCGTTATAAAAACGTTGTCCATGCGACGCATGACTATTATACCTAACATCGTTCATTTTAAATAACATACTGTTATGATTAACATGTAATATTATAAGTATTGGACAATTCAACGTTAATCTTCAGAGGACTGCATGTGGTGCTGAACTTCGTACGTCGTTATTGTAATTCGTGACGTTTCAGATGTCAGGTGCGCTCATCTGTTATAGAAATAACGGTTATTATAACGGTTATATTTAAGCAACTACCATAATATTAAGTGCTTATTGCTTATCGAATTGACACTTTCTTTTTATTATTTCTTGGATTTTAATTCTAAAATCATTTAATGTTGCGACAAAAAAAGAGAATGAATGGTGTCAGATGACACAATTCACACTATTTAAAAAAATAGATAAAGCTATTTTTCCAAACCATTAATTTCATAATAAAAAACAAGAGTATTATGTAAAAAATTCTTACCTTTTTTTAAATACGTAACTTCCGCTTAAGCCTAGGGGTTGAAAGCTTAAAGCATATAATTTCTACAATTTAGTATTTTTATGAGGTGATGTCTATGTCTATGCTGGGTTTCAGTTATTTTTTATACATGCCAAACTAATATTACGATGCGGTTTTTAACAAAACGTCATCAGTCAAATGATGAGTTACAAAATTAGTATTTTAGTTTGTTAGTTCATTAGAGAAACTTTTGGGAAAACGGCCATACGTACTTTTAGTTTTAATTTTGACCTGCCAATATTTTTCTGTGATTATTTTCGTAATTAATGTACCTTTCTTATTCCTTACGTTGCCGGTACAATGTTAAATACTTATGTATAAATGTAAAAAGTAACTAATAGAGGAAAGTACCGAGTGCCGTAGAAAGAGATGGAGATAGTCATCAATGTGTGCGTCCGAGTGCGTAAAATGCTGACACACAAGTGACTTCTCCCGCATAGCTAAATCAGAAAATAGCTTAAGTATTTTACGAAACGTGAATTTGTATAGCTGTGTCCTTGTCTTGTACATTGGTACCGAATATAGCCTTCTCTTTGTGTGTGAGGAGAGCATAATAGTTTTATTGCGTTTACTTTTTACTCCCTTTACACTTCACTCCTTTAAGTTCTTTACGAGTTTAATAAGAGAGTATAAAGAACGCCAATTCACTTTCGACTTACATACTTTTACGCTTATACCTACGAAAACTAAAAAGGTGAAACTAGAAAAAAAAATATAATGAACAAAATTGAATACGATTCGTCTTCAAATATTTATTCTACATGTAGATCGTCTTAAATAGTCAACAACAACAAAATATACACTATTGCTTACAATAGTAACAACGGCAATGTAACGTAATAGTTTTTACATACTGGCAATGTTTTTTGTAAGGGTGACCAGTTGCTAAAAATATATTTTATTTTTTACCTAGCAACAAAGAAAATGCACATCACATGATTAAAATTAAAAAGGTATAGGCATAAAGATACAGTTCCCAAATATTTTGCCTGAGTAATGAATAGTGATAAATATTATATTTGAAAAAACAACATCAATATATGGTCACCCACTTACAAAAATGTTGATTCATTTTTATGATCTGTGAGTGCTTTTCGTATTTTAATATATCATGGTTTAGAAGCTGTTCAGCCTTATGGTAATTTCAGCTTGCATTAGGCCTAAGCCTCATCTCCACAGGACTAATCCTGTGAGGATATTGAACGAATGATTCCTTCCGAATCCGGTGGTAGATTCTGACGATTTGAAAGTGCTTGCCTGTAAAGTCTAGTCAAATAAAGATCTTTTTGAATTTGATATTATAAGAACACCTATAATATCATTATATTGAACCATAAAATCAATGAGACAATGATAATACCTACTTACCGTAGCTTTAGATTTAGTATTTTTTATCATAAGTAACTAAAAGATCTCTGATGTATATTAGATAGCTTGTATGTAAAATATAAGATATTTCCCAAATTTAGAATTACACTGTATATACAGTATAAAGTCAATGTAAAAATATTTATGAATAATAATGACGAAAAAATTAATTCCTTTCTTTTTTGACATAAATTACAAGAACGTGACTTTAGCCGTAGAACGAAAAGCGCTTACAGCTCATACGTTTCCGATTATGTATTAAATAGGTACACATAGAAGCGGGGTTATATATTTCAAAGCGAACAACGAATTGATTTCGTTAGACATACAACCTTTGATTATTAAATATTGGGAATTATTCATTTATAGTAGTTTTGATCGACTTTTAGTAGGCAACACTGATCATAGTGGTATTTTTTAAAATAAAATCTACCTATATCAATCGGTAATTCTTACATTTAATTTAATTTTACTGAATTTGTACTATTCGAACGAATGTATATGATGTTCCGTACAATTTACATAAATGTTTAATGAGACGCCACATTTACGCCACTAGGTAAAACAACTGCTTACTGCTTGCATAGATCATTGTCAGTCGTTTTTCTTAAATATTTAATTAATTTTAGTTTTAAAGCGACCCTGCTACTAATTCTTTAGCACTATTCCAGTGGCGTAATGAGCATTTATTTCAGAAATAATAATTGAACAAAATTTTCGGGCAAGAATACAAAACTGTCAACCATACCACAGATATTAAATAGGTCAATTTTGGGCGCATATTTAAAATGGCGGGGGTAGCTGACACTCACGCCACTGATATTCAATTTATTATTGACACCCTGATACCAATCTTGAGACTTGAGTTGACGTGTTCAGTCGAATGATTTGGATGAAGTCAGTCGTCATCTTAACCTTGGCATCGATACTTATTTTATAGGATTTATTTACTTCAGTATTTTATTTAAAAGCCAGACCATATTCCTATAGTACGCCAATCAGTTACCAAAATATTTTTTAAGAGTAGCTGGTGATTTCGCACTCGGGTGTATTTTCGATGACGTTTTATTTCACCATCTATAGTTTGATTTATATTGATATTATATGAATAATATAGAAAAGTTGAGAATTTACTCAGGAAATAAATAGTTTCCTATAAATTAAGTTGTATGAATGGTCTACAGCTACATACGTTTAACATTTTTGTTACAAAAGGGTCCATTGTTTTTGGCATTTGTTTATAGAAATTGCGTACATACATACCTAGCGTACCGTTACGAATATCAACAAGACAATGGCAACACTTAATTTAAAAAGTTTTATTAAGAGTTTATTAATATGAAACGCCGACAGAATTATTGCTTAACTTGCCTAGTCTTACAAAAAGGATTCAAACAACCGAAGCACGTTCCGCATTCCGTTACTTGGAAGCACCTAATTTTGTGTAACTTTTGACATAAACAAAAAAAATGCCATGACGATAAATCACTCTTTTACACAGCTCGCGTCGAAACCAAATATGAAGCGTCTGAGCTAGTTTATTTGAGTTCTCTTATCATTTGTAATCCTTTTCAACTTTTTCTTTTAAGTGCAACTATTAAAACCCACCAGGAAAGCAGCGTCCAGAGATAAAGGCAGCATTAAATATTAATATAGCGTTAATATATTATTAATATAGTGTTATTGCATCCAATTACCTGATAAAGTGGTATCAAACCAACCAGTCGTATTTCATGAGCTTTTCAGTATCGTCATACAACTATCTTCTTTAATTCAAATTGTCACACATTTTTTTTTGTAATATTATTGCACATATCTGTCATATCAAGAAATGTTGATTGGGGTCTCAACTCATTAAAGTCTCGAAAACATAAGAATCTTATAAAAATATTTCTTAGCAACCACTGAGATACCGAAGAGACGCTGAAAATATGACGAGTGTTTTACCACCTTTTTCATAAGAAAGTATGAGAATTGAGTCCATGTAAAAATTAAAAGCAAAATATATGAAGCGACTAATAATATAGCTAAGCAATTGAGAAACGTATGTATTGAAAAACATATTTGTGAAGCGTACATTATTTTAGCTTGTACTTTTAGTAACATTTAGTGCAGTAAAAGTTTACATTGTGGTTAATTTATAAGGCAATTGGAAATAAAGCTGCAATATAGTTGGGTGACCTAATTTAACCGTAGTGGTAGCAAGAACATTATTCGACTACGTTTTCGGAAACATAACTTTTAAAATTTCAATATGTTCATACGTACGCCGCAGCGCTGTACATGTTCCCTTACAAAAATTGTATAATCGAAGGTGATACGAAATTGTAGTCGCAAGTTATTCTTGCTCCGGCTACTGCCTTGTATTGTTGTCTACAAAAACTTAAAACAACAAATTAAATGTTCATAAGCTTCCTAAACCTAAGTTAACATTATGGATAACTCTCTAAAGATACATTCTACTAGGAAAATGTCACCAGCCTTTCCAAGCGACCCAAGCTATGATGAATGCAAGTAGGAAATGTACTCACCACTTCGCTGGTAAGGTTGTTGATTGCAGTGGGTGGTATGGTGCGCGGCGGCGGCGGGGGGCGCGGGGACCGACGGCCATCGATGGGGGTCGTGCGCGCGGGGGTCATGGGGTAGCCTGGGGGAACATTAATGACTGATAATTCTTATAATTTCACGCCTTCCCACAAGGGTCGAAGGGGTAAGCAGGGGGGTTACTACACCCACTTTCCACCGAAGATAATATGGTGCCAACGTGACAGATGGTGAGTCCGTTGCCGTCTCTTAGGCACTACATACGTCCTTGAATTTCTTCTCAGAGGTATGCAGGTTTCCTCACGATGTTTTCCTTCACCGTGGAACTCGTTGTGTGACTAATCACTGCACTTAAGTTATTGTTAATTCAAGTAAAGATAAAATCAATCAGCTTCTTTATTGAATATTATGGTAATGGTAATTTAGACCTACTTGTTAGGTTTTATGTATGAATGTAGATGGGTACAGGGGTCGAGGTAGACCTAAGAAAAGATGGATGGATTGTGTGAAAGATGACATGACCAGAAAGGAAGTGAATACAGAGATGACGGCTGATAGAGAAGGATGGAAGAGAAATACATATTGCGCCGACCCCAAATAATATGGGATAAGGGCAGGAGAATGAATGGTAATTTAGACCTTCACAAGTGCCTAATTAGGGCCTAAACTGGATAAATTATAATTATAAGACTATTTCAGATCATGGTGTCCATTTTGTTAGTAACGGTGTTCTTATAAATGACTTTGGATTTTGATTTTTAGATTTTGAATACTAGCCTACTCCACGCGATTTCGCCCGCGTATCAATATAATATATAGCCTATGTCACTCAGTGATAATACAGTATTCTACTGGTGAAAGAATTTTAAAAATGGGTTCAGTAGTTATTCAGTTTATTCATTACAAACTTACAAAAATACAAATCGTTTCCCTTTACAATATTAGTAAAGAAAACAATAAGACCTACGAAGCCTCCAGTATCTTCTTTACCATCGGTTCAAGAACAGCCTTCGTACTTTCTCTACGTATTCGTATTATTTTCGACTATTTTGGATGGTCAATTAAACAAAAAATATTATATGAAATTGGAAAAGAAAAAAAATTATTCGGCGACGAATAGTCGAAAAAATTATAATATAAAAAACTGTTTTCTTTATCATTAAACCCGGCGCTCACGCCTTACGCCCCCATAGCAGTAAGAAGATTTGCAGTGTATTTTTTCATGTAACTAATATCAAAAAGAATGCTGCCATGTTAGTTATGACATTTTGACACTGGTATTTTTCTCAGTTTTGACTTGGATAACAATGTCGCATTAAGTCTCTCTGAACGAACTCGGAATAAAATTGTTTTTGCAGTAAGGTTGCCAGTGCTCCACGAGGATATACTGATCTGCGCTTGTAGTACCTAATACTGCTAGCAAAGTGAGTCCTCATCAACAACATGGTTGGCACCGCGTTAGTGATACCCCTGGTATTGCTAGCAGATATAGGCTAAGGTGACTGCTTACCATCAGGTGGACCGTTTGCTTGTGTGCCGCCTTAGTGGTATAAAAAAAAACAGTTTAGTTAGACATGTAGTTACCTTGCTCACTACTACTAGACTCTGTGAAGCTTGGCGTGCCTTCGGTCCACGTCGGTGTGGATCCCTCCACAGACGCCGGCGGAGTCCAACACACACTGAAAAAAGAAAAAGAAACATTTATTTTCAGGCATTATTAGCCCATAGTGTAAGGAACGCAACAGTAAAAGTTTAGGGTCTTCAACGCGCGAGTGATAGCGCTAGTGTTGCAAGCGTCCATAGGCTACGGTGACCGCTTACCATCAGGCGGATCCGTATGATCGTTTTCCACCTTAGTGGTAAGCATGGTATAGCACAACGAGGGCTCCGAACAAAAAACAAACTAGGTTAAATGACAAACCTAACTTATAAAAGTTTTTACAACAACCGTAAATAATAAGTTTGTAATTTTAAATTCGATCTATTTTTAGAAAATATAGCAGTACACAGGCGTTGAAAATTTCAAACTTCTACTTGTTGCCATTATTAAGATAGAGTGAAAAACAGGTTTCTAGTAAGGGAGCGCCCCTTATTGATTTTCATTTTTATTTTTACAATTATAGCGGCAACATAATATACACATCCTGTGAAAATTTAAACTATCTATTACGGATCATGATATATAGCCCGCTTAGAGACAGTCAGAACGGACGGACGGACAGCGAGGTGTAAGTCTATTACTTACACCTCGCTCACCTCGCACACCGTAGGCGACTCGTCGGGTGCGGAACTCTAAAAATTAACGTTCGTATTATAGAAAATACTTACCTAGCCTCATTACTCCTGGCACTGCTTAATGCCGCGGGCGTCAGAGCCAACGAAGAAGCTGATGACGTGGTCATTACGCTCGCCGCGCTCGAAGCGCCACGACGTCTTCCTGACGCACTTGATGACGTAGTAGACGAAGAGTTTGTACGACTTGTTCTTGGAGGTGGAGCTTCTTCGAACGGCGGCGGTGGCGTCGAGCAACACGAGAGCGGAGCACCCACTGAGCGTATAACTAGCGTTACTAACTACATCGATACTAGGAGTAATGAAGGTGAGAATAGGAACACGGGAAACAGAACATAGTGAAATAAGCGATAATATAACCCCTAAGGATGATTGGAGAAGCCGATCTGGCTGAAAGCCTTGAAAAGACTCGTCACTTTAATACCGGTTAAGCAATTAAAGTTCTTTGAATTAATTACGGTACACCACTAAGCAGTAAAGCTTATGATTTCATATTTAGTACAAAACATTTTCGACCCAGAGCATTTAAAGTTATTGGTACACTAGATCGATCAGTGAATGCATAGTATCGGCTAAACAGACTACTAGCGAGTAATTGTCCATCGATCAGTGGAAATTATACACTTAAATCGTTGTTCTGAAACATAGGGGTTATATACTCGCTGATAGGAATCCAACTAGCTAAATTTGGGACTCTATAATACATACACATTTATTTCGAATCATAAAAAAGTACACCCAATACGATAATGATACAAGTATACAAGTTCGAGCAAGGGTTTGAAACTCAGGAAGATGTTTAGTACAATCTTACTTGAGTTTGATTAAAATACTAAATACGATATGAATCTTGCAACTAATGCTAGATAAAAATAAAATGAAGATGCAGATGAAGTAATATTAAATATAGGAGTTGATGTAGTGGCAGTAGAGGAAGTATTGAGGATATTGAGACATGACATTGAAAGTGTATAAAGCATAGGGAGACTAGATAATTTGTAACTTACTATACGAAGAAGCCAGATAACGATAGAGATAATGTTTATAGAGATGAAACTAATAAAATAAAATATAAAGTCGTTGATATTGGTGATTTCAGCGAGATTTTGATGATCATCCTATTAATAGATGGAATAAGAAAACTAATATTCTCAGGCGGCAAATTGTGATTAACACATGGAATTATACTCAAACAAATTACAAATATTACCAGTTTTAAAATAGGAAAGACATTTGTATATAAGACTGCCATATGATGAAGGAATAAAATAAATATTACAAACTATAGACATACTTCAAACAACGCATAAACGACAACCATTTCTACAATATATATTATTACTAAGCAAACACATGCGAAACAAAAATATCCCAAGCCATTGCATAGATAGAAGGCATAGTTAGTATTACATAAAAAATGGCAGTATCAAAGAAACGAACGAACACATTAATCTTACTAAAGTAACATCAATTTAAGCATTCAAACCATTACATCGTAAACACAGATTAACGAAAATTTTGGTTAGAATCCGTGGCAATTTGGGAATGTTTGTACAATCGAGATATGTACACGCTTAATACATTTTCATTTTCGAGTGAGACACTAGGGCCTCAATTCTTAAAATTTTGTAATGCTTTACAAAAAAAAATACGTGTGATTTATTGTCTCTCGACGATGCAAAAATAGTTGAAATCTTTCAATTTACAGAATTTCCTCAACATCTTTTTTCATCCTAAATATATTTCTCTTATCTGATTTCTTTTTAAAGCTTCCTTTCTTTTTTTGCCTGTGCACTCTAGGTGGTACATTGGGTTGTGACGTTTGCGTCGTCACTTCAGAAAACTTTTTAATTTTCTCATGGACATTTCCACTGATAGATTTAGAGATCATAGGAGCTAAGCTTGTAGAATGAATCTTAAAATGTTCCCTATCAATCGAGCTTACACTTCCATGTGTATATTCTATAGGCTCAAATATTTTCTTCGTTTCATTGACCAATACGTGTTTATCGATGCACGTGTTTATCGCATGCTTTTCAGATATTTTACTGTCTTGAGAGGATGAAAAGGAGCTTCTTCTCGAACTTGTTTCAGAATCAGTCTGTATTTTCCAAATATGTTTTTGAAACATATCAATCCTGCTTTTAGCTTTCTTGTGGCAAATAACTTCATCCTTTGTCATACCTCGTCTATGTTTCTCTGTGTATGTACGAATTTCTACCTTTGGCTTCTGTTTCTTGGCCTCTTGGCTACGGTTCTTATCCTTCTTCGATTGATTAAAGTTTAATTTCTTTGTCAAACCTGACATAATACTTGTCTTAGCTTCATTTTTATCCATTTTAGGATCCGTGCTATCACTTTCTAATTCTATATTTGATTTGACTTCAGAACGAGGTATTTTCTTTAGAGATTTTGCCGCAGCTATTAAATCTGCAGATCTTATATTATGTACACTAGCTTTTTCAATAGAAACCTCTATTTGTGTTGGTGATTTTCTTAATTTATCCCCTATTTGGGATACCACACCTTTTATGAACTGAGAAGGACTTTTAGATTGCCTCGCTTTGATGTCATTAGCTTCATTAGAACCATAGACGTCACGTACTACAATTCCCACTTCACTACTGGATTCTGTCAGCGATGTATCATCATAATCACCAGAATCTAGATGTTCAATCAGTGTTTTATCAATATTAAACTTCGCCATCATCGTAGTCTGAGCTATCAAGTCCTTCCCAGGATGACTACGCTCAGTAATGCTGTCCCCTTCTTCAATAAAGTCTAAGAAAGAGTTAGAAGCAACTAATTTGGTGACTTTGATAGAATGCTCGGACACAGACAAAGGGTGAATGCATGCAGTAGGTTCTTTGAATTTGAAATCATGCCCATAAAAGTGGAAATCATCATCACTACTCGTGATTGGCGTTTGAGGTGGCAGATCATTGGTGGATATATCTAGATGTGGATAATCACCTTTTGTATCGAGGCTTGACGATTGGGAGTTTCCTCCACCACGTTTGGCCTTGGGAGATCCTCGTGGGGGAACGGGTGGTGGGGCCCGTTGTTTATGAGAGCCTTTCAACACAGCTGGGAATGCTATGTCAGGCTCTGATACAGCTGTTGTAGTTGACGACACTGTCACCTTAGCGGCCGTTGACACCGGTGATGTAAGTGACGTAGGCGTTATATGTGCTGTCACATCAGATAACGAGACTAGTGTACGAGAAAAACACTCGCAATATTTGATACATTTATTAAGTTTAAATGTTCACAACAATTTGGCACGTAAAGTTAGCACATAAAAATAATTTGTGTTATAAAATGGAAGTAATAGTTACATTAGTGGAATGTTCAAATATCCAGAATGGCGTGTTTGTATTTATATTTTTTCGGGTGGGCTTGACAGTTTAATGGTATCGTATTTTATTGGTGCATTTTAGATTCAAGTGAAAGATCATGCATTTGCGTAGTGTATAAAAAAATATAGTATATATATATAAATAAAGTTTATAGTGATACCCAATATGAATAGATCCAACAGGTCGAGAGCGGCGTGAAAAATAGAGAATATATGAAAATAAGTTATATATCGCATATTGTAGTTTATTTATAGTACATTATAGGTTTAGCGAAAGCTTAGCAAGGGCATAGGATTAATAATTGGAATCTCAAGAACACTAGTCTGAATTATTAGCGTTAAGAAAATCTATTAAAATAGGAATGTTTTAAAATTACATTCACATTTTCTTTTTATATAACACTAGCTTTTTCGGCGACTTCGCCCACGTAGAAATATGATATTATTATAAGAATAAGGCGGACAATATGCTATAATTGGAAACTGTATCGTCGTCTTTACTATGTGTGTGCATCAATCACTGCACTATTTGTTGTAACCTAAAGCGCCACACACACAAACTGACGTACACACTCACACAAAGCAAAACTAACTTTGAGTAACCAAACTAGTCGCTCAATGGTTATATTAAAGCGGCACTAATCACGAACTGCGTACGATAATAATCATAGTTATTTCATTAAGGTCGCAAATTCTTTGATTTGTGATAGACTATGTATTTTCAAATCAATATTTGCAAATATTACATTAAATATAAACAAAATTCGTACTCGATAATTTTCGATATTCGATAATCGTGTTCTAAGAAAAACACAGAAATACCAAAACGCCTTCAAAATTTCTATACCCAAATTTGAAAATACTTAAGTAATCTATCACATACCATTAGCGACTCTAATATGACTGAAATGAAAACTTCAAAAGCGACAACTAAGTATATGGTCATTGCTTCTGCCATGAAGGCGATAAAAACAAACATGTCTGACTACTGACATAATAACAAAGGTCCGCACTCGTCCTCAACTCAAACGAAACAAAATTTCAAT
Organism: Falcaria lacertinaria; assembly: GCA_951449985.1. Classification (NCBI taxonomy): domain Eukaryota; kingdom Metazoa; phylum Arthropoda; class Insecta; order Lepidoptera; family Drepanidae; genus Falcaria; species Falcaria lacertinaria. The sequence goes on along the minus strand of OX602136.1, from coordinate 3,341,548 downwards.
TAAAAATCGCGGGCTGTGAAGCGTAACGAAGATTCATAATTCATCTTGTTACAAGCAAAAATAAACTGTGCAGCGATGGGATAAGACTGATTGTTTTAGATTTTTATAATATATGTACATGTCAAACTAACATATAGTTTGGCAAAAAAGTCTAGAAACGGAAATAAATAATTATGATTACTGGCAAACTTCACAAAATGTCATCCATGTTATGACGTTTACTGTAAACAAACCAATCAAGACGGTTGATGCTCTATACGAGCTGCGGCGGGTTGCATTAGGAACGGCACAGTACAGCCCCTATTTTTATACTAACCCGATGTAAATTTGTTACAAGGGCAGTGTGTCCGACTCATAAAAGCCTGACCATATACAATAGCGAGAGCTATTTATAGCAAAAAGCCATGAAATCCCATGTAATCCGAATCCTCACCTGCTCTTAAACTGGTCCCGCTCGTGCTGGCCCCTACGATATCCGAATAGTGAGCGTGGAATTAATAGGTACCCATAATATAAACACATAACTAGTAACACCATAACAAGAAGGTATTTTTATACAAGCTGTCATTCGCTCGTCAAGTCCTTTCAGTTACTGTGGAAATGATCTCAATTTTGCGACGTCCGCCATATATGATTTAAAATGGCGGCATTTAGCTAATCAGGCAATATCACGACCACAAAACGTGTATGCCCGCCCAATCGGAATTGAGAAGTGGGTCAAATAGAATTAAAAACAAAAGATTTAAAAACACAACGGGACGGTGAAACTAAATAAAAGCTTCTCAAAATTTACCAAGGTAAAAGATGTGTATTGTCCAATTGTATTGTATGACCCATAATACTAAATTACTTATTGCTCGTTAAAATAACTAGTATATCAGTTCCACTTTTCACCGCCGCAGCGCTGTTCATTTTCCCATGCAAAAATAGTCGAAGGCGATACGAATACGTCGTCGCAAATTGTTCTTTCACGGGTTACTGATCAATTCATCCATGTATATTGATTCGACATAATTAGCGTCAGACGTTTTGAAGTCTGTCAAGATGACGTTGACAGATTCTGTTACATTGATAAATACACCACGTAACATTGGCGGAATAGCTGTATTAATAGCTCGTCGCCATTAACTTAAAGAAGAAGAACATACCTACATACGGGTGAAGCTAATAACAGCGTGTCCATAAAGATATTGAAATTGGTATTACATAACGAAAACGTGAAATAAAAGTTTTGTATTTATAAGTAAGCTATGTATATTATAAAATAAATAAAACATAAGGGATTATATTGATAAATAAAAAATTTCATCATTAAAAAAAGAGCAATCAAATTAAATCCAAATTAATTGTTCAAATTCATTTATTCAACATTATAAATATGTACATACATTTTGGTAGCAAACAATTCCAAATAAAAAAAATACATCCTCCTTACATTAAGAATCTATTAAAACTGTATTACAGTCGGATTTACATCGTCGTCGCAAACATTGTGGCACCACAGCCGCGTTCTGACACTGTAGGTAGGTACATGGTTTTTTGCAATTAAGTATACCTTATAGGGGTCCACGTTGAGTACCAATTTATTTCCTAAGCATTATAACCTCAGATCACATAAAAAAGCTACATGCTAACTCTGCAAACAACAAAATGACGCCGGTTTTTTTAGAAATGTACTGCGTGGAATAAGCGTATATTTTTATTCGTTGTATTTACGTTCATGTCATCACTACATATACATAGTATAAATCAAAATCGCTTCCCGTGTCTGTCTGTCCCTCTGTATGCTTAAAACTTTGAAACTACGCAACGGATTTTGATGCGGTTTTTTAATAGATAGAGTAGAGTGATTCAAGAGGAAGGTTTATATTTATAATTCATTCGTGTTTTGTAGGTATTTAACTTATATGGCTAACGCTGGCCGTGCGAAGCCGGGGCGGGTCGCTAGTTGTGTATGTTCACTGCAAGGCGTAGTTTTAACCGGCGTCATTTCGTTGTACAAAAAGTTGCATCTACCATTTTTATTTGATCTAAAATACACTGCAAACGAGCATACGGCCTGCCTGACGGTAAGCTGTTATCGCAGCCCGTGGCCGCTTGCAACACTAGGGGTAAAACGTGCGCGTCCAACAAAGCTCCAATATAATTGAATCGGTCTGTTATATGATAAAACCAGTTTATCATGTTTTATATCTTTACGCAGTATAAAATGTAGTCGATTCCGCTGTCTGTTCGCTTAGATCTTTTAAACTACTTAACGGATTTTGATGCAGTTTTCAGCAATAGATAGAGTGATTCAAGAGGAAGGTTTTTTGTATAGGTTTCGTGTAACCCTTGCGAAGCCAAGGCGGGTCTCTAGTGTCATGATTAAATGATATAAGTTGTTTTGTGACAGATAATACTTATCGGGAATGATCATTTTGAACACAATATATTTTGTTCTTCATTAATTACTAACTTTAGCCCGCGTAGAATTTTAATAACACAAAACTTGTATATATAAAATATCGTCAATATTACTCAAGGCTATTAATTTATGAAGGAATTTTTAACAAAGAATACTTTTTAGAAGAATTTTATGTAGGTAGCATTGTTATAATATCATGATTGTTACATGAAAAAAAGACAAAGTACTGAGTTTCTTGCCGGTTCTTCTCAGGTGGCTTTTTTTCTGAACCGGTGGTAATTTAAACCTTCATAAGTGCCTTATTAGGGCTTAAACCGAAGAAATTATTTTTTATTTACATTTAGATTTTTTGCTGATTTTTTATTTGTGTATTTTTTATATTGCTTCTTTAGTACCAGCGATTACATATATTGCCGAATTATAACAGGACTACAGATATATGTCTAATAAATAACAATACAATTGTGTCCGTTCTGGTGTATAAATCACTAAACTAATTTGACAGGGCTAAAAAGTATTGCCACCCTTATTAAACCCCGCACATGAGAAAGGGATAGCAAAACATTTTTAGTCTTGTCAAATAATAATAATGCTTGGACATTATAACACAGCGCCATCTAGCCCCAAACTAAGCAAAGGTTGTACTATGGGAACCAGCAGATACAATACTTATATACTTTTTTTTTGTAAATATATACCACATAAGTGTAGTTGTAGTTAAACTGATTAAGTAGATTACATAAAAAAGTCGGCTATGTATAAAAGAACCATCGCGATATATCTATCAAATACAGATTCTATACAATTCATAATTACATCCTAGAAAGTTCATTTACAACCCCCGTGTGCATGGTATGATCATGTATGAAAAATAATGTAAAAAATATCACAAATCTTCCTCCTTTCAAAGATTATATATAATAGGTACAAAAGAATTTGTATAGAAAACTTTAAAGCATATCGGTATAAGTGTTCTCGATCACGTGTTTTATCGCATATTGTGATCTATTTGTAAATGGCAGAAGTACTTTAGCACTTTCTTATGAATTGTTGTATCTGTTGTAAGTGATCCTATTGAAAAAAAGTCTGTTGTCATAAATTGACATTATTTTTATGCGACTTCAAAAAAGGACGAAGTTCTATGTTCGTCTGTATGTATGCTCATCAATATTTCCGCCAGCAAAATTGTGGAGCGATTTTGAAATACTTTTTCTTACGATATCTCGAATAGATTTATTCATAGAGCTGAGATATGAACATTTTGAGTTTTGAGTGCTATTGAATTATGTCTTTTTGATTTGATTGTAGGATTAGAAAAACATTTGTTATAAATAATAAGAGAAGAATTAAACAATAACATCGAATAATGAAAATATCTTCTGACGATGTCTTAGAGTAAAATCAAAATATTATGTAATTTTATAAGTTGTCACTAGGGAAGAAGTGAACTATCAAAGAATCAATAATCTTATTAATATAACATGATATTATAATAAACATGATCATAGGATACAACTACCCCAATAAAATATTTCAAATTCATTTGTTTTACAACGTATAGGAAAATCATTATCACAATAACATACACCAAATCACAGGCGGCACTAGTTTGGATTAACGTGAATGAACAGAATGGCTGACACAATTTTGTTGGCTAATGAAACCAATTCTCCTAATAATTTCGATAAATAACTACGTTTCTCTTTTGCATGTGGTATTAAACCCTTTACCCATAACATTCACCATTCCACAAACTAAATAAATAATTAAAATATACATCTACAATTTAAATCTCCTTTAATTATATCTCTGTTTCCTTTGAAGAGAGTTAATAATATTATATACATAATTGCTCTCTGAACCTGCTTAGAACCTCGAAAAGAACAAATATCTCAATAATAAAAATACTGAAAGGATCACCTATAAGTTATAAGATAGCAGTTATTTTAAATAGCAGTTATCGACAACGTTATTCAATATTGAACGCTATTTAACAACGTTATATTTAAGCGTGCTATGTTGATTTGGAAAGCTATTTTCAACAATTATATATCTGTTGTAATATTAGAAATAGCATGATTACATTAACATAGGCAGAGTAGTCTCAATGTAAAAAATGTTTATACGAACACTCATCTGAAAATATCGTCATCGTAAGCTGTTTAACGTCAGAGGTGGTTGAATTGAAACCTTATTTCACTGGGAAATATAGTTCAAATCAATATGCACCAAGCATCATAAATGTGCAAAATTAAATACACCGAAACTCGTTATAAGAAAAACGTTTAAAAAAACGTTATTTGTAACGACATTTTCAAACAACTGTTTAGCTAAACCGTTTTTTCTCTCGCATTACTGTCAGTCTTCAATCCGCTGGTGGTATGACAATAATGGTACTCCCACTATCATTTCCGGCGTAAATCTCAGCATGCTCGATACTTCTGATATAAACGATTTCCTTAATGAATCTCTCTGCAGCTTCATCCTTAATTTCTTCATCGCCGTTCAATTTAACTACTGACACATGCCCTTTCAGCTGTACCTCCTTGTTCAGCACTGGAGATTCCGGCTTAATATAGACAGTGTTAGTCGATCTGGCTTTCCTAAATCTCATGTCTTTTGGAAGCGTGGAAGCCTCTCTTGGCTCCATAGACGTTGGAGTTGCACTTCTGGTCCTGTAACTGGAATTCAAACTCTTAGGCAGCGTATTTGCATCTCTTTCCGTATTGGGAGCGCTCTCTGTTTTAACAAGGCCTATGTCCGCGAAGAATTTCTTGAATTTCTCTACAAACGTTGGTGATTTTGCCCTGTTTAGACTGTTTGAAATCCTCTCGTTGGAGTGCTCTTGAGAGCTGACTTCCTCAATACGTTCAGGGATATTGGACATGCTCTTGTGTTTCTCCAGGAAGTCTGGCCGTCGCTTCCATCTTAATTCAACGTCTTCTTCGTCATCAATAAATGGTATATCTTGATGATTATTCCTGTTTCTGGTATCCACGGCGGCGTCTTTGACCATCTTACCACCCGTAGTGTAGGTCTGCGTTTCGGATATGTATATCTGTGGCACGCTCGTGCTAGCGTTGTCTGTCTGTATGCCGCTGTCGGCCAAACTGCCATTTATGTGTGAACTACCGGCTCCTGTACTGAGGACCTTGGTCAGCTGGTCTGAGAGCGATTCCATCCTCTCTTGGATGACCGATCTGTACACGTTATCAGCGTACGAGGTGCCCGGTTCCCTAGCCGTCAGATTGGACGTGTCAAAGTCAATACGCCTAGGGAAGTTTGGTATTCTATCCCTGTCTAGCATCTTAAGCCTGTCAGAGAGAACAGATGGGTACTCTGTAGTGATCTGCATTTGTGGATGCCTTTGATTCCAGGTGGATATCGTTGTGTCCGTAAAATCGCTCATGCTAGATCTTAACGAAGACCTAGGCGATAGTCTAGACTGTCTCAACAGATAATCTGGGTTGTAATCTTTGATAGGCCTGCCGACGAACGGCCGTCCTAAGGAACAGACGGTCGATGTTACAAGTGTGTTTTCTATCGGAGTAATACATTTCAGTTTATTTTTTCTTCGACAAACCATGCCGGGCAACATCTGTCGGGCGACTCGCGAACCAACACCGTTAACACAATCGTAACACATCACAAAAGTTGCGTTAAAACACGTCAGACGTCAAATTGGACAAAACAAAGTTTTTTTATATAGTTATATGAACTAAAAATCATTCTAAATACCAATAAGGACGGTCAACAGCAAACACCAAAGGGGGAAAATGGGTTGGGGATAAAAAAAATAAACTGAAATGTATAATAATATATAGGTAACCAACTAAATCGGTTGCATTCGGTTAGGAAGGGGTTATGGCTACAAACTATGCTTGTAGGAGAACCAAACGTGTTAATACAGAGTAGGGTTAGTTTAAATCATAGCTAGTTAGTGATCAGAAAAATAAAAACCAATCATCGCACATTCATACTCTATGGTAGTGTTTCTCAATCTTTTTTGGTGAAGGTACCGCCCCCTTCAGAAAAAATATTATACCCAACGCCCCTGGAAATTCTTCGTTTAATTTTATTTTAAAAATATGTAGGGAAATAAACGATGGTGTCGATTCTGTTGTACAAAATCACTAAACTAACTCATTTGACAAGACTAAAAAAAAATCTGCTATCCCTTTCTCACGTGCGGGGTTAAATAAGGATGGCGATACTTGAAGTCTTTTCAAATTCGTTTGGTGATGTGACATGACAACAGAATCGACAACATTAAAAGCTTAGCTTGAGTTATTTTACAATTCGAATTTGGTTACATATTAAAACCACCCACCGATTTTTATTAAGCGCTCCCGACATTAGGCTTCAATCGCCCCCTCAGAAAGCCCCCTAGGGGCGGTACCGCCCACTTTAAGAGCCTTTGCTCTATGGCTTACTAATAGCTTTAATTTCGAATGTTATCAACGCATACAGTTTTTATTTTTCCTATCAGAATGTGAGTTGGCAATGGAATGAAGACCGTGACATGCAAACAAAACGGTCTAATTTTAATAAACCGCAATTGTAACCGATCAATTTTCAGTCATACTTGACGGATTTTTAATCGCCTCATTAAAATAACTTAGAATAACCAAATACCTTAAAACTGTTAAATATGTTATATAAATAAGTTTTACTTTAAACTTAGTCTATATAACAAGACAAGGAGCTAGTAAACAGTGAAGGATATAGCGCGTACGTATCATTCTATAGTCAACTCACTCTAACACAGTAGAAATGAGCTACGCCAAAAAGAGAAGAACATACCTGGCGTTTCAATCTCTTCCTGCTGTCTGGCTGGCTTAGCGATACTCTTTCGCTTAGACGGAGAGTGTTTCAGTGCTGTGGAATATAGGAGACAGGATTAGGATCATTATTTTTAGTCTAATGGTACAAAAAAGCTATTTATTGCCGAGGCAAGGCACCCTTAGGTAATATTTGCACAAACTTGCTAGCCTGTTGACAAGGTTGCGTAATATGTTCGTAAATTATTACACAATGCATATTGCATATGTAACACAATTCATATATTACACAATGTGTATTTACACAATGCATATATTACACAATTTGTATTTACACAATGCGTATATTACACAATGCGTATTTACACAATGCATATATTACACAATGCGTGTAATACACAGTGTGTATTGCATTTCAACTCACGGCACTTTTGAGTAATTGTGTAATGGGTGACATCCAAGCCACAAATAGCTTTTGACTAAAATATAAGATTTATAAATGCTATTGTAATAAACACATTTAAAATCACTGGCCAGTTTTAACTTCAAATATTACCGAGATCCAGGTTTTTTTAATTTTGATTTGTTATACGCGTAATATAAAAATAATTATACAAAATCACGATAAGAAATATAATAGTATTTATTACAAGAGCACTTATCTATGGATTATGATAAAAGAAAAAAAGGTTAGAAAATCGTAAACTATGCTGCATTAAAAGGCAAGCATTTCTCTTAAAGGGCACTTCACAAACAGCGAGTTCGCAAAAAAAAATCGTTCAAAGCATTCTAAAAATTAAAAATTAAAAGGAACGATCCATTGGATAAAAGTCGTGAAATAAATTTAAAAAAGAAAACAATTCACAAAAACGATGCTTAAGTGTGAAAAATTATTTATTATTAAAACTGATAAACAAAAGCCCGTGCGTTATTAGTCGTTGGAAGAAATCAGAGAGAGATGAGAGACAGAATGATCACAACCAATTACTAACTACGAAGGGTAAAGGAGACGGCAAATCGTTATACCAATTTTAAAAGTAGTCCGTAATAATTTTGATTACGCGGTTTTATTCGAATTCAGAATCTTTTATCTCACTGTTACGCTTCTCAGATATGAAGCCTTCGAGACCGTAAGTCAATTGCATAGGATCGATAATAACTTAAATTCACATAATACGAACGCTGGACATTTTTCTGCAAAAAATTAATAACTTTATTTACTATGACGTAAGGTGTTTTTAGCCGAATTGCAATTTGACGGCGCTTCTATGTTTATTTTTTATCAATGTCCGTCTCGGATGCCATCCGTAATTTCATACAAAAAGGGTCGACCTTACGAAAAAATAATTCTTAAATGAAATGTATAGGTATAACAAACCCAACCAACGATATAGTTCAGTAATTACACGTTTCAAAAATACATAATAAACATTTGAGGGTAGACAGAAAAAAATGTCGATGACGTCACTAAAGCAATCTAACAAGAGACTAACTACGACAGACAAATTTACTTAAATGACGTCACACTGTTGAATCAGTGTGATGATTGGAATACAAAAATAACACACACAACAACAAACACCACAAATCACCACTATGTAGGGGTCTATGACAACGGAGGGGGTCTAATAGGACTAAAGGGGACCAAACGAAAGACATCATGCCATAAGAATAATAGAAAAATATGGTAGACAACCCCTGGCGTATCTCACTCGCTCATATTTAGACGTGATATAAGATAGAGAGAGCGCTAGTGGTTTAACGGCGAGAAGTGAAGTTTTACAGTACGTGCCGAACATTTTAATTAAACACTGAACTTAGAACAAGTGCGGCCATTTCGAATCGTTCGATGACCATTATGGATTCTTGAAATATTCGTTTGAATTTTTTTTCGTTTTCTTATTAAAAAGACTGTATATAGTATTTGTATAATAATTATGTACAATTAATCTTTACATGGTATAAAATGAAGTCGCTTCCGCTGTCTGTTCGCTTATATCTTTTAAACTACTCAACGGATTTTAATGCAGTTTCCAGCAATAGATAGTGATTCAAGGGGAAGGTTTTTATGTGAAATTCATTTAGTGTTTGTATAACCCTTCCGGAGCTGGGGCGGGTCGCTACTCTATATTAAATAAGGAGACAAAATAGTTAGGCAATATTATTGTTTAGTAGCTATTGATTTTTTCAATTTTGATATGAATATTTGACAGCTTACTTCTGTGCCACAGAGAAACGTGAATTAAAAATTTAAATGATTCTTAAATATCTATATAAAGTACAATCCATTGCCTAAGGTATGAATGGTCATCACCTAATAACGGGTCGACTGAATTAGCTAATTTTTTTAAGGTTCAGAAGTATCAAAAAGTTCGGCCCGTCTCTGTACCTTATTAATCTATTATACTTATGTTTTTGACAAACCGAGCCTCAACTTACTCAAGCCTCCACGGACGCGCGCAAGAATCCGATTTTGAACAATTGTTGGAAAGAAAAAGGAAAAACATATATTATTTTTCCACAGTAATATCAAAAATACACTTCAAAACGGGACGGGGACGTGCATGTCTTTGACATAAATTAAAAAAAATCTAATCATGCGAAATAAATTTTAAAAAAATCTAAAAAATAAAACAAAACTGTTGAACATGCCTGATAAAAAACGCTTTTAATAAAAACATATTTAAAAAAAACGGTAAATTATCAGCAAAATTACTAGATATGCTACATTAATGAAATTAAAAACTCACACATGTTCTTACAACATAGAACTACCGCTTAGGTGCTGGCACATTGCATTGGATCGCTGATATACGATGAAATAATGTAAAATTATTCTTTGGCATTAAAGCTTTAAGACTATCAAAAATAACTTAAAAATGACTTATTATCTGTGCATTCTGCATAATATTTACTTTATGTAAATGAGTTTTTATCGTCAATCTAATTCTATACTGACGAAAATAGCCAACTTTGGCGACGATTTTTAGGAACATGTTTTTTGCCATTTTCTTAGCAAAATCCGAACACAAGTTGGAGAGCCCTTTCTATTTCTAGATACACATTCGTATAATTTTTATTCCAATCACTCGATGTAATGAAATCACGTGAATGTTTATTTTAGACTAGTATTTTACATTAATTCGTCTGACTACCGATCCAATTTTTGCGTTTACTTAATTACGTACGTCTTTTCGCCAACTAAGTTTTATTTAACGTCCGATTAAAATACTAATCTTCATTGGATTATACTTTGCAAAGAGGTACATTCAAATAGTCAGAGTCGACTATTAAATTCGGTAGTTTATTTTTACTGATGAGCATCTAGAAAAAGGATGGCCAAATTAAATTACAAGGCGAATCTCCTATTAAAAGAAACTAGTGCTTTACGAAAATGTTTCAGCAGAGCAGTCTCAATCGTAACGTCTTTACGTTATTATTTTGAATCAAACTTCCTATGAGTGAAGTATCAGTCGACCTAATGAACTATCAGAAATCCTGCAATCGACATATCTACCTATAGGCGAAAAGATGTACATAATCTGTCACCAGCACCTAAGCTGGAGCACGGATACTACTATTTATCTTGTTCCTGACCAATTATCCATGGAGGTAAACAATTAAATGACATATGTGCCATTACAAAACAAAGGACACTCATTCATATTCCTGAAGACATATGGTCGATTTTGCGATAAAATTTGGATATAAGAGCGAATTAATACTGGCGTTTAAAATTAAGCCTTATCGATTACACATAAGGTCGATTTTTAAAGCACCTCCAAGGATAACGAATGCAGATTAACTAATACCTATGTAGCTCGTCACTAGGGTTCTGAACTTGCGGTGGTTCCCCTTGATCTCGGGCAGGTCCACTGGACGGACAACCAATGGAGGTTAATCGTGTTAGGAAAGTTGGGGGGAAAGTTTCACTCGACTTAAAACTAGTTTTGAAATCGCGTACCACTCAAACGTAAAATGAGCACGCACATGACTGTAGGAAGTCTAAGGCACTCGCACGTAACCGCATAATATGTAACTGCATTTTTAAATCAACCACTCGATGTTGGTTTATTTTAATTTTCGTGTGACTAAAGACTGGCTAAAATTAAAGGTTTTTTAGGTAAGGACATAAAACTTTTAGATGTGCTTCTTCAGGAAACAATATTGTAGCATATTGCGAGTGAATTTAGGCAAATTCTTTTGGGTGTTATCTTAGCCTTATATCAAATATAACTATGTCAATTAAAATTTGAAACCCTACACAACACGCGTTAACGGATGCCTCCTATTTTAAATTGAGCGAAACTTTCCAATTATAAGGATGTTTGTAATTATTATTATATTATTATTTGCTGCAGTTACGAAGATTTACATAATTTTGTTTCAATACAGAATGGTAATTTGAGACAAAGGCCACCATAGCGCTGTATATTCAGGGGTCGATAACTCACGAGTGATGGCCTTGAATCGTTAACACGACACCCAGCTTTACTACCTTAGTGGTATATAAATAACTTCTAGGAAATATAATAATATCTTTTAGAATTATTTCCATTGGTATATAAATATTCTGAACAAACGTTATATCACCTAGATAAATTATTTATTCAGTTTTTTTATGACCGTCGTTTATATAATATAATACAAGTACACCAAAGCGTCAATCGAAGGTCGATTGACGCTATGTTTCTCTTAGCATAGTATGAAAAAAATCGCTTCCCACCGTCTTTTGAACCTTTAACCTACGCAACAGATTTACCGCGGGTTTCACTGATAGACAGTGATACCTGAGGAAGGTTTTATTGTACAATTAATTTGTGTAAACCAGTGCGAAGCCGGGGCGGGTCGCTAGTTTATTATTATAATTTACTTCATGGGTGTATGTTTTAATATCACAGTAGGCCGCACTGCCAGCTAGTCTCAAATAACCATATCATATTCAACATTAATTTCGTTGCTTATGCCTACATACTTTGACGGAGACGAAAGTGCATAGACAAACAAACATTGCAACAGTTTTTAATATACGACATAAATATATTTAGCGATTTATTACTATGGAGATATACTTTTGGGATCAATCGTTTTAATAAAACTGTGCCATGGAGTGAAATTGTACTAAAAAATGTTTCTTTTAAGGTTCCCTTACGAAGCTACTATCATTTGACTCTACCCACTGTTTACGGGGAAATACAAAAAATACCTAAAACATAAAAAAACTGTCGTAAAATTTGTTTTGATACGTTTTTTTTAATTTGTATCCCAATAGTATATCCAATATTACTTACACATATCCACGTTTAAAAAAGTACACAAACATATTATTAGATGTTAAACACATAACTACGGGAGTTTGACTTTTATTTTAACACCAAAAGGTACCATATTTGTGTAGACTAGCTATAATGATAGCATAATGATTTTAAGGTCCAAGTATATAGAAATATGTTGAGTAAAAGGGATAAGAATGTTTTTTTTAAATATTTGTTACCTATTCTGCAAAGAAAGTTGCATTCGAATTTGGAACTGTTTGTTTTATTAGTGATATGTCAAAGACTCAAAGGCCACTGTCACTGTATTTTGACATCTCGCGAAAATACTTCAGATACGAATTCTCACGCTGATGTTTTCAATAATTAACTAGTTCCAAATCACACGTTGAAATTGTAGCCATATTTGAAAAGTCGGATTAGTATTATCATAATATGATCAATATATAATCATTGTGATAAATATTATTTACTGAGTGGTTTACAGTTGGACGGCGTTATGAAATAACGAATAAAGTGACCAAACGAAAAGAAATTAACGATGCAATTCGACTGTAGGCAACATGTACCACATGCCGTGTTATTTTTAGTCCACAAATCACTTTTCAATAAAAATATACAGTATATAAATTTGTATGCTTATTTATAGTGACTAATATACATTTCAAACTATGAAGCCCATGTTTTCACTTTTCACGAAAACGTCGCTTAATTCGTTGTTTAATAAAGCCATCCAATTCACGTAATAAAAAATATCAACATATTTTTTTATTTGAAAACGTCACATCGATCATGAATATAAATGGCGATACTATGCCAAGCCCTTCAAATAGGACTAGTTAGATATACATATTCTGTATACAGACTATTCCCTGCGGTCGTTCCCCATACAAGCGTCTGATAAGTTCTCAAATTCGCTATCATAATGATAGGTTTATGTTTGTGTGTAGTGATTATTTAAATAGGTATGTTAAGTTACTTTAATTAGTCCAAGTAACAAGTTAGTTTTTCAATAAGTCCAATTGTAAATTTGGTAAATTGATTTTTTAGGTTAAGCATCAGCAGTGAAAGTCCCGTTCAAATCAGTCAAGCCGTTTCCGAGATTACCCGGAACAAAAAGACAGACGGAAAGACAATTTTTTTTTTTTTGCATTTAGTATCATGCCTAATTTTGTATGCATTTGGTAAAAAGCTGTTTTTGACAGTACAAACAAGACACTTTAATTTTATATATTTGTATAGATTTGTTTTTTTTTTCGCCCCACCTGATGGTAAGTGGTCAACGAAGCCTTTGGACACTTGCAACACCAGGGGTAGCAATCGCGCGTTGCCGACCCTTCAAAAATCTCTTCATTAGTTAACGATATAGTCAAGAGTAATATAGCAGTAGACTCACAACGCTTGTATAGGGAGCGACCGCGAACCGCAGACCAAATTCCAAGTGATATAAAAATACACGTAATAAAAACAGTAAAACTTACACGAAGGTATTTTCTTGAACACAGTTTTCCCCATAAAGTCGAGGAATCTCTGGGCGTAGAAACTAGGTCGATGTACTGACACTGTGTCCTGAAAATTTAAAATAGTATCGTATATTTGACTGCACATCCTGCAAGGCTACTTAGAGACCATCTAACTACTTACGACAGCGAATTCGTATCGCTTTCGACTATTTTTGTATGGGAAAATGAACATCGCCGCGGTGGTAAAAATAGGACCTACAAATTCGAATGAACATTTAGACATTTTGACAGCTACGTATTTTTTTTATACCACTAAGGTGGCACACAAGCATACGGCCCACCTGATGGTAAGCAGTCACCGTAGCCTATAGCCGCTAGCAATACCAGGGGTATCACTAACGGGTTGCCAACCATGGTGATGATGAGGATTCACTGTGCCAGCAGCATTACTTAGTAGTAATGCTGCTGGCACAGTGAATCCTCATCCACTGCACTGGCAACCGCAGAAACACAACATTACATCAAGTAGTGTTATTTCACTGCGGTCTTCTGTAAGGCGGAGGTACAGTCCCCAATCGGGCGGCTCCAATCTAAATGGGATAACCCACGGGAAATCCCAAATCGCCGCTTACCCCGTCGTGTATCATGCTCTTCCAGGTGTGCTCCAGTTTCTTCCGCAGCCGGTAAGACTGCAGGATGTCGATGATGCCCAGGAAGAGGAGCAGCCGCTCCCCGCGCGCGTTCCGAGCCGGAATACCGCCGGGACTGCGAAGCGAAAACTTCAATTTCTTTATGAATGCCTTCTGCGGGGTTGTCACAACTTCGCCAATGAATACAAGCTGTCATTTAGTACAACCTGCCCGGTGTGTGTACTTAATGAAATCTTACAAGCTAAAGGACGTCATCCATTTTGGTCCAAATCTGAAAGTGCCAGCAGAGCATTTTTTTGTATATTCTGTTAGAGCTTACCCGTCAGAATTTTTTTTACTGTGGTACCAAACCTGTAGGACCATTGTAGTTGATTTTGAGTTCAAAAATCTGAATTTTCATACATTTTTGTTGAAAATAGGAATTCAAAATAACCAAAACCAATGTAATGTCCTGTAATGTTCAGCTTTAGAATTTATTAGAATGAATAAATATACGGCACCCTTTATAACGTATATAACGTAATACACGTTATAGAGCCAATATACCCCAACTAGTGATATTTACGCCGAAGTTGTATTGAGGAAATGGTAATTACTATCATTACGATGCTGTTTAAAATTAAAAAAAAGGAATACAAAAGAAATAACAAATATATTTTGTTAAATTGGTAAAACAATGCTGATGTGATGGCCCTGACTCATCCATACATGGGGAGGATACTTATAACGAAAAGTATCGAAGTATTTTAGCAAAGTATGGAAGTGTATTAGTAAAGCGTCGAAGTATTTCGAAGCTTTTTAGTAAACTATTGAAGTATTTTAGTCCACTCACGGTACGTCCTCCTCCTCATCGATGGGTTCGCTCTCGGCCTGGATGCTCTCCATCGCAGTGGAGTGGGCCACCAGTCGCTGTCTATTGATGGACCTGAAAGAATTCGGTAGTATTTATTTTATACCACTAAGGTGGCACACAAGCGTACGGCCCACTTGATGGTAAGCAGTCACCGTAGCCTATAGCCGCTACGAATACCAATGGTTATAACTTACGCGTTGCCAACCCTCTTGTTGATACGGAATCACTGTGCCAGCAGCATTACTACTAGCGCAGCGTATTTTATGGCTATATCCCACACAAAAAGGTTATCAACAAAGTACTTATTTCCTGCTTCTTAATGATTGACGCCCTACTTGGTCTAATTAAAGAAGTCAGGCTTCAACGATGTTACGGCCGAATACTTCAAAGTTTGAAGGCTCACGTAAGTGTTTGAAGCGTTATCAAAATATGACAGCGGAGGGCACTCAAAATTAATTTGGCTTTAAATTTGACAGGCGTTTCAGTATCAGTATTATGTATTCGTATTAGATAATTGACGCAATCACGACACAATAGCTAACAGATTTTAATGAAATTCTATCCATAAATATACTACATCCAGTGTTGAAATAAAAAGTATATATTTAACGTTTATGCCAATAATCGATGCCCGAATGGGTGGAACACTGTAGCTCACTGAGTCTAAATTTAAACCAGTGTGTTGCTTTACGTAATTTGTTCCCAAATCAGAAAATAATTAAAGTCCTATTATTATAAGCTCATGTGTAATCCTATCAGTTTAAGATACTCTTCTCCTTTCAAACTTTAACTAACTAACTAACTCACTAACCTTATAACAACTATAGAACTATAACTAACATACACACACAACCTCAACCACACCACAGTACATCACAAACAGTAACTCCACTACAAAGTAAACGATCGATCCCAAGGGTACTATTAGAAATAATTTCTTCCGATACACAATACTACGAAACAGGCACAAAACGGCCGCTCGATGGTAAGCGATCACCGAAGCGTATGGCGCTTGGAATACCAGGGGAATCACTATCGCGTTGCCAACTATATTTCAGAGGGAGGTACTGTGTTATCAGCTTAGTCTCGTGGATCTGTGGTAACCTTACTCAAAGCAGAAACACAACACTATCGGAGAAGTATACACTTGCAATACCAGTGGTATTACTAATGCTCTGTCATCCATATGTTTATACCACTAAGTCGGCAAACAAGCATACGGCCCGCCTCATGGTAAGCGGTAACCGTAGCCTATGGACAGTTACAATACCAGGGGTATCACTAACGCGCTGCCAACACTGTTGTTGATGAGGACTCACTGTCCTAGCAGCATTATTACTAGCGTAGCGTATCCTCGCAGAGTACTGGCAACCTTACTTACCGCAGACACAACACTACATCAAATTAGTGTTATTTCACTGCAGTCTTCTGTAAGGTGGAGGTAAAGTCCCTAGTCGGGTGGGTAAAAATTGAATGGAAAATCCCATTACGCTCTACCTATATGGACACGCGAACAGTATATGCATTTCCAAGGGAATGTTACCTAACATGCCTTATATTAATAAGAGAGTCTCAAACTATAAAAGAGAGTCACAAAACTGTCATCCAACCTCATGCAACAATTAAATTTGAAGAAGACTGTTGCATTAACATTACATGCGTTTAGTTGTGTATGGTCAGCATACAAATATATTATTTATATTAGTTATTATATATATTAGTTATAAATATAAAGTTAAGTCAGAGCCTTTCAGTAGTCGCATATGATGTGTAACATCTGACATCTGAACAGCTTACTCTACCACAGCCATAAATTAGAAATACTAGAAACACGCAATTGCAGTCATCAACTCTTTTTTTTGTCACTAAGATATAAAAAAATGTAATTTCTAGCGACAGCCTCTAAATTGGCAACACTGTTCCCCGGCGTCCAGCAGCCAGAGCATGAACAACTTACGACTAAGTATTCGTATCGGTACATATATTTTTGTATGGGAGAATGAACAGCGCTGCGGCGGTGAAAATTGGAACTAAAAATTCGTTTGAACATTTTGTTGAGTGTTACGTTTTCGAATAAGTAGCCGAAAAATTTTCTTGGTACCGGCACAGTAATGCATGTTTAACAGGAGATGTGACACATCAATAAGAATGATAGTAGCACAGGATATAGTATGTTAACGATATTAATATAGTACATACAAATATGTTAAAACATATAATACATAACAAAACATTCAAGTATAATAACATAGTCGTACTGTGTCCTTTTGACTTGCGCCCCGAAATCCTCTTTGCCTTGCTCCAATCTGAAATTTGTTTTATAAAAAAAAAATACAGCCGTCACCGAAGATAATACAATAAAAGTTTATCTTTTAACATCTGCAATGAATAAAGCTTTTTGTTTTATAACATTTCAAATGCAAATGTATTTGTTTTTTTGTCATTTTTTTATTACATAAAATTTCTTACGTTTCTAGTTTCCGATTCTATACGTTTTTTTGCCAAATTATGGTTGATATTTTGTGGCAAATTTAGCTTTATTATTAGACCAGAGATGACACTATATCAATCTGCACATGCCTAGAGTACCAACCTTTTGGTGATTAAATAAATAAAGAACCCCAAAAAAAAGGGTTTTTTGTTACAAAATAAATAAATAAAAACGAGCGATCCGTACACTAGTCGCATATGATGTGTAACCTCTCAAATTGGCAATACTGTTCCCCGGTTTCGTGTAATGCATTTCCGTCTTTTTTCATCAAATCGCAGAGGAGCGAGAGGGAAGATGTTGCACACCAATAAAGAGTACATATCAGGTGTGGGTTCACTGACCTGGTCCTGTTGAGTCCCTTCTTAGGTTCGCCCTCGGCGTCCTCGGCGTCGCTGTGCGAGTCGGTGCGGCGACGAGCTTCGCACTTCTCACGCTGCGCCTCGTCCAAGTTGTGGATACCCACCAGCAGCGAGTAGTCCATGATCTAGGCGACATTGCACTTTTGTCAATTACAACGCCATCTAGTGGTGCTTCTTTATCAATTCTTTATTTAATGGAACTCCAATTAGGGTCGGCCGCGCGAGTTATACCCCTGGTGTTGCAAGCGTTCATAGGGTACGGTGACCGCTTACCATCAGGTAGGCCGTATGCTTGTTTGACACCGTAATGGTATAAAAAATTGATTGAGTATTTTGACAATTTCATGTCTAATAGAGAGCCTCTTGACAACATCGTACGGTGAGAAGACAATCAAGAAGGTGAGCAACGGCTTTCTTGACAGCCTACGGACTCTATTTCACCAATCACCACAAAAATTTCTTCATTTTGTCAATTTATCAATATTATTCGATTTACTTATGCTGAACACGAAGTGGAATGTTTAACAAATAATATGTTGCCTACACAATCAATTAATCAAACAATATCAAGGCAAAACTTTCCTTTACTTTTGTCAAAACTGCGACACTAGATGGCGCTGTACCTCATAGTGCACAGCGCCATCTATCGGAGAGAGAACTGACCTTGAAGCTCTCAAGCACGCGACAGTCGCGCTGCATGGTCTTGATGAGCGCCGTGTAGGTGTCCGCCTCAAGGAATATTCCTTCAGGATTCAATTCCAGGAAGTCTAGGTCTTTGTACGTCGGCGATTGTTTTTGCCGTTCCGATTTGTTTGCCTGCAGACAAAATATTTATATAGTCATATTTAATCAACGTTGGCTCCAAATTATCTTCGTTTGAAAGTGGTTGTTGTATCCTCTGCCTCCGTCTTCGGGGACCCTTGTGGGAAGGCGTGAAGATAAATGATTATTTATATTTAATCTATGAGCTGATACTGACGCATTCATTTAAGTAAAGAAAGATAGGGTGTAACGGTCACACATTACAAGCTCAGAAAAGTTGAGGTTTTTCAAGGATACTCTGTGCTGGCAGTTATATAAGTCCTCTCACCAATAAAGTTTTAAGTGACACGACATTCCGTGTTTATTAAGTACGACACAAGATACAAAAGAAACACAGATCCGAACATTATGAAACAAAATGGATATTGTCGATGTAAGTATAGGGTTGGCAGCGCGAGTGATACCCCTTATGTTGCAGGCATCCATAGGCTACGGTAACCGCATACCATTAGGCGGGCCGTATTCTTGTTTGCTAACTTCGTGGTATAAAAAAATATGGCAATGATACTTTCCCCGATTTCTCGAGAATAGCGCCATCTGTTGCCACAGTGCCGTACTACAATAGAAAAATACCTTCCGCTTATAGGTGGATCCTTTGAGATCGTACTTCTGATGCAGCTTCACGAATGAAGGCAATATATTGTTCATGGCGACCAGCCGCACGTTTTTGCTGTTGCACTGATAGCAGTAGAGGCCGAAAAACTTTGGTAGTAACGTGCGGGGGTTCTGTTAACAAAAGATATTAATAAGAAATTAGAATTTTTATAATATACTAGCTCTGCCCGCGACTACGTTCGCGTTTAGCTTAGAATATCAAAGAAACCTAAAATTTTCCCATGATAAAAATCCTATGTTCCAAATTTCATCCAAATCCGTTGAGTAGTTTTTGCGTGAAAGAGTAACAAACATCCATCCATCCATACTCACAAACTTTCGCATTTATAATATGAGTAGGATAAATTTGACGTGGCGGCCGTGTGGTATGAAGCGTTGGAAGCTATTCCAGCGACGCAAGTTCGAATCCCACCGGTCTGTACCAATGAGTCTTTTTTAACTTATGTGCGGTGATTAGCCACACCACAAGCTTTACGGTGCAGAAATACATCGTGAGAAATCCTGCATACGTCTGAGAAGAAATTCAAGGACGTATGAAGTGCCTAAGAGAGAGCGCTGGATTTATTATCTTTGGGGCAGTAAATACTAGTGTCGAGTGTATTTGTTAATCTGATGACTTTATAAATAAATTAATCATCATTCTCATTACTTATTTGTGGTCGGCGCAATGTGTTCCTCTTTTATTCCCGTCTATCAGTCGTCGTCTCCGTATTCACTTCTTTTCCTACCATTTAATTTTTCACACAGTCCATCCATCTTTTCTTAGGTCTGCCTCGAGCTTTGTACCCATCCACATTCATAAAACATTTGTCAACATATTTTATTTCAATCCTATAATAGTAAACACTCCCAGTAGAAATAAATAATCAATATCACCCAAATAAACTGATATTTTCTTCAAAAAACTTTCATAGCGCGATGTAGGATTGCAAGCTTTGTATCGAACATACACAGATCTAAAATAGCGCCATCTGTTGCGCGGCTGTCGTACTAAATGCAGCTTGTGTTTGCTAACCTGATCGAGGTTCAAGTAGTATCCAGGCAGCAGTTTCTGCAGAAACTCCCCCTCCTTATGTTGGACCGTCTTTATGATGAACTCGTCATCATTGGTCAGGTAGAAGATGCTGCCCGAGGCGCCAGGGTTGCTCAGCTCTCGGAGAGGAGCACTACACATTGACATCTGGAAATGACAGATTCAAAATATACTAGTTATGAAGTGAGACAAGATATCTCAATAAATAACACCAGTACAGTTAGACCTTTATGATCTCTGATTTGATAGATTCGTCTCTGGTCCGAATAGTAGAATAACTATTAAAATACTGATGCAAGATTCAGATACACAGATAATCACAGCCAAACAAAGCTACTCTTGGGAAGTGTGTTGCATTGTGTTCCTATTGTGTGTGATTTAATACTGTCTACACTGCAGATTCCTACCTACTAGTAAAAACATTTACCACGCCTACCTAATAGCGGTAACCGCGTACCATCAACAGACCACATACCTTATATTTTAATGAATTAGTTTAAAAAACTAAATAAGACGCTTAAAATGTATTGATCTGAATGATCCTGGTCACGATATAATGAATAAAATTGTATTGTCATCGGTCTATAATACATGGTAAAATTTTCTAAATTATCAGACCTGCAGATGTCGGTAAAAAATTCATTGAAAAATTCTGATCTATTGGTAAATAAATACATACATACAGTTGAAGGTCATAAAAGCGTGTTAAATACATTCTAAAACTAGCTTTATACATCAACATATCATCCACTGATACACACACAACTGATAACTTAACCTTCTATATGAATGGCTTCTGCGGGGTTGCCACAATTACACCAATGTCGCTTTGTAAGCACGAAGCACAAGAGATTTTAAGTATGGAAAAAAAAACCTACTGATACTATATATAAGATACTAAATAAATATAGTATAAATATAATAATAATAATATAATAATATGTGTTTTTTTTGTAAGAATATTGTAAAAAAATCACCTAAACTAAGATGTAAAATAAATAAAGGGAATAATAATACTATATATAAATGCTATAATTTTGACGAGACCGCTGGTCTAGTGGTTAGTATACCTGACTGCTACGCTAGAGGTCGCGGGTTCGATTCCCGCCAGGGCAAACATTTATGTGACAAATATGTTTGCCTTGCGTTTGGGTGTTTGGTATGTATTATAAGTATGTATTTACAAAAAACATAAGTATATATAAGTATTATATCAGCTGCTGGTTCCCATAGTACAAGATTTGCTTAGTTTGGGGCCAGATGGCGTTGTGTGATAATGTCCAAACATTATTATTATTATTATTTTACAATTACTGATAACACTGATATATAACATTTAAACGACACCACAGAATATCAGAACATCATCTCAATATAAATAAATAAACGCTTATCGACACACGAGGCGAGTGATTCACGCGCATAGCTCTTTCTATGTTCTCTGATCAATAACAAAAATGACTCATGTTGACTGATGGCATGACCATTCATTTCAGTGAGTGTATCATCTCTCCCGACGCACAAGTATACGGCCCACCTAATGGTAATCAGTCACTGTAACCTATAGCCGCTAGCAATACCAGGAGTGCAATGCTCCACGAGGATACGCTGCGCTAGTAGTAATGCTGCTGGCACAGTGAGTCCTCATCAACAACAGGGTTGGCACTGCGCTAGTGATACCCATAGTAGGAGAACCTTAATTCATAAGTATTGTATACGCAGTATTTTTGTTAGCAACAAAGCCCTTCAAACCGGAACTCGGTAATGCACACACATAACTGCTTGACGATACGATATCTAGCCAGCCTTTTGCAATAAGAGGCCACCTAGTATGTGTGGTGAATATCTGACACTGCGGTGGTGCCTACCTAGCCGGACTCTTGCAATAAGAGGCCTACCACCTAGTATGTGTACGTACACTAGTGCTTGGCGGCAGAATATCTGACACTGCGGTGGTGCCTACCTGGCCGGACTCTTGCAATAAGAGGCCTACCACCTAGAATGTGTACGTACACTAGTGCTTGGCGGCAGAATATCTGACACTGTGGTGGTGCCTACCTAGCCGGACTCTTGCAATATGAGGCTTACCACCTAGTATGTGTACGTACACTAGTACTTGGCGGCTGAATATCTGCCACTGCGGGAGTGCCTACCTGGCCGGACTCTTGCAATAAGAGGCCTTATTTTAATATAATCATAAATACTTACTAGAAAGTCATCCGGTTGAATACCGAACAGATCTCTAAAGTATCTAAACGCAATGGGAGCGTAAGTCTTGAATTTGAACTCGGAGTAGTGATGAGCAGGAGTGTGGTTCGATCCTTCGTGCGGGAAATTTGTTGTTTCGACCGTCATGAAATCCTGCATTAGCAAATCTCGCTCCGGTTTCGAAGCCAACCCACCGATTGCGTGTTGAATTCCTGGAATGTAAAATACACTTTTCAAACACACGCCTAAAATGTATTAATTTTTTTTTTATTATTACTTAGGGATATAAAAACAATTACATATTAAGGCTTAAATAATAAATAAATATAAGCTAAAATAAATATGTAACCACTACAAATGTTCTCAGAATAATAATTGTCATTTTTAAAACCTGTTATGTGCACATGCGTAGCAAAACATTAAGACATTTACGAACTTAAAGTAGTACCCGAGTAGTACAATGATCCTGACCTGTGCCGGTAGCATGAACTTTTTCGACAACGTTTTTGTATCGCCTTCGACTATTTTTTGTATTGAAAAATGAACAGCGCTGCGGCGGTGAAAAGTGGAACTAAAAATTAGTATGAAATTAGACATTAGAATTTTGACATTTCGCGAGTTACATTTTCGAATACGTTGTCGACAATGTTCCTGCTACCGGCACAGGACACATGGGCAAAGCTATTTTTATTGTAATGTTGTCGTCGGTCCTTAATACGTGTGCAAATTACAAAATAGAGTCTTGATGATAAAATCGGTGAAAATAAATAATGCTTGGACATAATCGCACAACGCCATCTGGTCGCAATCTAAGCAAAGCTTGAACTATGGAAACCAGCAGCTGATACAATACTTATACACTTTTTGTTTGTAAATATCTGTATATATAAAAGAAGAAGCTGACTGACTGTCTGACTAACATATCAACGCACAGCCTAAACGGCTAGGGTAACAGACTTGAAATTTCGACAGTACGTACCTTTTATGACGTAGGCATTCACTAAGAAAGCATTTTTGAAAATTCCACCCCTAAGGGATTAAAATAGGGGTTGAAAGTTTGTATGAATATCCGTCATGTTTGAAGTTGAATCCATAAAAATAGGTTTAGAATTTTAGATCTAACTACAAGTTGACTTATTCACCACGCGTGCGAAGCCGCGGGCAAAAGCTAGTATACTTATAATACATACAAAACACCCAGACGCAAGGCAAACATGTTTGTAACATAAATATTTTCCCACGCGGGAATCGTACCCGCGACCCGTAGCGTAGCAGTCGGGTAGACTAACCACTAGACCAGCGGTCTCGTCAAATGACATTGAAAGATTCCTTTATATTGTACTATACCTTTGATGATGATACAGGTGGTGCTAATAAAATCACGTAAATAAAAGATCGTAGCAACTTTCAGAACCATACGCCAAGAAATTACGAATATAGAAGCAAAAGAGGTGTGCAAGTCTAAAGTGGAATGGCGCTCTATACTCTCTGCCTACCCCACGAGGCACTTGGCGTGGTGATATGCATGTATTATTTAAGTATGATACGATGATTCACTTTTTTTTTATACCACTAAGGTGGCAAACAAGCATACGCCTGATGGTAAGCGGTTACCGCAGCCTATGGACGCTTGCAACACCAGGGGTATCACTCGCGCGTTGCCGACCCTTCAGAAATCTCTTCGCACCCTTCTTGAAGAACCCCATGCTGTAATCCCTTGGGAAAACCACGGCGGGGAGTTAATTCCATAGTTTAATTGTGCGCGGGAGGAAGCTCTTTTGGAACCGCGCAGTTCGGGACCATTTTGGTTCCAATGTGTGGGGATGAATTCTGATAATGTTGCAACACATGTATGTTTGTATGTACAGTAAAATAACAAGCAGCGCTCAGCAAGGTGAAATTGTCAAATTTTGACAATTTTGCCAGTCAGTCAGTCAATATTTTAAATAGCTGACTACCCGATGAGGCCTCAGAACCAGCACTTGTTCACAAGAACGACGCGAATCTCAGTCATGTATATAGTAAATTTACAGGTACAAAAAAAGTACATGAACAATTCATTAACAAAGGTTATTTATAAACTTGTACACTGCGGTCAAAGGTTGCTAAACACCAGTAAAACCACATAGACTGAGTAACTAATAGACGAAGGTGCCGGGTGCCGTAGAAAGAGATAGAAGTAGTTACCAATGTGTGCGTCCGTGTGCGTAAAGTGATTACACTCAAGTAACTTCCCCGCTTAGCTGAACTAAAATATAGGTTAAGTTACATAAATAAAGTATTTTACGAAACGTGAAAACACCATGCACGCGGTAAGGAACAAAAGTAGGTATAGTTGTGTCCTTGTCTTGTACATAGTTTATTTAGCCTTCTCTTTGTGTGTGAGGAGAGCAGAATATGATATTGCCTATATTATAAAGTCCCTCTACGACATAGACATACATATTATCACGCCAAGTCCCTCACGGGTAGGAAGAGAGTGTAGAGCGCCATTTCACTACCGACTTTTTTTTATACCACTAAGGTTGCACACAAGCATACGGCCTACCTGATGTTAAGCAGTCACCCTAGCCAATAACCGCTAGCAATACCAGGGAAATCACTAAACAGTTGCCAACCAAGTTATTGATGAGGTTCACAGTGCTAGCTGCTAGCAGCATTACTACTAGCCCAGCGTATCCTCGTGGAGCACTGGCAACCTTACTTACCGCAGAAACACAACACTACATCAAAGTAGTGTTATGTCACTGCTGTCTTCTGTAAGGCGGAGGTACAGTCCCCAGTCGGGCGGCTCCAATTTCAAAGACCCACAGGAGACCCCATTCGCCCAACCTCTCTTAAAGTCATAATATAACATGGGATGTATATGTTCTGCTTATTAAAAAAAATGCATGGTAAGTCCTCAGAGTGCTCTCAACAATAGGGTTGGCCACGTGCCAGTAATACTCCTGTATGGCTGTATTGCAAGCATCTACTAGGCTCTCTTGTATCGAACACGAATCATTATGCCGTGTTACTTTGTCATATTTTTAACAAATTTCACACGGACCAATCTCTGGCAGAAGTGAATAAATCTGTCTACACATACAATATGTATGAAACTGCGAATAGTATGCTTCACAATGGGTTTCCTGCTACACCGAAGGCCGCACCAGGCAATGTCAAGTGTATATTCGTGTACCTACCTATTCATTCAACAATGAGCGACGAAAACTGATCGCTTTTTGCTTTCTTGGACAAAAACTGTTGTAACCGTGTAAACAGCTAGCATTCATGCTCATTTAAGTGCCTCTTTGTTACCGATTTTAAAAAAAGATGAAGTTAATTTGGATGGTTTTTCGCTTGCATACAATACCTACATAATCATCACGCCTAATACTTTTCTAATACCAACTCTTAATACATTTTACTCACACACACACACTTATTAGTCTACATACATATGTACTCTAGAAGGGTTGTGCGAAATGAGACCTCCCCGTTTTCCCCTTAAAATTTGAGCCACCCGGGTGGGGACTGTACCTCCACCTTACAGAAGACCGCAGTGACATAACACTACTTTGATGTAGTGTTAATTCTGTGATGAGTAAGGTTGACACTGCTCCACGAGGACTGCTAGTAGTGATGCTGCTAGCACAATGAGTCCTCATCAACAGGGTTGGCAACGCATTAGTGATACCCCTGGTATCACTAGCGGCTATAGGCTACGGTGACTGCTTGCCAAAAGAGGGCCGTACGCTTGTGTGCCACCTTAGTGGTATAAAATAAACAAAAATATGTTTATAATTAAGACACACCTACAAATTTGGGTTACCAGCCACCAGTAAACCGTTTTAGTGGTATATTAATTCTGTTGTGCGAAATCATTAAACTAAACTAATTTGAGAGGTCCAAAAAGTCTTGCTATCCCTTTCTCATGTGGAGGTGTAAATAAGGATGGCAATACTTTAAATCGTGTCAAATTAGTTAAGTTTAGTGATTTTGTACAACAGAATCGACACAATTGTGTGTTAAAAGCCAGTCCTTGCCCCTACAGCAGATAACTAACTGCTTACTAAACCACAACAAACGAGTACCTCATTCAGGTCACTGGCGAGTTGGTTAAAACTCGTAGTTAAGAATCTGTACCATTCACGATTGGATGTGGTAAATTAAGTTGCACTTATTATGATATCAATTTTTTTTAAATTTAAAACCGTAACATTTCTTTAATAATCTATCCAAACTAGTTAGAAATTTTGTTAAAAATTAGGATGCGAGAATGCGCAATTATAAAAAAAAGATAAAAAGGGTAACCAAGTTAGTTACGTAACTTGACTTGGTCAAAATATATATAAGGCCATTGACAAACAAACCACGACTGTTGTAAAAGGTATTTTTATTTAGAATTAGTTGTTTCCCCGCGCCTTCACCCGCGTATCAATATAATATATAGCCTATGTTACTCAGTGATAATGTAGCTTTCTAACGGTGAAAGAATTTATGAAATCGGTCCAGTAGTTTCGGAGTCTATTCAATACAAACATACACACACAAAAATAAAAATCCTTCCTCTTTATAATATTATTAGTATAGAAAGAAAAACTTTATCATGGAATAGATAGGCTACACTATCTTTTCTTAAACAAATATTTTAGATAAGTGTGTGAGACGAAATTCTTAACTAGAGGAATGACTCTTACGTTTAGAAATGTCAGTCAGATAAATATATTATGCCATCGACGATGAAAAAAAAAATAGTTTATTTTGTTTGGAGGGAATTATACAGGATCGAATGTGATCGCATATAAGTTCGAACAAGACCAAACTATGTTTTGTTTAGGCATGTATGAAGAGATTGATGAATGTAAAAGAGGTATTATTATATACATATCTTTCTGTGAAATATTCATGTCATAGTATAGGTGACTGAAATGTTGTCACATAGGTAAGTTACATTTTGTAACGTTTTAAAAAGAGTAACTTGTTGGATTTTTCTTCAGCAGCGAATCCGGTGGTAAACTCTGTCGAATTGAAAGCACTAAGAAAAAAATATTTTGAATTTTGAAAACGGTGCAAAACGCTCTATACTCTTCGCATTATGGGATGTGGCTTATAATCCATATGTATGTTATGTACTTGAAATCAAAAAGTAAATTATGACTTTAACGCGATAGCATGACGTCTAAAAACTAACCAAAATGACAACCCGACGTCAAAAAAAGAAACCGCGTCCATGTTTTCCTAATTCCACGCTATCAGTGTTATAACATGCGCTAATTTTAAACATTGCGCATCTCTGTTTACCAAATAACGGTATGGACTATGGATAGCTCACGCCTAACGATCGATAGAAAAACTGCTGTTATTTACGACTTAGTTGTTGAACTTTATCAGCATCAGACTAAGACTGACCAAAGAGTAAGTAATATAGTGTAACGGCTTTTGATGCGGCTTCTCCTGCGTGGTTGTAGATAAAGATAGCCTACGTCCTTCGTCATGTTTTAATCTATTATAATTGTCAAAATTCATTACGATCAGTTCAGCCGTTTAGTCGTGAAAAGGTAACAAACAAACAGCAGCAGTTAGTTTCGCATTTACAATATCAGTATGGATGGATATCTATGGCTACGTTAGTTTGTGTTTTTGTTTGTTGCCCATGCCACAAAACGCAAAGACGGTTGAAGGCAACTTTGTTAAAATTTGGCACACAAAACACAGACGAATTCACACAAGATAGGATTTTTCTGGGAAAAAAAACCCGTTATTTTATCTTAACACATTTTAACAAACACGACGTAAATTTTAAAGCTAGCATGAGTTAGTCCCACATTTATACCGGCTTCAACCGGAAGCTTTTCATTTTGGATTCCGACCGCCAACACAACGTTGGTACATAAGTAATTTGTGGGTCACATATAGTATTTTGCACTGAAGATAAGAGCATTGCGAAACCAGTTTATAATTGACGTGTGATAAACATTATATCAACGAACAGTTGTAACTTGTATACATACAAATAGGACGCACAAACCCATTAGCCTTAGCAAGAACAACTATCGACTACGTATTCGTATCACTTTCGACTATTTTTGTATGGGAAAATGAAAAGCGCTGCGCCGGTGAAAAGTACAACATAAAATTTTTACATTTTGAAAGTTCGTTGTCGAAAATATTTCTTGCTACTAGTCGAAAGGATAACATACTACAGTCGGGTACATGAGTACGCGCTCTGAAAATGGCCGAATACTGAAACGCTTGTCAAATTTGATGCCACATTCATTTTGAGTGGCGTACACAATTGTACATGCGAAATTGTATTTTCACGACGCTTCAAATAGTAACGTAGGCCTTCAAACTTTGTTTCAGTATCTGTCTGTGTAACATCGCTATTAAAAATCACACTTAAAGTGCAATCCTTGATTAAAGCAAAATTAAATATATGCATAGAAATTACTTAATTAAAGTGAGCTCCCCACCGTGGTTTTCCCGAGGGCGTACATAATGCGGTTCTTCCAGAAGGTTGTGAAGAGTTTTCCGCAGGGACGGCAACACGAGAACCCCTGAAGTTACAAGCTCATAGGCTACGGTAACCGCGTATCAGGCGTCTATGGCGTCTGCGTTTTTTTTAACGCAGTCTGTCATACTATTTTTTATTATAACTATTTGTTTTCGTACCCAAGAAACAACTTCACACATTGGTGCCAATTTGGTTTTTCAAAATTGCTATACTTAACTAATTTGACAGGTCTAAAAGTCTAGACCTGTCAAATTAGTTAAGTATAGTAATTTTGAACAACAGAATCGACAACACTATATTACTAAAACCGTTGCTCACATGAACCGTTACTAAAGCGGCTACTGTAACAATTCACTGGTGAGTACTCAGCTTTACCGGCTGAACATTACCTTAAAAAGGTTTAAACAAATCAAAATCAATATTCGCTAGGCCGATAAAACACTCACTATCAATGTCTCAAAGCCGCAAGAGATAATCCCCTGCAAATATTATTACATTATAAATTTTGCAGGTCATTTGTCTTTCCAACTGTTATCAATATTATAATAAGTTTATACTTTGCTTAAGATAACCAACAAATTACACAATATTAAGGACCGGGCGTAATAATTAATAACAATGTATTATAAGTGTAAATAGGTTACAAAACTAATACCCAGATTCTCCGCATTACTTTTACGTTTACGTCCGCGTATTAAGTAAGGGTTATCATTGCCTAAGATTAAAAAATTGAATGCATGTATGAAAGGTACATTACGCACGAATACTGTAGCTTACATACAAACAAATCAACAAATATTAGTTATTTGTAATAATTTGCGGTAGTCTAGTCATCGAACTTCGACAACACATACATATCTTGACCCTAAGCACACTTCACACACGGGGTAGGCAGAGGATACATAACGCCATTTCACTATTTAACCCAGAAAATTATGTGATTCCCGAGGGATAGTAGACTTCTGCGGGCGACGCAGCGGGTAAAAT
Organism: Falcaria lacertinaria; assembly: GCA_951449985.1. Taxonomy (NCBI): domain Eukaryota; kingdom Metazoa; phylum Arthropoda; class Insecta; order Lepidoptera; family Drepanidae; genus Falcaria; species Falcaria lacertinaria. The sequence continues at coordinate 3,311,107 of OX602136.1, read as the reverse complement.
CTAGTAAGATAAGAGATAAGATAAATATCCCTTTATTGTACACCAGTATTAGTGACTAGCGGTCCGCCCCGGCTTCCGTCGGATAGACATTTATCAAATATTTTGTCTAGTATAATATATAGCTTATATTACTCAGTGACAATGTAGGTTTCAAACGGTGAAAGATTTTTTGAAATTGGTCCTGTAGTTTCGGAGCCTATTCAACACAAACACACACATAAAAATACAAATCTTAAACCAAAATAAATTATACAACGCATATCGGTACAATTGGCGGCCTTATCACAAGATGTGATCTCTTCCAGACAACCTGGGTAGGGAATGAAGTTAGAGAGAGGGTACTGAACGGTATACACAATATTATATGTGAAAGGTACCCATTGGTACCAAAACAGAAATATGAAATTAAAACTAATATAAAAGGAGCTATGTAACCATGCCACTGTTGGTCTATTCTACTGGAAAAACTATGACACGTCTTAACACTCACCCAATTGTATGGAGCCCATAATCTGGGAGGACTGTATCTTCTTGTAGGTGATCTCCCCGCCCTCCCCGACCCTCCTGTGGCCAATCTTCCTGTCTGATTTGTGCACTTTGCTGATCGCGCCCGAAGGCCCAACCGCCGGCTGGAACATACATACACAAACTTAACTACTTATATATCAAACTCAAATTCAAAATTATCTTTATTTGACTAGACTTTACAACTCTGCGGGCTCTGGCGACCTTACACACCGCAGGAACACAACACTACAAGGGTAGTGTTATTGTGTGCATAGGGGACAAGTCTCTCTGCCGCCAGCACAGCGCTTCCTCAAGGAGCTCTGGCGACCTTACTCACCGCAGTAACACAACACTACAAGGGTAGTGTTATTGTGTGCATAGGGGACAAGTCTCTCTGCCGCCAGCACAGCGCTTCCTCAAGGAGCTCTGGCGACCTTACTCACCGCAGGAACACAACATTACAAGGGTAGTGTTATTGTGTGCATAGGGGACAAGTCTCTCTGCCGCCAGCACAGCGCTTCCTCAAGGAGCTCTGGCGACTTTTTCTGTACGTTCACAACACAGATAAAACTATACTTAAAAATATGAATATGATTGAAACTCACAGAAATACAAAGCTCACCATATGCTTGCCATAATTCGACTGACCACTTCGGGCAAATGACCATACATAACGTCATTTCTATTAAATAAATTCAGTGTGAACAATGTACAATTAATATTTTCCTTATAGATACACTTATTGACAAACAATTTTGTGCGATTATTGTAATGCAAACACGCCATGTAATTACTTTAAATAACTAACTCATTACTCCTGTTTACATTTCAGGGTAGGCAGACAGTATAGAGCGCGACTTCACGTTTTGTCTAACCACCTTTTTGCTTCCTTCATAGTTAATTGCTCATTCTCTCCAGCGCACGCCGTATCCCTTTCATAGTAGGCTTATAAAAAAAAAAACACCGGCCAAGTGCGAGTCGGACTCGCGCACCGAGGGTTCCGTACACACTTGTAGGTAAGATTAAAAGTAGGCAAACTTCAAATGAGGTCATTATTCGTCGGTACTCTCAACAGCGCGAAACAGTTTTATTTTTTCGTAAAATTTGTATAAAAAAAATTAGCAACATATTTTCGGTATTCAGATTTTTTCCTTTACTTGTGCTTTAAGACATTGCTTCCTGACAAAATTCATGGTTCTAGGTCAACGGGAAGTACCCTGTAGGTTTTGATTCCCTTGTGAAATCGCAAAATATGCGAAATTTTGCGACATAAACGGTCATATCTTTTCTTTATATTGAGTTAGAGGTTTGATTATTTTACAGCCGAAAGGGACTACAGACCCGGGTATTTCATATTAATTTCAATGTGATAGCTCCACGCGTTCTTGAGATAAAAATTCTTGACAGACAGACAGACAGACGGACAACAAAGTGATCCTATAAGGGTTCCTTTTTCCGTTTAAGGTACGGAACTCTTAAAACTAACTCAATTGCCGCCCATTTCACGGTAGGCAAAGAGTAGATATAGCGCGCCACTTCACTCATGTCTTACAAACTTCTTTTGCATCCTCAGCACTATTTATCTAATACATGCGCCTGCGCTGGTTCCGAGCACTATTTATTTATTTATATTATCTAAGTAACATATTTATAGTAATATATTTTGAACTATAAAATTTGATCGTAGCCTTTCTCCGTTTCATCTTACATTCCACACATAGTAGGCATATCTTTGTATCTGTCTTTCACAACTAATTCACTCAGTTATTACTTATTCTTATGCTATAAGGGCGAACCAGATAGAAATAAAGAAAGAAAGAAATAATGTTTTATTTTGCCAGCGTGAATCTTCTTACAAAAAGTATATTCTTTGCTGTTCAAAAAGTCGCCATCGACTTAACCTTAACAACTTAAAAGTGGATTTTGCTGGCGCGCAACATCATGAGGGCACGGTGCATGTATTATTGAAGCGCAATTATAAAAATATTATTTTATTGTATTTTCTCCTTAACAATTTTGTAATTTTGTTCCAACTAAAGCATTTTGTAAATGTAAAACCATTTGGCCCTTTGTCTTTGTTGAAAGATATATGTAATGTCAACACACAATTTTTTTATGGTCCCATAAAATATTGCAACTTTGTACTTTTGAGAGGCTGGACACAACACAACGCGATCTCTCTTCAATTCGAAGCTATTTGGTAATTTAGACCTTCATAAGTGCCTTATTAGGGCCTAAACTTTAACCAACAGCTTTTTCCTTGTGAAATTGGGACAAAACACTATATCGTACATTTTTTTACTCTGGGTAACCCATTGTTTTCCGGGATAAAAAGGAGACTAGATTACTTTTTAAGAAGTCTTTCAATGATAATATTCTCAAACAAAAAACATCATATCCAGATCAGTATGAACAAATGGTTAAAAATATTTGAAATTAGTTGTTTATTTTGTTCACATGTAAATAAGCTAAGAGCTTGACAAAGAGCTCTTGTTTTGAAATCAATATTGCATGCCTGTAAAGGTGCATTGATTCCATGTTTATATAATATGTAACATCTTTGTACATATTTACATGCATATCACGCAATAAATTTATTTATTTAGGAACAAAAATTCAAAATTATACAAAAACAATTTTGCGATAATATCTGCAGTAGTTTAAAACTGTGTCGCAGATATTAACACTCAACCCCGGGAAGTGGCCTTACAGAGTTCCAGGTATATTAAATATATTATAAACTAAATTAACGTAATTAAATTAATGAAATTATTTTATCAAAGTATGTATGTATATGTAAGACTTGTGAGTGTAAGTACATGTTGGCAATATGAAGGTGTGTGTGTGTGTGTGTGTGTCTGTGTGTGTCTGTGTGTGTGTGTGTGTGTGTGTGTGTGTGTGTGTGTGTGTGTGTGTGTGTGTGAGTGGAAATTGGAATTGTGTGAACTCATGTAAATTTTACACAGTAAACTTTATAAGGTCTTCTGTTTCTTCCTATGTAAGTGATTTGAGCCAAACTGTAACTTTCTTTTTGCATTGATAAGAAGAGGTATTTTGTAAATTGAGGATTCAATGAATTTGAATTTAAACAGACACTTGAAGTTTTATTCATTTCTATAGATGTATATCGGATAACTTAAAAGGCACAGTAACACTGGCCAATTGCCAGACTTAAACACAAATAACACAGTGGAGTGTGCAAAGCTCCCTACCCATTCTTGGCAATAACTTGGCTCATTACTGCCATATACTTATAGCAAATATTTGCTTATCTGCCTAGTCTGGAATGCGGTCTGAAATCACCCCAATAAATACTGCTTTGTTAAAATATATACCCAGATCAAATTCAATTATTGCTCCAAAATATTGTCTTGTTCTATTTATTCTCTGATAAAAGGCATCCTCATCATAATACTAAAATGTGAAACAAAATCTACCCTTATCCCTGCGACCTCGCCCGCGTATCAATATAATATATAGCCTATGTTACTCAGTGATAATGTAGCCTTCTGAGGGTGAAAGAATTTTTTAAATCGGTCCAGTAGTTTCGGAGCCTATTCAATACAAACATACACGTTAGGAAGCTACATTATCACTGAATAACATAGGCTATATTATATAGCCTATATATTATAGATACGCGGGCGAAGTCGCGGGGAAATATCTAATATAGCTATCAAAAATAAAAAAAATTGGGGTCGAATTTCAATCACAAGTATTAATAACTAATTGATACTTCAATACCTATAACACCTGGAAAGATATCCCATGAGTCACATTGCTAATGATCACATCAAGATTCAATTAACAATATGTATCTACTATGGCTGACAAATTCGGCAAAAAATTACTCTTATTAACTTATTGTAATGGTGGTTTTGATGTTTTTGTCCTATGTATTGTGGCTATGCAGCCTGAGTAAGGTTTTTTGTAGTAACTTGTTATCTTTAGTCAAACCCGCAAAACTGATTGGAAGTGATGGGTAGTACTAATTTTTAACATTGATGGGCGGATTTACAAAATTTGGCCAACTTTTCGGGATATTTTGTTTATGATAGTTTTTTTTATTAAATGCCTACCAATTGGCGTTATAACATAGCTAATATAATGAATATATTGCTCATGATAGGGCCAGTCACTTTTTAAAGTAGTTTCATAGTAGTAGTAATAATTTTCAATATATTATTATCTTCTCTATCCTTAGACATGTTATTAGGAGCCATGATGTTTTCTGCAGTGTTGCTACAATTTCGCCAACGACTCATTGTGAACAAAGTACAAGCGAAGGAGATTTTAAGTATGGCGTAAAAATGGTACAACTGAAAATTAGTTACTCTGAGTTGTATTAATAGGACAGTACAACAATAGAATGACAGCATGCGCAAATAGACATTTAATGAAGGGTTTCATCTCAATCAATTATCATCATTCTCCTGCCCTTATCCCATATTATTTGGGGTCGGCGCAATATATCTTTATCTTCCATACTTCTCTATCAGCCGTCATCTCTGTATTCACTTCCTTTCTGGCCATGTCATCTTTCACACAGTCCATCCATCTTTTCTTAGGTCTACCTCGACCCCTGTACCCATCCACATTCATACATAAAACCTTTCTTACCACGTTTTACCACTTCATTCCTCCGCATTACATTCATCTCAATCAATCAACTTGAAGGAAATTAGATTAGTTAGCATAGAGATAACATAGTAACAATTACTGTAAGTACCTATGTAGTTCAAATGAATATTATGATTCTCAATCATTCATGTGTTAAAATTTTTTGCCAAATGTTTAAGTCAAATTTGAAGGCAAAGTTATGTAAAAAAACGTATTTAAAGCCTTCCATTGTAGTTGTCATGTTATTAATGAATCGCACAGCAGTTCCCACAGTTTAATTGTTAATGAATAGTGAATACTAATTAGAAACCTCGTACGCACAGTGTTGATAAAACTTTCTCTCGTAATTCGTCATTTTGACATAAATTATCTAACTCAATTTAAAATAGTCAGTTATAAACAAACAACTCACATCGTAAGGTACATTTTTCTCGGCAATTGAATTCTTGTCGCGATCTGTAAAAGAAACAATCACGAAATTATTATCACAAAAATTATTTCAGTCTAACAAGTGTCACAGTTCTTCGAAACGAGATTACAAGACAGGAATGTGTTATAGTCGTGGTATTATTGGATTAGAATTTAGCAAGTGCATTACCGTCATCCTCTGAACCGGACGGTCCAGTAGCAGTATCGGTCTTTTTCGAGGATGTGCCATCCATCACTTCTATGTGATCTGTGTCTCCTGAGGCCATTTTTGTTTTCTAGTTACACCCCCTATTTTGAAGTCTTTTGAATGTTCAAATGCACAATAATAATTCTCATGGCTCACATCACACTTGCATTGCTAATACACTGTTTCACTGTAATTCAATTAAAATAAATCAATTAGTTTTCGCGAATAATGCTCCCCAAGCATCCGTCTGACACGATCGCTCATAGTAACTGTGCTGCCATTTAGAAAAAATCTTACCATAAATAAACTAAGACAAGACTATAATTTGGTGTTAAGTTATGGCAACCAAATTTGGTGGAATGGAATGGAATGGATTTTCATTGCTGCTCAAAACAATAACTATTGTTAGTTTAGTGAGCTTCAGTAATTCTTCTCAGGTATAAGATTTATCAATTCACTGTCTTAATTTTTAAAGCGTGCGCGCATAGCGTTGCGGTGGCAAAAGTTGCTGTAGCGCCATGCGCCAGCTGATGTTCTTATTCTAAAGTGGGGCCGACATTTATTAGGCGATTTATGACAGATTTGTATAGCAAGAGAACGAAAATTTGTACGGTTTCTAAATTTTAAGCTCATGAGTAATCCTATTGTTTTACGTTGATTATTATAGTATAGCATATCCCAAATATTAATCATGCATTTAAAACATATAAAATATTGCTATAACTTTACTCGTAGATCTTTACTAAATGTGCTAGAAACAGATACATTCTATGTGCTTTTTTTTTAAAGTAGTGTTACCTACTATTGCAATCATCTACATGCACACGTTTGTCACACTATCGCGTGCGTCAAATTATATACTTTAACTGAAAGCAGGCTTATTAAGTTTTTTTTATAAATATTTTAATTTGAATAAAGTAGTATAAAAATATATTTCTGCCACTGTTAGCGAAACATTTGGTAGGCCAAAATTAGTGAACTTTAGTTATCATTCTGAGGTATAAAAACCTCCTACAAACAACAAACAAGTGACAGCCCCGACTTGGAACCACAGAGTACATTGTTAAATAGACTTGACTTGATTGAACACCCGCACCCGCAATTGAACTGAAGGAACGCCATGTTTATTTCTTTTCCGTCAATTCGTTACCGCGGTAAGAATTTTAGGTTACTTCTTATCTTGGCGTCACTGAAATTTTTCAATCAATTACAGTATTATTGTGTTAAAATAATCGTAAATAAAGTGCGTTTTATTGTGTTTTTAGTACAAATAACGATTTATTACAGTTACGGTGTTATAACGGTGTTGGTATCAGTGCTTGTGTTTGGAAGCGGCTATCAACGAAAATGGGCAAAAAAGTTAGAGAATACAAATCCGGCGACTTCATATTCGCTAAAGTTAAGGGCTATCCAGCATGGCCTGCCAGGGTAGGTACACTAAATTTAGAGAAAATCCGTTTGAATATAATGGCGAATGAAAATGTCGGAATAATTTTCTAATTAAGAAGCAAGCGCGGGAGACATGTTGCTTGACGCCTCAACGCTTATATACGAGCTCTTTATGTGTACATAATTCTGAGGTTATACATTCATGTTGTAAATTTTATACTTACTATCTTGAGAGATGCTCTTTGGCTTGTAAATTTTGATAGTGACTGTTTTGGTACCTTGTCATTTGAATTTCATTCTACACTGACGCCTATCCCTAAACGCAATAAGGAATCTCTCAGTCTGTGGCATTGTAGCTCCTAAACTTATGAACCAATTTTTAATGAGGTATTCTTTTGAACAAATAATTTAAGTATCCAAAGTCTTTATCTACCTGTCTCTTTCATCCATGTTGTTTAAATAACAAAAACACTCTTTATTGCAATGCTGAGAGCCTATATTATATAAAAACTGAAGGTATATGTACATATAAATGAAATACACAATACTAATTTATTGTTTTGTTTCCAGGTTCAAAGAATGAATGGCAAGAAATATTTTGTATATTTCTATGGGACTGGTGAGACGTAAGTGATTTAAATTGTATATGGTACTAGGAATGGCGAGCATTAATGGATCAACTTGTCATTGTTTTGAGAGGAATTTTTAATGTTGCAATATACTTGATGTGCTGTGAAATAATGTTAACTTAGTGATAATAGCATCTTCTTAACTGCCATAAACTCTGTTTTTTCTCTATTCTGTTAATACATTTCGGGGTCGGCAATGCGCGAGTGATACCCCTGGTGTTGCAAGTGTCCATAGGCTGCGGTAACCGCTTACCATCAGGCGGGCCGTATGCTTATTTGCCACCTTAGTGGTATAATAAAAAAAACATACATATATTATAACTGATATTTATACGAATATTATAAAAAGGAAAGATTTGTTTCTGTGTATGTTTGTATTGACTAGGCTCCAAAACTACTGGATCAATTTAAAGTTAGAAAGCTACATTATCACTGGCTAACTACATAGGCTATACATATTATACTAGCCTGCCTGGGCTTTGCACTGGTAGACAAAATAAATTAAGAACACATTATTTTAAAACCTCAATTTTTTTTGTTGTCTGACAAAAACCTAGGTCTAAAAGCTATGGTTACCATGACCCCAATTTTTGTTTTCACCATAGGCACATAATATAAAAGTATTGTTGTTAAGTTGCAAGATTCTGGGTGGTAGATATAGTACCCCAGATTTAGACCTACCTCTGCTATTAATCATTGCTAGGCCAATATGTTACATCTGTTGTTTCAGGGCAAACCTACCACCAAACATGATATTTGACTATGCGGAGAATAAGGACAAATTCTTGACTAAAACAGTGAAGAGACGAGATTTCAATGATGGTGTGAGGCAGATTGAGCATGATTTCGCAAACAATGTACCATTGGAGCATGTTATTGGTGTTGCCATGGAGGTATGCATTATGTCCTGTCTTAGCTATGAATTCATATGACTAATACACCATAGCAAAAAGGAAAAGGACCTTTAATTTATCGCGAAATTAAAAAGGTTCCAGTTTTTTTTCCATAAGATACTTTCCCTGTATAACAATAACAAACAAAAACAAAAAGAATTAGCGAAATCGGTCCAGCCGTTCGTTCACGCGTGATGCCGTGACCAAGGGAAATAGGGATTCATTTATATATAAAAAACGTATCTCTTAAAATGTTAACATTTTTATACGATTTTTTAGTTCAACTTTTCGCTGATGCACCGCTACAATTACTCTCTATAGTGATACAATTACTTAGTCGAAATTAGTTCTTGCTAGAGCTATAGTGTATAAATCAAAAATTCTAATTTTTCTCTTGCCACCTTTCAGTTACCAGCCGACACTTCAGCTAACGACACAGGCAACGAGACGCTCGACGATACCGTCGCTGACACCACTGCTGGTGATGAGACACTTGCTGATGAGGTACACTTAGTGTTCCTTGTACTCGTTGTTTTAAAAAGAGAGGTTGGGCGAAGTGGGGTCTCCCGTCGTCCAATTTCGAAAATATTGACTCTATCGAATTCGATTCGTCAAGCGTCAATAGTTTCGATAGGATTATCGATTGAGTAACAGATTTTAGAGGTTACGATAGTATCACGATACTATCGATAGACTATCGCTATCGCAACAACACGAAGTACCTATGCATAATATACGTAATGTAGGGATTGCAATTCAGCACCATTTTCAATCCAGCTGGATTTTTGCTGAATCGACATAAATCCAGCGCGGATCCAGCATCCATACAAATTATAGGTATTTTAGTGAAAAAATTGAAAAAAAATCGTTTTTGGTAACAATACTGCTGGATCCAGCAATTGCAATCCCTATAATGTCCCGTAATATATATGACGTAATAAGTAAGTGTATAGTTGGTTTCAAATCATTATAACACAATATATAAAACTAATTTTGTGTTTATCCCGAAACCATAGATGAAATAGTTATAGCCAAAGTCGATACTTCTAGACGAGTTATATCGATTTGTCGAGGTTACTGACAAGTATAAAAACAATTTAAGACATCATATATTTTGGCCCAAATCTGAAAGTGCTGGCTAAAGTTTTTTTTGTATATTCTGTTCGATTAGACCTTGGCCTATTACTATGGCACCAAAACTATAGGATCATAGGCGTTGATGCTTGAGTTAGAAAATCTGAATATTCATACATTTTTGTTATTAGGTCTAAAAATAATCCAAACAATTTAAATGTTCTATAATGTTCCGCTTTCGTGTCATAGTAACAAATGCTCAGACGGAAAAGCTCTAACAGAATATACAACAAAAATGTGTTGGCCAGCACTTTCAGATTTGGACTATATTTCTATGAAACATGGATGATGTCCTTTCTATACATTGTAATTTTTCTTTTTGAACATCAGAAGACTAACTCTTGTCTTCAGTCCCAGTCTTCAAATGGCTCCACCAATTTTTTGGGTTATCTCACTAAGCCTGTATAAATCTTGTGGCGTGATTAATCAGTGTCAAGTTAAAAAGTGGTATTATCGTTTAAACTTACAGACGGCCAACAGCACTGCGGCAGAGAACGCAGTGGAAGATTCTGATGATGCAGGCACTCTGGTCATCGATGAAGGAAAGGTACCCAGCTAACATTTTTATGTACCTGAAAAGTACCAATTCGGATGGCATTTCAGTGCCAACGAGTCAAGTCGTTTATCGTTGTCTCTTAAGTAATTTTTCCTCTTTTCCTGATTTACCGCGTCCATAGGCTGCGGTAACCGCTTACCATCAGGCGGGCCGTATGCTTGTTTGCCACCTTAGTGGTATAAAAAAAAAAATTGTAAGTCCTGACCTTAATGCAAAATCTTTTACTAACTCTACCTAATTTATTTAAACCGTAATTTTTTATACCACTAAGGTTGTAAGCAGTCACCGTAGCCTATAGCCGCTAGCAATACCAAGGGCATCATTCGCGCGTTGCCGACACTTCAAAAATCTCTTCACGAATTACGGACACACGCACACCAAAGAAGGGTTCTTTGGTGTGCGTGTGTCCGTAATTCGTCTGCTCATTAGGGCTTGGACTGATTGTTATGTTTAATTTTCACTTATGACGTCTTTTGGATCGTATATAGTTATAATTTGGCAAAAAAATCTATAAACTAAATAGCATTTTTGGCTACTGGCAACATTACCAAAATGTTTGACGTTTACTGTAAACAAACCAATTAAGACTGTTGATGCTCTATACGAGCTGCGGCAGGTTGCCATACGATACGAACGACACAGAAGCGCCCCTATTATTATATAATCTTTTTTGCTAGGCTATATAGTTGGACTGGTTATCTAATCGAAACATTTTCTAAAGAATTATCTTTTTTCTTTATTTCTACGCGGGCGAATACGCGCGAAAAGCTTCGTTAGTAATGTGAAATGTAATCTTCAGCAGAAAGGCCGCAAATCCAAGGTGGAGCCGAAGACCCCAGCGACCCCCAAGGTCCCTCCCAAGACCCCCAGAGGCAAGGCCAAGAAGGAGGACCCTAAAGATGAGGAGGAGGACAAGAAAGAGGAGGAGGTCGTCAGCAGGAGTGGCAGGAAAATAAGACCTAAGAGGTATGCTTAAGATGCTAATTTCATTGTTATCTTTCTATACTGGTAGTTTTATTTTTATACCACCAAGGTGGCACAAGCATACGGCCCACCTGATGTTAAGCAGTCACCGTAGCCTATAGGCGCTAGCAATACCAGGGGTATCACTAACCCGTTAACAACCCTGTTGTTGATGAGGACTCACTGTGCTAATTACTAATGGCCCAGCGTATCCTCGTGGAGCACTGGCAACCTTACTCACCGCAGAAACAACACTACATCAAAGTAGTATTTGACTGCGGTCTTCTGTAAGGTGGAGGTACAGTCCCCAGTCGGGCGGCTCCGATTTTAATGGGAATACCCACGGGAAATCCCAATTCGCCCTTCCCGAGGATTTTTGGTTATAACATTAGTTGAAAAAATCGACTAATGTTTAAAGAAATCCAAATATTATTTATGTCGCTGCCGAAATGTAGTTTTTGAGCGTTGGACTATGTTTGCGATTGTGGCATACAAATAAATAAAATTTAAGTGTCTGTTTGTAACGTCACAGTAATAGTTTTATACTAAATGTATATGAAAGTAAAACGATGCAAATACAAAAAAAAACAATTGCTAAATGTATTGTCTGTCTTTTGTTTCCGGCTAACATCGAAATGGCTGGACCGATTTTGATGGCACTCATTGTCAGATAACTGGTGATTTAGTTATAAGGAGTTGCGTAGGGTACTTGTATTATAAAAAAAAAAAAGATTAGGTCTACGCAGAAAAATAATAAATCCATGAAATTGTGAACAAAATTGGTACTTTTTCGCGTATGAATTCGCGGGCAAAGCAATCTTAATCTGTGTCATCAAAATTAATCCCTTTTTCCGATCACGGCATCACGCGTGAACGGCTGGACCGATTTCGCTAATTCCCATTTGTGTTTGTTATTGTCAGGAGAAGGTTCTCAAGAAAAGAAAAAAGCGGAATATTTTTAATTTCGGAATTAACTAAAGGTCCTTTATTCTATGGTGTATTTGTCATATGACGTCATAGCCAAGACAGGTCAACGTCTGTCGCGACAGCTGGTATAATATAAACAGTATTAATATTTAACTTACAGATATATAGACGAACAAACGGAAGAGAAGTCTGCTCTGCCGTCGCCGGCGCCGAAGAAGCGACGCGGCGCCTCCCCATCCGCAGATAAAGATAAAGAAGCTGAAAAAGATAAGATAGAAAAAGAAAAGACTGCCCTGAAGAATATATCCTCCTTTAATGCTGTGCCCCAGGTGAGATCACATTCTGTTGTTTAAATCACTAATCTTAACTAATTTGACAGGTCTAAAAATATTGCCATCCTTATTTAACCCTGTACATGAGAAAGGGATAGCAAGACTTTTAGACCTGTCAAATTAGTTAAGTTTAGTAATTTTGAACAACAGAATCGACACCATTGATTACGTATTCAAAAACGTAACTCTCAAAACGTACATTTTCATAGGTGTATTTGGTGGAAGGTTGTTGTGGCTAAGGCTTCTGTATCGGCATATATTATGTAATGATTTGTATGATTAAAATAGGTTTATTATATAATGTAAAGACACTTAAATAAGTGATAAGTAAAATATTTGTGCTATATTAAGAATATGTATACTGACTTAGCGTATCCCTTCCAATTGCTGTGCTCTACAGGGTGTGTATTCTAGATATAAACACAGTATAATGTGTATACTATGTGATACACGTGCAATTATTAAATAAATAAAAAAATATGGTGAGTCCGTCACAGTCTCTTAGGCACTACATACGTCCTTGAATTTCTTCTCAGACATATTCAGGTTTCTCACGATGTTTTCTTTCACCATAAAGCTCGTGGTGTGACTAATCACTGCACTTAAGTTAGAAAAACCCATTGGTACCGGTGGGATTGGAACTTGCGTGCTAGGATTGCAGGCAACACTTCCTACTATAAGGCCACCATGGCACATAATGTATCATAGTTGTAAATAATAAAATGCTTATTTAGTCAATATATTTTGTTTCAGTCAGAACTAGAAGATTTAAAGGAGCCGTTCAAACCAGGTAAGACATTATTATCTCACTAAACATATACATTTATCACAACATACAACCATCAGTCTAAATAAAAAAGTAATTTTATCTAAATAAAATATCTTAGGGTCGGCAACGCGCGAGTGATACCCCTGTGTTGCAAGCGTCCATAGACTACGGTAACCGCTTACCATCAGACGGGCCGTATACTTGTTTGCCACATTAGTGGTTTAAAAAAAGTAAATAACTCCAGTTCCCCGTGTGGCAAGTTTATTAAAAAAACAGAGCTCGCAAAACAATATTAAAAACAATAACTTAAAAAAAAGGTTCCTTCAATTTGAACTCTTAGAAAACATTCGAAAAATAAAAACGTTCCATATTTAAAATTCCAAATGTCCGCGAAATGGCGCGTTTCTCAGTGTTTACGTCTGCGGACACGGCATTAATTTAACAAAAAAATAAGAAAATGGACAAAGTGACGCTTGAATCTTCGTTATTTAACTTGGATGCTGATATTTTTAGTCAATACGATGATAATTTCGCACTGGAAGCTAGTTTGGTGAAGTTTCAGAGTGATTTGACAACGATTACTCATACGCAAAATGGTAAGTTCCGTAAATTGAAAAATATTACACACTATACAATGTCTTCGCATTTGTATAGATATAAATGAATATATATATAATATATATATATATAAATATATAAATGATAAAATATCGCATTTGTTTTATATGTATTCTATTTGTTTTAAATTCCATTCAATTAGTGTGAATATTGTATATTATGAAGTTTTTGTGTAATAATTAATGGGGATATCTTAATATTATATGCCCTGCTATTATTATCTATGTTAAGTTACACTTTTGTGATAAAGTTTATCAGTTTATTTTTGAATTTTCTGTACTTTATTTATCTTGGCTTAATATAGGCGCGGCGCTCAGTACTAAAATACATATATATAGATCTATTTTATTTAAATAAATTTTAATATTTACATCACTATAATTTAAAATATTTACAGATAATAATGTGAACAACGCACCGAGTACAAGTATTCAAGTTAACGAAAAAGAACCGCCCAAAAAAGTCGTACCGAAGTTCGGCAAGAATAAGAATACGAAAAACAGTCGAGCTGGTATATCTAAAGCGAAAAAGTTTGTACCACCAACCAGGGTAGTGAGGAAACCTGAAAATACTCAAATTTCAGGAAATAGCAGCTATCAAGTTGTTGGCCCAACATTTGATAGTATAGACCAATATTTGCCACCAAGTACAGCGAAAGACTTAATCCAAGATTCGATAAACTTTGAAGGAAATAGAGAAACGAAAGTTGAAAAATCTAAAAAGAAGAATTCCATAGGCGGTCTTATATCTGGTTCTTTAAATGTACTGATCGACGACGATATCACGCAAAGCCTCACCCAAAGTAACTCCGACGTGTCTAGTATAAAAGACCCGTTCCAAAATCAAAACGAGTCGTTTTGCTCTGTGTCATCGTTGAACAAAACTTATAAGAATTTGGACTGCAATAGTTTCGAAATCTCAAGCGATGGACACAAAATATACAAAGGACAGGAATATGTCAAATTATTCGAAAAGAATGACAAAGTTAATTTACTGAAATGTGTGGAGATGTCCACGATTTTTGGCGATATGGGTTTCAATGTAAAGTATTCGGATTATATAAAAAATTCGCCGCGTTTGAACCCCGAACTAGAAGGAGAAGAAAGAGACGCATATATAAAAATATTAGCCATGTATCCGGAGGAGAATAAACGCTTGATTGATATGAAAATTAATTATTGATAACATTCAAATAATCGTTTATTTTGTTGATTTAATAATAAAACCAATCACCCATTTTGATTTTTTATTACATAAAAACGTATTGTCACGCTAAGTTCTTCACAGGGTAGGCTGAGAATATAGAGCTCGCACTGTTGACTTGCAAACCTCTTGCTTCTGTTTCATTCATCAATCTCTACATACATATTTTCTACAATTTGTTCTGATACTTATCGGCCATACAAAATAAGACCTGTCGATTTGGAGATGGCACCTCTACTTCATAAATGATGGTGAAATAACACTAATATAGTGTTGTGTTCCTGCACAAGAGCTCCATGAGGACGAGTGGTGCTGGTAGAATGGTAATCCATTTTACCCTTATGATGCTATGCCTATCCACAATACCATCACTAGAGGTAGGCAGAGAGTATAGGGAGCTATTTCACTATTGACATTCACACCTGATGCTTCTGTATTTATCAATCTCTTTATACATGCTCGCCGATTCAGAGTACCTACCTCTTTATCTTTTCATAATTTATTTATACCATCTCTGATGGTAAGCGTTACCGCTTACGCGCTATAGAAAACGTAGGAAATGTATGGGGTTCTTCAAGAAGGGTATGAAGAGATTTTTGAAGGGTCGGCAACGCGCGATGTATACCCCTGGTGTTGGAAGCGTCCATAGGCTACGGTGACCGCTTACCATGTGGTACCACGTGGGTCGTATGCTTGTTTGTCACCCTAGTAGTATAAAAAACAAAAAAATACTTCTACGTGACATATCACGTGGTCTAGTTTTCAATTCCCATACATTACTTTCGTTTTCTATAGCGTTAACGATTATAGATAGTAAACATGGCTACAATTATGGGGGATGAATCGCGCAATGTCGACCTGCAAAAAATTCTTAACACTCTTTGAAGAAACCCATGCTGTATTTCTTTGCGAGAACTATAGCGGTGTATTTTTTTTTCACTCGACAGACGATCCAGAGAAAGAAAACCTGCTCATAACATATCTACCAAACGGTCAATATGTAGGCATTAAGCTGTTCCAATGCCGGCCGACTAGCTTCAAAAATGAATCCGCCAGACTGCAGTGGGACAAGCAAGCTGCTTCCAACGCTATCACACTAAAGGGCCAATTGGGTGAGTTTTTTTATACCACTATGATTGATAAGATTCTAGCTCGGGCTAGTGTAATCAAGTGCAACACCCAATTTAGGGTAGGCAACGCGCGAGTGATGCCCCAGGTGTTGCAAGGGTTCAGAGGCTACGGTGACCGCTTACCATCAGGTGGGTCGTATGCTGTTTTGGCCACCTAAGTGGTATTTAAAAAATCCTGTCAAACAATGAATATATTTAGTTTCAATAACAACAGATTTGTGTAAATATTTCATTATAGCTCAGTTAGATGAATAAGAAGTAGGCAGTTGTTATAACATCCACTTTCAATGAAGAAAGATTCAGGCCATGATAAAATTAAAATTACGAGGTACCTGTGAGAAACTTGCAATTATATTGTAAAAAAAGAACAAAAAGTGTGTGCGCCCCCGGGTGGACTCGAACCACCAACCTTTCGGTTAACAGCCGAACGCGCTAACCAATTGCGCCACGAAGGCTATACATGTGCCAGCGAATTTATACACTGTTATCTATTGAAGTACTATACTAAGTACTAGCAGTATGAGTGCTTTTACATACTACGTAAGCCACTTTGTTTTATGGAATAACCTGACAAGATGGATTTTCATGACGGGGCAATATGGACATCTTAATTGACGTTTCTCTATATTGTATGTATATATGTATAGGTACAGTTAGCAAGAAAAAATACTAATTGATTACACATAAACTTTTTGATGTGAAACATCTGTCGGTGCACGGGTCAGTTTTACTTGCTGTATGCCGTGACGGCAAGCGGCATGACTATTATGTCGTCACATCCCCTCTAAGCCACCGCTGTTGGCTCTCTGCGTGTTTCACATCTGTCGGGCGTCGAGTACATATTTTATACAAATGATTCTTGTTCATATATTGTGGAAAACTATTTATTTATTTATTTAAAAACTTAATGCACTATTAAAGTACAATGGTGGACTTAATGCTAAAGCATTGTCTACCAGTCTACCACAGCTGGCAGGAGAAACATAGGAGCAGGTGTGCATATCATAAACTGTAATATGAATTGGGTGTGATCATGTCAACAACGAATAAAATACATAAATAGAATCTAATATATAAAAATCTCGTGTCACAGTTTTCGTTGCCATACTCCTCCGAAACGGCTTGACCGATTTTGATAAAAAATTTTGTGCTTATCCGGTATCTATGAGAATCGGCCAACATCTATTTTTCATCCCCCTAAATGTTAGGGGTAGTCCACCCCTAAATTTTATTTTTTAGACCGATTTCAAAAATTCTTTCACCGTTAGAAAGCTACATCATCACTGAGTAACATAGGCTATATATTATACTAGCTTCCCGCCCCGGCTTTGCACGGGTAGACAAAATATTTGATATAAAAGTCTACCCGTGCGAAGCCGGGGCGGGCCGCTAGTATAATATAATATAATATATGGCAAATAAATATAACTATCTTTATTTAAACACAAAATCAATAATAATTCGCTATCGATGGCTCCCTAGTTTTGGTGGATCTTTTTAATGATATCTGTTTTTTTTAAGAATATTGTAATAAAAATCACCTAGGCTAATATTTGAAATAAATAATTGGAATAATAATAATAATTGTGTGTTCCAGAGAAAGGCCAGATCACATCACAGTCGGTACTGGGGCAGTTGGTGATGCAGCTTCACTTGACTGATGAGGAGAAAGCTGCCTTGGACAAGGAGAGGGAGACAGGTGACCGATTACCATACATTTATTATTAAAAATAAATAATGTTTGGACATTATCACACAGCGCCATCTGGCCCCAAACTAAGCAAAGCTTTGTACTATGGGAACCAGCAGCTGATATAATACTTATATACTTTTTGTTTGTAAATACATACTTATAATACATACCAAACACCCAGACGCAAGGCAAACATATTTGTCACATAAATGTTTCCCCCGGCGGGAATCGAACCCGCGACCCCTAGCGCAGCAGTCAGGTATACTAACCACTAGAACAGAGGTCTCGTCATTTATTATCACTACATACATACACATAAAGCAAAGTCCCCTCGCCGCGACTGTCGCTGATACAATACTTATATACTTTTTATTGTAAATACATATAATTCATCCCAAACGCCCAGACGCATGGAATGGTCTGGTCAGTAGAAAACATTTTATAATATCTAATAAGTTACAGATAAAGATAAGGAGTAGTTAGGACTAAATGGGTAATACAAAAAAAAAATATTCCACTAAGATGGCACACAAGCATACGGCCTACCTGATGGTAAGCAGTCACAGTAGCCTAAAGCCGCTAGCAATACCTGGGATATCACTAACGCGTTGCCAACCCTGTTGTTGATGAAGAGTCACTGTGCTAGCAGTATTACTACTAGCGCAGCGTATCCTCGTGGAGCACTGGCAACCTTACTCACCGCAGAAACACAACACTACATCAAAGAATTTTTATTTCACTGCGGTCTTCTGTAAGGTGGAGGTACAGTCTCCAGTCGGGCGGCTCCAATATTAATGGGAAAACCCACGGGAGATCCCAATTCGCCCTAACTCTCTTTAGCTCATAGTGTGATTAATTTACTGCATTATAGTAATAGCATCAATTTGGCAAGGCTCAATGTTAAATGTTTACTTTATCCAGAGGAGAAGAGATCAAGGGTGCAGTTCTTGAAGACCGAGATGAAGCTCATAGAACTGGATGCAATGATCAAGACCTGCTTGTGCTTGGAGAAAGCGGACACCGATCTGTGCTTGAAATTGCTGGACGAATTAATGGGTATGTAAACATTAAAATACAATTTAATAATTTAAGAGAACATGCATTGGAGGTATTAAAGATATGGCTGGAAAATTTTGCTAAGTAAATAACTTTTTTTTATACCACTAAGCTGGCACACAAGCATACGGCCCACCTGATGGTAAGCAGTCACCGTAGCCTATAGCCGCTAGCAATACCAGGCGTTTCACTAACGCGTTGCAAACCCTGTTGTTGATGAGGACCCAGGGTATCCTCGTGGAGCACTGGTAACCTTACTTACCGCAGAAACACAACACTACATCAAGTAGTGTTATTTGACTGCGGTCTTCTGTAAGGTGGAGGTACAGTCTCCCCAGTCGGGCGGATCCAATATTAATGGGAAAACCCACGGGTGATCCCAATTCGCTCTAATGTAGGCTAACCCCAGAAAGACTCACTGCCGCATTGTCTGCTAGATCTCTCTTATATATATTTCGAATGTGTGAATATGTATGATGTGGCTGTACTTATAAATAAAATAAATGAACCTCTTTATAAATGAATTTGTTTTGACTGTCTATGTATCTAAATAAGACATTTATAAAGAAACTATTATTTTTAACGTATTTCAAAGTTTGATCTGCAATGTTGATCCATGTTGCAGAGTTGGATGTGAAGCCCCTGATGCTGCTGAAGCACCCGTCGTGCCTGGAAACGGTGAAGCGCATGCGCGCGTACGTGGGGAACACGCCCTCCTGGGACCTCAGCGAGACCGCCGCGCTCGTGTTCAGCAAGCAGGCGCACCGCATCAGGAAACAGGCGGACGCGCTCTACAGAAACATGAAGGTTACATTATTCATATTTTTTTATACCACTAAGTTGGCACACAAGCATACGACCCACCTCATGGTAAGCAGTCACTGTAGCCGCTAGCAATACCAGGGGTATCACTAACTGTGCTAGCAGCATTATTACTAGCCCAGCGTATCCTCGTGGAGCACTGGGAACCTTACTCACCGGAGAAACACAACACTACATCAAGTAGTGTTATTTCACTGTGGTCTTCTGTCCCCAATCGGGCGGCTCCAATTTAAATGGGAAAACACACGGGAAATCCCAAATCGCCCAACTTCTCTTTTTTTAAAAGCACATGGTGTGATTAATCACTGTACTTAAACATAGAAAAACTCATTGGTACAGGCCGTGATTTGAACCTGGGCCCATCAGATGACAGGTCGTTACTTCAACCACAAGGCCACCACGGCTTTAAAAGTTCCTTAATCTGTTACACTTACAAGTGGAGAAATATTAAACATCAATAATTAACAACAATTAATATTTAAATTCCAATATGATGTACTATTTTCAGGAGCTATTCAGCACTCCTGACGGCCTATCCTTCTGGGAATATTTCTCGGAGCGTGTCATACAGTTCAAGAAAGTTACTGCCAAGCTGAGTCCGGATGAATTGCTGGAGATGGTGCACGAACCCTTGGGTACGTTTTGTTCTATACGGCACGCTCAGGGCCGGATTTAGTGTTCTGGATTTGGAGAATTGAATTTTTTATAGAAATAATTAATATTAGGTCCTTACATATGAAATTGGCGTTTTTCGTACTGGCCACTTTAATCACGAATTTCTCCTCTTTGGTAAGGAATTCCAAATTCAAATTTGTACAGCTATAGACTCATGTATTTGTGCTTCGATGATCGTCATTCATTTGTTTTTTTTCTTCTGTTTTTTTCTGTTTGCGTCACTCATTTTACAAAATGGAAAACCTTAAATATCGCATTATTTACGAGTACGAGTTCCGCCGTGGCACTAGTGCTGCGGAAACAACTCGAAGGGTGAATGATGTGTATGGCGGTCGTGTTGCAAAAGAAAACACAGTTCGTTTTTGGTTCCAACGTTTTCGTTCTGGAAATTTCGACCTGCAGAACAAGCCCCGTGGACGGCCTGAGACTCAAGTTGATAATGAAGAGTTGAAGGCTATTGTGGAAGCGGATCCATCGCAAACCACGTCCGAGTTAGCTGCAGGCTGCAATGTTAGTGATAAAACTGTTTTAATTCACTTGAAGCAAATTGGGAAGATTAAAAAGCTTGAAAGGTGGGTACCTCACGAATTGACTGAAACAAACCGGCAAACGCGCGTCGACTGCTGCGTTACATTACTAAACCGGCACAATAATGAAGGTATTTTAAACCGAATCATTACCTGTGATGAAAAATGGGTTCTTTACGATAATCGGAAGCGCTCAGCGCAATGGTTAGATCCTGGCCAGCCAGCCAAATCCTGCCCCAAGCGAAAATTAACCCCAAAAAAGTTACTTGTAAGCGTTTGGTGGACTAGTGCCGGTATTGTTCATTACAGTTTTTTCAAATCTGGCCAGACTATTACGGCTGATGTCTATTGTCAGGAATTGCAAACCATGATGGAAAAGCTAGCGGCTAAACAACCTAGGCTGGTCAATCGCTCCACGCCACTGCTGCTTCACGACAACGCTAGACCACACACTGCGCTACAGACGGCTACTAAATTAGAAGAGCTTCAATTGGAAAGTCTAAGACATCCTCCGTACTCCCCGGACCTTGCTCCAACAGATTACCATTTTTTTCGAAATTTGGATAACTTCTTGCAAGGGAAAAAATTCAACTCCGATGGGGCAGTCCAAATCGCCTTCAAAGATTTTATTGATTCCCGTCCGACTGGTTTTTTTAGTAAAGGGATCAATGAACTACCTATGAGATGGCAAAAGTGCATAGAAAATAATGGTTCATACTTTGATTAATGAAATATATTATATTAAAAAATATTCGACTTTTTGTTCCTCCCATACAAAACGCCAATTTCATATGTAAGGACCTAATATTTACTTGTTGGAGTTTGATTGTTTTTTTTAAATCTCTTGTGGTGCCAGGGGCTTACACCGGATGTTGTCCCTATATCCGACCATGGGCAAGTTTCATCCAATGGTGAGTAGTCACCTAGCATGTGGATGTGGAAGTTAGTGCTTCAAGCGCCCCCAACATTCCAAGTTTTAATCACCTCCACAGAAAGCCACCGGGATACCGCCCATTTTAAGAACCTATGCTATGAACTGACGTATGTATTGTTTCGTGTTTATACAGAAATGTCCATGCCTACCGCCCACACGATGAAGGCGGCCGTGGAGGCTGCGAATGAAGTGGAACACGATGAGGAGGACTCGCAAAAGAAGAAAAATACAACAGGTATACATACATACATACATACACACACATACATAACATCACGCCAAGTCGCTTTCAGAGCAGGCAGAGAGTACTTGACTTGCACACCTCTTTCGTTTCTTCTATGTTCTTCAATCTCGTCATATAGTGCTCCACGAGGATAGGCTGCGCTAGTAATGCTGTTAACACTCTGAGTCCTCATCAACAACAGGGTTGGCAACTCTTTAGTGATATCCCAGGTATTAATAATAATAATAAACATTTATTTCACATGTATTGCTAGTGGCTGTAGGCTACGGTGACTGCTTACCATAGGGTGGGCCAACTAAGTGTATAAAAAAAAATATGCCCGCCGGTTCCGAGTACTCTTTTTTCCATCATCAAGTGTGTTTATGCTTATTACGGAACGTATCCATAGCAACTGTATCAATGAGAGGAAAACTGTTGTAGAATTACATAACAAAAGATAAATTAAATGGAGCGCATATCTTTTCTGTATTAGTGTTATTCTTAACGACATGGGCTATGGAACAGAGTATGTAACATGATACAAGGTAGACTTAAGTAGAAGGACAATTTTAGCCTAGACAGCCTCTAAATTGATCGATACCATCTAGACTCTTCACTCATGATTGTTTACTAGTCTTTTTTAATTTGAAATTATTGTTACAGCTAAAGCAAAGAAAATAGCGAACAGCACACCAGCAAAGACACCACAAAAACGACAGTCTTCTAGAAAACAACAGCAGGAAGAAAAGGAAAAGGAGAAGGAAAAAGAACAAGACAAAGAAACAGAAAAAGAAGAAAGCTCAAAGACAGATACAGAATCAACGAACAACACCGTATTACATCCCACAGAAAATGACCAAGAGTTAAAGGAAGTTGATCCACCAAAGGAACAAGCACAAGAAACAGTTACAGCAGAGAAAGAAAGTGAATCTAATGACAAAACAGACGAACAAACGGCAAATGACAAGGACAGTGAACCGAAAGAAACAGAAACCACAAAGGAACAAGAGAGTGAAACAAAAGATATAAATGATAAGGACAAAGAAGTGAATGACAAGGGTGTGACAGAGAAGGGTGACGAGGGGAGCAAGGAAGAAGTGAAGGACGATAAAGTAGAAGATAAGGAGAAACCAGACGTCGGAGAGCCTCGAGCGAAACGGTCGAGAGATGTAAGTTCAATTGTGCTATAATTTGAACTAGCTACACTAAAAATTCAAAGAGAGGTAGGGCGAATTGGGATCTCCCGTGGGTTTTCCCATTGATATTGGAGCCGCCCGGCTGGGGAACTATACCTCCAACTTACAAAAGACCGCAGTCAAATAACACTACCTTAATAAAGTCTCGTTTCTGCGGAAGTAAGGTTGCCAGTGCTCCACCAGGAATTCGCTGCACTAGTCGTAATGCTGCTAGCACAATCAGTCCATATCAACAACAGGGTGGGCAATGCGTTAGTAAATACTCCTAGTATTGCTAGCGGCTATAGGCTACGGTGACTGCTTACCATCAGGTGGGTCGTAGGCTTGTGTGCCACCTTAGTGGTATAAAAAATCTATTTATGAACTACATACGAAGTTAAAATCTGTTGCCTGTCAAAAATCACCTAATAACTTGGTCCCATTAATAGAATCTTATCTTTAAAAAGTTATCTATTACAGCCGTGGTGGCCTTGTGGTATGAAGCGTTGCCCGCTATTCTAGCGACGCAAGGTCCAATCCCACCGGTCTGTATCAATGAGTTTTCCAACTTAAGTGCAGTGATTAGTCACACCACGAGCTTTACGGTGAAGGAAAAATCGTGAGGAAACCTGCATACGTCTAAGAAGAAATTCAAGGACGTATGTAGTGCCTAAGAGAAGGACGTACCGTCTGTCACGTTGGCATCAAATTATCTTCGGTGGAGGGTGGGTGGTGTAACAACCTCTGCCTACCATTGGGGACCCTTGTGGGAAGGCGTGAAGATATATATTATTTATTTATTTCAGAGCAAGAAGACTGAAGTGCCGCCACCCAGGTCGCCGGCCAAACGGAAGGCGAAGGTCTAAGAGAACGCGCGTTATGTTACATTGGATATTTTTATACGTGATCAGTGGCGAACATTACATAGGATTAGTTTCATTAATTAACAAATTGTCGTCGTACTTCACACACATCTGTAGCCCGAGCGATAATAACTTGCGACAACGTATTCGTATCGCCTTCGACTATTTTTGTAGAGGTCAAGGAACAGCGCTGCAGCGAAAAGTGGAACTGAAAATTAGTTTGAAAATTCTTGACATTTTGCGAGTTACGTTTGGAATAAGTAGTCTAACGATGCACTGGTTTCGTTTATTTTTAAAATTAATATAAAATGAATTTAAGTAGAAATCACAAAACATATTTCGTCAGAAACCGTGTGTGGAAGGAATGCTATATTAAGGAATAAAAGCGTTGTAGGTATAAGGTTATAGTTATGTCACGCTCTCGCTCATTTATATTGTCATACGTTGAAAGGAGACAACACTAGGTTTGACGTATTCTCTTTAAGACCTTTAGGTGTAATCGAGTACGTGTAAATATATGGGTGTAAAGTTATCTCTCTTTTTACAATGTGCAAAATAACGTTCACTTGGTGGAACTAGCAAATTGGCGTGTCATTGGCGGTGCTTATTTTAAGTTTTACTTGTCTGGATACAAGTCAGATTGGGATTTTAATTTCGGTTCTCGTTTATTGCGTTAAAATGCGTTGTGTCATGCTTCCTAATGTTTAATGGTGACAATCCTAAGCAGACACAGAGTTAAGACTAGAAGTATCGTATGCATTAAAATTATAGTCACTTCACCCAAAATGCATGCATAAATGACAGTGTGCCTGTCAATCAGTCACTACACACTACACAAATACTATCACCATAATATTACAATTTACGAGGAACTAAAATAGAAACTATATTGTTCCGTGTGACTCCAAAGAACTGTAGCCCTGGCAAGAATAATTTGCGACAACGTATTCGTATCGCCTTCGACTATTTTTGTATGGGGAATTGAACGGTGGCGTTAGCAGGTACTTTTTCGACGACGTAGTCGAGGACGTAATTCGCGAATGTCAAAATTTTCATACTAATTTCTATTTATACTTTTCACCGGCGCAGCACTGTTCATTATCCAATACAAAAATAGTCGAAAGCGATACGAATATGTAGTCGCAAATTATTCATGCTCGATGTACAGCGCTGCGGCGGTGAAAAGTGGAACAAAAAATTCGTATGATCATTTTGACATTTCGCGAGTCACGTCTTCGAATACGTCGAAAAAGTTCTAGCCGGCACTAGTGATACAAGCTTCAATAGGCCACAGGTTCTCATTTTCGTTATATTCCTGCATCAATGGCGTCTAGGTTATGGTGAACGCATTGTCGACAACGTTTTCGTATCGCCTTCGACAATTTTTGTATTGAAAAATGAACAGCGCTGCGGCGGTGAAAAGTGGAACTTAAAAATTTGTATGACAATTTTGACATTTCTCGAGTTACGTTTTCGAATACGTTGTCGACAATGTTCCTGCTACCGGCACTGGCGTAGTGTTGGTTAAGTAAATATGCATGTATCAAATACCTATCTTGAAATAATCCGTGTATATTTTATTAAATGTAAGTCTACTTTTGCGACAATTTCCAATCTAAAAATTTAATAAGAATCTTATCTCATTGGTGAATGTCGCTGTCCATGTACTTGGAATCTTTGTGACAAATGTCTGAAACTTGTTGAAGCAAATTTAATGTAAGCTACTGAAAGTACATACATACATACATTTTTAAATATTATTTTATTAGGCTAAATTGTAGTTGGTAAACATTGTAAATATTTACAATAAACATTATATTGAAATATTTTTGTTTTTTTATTTCAATGTGTTCTGTAAAACACTTTCTTTGCACACTACCTTATTGTCCCGCGTAGCAATATCATATAGCCTATAGTATATTAATAATATATTATAGTAGCCATAGTAGTAGATAGTATATATTATAGTGATAAACACTCAGTGTTAATATAGCAATATGTTGGTGAAAGAATTTTTGAAACGGTCCAGTACCAAGTTCTCGAGTAAATTAATAACAACCAAAAACCACAAATAATTTAATAAATACAAATCTTTTTTCTCTTTAATATTAGTGTTAATTTATTTGTTATACTGGCATTTATCAGTTTCAGTTTTGAAGGATAAAGTGGAAGATAAGTATAAAATTAATGTCGGGTATTCTACGTTATCCTGAAAGCAATAATTTCCGAATACACAATTGTTTTAGTATTCGGGTACAAAAAAATACGATTGTTTAAGGTAATTTTGTATTCGGAGAATTTAAACTGAACGCAATTAAAAAAATATATAGAAAATCTACAAAATAATACTATGCCTATTTGCATAGTATTATTTTGTAGATTTTCTATAAACTTCATACAAATCAATAACAAACAAATTTATGGAAAACTTGAATCAAGACCGTCTCTTTCGTTTTCTGTTCTCAGCCGGATACATTTCTAATATTTTCTTCGCATTCTCCTTAGCTTCGTCTTCGACTAAAACAAAAGTATATTGTGGCGTTATAAATGGAATGAAACAAAATATGCTAACCACTATTTTTTAAAGGCCAAGTTGTCCGTATTTGAGAGAGCTTTACCCTTGCCCTGATCTTAAATTGTAGAATCCATTGATTTAGAATATATAGATCAGTGGTAGAATAGTATAAATAAATGAGCCAAAGGATTTCCTTTGGCTAAGCAAAAGGATTTCCTTTGGTTAAAGGTATTTACCTTTAATTGCAGTTTTATATATTTGTATACATATTAGATAGAAATGATATGAACTAAAGTCAATGTCAGAAAAATATATGATAATACTGCTTACACTCGTCATTGGGGTCCGTTAGATTTCTTCTCCTAGCCATATACCTATCGAATCCAAGTCCTTCAAATTCAGTGTGCATTGTAATGGTCCTTACAGACTTATTCTCTAGAAAAAGTATCTCTGAATGAGGCAAGATTGGATTATAAACTCCTTGAAATAACGCAAGGAAATTAGCTCCTTCTGGCACTATGTGATTTTGTCTTAAAGGAATAACGTTTTCAAACAATTTGTTTGGTGGAAAATTTTCTTTGTTATCAAATATTTTACTAGGACCCGGTTCATTCAAATCATTGTCTGAAAATTCTTTGCGAATCACTAAGGATTCCTTCCGTACATTCCTTTTCTTTGGAGCCTTACAGTTTATTATTAATCCATCTAGCTTAGCTTCACTCTCACTTATGAATTCAAAATCGGACGAGTGATAACTGCCGCCATCCGAACATAACGAAATTGTATCTTTATTGTCTTGTTCATATAAAACTGTAATATCAGATATACTCACATCGGCATCGTCTGAACTGATAGATATTATTTCTGAATTCAGATCTTCATCTATATCAACTAAGTTTTCACAATCCACGGCGCCTATTGCTAAACCAACATCTTCAAATTCAGACTTAATCTTAACTATTGTGTTTGTCGACAGTTCATTATCTATATTAGTAATATACTCATCAATTTCATCCAAATCCAATGGATTCCCAGACGGGTTGATACGAGCCTTTAAAATTGTCTCAAATTCATCCAAACTTATTGAAGTTTCTTGAAAAATACTTTTATTGTTGTTATTATTTATTTCATCGTCATTAAATGTAGGTGATGAAATATCGGACACAGTGAGATCTTTATTATTATATACTTCACTATTAGTTAGATTCGTTTCTTTATCATCAACTGGAATAATTTTGTTACATGTGTCTACTTTATCATTTTGTGAATTAGTGCCACAATAACTAATTTCTTTATCTGTATGTTCATTTTGTACTAAACCGTATTCTGGTTCATTTTCTACTGCTTGTTCTTCAATATTAGGGATATTCTCATTAGAACTTAGTAATAATGTTTCTATTTCAACTTGTCTATCAGTTCTTTCCTTAGAGTGAGATTCAATATTTTTTTTATCATCAGTTATGACTGTAACTGTATTCAAATTTGAATATTTTGCTTGAGTTTCCTTACATTCACTATTATTTTTACCACTCATTGAGCTTATATTTGTAGTATTAACCGAATTGGTTTTAAGTGGGGATTTATTCACATTACCACCCTCGCTTATGGAGTTGAATGATGTGTTATGGACACTTATAACTTTAACTTGTTTTCTACTTATTTTAAAGTTGGTCAAAATATTTTTAAGGAAATCCATTTTTAATCTGAAAGCACACTAATTGCAATAAAACTTATGATTTAAATTATTAATACTAGTGGGCGTCAAGTGATAAAAAATCGACCATTGTGCCTAAATATACGCTAACTATGACTATGACATACAGTAACTTTTGCAAGAACAACTTTCGACAAGTATTCCTTTATTTTTGTATGGGAAAATAAACAGCGCTGCGCCGGCGAAAATTGGAACTAAAAGACAGTATGAACATAAACATTAAATAGCAACTACAATCTGGTTCGGCAACGCATGAGGGATACCCCTGGTGTTGCAAGCGTCCATAACGCCATAGGCTACGGCAACCACTTACCATCAGACCGGCCGTATGATTGTATGCCACCTTAGTGGTATAATTATTTTTAATACAAGCTGTAGGTACTAGTGGCGATCTTTAAATTGGACTAACCCATTAATACTTCCGTTCTAAATAGTTCTAATATTTGGGTTATCATAATACCTGACCCTAAATTATGCTGAGCCTATACTTGCTAAGAGTAGGTACCACAAATTATTAGATTGTTATCTACTAACCAATTTTTTTTTTATCTCAAGGCCACCTAACAAACTACATAACAATTATTAGTTATGACGATATGAATAGGATTAGTTCTTTGATTGAAATCATAAATAAAAAACATAGAAAATAATTCATAGTTTAAAAATACACCATGCAAACCAAACACGATTTGAAATTTATTTATCTCGTTAAAGAAACTCTTTGATTATATTCTTGACAAGTACCTATATAACCCACGGTTATTATGTACTATTAATGGAAATAACTTAGTAAGTTATTTATTAAAAATCAATTACCTTGACCAACGGAATAAATGTTTTTTTCCTATTCAATCAATCCTTTATACGGTTATTTTTATATCCACAAACAGACACACACTACTTACTTTCAATCTTCCTTTAATTGACACTTCCTGGCACTAATACGAATATAATTAGCTGTATTTTGAAAATTCCGCGGGAAATTACTGCCTTGTCAAAATAAATGACACTAATCACATTAAGTGATTTTGTACGACAAATAATACAACAGAAGCGACACACAGGTACAGATACAATAAAAAGAAAACAAAATTTTACAAATATTAAACTTTATTAGGGTTTAGCGCCAAAACGCATATTTTATTATTAATACGTAAATGAACCATCATATTTCTTTTAAGCCAATTTAAAACGGCAGTGTTATTATGGGAACAGTTTGCTGTTGGGATAAAATATACAAAGTATGAAGTTTTATTTTATTATAAAATGCACAATAATGGTTACTCAGAGTTCTTACATAAAATATAATTTATAAGCCTATAGATTAAATACTAGACAATGCTGAGATTTGTCACTTTTTGCCAGATTTTTTTATACCACCTTGAGTTAAAGGACCTTTTTGTGTCGCCTTAGCTTTAGCTTCCTGAAAAATAAGAAATAATAATATGAGATCTGTTTTTGTAAATAGTTTAATCTGTCATGTGTCAATAAAGACCTGTACAGGTATCCTTATAGAAATAATGCTTCTTAAAATATACAACATGTCACTGAAGTATAATAAAACAAAATATATTTTCTACTATTGTGGCAGCCCCACAGAAGCTGTTCATAAAGAAGTTGAATACTAGCTTTTCCTTGGAACTTCGCCCGCATTGCAATATAATATATAGCCTATGTCAATCAGTGATACTGATAACACATGCAATTTTTGTACATATTACAATTGGCAACATGTTGGCAATTCAGATAATCACAAATCCGTATGACTGAGGTCTGGATAGTCAAGTCTCCACTGTATAAATGGCATAACTACACACATCACATATAATACTCACAAATAATAATGTATATTACTGATACTATTTTTACCTGGAGAGCTTTCTGCTGTTCCTTGAGTTTTTGCTTATGAGCCAGGTCATCATCATCAAGCTCTCTTGACTCCTTCTTGGGAGCCTTCAGCGGCTTCTTTTTACCACCCTCTCGGCCAGACATCTGGTGAGACATAGATAATAATTATGTGTATGTGTATACCTTGCCAAAAATAATAAAATTCTCGAATGGGCCTCTACATGTTGGATATAATATATCCCCTCACAAGCCTAGATAAAGGACCCGACTTTATGAGTATTGCCTATGAGGTTCTGTGAATTTAAGTTTTTTTTATATCACTAAGGTGGCACATAAGCATACGGCCCAGTCACCGTTGCCTATAGCCGCTAGCAATACCAGGGGTATCACTAGGGGGTGCCAACCATGTTGTTGATGAGGACTCACTGTGCTAACAGCAATACTACTAGCCCAGCGTATCCTCGTGGAGCACTGGCAACCTTACTTACCGCAGAAACACAACACTACATCAAGTAGTGTTATTTCAGAAGTCTTCTGTAAGGCGGAGGTACAGTCCCCAGTCAGGCGGCTCCAATTTAATCCCAAAATCCCAAATCGCCCTACCTCTCTTTTTAAAAGCTCATGGTGTGATTAATCACTGTACTTAAGCTTAGAAAAACTCATTGGTACAGGCCGGGATTTGCTTACTGTACGCCAAAATATAAAACGGAGGAATATAAAATCAATACATAGTTTAAAACAAAGTCGCTTCTGCTTTTTTAACCTATTGTTAAGAGGAATTATGCATTTTTATTTTTGTTCAAATATGATCATTATGTAAAAAAGTTAGAGCACAGAGTTTCTTGCAGATTCTTCTTAGGTAGCTTTTTGTTCAAACTGGTGGTAAAGTAGACCTTCATAAGTGCCTTATTAGGGTCCAAACTGAATAAATTATATTTTAGATTATTAGATTTAGTTTTCTTGGGAAGTGTGTAAAATTACCACTGCTAGGCCGCATCACCAAATAGGCTACTCTAGACCTAAATGTACCTTGTTTATTTTCATGGCAGATTTTATTAAAATACAATCAGTTGTGTTATGTGAATGTTTAATAAGTGTATATAATGTTTATTACCTTGAGATGAGCATTACAAGTCGTGAATGACAATTTAGCAAACATGAAGGTCTGTCACAAATTCAGCCAATTTAAAAATTCATTATTAACTTTGTGATTTGATGTTATTGACTGATTGATAGAGAGAGAGGTACACTTATTTAGTTATTTTCAACTGCTTTGAAGTAGCTAGTAAAGTGAAACTGATCAAGTAAAAATGGTTTACCTTTTTGCCATGCAATTATATACCTACAGGGGTGAATATATTTTTGAATGTTCGACGATATTTTTATTTACTAAATAGTAATTTTCGTCTTAAAATAATTTGGCATCTGGCATTAAACGGCGGTAAAATCTCATTATACGCCGGTCTGAACAGATGCAATTGAAAAAAAAAATGTGCTAACCTCACCTGTTCTGTTAGGTAGGTATATAAAACGAGTCGGTTCCACAACAAATAGAAACTCACTGTAATAGTGTATGATATTAAATGATACTCACGATTTAAGAAAATATAATTGTAATAAAAACTTGAATTTTGGTATTTTCCTTGGCTTTATCACCTAAGCTTATTGCGCAGGCAAGTAGACAGACGGTACGTACAGTAGGTAGCTAAACGAAACGAAATAAACGTCACTGAATGTCACAATTTGACATATATACTATTAGTGTATGATCTATGATCTAGGAGTTTTTGGCGGGAATCAGGCGGAGCGGTTGAGATTTTTTTCCAGTGTGTCGTAAATTGTGTTATAGTGATCTTTAATGTGTATTTTTGGTGTCGATATGTGCAGTAAAGTTTCATTTAGTGACTGATTTATAGGAGCATTGGAAATAATGCCATAATACGACTTTTGGGTTAAGTGATTTAACATTTTGGTCAATAGGTTACCTCTAATCTAAAGGCGTGTTACGGTCCGCTACTGCCGTGGGTTGTCTCCAGAAACTCCATTGGGCGTTAGAATGCATGACACTAGGCATTTTAATGCGGCAAACACGAGAAATTTTGCAACATGAAAATTCTCTAACACTCGACACTGGCAAAAATAGTCCCTGAAGGGATTGATTGCCATACTTAGGAAGAAGAAGAAGAAGATCTATGATCTACGGCATTGACAATGACAGAGTCGTTTATCTTTTTTGCCTAGATATTTCATCACCAACATTAAGTTCTTCAGTCGCAGACAATACCTAAATACAAATTTGCACTGAGTAATTACTGAAAACTATTCAATTTATTTATTTACATTCGCTCTATTAGTGATGCCACCGATCGATTAAAACAAATAAATAATAGATGGTATAGTGTATATCA
This sequence comes from Falcaria lacertinaria, assembly GCA_951449985.1. Classification (NCBI taxonomy): domain Eukaryota; kingdom Metazoa; phylum Arthropoda; class Insecta; order Lepidoptera; family Drepanidae; genus Falcaria; species Falcaria lacertinaria. The sequence continues at coordinate 3,278,368 of OX602136.1, read as the reverse complement.
TCTATGTCATGCTTTTAACTTTATTATAATTATGAAATTAATATTCTTGGTTGTTCTTTACAATGAGCTGCCGCACGCGTTCTCACATTCTTCCTTAGTATTAAAATTGTTGCCGTTTCCATCACAGCCTCCGTATGTAAATTTCTGACATGTGCTTGTTTCCGGATCGAAGTAGAATCTGAAAAAAATACAGTTATTTAAAACGAACATACTTACAGTATACACACATATTTTACAAAATATGTATGCAAAAAAGATTATTAATAAAACAATTTAAAAAATATTTGCTCTTTTAAATAATTTATTTAAAGCCTTCACTCATCCTTGAAGAGGATTTATTGCCATAGCTAGAAATAATATGAAGAAAGACTCATTAGTTATTATTCTGAGACTCGAGTGAGTTTAGAGATATAGCCACAGACCTAGGATTTTTGATCTAGCGTAGGGCGTAGCGGTTTTAATAAACTGCTTCTGAGACAAGACTGTCAAGAGCGTAAGGTCAAGAGCGTAGGCACAGAGTGCATAACCACAACCTCAGAGTAGATAATAGCGTACGCCAAGAACAATACGCCACGCATTATATACTTCAGGTATATTAGGCGTGTACCTACAATACTTATTTTTGCTTAATATGAAGAAGGTATTCTTGTGAGTAAATCTAATAATTTAGACCTTCATAAGAGCCTTATTAGGGCCTAAACTGAATAAATGATTTTTGATTTTGATTTTGATTTTGATTTTGAATATATAAAATTCTCGTGTCACAGTTTTCGTTGCCATACTCCTCCGAAACGGCTTGACCGATTTTGATGAAATTTTTTGTGCTTATCCGGTATCTATGAGAATCGGCCAACATCTATTTTTCATCCCCCTAAATGTTAGGGGTAGTCCACCCCTAAATTTTAATTTTTATTTTTTAGACCGATTTCAAAAATTATTTCACCGTTAGGAAGCTACATCATCACTGAGTAACATAGGCTATATATTATACTAGCTTCCGGCCCCGGCTTTGCACGGGTAGACAAAATATTTGATATAAAAGACTACCCGTGCGAAGCCGGGGCGGGCCGCTAGTATACTATATTATCAGATGTACTTAGGAATAGCAGCGCGGCATCGTCCAGTTAATACCGGTAATTCGCATAATTTTTCTGAAAATTAAAAATATACAATTAATCACAGAGAAGCTAAATTAAAGGTTAAGTCCATGACAACATCAAAAAATTGGCCACCGAAGTTCCGTAGCTACTGAAAACTAACTGGGTTTAATTGACTAACTTAACTTTGCCGTTCGATCCTAGACACGGCTATTGTGTAAATTTTATTTTTTGTTGTCGCAAATAATAAGTTTGTAATAGTAAATGTGAAAATTTTAGGTTTAGTATTTTTTTATACCACTAAGGCGGCACACACGCATACGGCCCACCTGATAGTAAGCAGTCACCGTAGCCTATAGCCGCTAGCAATACATGGGGTATCACTAACGGGGTGCCAACCATGTTGTTTATGAGGACTCCCTGTGCTAGCAGCAATACTACTAGCGCAGCGTATCCTCGTGGAGCACTGACAACCTTACTTACCGCAGAAACACAACACTACATCAAGTAGTGTTGTTTCACTGCGGTCTTCTGTAAGGCGGAGGTACAGTCCCCAGTCGGGCGGCTCATTTAAATGGGAATACCCACGGGAAATCTCTCTTTCTTAAATGTAATAGGGTTCCCCCCGTTAATAGGGTCGGTCTCGCAAGCGTTCTTAGGCTAAGGTGACCGCTTACCCTCAGGGGGGCTGGATGCTAGTTTGAGACCGTAGTGGTATAAAATAATAATAATAATGCCCTTCGGGTACGGAACCCTAATAAGTTGGTTTCATAATTTCATTCAGGATTTATTTCAATTAAACTCCGAAAGGGGATCATACATTTGTATGATTTTGTTTTTGGCTAGGTGGCGTTAAGCGGTCACCTTAGCCTATTATGTGCATACATATGAATGCACATTTATGTGTGTCTACTAAAATATACAGTTGTGATACCGGGGGTATCATGCGCGTTCCCAATCTTATTGTTTAGTTAGAGGACTCACTGTGCTAGCATACTCTGGTTTCCTTACTGCCGGTTCAGTGTATCCTCGTGGAGCACTGGCAACCTTACTCACCGTAGAAACAACACTACATCAAAGTAGTGTCATTTGACTGCAATCTTCTCTAAGGTACGGTACTGTACGCATTCCATCGACAAAAATGTTTAGGGAATATCTTTTCCTTATACCTATGGCCTTAGTCCATGATCAGAGTAGACCGAGAGCGTCCTTCGGGCGCCCTTTAGACGATGCTCTTATACCTAAATATTAACTTTAATTAATGGTGTCAATTCTGTTGTTCAAAATTACAAAACTTAACTAATTTGACAGGTCTAAAAGGCTTGCTATCCGTTTCTCATGCGCGGGGTTAAATAAGGATGGCAATATTTTTAGACCTGTCAAATTAGTTTAGTTTAATGATTTTATACAACAGAATCGACACAATTATCTGTCTTTAAACTAAAATTTATGAGTACAAGCTGCGGTACCTTGGCAATGACAAAAGCTGAGCACCGAGATAATTAAAAAGATGACCGTCTTCATGATTGTCTGACTGTTGACTGTGTCAATATTGATGCAGTAACATTATTTTATACATGCAACAGAACACGTTGTATCCTTGACAGACTGTTATCTAAATAGCATTTGCTTCAGACTTACATTGTTAGATTTTATTAATGTAGGTAGATAGTAAATGTATAAGACTGATCGCGTGAAATTGAATTTTGTTCACAATTTCATGTCTTTTTGCGCGATACCTAGCATGATTTCTCCTCCTCTCTCCTTTACAGTCACTGCAATCCGTCTGCGGAATTCTTTTCCGCTTGAAATTTGCAAGTCCTCCTCCATAGGAATCTTCAAATCCAGAATATATCAACATTTCATCGCACAGCAGAATAGTCAACAAAAATGAGCATTAAAATTAGTTTATTATATTGTAGGTATATATTGTATGTAGGTTTATATAATTTATATTTAGATTGTCATATTATATTATTGTTACTATAAGTGTTTCTCCCTTCTCCCTACTCCTACAAAGCACTGCCACTTATATCTGCATTACGAAAGAAATGCTGGTGCCACCTTAGTGGTATACAAGCATAACGTATTGTCCATAAAATCAATGTCCATAAAGGGTCAATATGATATATATTGACACTTTATTGACATTGGTCGACACCAATGTCAATAAAGTGTCAATATAAATCATAAAGCAATTACAATGTAGGTACAGGACTTCAATTTTGACATTCATAGGAAAATGTTGTCTTGATCTTGTCTTGTATTGTTTAATTTATTATGTGCGATACAGTGGTGTTTATTTTATTAAATAGGCAACGTATAATGTGATAAATATTCCACGACGTGTTCAACAAAAGTAAATCAAATAATATAGCGAATTATCAAAATGAAGATTTTTTTCTGGTGATTGGAGAAATGAAGTCCATAGACTGTCAGGAAGGACGTTGCCAACCTTCTTGGTGGTTATCCCTCCGTACGACGTTGCCAAGAGGGATCCTCTCTATTATCTACATGACATTGGCAAAATACGAAATGTACTTTTTTGTGTTGCCATTAAATAAATAAATAATAATGTAGGTACAGCAATGTGACAAAAGTGAATATTTATTTTTTAATCACTAGAAATTCCGCATTAATTTATAAGGACCGTAATAAAATTCTTCCTTCTTTACGACGAGCAGCACGCGTCTTCACATTCTTCTTTAGTTTCAAAATTGTTGCTGTTTCCCTGACAGCCTCCGTATATAAATTCTTGACACGTGTTTGTTTCCGTGTTGTAGTAGAATCTGAAAAAATATAGCAAACCTTACAGTAGTCGCACAAGATGTGTAACATCTCATATATGCTATGATTGTTCCAGGAGTGATGTGTCGAATTGTCCAATATTTTCGTGTACAACGTTTATCCGTTTAATTTATAATTGTGATAATAATCGATAATATTACAATAGCGTGAAAAAATTGCGTCAATTCGTCTTGGTGAAAAAATTCTAATTATAGAACAGAAAAAAATATTTAAAAATGGAGGCAATTATTTTCATACAAAATATAATATGGCTTGGATACGACATCCTTTAAGCCGAGCGCGCTGGCTGATAGATGGCGCGCGAACAATTTGTATATAAAAAAAACAGATGTATTTACCTAGGGAAGTAAGCTAGACATAATCCAGGGTCTCGCGGTTGGTAGCATATTGAATCTGAAACGAAGAATGCCCAGGATTATATGTGACAACATCAAGAATTTTGGTTTCGTTTAGATCCCCTGATCCTGATCCTGATGGTCGATCCCCCTCAGGGGCCAAATCGGTTTCTTGAAAGTCAGTATCCTCGAGGTCGGTTGGATTTTTGGGGTCGACGAGGTTTAAAAACCGACCTCTATTAATTGGGGTCGTGACCCGTCCACACACTGTCTTCATCCAGCGGTGGGTAGACGGCTAATCAAGAATGACCCGTCCACCAATACTACATCAGAATAGCGTTATTTGACTGCGATCTTCTGTTCGGTGGCGGCATTGTATCTAGTTGGGCGGCATTTTTGGGAAATTTCATAACCAACTTTTTACATTCTTGAATAAAACAAAAATTAATTAAAAATGCTGCGTTACCTTGGCAATAGCAAAAGCTGAGCACCACGATAATTAAAAAGATGACTGTCTTCATGATTGTCTGACTGTTGACTGTGTGAATATTGATGAAGTATTGTTATTTTATACATGCAAGAACAGCTGTACCCTTGGGTGATTGTTTTTTAAATAGCATTTACCTTTCAGGGTTTGAATCTTTCAATATGTTGACAAATACAAGAAAAACAAATGTTTTTTCATATAAATGTTTGTCCCAGCTGCCACTACTTTTATATGTATACATAAATATAGTGTGATATTCCACGCGTCGCCATGTACGTACGTACATCGTGCTCATGCGCATTCACAGTTTGTTCATTTGGAGCACTTGCTAGAATCCTTCGCTTTCGGCCAAAACTGCGGCTCATTTTGCCTGATCTCGAAGCTTCTGACACAGTCAGTTTGATTTCATGACAAGACACTGTGCAGATCGATATCAATGCTAAAATTTCTCAACTCGTTTGTGTTATTGATAATCTCAACTATAATAAGATAAACCAGTCGACTGGTTCGTGGTCAAGTAGACTATACCAGGTGGTAGGTCTCTTATTGCAAGAGTCCGGCTAGGTGGGCATTGCGCTGCCAGCTATCGTGCTGTCAATCACTAGTGTGTATGCATCATTGTGTTCCGATGTGAAGAGCACTGTAGCTAGCGACATTGCTGGGCAAAGAAGATTTATGAACTCAGGTGTCGAGCTGACGAGCGCAGTGCAGCCACGCGGGACTTTACGATTAAAGCTCCTGGGTGGAACTGTATCTGTTGCGGGCGTGAGACTTGCCATAGGAAGACATGCTCAGCTCACCAAGTCACCTAGCTGCTTGATACTTTCCATTAACGGTACAGTTCCTTGCAACAAATTGCATCTCACAGTTGTCACTCACTTCCATATGCACTTAGCCGCGAGCTACAGGGCATCTGTTACACCGTACCCTATTTACGTAGTTAGAATACATTATAAATACGTCATCTTTTAAAAAAAAAAAATAGTTTAAATTAATATTATTTGTAAATAGCAAGGAAAAGATTTTATGGACGTCTTCCATGTTCTGTAGCTCGATTCGAGCGAGAGATCAGCACCCGTAGCATGAACTTTTTCGACAACGTATTCGAAAACGTAACTCGCGAAATGTCAAAATTGTCATACTAATCCACTTTTTACCGCCGCAGCGCTGTTCATTTTTCAATACAAAAATAGTCGAATGCGATACGAAAACGTTGTCGCAATTATTCATGCTAGCCCTACAGAGGTTCGAGTATTACGTAACGCATTTTTTTGAGATTGTTGTAGGTATGTAACGCGCCGTAATGGTTTTCTGTATCCCATCCCCCTACTAAAACGAAACATAACTACCAAGTGACCATTTTCACCTGAAAGTCACAATAACTTGACTCTCCACGCGACCGTTCTGAAGGGTTAAAAATCTAAGTTACGTACTTATTTGTATAGTCTATAAATTTTTTTATACTACTAAGGTGGCACACAAGCATACGGCCCACCTTATGGTAAGCAGTCACCGTAACCTATAGTCGCTAGCAATACTAGGGGTATCACTAACGGTTTGCCAACCCGTTGTTGATGAGGACTCACTGTGCTAGCAGCATTTCCTCGTGGAGCACTGGCGACCTTACTTACTGCAGAAACAAAACATTACATCTAGTAGTGTTATTTCACTGCGGTTTTCTGTAAGGTGGAGGTACAGTCCCTAGTTGGGCGGCTCCAATTTAAATGGGAAAACCCACCTTCGGATTGACACTACAAAATATCAATGTGACCTGTTCGAGTGTTTTTAGGCCAACAACAGTTTGGTGTGACTGCATCCATCGCTATGTGGCTAAGTGTGCAGTGTTTATGCACGCCAGTGTAAAGGCTTTGTTCACTACACTGCACTGTATCGGAAGTTCTGATTTATTTTCTGAACTCGTATCTTTTTTACCTATGTTTGAAAGAAACAATGCTGGTATTTTGTTTTGTTCTAGATTTATATAACAATTTACGTTATGTATAAAGAAATTGATGGAGGAGCGAATAATGTACCTATATTGTAAAGTGTTCATATTTTTTAAAGGTAACTGAACACTTACTAAATCCTTTTTAGGGTTCCGTTCCCGAAAGGTAACCAACGGAACCCTATTACTGAGACTTCGTTATCCGTCCGTCTGTCCGTCTGTCCGTCTGTCCGTCAGCGGGCCGTATCTCATGATCCGTAATAGGTAGACAGAAATTTTCACAGAAGGTGTATTTCTGTTGCCGCTAAAACAACAAATAATAATAATAAAAGTTAATTTTCTTCCCTCTCTTGTAACTAAAGTAAATAAACACGTAGGTACATTAAGTTAACACATAATGTATTACCTACGTAGTTCGTGTAGACATATGCTTAGGTCTCGAAAGAGAAGTAACCACTCGCTTTTGATAGGTACAGGTAGGTACGCACTTTTCAAGTCGAGGCTGGAGAGTGTTTTCATTGCTGCACGAGAATTATTATTTTAGGGTCGGCAACGCGCGAGTGATACCCCTGGTGTTGCAAGCGTCCATAGGCTGCGATAACCGCTTACAATCAGGCGGGCCGTATGCTTGTTTGCCACCTTAGTGGTATAAAAATAATAATAATAATAATTTAAACTTTAAATTATTTCCGATAAAAAAACAAACAATATTTTAATTACTATCAATTTACTTTCTTTAATAAGTATGTGGGGCGAGCGAGGTGATCATGCTCAGCCGCCACAAAGATCGTTCAGCCAGGCGGGTGTTGTGCCTGGGGAACAAGGCTCCGACTGTTCTAGTCGGAGACTGTATGTATGATACCATTGATACCTACTGTGGATGCGGATTTAGGAGTGTGATATTTGTATGGAATTTGTTATATATATATATAATATATTTATTTTAAAAAACAATTTTAAGTGAAGGTCCCCAGCCACCCGGCTGTACTGTACCTCCACCTTACAGAAGACCGCAGTGAAATAACAATACTTTGATGTGTTTCTGTGGTAAGTAGTAGTAATTCTGTTAGCACAGTGAGTCATCACCAACAACAGTGTTGGCAACTCGTTACTGATACCCCTGGTATTGCTAGCGGCTATAGGCTACGGTGACTGCTTACCATCAGGCGATCTAAATCTATTTACAATCGCATATTCATCAAATAATTTCACCTGACGTAACGTATCTACAAATGGAAGCCCACACCTATGTACTTATGTGCACGCACCCCTCACGCACACAGCCTTCTCTTTCGCACACAGCGCTCGATCTACGCACTTGTAAGGTTTTATTTATGCCTAGCTGGTTTTCAAGTCCAATACACTCGTTAAAACTGGTATTAACTTTAAAATGTAATTATGGTTTATAGAGCTCTTTTCAGAATGGGATTCTCAGATTCATAGTTCACATTTGAGCTACCCGACATTAACCTCACAGTACCTCGATTTCAGTACCTTTTATATTTTACCAGACTTATATTAGCTAATACTCTAGTAACCACAGTGTCAGATATTCTGCCGCCAAGCACTAGTGTACGTACACACACTAGGTGGTAGGCCTCTTATTGCAAGAGTCCGGCTAGGTAGGCACCACCGCAGTGTCAGATATTCTGCCGCCAAGCACTAGTGTACGTACACATACATACTAGGTGGTAGGCCTCTTATTGCAAGGATCCGGCTAAAAAGTAGTAGTAAAAGTTTCATTAGTGACTGAATTATAGGAACATTGGAAATAATGCTATAATATGACTTTTGGGTTGTGATTTATCATTTAGGTCAATAGACCTCTGACTAAAGGCGTGTTACGATCTGCTACTGCCGTGGATTGTCTCCAGAAACTCCAATAAGCCTTAGAATGCATGGCACTAGGCATTTTAATGCGGCAAACACGAGACACTGATTTTGAAACTTGAAAATTCTCTAACACTGGCAAAATAGTCCTTGAAGGGATTGATTGCCATAGTTAGGAAGAAGAAGAAGAAGAGCTGTTTAGCTCTCAGAATAATAACTAAAGCGGGCTCCTCATCTACAACATATTGGTGGTAAATCTGTTGTACGAAATCATTAAACTAAACTAATTTGAAAGGACTTAAAGTATTGCCATCCTTGTTTAACACCGCACATGAGAAAGGGATAGCAACACTTTTGGGCCTGTCCAATTAGTTAACTTTAGTGATTTTGTACAACAGGATCGACATCATCATTGGAACAATAGTTTTCTTGGGCCAAATATGGAATAAGGTACATACTAGTTAAAAAAAAAACAGAAAACACGTTTCTATATTGTATTTATCCCGATGATTCAGGTCAGGATATAAGGATAAAGTTAGTAAATTATTGTATCGTCATCGCTCCTTAATACGGGTGAAAATATTCAACATATGTAAACATACATATAGAATACAATATAATCCGCTTGTTCCTCATACAATATAATCTATAATGTTAAAATGAATCGCTGAATGTGTTGCTAAGCGCAAATCTCGAGAGCAGCTGAACCCATTTCGCTAATTCTTTTTTAGAAAATTCCTTGAAGTACGAGGATGGTTTTTACGGAGAGAAAAATAAAAAATGCCTGAAAAGGTCTAAAAACCGGCATCCAGACCTCGATGTGACATCACGCTGCTCGACCAACGCAGTGGCCCCCTGATGATGGGACGTGGAAGTCCTGAAACACGTGTCGGAAGAAACCACGCCTGAGCTCACACGTGGGCGCAGGCTGTTTAAAGAAACGGCTTGTTCCCAGACCTCCAAAATTGTTTTCCCACCACGGCTTGACAAGTGTTTCCGCTAGCAAAAATAGCTTTTTTAAAAACGAGTTTTCTCACTAGAATGTATTAACATTTTAAATAAAGAATTGCGATGCATTACAGTATGTAATTACTTACCGGCTAACACACACTCACGCATGCCTCACGCACACAAGTGCATGCACGCACCTATTGAGTGGGAAGCGTGAAAATTCTCGCCCTAACGCTGGTTTTCGCGTTTTTTTTAATTACTACCCCACGGCACTATTGTTGCGCAGCCCTAGTGGAAGGGGAATAGGGTTAGGGTTGGTACTTACTAAATAAATATATTTGGATAAATATTAAATTTTGAAACGTGATTTATTAGTAATGTATTCGTTGTCGGCGCAATAAAATGCTTCATTTGAGTTGTGAGAATTCAGGTTCGATTCCAGACTAGAAGTCTGAACGTAAATTTAGACATACTGCAAAAATTAATCCATTTAAATAGTCTATTTCCATCCATTTATTCTTAATTTAATTTTATTTAATTTGCTAATAGATGACTTTAATTTGTACGTTGTATCTCAGAGTAGATAATATACTGCGTAGTATACCTATAAGTAGTATATTATATACTCTGGAGCTATAACAAAGTTGTACGCGACAGAAACATAGCCCTCCTCTTTGCAATGTCACTTGAACTTTTTATTCCTTTTATGTTTCATTTTCATACTTAGTACTTTTTCTTCTTGGCCCTTAGAATAAGTCCTTATTTTAAGTCGTGACCCAAGAGAATACAACCGCTACATACGCTAGATTCTTGACATTATTTTCTTTCAACAAGACTTATTATCGTGTTCTCGTTTTTAATTTATTATGCACATAGCTCCATTATGTATAAATATTAATTACAATTCAGAAGATTGTGACAGCCCTATGCTACATTTTATCGAACTGGGGGTTCGTCAAAGAGCATGGCCCTAGTACCACGGTAATATAGAAATACATGTTCCGGCCACATCCATAGTCCATGCACACTGTTAACACGCTTTATTTAAGTTTTATTTTATTAGTAAGGATACATAATTTCCTTGTATGGGGGAGAAGTTGCAAAGAATTGTGTGAAATATATATAAATATATATATATTTATACCACTAAAATGGCACACAAGCATACGGCCTACCTGTAAGCAGTCACCGTAGCCTATAGCCGCTAGCAATAGCAGGGGTATCACTACGGGGTGCCAACAATGTTGCTGATAAGGACTCACTGTGCTAGCAGCAATACTACTAGCCCGGCGTATGCTCGTGGAGCACTGGAAATCTACCTTACCGCAGAAACACAACACTACATCAAGTAGTGTTATTTTACTGCGGTCTTCTGTAAGGCGGAGGTACAGTCCCCAATCCCGGGAAATCCCAAATCGCCCTACCTCTCAAAATGCAGTATGTAAAAAAAAATATGCTGTAGTTATGTTTTTTTTTAATGAAAACATATTTTTTTTGAATAGCACAATACTCTTAGGCGTTTTAATTAATCACAACTGTTACATTTAATATAAGCTTAAATTAAATACTAAACTAAAATGTACAAGACTTAATTACCTACCTTCATGTAAAAGAAATGTCCCAAACCCTGATTAAACTACTATGCCTGTCTAAACCTAGATAATTAATTAAATTAATCGTTATAATTATGATTTTGAATCTGTCCTTTTAGCCTGAACTTTTTAATTAAGTTTCGTAACGCGTGAGTGATAGCTCTGGTGTTGCAAGTGTCCATACTATAGCCGTTAAATAATTAACATTAGGCTGTAAGCTTACTTGCAACTTAGTGGTATAAAAAACTTGATGATCGTGTAAAATTACCAACCATCCTATGAATACGACAGAGTTGAACATCGCACTTCAAGCCTTCATAATTAGAATGGCAACAATGATGAGTGTGACGTCATCGCATTACCTACGTCATTAGTCGGCTACACATCCTGCGACCCACTTGGAAACGGATTTTAATAAAATCACGCCATATATAAACGATCCTTTTTCTATCAACCCCATTCGAATTCGGAACACATTTTTTTTATTATGTTAATTTGATTGATTGACACTATTTTGTGACTGCCAGCGTTTATTTTGAGGTAATCCAATCAGTTTTTCCTAAAGAGAGCGGATGTAATGGGTTGTTTAAAAAAAAAAGGCCGTCCTAATGAGGTTTTTATCTCCGCCTTATAAAGTATGACAGAAAAATAGAACTACTCTGCTGTAGTGTTTCTGCGGTGATTAGGACACTAGAGCTCTGAGACGATACGATGCTGGCTAGTAATGAAAAAATCGCAAATAAAAATCGGCGTAAAATGTATTTATACTAATGATCTTGGATATGAAATTATTGCATTATCATCGGTCCATTTACATGTACAAATTTTGAATATAACTAGACGTTTTGAGTTGGTAGAAATTATGTTGAAAGATTCCTTTACAGTGATACATACATACGTACAGCCTGATTGTAACATGGAAGAAAGACAGAGCACTGAGTTTCCTGCCGGTTCTTCTCAGGTGGCTTTTTTCCGAACCGGTGGTAATTTAGACCTTCACAAGTGCCTTATTAGGGCCTAAACTGCATAAAAGAGATTTTGATTTTGAAAACCCGAGCTGGAGCATGTTTGTGACGCGAAGCTATAAAAGCTTTGCCCCAAAAAAAATACCTTTTTTTTAAACGAATTATCATTACATAAAAAGGTGATCAAAGCGAATAAAAATAATCTATTTCTCTTCCACCGTGGTCCATAACATCATAAACAATATTTTTATTTTCAATCGTATTTCAAAGTCATTCATAGAATACCCAGCCAGGGAAATTTCATTTGAGAAATATGTTTTTTAATGCTTTTTCTCGAGTACCGGCCATTTGTACCGAGAGATCCATATCTGACCTTTTACAGGGTGTCCCCTCCATAAACATTAAAAAAAATATAAAGAGTTCTTCACTCGAGGAAAGTTGAAGATTTTCCCTTCGTTAAGTGCGAACACATAGTGAAGCTTGGAACTAATGGATGCGGCATAAACTTTTCTCAATAATTTATTATTTCAGTTCAAAACATGCTAAGTAATAATTCAGTTTATATCAAAGGAAATTAGGTTGACAATTCAATGTAGACAAATTTGCTGACCGCGGTAGATGGCGTAGCTAGCAATTCTGTTCAAAATACGCGGCGTTGTAATCATTTGTATGAAATTAAAGTTTGTTCAAATTGCTAATTAATCTTTCGTTATCCTTATACTAGCGGCCCGCCCCGGCTTCGCACGGGTAGACATTTTTTTTTCTGTTTGTCCTGATTTTTTCCTGAATTTTCTTTGCTATAAACCTCACGGAGCCCGAGACCTTTCCAACGAATGCAAAACCGTGGAAATCGGTTCGTGCGTTCTGGAGTTATAGCGTCGGGAAGGAAAACCCGACTTATTTTTATATAGTAGATTAACGGATTTATATTTGGTGTAACGAAAATTTTGTACACAATTTTAGCACCAAACCATCAGAATAATATTTTATGGCAAGGTTCTTGGCCGTGGTGGCCTTGTGGTTAACGCAACGGCCTGTCATCAGACGGGTCCAGGTTCAAACCCCGGCCTATACTAATGAGTTTCTCTATGCTAAATGCAGTGCTATGCTATGTACAGTGATAAATCTCACCACGAGCTAAAAAACTAGATCTTCCGTGGTGTTTAAAATAGGAGGCAAACTGGGCTGGGGACCGTACCTTCACCTTACAGAAGACCGCAGTGAAATAACACTATTTCGATGAAGTGTTCGGTTTCAGGGGTAAGTAAGATTACCAAAGCTCCACGAGGATACGCTGCGCTAGTAGTAACGCTGCTAGCACAGAGAGTCCTCATCAACAACATGGTTGGCAACGCGTTAGTATTACTCCTGGTATTGCTAGCGGCTACAGGCTACGGTGACTTCTTACTGTCATTGAAAAAAAAATCCATTTTAAATTTTAAAAAGCCACGTCCTATCTTATTCGGAGCTCTGTCATCTCGTAAGTATTCGAAGCTCGTAGAATATTATGTAGGGCATTCGGAGTATTTGAAACTGAGCGAATAATAAAGATATGGAGTAGCGGCCTTCTTGTGTAGGTACATCTTGATACTCGGCCACCACTCATGAGTGGCTGACGACTTGGAGAAGATAATTAAGAAAATATTTTTAAATTACGAATCACGATTTGATGCTAGCAAACAATTAATTTTTTTTTATTTTTTTTACCGCTACTTCGTCTGAATTTGTTTAAAAACAAAAGTAGCCTACGTCCTTACACTACTCAAAGTCGATAATTAGGTGAAACATTCTGATGTTCCACCTAATAGTCCCCAGTGTAGTCGGCTACACTAAACTCCAATGACGTCATTAGCGCTGATATTCGATCTTAACACTCAACAATCAACATAATGCAATAATATATCACATCCATACATATATAATAAATGCGAAAGGAACTGTTTGTTTGTTACCTCTTCACGACAAAACGGCTGAACGGATCGTAATAAAATTTGACAAGGTGATAGATTATATCCTGGAAAAGGACATAGGGTCCTTTTGTCTTCAAACAAACGCAGGCGTCGCGGGAAACAGTTAGCTTAAGATAATCTTTTCATCCTAACAAATCGATCAGCTATTTAATTGCATTAGGCTAGACTAGAAAGTGATGCTATTATTAATTCTACAAACTCTGCTCTGAACAATAATAATCATTGTCTATGCGCAAAACAAAGGCATTATGAGTGCCATAGAGAATCTATGCTGCGACGCCTCCTTTCAGTAATATTACCCCCCTATTAATAGAGCTCGCTTTTTGTTCGTAATTCTTTAGTCAACACGTGAAAAGGATTCGGTGTCTATTGATTTATTACAGAAATTATGCGTAGTATATTTTTTTAAATTTTTACCATAGTAGATAAATCCAAATTGAAAAATGAAACCTGAAGAAATATCGATTTTTCTGCGGATTTTCAAGAAATTAATTTTTATACTACGAAGGTAAGCAAGTTTACGGTCCATCTGATGGTAAGCGATCATCGTAGTCTATAGACGCTTGCACTATGGCTATCGCTAGTGCGCTACCAATCTTATTATTGAGATGACTTACTGTGGTAGCAACCTCTTCTTTAGAGAACAACTTAGAACCTCATCGCAGACATACAAAACATCAGAATAATATTTCACTGCGGTCTTCTGTAAGGTGAAGTGCAGATGCCGGTCGGGCGATAAGAATATATTAATTTAAGAAACTCCCTTATATTAGGTCCTTACATATGAAATTGGCGTTTTTCGTACTGGCCACTTTAATCACGAATTTCTCCTCTTAGGTAAGGAATTCCAAATTCAAATTTGTACAGCTATAGACTCATGTATTTGTGCTTCGATGATCGTCATTCATTTGTTTTTTTTCTTCTGTTTTTTTCTGTTTGCGTCACTCATTTTACAAAATGGAAAACCTTAAATATCGCATTATTTACGAGTACGAGTTCCGCCGTGGCACTAGTGCTGCGGAAACAACTCGAAGGGTGAATGATGTGTATGGCGGTCGTGTTGCAAAAGAAAACACAGTTCGTTTTTGGTTCCAACGTTTTCGTTCTGGAAATTTCGACCTGCAGAACAAGCCCCGTGGACGGCCTGAGACTCAAGTTGATAATGAAGAGTTGAAGGCTATTGTGGAAGCGGATCCATCGCAAACCACGTCCGAGTTAGCTGCAGGCTGCAATGTTAGTGATAAAACTGTTTTAATTCACTTGAAGCAAATTGGGAAGATTAAAAAGCTTGAAAGGTGGGTACCTCACGAATTGACTGAAACAAACCGGCAAACGCGCGTCGACTGCTGCGTTACATTACTAAACCGGCACAATAATGAAGGTATTTTAAACCGAATCATTACCTGTGATGAAAAATGGGTTCTTTACGATAATCGGAAGCGCTCAGCGCAATGGTTAGATCATGGCCAGCCAGCCAAATCCTGCCCCAAGCGAAAATTAACCCCAAAAAAGTTACTTGTAAGCGTTTGGTGGACTAGTGCCGGTATTGTTCATTACAGTTTTTTCAAATCTGGCCAGACTATTACGGCTGATGTCTATTGTCAGGAATTGCAAACCATGATGGAAAAGCTAGCGGCTAAACAACCTAGGCTGGTCAATCGCTCCACGCCACTGCTGCTTCACGACAACGCTAGACCACACACTGCGCTACAGACGGCTACTAAATTAGAAGAGCTTCAATTGGAAAGTCTAAGACATCCTCCGTACTCCCCGGACCTTGCTCCAACAGATTACCATTTTTTTCGAAATTTGGATAACTTCTTGCAAGGGAAAAAATTCAACTCCGATGGGGCAGTCCAAATCGCCTTCAAAGATTTTATTGATTCCCGTCCGACTGGTTTTTTTAGTAAAGGGATCAATGAACTACCTATGAGATGGCAAAAGTGCATAGAAAATAATGGTTCATACTTTGATTAATTAAATATATTATATTAAAAAATATTCGACTTTTTGTTCCTCCCATACAAAACGCCAATTTCATATGTAAGGACCTAATATTTTGCAAATACTGCCCACAGCTTCGCTAGTGTTATGTAAAACATTTTCTCATTATCACGTATTTAGGGTAGAATTTTTAAAAAGTTTTGAGCTCTTATTTTGAGAAGTTTCGAATAATAAAGTCCATCTATCTAGTCATGTTTCTCCATTGGAACTCTCTTTTTGAACCCTGTTTCAATCCCTAAGAGGGTGAATTTTGGAAAATCCATTCCACATCATAATTATAGTCTATCTCTACCTGCAAAATCTTAATATATAAAATTCTCGTGTCGCGGTGTTTGTAGTTAAACTCCTCCGAAACGGCTTGACCGATTTTCATGATATTTTGTGTGCATATTGGGTAGGTCTGAGAATCGGACAACATCGATTTTTCAACCCACTAAATTTAAATAAAAATATTTTTTGAAATTGGTCCAGTAGGTTCGGAGCATATATAGACATTTATCAAATATTTTGTCCACCCGTGCGAAGCCGGGGCGGGCAGCTAGTTATATATATTATTTTCAGCCAACACTACTCAAACTTGTATCCACTTGCTACAGCCACGCGTGCAATTTTAAACCATATAAAATGTATTTTTATAATAGCGGACGGTAGAGAATCGGCCATTTTGCGAGCAGCAGAGCCCAGCGTTGAAAGCTAATTAATTTGTGGATGCCGCGTCTAAAGTGGAAACGCGATAAAAGCTGGCTGCAAATGACAGGATGAAGCGAGCTTGGCTTACATTATCCTCTCAAATCGTCACCCTAGCGTGGATGGCAGCATTACCACTGATCTCTATCCGGGGTGACTGTGTGGTATGAAGCGTTGCCCGCTATCCAAGCAATGCAAGTTGTTTTTTTTATACCACTAAGGTGGCTCACAAACATACGGCCCACCTGATGGTTAGCCGTCACCGTAGCCTATAGCCGCTAGCAATACCAGGGGTATCACCAACGCGTTGCCAACCCTGTTGCTGATGAGGACTCACTGTGCTAGCAGTTTTACTACTAAAGCGGCGTATTCTAGTCTATTACTAGCTACCTAACTCACATTTATTAACATAGAACAATGCGAAAATCGAGCCGTGGTGGCTGTGTATGAAGCATTACCAGCTATTCTAGCGATGCAAGTTCGAATCCTGCCAGGTCAGTACTAAGGAGTTTTTTTAAAAACATCTTTATGCCTGTGATTAGTCACACCACGAGGTTTAGGTGAAGGATAACATCATTAGAAAACTGCATACGTCTGAGAAGAAATTCAGGGACATGTAGTGCCTAAGAGACGGCGACGGACTGACCATCTGTCATGTTGGCACTAAATTATCTTCGGTGGAGAGTGGGTGTTCTACCGCTTCTGACTACCTCTTCGGGTACCTTTTCAGGAACGCGTTAGGATATATTATTATTACTATTTCATTCACAAGTGACAATTGTTCTAATTTTTTTTATACCACTAAGGTGGCAAACAAGCATACGGCCCACCTGATGGTAAGCGGTCACCGTAGCCTATGGACGCTTGCAACACCAGGGGTATCACTCGCGCGTTGCCGACCCTAGATGTAAATCGGCGTTCTTATGTCAAGAAAAAAAAATGTTAAACATTGTTATATCATGATCGTTACATGATATAAGACAAAGCACTGAGTTTCTTGCCGGTTCTTCTCAGGTTTTTTTCCGAACCGGTGGTAATTTAGACCTACATAAATACCTTATTAAGGCCTAAGCGAAATAAATTATTTTTTGATTTAATTCTAGTATATTGGCGGAAACTGCGAATCGCAGAGGTTTTTGGAGTTTAAAGCCAAAAGCTTCTAGATTAAGCCATACTAAAATCAAGTGGCGATATATTAGCTGGCTGAATGTGGAACTAGGTAATGGCTGATGAAAAATCCCGATTTCATTTTATTAAAAACTTTAATCGCACCGAATGGTAGTGGCTAATGCAATTCCGATTGGGACGCTATGCAATTTAATTAATGAGCTGCTTATTTTAAATTTCGAATTTTTCTCGACGAACTTAACGATTAGAAGAGAAAGTTCGCGAAACACTGCACTGCGCTGTTTAGTTCTTGTAGTATTACTTCTTCTTCTTCCTAGCTATGACAATCAATCCTCTTCAAGAACTTATTTTTTTCTATTTTTGAGTGTTAGATAATTGACAAGTTTCTAAATTTTTGGTGATTATTGCGTTAAAATGCCTAGTGTCCGCATCAACAACAGGGTTGGCAACTCGTTAGTGATACCCCCTGGTATTGCTAGCGGCTATAGAATACGGTGACTGATTACCATCAGGTGGGCCGTATGCTTGTGTGCCACCTTAGCGGTAAACAAAAACAAAATATGAATGAAATTAATTGAATGAATTATTTTCTCTTGTTCTCAGTTATTGTCTGAAGCACCACGGCTATCACGGCTTTTCTATGGGCAAATCTATAAGAACATATCAACTTATATCGGTTAAAATAAACTATTGAGTGACAATGAGAGCAAAATGTCAGTCAATCGAATCTGACATGACGCCGACTCTTTGTCGGATTTGGCTGTGAATATCCGAGCCGAATACGAGCGAAATTAGCGGATATATCCTCAGTGATTGAGAGTGACTGAGTGAGTGAATGATTCCATTCATTTTGTCTAATGGTTGAAAGTATTTGAGGCAAAATCTGAGATATTATTGAAGTTGATCTGAGAATGCTAATAAGATTTTTTAATTCAGTTTTTGCTTTTAAAATGTATGTATGAATATTATATTAGTGATCCGCCATAGCTTACTATAGGTGCAGTAAAGAGTAAAACTATCCTATATACCTGAAATAATAAACTACTTTGATGTAGTGTTGTGTTTCTGCGGTAAGGTTGCCAGTACTCCACGAAGATACGCTGCGCTAGTACCTACTGTCAAAATTTCAAGTCTCTCACCCCGGCCGTTTAGGCTGTGAGTTGATATGTCAGCCAGTCAATCAGTTTCTTCTTTTATATATTAATATACAGAAAATCGCAGACATTATTCAAATTAAAATTGATAGAAAATTCACTCTGCAAGCGATTTATATAAACATTTCTACGAAGTCAAAAAACACTTAGCATAGACTAGGACCGACAGCTGACCGTTTTGAATGGATGACAGGCCCCCAGCTTCGCGAGTGAATGACTTGTTCAATAATTAATTTGTGTACTAGAGTGAGGTCCGGCCGATGAATGATTATGTGCCAGTGTTATTTAAGTCTACGGAATGTCGTTTTGAATTTAAATTCGCTGTTGCCATTCTTTGATTATATACTCGCAACTTTGTCTGCATTTAATTAAAGATGAAAGATCGCCAATATCCTTGTCTAGGATATAGTCAATCTTCTTGTCAAATTTTATTACGACCCGTTCAGCCGTTTCGTCCTGAAAAGGTATCATACAAACCATAAACAAACAGAGTTACTTTCGCATTTATGTTACTAAGTATGTATATGAATTTACATTCTTGACACAAGTTATTAGTCCCAATTGTATTGTTCATCTGACTAGGCTAATACTAAACTATAATATTTATTTTATTCTGTTCTGTTGTTCATTGAAACTAAATACATGCATCGTTATGACAGAACTTAATTTAAAGTTGACAGCACAAAATTTAGGCTATGTACACACATGCTTTGGGACCCATTTATATTCTAATTTAGGTATGATGAACGCTTGCTCCTTTTGATTTGCGATAAATTGAATAAGGGCCGGCACCTATTATTGTCTTAGATCAAATAAAAAAGGAACTTAGAATTTCGAGACAGCGAAGTGACGTCGCGTTTTTAAACTGAAGTGCGTGGGCAAGGCTTAGTATCATTGTATTCGTTGTTGGTGTGTATGTGTATATGGTCACTGCAAGGCGTAGTTTTAGCCGGCGTCACTTCATAGTTCGCAAAGGTCCATCTATATTTTTTATCCGAGATTACTGCCACAACTCATCAGCGTGTAGAAATGCAGTATTCGTATGTAATAATTATTACCATTATTTTAATCGATTGTAGTAAAAAGTTCAGTCTACCATTCATTTATGATAAAAAAAGTCATTTAAAAATAATGAAAGTAGCACGGTTTTTGGCGGGAATCAGGCGGAGCGGTTGAGATTTTTTCCAGTGTGTCGTAAATTGTGTTATAGTGATCTTTAATGTGTATTTTTGGTGTCGATATGTGCAGTAAAGTTTTATTTAGTGACTGATTTATAGGAGCATTGGAAATAATGCCATAATACGACTTTTGGGTTAAGTGATTTATCATTTTGGTCAATAGGTTACCTCTAATCTAAAGGCGTGTTACGATCTGCTACTGCCGTGGGTTGTCTCCAGAAACTCCATTGGGCGTTAGAATGCATGACACTAGGCATTTTAATGCGGCAAACACCAGAAATTTTGCAACATGAAAATTCTCTAACACTCGACACTGGCAAAAATAGTCCCTGAAGGGATTGATTGCCATACTTAGGAACAAGAAGAAGAAGAAGAAAGCAGCACATTCGAATTTCAAAATTGACATCTCGGCTAAATTCTAAACTGCCAGCAGTTTTTGCGTAGTCCATTTTATTTTTTAATTTAAATTCTATCCCTGCACGGCTATTAGCTTTGACAACTAGCGGCTAGCACTAGAGAAAAAAGAAATAAACTGTCCATTGTCCAAACTACATGGGGTTGGGTCATATTGTATTCCCATAAAAAAACTATGCGGCATGTCATGCGTATTCGTACTTTATTTTCAGTGAAGGAAGGTTGAAAATGTAATGTAGTGGTAGGCCATAATTTATTAAGTTTATGCTTGACCATTGCTAAAGTTATAGAGTAGGTACTTGTGGGTTTAATTATTAGTTTTAATAAGCTTTTGTCTGCGATTTTGCTTTTAGATTGCGATGCTGTGAGAATGGAGTTAAAGATGAATGTATTCATGAATTAAGTTTGACACCACTAAGGTGGTACACAGCATACGGCCCACCAGATGGTCAGCAGTCACCATAGACTATAGCCGCTAGCAATACCAGGGATATCACTAACGAGTTGCCAACCCTGTTGTTGATGAGGAGTCACTGTGCTAGCAGCATTACTACTAGCCCAGCATATCCTCGTGGTACACTGGCAACCTTACTTATCGCAGAAACACAACACTACATCAAGTAGTGTTATTTTACTGCGGTCTTCTGTAAGGTGGAGGTACAGTCTTCAGTCGGGCGGCTCCAATTTAAATGGGAGAACCCACGGGAAATCCCAAATCGCCCTACCTCTCCTTTATAAAGTTTGTTAGCTTAAAACTTTTGTGAAATAGACGTGATCTTTTAGAGCTAGAGTTTTGTAAAAATCATCCTATGTTTGGTCTCTATATAAAGTATATTATTATTTATTCTGTGCCTATGTTTATGCGAATAAAATAATCACCGCTGCTGTTCAGCAGAAGTGCCCCAAGCGCTGGAAATAGTCCTTTGGTCCATGGCAGATATTATCTGTATTTGCGGTTGGAACTGAGTCCTCCCTAGAGATTTGGTACAAATCTGAAATTGCCGGTCAACGCTTTTTTTTTATATTCTGTTGTAGCTTGTCCGTCTGAATATTTTTACTGTGGCACCAATGTTGGACATAAAAGGGCATTTCATCTGTTTTAGGTATTTTTAATTCCCCAAAAATGTATGAGAATTCAGATTTTCGAACTCAATTAAAATCAACTACAATGGTCCAACAGGTTTGGTGCCACAGTAAAAAATGTTCAGACGGGCAAGCTCTAACAGAATATACAAAAGAAATGCGTTGGCCGTTATTTTCAGATTTGGACCAAAATGGATGATGTCTTTTACGTTAAAAAGTAGTGGTTAGCACACTTTGGTTCCCTTCGTTGATGAGAGATAAATAATTGACGTAGAATAAGTTCGTAGTAGGTCTACGCGGTGCGTAGCTACGTAGCACCGTAGCGGCGTCACATTAATGCGCGCGGTGGTCTAATTTAACTATAAAAGTGTATGCTTACCCTACCCCCGATGCGATCAAAGGGGGTCGAGGGCTACGAAGCGGCAGAACAGGCAGAAATTAAACCAACGTAAAAAATGGTCTCGATTTTGTTGTACAAGAAAACTAATTTGACAGGATTAAAGTATTGCCATACTTATTTAACCCTGCACGTGAGAAAGGGATAGCAAGACTTTTTAGTCCTGTCAAATTTGTTTAGTCTCGTTTAGAGATTTTGTACATTATTGGTATTATATTATGTAGATTGATAGAAACAAATGAGTTAAAAAAACGAATAAAATGACAAACAAGAGTGCTTGCTTCCAGTTTGTCAGATGGTAAGCAGTCACCGTAGCCTATAGACGCAATACCAGGGATATAATTAACGCGTTGCCAACCTTATTGTTGAATAAAGTCCCTATGCTAGTGATTATTGTTTGAAGGCAGAATATCTGACGCTTATTCTTCTTCTTCTTCCTCCTAACTATGGCAATCAATCCCTTCAGGGACTATTGTTGCCAGTGTAGTGTTAGAGAATTTTAAAGTTTCAAATTTTTTGTGTTTGTTGCATAAAAATGCCTAGTGTCATGCATTCTTATGCTTATTTGAGTTTCTGGAGACAATCCACGGCAGTAGCAGATCGTAACATGCCTTTAGGTCAGATGTCACTCATCACTCATCATGATAAATCACTTAACCCAAAAGTCATATTATAGGATTTTTTCCAATGTTCCTATAAATAGCTAAATGAAACTTAACTGCACATAACAACACTGAAAATACACATTAAATATCACTATAACACAATTTACAAAACAATGGATAAAATCTCAACGCTCCACCTCAAAAACTCCACCTAACGCTTCAATTCTGCTATCTTTCTAACTCTACCGAGGTGTACGACCGGCATAGAGGCGTGCGGCAGTAATGAGCGCTTAGCTCGCTGCATAATGCGCTCTAAGGCCGTATCTAGCTTCTCTATACCAAAATGACGCGTCCTATTTAGGTTCAGTTTAGGAAATTTGGTGGCAATTCTCTTGTTCATTATCACTAGACTAAAACTAAGCAAAAATATGTCCCCTACGTAAGTTATCACTTTTTTTTCTAACAAGCATACGGTCCGCCTGGTGGTAAGTGGTTACCGTAGCCCATGGATGCTTGCAGCACCTATCACGGGTCGTCAACCCTGAATTTGGGCCTTATTAGCGATAGTACCGAATCATTTTTTAAATCAATGGTAAATTGTATATATGTCATAAATATTTATTTTGTCATGCAACCAAACATACATCAACAAAGCTTCAATTTCTGCAAAGGACAATCATCCATGTTTCATAGAGATTTGGTCCAAATTTGAAAGTATCGGCCAATACTTTTATTTGTATATTCTGTTAGAGCTTGTCCGTCTGAGCATTTATTACTATGGCACCAAAGTTGGACATTAAAGGACATTTAATTGGTTTTGGTTATTTTGAATTCAAATTTTCAACAAAAATGTGTGATGAAATAAACGATGATGGAATAGTTTGAGTGAGTATTGCCATCAGCTTTGTCTTACAGCTTTGGTGTTATAGTAATAAACATCCAGACGGGCAAGCTCTAACTGAATATACGAAAATATTACGATGGCCGGCACCTTCAGAATTGGACCAAAATGGATGATGTCCTTTACTCCGGAACCCTAAAAAGATAAAACAGACATCTTCCATATTTTAAAATCCAAGTCTCGGGTTTCCCCTTACGCAGCGTAAGTGCTTGACACATTTCTATTGAGTTGCATCAAAGACGTGGTACATAGGGGCCGACCCCCGTACCAATGTACCTAGAGGACCCTATGTGCCTAGACCAAGAATGTTCTAGGAATTTATTATGGCAAGTGGATTGTAACTACTCGATCCCAACTCACTTTGTAAAAGAGAAATGGAAGTAAGTGGGATATTCTGTGCAAGAAATTCGTATAGTTTATTTATTTCAGTTAATTTAATACGCTGTTCAAAATCGTTTTTAGATAGAATATTAAAATACTGTCATAATTAAAAATATAGACGCAAAATAAAATGTGGGCATTGCCAATATGTATTTACAGAGTTTTATCTGCGCGGCATGATTTTTTCCAATATTATCAACACTTATTATCCACATTTCAGTAAAGGACGTCATCCATGATTCCTTATTGGTTACACAACTGCCCATTAATGTATCGTAAATCCATTCCATCCCACGGTTGCCTGGAAGAGATCGCCGAGTGTGATAAGGCCGCCATTTGTACTATACTATGTCACACTGTATTCTTGTATTGTATTCCTTGGTGTTGTACAATAAAGTTTTAAATAAAAATAAATAAAAATCGTTCCTTATTTTATCACATTGATATACCATTTAATTTTAATGGAAAAGCTGTCAATCAGACGCTTATAGAGAGAATAGACAATGCATAAGTGACAGGTGCTGAGCGGTGCATCAGTAATGTACTATGGCACATAAGGGAGTGTGTACGTTGGTTGGCTTTCCAGCCGCGTATTCTATACTGTAACTTTATTTATACCACTACGGTGAAAACTATTCATTCAACCAACTAATTGTCACAGTAGACTACGACATTTTGAGGTCTTTATAAGAATTTATAAAAAGGCGATTTCATAAATAAAATAGTAAATAGACATCTTTATAAAGTTACTAGCTGCCCGCCCCGGCTTCGCACGGGTGGACAAAATCTTTGATAAATGTCTATATATGATCCGAAACTAATCGAAAGATTTCAATATTTTTTAAATTTAGCTGGATGAAAATACGATGTTGTCCCATTTTCAGACCTACCCAATATGCACACAAAATTTCATGAGGATCGGTCACGCCGTTTCGGAGGAGTTTAACTACAAACACCGCGACACGAGAATTTTATATAAAGTTATATATAGATAACATAGAGAATAATGTACAGAATATCGAGAAATTTCGAGAAAACGAACCGTTTAATATAAAAAGTAGCTTCAGTATGCAGTCCGTAAGCTATTATATACTGCTGTATAAAAACACGGAAGATTTTTAGGGTTCCGTACCCATGGGACACAAGTTACAAAGGAGCTCTATTACTAAGACTTCACTGTCAGTCCATCCGTTCGTCCGCCCACCCGTCTGTCTGTCAGCAAGCTGTAGCTCATGATCCGTAATAGGTAGACAGTTGAAAACAGAATGTGTATTTCAGAATAAAAAGCAAAATAAATAAAAATTAAGCGGGGCTCCACTATTATTAACGCTTTTTTTACTCTATCTTAATAATGGCAACAAGTAGATAGACGCTTGAACTGTGTGTATTGCTATATATTTAAAAAAATTGCGAATTTATTATCTTGAACTTACTATTTGCGGTTCGTGCAGTAGCCTTGTCCAGGGAGGAACTGCAAAGTTATGTTTGTCATTTGACCTTTTGTTTTAAGTACAGAACCCTCGGTGTGCGAGACCAACTCGGACCGCCGATTTTTTAGGTCTATTTTCAGAATGGCTTGCTAAAATCGAAGCGGTATCTTCCACTCATGGATACGTAACTTAAAAATATAAATAAAATTATGAAGTCTGATGAACCCACGTATTTACTATGACACGAGTTGTTTTTGGTATTGAACATTGGAGGAATAAAACTTGTCAGTTTTCATTTCAAAATAAAAATTATTACATACGTAGTATATCATCTACTCTGAGCTTTGGAAAATATGTTTGGACACTATCACACGGCGCCATCTGGCCCGAAAAAGCTTGTACTATGGGAACCAGCAGACAACTGATAGAATACTAATATATATATATATA
Organism: Falcaria lacertinaria; assembly: GCA_951449985.1. Classification (NCBI taxonomy): domain Eukaryota; kingdom Metazoa; phylum Arthropoda; class Insecta; order Lepidoptera; family Drepanidae; genus Falcaria; species Falcaria lacertinaria. The sequence continues at coordinate 3,252,576 of OX602136.1, read as the reverse complement.
TTATATATTAATGACGAGACCTCTGGTCTAGTGGTTAGTATACCTGACTGCTGCGCTAGGGGTCGCGGGTTCGATTCCCGCTGGGGCTAACATTTATGTGACAAATATGTTTGCCTTACGTCTGGGTGTTTGGTATGTATTATAAGTATGTATTTACAAACAAAAAGTATATTAAGTATTATATCAGCTGTTGTTTCCCATAGTACAAGCTTTGCTTAGTTTGGGGCCAGATGGCGTTGTGTGATAATGTCCAAACATTATTATATTATATTATTGTTATTATGTTAATAGATACGATACATGTAGACGCAAGGCAAATGCAAACATTATAACATAAACATTAGCCCCGACGGGAATCAATCCCGCGGTATTTACCGTAGCAGTCCGGTACAATACAAAACTATCTACAGCCTGTATTTTGTTGACATAAAACAAATTAAAAATATTTACAAAAGAGAAAATATTGCAAAAGAGAGGTAAGGCGATTTGGTGCAGCCCGACTGGGGACTGTACCACCACGTTACAGAAGACCGCAGCGAAATAACACTACTTGATGTAGTGTTATGTTTCTGCGGTAAGTAAGGTTGCCAGTGCTCCACGGGGATACGTTGGGCTAGTAATGCTGCTAGCACAGTGAATCTGCATCAACAACATGGTTGGCAACCTGTTAGTGATCCCCCCGGTATTGCTAGTGGCTATAGGCTGCGGTGACTGCTTATCATCATTTATCAGCATTACTACTAGCCCAGCGTATCCTCGTGGAGCACTGGGAACCTTACTTACTGGTTGTTTGTTTGACCTTTTCGAGAGTAAGCGCCTGAACGGAACGAAATAAAATTTGGAAAGAATTAGATTATATCCTGGCGAAGGCATTGGCTATCTTTTGTCTTTATATAAATTCAGACGAAGTTGCGGGTGACAGCTAGTAGCATCTAAAGGGTCGGATCGATAGAGAATGTTTCTAACACAAAAGCATGTCTCCAACATTCCTGTGTGATCCTGCTATTGTATATTATCGTTTAATTTAGTAAGTTAAGGTTGAAGTATGTGACCAAAATGGCTCCAACTGAATTTGATTCCGAGTCTCTCATTAGGTATAACAGCCACTGTGCCAGATAAAAGCGTTTAAGAATTTTAAGAAATGAAAATGAAAACATCCTAAGCTCGAATCCCACCGGTCTGTAATTTTTTTTTTCTAAAAACTTTAGTGCAGTGAAGGAAAACATCGTGAGGAAACCTGCATACGTCTGAGAAGAAATCCAAGGACATATGTAGTGCGTAAGAGTCTACGACAGACTCACCATCTGTCACGTTGGCACCAAATTATCTTCTGTGTAATGTGGGTGTTGTAAAATATTTCTATCTCTTCGGGGACCCTTGTGGGAAGGCGTGTAGACATAGTATCATATTACTAGCTATATGCGTGAATTCGTACATTTGGAATTAATATTGATTCCAATTTAATAGGGTTTTTTATGCGCGAAACCATATTTTTTTCCAAAATAAAAGTTACTGGAAAAATGTATCCTATATGATAATGATAATCCAGCTTAAAAGCTACCTCCATTGCAAATTTCATTCAAGTTCAGCCGTTGAGGCGTGAAGAGGATACAAACACACACAAACTTTTTTTTTTTTATACCTCTAAGCTGGCATACAAGCATACGGCCCGCTTGTCGGTAAGCGGTCACCGTAGCCTATGGATGCAACACCATGGTTTATTACTCGCGCGTTGCCGACTCTTCAGTAAGTGAGATTACTAATATTTTGTCATTGCCTATGTTCTTAGATATTCGGTGCAGCTAATGAAGCTCCCTCTACTCAGGAGTAAGGCGTAGTTAGTATGTACGTTTTGGAAAACAAAACGAATTCATAGGCTATTATTATAGATAATTGGAAAGCAGAAACTGCAGTGAAATTCTGGAAAAACATCGATAAGGCACATCTACCTACAATATTACAAATTCATATACAACTTTTCAGAATCGCTCATGTATGTTACTTTATCTACATGGGGTGTCTTACATATGAATTGATCTGTGCCCTGTCTCACACTTCTCGAGTGTCGGTGATACTGTCATGTTGGTAGTACATAGAGTTATATAAAAACAGAACGGTCCATTTTTCTTTATACTTGGATATTATCACACAGCGCCATCTCCCCAATCTAAGGAAAGCGTGTACTATGGGAACCATCAGCTGATACAATACTTAAATACATTTTTTTTGTAAATATATACATATGTACTTATAATACATAATAAGCATCCAGACGCTAGGCAAACATATTTGTCACATAAATGTTCACCCCGGCGGGAATCGATCCCGCGACCCTTGACATAGCAGTCAGGTTTACTAGCTTTTAGACCAGAGGTCTTGTCATCTATAATATAAAAAATAATCGCTGAATGTCTTGCTAAGCGCAAATCTCGAGGACAGCTGAACTGATATCACTTTTTTTTTTAAATATTCCTTGAAGTATGAGGATGGTTCTTACGGAGAAAAAAAAATTAAAAATGGCAAACGTCTAAAAACGGGTAGACAACATACCTATTTGATAAATGTCTACACGTGCGAAGCCGAGGCGGGCCGCTAGTATTTAATATAAATACATTTTATAAATAAAAATTAAGAATTATCTGTCAATAGTATGAAGAGATTGATGAATGTAGAAATAGCAAAAGATGTTTTTAAGTCAGCAGTGAAATGGCTCTCTATACTCTCACTCTGCCTACTCCGTGTGATAATAATATGTGTGTAGTTATGTATTAGCTGTGCCCGCCACTTCGTACGCGTGGAATTTATCTTTGCCTAAAATTCAGTCATCGGTCCAGCCGTTCAGTGCCGGTAGCAGGAACATTGTCGACAACGTTTTCGTATCGCCTTCGACTGTTTTTGTATTAGCAAATGAACAGCGCTGCGGCGGTGAAAAGTGGAACTAATAATTAGTATGTCAATTTTGACATTTCGCGAGTTACGTTTTCGAATACGTTGTCGACAATGTTCCTGCTACCGGCATTGATGTATGTATTTTTGAAAAGAAAAATGTCACCTCTAATAAAAAAAAATACTAAGCCCACAATAACCACACTCGCAATCAAAGGTAGAAAGGTGTTAAAAGGGTACGTTTTTCTTTGTGCATACATAATAGGTATTGTCCATCACGAACACCTACCGACCAGCGCGCAAGACCCCAGACTTCCTTTCAGTGGAAGCTCCATTGTTCTGGTATGCAAGTCACAGGAGGTCATGTTACGCTGGCCGTGAATTCTATATATTTTTTCATGTATGGGGAACTATTCTTGTTTGCAAGTAGTGGGGTGTAGTCTGGAAAATAATATTGTTTTAAGGGCTTAGCACTTCAATTAATTTTATGTAATGATATATTTTTTGATTATTTGACAGAATTTGGATTCGGCTGACTAGGACCTTACAGAAGACCGCAGTCAAATAACACTACTCTGATGAAGTGTTGTGTTTCTGCGGTGAGTAAGGTTGCCACCACGAGGATACGCTGCGCTAGTAGTAATGCTGCTAGCAGAGTGAGTCCTCATCAACAACAGGGTTGGCAACGCGTTAGTGATATCCCTGGTATTGCTAGCGGCTATAGGCTACGATGACTGCTTGCCATCAGGTGGGTCGTATGCTTGCGTGCCAGCTTCGTAGAAGAAATATGAAATGAGTCCCAGTATTTTTATGTAGAGAATTTTGCTGGTGTGAGCGTGAATTGCGCGGGCTAGCCTGTTTTAAAGAAACTCTGCATTACCTCCAATTACTATAATTGGTTCGGCCACCTAAAGTTCTTCGCAAATAACCAATTAATGTGCTAAGTTGAAATCCGAGCTCCTCAAGTTGCCGTGGCCTAATCACGTCAGAATATCAATTTTCTGCCATTTACTTAGAGCACGGCTTAATCCGTCTAGCGCTTGGTTTCTCGACGGCTGACTAAATCACATCCGACAGCTGAGGGTACTTGATTTTTTAAGCTATCAAGTCTTAAAAAACGCCAAATTTAATGATTTAATTAAATTAAATGACCAGCAAAAAACATAAAAAGGTATTGTATTTTTCCCAACATGAAAACATATTTCTGCGGGTTGATGGTAGCTTTTCTATTCTCTTGAGACCCATATGTAATCTAGTCACCATACGACTTGCGTCGTAGACTAAGTACCTAATAGACGAAGACACCGCATGCGCTAGACAGTGATGGAGATAGTTATCAATGTGTGCGTCCGTGCGAACAGTGCTGACACACGAGTGACTTCCCCGCTTAGCTGAACCAAAAGATAGGTTACGTTACATAAAGTATTTTACGAAACGTGAAAAATCCCTACACGCGGTTAGGGACTAAAGTAGTATAGCTGTCTCCTTGTCTTGTACATTAGTACCGTATATAACCTTCTCTTTGTGTGTGAGGAGAGCAGATGTTATTTCCTTTATTAGTTACTCTCTCTACGCTAGTTTTATGTAGCAAGTATTATACTAACCTCTTTTCGAAAGCGTTTAACATCTAACAGATAGGTAGTACAAAAAAAATACCATTAGCGAAAAGATAAAAAAAACATTATCTACTGTCACTTAGACACAAAATGAGCTCCGCACGTTTTATTCTCATTTACTGACGAATTCAAATATTATTGTTTTTTACAAATAATCCGGCATTTGACCACGAACCATGTAAATCAGATCAACAGACATGTCGTGATATAGATATATGTTAAGAATCATGTGGCATACAGTATTAAGATAAATCTTTAGAAATACTTTATTTCCTAACAGTGATTTAACAATAATCCCACAAAATGAATGAGGAAGATGGTAAGAGTTTTTTATATATTATGTTTTAAGTAGGCACCACCGCAGTGTCAGATATTCTGCCGCCAAGCACTAGTGTACGTACACATACTAGGTGGTAGGCCTCATATTGCTAGAGTCCAGCTAGGTACGCACCACCGCAGTGTCAGATATTCTGCCGCCAAGCACTAGTGTACGTACACATACTAGGTGGTAGGCCTCATATTGCGAGAGTCCAGCTAGGTAGGCACCACCGCAGTGTCAGATATTCTGCCGCCAAGCACTAGTGTACGCACACTTACTAGGTGGTAGGCTTCTTGATGCAAGGGCAGGTCCTCATAGACTTACGTGGACTGGTGTGACCTCCAGGGTGGTAAGGGAGCAGTGAGGGCGAACTCAATTGGAGCCACAGTATAGAAAGCTGTACTCGTATTGTGTATGATTATATTAATCGCATTACAGTCGCTATGACGTCATTATGACGTAGCAGCAACATAAGAAATGGCGGTTTTGGTTACTACAGTCAGACTTTTGATCGGCTTGTGATCTTAAAAAGACGTCATAGTGATTGAAATGCGATTGATTGAAATTTTCATACAAAATTGGGGGGCAGATCTTTTAGCGATTCCTTTCAAAATAACGTTAGCAACGAACAAGCACGTTGCGCGTTGCGGTGATCGCTTACCATCAGGCCGGCCATATGCTTGCTACCTTTGTTTTATAAGAATTGGCATGCCATCTTAACACACTTTTTTTCTAGTCACCTTCCTTCGACTTATATCGGTCTGTTATCAAATTATCAGACTATTTGTCATTATAGATATTGTGTAGGTATACTTACTATAAATATATCCTATATATTCGAAGCCACACACATGGCCTTCGTGGCGCAATTGGTTAGCGCGTTCGGCTGTTAACCGAAAGGTTGGTGGTTCGAGTCCACCCGGGGGCGCACACACTTTTTATGTTTTATACACCAGCTGCTACCCGCGGCGTCGCCCGCATGGTTCAATCCCTGGGAACCACACAATTTTCCGGGATAAAAAGTATCTTAAATTATTATGTTGCATTCAAATATCATACAATTCCATTCAGCCGTTGAGACGGAAAAACACAAACTTTCGCATTTATAAAATTTGTGTGCTATCATTACGGCACATCCGTTCGCGGGGTAGGCAGATTATAGAGCGCCATTTCACTTGCACACCTCTTTTGCTTATAAATCTCTACATACATGCCCGTCGGTTCAGAGTACTCTTTACTGAGTACTTTCGCACTATTTATCTACATAGTATTTTTTTGTATGTACGTAGTATGAATTACCTACTTTTTAATACTAATTCCCTAATTAGCCGTGGTAGCCTTGTGGTTAAAGCAACGGCCTGTAATCTGATGGGCCCAGGTTCGAATCCCGGCCTGTACCAATGAGTTTTTCCCACGGGAAATCCCAAATCGCCCTACCTCTCCTTTTAAAAGCTCATGGTGTGATTAATCACTGTACTTAAGCTTAGAAAAACTCATTGGTACAGGCCAGGATTCGAACCTGGGCCCATCAGATGACAGGCCGTTGCTTCAACCACAAGGCCACCACGGCTTTTTTAAATGTAATAATGCTGCTAGCACATTGAGTCCTCATCAACAACAGGGTTGGCAACCCGTTAGTGATACCTCTGGCATTGCTAGTGGCTATAGGCTACGGTGACTGCTTACCATCAGGTGGGCCGTATACTTGTGAAACATACATTTCTTACCACCAGGCTCATAAATATAACCACATTTGTCACTTTAAAAAAGTAAATAATGTAATAAATTACCAATAAGTAGTAATAACAAGTAAACAGCTGGAAATACATTGTACACCTGAGTACATGCCTCGTTTGTTATGGCGAGACGGTTAATTAACGACTTGAAAAACAAACAACTTTGGCAGCTAAAATTTCAACTCTTACAAAGGTAGGCAGTTCGATCCATACATACTTGTACAATGTACAAATCGTCACGCCAAGTGCCTCACGGGGTAGGCAGAGAGTATAGAGCGCCATTTCTCTCTTGACTTACACACCTCTTTTGCTTCTTTTATATTCATCAATTTTTTTCATACATGCCCGCCGATTTCGAGTACTCTTTACTTCTTTACCTTTCCATCATTGAGTAATTTGGTAATTTGATCTACAAAGTTGTTATCGTCTAGAAAGTAGAAAGCAGTTCGATCCGTCTAGTGGTAAGCGGTCACCGTAGTCTATCATCATTTCAGACGGACGTCCACAGCTGCACTAAGCCTTCCTCCATAGATTCCTCGCATCCTACGCTTTCTAGAGACCTTCATCGGGTCATAATCTAGTTGGATGTTGTCCGATGCTGCGTCTTCCAGTGTGTTCCATAGGACTAGGGTACCATCGCCCGTTTGTGCCTCTAGTTATGTCCTATTCATTCACCTAACAAAAGAATCCCCTATTTTACCTCCTTAGGGGTAATATTTGCAAAAACATTACCTTAGTGGATGCTACGTGATTATAAGAACCTACTGTAAAAAAAATCAAGCGCCTATCCCAGCCGTTTAGGCTGTTCGTTGATATGTCAGTCAGTCAGTTTCTTCTTTTATATTATAAAGATGTGGAACATACATCCGCAAATATCAGAGGTCTGCGACCTACCTTCAAAACGTTGCGATCAGTTGAAATTCCTTAGGGAAGTCTTTTGTACCCCGAAGTCCTTGCATAACACCTATGTTGACATAAGTGGGTGGTATCATCAGCATTATTTAACCGGTTTAAAAAAATGGCACGCTATATGAAGCACGAGTTCACATGATGCGGTAACCGCTTACCGCCTGGTTGGCCCGTATGATTGTCTGCCAATTTAGAAATAAAAAAGTGTGTGCGCCCCCGGGTGGACTCGAACCACCAACCTTTCGGTTAACAGCCGAACGCGCTAACCAATTGCGCCACGAAGGCCATGTGATTAATCACGAATATATAGCACATTATCGACATAATATACAATCAGCATAATCCAAACGTCATCATAATACGATTAAAGCGAGGCACAAACTATAGGTAAATTAAAATCTTTTATTATCACATTTCGTCTGTGACTAGATATTTTTAGGGTTCCGTACCTGATGGGTAGCCAACGGAACCCTATTACTAAGACATCGCTGTCCGTCCGTCTGTCTGTCCGACCATCTGCCTACTGACAGCGTACGTATGTATCTCATAATCTGTAAAAGGTAGACAGTTGACATTTTCATAGAAAGTGTATTTCTGTTGCCGCTATAACAGGAAATAACATAAAAAGGGGGCTCCCCTACTAGAAACGTTTTTTTTGTTTCTTTTTGCTATATCTTTATAATGGTAACATGTAGACGCTTGAAATGCTCATAGTGCGTATTGCTATATTTTCTCAAAAATAAGAGCAAATTTACAAACATATTATTTGCGGTTAGTGCAGTAGCCGTATCTAGGCATCGAGCCGCAAAGTTAAGTTTGTTATATAACCTAGTTTGTTTTTAGTACTGTAAAGAATCAAGGTGTGCGAGTCCAACTCGCACATGGCCAATTTTTTTTCACTCAGCCGACTTACAAGCATACGGCCCGCCTGATGGTAAGCGGTTATCGTAGCTTCGTCTGCAATAACAGGGGTAATATTCGTGCGTTCGTTGTAAATTCGCTTCACATCCTTCTTGAAGAATCTTGCTGTTCCCTTTGAACATCACGGCAAGATCATTCCACAATTTGTTCTTGGGTGGAAGCTCCTTCGGAACCGCACAGTGCGACACCATTTTTGTGCCGCAAACTCTTTATAATGGGACTCAATGGGCAGGGCACATAGCTCGTAGAACGGATGGCCGATGGGGCCAAATCGTTCTAGAGTCGAGACCACGCACTGGAAAACGCAGCGTCGGACGGCCCCCCACTAGATGGACCGATGACCTGATAAAGGTCGCTGGCAAGCGTTGGATGCGGGCCGCATTGAATCAGTCATTGTGGAAATGTATGGTGAAGGCCTTTGTTCAGCCGTGGACGTCTATCAGCTGATGATGATGATGAAACTAATTTTTATTTTCTTTTTACCACTAAGGTGGCACCACAAGCATTCGGACCACCTGATGGTAAGCAGTCACCGTAGCCTATAGCCGCTAACAATACCAGAGGTATTACTAACGCGTTGCCAACCCTGTTGTTGATGAGGACTCACTATGCTAGCGTTACTACTAGCGCAGCGTAACCTCGTGGAGCTCTGACAGCCTTACCGCAGAAACACAAGACTACATCAAAATAATGTTATTTAACTGCGATCTTATATAAACAGACGAAGACGACAAGGCTATAGGAGTAACGAGGTATCCTTGCATGCCCTCCCTGGTCACCCTACTGCAGATGAGGAACAGGCTACACCTGGCATACATCGGCAAGAAGCTGATGAAGTGGACTGCCATGGCGACTGGCAAGGAACTTCGGAAGATAGCACTGGAACTCAATCAGTACGTTTATACGCTTCTCTTTTGTTATACCACTAAGGTGCAACACGACTGCGGTCTTCTGTAAGGCGGAGGTACAGTCCCCAGTCGGACGACTCTTTAGTGGGAAAACCCATGGGAGATCTCACATTTCGCCCTACGTCTTTTTTTAAGTTAGTGGTGTCAAAATCAAAATCATAAATAATTAATTCAGTTTAGGCCCTAACAAGGCACTAATGAAGGTCTAAATTACCTACCACCGGTTCCGAAAGAAAGCCACCCGAGAAGAACCGGCAAGAAACTCAGTGTTCTGTCTTTTTTTTATGTAACAATCATTGTGTGAATCGCGGTGTGATTAATCACTGAACTAAAGCTTAGAAAAACTCATTGGTACAGACCGACGGGTTTCAACGTAGACCCAATAAACGACAGGCGGTTCGCGCCACGGTTCCAACACTTTAAATATTTTGTACTATCTTTAGTAAGTCTATTTCTATGTTTACTTTTTAGGGCGTATATAAACTTCCCTACAGACTACAGCAACGCATTCATGCTGCTGGCTAGATGCAGATATTTTTACCCCAACATGAACAATATAGTCCTGGAAAATATACCACGAAAAGTAAGTATAGCGCTAATAAAATTACTGTAGGCATTCTAGGTGGTAGGACTGTTATTGCAAAACGGCTAGGTAGGTACCACCGCAGTGTCAGATATTCTACCGCCAAGCACTAGTGTATGTACACATACTAGGTGGTAGGCCTCTTATTGCAAGAGTCCGGCTAGGTAGGTACCATCGCAGTGTCAGGTATTCTGCCGCCAAGCACTAGTGTACGTACTAGATATACTATTGGTTGGACTTCAAAATATCTTTCAGCTAATGTGGCATTAAATAAGCTAATGATAATATTTTTTCAAGTCGCAATAAAAAAAATAAAAAAAAAAATATATTGCGAGGTCAAAATAAAAAATTAAAATATTTCTTTAGTTAAGGGTCGCCCCCGGGTGGGCTTGAACCACCAACCTTTCGGTTAACAGCCGAACGCGCTAACCAATTGCGCCACGGAGGCTATGGCAAATGTAACGAAATTATGATACATGTGCCTATGAATATCTTGGTTGAAAATATATTTTTAGAATTCAAGCATAAAATATGATCTTTTAACCGAGCTTATCTTGTTTCCATGAAATATCATGTAGTTTAATCACTACACTGTCGTATTTTATTAAAAACTATTTTCATTTCTATATATGACAAATATACTTTTTTATAAATAATATATATAAATATATAATAATAATATATAATAAATATATTTCTTAATAAAGCATTGTAGATAAATCATTATAAGGTAAATCATAAAAAGAGCTGAAATATTAACATTAAAATTTTTATTTTAAATATGCTGCTAAAAGTCTAAAGAGTAAAATATACTAAGAAGCAAAAGAGTGAAATGCCTACCGGTAGGCAGACAGTATACAGCTACATAGCTACCCCGTGAGGTACATGGCGTGATGATATAATGTAGGTACATTCAATATGTTTTTGTTGTTTTCAGGCTATTTTGAGAGTTGGGCTGACAACGAAGTCAATAAGCGGTGTCCGTGTATTTCAAATGGCTGTTAAAGAGGTATGTTTTTCTATTACATAGCCTTTACTGGCAATATATATACATAGACATATGTAGAAATTTATTAAATATTTTGTCTACCCGTACGAAGCCGGGGCGGGCAGCTAGTATAATATATATAGCCTATGTTACTCAGTGATAGTGTAGCTTTGTAACGGTGAAAGAATTTTTGTAATCGGTCTAGTAGTTTCAAAGCCTATAGATATTTGTCAAATATTTTGTCTACCTCAGCGCAGCCAGGGCGGGCGGCTAGTATAATATATATTCCATGTTACTCAGTGATAATGTAGCTTTCTAACGGTGAAAGAATTTTTGTAATCGGTCTAGTAGTTTCGAAGCCTATAGATATTTGTCAAATATTTTGTCTACCCGTACGAAGCCGGGGCGGGCAGCTAGTATAATATATATAGCCTATGTTACTCAGTGATAGTGTCGCTTTGTAACGGTGAAAGAATTTTTGTAATCGGTCTAGTAGTTTCGAAGCCTATAGATATTTGTCAAATATTTTGTCTACCCGTACGAAGCCGGGGCGGGCAGCTAGTATAATATATATCCGATGTTACTCAGTGATAATGTAGCTTTCTAACGGTGAAAGAATTTTTGAAATTGGTCCAGTAGTTTCGGAGCCTATTCAACACAAACACACAAAAATACAAATCTCTCCTCTTTATAATATTAGTATAAGTATAGAAGTAAAGATGGCACCAAATTACAGGACATTTCATTTGTTTTATTTATTTTGAATTCCTATTTTCAACGAAAAATTATGAAAATTCAGCTTTTCTACAATGGTTCTACACGTTTGGTGCCACAGTAAAAAAAAATAAGACGGGCACGCTATATCAGAACATACGGAAAAAAAGCGTTGGCCGGCACTTTCAGATTTGGACCAAAATGGATGACATAATTTTCTTTTGACAGTCGGGAGCGGAGCCCTACGAACACCTCGGTATTGAAAGAGGTGGTCATGCAATTCAGGAGGCTAAAACGGCCTGGCTCAACTTGCTCAAACGAATCGTCCTGATAATTGAACTGAGGGAGAGTTTCGCACAAGTCGAAACAGCACATACATGTGCCACCAAGTAAGTGTTTGTAAAGTCGTAAAGCTTGCAGTTGTTATAGGAATGTTGAGGAAGCAGCAGAGACTAGAATGATAATGTGATCTGTTATATAGCTCATTGCTAGCATAGCGTATCTCCGTGGAGCACTGGCTACCTTAGCGCAGAAACATAACGACAATAAGTCTTGCTATCCCTATCTCATGTGCGGGGTTAAATAAGGATGGCAATACTTTTTATCCTGTCAAATTAGTTTACTTTAGTGATTTTGTACAAACAGAATCGACACAATTGTCCTCAAGTTTAAGGAAATATAATAACTTTAGTCAATTTTATTATTAGCACATCATTCTCTGCTTTAATGCTTATCCTATAAATGCAAAAGTTTGAGTACCTTTATGTTTGTGGATTAAAAATAGCGACTGCAAGTGACAGATAATTGTTGAATCAGATTTAATTTGGTGCAATATCAAACTAATACTTATGTGAGGTCTTATTTTGAAAATCGCTCGGAGAAATTCACGCAAAGAGAATCACGTTAAAACCTCACAGACAATTTTAGTCTAATATTGTATCAGATTATTACATGTATGATAAAATTACCGAAGAAATAACAGTAAACTTGCTTAATGAAAACCAAGACCCAGTCGATAAGGAATATCGAATTACTTATCTTAATTGCGAATGCTGATTAATTAACTTACATGTTGCTAAATAAGCAGATAAATGACGTGATATTATCAAGTGTATTGATAGCGGGCATAGGTGAAGTGATTGATGAATTTAGAAGAAGCAAAAGATGTGTGCAAATCAACAGTGAAATGGCGCTCTATACTCTCTACCGGGAGAGATAACCCTTGTGTTACAAGCGTCCATAGGCTACGGTGACCGCTTACCATCAGATGGGCCGTTTGTTTGCCATCTACAAAAACATAGACGTACAGAACAGTGCTATAAAGATAAATTAGTTCTTTTTTTGTTTGCGTTATTGTGTTGTGACGTGACCAAGAGGGAGATAGAATGATTATTTCCAATATGATAGAGCAAGATAACCTTTGTTCTGCCTTAGTCTATGAATTCATATGTAAAATAAACCATTGAACAAAGGTCCTTTAGTTTAACCCGATAGTAAAAATACAGCGATTCTTTTTTCAAATTTTGTTTTCATAAGAAACTTCTACTGACAGTAACAAACACAAAAAAAAGAATTAGCGAGATCGGCCTAGCCATTTACGCGTGATGCCGTGACCAAGGGAAATAGGGATTAATTTTTATATATATAGACTGGCAGCCCGCCCCGGCTTCGCAAAAGATTGAATTATACATAAAATCCTTCCTCTTGAATTACTCTATCTATTAAAAAAACCGCATCAAAATACGTTGCGTAGTTTTAAAGGTTTAAGCATACATAGGGACAGACAGACAGCTGGAAGCGACTTTGTTTACTAAGTAGGCTAAATATATGATAAAAGCAATTTTACTGTTATGGTAGTCAAATAGTTTACAAGAGTGAAAACAAAAAAATCCTCCAATATTCTCGTATAAGGATTGACACGAATGCAATGAGCATTTGAAATGTTTTGTCACCTATAAGGATAATAAGTAAGAGAATAAATGAAGGAAATATTTTTTGTTTTTACATTATGTAAATAATAATTTTATTTACATACATATTAAGTAGATCGTCTAAGCTGTAATAATGCCCAACTACAAGGAATCAGACCCCACTATCGACAAACTTTATATTTACAGTGGAGGTTGATGAAAGCAGTATTGCAGCTTCAATGTTGTCGTTGTATATAAGAGCTATAGTTTATCAGACCAAATACACTCTGTTTTCTTTTTATTCAATAAGATTACCAACATTATTTGCGGTTCAAAAACACGATACACTAAGAAAGCAACGCGTCAGCAAAAGCGGTTTGGCAATACAAAGTTGTTGTTGCTGCCGCGCCCATTCGTATTGTAGGCCCCATGTGTTATTGAAGCGCAAATATAGTTGTATTCAATTCAATGTGAAAATAAAATAAAAAGTCCAAAAAAAAATTGGAGCAAAGTTTGCTCATCCTCACACTGTGTCCCTTTTAGCTGAATACTGAAACGACGGTCAAAGCTGATACCACATAAATTTTGAGTGACCTCCGATTTTAGAAGCGAAACTTTATTTTGACTACTCTTGTTACAGTTTTTTTATACCACTACGGTGGAAAACAAGGATACGGCCCACCTGCTGGTGAGCGGTCACCGTAGTCTATAGACGCTTGCAACACCAGGGGTTTCAATCGTTGTATTCCTTTGGGAAAACCTCGTTATATGGGCCTTAAAATTTTGAAAGTCTTCTCAGTATTCAGTCGCAAAAGCTGTATTATTGCGCGCGAGTTGATTTGGTCAAAGATTATCGCTCTTTTATACTGTGTGTTAAGTTAATTTTGCCCTATATTTGGGCCAAACTGCCGATGAACTCACCCTACCGTCTATCTAAGGACTGGACGGACCTTTTTACGTAAAATATCTGCCGATACTTAAAACTTACATTTTAAATGGGGGTAGGATAAAGCAACGGTGTTTAAGAATTTAGTCAGTTGCGTTTGCGATTCCGTGCGAGGAACACGTCTCTAATGTAAAATGAACACGTTTACAAATATTTTATGTCAGACAACGTTTTGTTCATGGTAATAATATTAGATTCAGCCTTATTTTGTTACTAGGACACGTTTTACAAATTTTTGATATGACATTGAAATAATTAATATTTTAAACGAATATTATTTTAATTTAAGTACCTGATAAAATAGAGTGGAATATAGTTTTTTAACCGATGGGACGAATAGAGATGGCCAAAGTTTAAGAGGTAGTTGCCAACCCATAACGACATACAATTTTAGGGCTGAGCTGCCAGCCAATATATATACTAATGACTATATACCATAGGGATTATAAACGATTTAAATAGAACTGGCTCTTTATTGTATACTCTACACTCTGTCTTTATCGAAAACCACTTGGCCTGATGATATTATGTGAGTATGTATCAATGGATGTACGTATAAACGAGACCGCTGGTCTAGTGGTTAGTATAATTGACTGCTACGCTAGTGGTCGTGGGTTCGATTCCTGCTGCGCAAACATTTGTGTGATAAAAAATTGCGTTTGCTTAGCGTCTGTGTGTTTGGTATGTATTATAAGTATGTGTTCATAAAAAATGAATTATGATCAGCTGCTGGTTTAAGTACAAGCTTTGCTCAGTTTGGGCCAGTTGGCGCTGTGTGATTACTGATAATGACAATGCATTATTATTTTTATAGATGAACGTATGGATGTATCTATGTGCGAATTCACCTATAGGGTTCTGCTAACATACATAATGTGACAGGTTTATGATTTAGACACTCACGTAAATAATTTTAAATTGTATTTTGACAAAAACTCTTGAGAATCTATATAATATAATCATAACAGTATTTCTTGGAGTTCATCGTCAGCGCGGCTTGACCACTATACTTGTCATACACGGAAACAGAGGATGTACAGAAGAGAAGGAAAGAAGATATATAATTGAACGTTATAAATTAAATTTAGAATGCGATAGAGCACATCATTAAGTGGCCGTGCAGTCCTTAAGTAGAGTCAAATGTGGAGCCATCGGCAGCTCTTATAAATTAAGAGTAAAGAATCACTATTCTCGACAGGAAAATGAACGTATTGGGGAAAATTGTAATACCAAGAACCAAAGTGACAGTACGATATATTAAAAACGAGATGGAGGAAATGGATAGGGAGGAGTTCTATAGATTAAAAATGATTCAAAACATTAAGCACAGATCAAAAAAGTGTGATCATGAAGAGGAAGTTCTCATCACTTGTCCTATTTGCCTCAAGGCTAGAACAAGGGATGAGCCAGTCAAAGAAGTTTGCTGGATCTGTGGACAATATATTGATCCAAAATATCGTGTTCCAGCAAAAACTGCTGAAGAAATAGCAGAACAAGAGCGTATATTAGAAGAATTTAAGTCCCATATTGGAGAAATAATAGGCATAACCAAGGAAGTGGACGAACAACGTGTCGTAGCGACCGGAGTTGAAGATTTTCTTAAGACTGCTGAGGAGTTAAAAAAAAAATTTGTGATAGCGCAGGGAGAGGGGGTAGAACCAGAAGTACCAGCGTCATTAGAGCCTATACCTTCAGATACACCTCCAGGCAGGCTTTGCGAGGTATGCCTGCAGAGGTTTAAAGACGAACAGGAAGCAAAGGCACTGGCTAAAGGGCAACCTGAGCCTGAACCAAATAAGCCACCATCTACGGAACTGACTGTGAAATCTCAGAAGGTACCAACCGTACCACCACCAGAATTATGTGAGCAACATAAAGAAATTGATTTAGAGCTAGGGACATTCGAAACAGAAATCAAAGAAATAACTAAGATTATGCGAATTAAGAATGATGATGGCACAATAAGTGAAGAACGGAAGGTTGTTAAAATAAAAAAGGAACTCAGAGCCCCAGTTAAAATTAAACAAATTCAGCCACCCGAATCAGAAACGTCTACTCCAGCTGCTACAGATAGTAGAACTGGTAGAACAATGTACCAAGCATCTGATACTTCAAATAAATCAAATCCTTATCCACCTAAGACTATTGGCATGATTACCATTCAAGACAGTGATTGGCTGAAATGTTTTTCTAAGAATTTGTTTGTTAGCAAAACACATTCTGAAGTGTTATCTCCTTTGTCACCAATTGCAGATCCAACAATCAGATCGTGCGTTTCTTCTAATTGTATGAGTATGTCTTATTCCCAAACAGACTTAGAAATGTGTACAACTTGTATAACTAGTCCATGCCAAGGATTAGAATGGTCGAAAAAAATTCAAGAGTATTTGAAAATTGGTGAAGTTTTCGAAAAAATATTAAAATCGTATGAGCCATGCAGCTGCGCTCGAGAATTCCATCTGGTGTACGATGATGATAGATCTGTTGATGAAAATCATATCTCAGATACTGGTAATGAAGTTTCTAAAATAGATAATGAGAGTGACGATGGTATTCATACGATAACAGAATCCGAGAAAAAAATTGTTATAAAATCGGAAAACAAAAAAAATATCAATTCAAAATCATATGATAATGTTTCAACATCAACCAATAGTAAATTAGGAGGTTATACGTTGAGTAACAGCAAAGATATAAGTAGGTTTAAATCTTACACAGGAAGTAGTAGCAGAAATAGTACAACTAATGTAAATACCTAAAAATTTGCAATTATGCTTTTCAATTTCATTGTCATTACTAAGATTCTTAGATGCTTTATCGGATAACGTTACCAACTACTTAATATTTTAAAAATGGCAGTTATTTGTCCGACCGACTGGTCCTTAGAATAAGAACGCAGGGTGGTTGACGGCAGCAAACTTAAAAATGATAAAACCTATAAACAATAAAATTTATCTACAGACGAATGAATGCTGTCAACAGAATTGTTATTCCAAGGCTGAAAGCCACAATACGATATATTCTGCTTGAGCTTGAGGAGATACACAGGGAGGAATTCCACAGAATAAAAATGATACAAATGCATAAGATGAAGAAAAAGGTCAAACACCAAAGACATGGACCTTCGCATGTGTGCCCAATATGTGCTCAAGTTGTACATACAAAAAAACCAGCTATTCCTAAGCAACCATCACCAGCGCCTCCCACCGTTAAAGCATTGAAGGATGCAATGACAGTGCAGTCTAAAGCAAAACTTTTAGGTAGAGAAATATCAAAACCTAGAATTGGTCCAATCAGATCAGTGAGGTTGGCAGAAAGACAAGACATGTACAGGCCTATTTCATCTAAACAATCAAGTGAACCCGTAAAATTTTTATCGTTGGAGTCTTATAATGCGGAGCAAAAGTTGTCACAGCTACGGGACCAGCTCATTGATGTAATTTTACAATGTAAAGATTTTGTTGTCAGTGGAGTTCATAGTGTTGATTTAGGTGAAATGTTACACGCTTGTGAGACAGCAAAAATGAAAATGGACAGTTTTATTCAGAGCAAAGTCCCAGCCACTGATATTGATGATAATCTAAAAACGCGTCTTGATCATTTAAAACTACATTTGCGTGAAGTTATAAGCGTAACACATGATTTTCGTGATGGTGCATTCCTCTCACCAAGCATAGAAAACTTTGTCAGAACGTGTGAGGAGGTTGATGAAAAAATTAATGTTTATATGAAAAAAGTTGAATCTAAACCAGTGACAGACAGTACTAAGAGTCAATTGAATGATCTCAAAAGTCACATCAATGACGTAGTAAAATTAACACAAGCTTACGAGCAGGAAGGCTTGCTGACGCCAAGTGTCGAAAACTTTTTGCAGACCTGTGAACATGTCAAGGCAAAAACAGACGCTTTTACTAAAGAAACAGAGGACCCTGATAAAAATAAAATAGACCACTTAAAAGAACATGTAACTGATATGGAAAAAATTGCTACGGACGTTAAAAAAGACGGTATGACTTCCTCTAGTATGGAAGACTTTTTATCGTCTTGCAAAGACTTTAAAACAAAATTAGAGGATTATAAGAACAGAGAAAAGAAACCTCCACATGAGGGAGGATTAGGAAGACTAGTCGGTCATATTAATGAAACAATTGAACTTAGCAAACAGGCAAAAGAAGGTGGGCTAGTGTCAGAAAGTGTGGAAAATTTCATAAAATCTTGCGAAAACGTCAAAAAGAATATTGAAACCCAACAGAAACAAGATTCAGAAATACAAATACCTTCAATATTGGATAATCTTAACTATAATATCGATGATATTATAAAACTAATCTCTGAATGCAGAGCTGATGGGTTGATTAGTAAAAGCGTGGAAGAATTTCTGAAAGTCTGTGAGAGAGAGAAGACAGAGGTAGAAATTTTAAAGCGTTTTTCTCCAGAAGATACGGAAGGAACAATGTTATTTTCACCGTGCAGTGAAACTTGTGCCTGCAATCAATCAGAATCACCTTTAGACGAATTATGCCAGAGATGTATTGAAAGATTAAAAGAAAACCCAAGAACGGGCAGCCTGCCTGCTTCACCTTGTGACTATTGTAAAGGTATAATACGCGAGCCGCAATCAGACGAAGATTTGTGCCTTACTTGTAGCCGAGAACCTTTGGATATGACAGACTATCCCGAATACGTGTCACCTGAGGAATCACAGGATAAAGTATGTCAAATATGTAAGAAACACTTAGATGAAGGACTAGATGAATGTCATGAGCTTCATCAAGAGGAAGAAGAAGAAAAAGAGGAGGAACAAGCAGAGGGTCCACCACCTGGTCCTGTTGACAGTAGTTTTGGCTACTTTGAGAAGAAAGTTAGAAAAATAATGAAAGTTAAACGATCACAAAATCGTGACGGTACAATAAGAGAAGAAAAAGAAACAATTTTGGTTAAGAAAGAGAAACACGATCCAAATGAAACTGCATTGGATGATGACGAAGACGAGTTCGGCGGTGAAGTATCGTATGAATCACTGTTAGATCCTGAAGACAAAAAGAAGGTAGGGATGTGCTTGGTATCGGATCAAAATCAACGTGGTTTTACACGGACTGACAATTGCAGTAATAAATCTAGGTCAGATGAAATTTTGAGGCCTTTGGGTGAAGAGGTGACCATTAGACCGTGTGTTTCGTTGATCAAACTTATTCAAAAGAATGTTGGAAGCCCTTCGACACCAAGCACTTCTAAAGATATACCAAGTTCAGATGCCGGTGAAACTAAAAATAGATCTCAAACTGACCCCTAATAATCTGAACTAAAATTCCTGTACTATTAGCTAAATGCGTTGTAAAATTAACCCCTTATTTTGTAGGCTTTTATTGTGTCTAATAAAAATGTTATTGGTAAAACTTCTTTATTATCTACAAGTATTGCCCAGGTTGAAAGTTTTTGAATTATTCACTTGCTTTTGCATTGAAATAAAGTTAATTTGTTTATCGTTACAAACGGAAGGGTGAGTTTACATCAGTATGCCCGAGAATCTAGCAATATAGTAAAAACATACCGAAATCAATTCACAGGAAATATAACGTCCTCGCAAAATCAATGATACCAAGGCTGAAAATGACGATAGAGTACATAGTGCAAGAGCTAGAAGAATTGGAAAGAGAAGAAATATTTAGGCTGAAGAGAGTGAAGCAGAAGCATATGAAAGTAAAGAAGGCATTCCGAGTGTGCTGCATTTGTCTTACTTTGTACGAAACTGGCTCGATGGCGCGAGAATTTGTCTGTTCAAATTGTTTGGCAGAAGCTTATAAAGTTAAGAAACAACTGTCACAAGTCAAACTTGCCGAAGTCCCGGAGACCTCTGAAATTAAGGACCCCGACCAAGCGACATATGCTGCAAACATTATGTCACACATAAACGATTTTATCGACAAAACAAAAGAATTTAATACTGTCGATATTGTAACGGCCGGATTAGATGAATTTCTTAATACTTGCCAACAAGTGAAGGAGAAAATTGAGGAATACGCAAATGCCCCGTGTAATACCTGTAGTGAGAAAAATGAAACTCCGGAAACCGGTGCTAGTATACTGATGTTGTCAGAAAAGCCATCAACAAAGTCTGAATATCTGCCTCCATGTGCTGAACCCGATAGGCCTTCTGAGGAACCACCTTGTTCGAAAGACATTTACGACTTTAATCCTGAATTCGAAAATAATTTTGGCGTTTTCGAGAAGGAGTATAAAGAAATAGTAAGATTGACAAGGTATCAGAATGCAGATGGTAGTGTTAGTGAGGAAAAGCAGGTTATGAGCATTAAGACAGAAAGGAGAAATCCTAGAAATACTAACGGCTTGGTTGGGCAGAAAAATGGCGTCGGCAGTGAAAGCTGTTGCTCAACTGACAAAACTAGTGAGTTTGGTGAAAGTAATAGCTTTGGAGGCGGTCGTGGGGAAGGAGGGAGTCGAGGTAATCGAGGGTGTAATAGTTGTTCTGGAAGCCGGCTCGACTGCCAAGGGTACAATTCAAGAGAAATTCAATCAGAGCGCGCAATTGGCAGTAGCTACAAGGGTCATCCGAGGATAAGGTCTTGTATATCCGCTACTGCCCCTACAGCGACAATGAGCAGAAACGCTGGGACGAATTTTGACGCAAACAGTGGCTCTTCAAACAAAACTTCAAGAGTCACCTTGCCGTCTAAGCCTGACAGCACAGTTCAAATCAAGAGACCAAGTCACAACCTTTCGCAAGCAAAGAAGACATCAGCAAAGCCCTCTCAATTTTGCTGCATTAGAAATTCAATGCCGATTGGTAGTTCTTTCGGATCTGGCAGATCTAGCCAAGTAGAGGTAGAGACTTGTCAACCTGTATCAATGTGCTCATCAACCCAAACAGCTTTCAAAGAAACGCCTGAAAAAATATCCGCCGTGGATAACTGGACATGTACTATGCCTAATTGTAGCGTCAACAAAAAAGTATCTGACAAAAAAAATAAAACTGTCAGTATTGCCACAGACTCATTATGGAGAGATGTCTGGTCGTCCACCACAGATCTCGTAACAATTCCAAGTAACATGCAAAAAACTAAACCAGGTCCCACTGCCAGTACTACCAGCAAACAATCAACTGGTAGTAAAAATGCAAAGAAGAAATCTGATTCTTGTTGCAATATAAAACTAATCGCTAAAGCACCAAAGGATTGTTGCGCTGAAGTTGAAAAAGACGGAGATAGCGTTAAAGAAGAGAAATCTAAAAAAGAGCATGCTAAAGAAGAAACAAAGCAGGCGATTTCAAAAGGCAGTTTATATGAGGCTTTGAAAAGGATATTCTTGCCTAGCTCACGTGCTGCGCCATGTGAGACTAACCAAGAAACGGCAACGCGGCCTGAGCTCAAACCAATTGGCAAAAACTGTTTATCAAGACTCAGCGATTTCGTATCAAGTGTTAGCATCAAATCTTCAAGGTCTTGTAAGACGTGTGAAGCAATGACAGAGGAAGAAATCAAAGTACCCTCTAGTATTTCCTTGGTCACCGCGTGTAGTTCTGTTTCATGGAAAAGCAAGGGAGTAGGTTCCGCACCAAATTCTATAGCTACTCCCACTCGGACACCGTCTATAGATAGTCAAATATTCTCATGTTCATGTGAATTTGAAGATAATAGTAACACGTGCTGTGCTTTAGCGCAGACTATAAGTAAGTTTTCAAAAGAGATCTGTTCTGCGGAGAGTTCGGCACATGGTCTTTCAAACGCTTCAATGGCATCAGACATCATCAAACCAATCTCAAGGGCAAGTAGTCCATGTTTCGCTTGTAAAGATGCAGCGACTAGCACTAGAAGATGCGACCGATATGACGTGAGACCATGTAAAACTGTCAGAAGAACAAAAGCGTGCGATAAAGAGACTCAAAATAACTGCGCATGCTGTTCTGAATCTTGTTTTGTAGGGAATAGATCTCAATATTGCAGGCCGATGTGTTCAAGATCGTTTTACGAAGATGACTATTGCTATTTCAGATGGTATTGCAGCAATATTTGACATTAGAGATTATTGAAGTGTCACTTTTAAGATTTATTGTTGATTTTTAAGAAGTCGTTAAAAATTATATATTAAGAAAGTGCTGTTGATAAAATATGAAGATATGATATTATTCCGCAAGTACTTCAATTAAACATTACAATACTTCACGTAGATACGTCAAAATATTGTAAAGAGACATGGTAAAGGATGGCGTAACTAAGAATTTACTTAAGTTACTGAACCTAATATAAAATGTTACCAGAATCATAACCTAAATATTTTTGACATCACTACGAAACTTAACTTCAACAGTTAAAGATGAACAGTGTTATGTGACTTATGTATATCTCAGAAATTAAAAACTTGCTTCACAACAGATTCTCCTTCACTTTTGTCATGTATAGCCATTGTATAGCTTGAAAATTAAACTTTAACAGCAAAATAAATAGTTTAAATTTTTTTTGGTTATTTCTATTTCAAAGAAACTTTCATCCCTTTTTACCCCCTTAGGGGTGTAATTTCCAAAAATCCTTCATTAGATGCCTACGTCATAAAAGGTACCTGCAGCAAAAAATCAAGTCTTACCCTAGCTGTTTAGGCTGTGTGTTGATATGTCAGCTTCTTCTTTTATATACACAGATAAAATTTAATATATTATTCTGATAACTGACGGCCAACTCTATCAACGCGCTCGCTCTTTTTCAAGTCAAATAGCAGGCGGTCTTCCACGGCTTCCACAAACTTCCGTCCTTCTTCATCATTCCCACAGATTGCTGAAAAGCGAGACGAAATATTTTACACATCAAAACTCTTTTAGCTTGGTGGTAGAGCAGTGGTTGCCGTGTGGTATGAAGCGTTGCCTGCTATTCTAGCGACGCAAGTTCAAATCCCACCAGTCTGTACCATTAAGTTTTTCTAACTTAAGTGCAGTGATTAGTCACACCACGAGCTTTACGGTGCAGGAAAACATCGTGAGGAGTCCTGCATACGTTTGAGAAGAAATTCTAGGACGGGTGTAGTGCCTAAGAGACGGCGACGGACTCACCATCTATCACGTTTGCACCGAATTATCTTCGGTGGAAAGTGGGTGTTGTAACACCTCTGCCTACCTCTTCGGGGACCCTTGTGGGAAAGTGTGAAGATATATGTCTCTTAGTTTACCGTTTAAGTCTACACAGTAAGTAGCTCCAAGTTGATGAAAAACAATGCAATGCAATCAGTTAATTATACACTACGAGGACATAGTATTGTAGGAATGCGTCTCGCGTGTCGTGAACTCGTGACGTCACGTCTGCGTACTACAGTACTACAGACTGTCGCGTGGCTGACTGCCAAACAATATAGATACGCCCGGTGTAGGGTTCGCAAGAATAGATTTTTAAATTTTAAGTTGTTTTTATTTGTTTCGAAATATCATGCGCATGATAACAGATGAAGATTCTTACAAAATAATGTGCTGAATTTTTTTCTTTCCAAGATAATTAAGATAATTAATAATTATATGATTGATCATCACGTGAATGTGGATGGGTTCAGTGTTCGAGGTAGACCTATGAAAAGATGGATGGACTGTGTGAAAGATGACATGGCCAGAAAGAAAGTGAATACAGAGATGACGGCTGATAGAGAGGGATGGAAGATAAACACATATAGCGCCGACCTCAAATAAAATGGGATTAGGACAGGAGAATGATGATGTAATATAAAAGATAAAGAAAAATATATATCTACTGAGTGACAACCCTAATCTCTTCACACTCGTTTTAAAAGACAATTCTACCAATGCATCACTCTTTATTTTGTAATAGCTAATTATCGGTATTTGCGCTCGCGCCAATAACTGCTACGAATAATCACGCTTTAAAAAGTATCAAATACGAAAACAGTCTCCTTTGTTATATTTTAATGTGCCGGAGCCCTTCTTTCTACATGCACGGAGGGTGGCCACCGGTGGTTTAAGTAAGTAAACATCTCACATACTCCGTCTGCTCCCCGAAAACAGGCAATAATATACATAATTGTTTACCCCGGTGGGAATCGAATCGGCGACGCCTAGCTTAGTCGGCTACACCAACCACTAGACCAGCGCGCTCGTATGATTAGGTCAGTGCCGGTAGCAGGAACATTATCGACAACGTATTCGAAAACGTAACTCGCGAAATGTCAAAATTGTCATACTAATTTTTAGTTCCACTTTTCACCGCCGCAGCGCGGTTCATTTTCCAATACAAAAATAGTCGAAGGCGATACGAAAACGTTGTCGACAATGTTCCTGCTACCGGCACAGTGCATAATTTTTTTTTTATTAAATAACTAGCTATTCTTTCTTATATATAATTTCATATGTCAAATACACCATAGATTAGTTATCCGGTTTTTTCTTCGTTTTTTTCTTTTCATAAGAACCTTTTCCTGACCAGAGAATAAAAAACCCAAAAAAAAATATTGTTCACGCGTGATGCCGTGACCAAGGGAAATACGGATAGGGAAATAGATAGATTGACAGCCCTACGCTAGTTGGCCACGTTACAAAAAGACACATCGCTCGTTATTTTGTAATCGCTAATTACCATGTCTTGCGCCCGCGCCAACAATCGCTACAATGTGAATTATTTAGTGATGATTGCTCTCATTTCTCTAATTTGTCTAGACACCGTCTACGTTTGGTCTGTCTGTACTCATTTAAAACAGGTAACATCCATAGTATAGTATTATAAATGCGAAAGTAACTCTGTTCGTTTATTTGTTACCTGTTCACGACTAAACGGCTGAACGAATCGTAATGAAATTTGGCAATAAGATAGATTATAGCTTGGGGAAGGGCATCGGCTATCTTTATCTAGAAACATGCGGGAGAAGCCGCAAGCAAAAAGTAGTTTTTTATATGTATGGGATAATCTAAAGTATTTCTGACGCGATCTTAAAAATTCTTTCACTAATTTAAGGCTACACATAATTAAGATATATTATCCTTAGGCTATGTTTTACCATCAAATAAATCTAATATAAATGCGAAACACTCCGCCATCCAGCCCCAACTAAGCAAAGCTTATACTATGGGAACCAGCAGCTGATACAATAGTTAAATACTTTTCTTTTTGTAAATACATACTTACAATACAGGTCCATTCATACCAAACACCCAGACGCAAGACAAACATGTTTGTCACATAAATGTTTGCCCCGGCGGGAATCGAAGCCGCGACCCTTAGCGTGACAGTAAACTAACCACCAGACCATCGGTCTCGTCGGATTGAAAGAAAATGGTATATTGAAATTGATTCTGCATTTCCTAATGACAAGTACTAATAGACGTGTCTATAGTGAAGTTCGTATATTGCAAGCCGTTGTTCCAATGATACCGCGACCGGTCTGAATATTAATGACCAAATACTGCGTCTGTCGCAATAATACTTACAGACTCGTTATGGTATAATGTTGTATTAGGCTACGAACAGTCTGGAGTTCGGAACATATTTACGCCCCAGTAAGAAATATTTTTGAGTTGTTACATTTTTCCTCTCGCTTTACTGGGAGTGATATTGCAATGGGACGGAAATAAAAAAAAATAACAGGAAGCCGGTGAAGCGCGCACTATTTGACTTGGCCAACGAGCGCGCGCGGTGTAGTGTCGGTCGTCAGATGTCAAATGCTACACAATGGCTACACATTTTTTTTTTATTATACCACTAAGGTGGCATACAAGCATACGGCCCACCTGATGGTAAGCAGTCATCGTAGCCTACAGCCGCTAGCAATACCAAGGCTATCACTAACGCGTTGGAAACGATGTTGCTGATTAGGACTCACTCTGCTATCAGCCTTACTAAGAGCGCTGTGTATCCTCGTGGAGAAGTGGCAAGCTTACTTACCTTAAGTTGGAACAATACCGATTCAGTCAAGCATCTCATATTGCCATGCCTTATCTTAAGCATTAGGCTCCCACTAGATCCAATATGTGTTGTATTTGTTACACAATACGACTGTCATTCGATCCTGCAAGTTCTGCAACCCATTTTACAGGGAAAAACGGTTACCTAGGCTAAATAAGCCAAACCAGATCCGGTGGTAGATTCTGACAATTAGAAAGTACTTATTTGTAAAGTCTAGTCAAATAAAGATCATTTTGAGAATATGAAATCACGATCCAATCTATCTTTTCGTCTAGACCTAAATTTGACGCAAGTCAATAGTGTTCGTAGCAACCAATATACAGAATATTATGTTGTAAGATAATAATCACACAGCTCAATTGATAATATCACAATGAACCCTGTGTTAAGGGCTGCATCTCATTAATTTATTTATTAACTAGCGGCCCGCCCCGGCTTCGCACGGATAGACATTTATCAAATATTGTGTCCACCCGTGCGAAGCAGGGGCGGTAAGCTAGTTTGATATATAGTCTATGTTACTCAGTGATAATTAAGCTTTCTAACGGTGAAAGAATTTTTGAAATCGGTCCAGTTGTTTCGGAGCCTATGCAATACAAACACACAACAATACAAATCTTTCCTCTTTATAATATTAGTGTAGATTAAATTGTAAACTACTCAAAACATGTTAAACTAAATTATAATCTTCATCATCATCATTATAAGGAAGAAGCAGTGGAAAGCCAAGGTCTAAGTTTCTAGCGTTAAATAAGCATAGTCCTCAAATAGAAAGGTAAAAAGGAGGTACTCGATACTGACAGACTAGTTTTTTTTTTAATTAATTACGGGTCAGCGATTGACTACGATCTGACCTGGTGGTAAGTGAAGATGTGGTCGAAGGTGGAGCTCGCTTGTCCGTTAGTAGCCTATTCACTCTAGTCTTAAAGAGTCCCAGGTTGTAGGATTCAGGGAAGTTTGAATAAAAAGATTGGTGCATGTAGAAGAAGCAAAAGATGTGTAAGTCAAGAGTGAAATGGC
Source organism: Falcaria lacertinaria (assembly GCA_951449985.1). Classification (NCBI taxonomy): domain Eukaryota; kingdom Metazoa; phylum Arthropoda; class Insecta; order Lepidoptera; family Drepanidae; genus Falcaria; species Falcaria lacertinaria. Next base: position 3,225,214 of record OX602136.1, on the reverse strand, counting down.
ACTCTATACCCCGTGAGTGTGATGGTATCTTTGTGAGTGTTTAATTTTACACGACGGACGAGCCTGCTGCTCTCGGGCTACGCACAGCCTAAACGGCTGGGGTTAGAGACTTAAAATTTTGACAGTAGGTACCTTTTATTACGTAGGCATCCACTAACAAGGGGTTTTAGGAATACATCCCCTAGGAGGGTAAAATAGGGGATGAAAGTTTGTATGAAAATTCGTCAGTTTTGAAGTAAAACGCATGAAACTTTGTATTTGGCCTTTCAGTTATACATCTAATATATAAAATTCTCGTGTCACAGTTTTCGTTGCCATACTCCTCCGAAACGGCTTGACCGATTTTGATGAAATTTTTTGTGCTTATCCAGTATCTATGAGAATCGGCCAACATCTATTTTTCATCCCCCTACATGTTAGGGGTAGTCCACCCCTAAATTTTTTTTTTTTTTTCGATTTCAAAAATTCTTTCACCTTTAGGAAGCTACATCATCACTGAGTAACATAGGCTATATATTATACTAGCTTCCCGCCCCGGCTTTGCACGGGTAGACAAAATATTTGATATAAAAGTCTACCCGTGCGAAGCCGGGGCGGGCCGCTAGTAAATAAATATATATTTGAGGATTTTTGGAAATTTCACCCCTAAGGGCGTAAAATAGAGGATGAAAGTATATATGAAAATCCGTCATTTTTGAAGTAAAATTTATGAAAATAAGTAGCAGTGGGCAAAAGCTATCATTTATATATAGGTACATGTTGTCCTCATCACTTTACCACGCGTGTGAAGCCGCGGGAAAAAGCCAGTTATCTAATAATTGTTACAAGTAATCCTCGCCTTAAGAATGTTCACGAACGACCGCCATACCCCAGTGACTAACATTACAATGACTACACAACCGACTTGTCAGTTCAAATTTCAAGTATCACGTTGTTGTAAATTATTGGTCTTGTCAAAAACATTTTGAATGCTTATTTAATGTAGGGTCGGCAACGCGCGAGTGACACATGGTGTTGCAAGCGTCCATAGGCTGCGGTAACCGCTTACCATCAGGCGGGACGTATGCTTATTTAGTATAAAAAGAAGTGGTATTTTATTTACTGTCATAGAGTGGTCAGTAACTAGCCTCTTTTTTTTATGAATCAATGATGGTAAGCGGTGACTGTAGTTTAATTGTCGACGCTTATGATACCAGGTTTTTGTACGTCAAAATTGGCAAGAAAGCATACAGCCCGCCTGATTGAACGCGGTCTTTGGATCCTATAGACTTTTGCAATTCCATCAGTATCACTAACGCGTTACATTACTAGACGAAGGGAAAGGGTTATGCGAGAGTGAAATGGCGCTATGCTCTCTTCTTCTTCTTTCTATGTATGGCAATCAATCCCTTCAGGGACTATTTTTGCCAGTGTCGAAGGTTAGAGAGTTTTCAAGACTAAAAATTTCTCGTGTTTGTCGCATTAAAATGCCTAGTGTCATGCATGCTAATGCTTATTGGAGTTTTTGGAGACAATCCACGGCAGTAGCAGATCGAACACGCCTCTAGGTCAGAGGTAACCTATTGACCAAAATGATAAATCACTTAACCCAAAAGTCGTATTACAGCATTATTTCCAATGTTCCTATAAATCAGCCACTATATTAAAATTTACTGCACATAACGACACCAGAAATACACGTTAAAGATCACTATAACACAATATACGAGACACTGGAAAAAATCTCAACCGCTCCGCCTGATTCCCGCCAAAACCTCCCACTATGCTCTCTGTCTTCGACTTGGCATGTGTAGATATGAATATATCCGTACAAGGATATATTCACTTCACAAGGACAACGTCACATAGACACCAAGCTCTTCTACTGATCAGCTTCGTCATAAACCAATATTTACCAAGCACCAATCAGTAAGAGTTGGATGAAGTTCGTTATCTCCTCGTTGTGGTAGCTCAGCTACGGCTGGGCGTGCTATCCGGTTACGTGACGAGCACATGACACGTTTGTGGTCTGTTCATGCTACGACCCAAGCCATAAGTTTTTAGTCATCATCATCATCATAATCACCTTCAGCCCACATTCACCAACCGTTGGGCATTAACCTCCACTTCGTCACGCCATGCTTTCCAGTCCTATGCTACTCTCATCCAGCCGCCTGTACAAAGAGAGTAAGGCGAAATGGGATCTCCCGTGAGTTTTCCCATTAAAATTGGCGCCGCCCGGTTGGGGACTGTAGACCTCGGTCAAATAAACCTGCTTTGAAATAGTGTTGTGTTACTGCGGTGAGTAATGTTGCCAGTGCTCCACGAGGATACGGTGCGCTAGTAGTCATGCTGCTAGCCTCATCAACAAAAGGGTTGGCAATAAATCCTAGTCAGGCAGTATTAGGATAAAGTTATGATATTATTGTGTCAATAATTATTTAATCCATTGATAACCGTGAAGCTAATAAAAGCTTTTTAATAAGGATATACGTTAAATATAACTCGAAGATTTCATTGCAGTTGTTTTTTATACCATTCAGGTTGCAAACGAGCACATGGCCCACCTGATGATAAGCGGTTACCGTAGCCTACAACGCAACACATAACCTCGTATGCAAATTAACGTGTTGGTTAGCTTGAGCTTAAAAATCTCACACGCGGCGCTTATCGCTTGCGCCGAAGTAAGCGATATGTCTGCGTGTTGGCAGCGATTTTCCCTCTCAGTTAACAAATTAAACTCGGAAGTCGCTGTGTCGTGTTCGATAATTAATAAGGATCGAATCGTCTAAAATGGCGCTTTTACAACATTGTAGCGATTTAAACATTATCAGTAAGTATGAAAGAAGCCATCCAAGGGCTCGGTGTTACTGTCTAGATCAAATTGCCATCTAGTCAATGATGGAATGGTTTTTTTTATACCACTAAGGTGGCACACAAGCTTACGGCCCACCTGATGGTAAGCAGTCACCGTAGCCTATAGGCTAGTAGCGGCTATAGCCGCTAGAAGTATCAGTGATATCACTAACGGGTTGCCAACCATTTTGTTGATGAGGACTCACTGTGCTACCAGCATTACTACTAGCCCAGCGTATCCTCGTGGAGCACTGGCAACCTTACTTACCGCAGAGACAACACTACATCAAGTAGTGTTTTTGACTGCGGTCTTCTGTAAGGTGGAGGTACAGTCCCCAGCCGGGCGGCTCCAATTTAAATGGGAAAACCCACGGAAAATCCCAAATCGCCCTATCTTTCTTTTTAAAAGCTCATGGTGTGATTAATCACTGTACTTAAGCTTAGAAAAACTCATTGGTAGAGGCCGGGATTTGAACCTGGGCCCATCAGATGACAGGCCGTTGCTTCAACCACAAGGCCACCACGGCTTTCGTAGGTAAGGAGTACTCGGAACCGGCGGGCATGTATAAACAGATTGATTAATGTAGAAGCAAAAGAGGTGTGCAAGTCAAGAGTTAAATGGCGCTCTATACACTCTTTGAATTTCGTGATAATACAGTATGTGATTATTTTTTTAATTCCTTAAATGGTTAGAAAACTGCAGTCAAATAGCACTATCTTGATGTAGTGTTGCTTCTGCTGTAAGTAAGGTTGCCAGTGCTCTACGAGGATACGCTGCGCTAGTAGTAATACTGTTAGCTCAGTGAGTCAACAACAACATGGTTAGCAACGCGTTAGTGATACCCCTGCTAATGCTAGCAGCTATAGGCTACGGTGTGACAGCTTGCTATCAGGTGGGCCGTACGCTTGTGTGCCACCTTAGTGGTATATCATGGTATTTTTTTTTTTAAATGAGGGCCGTTATGATTTGTCAACAAAAACCGCGGCAAGTATGATTTTTTGGCCTCAAATTCCCATCAATGAGGATGAGTGAAATATCTAACGCAAGTACTCGTATTCTTATACAATCCATTCTCACTTTTGACATACATGCCAGTCAAAGTCTATTTGATTTTACTGCAAAAAAATGTTACCCTACGCTGACCGTCATTTACCAAAGATGGCGTGATAGATAGATAGCTACCTCCACGCACATGGTATTGTGTTACCAATGTAACTCGATAGCAAGACACGCACGGCTTGCAATCGAGATTATCTCGTCAGCAACTCGGCCGTGTGATGTGAAGTGACGCGTGCGTCTTGTAAGATGAAAATATTAACACTCGGTGCGTGTTCGTAATGTTGAGGTATTTAGTGTTAAATTGGTGTCGTCTGTTGTTCAATATCACTAAACTAAACTAATTTGATAGGACTAAAAATTCATGCTATTCCTTTTTCATGTGCGGGGTTAAATAAGGATGACAATACTTTAAGTCTTGTCAAATTAGTTTAGCTCAATCAAAATAAAAAATCTAAATCAATAAATCAGTTTTCCGTTTAGGCCCTAATAAGGCACTTATGAAGGTCTAAATTACCACCGGCTCGGAAAAAAAGCCACCTGAGAAGAACCGGCAACAAACTCAGTGCTCTGTCTTTTTTTCGTGTAACAATCTAGATATAACAATTTGTAACAAATTAATGATTTTTTACAACATAATTACCACCATAATAAAATACCTGTAGACTGTGACTTCGTTCGCATAAATTTTGGATCAGATTTAAAATACTGCGAGAATGTACTGTAAGGCTTGAAATTAAATATTATTTGAAAAGGATAAATAATTATATAATTTGAATATACAATGCAATTTGATTGTATTTAGATATTGTTTTTTCTATGCAGTCTGAAATTGTATTCGGCGACGAATAGTCGCAAAAATAAATAAGAAATAATATAATATCAGTTTTTTGTTGTAAAAGTTAATCCGCTCACACTCAATGATATTATTGTTATAATTCTTGACAGCTTTTCAATAGAACGTGATCAGACGTTTTGACGTGATTTCATAACGAACACCAACACAACTCCAAGCACAATAAGTCACTAGTTTATCCTTGAAGGTAGCAATTTTGTCACAACATTTTTGTTATTCTTTTTTCCACAACGAGGAGATAAGACGAGCAACTCGGTCGTTTGATGGTAAGCGTCAGGTCGCGTCCAAATATGCAGTTCCATCCTTTAATCGTAAAGCTCATGGGTGGAACCTCGTGGCTGCACTGCACTCGTCACTTCGAAGCTTAAAATGTTGCAGTTTTAATAAAGGTTATCTACATAAAGATCACATGTGGTCTCTTGTAGGTACCTGGTGAAATTTCTTTACTTAAATTCCGTCAGCAAATTCCTTCCACATGATTACCTATTACGATGTAAGTCTATAAGAAATGGTTCGAACAAAAAGTACAAAACACCGACATGATACAAAATGACAGACGCGTCCAACCGTGTCTTCTAAACTGACTTATTAATATAACATAGTACATAATATGTATATTATAACATGACGAACATGCTATATGATATCAACCGTGATGGGCTTACTGCGAGTTCTCGAATTGATTAGAGTTCCGATCGTAAAGAATGAATAACCTCGACACGCACTCACTTCAATAAAATGCACGATAGATTTATGTATTGAGAGACTATCTATTAAAGTAGTATTTTTGGATCTGTTCAAGTAAAAATATGTGCTACTGAAAATAAGATTTTTGTTTTAAAAATAAAAGGAAATACAATTAAAAATAGTTATTCAGTTCAGGCCCTAAAAAGGCAGTTGCATTATCAAAGTCAAGTGGCTTCCCAGATGGCATTTTTTCCGTTTCGGTGGTAAAGCAGCAATAAGTGCCTCATTAGGCCTAAAACCGAATAAACAATTTAAAATTTTCATCAATCAATGCAATTAAAGTGGCAGTGGCTGACACTCTTCCTTCTAGACCGCCCCCCCCCGCAATTTTTTTTTATACCACTAAGGTGGCAAAAAAGCTTACGGCCCACCTGATGGTAAGCAGTCACCGTAGCCTATAGCCGCTAGCAATACCAGGGGTATCACTACCGAGCCTATGTTTCGTCTCCCTTTCACCTTTTTCTGTACCCTAAGGTTGTCTGGAAGAGATCGCTCTAGCGATAACTGTCTGTTGTCCTCACTACTCTGTATCTGCCTATTTCTGTGACATGTAATTCTACTATGTGGTGTGCAATAAAGTGTATTCGTATGGTTTTGTATTGTACAGAGTTGCCAACCCTGTTGTTGATGAGGACTCACTGTGCTAGCAGCACTACTACTACTACTGTATACAAAAAATGAGGCCAAATTACTTGTGTGCCCAAGGACCCCGGCCTGCCTTAACACGGCATTGGTCAGTGACACTATTATTATTTGATTTCTAATAGGCCCTTAGTAGGGGCTTGTCAAAGCATCCATCACTTTGTCAAAACCAATTCTGTGAATAAACAATATTCTTTTCTCAACTATTGTTTTACTGCCAGCATCCACGTTAACCAACTATCTGCTAAATCTAAATTAACCAAAATAGACCATTATCCGCAACAATAATAAAATTAATTGGTTTAGTGGCCTATAAAAATCCAGCACACAATCGAACCTACTACCATGAAAGCATTAACCTCCTAATTATTGACGGGTCTTAATCACTAGGTACATGGTAAGAAGGGAGAGGGTCGTTGACCCCGAGGGGTGGTTCGGGAGGGGATGAAAGGGCGGAGTTTCAGACTTGAGTGTAGTGCGGGAGAACTCTTTGAGAGGGGAAAAGCTGCATATCAAATAACAGTAAGTAGACTTAATTTTTAATAACGGTTATTTTAGCTGCTATTGGTGTCGATTCTGTTGTTCAAAATTACAAAACTTTACTAATTTGACAGGTCTAAAAGTCATGCTATCTCTTTCTTACGAGCGGGGGTAAATAAGGATGGCAACATCTTTAGACCTGTCAAATTAGTTAAGTTTAGTAATTTTGATCAACAGAATTGGCACCATCTATATTTGTATTAATGTGTACATACGAGATGCTTACAGAATTTATTTTGCCCAAGCTATAGATAAACATAGGTGTCGATTCTGTTGTACTAATTTGTGCAGCTAAACTAATTTGACACTTAAAGTGTTTCCATCCTTATTTAACGCCGCACACGAGCAAGGGATGGCAAGACTTTTAGTCTTGTCAAATTAGGTACTGTAACCGCTTACCATCAGGCGCGCTGTATGCATATTCACGTGTCACAGTGTTTGTCTGAAAACTCCTCCGAAACGGCTTGAGCGATACTTATGTTTTTTTTTGTGCGTATTTGGGATCTGGATTTTTCTCTGAAAACCACGCGAGCGTAATCGCTGATATAACATAAATTAATATTAATTTTATTCTAGTACTAGCTGCCCGCCCCGGCTTCGCAAATACCGGGTAGACATTAATCAAATATTTTGACTACCCGTGCAAACCCGGGGCGGGCAGCTAGTATAAAAATATATAGCTTGTGATACTCAGTGATAATGTAGCTTTCTAACGGTGAAAGAATTTTTGAAATCGGTCCAGTAGTTTTGGATTCTATTTGATACAAACAAACACAAATACAAATCTTTCCTCTTTATAATATTAGTATAGATTATTTGTATGTAAATAGGCTAGCCGAATATTGTATGAAATCACGGATTTTTGCCTAAATTTACGAAAGTCAGCATCATCCAAATACGCTAGTCTTTGAGACAATCTCAAAGACAGACTAACCTAAAAAAACCCTTGGTATTTGATTGACGATTAAAGTTCTCAAGAATTTGTAATGAAAATTTCTTAAAGAAATCTCGTATGAAACCGCGCCACGAACGTTAGGATTGAAAAGATACAGCTAATAATATCATGAGCATGATTGATGTATTAGGACAGGAGCCACCAAATGGCGGACCGCAGACCTATTTTGTGCGGACCTCGTGTGAACAGTACAATCTAAGTTCTAACAGAAACGTAATCTTAAAGATTAAATTTCGATTATAAATTAATTAATAATAAACTTGTATTATTCAATACATAATAAAAAACAGCCCGCACTTTATTTTCGCTATAAACATAATACTTTTAAAAGAAAGGCAGGGCGAATTGGGATCTCCCGTGGGCTTTAATATTCAATACCTCCACCTTACAGAAGACCGCAGTGAAATAACCCTATTTTGATGTAGTGTTGTGTTTCTGCGGTGAGTAAGGTTGCCAGTGCTCCATGAGGATACGCTGGGCTAGCAGTAACTCGTTAGTGATATCCCTGGTGTTGCTAGCAGCTATAGGCTACGGTGTCTGTTTACCATCAGGTTGGCTTGAGTGCCACCTAAGGGGTATATAAAAAAATGGCGTCTTAACAAATTAAATGCACATTACATACGGAGGGAACTCACTTTATTTGATCACCCCTAATTGTTTACCAAACGGACCGCGGTGACATATGACCTACATAGTATAAAACAAAGTCCCTGCCCGCTGTCTGTCTGTCCCTATGTGTGCTTAGACCTTTAAAACTACGCAACGGATTTTGATGCGGTTATTTTAATAGATAGAGTGATTCAATAGGAAGGCGAAGGTGTATACGTGAATTCATTTGAGTTTTGTAGGTATTCAACGTATATGGCTAACGTAACGTTGGCCGTGCGCAGCCGGGACGGGTCGCTAGTTATTTTAATAAACGGCCACAAATTAGAGTTATTGGTGATCCCTGCATTAGTAGGTGCTATTAGCAATGGATAAAAGTTGTACAGCCCCGCTACAGACGGCCAGAAGTTTGTTAATTAATTCAGCGAATCGCTTTAGCAGATCGATCTCTATAAATAGGTCTAGCCCAGATTTTTATCCAACTGCGCAGGACAAAAATGAAGTAGGCGCTAATTTATCAAACTCACCAGTAAAAGCTTTCGTGGATTCTGTGAATGTTTAAATAGATTCTCCTAAAATAATACAAATTATCGTTTTGATTTATTTGACCACTGGTCTAGTGGTTAGTACACCTGACTGCTACGCTAGAGGTTGCGGGTTCGATTCCCGCCGGGCAAACATTTATATAACCACTAGACCAGAGATCTCGTCAAGATAGATTATATCCTGGGGATACATAGGCTACTTTTGTCTTTAAACAAATGCAGACGAAGCCGCGGTAAGCAGTTAGTGTTATATAATATTACACGTTGAATCCCAACACTGTTTGGATTAGGCTAGGAGTAGGCTGGATAAATAAACGTGGTCGCATCGCGAAACAAACGGAATACAGCAAAAATAAACGGTTATTTCGGGAATATTTTCATTTATCCCTTTCTTTTTCAGCGCAAAGCCTTAAAATATCCCAACCGGAGTCCCTTCCCTTTCAGGGCTTCTTCGGGAAATGAGGACAAAATGAACAATATTTTTTCATTGTATCAATTCTCGTAAATGACAGCGTTTCATCAAAAAAGTTTATTAAGGGTCCGTGGTAGGGGCTTAAAATGGCTTTTCAACATTATATAATTACTCATAATTGGATAATTGGTATGCCACATTGTTTAAGCAATAAAATTCTTGAAAAACAGCGAAAAAACAATTTCAAAAGACCCGGGTAGCCTTGTGGTGTGAAGCGTTGCCTGCTATTCTAGCGACGCAAGTTCGAATCCCACCGGTCTGTACCAATGAGTTTTTCTAACTTAAGTGCAGTGATTATTCACAGCACGAGCTTAACGGTGAAGGAAAAAATAGTTAGGAAACCTGCATACGTCTGAGAAGATATTATTCAAGGACGTATGTAGTGCCTAAGAGACAGCGATGGACTAGCAATGATTAAAAAAAATAAAATAAAAAGAGCATCATAGCAGTTCTTATCCCACAATCGTTTACAAATAAGTCATCGACTTCTTAAGATACTATATCTCTACTAGATCTCTTATTCACAATACCTGTCTATTCCAAACAGATTAAACTATTTACAAAGAACAGGACATGTCCTATCTACTCATAGATAAAAGATCTGACCCAAACCTGAAACATGCGGGAGCGTGCCAAGAATGCTGGCAGCATTGCCACGCTGGATAGCAATGCTGATTCTCCGAGCGAGATATGTTCCAACACGCATTACATAAATTTCGTAGAATTATATTAACACTAGCGGCCCGCCCCGGCTTCGCACGGGTAGACATTTATATCAAATATTTTGTCTACCCGTGCAAAGCCGGGGCGGGCAGCTAGTATAATATATAGCCTATGTTACTCAGTGATGATGTAGCTTTCTAACGGTGAAAGAATTTTTAAAATCGGTATAAAAAAAAAAAAAATTAGGGGTGGACTACCCCTAACATTTAGGGGGATGAAAAATAGATGTTGGCCGATTCTCATAGATACCGGATAAGCACAAAAAATTTCATCAAAATCGGTCAAGCCGTTTCGGAGGAGTATGGCTACGAAAACTGTGACACGAGAATTTTATATATTAGATACGGAACCAGCTTTCAACAATTCCATTCTCACTTGCCATCTGTTTATTTCAATACGCTAGTAATAAATACGGTTTTCATTGAAGGAAACAGACACGGCTTCTGTATTCAGAAGACTGTTTTGTATAAAACATTTTTTCCATACAATTTACATACAAATATACTTATTACAGCACACTTCGAAACAAGTACCTACCTACAAGACAAAGCGGCATTCACTGTTGCGACTTTTTTGGAGAAATACGTTTCTAAATAAGTATTAGAACTTTTTAGCCTTAGTTAGAACAACTTTCGACTGCGTATTCGTATCGCCTTCGACTATTTTTGTATGAGAAAATGAACAGCGCTGCACCGGTAAAAAGTGGAACTAAAAATTCGTATGAAAACGTTGACTTTTGGGAGTTTTTTAACTTCACGCCTTCCTACAAGGGTCTTAACTAGACTTTGTGTTTAGATAATTTTGCCAATGTGTGTCAAAAACTAAATATTTAACTTATATATGAATCCAAGTTGAGGTAAATTAAAAAGGATAAAGAAAGTCTCATTTACCCATATTATTTTTTTCGTGATTATTAATTGATTATGGAGAGTCAGCCCGTGACCACGGCCGATGCAACTCGATCGAAACGTCGGGAGGTAAATCAACAATTTAATATCGCGTATAAGATCCGTTTTCATGTCATTACTATGTAACTATGGAGAAATATTTTTATTTTGCGTTATTACCTAGTACTTTCTTCCTGTACTTTTTAATTTGTACTTTTTATATAATGTCCGGTGCAATAGGTACTTACTTAGGTTAGTTGTAATTGCCTCTAATTAAGTGAGCACTAGGCATGTTTTTAAATTGTTATTATATTTATGTTTCTTGTGTGTCACTTGTTGGTGAACCTATTATATAAATAAAAAAACCGGCGTCGGCGTTACTCGCGCCGTCCCATCGACCTTTTTATTTGATCTGTGCCGGTAGCAGGAACATTGTCGACAACGTATTCGAAAACGTAACTCGCGAAATGTCAAAATTGTCATACTAATTTTTAGTTCCACTTTTCTCCGCCGCAGCGCTGTTCATTTTCCAATACAAAAATAGTCGAAGGCGATATGAAAACGTTGTCAACAAAGTTCCTGCTGCCGGCACTGAGCCTTTGAGTTTGTAGTACACGAAAGTCGTGCGTCTCAGTCGCACACTCCTGCAGCAACCTCCACGTTTCCTGTGAAAATGGAATGAGTTTCTGCAAGAGATAACCTGTGCAGGAAATTGAGTTGGTATGAGTTGCTTTGAGCGTCCTGTCTCTAAGCAGAAAGTGTCTCTGTTTCAACACTGTCTGGATTAATGTAAAATATATTTTAATTCCATTATTATGTGTAGACTGACGAAGGTTTATGTTGGGTGTCTTGAATACACAGGATGATGCAGTTGGTAAAATAAATTAAATGTAAGCGTTAGAATTATCATTATCTAGTTTTAAAGTCACTAATCTAGCGTACAGACGACGACGGGAAGCGGCTTTGTTTCATACTATTTAAAGATTTAATAACACTACTAGATGTAGTGTTGTGTTGCTGCGGTAAGTAAGGTTGCCAGTGCTCCACGAGGATACGCTGGGCTAGTAGTAATGCTAGCACAGCGAGTCCTCATCAACAACAGGGTTGGCAACTCGTTAGTGATATCTCTAGTATTGCTAACGGTGACTGCTTTCCATCAGGAGGGTCGTATGCTTGTGTGCCACCTTAGAGGTATAAAAAAGACTTAGTTCATAAATTACAAGTCGAGTTGTCAACACTAAGGCAAAGCAACTTAGAATTGCAAAGTTAACACTTATGCAAGCAGAATTACTGCACGTAACTGCAATAAAATTGATCCCTCTTGAATATTACAAACACAATTGACCACCTAGTACGTATTAAGTGTTATGAGACAGATAGCAACAGGGAAAATAAGCTGTTGCTGTCAGGAGCTTACTATATAGTAATGACATGAAAACGGATCTTATACGACGTTTCGACCGAGTTGCATCGGCCGTGGTCATAGGCTGACTGTGTCAAAACATGTCAGCCCGTGACCACGGCCGATGCAACTCGATCGAAACCTCGGGAGGTAAATAAACAATTTAATATCGCGTATAAGACCAGTTTTCATGTCATTACTATGTGTTTTAATCGCGAAAGTTTAAAAAACAGGAGCTTACTAGTTTGATATCGATGTCGATTGCGTTACAAAATCTCTATCCCTTTCTCATGTGTCATATGCGGGGTTAAATAAGGATGGCAATACTTTAAGTTCTGTCAAATTAGTGTACTTTATTGATTTTTGTACAACATAATCGACACCATTAGGTACCAAAAATAGATTATATGTCTTATTCTATCGCATTCAAGGCAGCTAGTCAAATGATAAAAAAATGGGGATGCTTTCCCTTTGAGCACTACTCGTGTGTGTATATTGACAGTCGCGTAACGGACGGCGCTGGACTTATATTTTCAGTTATCTGTTGTCATTTAAAGCAAAAATAAACAGTTTTTCTATATTAGGCAAACATCTGTATTAGTTAAAAATATGTTTAGCAAAATGTATAACATTTCGCTTTGTTTAGTTTTTAGTAAAACATTGGTGTCGATTCTGTTGTTCAAAATTACTGAACTTAACTAATTTGACCGGCCTAAAATTCTTGCTATCCCTTTCTCATGTGCGGGGTTGAATATGCATGACAATATTTTTAGACCTGTTAAGTCTAGTAATTTTGAACAACAGAATTGCCACCATTGTGTCTTGTCGCAAAGATTTTTAATGTACCTAAGTGATGAGACGAAATCGCTACTCTAATATCAACCGTCACACCCGTTCATAACTTCATACAACAGATACAGTTCCACCCTAGAGCTTTAATCGTAAAGTCCCGCGTGGCTGCACTGCGCTCGTCACCTCGACACCTCAGTTCATAAATCTTCTTTGCACAGTAATGTCGCTAGCTACAGTTCCCTAAACCAATACCTGTAGCCATGCTTACTATCTATAACCGTTAACGCTATAGCAACGAAAGAAATGTATGGAAATTAAAAACATGACCACGTGACATAACGTAAGTTTTTAATTCCCATACCATTCCTTTGTTTTCTATAGCGCTAACGACTGAAGATAGTACACGGCTAAGCCTGAACATATTACAGAATATCTAAAAGTATACTCATCTTTTCACAGTTTTGTTTAGAGAAATATGCTTGTCGCTAGGCGGTCGTAAGTTTCGTAATAAATTCACTGAAAATTACATTGAATGACAGCCAATTTGTGACCGTTTTCAAGTGAGTCACATAACGTAGGGCATGAAAGTTTAATGGAGTTTCTTGGTATTCTTTCAGGAGTTATTAAAGTGCAGACAGCAGTCTAGGAATGTTAGATTTGGCTACAATAAAATTTATTTTTCCTACACTTATTTTTTGTACTAATTATAATGTTTGGACTTGATCACACAGCGCCATCTGACCCCAAACTAAGCAAAGCTTGTACTATCGGAACCAGCAGCTGATATCCGACTAATATTATAAATGCGAAAGCTCGTGAGTATGGATGTATGTTACTCTTTGTTATGATGTTTGGAACCTGGAACATGTCAACGGTAGGCGGTTACTCAGCCACATGGCCATCACGACCGTTTTGATGAATAAATTATTATGCTCAATTAAAAACAATTATAATGAAAATGACCTACAATTATAAAAATATACTGTGGATATTTTCCTTATAATGAGTATAATAGTTGACCAAATGTTTGTTCCCATATTTTCCTAATTAAAAAAAAGACAGGTATTTTTTAATTATACCTTTTGATAAGTAGCGCAATATTTTTATTATATAAACCTGGAGAACACTGAGGACATCCGTGCTTGTTTTTCATTTAATTGTTTAGGAAATTAACTGAAACTATCTGCGAAGTTAATCAATCTTAGCTATGGCTGGTAATTGGATGGATCTACCGAATCTCTTCTGTGTCTTAAAGAACACACTAAGCCTGATCCAGATATCAAATTATATGTTTTAAGTGATCGTTACTTGTCTGTCAGACGCGGTAAACCCGGGTAACCGATTTTCCCTGTTTTTGAGAAAACAGAAAATTTTGGGTTCCAATGGGACGGCAGTAAAGCGGTAACTCTGCAGCGGATTAACGAAAAATAAAACCCATGAAGTTGTGAACGTAATTAATTGAAAGCGTACGAAGTCGCGGGCACAGTTAGTATAAATATATGATTTGGATATATATAAACGAAAATTGCTGGTGAAAATTAAGTTCTAAAATTTATGTAGCAGCCTATAAGACAGGTTAATTGTAGGTGCTAATGTTAGTGGAATTTATTTTGTACAATTTGATGAAATTGTGTATGTTTTATGTGTTATATATGGTTACCTATTGTGGAACTGAATTAAACTATTATTATTATTATTATTATTATTATAAGACTTGACAATGAAAACGCCATAGAAAAATGATATGTTTTTTTTCTTCCGCGATCTGCAGACATAGTCATGACATGAAAACGGGAACAATTCAATATCGCGTAATATGTAATTAGAATGATATGTTATCACTAGTGATAATCCTCTATCAGTTTGTTGGTTGAATTGGCACTAGTATACTGAAGTACAGCCTATACTGAAGCACTAACCTTATCCACTGATGCTTAACTTGGCACTACGATTGATCTTCACAGAACTATGTCAAAGTTTGAAATAGTTCGTAATACGATTAATCTTTCAAAGGCTAGAACTATGTTATAGATTAAATTGGCGCGTTTAGAATTATTCCTAATCTTTAATTAAAAGCGTTCCTTGACGATAATAACAGAGTAGATCTTGCATAATAAAGCTGAAAATGTCGACACTGGAAATATAAGGAGGATGTAAATGTGTCTTAAACAACATTTATCTACGCTTTAATTTAGCTCACTACGTATAAAAACATACTGTAGGTAATCGAGCCGTTAGGTCACGTTCCAATTTTTTTATACCACTAAGGTGGCAAACGAGCATATGGCCCACCTGATGGTAAGCGGTCACCGTAGCCTATGGACGCTTGCAACACCAGGGGTATCACTCGCGCGTTGCTGACCCTAATAAACGTAAGGTCAAAAAATATTTAAATTAATATTCATTACAGAAATACGTATACAAAAATCATCACGCCGAATCCCATTCGGGGTAGCCAAAGAGTATAGAGCGCCATTTCACTTGACTTACACACCTCTTTTTCTCATTCCTTCACCTTTCATTATTATTCACTACTAGCGGCCCGCTGCGGCTTTGCACGGGAAGACATTTATCAAATATGTTGTCTACCCGTTTATAGGCATTTAAAAAAAAAAAACTCTACGTTGAACCATTATCGTACTTCAAGGAATCTTCTATATATATAAAAATCAAATGCTGTTCGTTAGTCTCGCTAAAACTCGAGAACGGCTGAACCGATTTGGCTAATTTTAGTCTTGAAATATTCGTGAAATTCAGGGAAGGTTTAAACGGTGAAAAAATATGGAAAAATTGCGAGTAAAACACTAAAAAGAAGAACTGTCTGGAAGAGATCACATGTTGTGATAAGGCCGCCAATTGTACCGATTTATAATGTATTTTATGTTCTTCAGTTATTGATTTTGGTGTACAATAAAGAGTTATCTATCTATCTATCTATCTAAAAACGACAAATTTATTTTCCCATACAAACTTTTCTTACCTGTCAAACATTTGATGAATGGTGATAAGAAGTTCACCGGGTCATCTATATTTGATAAATGTCTACCCGTGCAAAGCCGTGGCGAGCCACTAGTATTTTATAAAATGGTTCAGCGAAATCGGTTCAGCTGCTCTCGAGATTTGCGCTTAGCAAACCATTCAGCGATTCTTAGTAGATTATTGAGCTTCTCAACTTCCTATCAAATAAAAATAAATTCAAACTCAAAATATTTTTTATTTGACTATACTACAAACCGAATGTACCATCGGATTCGGAAGGTCGTTTTTTGCTGAGAATCCGCCAATAAACTCAGCAATTAAGTACTCCTTTTTTTTCATGGTATGTATTATCGACACGTTGGATATGATTTTTATGTTACCTACTTCGTGTGACAGCGGTCACTGTCGGCCATACTTCGCTTCTCACGGTTATAGATACGCGTTAAATATCTAAATACGAAAAATAATTAACAGAAATTATTAAGCTTATTTCCGTGGTGGTAGTGCAGTGGTGTGTCGTTGGGATGTCATTTGCAGACTGCCAAAAGAGTGTACAGAATCAATCAAAAATCATTTATTCAGTTTAGGCCCTAATAAGGCACTTATGAAGGTCTAAATTACCACCGGTTCGGAAAAAAAGCCACCTGAGAATAACAGAGCACCACTGTGTCGTTCGTATGGCAACCCACCGCAGCTCGTATAGAGCATCCTGCATCGACCGTCTTGATTGGTTTGTTTACAGTAAACGTCATAACATGGATTCCATTTTGTGAAGGTTGCCAGTAGACACATTTTTTGTTCCGTTTCTATACTTCTTTGCTAATCTATACGTCGGCTCATCATGCCAGGGCGAATGTAATTATAAAGTATTAGCGGCCCGCCCCGGCTTCGCACGGGTAGACATTAATCATAATATATTTTGTCTACCCGTGCGAAGCCGGGGCGGGCAGCTAGTAAGTAATTTTCTGCTATAAACCTCACGGAGCCCGAGACCTTTCCAACGAATGCAAAACCGTGGAAATCGGTTCGTGCGTTCTGGAGTTATAGCGTCAGGAAGGAAAACCCGACTTATTTTTATATAGTAGAAGATATTTTGTCTACCCGTGCGAAGCCGGGGCGGGCAGCTAGTGTAATATATAGCCTATGCTACTCAGTGATAATGTAGCTTTCTAACGGTGAAAGAACTATTGAAATCGGTCCAGTAGTTTCGGAGCCTGAATATGCGGGTGCATTCGCGTCATACTTGTGAACAGGTGCTGCTTGCGGGGGCTGGTCATCTCAAGCCTAGTGTCTTGCCTATATTGATTAATTTATACTGTATTGTTTTCCCTGGTTTCGCAATTCAAGCGTTGCAACGGTGGTATTTTTAATAACTCCTTAATTCCGTTAGAATGTAGTATGATCAATATTGTAAACAAACTTAGCTATAGAATATATATATTAAGTTCAGTCTGATGAATTAACCATATGAATCACATAGACAACTTTACTTCTGCTTGAATAAACATTTCACATATTTTGTTTTAAACGGGCTTTAGTATGTCATGCTCACTAAACTGCCTTTTCTTGCGGCGGCGTCCGAAAGACGGGTCGCTTACTTCCCTCCATAATGGTTGAAGAGGGCGATGGCTGCATTCGCGTCATACTTGTGAACAGGTGCTGCTTGTGGAGGCTGGTCATCAAGCCTTTTTATGAACTACTAGCATACATCTTAAATTCAAGCGTTATATACTTGTCTATGTGTTAATATTATTTTTTAGTGTTATCAATTGGTTTTATATATTCATTTGTGAAATAAGTATCCATGTTAAGTTAGTATTTGAAATGTAAACTTTATGTAATTCTTTTGGTTTTTAAAAGAGTAATTGCTGAGTTTCTTGCCGGATTCATCTCAGCAAAACCGACCTTCCGAATCCGGTGGTAGATTCTGACGATTTGAAAGTGCTTGCCTGTAAAGTCTAGTCAAATAAAGATCTTTTTGAGTTTGAGTTTGAAGTCGCGGGGAAACATTACTTATAAAGTGGCGCTATATGTGTCAAAACGAATTATTTATCAAAATGATACATAAAGATCATACAGTATTATAATGTGCCCTATCTTAAAGGCAGAGATAAGTTTAGAAAATCGTTTTGTGATCGCATCGTCTACGTTAAGCGTACGATCAATATCGATTCGCTATGACTCGACAATCTGGGCGAGTCGATTATGAATATTGTATAGACTCGATGTATCGATTTCGCTGCCTTACCCGGAAACAGTAGATATTTCAAATGAATGCTCTATATTAATCACATTATTTTGGCTATTTTGAAGTTGGTTTTATTCATGTATATATTCGTGACATTCAGCAAACATAGGCATAGCATGTATAGGTTATATTATCTACAAAATCGATTATATATTAAAGAAACTAGAAGGCAATATGATCTTTATTACTCAAGTAACGAACGTTATGGGTATTACAAATTTGAATTAAGCAGCCAACCCATTAGTATTTTTTAAGTAGGTACTACTAAGTTGGATAACTATAATTTGTCCCACCTGAGTGCAAGTGGTTACCGTACGAGTAACATAACGAGTAACCAGTCCATTCACAATATTTAAGAACCGTAGTAACGCTGTATAACATAACCCCCAAAAAAAATCACTCATGTGTAAACCCTATTTTAGGAAAATTAAAGAGTAAACTACGCAGAATGTTCCTACATTTCTACCTAATTAAAGGAACGGAAGATTTGAAATTGCCAACATATTTTTTTTCTAACTGTTGTTTGAAGCCAGTACTTGAGTATATTGACATCCTTGTATTGAAGTAGCAAACATTTATGAATGAAAAATAGAAAAAATATTAAAGTAGACAATTATTAGGTAAAATAGGTACGTAGGCAATTTCCGGGAATTTTGTAGCAGGTTATATATCACGCGCGTTACCGACCCTGCAAATAAAACTCATGAATGTGTTTCTAGAATGGCGACGCAATAAGAAAAGCATTAAAAATCTAAAAGAAGATCGTAAATAACTAGAGGGCGTGGCGACTCGGCCGAGGCGGCCCAAGTCTTAATGTCCCAATGTTGGACTTGAGGAATATCTAAAATTGGATTTTAAAAATAATTTAATGTCGGAAAGATGGGCCGATGAAGAGAAAAGAGAGGAAGGACGAAATGGGATCTCCCATGGGTTTTCCCATAAAAATTGAGGCCGGCTGGGGATTATACCTACCTTCACTTTATCATGTCAGACCATACCGCATAACATATCAGACCGCAGTCAGGTAACACTACTTTGATGTAGTGTTGTGTTTCTGCGGTAAGGTTGCCAGTGCTCCACGAGGATACGCTGCGCTAGTAGTAATGCTAGCACAGTGAGTCCTCATCAACAACAGGGTTGGGAAAGCGTTAGTAATATGCCTGGTATTGCTAGCGACTATAGGCTACGATGACTGCTTACCATCAGGTGGGCCGTATGCTGGTGTGCCACCATAGTGGTATGTGGCTCGTAAAAATGATTCAGTAGTAAAATATAGAAAATCGTGAAAATGAAAATGTTTAATTATTTAATTAGATTTAAAACGAAACTATACACTTTAACTATTTAATATTATTTACGGAGTAGGTAAACACTGATAAAATAATTATTGTAATCTACTGTGGCAAAAGTTCAGTAGAAAAAAACCGGTAGAAATTTACACAGAGATAAAGCCTAACTTTACAACATTGGTACGGAACACAGTGAAAGCTGAAATGTGATTGAAATAGCCCGGCCAAGTTAACGTTGCCCGGGCTAAATTGACCGCCAGACAGACAGGCCTATTAAGTATTCTTTGTTGAGTGCTATCTGCTAAGTGTATGTATCACAATAAAAAGTAGGTATGGAGGCTGAAAATAGTACCATGATTATAGCTTGTTTCAGTGTAAATAGTTCATGACTATAAAATTACTTCTTCTATTTAAGAGTTTTACTCTTGTCGGTGCAGCCGATGTATTTCCCTCCACTTCTGCCTGTCCAGTGCTACTTCTTTGACAAAATTTGATAAAATTACTGCATCATCATAAATATAAAGAGGAAAGATTTGTATTTTTGTGTGTGTGTGTGTATGTTTGTATTGAATAGGCTCCGAAACTACTGGACCGATTTCGAAAATTCTTTCATCGTTAAACATCTATATTATCGTCAGTTTTTTTTTGTTACAAATTGTTATATCATGATTATTACATGAAAAAAAAAGACAGATCACTGAGTTTTTTGCCGGTTCTTCTCAGGTGGCTTTTTTTCCGAACCGGTGGTAATTTAGACCTTCATAAGTGCCTTATTAGGGCCTTAACTGAATAAATGATTTTTGATGTTGATTTTGAGTAGCATAGGCTATATGTTATATTGATACGCGGGAGAAGTCGCGGAGAAACAGCTATACTAAATTTTTAAAACACCCGAATCGAAATCCTCTATAATTGTAGCTAAGATACTCTCTATTCAGTCATCTTTGAGACTTTTTTTCATCAAAACCGTTTTGATGTAGTAAAAACGTTCAAAATGATCTTTGTGAAGGAAAAAACTAAATGATTAAATTTACTGACAAATAAATTGTCAATTTTATTGTATCCAAAGAACTCAAATGAAATTATAGTATTTTCGTTAACAAGAATATTGGTAGAAATTGATAAGAATTAATAAAAATATCGAAGCTGATAATTTATGACGATAAGTGAAGATGATATGTTTAAAATAATTATTTTATTATTAATAAAAAGAAAATATATAGAAATGTTCTTTGATTTAATATAATATGATCTGGTGAAGCAATGAGTGAGTAGGTACACTGAAAATAATATTTGAGATCTTCACAAGGCCTCTGACCTATCGGTTATTAAATAAATAAATAGAATTAAACGTTAGCAGTCGGTACTTAACCTCCCAACTCAGGTGAATATCAAGATTAAGCCTTATACAATAATTCTAGTCTAGACATTTATTAAGTTGTCTGGATTCTGACAGATTTACCAGCTATGATAGTTTGAAAACGGTAAAATCAAATTGTTTTTTCTATCATCATTTATTAAGACGTGGTGGCCTTGTGGTTGAAGCAACGGCCTTTCATCCGATGGGCCCAGGTTCAAATCCCGGTCCGGTACCAATGAGTTTTCCTAAGCTTAAGTACAGTGATTAATCACACTATGAGCTAAAAAAGAGAGGTAGGGCGAATTGGGATCTCCCGTGTGTTTTCCTATTTTAATTGGAGCCGCCCGACTGGGGACTGTACCTCCACCTTACAGAAGACCGCAGTCAAATAACACTACATACCTTTGATTTAGTGTTGTGTTTCTGCGGTAAATAAGGTTGCCAGTGCTCCACGAGGATACGCTTGGCTAGTAGTAATGCTGCTAGCACAGTGACTTCTCATCAACAACAGGGTTGGCAACTCGTTAGTGATATCCCCTGGTATTGCTAGCGGCTATAGGCTACGGTGACTGCTTACCACCAGGTGGGCCGTATGCTTGTGTGCCACTTAACGGTAAAATAAAACGGACGGGTCACAAATTATTGTTGAGTTTTTAAAATTTGCATGTAGGAATATATTTATATACGAATTTACAGTCTTTCATTTTGACGTGTAAATATAGTGGGCTACATTTCTGGCACGTTGTGTATATGGGCGATCCCTGCGTGTATAAACTACGAAAATATAAGCTGGATAAATCGAAAGATATCCCTCAATAGGTTTATAACAGTCTTAATTTTACTACTAACTTTTGGATATAACACACAGCTTAAAGTCAATATATAGCCTGTGTTTTTTGTTGGATTGTGTTGTTATTGATACATACATACATATCATTATGCCGAGGCGTTTCACTCTTTACTTGCACACCTCTTTCGCTTCTTCGACATTCACCAATCTCTTCAAATACACCCTCACTATATATCTACACTCTATACCTTTCCATTATTGAGTACTTTGTATTAAGTATATCATACGGTACTTTTAATTAAACAGCCCGTGTAACACGTGTCCTATCTTCGAACCATTTATCAGATAGAAGATAAATCTTCGGATGTTTTCCCCCGGTATCCACTAACAGTTGTCTGGCGTAAGAGTTACAACAGTGCGTAATTTTATTCTGTCTGGTTCCAACACGCAAATAGATGGGCTAATGCGAGAAATTATGTGGAAAATATTTGTAGATGCCTTCTTTTACATTAAACTCGCTACGTGATCTACTTTGGGGTTAAACGCAACGCAAAGAGGTAGGTATCTTTTGTGAAGAATTGTTTGAAATGATGACTAGTCACTTTCTTCTTCGTTTTTCTAGCAAAGATAATTTGTCAATACTAAACGTATTGTCATCCTTATTTAGCCCCGCACATGAGAAGGGGATAGGAAGACTTTTTAGTCCTGTAAAAATGGTTTAGTTTAGTTTAGTGAGAAGTTGAAGATTCTTTACAGGGGTAAATAATAATCTATACTTCTATACTAATATTATAAAGAGCAGTTAGCTAAATAAAAAAGTAAACAATGACTGTTATAAAATATTTAAGTAAGTACTATTTTCCATCACAAAAAACACAAAGAACAAATCTTTTCCTTTACAATATTAGTGTAGAAGTATAGTTGTATCGAAAATAATATTTCATAATACGAAGGGTGAGTTCAACGGCTAGATGAAACAACTGTTTCTTAACATTACAAATATCAAAAGTACGCACAATCATTTTCAGAAAAATGAATGTTCTATCAAAAATAATAGTACCAAGACTGTTGCTAACAATACGGTACGTTATGGGAGAGTTGGAGGAGGCAGAAAGAGAAGAGACATTCCGTCTTAAAAGAATAAAACAGAAGAGAGACAAGGAGAAGTATTTAGAAGCAGAAGCTCTTAAGGGCGCTGGTGAACCTACAGAAGAGAAGACTCAAGCACAGAAGAAGGAACTGATAGGTCAATCGATACAGCCTAAAGCTGAACCCGTTGCGCCTAAGAGTCCACCAGACATACCCATGCCGGTCGCTGAGGGGGGTGATCTTGCAGTCATCTTGCCTCCAGGAGACATAACAGATCCAGGGGACATATTTCTACCTCCTAGGGGCTTCGCCGGCCTGGAATCTATCAATGAAGTCGAAGAATTAATAGATGAAGAAATTGCCGAAAGAAATGAATTACTAGAAGCAGATAATCGCGAAGATGAAAAAATTCAATTAGAAGATGACTTTCGCGTAGATGATGATAAACTTGAATTAGAAGATGACAATCGTGAAGATGATGATAAACTTGAATTAGTAAATGACGATCGTGACGATGATGATAAAATTGAATCGGAAGATGACAATCGAGAAGATGGTGATAAACTTGAATTAGAAGATGAGAATGAATCTTTGAAGTTTGGTGAAAGTTTTGAAACTGGAGAATGGTTTGAACAACCAAGTGAGGACTTTGAAAAATCACACGTCGTTGAAGAAAAAGAAGAAATGTTAGATTTCGCTTCGATGGAAAGTAAGGTGGATGACCTGTCTCGATCAACTGAATTCGAAGAACCATTGGAGTCCGATAGAAATGAAGGATCGGATTTAAAAGTCGACGGTGATGAAATTATCGACACTGAATCAGACCCAAAGGCAAAAGATGATCAAGATAATTATATTTTCAAGACAGAACCACCCGATAATCTCTCATTGTTACTAGAAAATGACAAGCTGGAAACAAAAAAATCCTTTACTTTATTACCTGAAAAGAATGATGAATCCATATCATCATTAGAAAACCCAACGATAAAATTCAGGGAAACCGCAGAGGCTTTATCATATAGTGCTTTAGATTTTCATCTTGATGAAAATACAGATACATTAGAGTCAGAGCAAGTTGAACAAGACTTATTTCAACCAGTCTTAAGTGACCTAGAAAAAGAACAAACTTCTGCATCAATATTAAAACGAAGTAACCACAAATCTGTTGATAAAGATAATGATAATGAAATAGAGGCACAAGATACAGAAATAGAAAATAATGTAAGAAAAGATACACTAGAGCAAATAACATCTCATAAGGAGGAATTATATACTACCGATTCTGAACAAAAAACTGCTGACGATAAATATAGTGATTATGAAAACAAACAAAAGAAAGATGAAATATCAAAAACAACACCATCTGTAAATGAAGAAATATTACAGATAGATGATACAAAGACAGGAACTCAGCCAGCTTCATATGAACCCACTGATGACATAAATAGACTTCAAAAAGAGACAGAAAATAAAACATCAAAAACAATGCCGTTTTCAGATAATGAAAATAAGAAAACGGAAGATACAAAGGTGAGCATAGAACCAGCTCAAGATATACCTAATACTGACAACAATATACTTCAAAACGATACAGAAAAAGAAACAGCAAAATCCGATGCAGCTGCCCATGATATAAAGACAGTGACAGAAGATATAAATAAAAAGACGGATCTAGGCGCTGGCTTGTCTGGTAAAGACGAGATCACACTACCAAAAGAAGTCGAAGATAACGATATAACTGAAGATATTCAGAAAGATAAAGATAAAAGAGAAAGTAAATCGGAAAGTGGTAATGAAAAAAGAAAACAAATGATGAATAGACCGTTAAGGATTCTTTCCTCGGATGAAATACTGGAACAAGAGAGACAGAGAAATATTCAGAGCGAGACAGAAGATAAAAAAGATGATAAGCAACCTGATAAATGAAAAGTAAAAATAGATAAAAGCAGTGACATTGTTGTAGTATTTTGAACAGTAAATAAAATGTGTCGTAATAAATTAATATTTTTGATCAAAATTTAGTTATTTTTGACTGTAATATCTCACAACTTGATATATTTTTACTGAACTAGGAACGGAAACATTCATACAATATCATCTACCTGGTAGTATTCCGCAGTGTTGGTGTCGGCACTAGATCTCAATTCTCACCTGATGGGGCGCGTCTGGTTTTATGATTTTTATACAAAGCGACTACCATCTAATTTTCGCAACCCAAATGACATTAAAATCGATTGTCGGATTTTCTGCTTCTCGCAGACCTCTAACGTAACACAGTAATGGAAGATAAATTTAGAAAAGAAGAGATAAGTATAAGGGAAATAATCTACATCTACACTATAATATTATAAAGAGGCAACATTTGTTTGTTTGTATTGAATAGACTCAAAAACTACTGGACTGATTTGAAAAATTCTTTTACATTTCGAAGCCGATAATATCCCTGATGAACATAGGCTACTTTTTACCGGGGGAAAATGCTTCATTCCTACGGGAAAGCGGCTAATAGTATACAATATTGCTACGCGGGCGAAGTCGAGGGGAAAAATCTAGTTATTCATAAAGGTAACTTCTGTAATAGTATTACCATCACGTATTTACTAAACTTTACGCCCCTACTAAGCCTTTGGTCCTAGTTGCCAATCAAACACGCTTGGCAAATGCTATAGACACGCAGAAGCCTTATAAAGTCTAAACAAATGGTCTAGCTTAGGAAACCGGTCTTGTTGGTAGAATTCGTTCCCAAGATATAATATGGCATGTGCAAAATGCACGAAATCCGCACTTCGTATATAATCTGGTTACAGCTTCAGGGTCAGGGCAATGACATGGTAGGTACATTAACTTGAAAATAACTCAAACTATGAGTAGTCTTCAATCTTATTACAAATTCATTATGCTTTTATTATTGGCTCAATTTTTTTAATGTACTTTACAACTCCTAAAGAGCGAGAAGGATATAACAAATGCAACTTAAATTACTGCTATTTTATAGCATGATTTAATGCTTTAAACAGTAGAAACGGATTTTAAGAGAAATAAAGGATAGAAGACAATAAAATATTGTAAACAATTAAGAAAAAAAGAATAACCTGCTCGTGTTACAGTGGGGCAGTTATAAAGTCATCCTGGACTTTAGTAACTAGGTGCAATGTTTCAAGAAAGGGGTATTATTACTGCATTGAGCAATTATACTTCCATGGAATATACAAATTGTTTGTAAAGGTAAGCTGCAGTCATTAAAAATAATAAC
This sequence comes from Falcaria lacertinaria, assembly GCA_951449985.1. Lineage (NCBI taxonomy): Eukaryota > Metazoa > Arthropoda > Insecta > Lepidoptera > Drepanidae > Falcaria > Falcaria lacertinaria. The sequence goes on along the minus strand of OX602136.1, from coordinate 3,199,147 downwards.
AGCAAAAAATAATGAGTTTAAAATAATGATTCGTTAACGAAAGATATTTTGGGCAAAAGCACAATGGTTGAGGAAAATATTGAAATATCATTGCGCGGTTAAAGAGATTGCCCAATTTCTTTGTGGACGGAAAAGTGGGCTAGTGGTGTGCTTGGTGTAATGTCGATAAGTCGTTAACTTCATAAAATACATATCATTAGGATCGGGCGGCATGTATGAAGATATTAAATGAATGTAGAAGAAGCAAAAAAGCTGAGCAAGTCGAGTGTTAAAGGGCGCTCTATACTATATCTACTCTGAAAGGGAGGATAATAATTAAACATAAGAAAAATACAGGAATTTCATTATTGACTTTATTTAATTTTCTAATCCAACTTGTGTGTTCTTGCAAGTAGAAAATATTACAGTAATACTGCTAGCAAAGTGAGTCCTCATCAACAACATGGTTGGCAACTCGTTAGTGATGTCCCTGATATTGCTAGCGACTATAATTGGCTATGGTGACTGCTTAACATCAGGTGGGCCGTATGCTTGTGTGCCACCTTAGCTGTATTGAAAAAAAAAACTCTGTTTATTGTTGTTATATTCATAATAATAACAATAGAATTAGTTACAAAACTTATAAAATAAAACTGTGGCACAATAATTTTATTTTAATGTTATCGACAGCCTCTATCGACCTTTCCCATCCCTAAACCAAAGCCATTAGCCGAGGTTATATCGTTGTCAACTGACATCAATCAATCATAATCAGCCATTGTCGGGAGCTATCGGAAAATATACCAATAATGGCTACTTTGCGGTCCTACGGAATCCTGGCGTGGTGCTGCGAATTAGTTTTGTTTTGAAATATTGCTTGGCAGCTATTCGGTAAGTTCAAACGATGTTGTTATTAATACTGCTAGTGATTTGGCTAAGAATACCTTGATTCTACTGTCAAAATTGATGAGAAATTGTAAGACAGAAAATATTTTGTCGGGAGATTGTTTTTAAAATCTATTTTAGCACATACAAATATTTTTTTACCTTTAAGCTAATAGAAAGAAAAGAAAGATAAGAAAAAACATATATTCAGAACAACAAACATATACATATATACGAAAGGAACTCAAGTGTAGAAGTACATAGTGTCGTTATGAAACGGTCCCAACTCAGCAAATAGCGTAATTAAGAAAAGGTTTCAAAATTAAAATCATTTATTGAGTTAAGGCATAACACGGCACTTTGAAGGTCTAAATTACCACCATTTCGGAAATGTCACCTGAGAAGAATCGGCAAGAAACTCAGTGCTCTTTACTCTCGACTTACTTGAAGACAAAAGATGGCCTATGAATGTCCTTCCCCAGGATATAATCTATCTCCATGTTTAATTTTATCACGATCCGTTCAGCCATTTAGTCCCGAAAAGATTAGCAAACAAACAGAGTTACCTTCGCATTTATAATATTATTATTGATAAAAAGGTCCTTATATTATAAATACTAGCTGTTTCCCCGCGACTTCGCCCGCGTATCAATCTACACTAATATTATAAAGAGGAAAGATTTGTATTTTTGTGGGTTTGTATTGAATAGGCTCCGAAACTAATGGACCGATTTTAAAAAATCTTTCACCGTTAGAAAGCTACATTATCACTGAGTAACATAGGCTATATATTATACTAGCTGCCCGCCCCGGCTTTGCACGGGTAGACAAAATAAATGTCTACCCGTGCGTATGTTACTCAGTAATAATGTAGACTTGGCGTGATGATAATATTAGGTCCTTACATATGAAATTGGCGTTTTTCGTACTGGCCACTTTAATCACGAATTTCTCCTCTTTGGTAAGGAATTCCAAATTCAAATTTGTACAGCTATAGACTCATGTATTTGTGCTTCGATGCGGATCCATCGCAAACCACGTCCGAGTTAGCTGCAGGCTGCAATGTTAGTGATAAAACTGTTTTAATTCACTTGAAGCAAATTGGGAAGATTAAAAAGCTTGAAAGGTGGGTACCTCACGAATTGACTGAAACAAACCGGCAAACGCGCGTCGACTGCTGCGTTACATTACTAAACCGGCACAATAATGAAGGTATTTTAAACCGAATCATTACCTGTGATGAAAAATGGGTTCTTTACGATAATCGGAAGCGCTCAGCGCAATGGTTAGATCCTGGCCAGCCAGCCAAATCCTGCCCCAAGGGAAAATTAACCCCAAAAAAGTTACTTGTAAGCGTTTGGTGGACTAGTGCCGGTATTGTTCATTACAGTTTTTTCAAATCTGGCCAGACTATTACGGCTGATGTCTATTGTCAGGAATTGCAAACCATGATGGAAAAGCTAGCGGCTAAACAACCTAGGCTGGTCAATCGCTCCACGCCACTGCTGCTTCACGACAACGCTAGACCACACACTGCGCTACAGACGGCTACTAAATTAGAAGAGCTTCAATTGGAAAGTCTAAGACATCCTCCGTACTCCCCGGACCTTGCTCCAACAGATTACCATTTTTTTCGAAATTTTGATAACTTCTTGCAAGGGAAAAAATTCAACTCCGATGGGGCAGTCCAAATCGCCTTCAAAGATTTTATTGATTCCCGTCCGACTGGTTTTTTTAGTAAAGGGATCAATGAACTACCTATGAGATGGCAAAAGTGCATAGAAAATAATGGTTCATACTTTGATTAATTAAATATATTATATTAAAAAATATTCGACTTTTTGTTCCTCCCATACAAAACGCCAATTTCATATGTAAGGACCTAATATTTGTATGCTGACCTTACACAACTAAACGCATGTAATGTTAATGCAACAGTCTTCTTCAAATTTAATTGTTGCATGAGGTTGGATGACAGTTTTGTGACTCTTTTAAAGTATATTAATAAGGCATGTTCGGTAACTTTCCCTTGGAAATGCATATATGTACTTTTGTCCAAGCAATATTTGATCACTAAAGGTTACGGATTTAAAGGTGTTTGACCTAATAACAAATAAAAAAACACATATTATCTTGTAAAACATGACACTTGAGCTTATTTGCTTTTAGCACCCTTCAGAAACCAACTGTATATACTTTTAAATATTGATTTTCGTACTAAATTCAACTCTAATCGTAAGCTGAAAAAGACTAGCTATGAATGAATGAATTAATTCTTATTTTGGTAAAGTTGAGCTACTAAGCTTGATGTATGAGTATTAAGTTTTGATTGATAGAAGTCCTGATAACTTATCGATAAGTTGCAATAAGTAAATATACATATTTATCAATGTAACTTATATTTGACACCGTTTTGGTCTATTCTTGTGTCTAGTAAGCTATTAAGAGAGGTAGGGCGATTTTGGATCTCCCGTGGGTTTTCCCATTAAAATTGGAGCCGCCTGACTAGGGATCGTACCTCCGCCTTACAGAAGACCGCAGTGAAATAACACTACTTTGCTGTAATGTTGTGTTTCGGCGGTAAGTAAGGTTGCCAGTGCTCCACGAGGATAGGCTGCGCTAGTAGTATGCTGCTAGCACGATGAGTCCTCATCAACAACCTGGTTGGCAAGTCGTTAGTGATATCCCTGGTATTGCTAGCGGCTATAGGCTACGGTGACTGCTTACCATCAGGTGGGATGTACGCTACTTTGGCTTTTTAGCTTCGTAATATAAGAAACCATACATTCATATTTATCAATGGCACGTAGTATGAAGTACTATCGTCCTTAATGGGCGAAGGGACACGTAAGTACTCGGCACGGGAGTCGAGGGCTCGTAAAATATTATTATAACTCGCCATTAATACGCCATCTTGAGTAGGGTGACAATTGACAAAAAAAATAGGACAGTTTTTTTGTTAAATTTGGTTTTGGAACAAGAAGGCTCAAATAATACTGCATATGGTCTACAGTAAAAGGGTTTCCTTGTAAAAAAAAAATGAACCAGTAATATTATAAATGTCCTCTCATCAGTAAACTGAATTGACTCCTCATCAACAACATGGTTGGCACCTCGTTAGTGCTACCCGTGGTATTGCTAGCGGCTATAGGCTACGGTGACTGCTTACCATCAGGTGGGCCGTAGGCTTGTGTGCCATCTTAGTGGTATTAAAAAAAACCTTCAACTTCTTTATGAAGGGCTTCTGCGAAGTTGTCACTATTTCAAGAGAAACAAGTAATGGAGATTTTAAGTAGGATGTAAAAAAACTGTATCTACTGAAAATTTTTAATTTCTGAGTTGTATAAATAGCTGCACAACTACACAATCACAAAATGCACAAATAAAAAGTAGAAATACATCAAGAATAAAGTAAACATAAGAGTCGGTATCCGAAATAAATTTGATAGCACTGCAGATGGTAGCGTATATTATTTTAAATTTCATTAATATTCTTTGCCCGCAACTTGCTCTGCAAATCTCAAAATTATCGAGAAGTGAGCGAAAAAAAAATATAATTATGGTCACACTACAGATTGGGCATTTTGTTGCACCGTCAAACTGGAAATATTTTTACAAACGACACATGGCAACATTGGCAACACTAAACCGATTGTTCTCGCTCTTGTAGCTGATCGTGCGTGCGTCAATTTTGACCATAACCTCAAAACAAGCAAAATCAAGCCCTATTCCCAAGCAATCGAGCTTAATTTATCTTAAGGCACCAAATGTACACACATTCTATTCTACAAACGATATTGTAACGTGCGCTTTTTGAGATAAAGTTTAAATTTGAATTTACAGGGAATACAATAACATAACAAGCTTATTGTTTTTGAAAATGGAACTCGAAATGTGTCAAATGACGTCTTTGGCGGTAAAACGTGACAAAGATTCCTATTTTAAATGTTCAAATCTGAGTAATAAGTAAGTACCTACACTATTTTTATTTAACGATTTCACCACTAAGGTGACAATCAAACATACGACCCGCCTGATGGTAAGAGGTCACCGTAGCCTATCTACGCTTGTAACACCAGGGGTATCATGCGCGTTGCCGATCCTTCAGAAATCTTTACACTCGTGAGTGGATAGTGAATAGTGAATAGTGTTTAATTGGTAAATGTCGAATATTACAGGTCAATAATAACATAATGATAAAATAGTAAAAATAATGAAAATTGCATTATTAATATAACAACAGTGTCAACTAAAAAATTCTTTCACGTCATAGAAACTCCGCTCGACCAACCAACGCTTTAGTTTTGATTTGAAGCAGTTCATGCTATTTGCAGTTTTAATGTGTTCTGGTAGTTTATTATACACTGTCGGACCCATAATGTGACTCAGCTTGGAGGACTTTGCCAGGATCCGGGGCACAGCAGCAAGTTTGTCTGCATTACGCGTACCATACGAGTGCATGCCGTTATTTTTGTTGAACTTGTCTAAGTTGCTACGTACGTATACAGCCACTTGCATAATTACAATACTAGGCAGCGTAAGGATGCCGAGGTTTTTGAAGTGAGGCCTGGCAGATTCATCGCTGCGGATTCGCACAAGTGCTCTGACAGCGCGTTTCTGCATGCGGAAGGCCCTCTTCCAATCAGCAGCACGCCCCCACAGCTCGGTACCGTACTGCAATAGTGCATGCACAGTCGCGTAGTAGCACGTTCGTGCGACGTCTGCCGGCACCACTCGAGATACGCGTTTGAGCGCAAAACACGCACTGCCTATCTTAGTACACAGCTTGTTTATGTGTCGCTCCCACGTAAGACCCCTGTCAAGTTCGAAACCCAGGAATGTAGTGGCATCCGATTGCTTGATGTCCGTCCCATCAACCAGCACTGTCATAGGTATTGTCTCACGTCCATTGAGACAAAAATGTATGAAATGGGTCTTACTTAGGTTGAGCCCTAAACCGTTCATACCAAACCAGGATGCCAACTGGGAAGCCGTCTCATTTAGTCCCCTCTCCAAATCGCTGATAGACTTTGCAGTAACAATAGCGGCAACGTCATCAGCGTACATGAATATTTCCGCGGACGTTACCACCTGTGGCAAGTCGTTCAGAAGAATGGAAAACAAGATATTCGAGACGGACGATCCTTGCGCTACTCCCATCGTAGGGGACAGTGAACTCGACCTAGTGGAAGAAGAAACCCCGAAAGACTAAAGTCTAACTTTCTAAATGTAAAAGGTAAAAGAGTACTCGGAATCAGCGAAGGCATATATGTATATGAAGAGATTGATGAATGAAAAATCAAACAAATCGGTTAAAGATGTATGCAAGTCAAGAGCAAAACGGCACTATATACTTTCAATCGCACAGATTTTTTACAGCGTGACTTACATATGAATAAAAAACACAAATTTCCAACAATAAAACCGAGAATTGAGTAGGTACTCAATTGAACCTACACTGGCATTCAAAACATGGTGCCACACTTTTAAAATTACATATTGTGATTTCTCCTTAACTATTCCTATTCCTTAACTACAAGTCAATTTTGAAATAATAAACGTTCTATACTAAATAAATAATTCAATCAATATTGAGAATTGTCATACCAGTGACTACAATACTGACAAAAGTTTGAAAAACTGTAAACACCCGAATACGGAAAAAAAATTAAAACCCACGCTAAAATAAGCAATGAAATCGGGGCATACAAAGTAAAATCGACTCCTCCTATTGTTGAAGTCGGTTAAAATGTAGCCTATGTTACCCGGGACATAATAACGAATCAATTTGTCAATTGATAATAAGGTGTCCCTTATCCATCAAAATCGGATGAATAGTTAACATACATAGACTGTAAAATCATAACCTCTTCCTTTTGGCTTCGCCGTAGTCGCCAGTCGGGTTAAAACATAATTTTGATTTTATACATTCGAAACCAACCGACTAAACATTGAGTATCGTTCCAATTTTAGTATATGTACTGCCGAAGCAAGTATAGCCGAAAACTAATGAGCCTGACCAGATGTCAACTAAGACAACTAACAGGAGCTCTTACAGGCCACTATGGCACAAATGATCATCTCTACAAGATGGGTCTATCTGGAAGCGTGGTATGCAGGTGCTGCAAAACAGCAACGGAAACCATGGAACACGTGCTATGCTGCTGCGACGCACTCGCGCGGCAGCGAATGGAAATTCTGGGGTCGGCATATCCGGAACCAGAGGAATACATGCTCTACCCTGCTGGCAAAATCTGCAGACTCATTCAGGGAGTATTTGACACAGCAGGTAAGTAGAGCAATCATGGCTAAGGGCTGCACAAAAGATCCCAAGGGTCGAAGTGCTTCTGGGGCAACCTGGACCCGTTCAGCCTTCTAATAAGATAAGATAAACATTGAGTAATGAGCAATTACCAAGGACATTCTAAACCCATTAACACTTTTGAAAAAAATAAGAAAGTTTACCGTATTTTACGACCCATTCCTTTTACCGAAGAAAGTAACTAATATTACTGTCCAACCCTTACCGTGCTAACGGGCTATTTAGGAAAGTAATAAAATAATAAAACTACTAAAGGCGGAGATAGTCAAAGGGTAAAATATACTGTTATTTCAAATAATCTTGCTGCTGTGAAAGTGCTAAAGGGTTTCCCATCCTGTTTTTAGAATACATTTTCGCTAAATATGGTGGCTAGAACAGTGATTCAGATTTATGAAGTTTGTGTGTGTGTTGGTACCCTCTTCAAACTTCAACGGCTGAATGAATTAGTATGATATTAGGAATGGAGGTAGCTTATAAGCTGGATTAACATATTCTTTTTATATTGTGTGGTTCCCGAGGGATACTAGAATAATGCGGGCGAAGCTGCGGGTAAAAGCTATTAGTCTCATAATCGAAGCGTGTGCGCACAAATTCTACTCATTTCACGTGCGTCAGCGCTGAATGCGAATATTGTGGGAATCGTGCGCAAATCCGAACTAATTGTTGGTAAACAATTTGACGCACTGTTGTGAGAAGTCTTGGAAATAATGGAGATGACTTTCTTTCTGAAGATGAACAGTGAACTATTGTAAGGTATTATATTTGTGTGTAATAAGTATGTAATTACGAGTTTTATACTAGCTCATCGACCTTGATGACGTCATCACGGTCCTCAAGGAAGACAATTTTTTATACCACTAAGGTGGCACACAAGCATACGGCCCAACTGATGGTAATCAGTCACCGTAGCCTATAGCCGCTAGCAATACCAGGGATATCACTAGCAAGTTGCCAACCCTGTTGTTTTAGAGGACTCCCTGTGCTAGCAGCATTACCACTAGCGCAGCGTATCCTCGTGGAGCACTGACAACCTTACCACGGTAATATTATCATAACCTTACGTACCGCAGAAACACAACACTACATCAGTTTTATTTGACTGCGATCTTCTGTAAGATGGAGGGAGGTACAGCCCCAGTCGGGCGGCTCCAATTTTAATAGACCCATGGGATAATTCATTTCGCCCTACCTCTCTTTTATAACGTTTTTGGCTAACAAAGCTCATACCTACTTTATTGCTGATTCAATACGAACTATTCATGATTTAATCGCTAACCTACCGCCTTGCGTAGGTACTGCGCTTGCGCATATAAATTAGCAATGTGTTATGACTGTGTTAATTGTACTAAAAGTGTGGATTGATGAATCTTGTGTTTTGTATAGTTTTAGGAGAGATAATATTTTATGTACTGCATTCCTTCAAGGAATAAGGTTGGCAGAAAAGTTATAAGAAATTCTAAAAACTAATACAAATATGGCAAGTATACAAGTACGTTCTGCTGGTAAGAGGTCACGATAGCAAGTATTTTGTTAACACTACATCTTTACATAGTATGAAATGAATTCGCGTCCGCTGTCTGTTCGCTTAGATCTTTTTAACTTCTCAACGGATTTTAATGCAATTTTCAGCAATAGATAGAGCGATTCAAGAGGAAGGTTTTTATGTATAATTCAGCGACCCGCACTGGCTTCGCACGGGTAGACATTTATCAAATATTTTGTCTACCCGTGCGAAGCCGGGGCGGGCATCTAGTGTAATGTATAGCTTATGTCACTCAGTGATAATGTAGCTTTTGAAATATTTTTTGATATAGGTCCAGTAGTTTCGGAGCCTATTCAATACATACATACACACGCATAAAAATACAAATCTTTCCTCTTTAAAATATTAGATGCTTAAACTCTCTCTCCTGCCTTCACCAGAACGCTTCTACAAGGACCTAACACTAGGCATAATGTTACATTATTTGAATACTAGCCTTTGCCTGCGATTACGTCCGCGTTGAGCTTAGAATCTCAGTGGAACCTAAAATTTTCCCGGGATAAAAACATTTTTACGGGATAAAAGTATCCTTTGTGTTAATCCAGGTTATAAATTATCTGTGTTCCAACTTTCATCCAAATCCGTTGAGTAGGTTTTGCGTGAAAGAGTAACAAACATCTATCCATCCATCAGGATGTATATCCTTTAGTAGGATTGATAATGACTACTTGTCACCCCATGTTCCCGATAGAGCTATGGATAACCTTCTGCAACATGTTTACTTTAAATAAATATCATGTTATTGATAGATAGTATTATATAGATAACACGGCTTGTAGTAGCTTCGTATTTGTACCTCCAGTAGCCTTATTAGAAGAACATTTACTTATTACATTATATTATAATAAATAGCTATTTATTGTGATTATATTTATAGATATCGCATGCCGTGGTTGCCTATAATTGTGGCGCATTTAGTTATAAGCCTCATTGATAAATTAAAACTATGTTAAGAGTAATGCATGTCATGTTGGCGATCCTTAAATAAATAAACTTCCGATTACGCATTCGTATCGCTTTCGACTATTTTTGTATGGGAAAATGAACAGCATTGCGCCGGCGAAAAGTGCAACTACAAAATTGTATGAAAGTTTTGACATTTCGAGAGTTACGTTTTCGAATACGTAGTCGAACGAATGTTCTTGCTACCGGCACAGTAAAGTAGTGTGTTGAAATTAAAACCTAAAAAAGGTGCTTAATTTAAATTCACTAAGTGTTGTGCCTCTTGACCTGAATCAAAATAAATTGGATTTTTACCCAACTACCCTCGACTTTTATTTTATATTTTTATACTACTAAGTTGGCAGACAAGCATAAGATCAGCCAGATGTTAAGCGGTCACCGTAGCCTATGGAAACTAAAACTTAAAATGAATGCTGGGCATTAATTCGACTTTAACATTTTTAATAAATTGTTCACAATCCTTTACAATTATTGTCCAAGTTACCTAGAAAAGCAGTGTAGGTTTACTTTTGAAGTTCCTTTGATAATTTGCAGGCAGTGTCCAGAATACTTCAAAATGTAGGCTTTTGCTGCTCCTTTGATAAATCTTCACTGACAATTAGAGCATCCATTATAACGGTTGGTAGGATTTTAAACTATTTAGTATTTGATTGTAGGATCATTAAAAGTAGCAAAAGAAGTATGCAAGTCATTAGTGAAATGGCGCTCCATACTCTCTGTCTACCCGTGAGGAACTTAGTTTCATATTTTTTTTATACCACTAAGGTGTCACACAAGCATACGGCCCACCTGATGGTAAGCAGTCACCGTAGCCTATAGCCGCTAGCAATACCAGGCGTATCACTAACGGGGTGCCAACCATGTTGTTGATGAGGACTCACTGTGCTAGCAGCAATACTACTAGCTCAGCGTATCCTCGTGGATCACTGGCAACCTTACTTACACACAACACTACATCCAGTAGTGTTATTTCACTGCGGTCTTCTGTAAGGCGGAGGTACAGTCCCCAGTCGGGCGGCTCTAATTTAAATGGGATAACCCACGGGATATCCCAAATCGCCCTACCTCTCTTTTTAAAAGCTCATGGTGTGATTAATCACTGTAAGCACTTAAGCTTAGAAAAACTCATTGGTACAGGCTGGGATTCTAACCTGGGCCCATTAGATGACAGGCCTGTTGCTTCAACCACAAGGCCACCACGGCTTTAAAAGTTTAGTGTGATGATATGTATGTTAGTATCCAAATTGTAATGGTTGTGACGTGATGATTGTGTGAGTAAGGTTACACACCGCTGAAACAACACTACTACACAGTAGTGTTATTTCACTATTTTCAGTGCGGCAGAAACAACACCACGTCAAAGAAGTGCTATGACTGCGGTCTTCTGTAAGGTGGAGGTACAGTCCCCGGCCGGGCAGCTCCAATTTAAATAGGAAATATCACGGGAGATCCCATTTAATTTATAAAGATAAGGGTCGGCAACGCGCGAGCGATACCCCTGGTGTTGCAAGCGTCCATAGGCTGTGGTGACCGTTTACCATCTGGCGGGCCGTATACTTGTTTGCCACCTTAGTGATATAACAAAAAAAAAGATAACGAAGGATAAAAAAAAAAGACATAAATAAGTACTTATACTTCCGAATATGTCAAGTTTCTTCCAAGCGTCCTCTGCCCCCTTCCAATTAAATTTACCCCCTGACGTCACAAGCCCACTTAGACACATCATAATAGGATTTGTCAAATAACGCATAATACCTATTAGTGGGACGCGATTGTCACAACTGGAGCGGAATAGCGTCTGTGACAATGATTTCGAGTTTATACAGGATAATACAGTTTCTGCGGTAAGTAAGGTTGCCAGTGCTCCACGAGGATACGCTGGGCTAGTAGTAATGCTGCTAGCACAGCGAGTTCTCATCAACAAAAATGGTTGGCAACCCGTTAGTGATACCCCTGGTATTGCTAGCGGCTATAGGCTACGGTGACTGTTTACCATTAGGTGGGCCGTATGCTTGTGTGCCACCTTAGTGGTATAAAATAATAATATTAATGGGTCAAAGTTTTAGCCGAAGCGGTATCTAGCAAGCGCCGAAATTTAAATAACGAAAGCGTGATGGCGATGCGCTCACACACTAATCTACGTTTAAATTGTGTTTTTAAGCTGTCGGTCGGCTCAATTTTCAGCCAAAGGTAGAGGCGATATAACGTATATCGCTTCGACTTAGGCTAGAAATCGACTTATGGTTTATTTAACACAAATTATTTCGATTCTAAAATCGATGAAAGAAAATGATATCAATACTGTTTGCGTTTTCTCCACAAGACTTGACTGATTATTATTTCATTTACTAATTGTCCCGACAGGAGTTGTCCTGTCTTATCTACGAAATCATGCGTCAAATACACTATGTATAAATATAAATTGAAAGTAGAAAAGACCCTTGTCCCAATATCCCACAGTTAAAAATGTTAAATTTGTTTTCAATAACAATACCAAACACAAAAGAAGAATTTACGCAATCGTTCACGCGTGATGCGGTGACCAAGGGAAATAGGGATTCATTTTTATATATTATATCCGTATTAATATAATAAATTTGAAAGTAACTCTGTTTTTTTGTATGCTACCTATTCAGGACTGAACCGCTGAACGGATCGTAATAAAATTTTACAAGGAGATAGATTATATCCTGGGGAAGGACATAGGCTATCTTTTGTCTTTAAACAAATGTAGACGCAATCGCGGGTAGCAGCTAGTAGATTATAGATTGACATCAGTGCCGGTAGCAGGAACATTGTCGACAACGTTTTCGTATCGCCTTCGACTATTTTTGTATTGGAAAACGAACAGCGCTGCGGCGGTGAAAAGTTGAACTAAAAATTTGAATGTCAATTTTGACATTTCGCGAGTTACGTTTTCGAATACGCTGTCGACAATGTTCCTGCTACCGGCACAGGTAAGGGCAGAAGATCCTAAGTTAGAAGGAAAGTCTCGGTTACAACTCTATCATATGGTCACCCTAGCAATACCAGAAACCGTATCATCGCTAATTATGTTGGACTGGTTGCATAATGGTACTGAAAATACTTTGATATACTTTTTTTGTTTCGGCCCACTCGGAGCAGGCGAGCATGCAAAGATATTGATGAATGTAGAAGAAGCGAGAGATGTGCAAGTCAAGAGTGAAATAGCGCTCTATACTCTCCGTCTATCCCGTTAAGTAATTGGCGTCGAAACGTTCACCATCAGGTCAGCCGTCGTTTTATTTGCCATCATGTTGGTAAAGAAGAATACCACTATCATTGGTCTGGTCTTGTGGTCGGCACTATGTGGTATGTCTTCTCAAACAGTGTTGTGGTCGGCACTATATAGTGCCGACCACCAATCATGGGGTGCTGCAATTTTGCAAGAGCTGATTTTGCAAGCGTCCATAGGGTACGGTGACCGCTTACCATCAGATGGGCCGTATGTACGCTTGCCACCTTAGTGGTAGAAAAAAATCGAACTTATCCGATGTAGCTGGTTACCTGTTCTTATCAGGTGGCTTTTCCGAACCGGTGGTGGTAAAAAGACCAGTAGAGCTAGCATGAATAATTTGCAAAAACGTTTTCGTATCGCCTTTTACTTTTACTATTTTTTTATTGGAAAATGAAATGAATGGCGGTGAAAAGTGGAAAAATTAGTATGGCAATTTTGACATTTCGCGAGTTACGTTTTCGAATACGTTTCGAAAAAGTTCATGCTACCGGCACTGTAAAAAGAATGTAACAGTTTACATAAACTGAAAAATGATTTTTTATTTTGACTTTACCAGAATTTTACCGAAAGCGAAGTCGATTTTACCTCTTCAACCCATAACAGGGTAAAACTGTTAACTGGGCTAGGCTAGGCTCTTGCCGGTGGAGCAATCGCCAAGCTGTTCTATCGTTAAGCATCTCCTCGACCTCGTGGTACAACTGTTGTTTACAATTTAACGTAAAACAGAAATACTTAGTCGTAAAAACTTTTCAATAACCATTTATTCATTCTCTTTTTTATTTCTTAAAACATGTGTGCATAATAAACATATTATGATTATCTATCATTCATAACATTACCTAATGTAATACAGAAACGTCCTTTAAGTAGGAGAAAATAGAACGATTATAAGTACGATTGAAAATAGGAGGGGCAACATGATTGGCCATTTGTTACGACATGACGCATTTATACGAAATATCATAGAGGGAAAGATCGAAGGAAAGCGTGGCAGAGGAAGGTCAAGGATAAGTTACCTACAACAGATAAAGACGAAGGCTAACGTTATGTCGTACCAAGAGGTCAAAGAGATGGCTAACGATAGAACGGCTTGGCGATTGCACCACCGACATGAGCCTAGCTCTTAAATATATGATGATGAATACAGTGATATTTTCAATTATTTAAACCTACAAATAAAATAATTATGATTAAATAAAGCATAATATAATATCATATACTTATCCTTATAATATAGTGAATACTTACATAAGCTGAACTTCTATTTACTTTACCTGCATAACTATTACGTTTGTTTTGAAGTAAATAACTGTAATTTGAAAAAAAAAACTATCAAAATAAGAATTCGTAAGTAGGTAAGATATATCCTATAAATTAGATGCAGATGATTAGACAGCCATGCTAATAAATTAATTGTAGCCATAAACTTACTAATTAGTAATGAGATGCATAATTATTCCAATCGTCTAATTAATTTTACAATGCAATAAATAGTCAAGATGTTTTATTTTAAACCGTTTAAAGACATTTGTAGAAACGGAAGTAAAGTAATTTGTATAATTTGCATAATAAAATAGCTATTATTAACAATGTAAAATAAATATATCATATAATAATAATAGTACTGTGCTTTATTGTCAATAGTGCAGTGAACGGTACGCGTCGAATACGACGTGACCCAAGCCATTACGGGTTTGTTTGCAGTCTTTTTTCAATGGCAGGATCCAAATGCGTTCACTATAAGCTTAAAAAGCTTCGAAGCCCTACTTCAAAACAAAAAAAAACTATATTGCTAATTTATACAAAATTATTATTAGAATATTTAAACGAATGATCCGTAATCCTGATCTAAAAATATTTAAGAGAATAATATTCGTAATTCAAATAGTTCGACGGTCCAAAATGGCGGCGGAAAGAAAGCTCCGGTAAGCTCGAACGCAGCGGTAAGCGAGGGGACCGGTTGAGAGGGAGAGGGGAGGCCGCATGCGTACCAGGCAAGGGGCCGCATTCCAGTAGTTCGCCCGACCGCCGCGGCGCTTAGCCACACGCCCCGCGCTCGCGACGCCAGCTCCCAATACAAAGAACACCTCAGTATTGTAAAAAATCTGTGATGTATTGATTAATTCCAACGCTTAACCGACACAATAACTCGTCGACTTGCAACTTACTATCTTCGAACACACCTCGGAACAAATTTCAACCGTTTCATCGTGAGCCACGTCTTGGAATTCCACATTTATCGATGAATAGAATCTAGCGTGTGGTACGAGAAACATGGTGGACCCATCGCCCTTTCGAAAGTGAACGAATTGATCGCGTTTTATGTGTGAACAGTGACCGTTTTACAATGCCATCAGTGAAAGAATTGTGTTTTTAATACAAATATGGATTGGTGTTTGTGCTTTATGAGTGAAAAGGCATAGTGCATTGCCGCGTCTTCGATTGGATAATGAGAGTGGAGTGATCAGTCAGGATGGTCTCTCTGGCGTATTTAGGAATGCGGCAGGCGCCGTGGACTCTACTTGTGCTCGTCTTCATGATAGAGAGCGTGATGGGAAACTACGCGAAGTCCTTTTACATACATTGGAACACCACTAATAGTATATTTCGAATCGATAACACAGATCATGTATTCGATCTCAATAAAGGCAACGCTCAGTTCGAGTATGACCAAGTGAACATAATATGTCCCGTGTATGCACCAGGGACTTTAGACGAGGATACAGAAAAATATATAATATATAACGTTAGTAAAGAGGAATACGATACGTGTAGGATAACGAATCCCAATCCCCGGATAATAGCTATATGCGACAAGCCGCACAAACTGATGTTTTTCACGATAACGTTCCGGCCTTTCACGCCGCAGCCGGGTGGGTTAGAATTCCTACCCGGCAAGGATTACTATTTTATATCGACTTCCAGTAAGGATGACCTCCATCGGCGCATCGGTGGCCGCTGCCTAAGCCACAACATGAAGCTGGTGTTCCGGGTGTGCTGCAAGCCTGAGGAGCAGTCACCACCGCCGCCACCACAGCCGACTCTACCACCGCCCCCGCCACCACCGACCACATCGACCACCACTTCCACGACGACGACAATCAAACCTGTGACGAAAAAGACGCACAAGTACGATAAGACTCCGAATGAAGTGATCAAGAGTGAGGAGTTGTCGCATTCCCGTGGGGCGGCTTTGGCTTCATCGTTGGCGCTGGCTCTGGCTGCGAGTGCTGTTCTGGCTCCACTGGCTCGGTGAATGTGCGCGCGGGCGGCCCGGCCGCCAAGAGCCGAGCTGGCTAAACCCGGCCCAGCTGACGCCACGCGCACCCTCCACCCGGTTCACCTCCGCCCGGACACCCTAATCTTCACGTGAATTGTGCAGTGTGTGAAACATAGTGCCGTGCCCCAAAGGATTGTTGGATTGCAAGAGTAAGTACTTAGTATACCGGACGATTGAAGATTGAAGATCGTGTAAACGGATCCTACATACAGTTCCATTGACTCTCTAGATTGTAAGAGCGGGAGCCTAATCTATAAACTAAAGGCCTATTGAATAATCGAATAAATAAGATCTTATCTTGTGCAAATGGAAGTTCAGTAGCGAACTCAACTAAATATATATATGTTATATATATAAGGAATGTTAACATGTTTAATGATTAATTAGGTTTCGTAAACCGATAGGAATTAAATAATTTTTATATTTTCATTATTGCAATGAAGGATATTCGACTAAGCCGTAGGATGCAAACGAATCGACAGTTATAGTATAGGGGAATTCTTAAATAGAACGAAATTAGGTAGCATTCGTAATTTGGTTGAAAAGACATCTTACTCTAATGTATTTTCACGACAGCTTAAGTAAGTGTATTTAATTTTAATTATTATGAGAAAAATCTCGGGACAGGCTTAAAAATCTTGTCCATTAAAACTGTGATTTTTGGTTTTATTTAGATTGTAATAAAATTTTCTAATTATGCTTTGTATTATGTGATAAACTTATCTTTAAACCTTTTCACCTCAACTCTTTTGTTCAATGACTGATTATTCGCATTTCAGCTTTTTATAATTATGTAATTATTTTATACAAATTAGCACAATAAGGATACATTAATACCCTGAACACTTTTTATACTAACTGGCAAATAGAATATTTTTAAATCTATAGTTTTTTGCGAAAGACCACTTGCCAATAGCTTAGTATAAATATCTGAAAATAAAATAATTTTATCATTTTTAATTAGTAACACTTTGAAGTGTTGCAAAAAGTCGATTTAAAATATCAATATTTTAAATCGATTTTGAATGACATTTACAAAGACAGCACGCAGTGTGCAATTTCTTAAAACGTGTGAATCTTTTATTAACAATTAAATAAACAAAATAGTCAAATAGTTCAATAATAGTTAAAATAGACCGGTTTTCATTTAGACATACGCATTTAGTGACAGTTGATATATATTTTAGATAGCTTTAAGAATTTGCCAATAAGTTTCAAACTGCATCGAATTTGTAGGCAACTTAAAATTTGTAGCGTGATCTTGCTATTTCATCACATTAAAATTTGGGCGTAATCAGTAATGATACATCAGCTACAGCAAAAAACCTTAGCTTATAATTGTTTCATCTAGCTATCAGGGCTGCATTATGTCTCCACTGAACGCCATCAATGGCCCTATTCTTGTAATTCTACTTATGGAACCTTTAGTATTTATAACAAAAACAGAATCACCTATTCAGCTGTTCAACTCACTGTTGGGCATAGGTCTCTCAATCACGCCCGCTTTCAGTTTCTTAACCAGTTCGATGCCTTCGGACTTGCGTCACGATATCATTGGATAGGTCCTCTTCCTGCGTTCGTTTCGCTACTCTCGACTACCAATCTGTTAATGGTTCATCGGCCACCATTCCATTAAGATTTTTGTCGTACGCATTCACTAGAACTTTATCTCCAGACATAATCACAACACAGAAATTCTTCTCAAAAGAAACATCTAAGGAAATTTGTACACTCGAACCCAAAACAGGATACATGAAATTGAGACACAGTATTAAACTAGAGTTAATAAAAAAAATACAATAATGAAAAAGCAAGTCACCTTTTGAAAGAAAGATAAAACAAAATGTCTGTCCACTAATGCATTGTTTTGTAAACAAAATAGGTTTTTTTGAATATTTAAACTCTCTAAATTTACCTTCTACAGTCGAGTGCTATTTTGGTTTACTTAAGCATTTCTGGGTATATGTCTTGGGCTATTTCCAGCCAGAAGGGATAGAAAGGGATAAAACATGTTTGTAATTAAAGGGCATGTGTTTTTGAATATACAAGCAAAGATTCAACTAGGAGCTTACTGATGCTTAACATCATAATTAACACACGCATGAATCGTTTTCTAAAAATACAGTTGCTTAAAACGGTCTGGACTCATTTTAATATAGTCTTCTGGAGTAATGTATTGGTTGGGTGAATTTTGAGAGATATTTATATGTCTAATCATAATTACTTTCCGTCAGTATAAAGTTTATGTAAAATACCTTTAAATTATCATTTAGTAGACTTGGGGATATACTTTATGAACATAAAAGCAAGAAGATTTGTTTTCCAAGCCGAAAACGCTTCCCATAATGCTGAATTAAGTAAAAAAAATAAAGAGATAAATGCAATAAAATTAATTGTAACACATATGCTTCAAGTCATGATTATTATTAACAAGAAACCACAGCATGTGTTGAATCATACAATTGTACGATGCTAACAGATTACCCAATGATGAATGCAAAATCAGCGCAATTGCACGTGGCTTTGCGATGTACAGTTTCTATATAACACGTGTTCTCGCAATGTATGACAGGAAACGACAGATCTTTGTATGGAACAATTTGTATACACACAATAACAAAATTATGGGCGATTCCATTGGAAAAGCTTATAAAGAATTGTCAATTAAGGAAATTTCCTCAATTAATTCATTTAAGAAACTGTAAGCACGTATTTTCTTTCAAATACTTATAAAATCATTACTCTGTTGATGTTGAGACAGCTTAAATGTTTTGTTAATTAAAATACGATACGATTTGACTCATTGCAAAGGAAAAAACAAACGATCTGAAATGAAAGACATTATGGATGTTTTTTATGCCTTCATCCTGATTATACGAACAAGAAATGAAACATATGCATGACTTATGATCATTACAGAAAGAATGGTTTACTTTTGAAATTAATGATATTAAGGCTGGGTTTGATATCAATTTCAAAGATTCGTCAGCCAACGTTAATAAAATCCATAAAATATTCCCGTTTATCGTGGATATAGGATTATTAACTTAATGTTGCTTTATTCGTTGTGTTGATATGACTCTTATTCTGACTTGCTTTGGTTTCAATGTATGGTTGTTGTTTTTGTGCTAGTATCGACATGTCTAGTATTACTAAACTAATATTACTTGTCAGTTGATAGATTACTACATTGTATGCAATTAGGAATATTTATACCGAATGTGATTTACCTGTCGAGTACAGATAATATTTTTTATTTATTATCAATAAATTTAAGCCTTGTGCCATTATCATTATCTTCATTCATCAAAGAAGATAATAAGTTTAAGGAAACTTCTTTGGTTCAGTAATGAAATCGCTTGTCTAGTTTAACGATTGAGAAATAAATAATATTCAAACGAGACCAAAAGAACACGCAAACTTGTATAATAAATCACAGTCCTGCGTATTTTAGTGTAAAACAACTTTACTAAAGGCTCAATAATAATTTCTTATGTTTTAACATCTCAAACAAGTTACATTTTGATATTTCTAGAGATCAAGTCTTTAGTCGAGAGACACATCAAAGAATTTGTGTCAACCAAATTGATGGGATCAAATTAGTTTATCATGGAACAGAGATTTTTATTAATGATAACCGTCCGTGTTTCTTTAACTTCAATATATATTTGCTCGGCAAAAGAAAATATTTGATGGCAGATGTCTGGTTTATTACATTGCGTATTATATTTATAAATGTTAAAAGTGGTTTGGTCTTTGGACGAACCTTAGGCGTGACTACAAACATCCGATTTCCGCCTTGGAATTCTCTCCTAAAGAAATTTTTCGTGGCTTTGTCAAAACATTCTTATTGCGCAACGTTCGGACCTATTTACTTTGGTTAGTTAAGTAAATACGTATTTAGCTTAGACCATGGTTACTAAAGATAATAAAGCATTATTTTATCTACTTAGGTTTGAGTCGATTGGCTCAAAGTTAGTGACGGCTTCGGCTGGTTCGTTACTAGTCTTTTTTTTTTGTGCTAGCTATTTAACTTCATCTCCGTGTAGTTGGCAAAACAATCCCATTAATTTCAAATCCGAAGGGAACCCGAGATGAAGACATTAATTGTTATCAAAGAAACCTTTATTATGATTCACAGACAGATACTTCCATTTTTAGATGTATAGATGTCGACAGACAGGTTTTCCTAATAAGTTTTAATTCGTCTTTTAGCCAATCCTCTAAAGAATTCTTTGGAATAACGGTTGTAGAGGCTTAGATTTTAAGATACATCGTTATCGCTACACATAATATTACCATATTTAATGCCGTCCACGGGTCTTTTTCACCATTTAAAATGTATTAATTATCGCATTAGATACGGTTGGTTGATGCTTATGTTTGGGATTTGTTTTAAATGCTTCCAATTATGTTTCATTTGATGCGGAACTAATCCTTTCAAGGGTCGACAAAAAATACATCGTTTTAATCTCAACCTCTTTCCAATCTCCGTTTAGTTACCAAAGTAATTTTCACACGCAACGTTTTCTTTTGTTAAAAAGTTTCTGTCCGACTTTACAAGTTAGAGTGCGGCGAATACGGAACGAATTGTACTAAAACTTATTTGATATGACGTTGACAGATAAGCCTATTAGACTCACTCATTGGATACACAGGATAAAGAATAAATCCACGTAATGTCAGAATAGTGCTACTTAAAGTTATAATAATAATATATATTCACGCCTTTCCACAAGGGTCCCCGAAGAGGTAGGCAGAGGTGTTACAACACCCACTTTCCACCGAAGATAATTTGGTGCCAACGTGACAGATGGTGAGTCCGTCGCCGTCTCTTAGGCACAACATACGTCCTTGAATTTCTTTCAGACGTATGCATGATTCCTCGCGATGTTTTCCTTTACTGTAAAGCTCATGCAGTGATAGTCACAATCACTGCACTTAAGTTAGGAAACTTATTGCTACAGACCGGAGGGATTCGAGCTTGCGTCGCTAGATTAGCAGGCAACGCCTCATACCACAAAGCCACCACGGCTCGCTTCTTGAAGTTGATCTAGCAATATTATTACTTGACAGAACTCAGGCTAGTTAAGGATCATAGAGTGGATCATATATATATTCCTTATCTTTTAAATTGCAATTAATTCCTATGATCCACCTATGATCTTAAAAAGAGAAACGATCATGTGAAGACAGCGATACTCAACAAACATGTTAACATGACTTAAGTATGTATACTAATTCACGTTTAGGTAGTTACAACATTCTGTTAATAATACATACAGTATTTTGTAAATATAATAATCCTCTTTTGGTATCTCCAAACTTCCGCAGTTGGCATGTTGATTAAGCTAACACATTGTATGGTAATTTTGATAAACCTGTACCTACTCAGTGGGATGTTATTTTGATCATACAAGCCTGTCATAAGTTACAGCTATATCTATATTAGACCTATATGTTATTTCATTCACTTGGTTTGACATTTGGTTCATTCGTTTTTGGAGATGATAAATGAATTATAGACCCAAAAGGAGACCCAAAAACAGGTAGATAGACCGTGTTAGATAACGAAGATGACATGGCTATAGGATGTGAATACAGAGACGAAGGGAGATATAGCGAAATCGAAGGAAAAAATATTGCGTCGGCCGCAAATGACAAGAGTTAAGGATAGAATGATGAATTATTTGTTACCCTAACATGGAGTGTAAAAACTGCAATAACAACATGTATATGCAAAGCGTTAGTGTGTCAAGAAGGCTAGCATAGTAGCATTGCGTATTAAGTAATGTTACCAGCAGCAAAATTTGTTAAAACATACAATAAACTATGCAATTAGAAGTATGTATGTAAAACCGATTTAATCTCATAATCTCTCGTTTAAATTATGTTTAATCTATTCAAACCCGCTGTAGCTATGTTCTCACGTATACATTGAATCTAACAAATAGTTAATACGGGAAAATTTAAACAAAGATGATGATGTTGAACGATGTTATTATAGTAGGAATATTGTTAGTTTACCTAAATGATTGGATTGAATGAAACGATGAATCATACCTCAATCAATCAGTAGGATGAAAAGCGAATACAATAAAACAAGGTTATCAAATGTAAAATTTGACAAATTAAATACGTGACCAATATAGAATGTCTATATACGGACGCAATCACCAAAAGTGAATTTGTCCAATATTCTACCAATAGCAAGTTGTACCATAAAGTTGGTTGGAGCAAAGAAGCAGTAGTGACTATAATAGTTGAGAAGGAAATTTAGACAATGACAAATACGAATCTACTAGCATATTTTTCCAACGCTTGCCCTTTTGTGAAACTTAACTCATACTATTTCTCTTCTTTATATCACCGATTTCATAACCTTTACCTTTCGATGAACTAAGAGCTTTTTCGATTTGGTCTACCAGAATTCAGTTCAATACATCCTTCATGTATACATATCATCCCAAATTAGTTAGCAAGTATACAGCGTTATTTCACTCTTGGCTCACGTACTTTGCTTCATAAACATTCATCAATTTCTTCGTACATGCCCTCCGAGTACTCTTTACTCTTCCATCATTGGGTATACAAAAGTCTTTCATCAAGAGTATTTTATCGATGTGACCTAGAAATTTACTACACTGCGTAAACTGCTTTGAAATATCAATCAAAACTTGTGAGTCATTCTAATAACTGTTCTTAGTCTCAATTATCTGGATCTATTTGAAGAATTTTCTCTTTAATCACACGTGGCGCAACATTTGATTTGTACTGAATTGACGTCAATGTATCTTTGTTTATTTAAGTGCTTGAATTCTTGGGATTGTGGCAATAAGCCACAGGAAATCTGTCAATATCATTCTCATTACTTATTATCATATTGAGATGATAATATAAGTGTGCTATTCTTCTAATATAGAAAGCAGCATAAGTTTGATTGGACATATAGAACGAATGTGAGGAGGAAGAATTTCGAAAAGATGTACCATAATAATGAGTGGAAAATTTTGAAGAAGACCACGGTCTAATTCTCTAACTCAAAATATAAGAGTAGGTTCTCTGTGAAGGCGCTGAGCATCTTGATATCTAGGGTCGTAAACGTCTATTCATGAGACAAGAAGAATTAATATCAAATATTACAATGATATTACAGCTAAAGAATGCAACACTTTATTAAAAAGCATGTGAAACACGAGTAACTCAAGAAGTATCTAATATCTTAAAAGCTATTTTGGTACTTATGATATTCTGAATAATCCTATGAGACATTAAGGTTTAATAATGTAACAAAGATCGGGTAAATCCCCGTGAGACAGTCGTATTCGTTGCAGTTTGAAATTGAATTTACAGCAGTTTTAGTATTCTCTCTAATATTTTTCAGTTAGTTGTGCCGTGTACTTAGCGTAATATTATTATTGCCCGGATTTATTATTAATTATTATTGTTGATAACTAAAATAAAAATGAAAACCTCATTTTTGAATCTCGTATGAATCAGTCCGCTAGTTTTAATGAAAAAAATGCATAATTTTATATTTATGAAATGTATATTTTGCTCTTTGCGATCAGAAATAAAGATGTACAATTTTGTGTCAGAAATGAATATGCATAAAACATTCTGACCTCAATTTAAACTGCCATAAATATTAAAATGATTCATTGTTTATAGCATTCCTATGTTCAGAATGATAAATCATTTTGTTAATTCAATATTTAGCTACACAATTTATGTTAATAAACCTTTATATTTTAATCAATATTATAAATCGAGTAAATTTTTGCGGTTTGACGCATTTGTTTTTATTTCTGATAGCGAAATTGCGAATTAATAATTGATATTGCGTAAGCCTAAAATAAAATTATCTGTGACATATTTAATGTTTTATAACAATGATTAGTTATAAACAAGCCGTTTTAGTTACTTAGAACAAGAGGGTATCCTATAAATCGTGCCTGGATTTCGTCAAAAATAGTTATTGTTGGAGGTATTTCTGCAATATATGTATTATATTATTATTTTGGAAATATCTTGTGCAATTTTTATTTATTTTCAAAGGAAAGCTTCAACAAAAACTTTCTTGGTGAAATTTGTTTATTTGCTCAGTCAAGGTTGTAAAACAAGTGAAGTATTAATAAAATTATAATTGTGTTTTTCTTTTATTTGCTTGTAGATAGCATTTATTTAAATTCACATCAAACTTTTATTTGTGTTAAATTAAATAAATTATTATTTCCTGGTTTTTTTTAATTAAAGACTATATTGTATAATTTATCTTAATTTTTTATTTTACTATCATCTTTATCTTCATTTTTTAATGTCAGCTCAGGTTTGGTGAACGAATATTTTTTGTATAAAAATTCACATTGGTGCTACTAGAAAGGCTAAAATAGGTTCAATTATTACGAATTACTATTACTTTTGTACTTACTGCCGACATTATTTAGACTGATACATTAGGTTTTTATTCATTTAAAGGTTAATATGTAAGGGCTTTGAAAAAATGACACTATAACAAAAATAAATTGAAATCATTTCAAATTGGAACTATAAATCTTTATAAATGACCATATATTTGATTTATTTTAAGTATATTGTATTACAAAGGAGCATAGTTAATTTAAAGCGATTTAATGATAGTGACCGTGACAATTTAAAAACAAATGCGAATTGTTGTTTAAATTCGTAAGTATCTCATTTATTTATAGTAGCACACTTCTATCACATTTTTATTATTTAGAATTAATGAAAAATACATATAAAAAATGAAATTATTTTGAATTATTCAAGTTTGTTTATTTGATCGCATATTAACATTTAGATTAGATGCACTACACAAGGTTAAAAAGCCCTTACATATAATTGTACTTAATTATCATTTTCATAAAATATATAAATTCCTTAAAAAAGTTATGAAGCTACCTCTTTACTGTTCTAAAAGTATTTTTATAAAATATAAACTAAACTAAACTTAGATTTAGTGAAAATTACCCTTATCCTAAGTTACTAAAACGGCTCAGTAATTCCTAAAATGAAGTCAAGATTATATTCCTAAGGGTTGAAAAGGCATGATACTTAATGATTAAGTGTTTCGAAGGACCTGAGTGGAATAGAGTTAAGCTAGTGGCGTGAGATACTAAAACCGATCCTAAAAAAACTTAATATCGAATTATAAAAAAAATGTACGTACTTTTTGTTTCTTTTTAGATGAGTGGTGGAATTTTTGGTGATAAGTCTGCGCCGAATGTCTCGCAAAACAAAATCTCACTCAGGTACAACGTGGTGTATATTTTTTCGCGACATTTGATTTAGCTTTGAATGGCCATATTGTCCGGTTTGGTTTGAAAGAGTATGTAAAAATTTAACTACTGGTTGGAGTGGAGGTGATATGGGAATGAATTATTGTATATTTGTATCTATGACCGTATCAAATGTTTTATTTTAAAGTATCAAAAAATTGATTGACAGTCGCGAGGCCCGACCAACAAAGAATTGAGATAATTAAGAAATGTACTCTAGTCTTAAATGAAATTCTGAATAGCGGGTCTGCGACGTAGCTGATGTTAAATTTAAGAACATCATCCATGCTTCATAGAGATTTGGTCCAAATCGGAAAGTGCCGGCCATTTTATTTTATATATTCTGTTAAGTTAACCCTGTCCGTCGGAGTATTTATTACTATGACACCAAAGTTGGACATTACAGGACATTTCATTTTAGATTTTTTGAATTCCTATTTTCAACAAAAATGTATGAAAGTTCAGATATTCGTACTCAAAAAATATCAACGACAATCAAATGGTTCTACAGCTTTGGTGCCAAAGTAAAAATGTTTACACGGGTAAGCTTTAACAAAATGTACAAAAATATAGTTGGCCGGCACTTTCAGATTCCTTCAAGAAGAAATATGTTTTTACTTTTGGTTTGATGCAAACATAGGTACAGGAAAGATGTACCTAAGAATATATTATTATTTCGATATAATTTTCAGCAGTAATAATTACACTCATCACTTATAGCATGTGAATAATATAAAGTAAAACCGCAATACAGATAATTTTTTTTGTACAAAAGTAACAGAAAAACATTCGATAACTGACATATTTTTCTTTTGTTTAACTGATAATAAAATGTAATCATTCTAAATACATACGATGATTATTTTTAATTGGCTTCCAAAATCAAAAACAGGCTATTGTAAAATAAATATAACATAAAATTGTATACATTTAGTTTTGTAAATTGTGTATTTTATTTCCTAAAACAATTATTTATATTATGTTTAACCCTGCACCTTCACACCAACCTCGAATTATGGGACGAATAGAAATAAAATGGATTGTTATTGAGGAAAATAAGGTTTGTAAAAATAGATTTTTGGAAAAATCGGAATGTAATGTATGTACCTACTAAGTAATGAGTAAGGACGTGTAAATACCGTTATTAAAATAAGAATGTAGTCCCCGTAGATAATTTATTTGTACGATTTTGGGCCTTTGTTGAATCCAAAGTTTTTTATTTATTTTTCGACCAATAAATGTTGGAGAGAACTATTTTTTGTTTCATTTTGTTATCGACAAATACACACACAGCATTTAATAATTAAAACTGACAAAGTTGTAACTATGACAAAGTACCTCCACGACTTTCTTGCAAAATTATGAAAACTAATGTAAGTTCATGCTCCATTTTGTTTTCTTTAAAAGAGAAGAAAGAAACGAATGTGTCGCTAGCACAGCTATTTAAAATCTTTTTAGCGTGCTTGATCAAAACAGTATAAAACAAATTCGCTTCCCGCCGTCTGTACGCTTAGATCTTTTGAACTTTAAGCGTTAACCACGAGCTTTACGGTGAAGGAAAACATCGTGAAGAAACCTGCATAGTGCATACCTCTGAGAAGAAATTCAAGGACGTATGTACTGTAGTGCCTAAGAGACTGAATCACCATTCTGCCACGTGTACACCAAATTATCTTCAGTAAAAAGTGGCTTTAGTAACACTTCGGGGACCCCTGTGGGAAGACATGAAGATATATCATTATTATATACTAGCTTTTACCCGTGGCTTCGCCCGCGTGCCTCTAGATAAAGAAAGCCTATAGTTTTAGTTCATCGCCAAATTTCATTTCGATCAGCCATTTAGTCGTGAAAAGGTAGCAAACAAACAAACAGATGTAATTTAGCATTCTACTAATATTATAAATGCAAAAGTTTGTGTGTATGGGTAGATGGATGGATGTTTTACTCTTTCACGCAAAAACTACTCGAGGATTTGGTTGAAATTTGGAACACTGATAATTTATAGCCTGGATTAACACATAGGATACTTTTTATCCCGGGAAAATGTTTTTAGCTAGGGAAAATTTTACGTCCTCTGAGATTCTAAGGACAACGCGGACGTAGTCGCGGGCAGAAGCTAGTTTATAATATTAGTGTGGATCTTAACTGAATAAACAACCTTTGATTTGATTGATTCAATGAACGGATGTATTGAACGAGATTGCATACAGATCTAGTTCATGATTGGGCAACGAGGAACAAAGAGTGACCATGTAAACTCACTTTCTAAATGATTGTTTGTTACAAACGACCACTATTGTTATGAAATATATATAGCTACTAGCGGCCCGCCCCGGCTTCGCACGGGTACACTTTTATATCAAATATTTTGTCTACCCGAGCGAAGCCGGGGCGGGAAGCTAGTATAATATATAGCCTATGTTACTCAGTGATGATGTAGCTTTCTAACGGTGAAAGAATTTTTGAAATCTACTTTCCAGCTATTGAATGAGCAGGTCTCGCCTGATGGTAAGCGGTTACCGTAGCCTATGGATGCTTGCAACACCAGAAGTATCGCGCGTTGCCGACCCTGGAAGGTCAGAGGAGGATTAATACTAAATCTTCACGCCTTCCCACAAGGGTCCCCGAACAGGTAGGCAGAGGTAGGCATTTGTACCAAAAAAAATAAAACGCGGTAAACTCATAACCTCTTTAATTACACAGTCGGCTGAACTACTTTAAAGCGGGTTACGACAAAGTGTACGCTTGTCGGTTACGCAATTTACGGACAAGAACTCAATCGCTTATGCACGCTGCGCTGCAGGTTCGATTCCGGCAATTGGCAATCATGTGAAATTGTAAGCGTTTAACAAAGGTATGGATAATTAGGTTTTTGTTTACACTCTTTGTAAACACTGCAGTGAATTAACGTCATAATGAGATGTAAACTTTTTTTTATATTACTAAAGTAGCAAACTAGCATACGGCCTGCGATAGTATGTCGCCGTAGCCTATGAACGCTTGCAACACCAGGGGTATCACTCGCGCGTTGCCGACACTATAAATACCTAGGTGGCTTTGTGGTTGAAGTTACCACTTGTCATTTGAGATGGTTTGAGTTCAAAACTAAAAGACCAGATTTTTCTCTTTATTATATTGTTATAGATTTATATATATTTCATAGCCGTGGTGGCCTTAGGGTGGAAGCAACGGCCTGTCATCTCATGGGCCCAGGTTCAACCCCGGTCTGTACCAATGAGTTTTTCTAAGCTTAAGTACAGTGATTATGAATAATCACACAACGAGCTTAAAATATAGGTAGGGCGAATTGATTTAGCGCTATTTAAAAATAATATCTTTAGAAATATTTAACAGATAAGAATAAACAATTTCGCGGAACCCCGGCTACTTACCACGGGCCTCACTTTAGGAATCGCTGCTCTTAACCACATCATTCTATTTTTCACGAACCACTCACTAGCGGAGAGGAATTTCGTACGTCATAAAATTATTGATAGATATTGCAATATTGTTAGGAATCTCATAAGAGTATAACGCTTTGATAGTCTGGGAATCTCGCACGTTTGCTGATTTATCCATCACATAAGCTGGAAAACTAGTGATCATTTTGTAGGCTTAAATCTTTTATATCACTAAATTGGCACACAAGCATACGGCCCATCTGATGGTCAGTCACCGTAGCCTATAGCTAGCAATACCAAGTGTATAATTTTCTATATAAATAGTGTGTTTTTTATTTTTATTCAATAGATGTCGCTTTTTACTTTTAACACGCGCTATGGTTTCGTTACTGGCATTTACCTAATGTAAATATGTTTCTGTAAATAAATGTCGTTGCCTTAGGAGCATTAGGTTTTTGTTCACCAGGGGTATCACTAACGCGTTGCCAAACCTGTTGTTCATGAGGTCTCACTGTGTTAGCAGCATTACTACTGGCGCAGCGTATCGTCATGGAGCACTGGCAGAAACACAACACTACATCCTAGTAGTGCTACTGCAGTAATAGCAATTTCTTTAATTTTAGTTGTTGCACAAATTGAAAATGATTTGGTGAGTATAACCTTATCTTATAAGATTAGAAACCAATGATCTTAATACTTACCTACTTTACAAGTCTACACACAAATCGGCCATACCCAACACGAACGGCAAGATGACGTCATTAAACCGCACAAGACTGCAGTTACGGTAAGGTGGGTAGATTCGACACCGATTGTTTTTTAACGTTGACTTTTCTTTTGTTGGAGAGTTCGCACTGCACTTCGCATCTTATAATATTGGGGTAAAAACGTACACCGTGTTTAAATTTAGCTAGTGGTACAAAAAAATCCCAGTGGAGCTCTGGCAGCCTTACTTGGTACTTACTGAAGAAACACAAGCATCTGAGACCGTAGAAAATTGCGATCATTCCGACATAATTTTGGCGTCATATTTTTAAGTCAACAGCTGTTTTCTCTATGTTACGTCAGTATTTGACGAGACCGCTGTTATAGTAATAGTCTACCTGACTGTTACATTAGGGCTCGCGGTTTCGATTCCCGTCGGAAGAAAGATTTTTGTGACAAACATGTTTGCCTCATCCTAATATATAAGTATCCTATCAGCGGCTGGTTCTTATATTACAAACTTATTTAGTTTGGAGCCTGATGGGGCTGTGTGTCCGCATTATTTATTTAGATTATTAGCATTTTTTTACTATAATCTTAAGAAGTATATATATAAAAAAATAAACCAAACTAGAGAGCCACCGGTAACGAAGCGCAAGCCCATGCTACCGGTGGTAAGGGTTACAGAGTGAGGATTCTCCTGACAATACGTGCCGTGTCGAGGAGTACTGCCTTCTGTATCCGACCCTTAACCCAACCATCGAGCGAGAGCGTCTTGAGGTGTTGGTCGAGACTCTTCGCTATAAGGTAATTATTATCATGTATCTCTGAAATTCACGGAGCCTCATATGCAACACTCATAAGGTCCGGTCCTTTATCTAGGCATGCGTGGGGATATATCCAACACGTAGAGGCCCGTTCGAGCATTTTAATATTAGGTAAGGGATACACGTGGCGATTATCATCCCCGGAATGCATAGTGATGCACCCGGGGATGATCCTCGCCCAGTGCAGAGACCAATTCAATGAGATAGTCATTATTATTATTATTAATGATCATTGTAATTCTCATTTAATATATTAAATGGCCGCTGGTATCAAATGCAGTGTTCTTACCAGGAATGGTTAGTCATAGCTTGCGTCCTCTCCGGGTGGGCCGCATCCTGTCAAATATTAGTTATTTGTTTTCAATACAAGTTACATGTCTTTAGCTATTTAGTTACTTCAAACGAAGCCGGCAATGAGGACCTTAAATTTAGTTGAATTTAAAAAAACATGGCCGCCAACATCTTAAAATTCAATTGAAATGTACGTTTTTTTGCGATAACTGTCATATGGGCCAAATTTTTGATATTTTTAAGACATGGAATCCCACAAGAATAATAGAAAAAATTGCCCGTTTTTTGTCGACTATAATATAATTATTTTTTATTTTAATGCATATCTAAATATCTATAAAAGTAAAGGACCAATCTTCCAAATGTTAAACTTAAAATTAAAAATCGTTCACATTATAAAAAAAAAATTGTCATTTTAGTCAAGAAATGTATTACTATTTATATTATTACTAAATCGTAATTAGTTAAAGGTAAGTTTTGTAGTTACCGCATAGGTCACGCAATTACTCGAGACATAATCGATTATCGTTATGCGACTATTAACCGATCCTAAAAAGTCTAGATCTTACAGCTCTAAAAAAGAACGGTGATTTATCGTTGAACGACTTTTTTGCGGTAAACGTAGTTATTTTTAAGAAAAAATTGACAGTTCATTATTGGATGGGATTTAGTTTTTTGGGAACTTTTTTTAATACTACTATAATATTCGATTTAAACTATGTAGGTACCTTTAAAATGTTTGTATATTTCAAGCATTAGTGGCACACAAGCATACGGTCCACCTGATGGTATGCAGTCACCGTAGCCTATAGCCGCTAGCAATACCAAGGGCATCACTAACGTTGCCGTTGCCAACCATTTTAAAACAGTGTTACACCTGGTGTTGCAAGCGTTCATAGGCTACGGTAACTACTTACCATCAGGTGGGCCAGGCTTGTTTGCCACCTTAGTAGCATGAAAAAAATTACAAACTAAATTACAAGTAAAATAAATGTCCCAAATCACTGTCACGGGGAAGTGTGCCAAGAAGACTGGCGGCATTGCTGTATTGCAATGCTTAGCCTATGGGCCAGATATTCGCCAGCCCTCTTGTCATAGCTTTATTAGGACTCCTTACAAACATTATGCTATGTATGTATGTTTGTGGGTGCCTTTAATATTCGCTTAGTTGCAAGCCGCTAAAGTCGCTAGTACCTACACAATCAAGACTCGTCCAATCTATCAACGCTGAATGTGTTGCTAAGCGCAAATCTCGAGAGCAGGTGAACCGATTGCGCTAATTATTTTTCTAGAATATTCCTTGAAGTACGAGGATGGTTCTTACGGAGAAAAAAACAAGCCTGAAAAAGTCTAAAAACGGGTAAACAAAATGTTTGATAAATGTCTACCCGTGCAAAGTCGGGGCGGGCCGCTAGTGATGAATAACTATTCTTTGTATTTCTATTGACTCACTCATATGAGTAATTTGTCGGTACAATGAATACATAATGAGACATCAGAATCTTTGACGGACATGTAAAGTAAGTGGGAATTTCCCACCAGTACCTCAATACAACAAGTTCCGGAATTAATTCATTCACTATCAAATATGTTCAAAAATAAAAAATACATGTAATTCTACAAAGACGAGTTTAAAAGACATGATATATAACTTAAGCAAGTACTGGCTTCCGAAAAAGAATTCAATTCTTTAAATTTGGAATTCAATACTTTTTAAACGGTCATCAGAGATGAAAGCGCCGGATTCTCACCAATCAGCGGCCCGTGACGTCGCGCCAATCATTTTTTCAAATTCGAAAATCGAACGCACCAAGAATGTCACGATGTCAAAGATTCACACGGGTCAACAGATATAAACGTTACCGGGTCATTGTCACGACCGTGACGCTAGGTTCTTTTTTTTCTAGAATGTTTCAAAATATTTATTTTTTACTGGTACCTTTACTTTTTAGTACATACTTTCTTTGTGTAAAGTGCCACCGATCGACTGAACTAAACAAATGTCATGCCTTCGTTTTTGATAAGTTTCCTTTTGAGGGCAACTGAGAAGATTATTTGTGAGAAGTGTGTCCAGTTTACGACTACGTATTCGAAAACAACTCTCAAAATTTCATAATTTCCATACGAGTTTTTAGTTCTACTCTTCACCAGCGCAGCGCTGTTCATCCTATACAAAATAGTCGAAAGTTGTTGTTTCTAAGGCTGCAGTATAGCTACTCTGAGCTACTACAGTAAGCCACATCGAGTTAGCTTAGTTAGGGTCGGCAACGCGCGAGTGACACCTCTGGTGTTGCAAGCGTCCATAAACGACGGTGACTGCTTAACGTCAAGTGTACGTTTGCTTGCCACATTTGAGGTTAAAAAAAGTGAGATCTAGGGCCGACCACACCAGTGTGTGAAACGAGACCAGGTAGACGATGATGAAAGTGTTCATAATAGATGGAATAAAACGCAATGACTATTCTATGAGTCACTTGATACTGACCGCAAAACTCTCATTAATCGATTGACCAATCCGATTGCTCGCCGTAACCACATATCGATATTTCAATCGAATGTCATTTTGATTATAACAATTGATTGCACGGCACGAGCCGCAATCGGTTTGCGAAAATTGTTTCGTATTTAGTTGACATAAATAATGTATTTAAAGCTCAGAACAATAACTTGAGCTCGCTAACGCTAGTTCTTGTTCTTCTTTGTCTTCACTGTGGCAATCAACCTTCTTCAATTACTATTTTTGCCAGTGTTGCCTAGTGCCTAATGCCTAGTGTCATTCATTGTGATATTTGTTGGAGTATCTGGAGACAATCCACGGCAGAAACTGATCATAACAGGCCTTTAGATAAGGATACCAAAATGATAAATCACTTCGCCCAAAAGCCATGTTACATTATTTCCAATGTTCCTATAAATAAGCCACTAAATAAATCCTTACATCACATAATGGCAACGAAAATAGACACTAAAAATGACTATAAAAATATTTACGAGACACTGGAAAAAATCTCCAAAAACTCCCTAGTTAGTGTTCTGAGATTTACCAAATCATCTTCGGTAAAAACTGGGTGTTGCAACACCTCTGCCTGCCTCTTCGGGGACCCTTGTGGGAAGACGTGATGATACAAGAGTATTATGCGTTGCTATATTTAACCCTATTAGGTTGAAACGGTGGGTCTATAATTGTGCTGATACTTTAACAAGCTCATTAATCGATTGCAATGCATCACAATAGCACATATCGATATTTCAATCGCATGACACATCGATTAAGACAATGGGTTGCGTAAGGAACGTGCGCCCAAAAGTCGCGGTAGAAAGCAAGGTCGATTATAATTATTTTGTTTCATTAGTAGAATATATCAGACGTAAACATACGGTCGGCTATAACGTTGAACATGCTCGAAGAAGGGTAGCATTTTTTAATATGCAGTTCAGTGCCGGTAGCAGGAACATTGTCGGCAACGTATTCGAAAACTTAACTAGCGAAATGTCAAAATTGTCATACTAATTTTTAGTTCCACTTTTCATCGCTGCAGCGCTGTTCATTTTTCAATACAAAAATAGTCGAAGGCGATACGAAAACGCTGTGGAAAAAGTTCATGCTACCGGCACAGGATTTTTTCGCCATTACGTGTTTAAAAGAAGAAGCTGTGGAAGTCCAAACTCTAACATTCTAGATCAAATTACAATGATTACTTGAATCATTAACGGAAAGGTATACAATGCTTGTATATATGAAATATATAATGTAAAAGAAGTAAAAGAGTTGTGCAAGTCCTTGAATTTTTTCTCAGACGTACGCAGGTCTCCTCACGATGTTTTCCTTCACCGTAAAGCTCGTAGGTGTGACTAATCACTGCAAAAAACTCATAAAAACTCATTGGTGCAGACCGGTGGGATTGGAGCTTGCGTTTCTAGAATAGCAGGCAACGATTCATCATAGGTATTCTACAATTATTGTTATTTACTACGTGTATTACTGAAATAATATTCTTTGGTTAAATTCTAATTCTGTCTAACCCTGTATGCGGCTGTAAATGGTTCATCGAACAAGTTCGCCCATGTATAAGTCTGTGAGTATACCCACCTATATTAGATCAGGGCTCGTATGGGTCAATAAAGGTGTGCCTGAATGTTTGACCCAGTTTGTGTACAGATGGAGTTCAGATATAATAGTTAGCACATTGCTGTTAGGTAACTTGTCACGGTGAGATTGGAAGCATTTAAAACAATGCTAGTAGTCGAGTAAAGAAAGAAAGAAGATAGTAGGTAGAAGAAAATAATGTGTCGTTATGAAACCAATTTAGAATGTGCTGGCTGTCGTACACAGAAGTATACGTACAGAAGTTGGTGTTTACACCTTACTACACTTTTTATACCACTAAGGTGACACACAAGCATATCAGGCCCACCTGATGATAAGCAGTCACCATAGCCTATCAATACCAGTGTTATCACTATTCACTAATAGGTTGCCAACAATGTTGTTGATGAGGATTCACTGTGCTAGCAGCATTACTACTAGCCCAGCGTATCCTCGTGGAGCACTGGCAACCTTACTTACCGCAGAAACACAACATTACATCAAGTAGTGTTATTTCACTGCGGTCTTCTGTAAGGTGGAGGTTCAGTCCCCAGTCAGGCGGCTCCAATTTAAATGGGATAACCCACGGGTAATCCCAAGTCGCCCTACCTCTCTTTTTAAAAGTTCATCGTGTGATTAATCACTGTACTTATGTCAGAAAAACTCATTGGTACAGGCCAGGATTCGAACTTGGGCCCATCAGATGACAGGTCGTTGCTTCAACCACAAGGCCACTACGGCTCCATACATATTATTTGAATCTATTTGGGAAAGAAGAAAGAGCATTTATTACAGGAACTACTGGTATGAATTGAAAAGTTCTTGTGTTGGATAGTCCGTTTACCGCATACAACATCACGTTACGACCAATCTATAGTTATACTTATATATTATAAAGAGGAAAGATTTGTATTTTTGTGCGTGTGTATGTTTGTATTAAAAAGGCTCCGAAACTAATGGACCGATTTCAGAAATTCTTTCACCGTTAGATAGTAACTTTATCACTGAGTAACATAGGCTATATTATTTTTATACGCGGGCGAATTCGCGGGTAAACAGCTAGTATACTATAAAGATATAAATAAATTTATACAATTCTCTAAAAAAGTCAGAAGTTTTGATTAAATTGCACCCGTGCGAAGCCGGGGCGGGTCGCTAGTTTAACATATCAACCCTATTTTGACATTATAAAACATCCCCGAACTCAATAAACTATTGCAAAGTAGAGTTGTACCCCTATTCGTAAATCGTGTAATCGAATAGCACCCGAGAGGATCGCGATGATACGCTCATTCGATTTGCTGTTCCGACAGGGTTGTGTTCTGCGAAAAAATTGCTGATTATAAAAGATACTGATTTAGTAAATTTTTTCTATAGAATGACTTGCTTTATTAGTTCCGAATGATGGTGCACAAGAGTAAAAGCAACAGTGACAACAATTTAAGGATTTTAGGATTTTGCCTGTTTAAAAAAATTAACAGGCAACATCCTTATTTACGACATCAAAATCTAACAAAAATAAAACAATTCACGAGAAATGAAATTTTATTTGCATTAAAAAATAATTTAATGGGCAACCCTACAAGCGCCCGGGCGGACATAAAAAGATTGTAAGCGGGCAAACATGATACGTACAAATCTGATAATAGACACCCCTTTTTCTACATTGAATTTGACGACTTTATTATTCAAAATATTTTTATTTGCAATATTATACATATAAATTTACGGTAGCAGTGTTTTAAGGGTCTATTATCCCTTTATTTTGTTTGTTAACTGATAAATGAAAACCTCTATAGGTAATAATATTATAAAGAGAAAAAAATATGTGTGTTTGTTTGTAATGAATAAAATTATACTGGCCCGATTTTAAAATATCATTTTTTATACCACGAAGGTGGCACACAAGCATACGGTCCACATGATGGTAAGCAGGCACCGTAGCCTATAGCCGCTAGCAATACCACGGGTATCACTAACGGGGTGCCAACCATGTTGTTGATGAGGACTCACTGTGCTAGCAGCAATACTAGCCCTTTCACCATTAGAAACTCATCCACTCTCATCAATCTTCATACAAGTCGTTACGTATAGACTTTTAAAATTTTCTTCAGTCCAATTCCTTGGATTCAACCGGCATTATATTAATAAAAAAAATTAAGTTCTCCCAAATACTCCCAATGATATTACGCAGGTTATGTTTACGATCTTTTTTTCACCTACAGTAGGTAATAAAATAAGGCACTATAATAGTAGGTTATTGGTGACCGTTTTACGTAGAGCTATGATCAGCCTTTCAAATAGAATAGTCTTTATTTCAAACTAGCCGCCTGGACAGACATCGATCTGTAAAGTACTTACGTATGTGGTGCCTAAGAGATGGCGTCGGCCTCACCACCTGTCTTGTTGGTACCAAATTATCTTTGATGGAAAGTGGGTGTTGTAACACCTCTACCTACCTCGTCGGAGACCCTTGTGGGAAGGTGTGAAGATATAATTATTGTATAATGGTGTCGATTCTGATTCTGATTTGACAGGACTACAAAGTCTTGCTACCCCTTTCTCATGAGCGGTTAAATGGTAATTTAGACCTTCGTAAGTGCCTTATTAGGGCCTAAACTGAATAAATGTTTTTTTTTAAATAAGGATAGCAATACTTTAAGTCCTGTCAAATTACTGTACTTTAATAATTTAGTACAACAGAATTAGCATCAAAATTAAATTAAATGTATAGTTACCTTCTATAATATTTTAACTCTATCACCGACCGGTAGAAATGTAGAGCCCGAGGATAACGTTTTGTACAAATCGAATCAAATAACAGAATTAATATCTCTCCTATGATTCATAAATGTTACCATAATATGGCGGACAAAATACACCTGTCTTGAGAAATTGATTCGCTTTTAAAGTGGTAATAAATTACATGGCAATTAATTACGTTACGACTAATTTTTACATTTTTAAATTTGGAACGTTGTTTTTTGGCTACAATTTTGTTTTTAATATTTTTTTGTGGCTGGGTACAAACTATACATAGGTACGTATACTCTGTCAAGTAAATAAACGCACTAATTAGCAAGAGTGATTTGGTTCTTGTTCGATATGGGACTTTGGTTTTTTTTTGGTTTTGGTTCTCTATCTTCGAAGAACATTAGATCGTCTCAAAATCTTTTTAGTAATCTAGCATAACCTCAATTATAGCTCAACACTATAATAATATGTTGTATTTTACTGTACCACAATGAAATTAAGGGTGTGAAGAGATTTTTGTAAGGTCGGCTAACGCGCGATTTATACCCCTGGTGTTGCAAGAGTCTATATATAGGTTACGGTGACCGCTTAACATTCGGTAGGCCGTTTGCCACCTTCTGGTATAAAAAAATTAACACATTTCACGGCCAATTAGTAAAAACATTATATTGTTTGAAGTCGGTTAAAAATATATTATATTCATGTATAATATCAAAAACATATTTTTCACTACCAGCGCTTTAATCATAAATGGAGTTATTAAGTGCCTTCGTTCTTAACATAAAATACCAATTTATTTCATATTTCTGTACATCACTTTAAAATACCGCATTAAATTCTATGAAACCGAATGCGAACGGGCTTACCCGTTCGATAAGTTAAGTACTTCACTCACTTACGCATTCTCGGAGCGACGTTAAGTCTTAAATCAGTCGCATAATATACAAGTCATTGAGATAATTTGATACGCTTAAAATAAAAGTCCGCTAATCTCGCAATCTACGTATCATTTACGATGCTCACTCAACACGGTCGGGTTATACGCCATGTTGCCAGACAAAAAAAGAGCCCGAAACAGCGGGATGTCGACTCAGGAGGACGCCGTACAACAATCTAAACATAATGACTTGTAATGGACGTTGATAGGGCATAATAAAAAATATTCAAACCGAAAAAAAAAAACTAACAGCGTAAAACGGA
The DNA here is from genome assembly GCA_951449985.1 of Falcaria lacertinaria. Classification (NCBI taxonomy): domain Eukaryota; kingdom Metazoa; phylum Arthropoda; class Insecta; order Lepidoptera; family Drepanidae; genus Falcaria; species Falcaria lacertinaria. The sequence goes on along the minus strand of OX602136.1, from coordinate 3,160,352 downwards.
GCCCGCCATTAAAAATAATACTTTATTAAGTACATGTCATAATTTATTCGAATTTGGAATTCGCGCTCGTATTGTAATGCGGGGTTTGAATTTATTTGATGTTCCAAAACGCTTTCAAATTAGGAACATATTAATTTTAGAGTTTGGAACTTAACTTTTTTCTCAAATGAAATGCGTTCGATTAAAGTATTTATGCAGATTCGATTCGATTTCGTTTGTTTCGAGAAATCGTTTTCTTTAATTTGCCAAAATATACCTTGCATTGAGTAAAAGGATGTTTAAAATAATTGTACACCTTACTACTGTTTTGAATTTGAAGTGACTTTTATTAACACGTTGCATTATTCATGTCTTATATTCGGAAACGATTGATTTGATAGTCGTATCGAATCTCCTTAATAATTGGAATCTACCGTTAATCGTTACGCGTTAAAATACAATACCTAATCCTTAATGTATCGCTGTCGGCAATTATTTATTTATTAGTAAGGCACTTCTTTTAGAAGGTTAGAAAGAGAAAAAATACAACAACATTGATGAAGGCTTGATACTGTTACTCACAAATTAGAATATAATATGGCGTTCAAAGCATTTGATAGCATAATTACGCAAATTCTTTATCTGGCCCGTTGTCAATTGATAACCGATTACTCTCGCTACATTAAACGCGAATGCGCAATCTCTGAACGGGTGCAAAGATTAAAATATTCTGTCCGCCAGTTCAAAGCCAGTAATAATTTTCAAACGCAATGCGATTCGTATTCTATTTTTGAATTGAAACAATTTATAAATATCGATTAGAAATTTGGTAGATGCTATACATTTTGACGTATCTATGTGCGCCTCGATAAATAATTTTTTTTAGGAATTAATTTTTTGGATACATATTCTTTGTAACTTTTCCTTTTTTTTTATAACTTTATTTTTCATAATTTTAGCGAAAAGAAATCGTTCCTTAGTTACGTCCAGAAACCATTCTGTGAATGAAAAAAAAGGTTTAGTAGCCAACGAAAAGCTTAATATTTATTCATGTAGAGTTACTACAATGGAAGCACATAAACTAAGTTTAAAGGCTCAAATAGTGTAGGGTAGCGTTTGGCTACCTGTGGAAGGGACCAATATGATTATTGAAGCCATTCATAAAATGTTTCTACGGACTTCAGATCACATAAAAAAGAAGATAGAACTTTGCGGACAACGAATTGACGCTTTTTTTTTTAGCATGTAGTACGTGGGAAGGCGTAGTTTCGGTGTATTCTATTGGAATATGGACAAGAACGCAGGGATTTCAATAGTAAAAGCATTATCTACTCTGAGGTAAAAGTATATTGCACACGAAAACAAAACAACAGAGTCGGCCGTTACACAGCTGAGCGAGAGCGACCAGAGACAAGAGACTAAAACATTATTATTAATTATTGGTTTGTGTAAACCTTTTTAACATATTCGATGTATGTGTGTGCGTGTAACACACACACACATACATTCACAGTTTTCTTACTATAGTTTCAAAGCACCGTGCCCGTGACCCGAGGTGGAATGCGGTGGAAAAAAGTATTTTTTGCCCCAGCGAGCAGCTAAACGGCGTAACGGTGGATCGGACGATTCACGATAGGCAACTTCACTGTGACACGTTATGATGTACCCACATTTATTAAGGCGTAGTTATAAAACAGACTTTTTATACCACTCTTTAGTGGTACTCTTTAGTGGCACACAAGCATACGGCCCACCTGTCACCGTAGCCTATAGCCGCTAGCAATTCCAGGGATATCACTTACGAGTTGCCAACCCTGTTGTTGATGAGGACTCACTGTACTAGCAGCATTACTACTACCCCAGCGTATCCTCATGAAGCACTGGCAACCTTACTTACCGCAGAAACACATCACTACATCAAGTAGTGTTATTTCACTGCGGTCTTCTGTAAGGCGGAGGTACAGTCCCCAGTCGGCTCCAATATTAATGGGAACGGTTTTCCCACACTACTTTGAAGTGTCGTCGTGTAATTGGGTATGTGTACACTGCAAGGCGTAGTTATAGCCGGCGTCACTTTTGTCGCAAAGTTCCATCATTTTTTTTTGATCTGAGATGTATGTAATTGTAATATTCAGTCACTATGTAGTTTTGTATAATATTGATGAAGTGAAAGTTTGTAAGTGTATTGGGTATTGTTTGTATGAACGACTAACTACTTACGTTTAGGGGCGTCTTTTGTGAAAATAGAGGTCACAAGGCCTGGATGAGACAGGTTTTGCCTTGTTTTTATTTTTTTTACTATATCTACTTCCCACATTCACAGTACTCGGTACTGGCAGGCATGTATGAGGAGGTTGATGAGTGTAAAAAAATCACAAGGTGTGCTAAGTCAAGAGTTGAATGGCGCTCAATACTCTCTGGTAATACGGAAAGGGACCTAATAATATGATATGTGAATAAATGTATGAATTTGTATGAAAAGGGCTCGACCGATTTGACATTTTTACTGCTGTGTTCGTAATAGTAACGAGAAAGATTGTATGGATTGTACTTGAAACTTAATGCAATGCAAACAACGCAATGACGCCAGTTTAAACTACGCCTTTCATGTAGTATATATACACAGTTACACGTACGCCCCTTCATACAACGAAACTACGCCTTGGCCACGCACTACATGTTTAAAAACATGGTGTATAATAATACTAGCGACCCGCACCGGCTTCGCACGGTTTTACACAAAACCTATGTGAATTATACATAAAAACCTTCCTCTTGAATCCCTCTATCTATTAACTAAACCGCATCAAAATCCGTTGCGTATTTTTAATGATTTAACCATAGGGACAGACAGACAGAGTGGGAAGCGACTTTGTTTTATACTATTTAGTGATTCCTGCGCAATATAATAGTAATATAGTTAATGGTGCCAATTCCGTTGTTCGAAACAAAATTCTAAACTTAACTAATTTGACAGGTCTAAGAATATGCCATCCTTATTTAATCCCGTACATGAGAAAGGGATAGCAAGACTTTTCAGAGCTGTCAAATTAGTTCAGTTTAGTAATTTTGAACAACAGCATTGGCACCAATATATGCTTTAAAAGTACATCTTCGTGACCTAAGTTCTAAAAGGCTTGACCCTTCCAGATTGAGTACGTCTACGGAGTAACTGGAAGATATGCTTCCAGAACACAAACAATGGCCGATTACATTTACAACTCATTGTTGTATGTTAAGCAGAGACGCTTATTGTAACTATTTGGCAATTTCGGTAGCCATATTCCCTTGAGAGATGTTGGGGCTGATATTTGCAGATTACTGCATTGTTTACTTTAGTTTTGAGGTTTTGTTTTCCGGGATAATCTTGTGTTAATCTACGCCATGGTCTACTTACGTGTCAACTTTAATCTTACTTATCTTTAATTTTACTTATCTTTAATCTTACTTATCTTTATTATATTGAGCTAAGCGTCACAAATATACCTGTGTTTTACACACAAGCGTACGCCCACCAGATGGTAAGCAGTCACCGTAGGCTATTTCCGCTAGCAATATCAGTGGTATCACTAACACTTTGCCAACCTTGTTGTTGATGAGGACTCGCTGTAGCTGCATTACTACTAGCGCAGCGTATCCTCGTGGATTACTGGCAACCATACTCACCAGCATCAGCCGATAGACCTCCCCCATAGATTTCCACAATGACCGCTACAATGCGGCCCGCATCCAACACTTGCCAGCGACCTTTATCAGGTCATTCAACAGGTCAAAATGTTAATATGCCCAAATATGCTACTTAAATGATATAACTGTACCTATCGGTGTAATTGTAGCTGTAAATAAAGAATTTATTATTATTATTGATTCCACTCTTAGCTTGATTGACACTTCTACATTTATCAATCTCTTCATACATACCCGGATACGATTACTCTTCACCTTTCCATCATTGAGGACTTTGGATATTTTAACTAGAAAATCAGATTGGCCTTCCGCTGCGTCTTCTTGTACACACATTCTCATTGTTTGGCGAGACCGCTGGTCTGGTGGTTACTGTGCTTAGTATACCTGACTGTCAAGCTAGGGTCGTGGGTTCGAATCCTACCGGGGCAAACATTTCTGTGACCAGCATTTTTGCCTTGCGTGTTCGGTATGTATTTTAAGTAGATATGTAATTACAAAAAAAAGTATATAAGTATTCTATCAGCTGCTGGTGCCAATAGTATAAGCTTTGCTTTGTTTGGGGCTGGGTGGCGCTGTGTGATAATGTATGTATGTCTTTTTCTCATTCTTTCATCACTTCATACTTACAAGTCTACAACAAAAACGTCAAAATGAAAACCAACACGTTTACTTTAGTAAACTATTGTTTCAAACTTGTTACAACTTGTTTCAAAACCGGCAGTTACTTAAAAATATGTTCACTCTACCGATTTTCAATGATATTTCTGTAATTGCTATGTAATCAGTTCCAATTACTATTAAAATGTGTATGTGAATTTGTTGCCTGTAGTTTCTCAAAATTGACAAATCCCTGACAATTTACTTCTTCTTGGGACACGGATTAGGTTTTCTCGGAGGCGGTGGTGGTGGCAAATCTGGCTTACAAGGCAGCCGATCCCTCAATTCAAAATGCTTCCTGCAATATCGATTATAGAATGCTATCAAACATTTGCCAGTATGGAAAACGAACGTCCTGAACGCTTCATCGGTCTCTTTAGGGAAGCAAAGGGCACCAGTAGCCAAGGTTCCTAGACCAGTAAAGAACATCCTTCGTGGTATACCCTTGTTGCAAGCGATGCAGTACCCTGTAGCACCACCTACCGCTACCACAGCTTGTCTCAAAGTCAAGTTATCATCAGAGCGCATCATCTTCTTAAAGTCTCTCGTAGCGCTGAATAATGAACTCTTTGTTTCTCGATAGTTGCAGACGACGGAACACTTCATCTGGCACATGGATTTCTGCGCTTGCCTCCTGTACTTTGACACGTATGGCAACAGAAATTGATGCAGCATCTTTACGTTTACATTTGGACATTTCTCCTTGTCTTTTATATAGTCTTTGTACTCGTAATGGGGGCTTTTGTATATCGGTAGATCTTTATACTTCATCGGCGGTGGTTTTTGTGGCGGTGGGGGTGGTGCAGCATGAATAACAGGTATAAGAGATAATTTGACACCCACCAAAACGGCTCTCAGCGCCTCTATCCATAACCTCCCAATGACGTAGAAGTCAAAATTCCTTTTTGTTATTTCGTTCCCGCATTGTATTTGTGTTTCGAGGTCCTTCCCAACAGATTCTACGTCATCGTATTTTGTTTCTGTGTCGATTGGTACAATTTTCATAATAATTTTTTGTTTATTTGTAAAGGCATTTACGAAAATTTCGGAGACATGTCACTGACTGACAGTTGGTTGGATTTTTTTATTGAAAGAGTATGGTCTATGGAGAGATAAACAATGAGGTGCGTTTTTTTTAATAATGGCATTCACATCTCTAGTGTGTGAGACGTATTTGGCCAACAACGACGTTATGTGAGAGGTGCGTTTCTCAAAACTATTTTTGGGAAAGGTCAAATCTATGGCAGTCATACATGACCGGTGGGAATGTATGAAGAGATGTTTAAATGTGAATGAGGCAAAAGCGGTGTGTATTTAATCATTACAGCTACAAAAACTATGTGACAAGGAATATATAAGTGAAAAGATTAAGGAAACCGGTTCCTCTCAGGTGGCCTTTTTTTCCGAACCGGTGGTAATTTAGACCTTCATAAATGCCTTATTAGGGCCTAAAATTTATAAATATTTTTTAAATTTCGAATTCGAAGAATAAGATAGATATTAATGAGCTAAGAAGCGAAATGGACGCATATATTACATTACAAGGATCCTAAATAATTCGACCTAGTTACAATGGAGCCTCAAAGTAGATAATATACTAAGTACAAGTGGAGCCAAGATAAAAGCTGACTTTTAACAGCTAGGACAAGTGACGTAAATGAGATAACACGTCGTTAAAATTAAGAAGATTAACAGATCTGTCAAAAGTCGCCTTTAAAAATAATAATATAAAAATATCAGTCAAGTAAAACAAACAAATTCCACTTAAATTTGTATAAATACATAATAAAAGGGTAGGATGAGCAACGCGCGAGTGATATCCCTGGTGTTGCAAGTGTCCATGGGCTACGGTAACCGTGTACTATCAGGTGGGCCGTATGCTTGTTTGTCACCTTAGTGGCTTAGAAAACAGAGCTAAATGAACAAATCCTCTACAATCTATAGGTATGTCAAATCATAAAGGCCTACAGGTTATCGAATAAGCTCACTTCAATCGGAATGAATCGATATCAAATCGTTCGGACAATTCGATTAAGCTCGATGCAATCGTTCGGTTGCATTGCGAAAAGAATCGGCTCATATGCCACGTACTCTATTCCATTGATACAAGAATAACTTTTCAATCGTTGGAACAACATGCAGCTCTTATTCCAAACGCTTAAAGGTGAGAATTGATCACAGCATGGTTCGCAGTCTGTCGAAACCTTGTTTTGTTAGAGGACTATCGTTTTTCAGTCACAGAAGATTTGAAATGATGCCTAAAGCTCTTTCAATTGGAGTTTCAATTCCTGTTTGTATGTGTTCAAGTGATGTTAGCTCAGAATCTGCGACATTTGATGATCGTGACTAACCATTCAATCCTACATATATGGACTTGAATTACAAACTAATACATGATGGCACGTGTTGTTCACTCACTATGGGCCTCATAAGAAAGTTCAGAGTCACTCAACGAGCTATGGAGAAGGCTATGCTGGGTGTTTCTCTGCGAGAGAGAAATGAGGAGATTCGCAGAAGAACTAAAGTTACAGACATAGCTCAACGGATTAGCCAGGTGAAGTGGCAATGGGCAGGGCACATAGCTCGTAGAACGGATGGTCGATGGGGCCATAAAGTTGTAGAGTGGAGACCACGCACTGGAAAACGCAGCGTCGGACGGTCCCCTAGATGGACCGAAGACCTGATAAAGGTCGCTGGCAAGCGTTGGATGCGGGCCGCATTGAATCGGTCATTGTGGAAATCTATGGGTGAGGCCTTTGTTCAGCAGTGGACGTCTATAGGCTGATGATGAAGATGACAGTAAGAGACAGTAAGAGAGGTAGGGTGATTTGGGATTTCCCATGGGTTATCCCATTTAAATTGGAGCCGCCCGACTGGGGACTGTACCTCCGCCTTACAGAAGACCGCAGTGAAATAACACTACTTGATGTAGTGTTGTGTTTCTGTGGTAAGTAAGGTTGCCAGTGTTCCACGAGGATACGCTGGGCTAGTAATATTGCTGCTAGCACAGTGAGTCCACATCAACAACATGGTTGGCACCCCGTAAGTGATACCCCTGGTATTGCTACCGGCTATAGGCTACGGTGACTGCTTACCATCAGGTGGGCCGTATGCTTGTGTGCCACCTCAGTGGTACAAAAAAAAAACATGATGGCATTTATTGAAAATTCTATAAGTGTTTTCTCTCTCAATGCAGCATTTTATACATCTAGGTGATGACACGAGCAGGTCGTGCTTCTGATGGTAAGCGAAACAGATGCAGTTCCATCCAGGAGCTCTAATCGTAAAGTCCCGCGTGGCTGCACTGCTCTCGTCACCTCGACACCTTAGTTCATAAATCTTCTTTGCCCATATTTTTATAAGACGCGAATGCTCAACTTCCGTATTGCTAAAGGCTTGAACATCAAAAAGATTATCACTGATCTTTGTTTTTTGGTTTTATTTTATATAATACATAATAGGTCATTGTTCTCGGTACAATATTATCATATTGCCAGAAGCGGCTATTGTTGCAAGTTAAGTCCTTTATTTGTTGGTGCCAACATTGTGTTACTGGTGAGAGAGTATTGTTCCAAAGGATGCAACATTCTTGCAATGTTTTGTACAATACTGCCAGTGTAGATTTTATATTGGTGATAGTTAATCTGTCTAATGAATAGGTGTTATAGAAAATATTGCATGAATTTTTTTTTATATCACAGGTTAAAAACACACATAACTTTTTCTAACTTAAGTGCAATGGTTAGTCACACAACGAGCTGTAAGGTGAAGGAAAACATCGTGAGGAAACCTGCATACGTCTGAGAAGAAATTCAAAGATGTATGTAGTGCCTAAGAGACGGCGACGGACTCATCTGTCACGTTGGCACTAAATTATCTTCGATGGAAAGTGTTGTAACACCTCTGCCTACCCCTTCGGGGACCCTTGTGGGAACGCGTGAAAATATATATCACAGGTAGGATACAAGTATACCTACGGCCCGCCTGATGGTAAGCGGTTGCCGTAGCTTGCTACACCAGGGGTATCACTCGCGCGTTGCCGACCATGTTATTGAATTGAATGTTTAATGCGTGTTACCGAATTTCCCTCTAAATTGCGTTTCGGAAGCCAATGGCAGTCGCTTTACTTTCAAACAGAATTAAAGTCGGGACTAAATCTTAAACCGTTGTGGATGGTACCCACAAATTTTGATATTACTCACCAAACATTTTTACAACCACTTAGGTGGCAAATAAGCCCACTCGATGGTAAGCGGTCACCGTAGCCTGTGGAGGCTTGCTACAGCTTGCCAGGGGTATCAATGGCGTCGCCGACCCTAAAAATTCCTCTTCTATGCCCAGTATCTTAACTTCACAGCTACAGTGCCTTTCACACCAGAACTCAAAATATTTGCACATGACAAGGTATATTGAATACGGAAATAAAATCTCTGCTAATCTCTTAGGGTCTTAAATCACAACAAAAATATTTTGTCATACATGATCCTCTAAGTAATCTTTGACCTCAAAAGTGACTCACAAATAACTGACTCAAAATTCACGTAAACAAGCACTTTTAATCTTTATCACGGCTCAAACGGGTTAACTGACTTCTTATAACGTTGTTATAAGAGTAAAATGGCCGAAAATTACATGAAAATAACTTGTAGGTACTATTTAAGAGAGATATGGAGAGAAGTTAAGTTTTACTTTAGTGTGAACTTCTATAAAAACTTAAGTAATAAAATGTGTGGATCGGTCGGATTTTCGTGAGGTTCAGTGAATTTTTTTTTTTTAACAAGTTTTTGCAATGAAATAAGTAATGTTTTCAGGTAACATTGACAATGTTGCCAAAGAACAAAATCATAATCTTATATTAAATGTTGCCAACACTTGCTTCTATTTAATAGTTTTACTTAAGAAAATATTAATTAATTTGTCCTTTAGGTATGATATAATTATATTAAACAAGCTGTTTCCCCGCGACTTTGCCCGCGTATCAATATAATATATAGCCTATGTTACTCAGTGATAATGTAGCTTTCTAATTTTTTAAAATCGCTACATTACTTTCGGAGTCTATTCAATACAAACATACCCACAAAAATACAAATATTTAATCATTTAATAATATTGTTATAGATTAATTAGATTACTAATCTATAAAACTCAAATTATACCTTTACAGATTATTTTGTACGGAATAGCAGTACCATGGCAATTTCAAAACGAATATTTTTAATCTTAGTGATTTCACTTTCTACATTGACGAATTAAAATAACTGTGCCGGTAGCACGAACTTTTTCGACAACGTATTCGAAAACGTATCTCGCGAAATGTCAAAATTGACATACTAATTTTTAGTTCCACTTTTCACCGCCGCAGCGCTGTTCGTTTTTCAATACAAAAATAGTCGAAGGCGATACGAAAACGTTGTCGCAAATTATTAATGCTAGCCCTACAGATCAATAACATAAGAATATTTAACGCCAAATCGTAAGGAAAGCTATATAAAAATAATCAATTCCATGATGCTTAAAAGATATTACATTATTCTGTTATAATATTTGTAAATGGAAAAGTTCAAGGATTTTTATTTTCGATTACGGAACTCTAAAAGTGAGTAATAATATTCATAAGACCTAAGATTTAAAGTTGAATTTACAACCGAAAATACTGTCAACCTGTCGCAAATAAAAAAAACACACCACAAGACAGCAACAATAAAATGACCGGTAATAAAAACTATTCTTAGAAAACATAACTCGGGCTATTCCAACTTAATTTCCTCTGTATAAGACTTCCTTTCCTTTGGCAAGTCCAAGTTATAATGCTTGTGACGTCATATCATACATCTTAATATCTTGGTAGTATTTTTTTTATTATCGCCGTAAATGGACTTGCGTTATCTATTTTACTGCTCTTTGCTGTTTATAACAACTGTACATTTTTCACCGGTCGACCTTTAGCCAAGGGAATTTAATAATAATAATAATAATGCTTGGACATTATCACACAGCGCCATCTGGCCCCAAACTAAGCAAAGCTTGTACTATGGGAACCAGTAGCTGATATAATACTTTTATTATGTGTATTTACATACTTACATACTTATCGTATTTACTTACATACTTATAATAAATACCAAACACCCAGACGAAAGGCAAATATGTTTGTCACATAAATGTTTGCCCCGGCGGGAATCGAACCCGCGACCTCTAGCTTAGCAGACAGGTATACTAACCACTAGACCAGCGGTCTCGTCGAAATTATCAGACAGTGCCATCTGGTTCCAAAGTAAGCAAAGCTTGTACGACGGGTAACAGAAAACCGAGAGAATACACCATTAGTGGCATACATCTATCGCATTCTACCTCTCCCTCTTAAAACAAATAATCACATTGCAGATTAAAAAATACTATAAAACAAAAAAATAACAATGATATACTGAATACAAAATGAATTATTAGCAACGATTCAAAACCTCTTTACGTTATCTGAAAAAAAAAGCATGACACCAAAACATATTGTTTGTGATAACGCGGGAAATAGCATGTCAGATTTCTAACTTAATGACACATTGATACATTAGCTGTAAATATTATGGGGATTTTTGCGGGTATCGGGCAGAGCGGTTGAGATGTTTTTCAGTGTCTCGTAAATTGCGTTATAGTGATCTTTAGTTTATATTTTCAGTGTCAATAACGTTGTATTTATAATCGATTTATAGGGAACTGGCAACTGTCCTTGAAGAGGATTGATTGCCATAGTCAGAAAGAGGAAGTAGAATATTCTGGATGTGTTTTAAATGGTGATGTCATGCTTAAAAGAATTTTGTTTAACATTTTAATATCATGATTGTTACATGAAAAAAGAAACAGATCAATGACTGGACCGTGTATGATAGACCAGCATACGGACATGTTAATGGAAGTTACATCATATTTAGCTTGACAACACACCATGCCAATGTAGGGTACCCAATTCCTTTATAGGTAGGTCTAGGTCTTAAGAGAGATAGGGCGATTTGGGATTTCCCGTGGGTTATCCCATTTAAATTGGAGCCGCCCGACTGGGGACTGTACCTCCGCCTTACAGAAGACCGCAGTGAAATAACACTACTTGATGTAGTGTTGTGTTTCTGCGGTAAGTAAGGTTGCCAGTGCTCCACGAGGATATGTCGGGCTCGTATTGCTGCTAGCACAGTGAGTCCTCATCGACCTAATCACCTCGACACCTTAGTTCATAAGTCTTATTTGCCTAGTAATGTCGCTAGCTACAGTGCTCTTCACATCGGAACACTATAATGCATAATGCATACACATTACTCATGGTGACAGAACATCTGACACTGGGCTGGTAAGGTAAACGCCTAGCTGGCCTCTTTCAATAAGAGGCACTTAGTAAGTCCCCATGAAGTAAGCGGTTATCATAGAGGTTCCTTTTATAGAAGATAATTTCCTTGTGCTGTCTTTTTTAATCTGTTACTAAACAGAACTTCACTTAGTCTTAATAGTATTAACAAGCGAACACAGCCGTTATCGTTTTCGAAGTAAAAAAAACTATAGAGCTATCCAGTAGTCGAAACATTATTCTTTCCTTGATGTACATACATCTATCTTTCTAATAACCACATTATAATTAGCTATTTGAAACTCATTTTGTCGCGTGTCAAAGGCCAAAACGCCGCGAAAATTAATCAAAACACAATACAGTGGTAACATTAAAGAGATTATCTCTTAAAACTGTAACTCGCTTTTTAACCCGCCATCTTAAATATCTCTAAATGTCATTAGCAATATAAATGAGTTTCGCGCCATAACGAACGCAAGTGTTGCCACAATGGAAAATCATAAATCAACTGTCATTTTGACAGCCGCTGAAAGGAGCCACGTCAATGCATCGATGCAAAAGTTTTAAAAGATTCTAAGAGTTCTTTTTTGTTGTGAGCTTGATTAATTGTAAAAAAGGTGTGCTTATTTTTTTTAAAGACTTGTGCCGTTCAATGGCGGCCTTTGTGTCTTATTTATTGATGTTTTTGACAGATGTGTACGTACTAAAGGGTAGACTTTTCGACTGGTAATTTACGCCATGTAGGGTACATAATATTATCTCAGAGTAGATAATCACTTCTTAGTATTAGACAAAGTCGCTTCCCGCTGTCTGTCTGTCCTAATGCACGCTAGACCTTTAAAACTACTCAACGGATTTTGATGCGTTTTTTTAAAAGATGAAGAAGGTTATTACGAGTTCATTGTGTTTTGTAGTTATTTAACTTCTGTGGCTAACGCTGGCCGTGCGAAGCCGGGGCGGGTCGCTAGTATACTATATTGTCATTCATGCCATAACTATCTTGATTGGGTTTTCATATGCCCAATAGAAATTTCGAAAGCCATTTCCCGTTCAAAATTGGAGCTGTTCGAAAAGTAAAGTAACTCTCATTTTTATGTGTAGGCAACTCTATGCCCTACCTATTCTTTATACCCTGCCTACTCTGGAAATCTTACCGCAAAAACCGTAGGCAAAAACATATCACTATACTAAAGTAGCTATCTTCAGTTCTAGTCTTTTCTAACGGAAGATCAGCGCTGGTCCGTCATACGCCCGCACATGCTGAGTTGGGACCGTTTCATAACGACACTATGTGCTTCTACACTTGTCTTCCTTTCTCATATATTTGTGTTGTTTTGAATAAATGTTTTCTTTCTTTCTTTTCTTTTGGAAGGAAGCCAGTTTCAACGACCTTACTCCCCATACCTACACAATTTCAAGGGTGAAACTTTGTATGTCATTCGTGTCATACGGTGGGCGTTTGGTTCACACTACGTTACTCTTGCGACGGAATTCCTTGAAAATAGACAATGTTTTGGAATAGCGTTTTGTGCGCGCTCTTATGACGCGTAACAGAACTGCATTAGGGGTGTCACGGGCGATTTGTATTTTATTAGTTTGATATTTTTAAGTCTTTCAGAATGTGCGTCAATAGCGCGAGCCAGAAATAATTTTAAATATCTATCTTTCTCATCGGAAACCTTCGTAATTGGGCACAAAATAATTAATTGATGTTACACAGTAATTAAATATGTTATCAACTTTATAAAAGACGTGAGAACGAATATCGGTGTTTATGAATTAGAGGAAGGTCTAAGAGATTTTTTTTTAATGAATTGTGTCAGTTACAACGAAAACCTTCGTTCTTAAAGTCAGGTATGTAACTTTTTATAATACACATATTTACGTTAATTATCATTACTTGAGACATAGTTGAAATAGTAAATCACACTGATATTATAAATATGAAAGTTAGTGTGTCAGTGTATGTTTGCACCCTCTTCGCACGACTACGGCTAAATGGATTAGTATGATATTTGGAACGGAGGTAGTTTATAAGTCAGATTAACATATAGGATACTTTTTATTCCATAAAATTCTGTGGTTCCCTAGGGATAGTAGAACCATGCGGGCGCCACCGCGGGTAAAATCTAGTACCTAATTAAACCGTTTTATAAACTCTCCAGAACAACCCTAAACTATATAGAAATTCTATGAATCACACTTTTAGTTATGTGCCTTACAATGGGAAATTCTATTCTAGTTTGAACAAACGGTCATAAAATATAAAACTTATAAAAAGTAATGTAATAAAAATATTCCACGCTGACAACCCTAACATGAGTGCAGCTATAAAAACGAACAAAGGAGACGTTCGAAGCCCTTTTGAATTTGGAATCCGTATTTTACAGAATGATAACATTTAAAAATGGATATTCAATGCTGGTATTCGTAAGAGTCAGTTCTTAATGTGTATGGTAGAACAGCAATGGATTGGTATTAATAAAAAAAAACATTACTATTAATATATACTGTTCACAAGTTGTTATAAGGTGTGTGGCTACTGTTGTGGCATGAGTAGGTTCGCTGTTTTTTTTTTAGTTGGTAACGGTCGAATACCGAAACGATACTCAAAGTTTGATAGCCCACGTAACAGTTTGAAGTGTCAAAATACAATTTCACATGTAAAATCGGAGGCCACTGAAAATTTGTAGCATCTGATTTGACTAGCGAGTTTAAGAGAGTATATAGAGCATATTTTTTACATAAATTATGCAACATAGATTATATAGTTTCGGGTCGGCAGTGAGGAAAGTCGAGAGCTCCCTATCGATCTGAATTTCAATTAAACAATATGGTTGCTAAACAGTGATTCGTGATTAACTTAAAAGTAGTAAGCTACGCTGTAGTGAGAGATGGCCCTAACTCTAAGGATGTCTACACATGGGCGTGCCGCAAAAATATTTATCTTATTTTAACAACCTTTGCGAATTGTAGATTTGTCCGTTTCAATACTGTGTAAAGCGATTTAAGCTCATCGCAAGCACACTTCATACATAGTATAAAGAAGAGGGAGTAGGCTATCTCCGGCCCAATTCGCGATATAATTGCCTACTGTCTTAGGGTTGTCACTTTTAGCTAAATATTAGGCGCGGCTGTTCGCGCTTCGCTAGCAACCGCATGAACAGCAGCAACGTCAAGTCGCGGTCCCGACTCGCCATGTCGCCGCTAGATGGTACAGGCGGCAACATAGTCTAAGAGCTTGTGTTTAATTTATTTGCTTAGTGCTTTATACAAGTCAGCTTTTTTTTTTTTTTATTATGCATAATGTAGTATTTTTACACATAAAGGACCACATTTATTTTTAATTAATACAAACATATCTATTGAATCACACATTTATTACAAAATTACAAATTAGCTACAGAAAAATACTTTCTTCGGTTTCGACTATTACGAAACGCCTTGTTTCCAACTTTAATGTGTAATATATCCGCATCCTTATAAATAACTTTTGCAAATATAATTTCGGAAAACATGGGCAGGGCAGTGAAAAAAGCCGTGACGCGCGCGCGAACCTTGTGCAGTGTTAACCCCGACTGGCGCACTGAGAAACGGGTCGAGATTTTGTTAAAGTGTGCGTGCGTCGACACATAGATACAATAGCGCACACATACAAGCCGCGCGCGGTGCGTTTGTATGAAGATAACCTTCTTCCCCTCTCTTTATACTATGGTTCATACGAACGTAGATCAGTTTAATAATAATAATAAATGATTTGATAATCGCTACGTATATATATCCTTTACCAAATATCAAAATTCTGGACCGGTTGGATACATATCCCCACGCAAGCCAGCTCCGTGAATTTAAGAGAGACAATGATAACAAAAAAATATATTCACGCCTCACAAGGGTCCCCGAAGAGGTAGGCAGAGGTGATATAGCACCCACTTTCCACCGAAGATAATTTGGTGCCAACGAGACGGATGGTGAGTCGCAGTCTCTTAGGCACTACAGTCCTTGAATTTCTTCTCAGACGTATGCAGGTTTCCTCGCGATGTTTTACTTCACCCTAAAGCTCGTGGTGTGACTAATCTCTGCACTTACGTTAAAAAACTGCGTCGCTATAAAAATTACACTAAACAACATGTATCTATTATAAATATATTTTTTACGATAGAAAGAGTATTTATTATTTATTATTAAGAGTTTTACTCTTGCCGGTGCAGCCGATGTATTTCCCTCCACTTCTGCCTGTCCAGTGCTACTTCTTTGACCTAGGATAAATTTATTTCAATTTGTTAAGTGTAACATGAACGTAATAAAGGTACGGTTAACACAGGTGCCTGAACTAGGACATTCGTGTATCTCAGGCTACTAGAGCTAGTATGGTTCAAATAACAATCGAATATTTACTTACAATAAATTTCTAAAAAAGTGTAAACTATAAGGCGTTGGTATACAAAAACGATGACAAAATTTAAAAGGACCATTAGTGGTGAGAACAAAATTTTAATGGCCTCTGTACATAAGAATAAATAATATTTAATTATAATAATGCTTGGACATTATCACACAGCGCCATCTGGCCCCAAACTAAGCAAAGCTTGTACTATGGGAACCTGTAACTGATATAGTACTTATATACTTTTTTTTGTAAATACATACTAATAATACATACCAAACACCCAAACGCAAGGCAAACATATTTGTCAAATAAATGTTTGCCCTGGCGGGAATCGAACCCGCGACCTCTAGCGTAGCAGTCAGGTATACTAACCACTAGACCAGCGGTCTCGTCAATCAAGTCAAGTGGTGAGAACAAGATTAAAAATGGCCTCTGTACATAAGAATAAATAATATTATTTATTATGCTCTGTACACGGACATGTTCCAGTTAAAGTTACTAGGGTAGGCAGAGACCTATTATTATTATATTATTCTAGAAACAACAGACAATAAATCTCCTTTCAATCGTCAAAATTATAATTTTTGTAATTATGTTTGGCTTTTGGAATAATGTCATCGATACTTTCTTCATTCGTATGGCACAGATACAATACAGTCCTTTCAAACCATACAATTATTGAACTTATTTTTTTAAATGCTTACGTCAGTCAATTTTATTTTATGCTACTCGAGGACGGAGTTACCGGATCATAAAATTTGCACCGTATTAAGCGTTAAGACGGCCTGTAATTAAGAATGTAATATAAAATATTTGTGAGCAATAAAACAGAAGATTTATATACTACCCTTTCTCACGGCTTCGCCCGCATAATCCGTTAAAAGTAGTCCATAATCTATTCCAGGTTGCTAGCTATGTATGTACAGTTTCATAAAAAATATTTGTCGTATATTTAAACTTTCGCTTTTTTTTTATAAGCTGCCTGTCTATAAAATTATATAAATTCAGTTTTAATTTGAATTTGTCTAGTATTTTGTTCTATTATTAATAAATGTGAAAAGTATGTGCAAAGATAATATACACATTGTATTCATGCTTGAAACATATCTTCAAATACCAAATACTTTTTTTTTTATACCACTAAGTTGGCACACAAGCATACGGCCCACCTGATGGTAAGCAGTCACCGTAGCCTATAGCCGCTAGCAATACCAGGGGTATCACCAACGGGATGCCAACCATGTTGTTGATGAGGACTCACTGTGCTAGCAGCAATACTACTAGCTCAGCGTATCCTCGTGGAGCACTGGCAACCTTACTTACCGCAGAAACACAAAACTACATCAAGTAGTGTTATTTCACTGCGGTCTTCTGTAAGGCGGAGGTACAGTCCCCAGTCGGGCGGCTCCAATTTAAATGGGATAACCCACGGGATATCCTAAATCGCCCTACCTCTCTTAAAAAATATTATATTAAACATATCGAGATAATTTCGACTACCTCTGCTGGTTAAAGTCAGTTATAATTAAGTAACATAATAATTAAATACTCTAAGATTGTACAGTCGTGCACAGATTTATAAATAGTATTTTTTTCTATTACCTATATTTATTGGAAGGTTACAAACATCCAATTTCATACATAATCATACATCACATAAATTGGACATGTAGTGTGCGTATTTTCCTATCTAAATACTTGTATGTATGTATATAGTTCATTAAGTCCCCTTAATAAGTAAAGGTTTAAAAAAATACGCTCTAAAATGTGTCCTAGTGATCCTGATCAGGACATTAGGATAAAGTGTAAAACAAGTATAAGTAAATCTCGTTAATAAGTTACTCTAACTTATTTTTTTTTATCCTGATGACCCTGTTCAGGATATTAGGATAAAGTTAAGAAATCATTGTATTGTCATCGGTCCTTAATACGTGGGAAAATTTCCAAAATATTCAGGCGTCTTGAAGTCGGTCAAAATGACGTTAAGGGTTCCGTGACATTGATACCTACATACTCGTACATACAAATCAATGAAATGCGTGTTAAATAAAAACAGACCTAGTGCGAGTCGGACTCGCATATGAACGGTTCCGCACCACCGTAAAATATTTAAAAACACGTTTCTAGTACAGGAGCCTGATAATTTTATTATTTGTTGTTATAGCAGCAACAGAAATATACATTCTGTGAAAATTTCAACTGTCTACCTATTGCGGGTCAGAGATACAGCCCGCTGACAGACAAAGAGACAGATCGACAGTGGGGGCTTAGTAATAGGGTCCTGTTGGTTATCCTTCGCGTACGGAACCCTAAAAAATATGGTCCATACGAGTCTACCTTAAGAAGTCAGTCCAGTATTGATTGATGAGTGTTCCGCCCTACACAGTATTGTTGGAAGTTCTCATAAATATTATAATTATATACCAATTGGAAACCTATATATTAACCGAACTTGATGGAAAGCCTTGCACTGCCTCGGGTCACAGGTTCGATTCCTGCGGCTCTAAATTTATAAATATATATATGTTTCGTATAATATCAACAACAATCCAACTAATTTTATAAATGCGAGTAGTGTGAGTATGGATGTATAGATGGGTGTTGGTTACTCTCTCACGCAAAAACTACTGAACAAAATTAGATGAAATGTGGAACACAGATAGTTTATAACCTGTTAACATAAAGGAATAACCCTTTGTTTTTATTCCGGGAAAATGCTGTTCCTCTATTCCAAGCTAAACACGGGCGAAGTCGCAGGCAAAAGGTAGTGTACTTATAAATAAACCACACAAATACATAACGGGAAACCGGGAGGCCGGGCTGCTGCATCTGATTGCTGATTCGCGACTTCGTCAGCATGAGAATCCATAGTGGGCGTTAGACTCCAGGAAACGTTGAAATAAACACACTGTAGCGTTGGTTGTTCACTATTTTAATTGTACAATCACTTAAATGACTCAAACGATTAGGGATTACAGTGTTAATTAGTGATTTTAGAGCCAATGGGTTTGCGAGTGACCACCACGTGCAACGGCTGTCGAATAACTAACTGAACTCAACCGCCGTTCGCCCGCCATGACAGACGCAACTCCATCCGGTGTTACCCGCTCTTAATTATAATTACCATTTAGTCAAATTAAAAAACTAACAATATCTACTAACGATTAAAAAAATAACAAATTAAATGACAACACTCAAAATTAACTGATTTACATTATTGAATAATGCCACGCGCCGTTATACATATAAAGTGTTCCTAAATCGAATGATTAACTGACTCGTAATCTTCCCTCAGTTTTAATTTCATATTGCTGTGTTTATAATACGTCTGATGGTAAGTGGTTACAGCGGGCCATCACGCGTACCTAGCCCATAGCCCCATTCTGCATCTCAACATGAGTTTGAAAGAACCCAAGATTTTGTGTTTTCACAAATGCAGAATAAAGACTCTTCAATTACCAAGTTACACCGGTTAAAACGACGCCTTATCGTGTATTTTTGTACCACTAAGGTGGCACACAAGCATACGGCCCACCTGATGGTAAGCACCGTAGCCTATAGCCGCTAGCAATACCAGAGTATCATTAACGGGTTGCCAACCATGTTATTGGTGAGGACTCACTGTGCTAGCAGCATTACTACTAGCCCATCGATTCTCGTGGAGCACTGGCAACCTTACTTACCGCAGAAACACAACACTACATCAAGTAGTGTTATTTCACTGCGGTCTTCAGTAAGGCGGAGGTACACTCCCCAGTCGGGCGGCTCCAATTTACAATTGGAAAACCCACGGGAAATCCCAAATCGCCCTACCTCTCGTTTTAAAAGCTCATGGTGTGATTAACCACTGTACTTAAGCTTAGAAAAACTCATTGGTACAGGCCGGGGTTTGAACCTGGTCCCATCAGATGACAGGCTGTTGCTTCAACCACAAAGCCACCACGGCTTCGTTGTTCGCAAAGTCCCATCTACCTTATTATTTGATATGAGGTTCCAGCCATAGATTAAATAACTTTACTTCCAAATGCTACAGCGAAGGGCGTTCGTTTTTCGCTTAGATTCTCGTCGGTATTATGTGAACAGGATGAAAGGCAGTGTTGAAAGGATCAAAGCCCCGGGATGTTTACTCCATGCTATCAACATCACGATAGCTTTTAATGGCACATGAAAATAAAGTCGAAAATAGAATACAGAATGATGCTCAAATTCTTAAGACTAACTGATCTATTTAGCACAGACAGAGACAGTCAATATTAAACCTTCAAAGATAGAGGATAAGTCTGTATAGCTTAGTCGGTATGATCCAAGATGATAGAGCTCTCAGATCTACGTGATTGCTGGCTGGATTTTTTTTAGGCCCGTGATTTCGTCCTTCACTGCGGTCTTCTGTTAGGTGGAGGTACAGTCCCTAGTTGGGCGGCTCCAATTTCAATGGGGAAACCCACGGGAAATCACAAATCGCTCTACCTCAGTTTTTCAAAGCTCATGGTGTGATTAATCACTGTACTTACAAAAAACTCATTGGTACAGGCCGGGGTTTGAACCTGGGCCCATCAGATGACAGGCCGTTGCTTCAACCACAAGGCTACTATGGCTTTTTAAACGCTAGTGCTTAGCGGCCGAATATCTGACACTGCGGTGGCCTATCTAGACATCTTAAAATAAGAGGCCATCTAGTATAGGAAGTTTATAACATATCTAGAAAATGATCTCCCATTATTGCTTTTACGAAGTGACCCTAAAGGGCGGGAGAGAAAATTACAAATATATATTGTAAAAATTAACACCGTCATTAAATAAATTTGTGCAGAACATTTATACCATTTGCGAAGAAATGTCATTATTATTTGAATTGCCTATACCAGTAAGTTATAGGGCTACAACTTCAAACGCGTCGCGGTTAGCATATTTGTAAAAATAGTGTTATAGCTTTTGAAAATATCTTGAAAAGTAAATGCTGCCTCATCAAAACTTTGTAGCTGATTGCATAAATATATGTTTCAATCGAATAAATATTTTTTTTAAACAAAAATTAATTTGCATTCCATAATATATACGTCTACTAATATGTTTGTAAATGTTTTAGCACAAGTTTCTTATAATAAGCATAGAGTTGCGAATTTAAAATCTGTTTTCCCTTGTCACTCCCACAGACTGCGAAAAGCGAGACGAAAGATGTTACACAAACAAGTGTATTTTTTAATACAAGCCTTTATTCGGTCATCATGCCCTTTCAATTGTAACCCATATCATAGGGGTTAACGTGGAAATCATCAATTGCCATCTTGCGACGGCGGCCACATTGGATTAATAATGACGTCACTTTACGATCTGTGTTACACTCATCAAGACCTTTTATTTGATACCCATATCCTAAAGGTTACCGAGAAAATTATAAATCTCGATTTTGTGACGTCCGCCATATTGGATATAAAATGGCGTCATTTAGTTAATCGAACATCAAATTTCAGCTCGGTCAAACCCTGGGAAGTGGGTGAAATTTAACTTGCAAGATTTGAGAACACAACACACACCGGCCAGGCAAACGAAATAAAAGCTTGCAAAGTATGAAGCTGTTGCGATCATTGATGCGTTGTCGAGTTATAAAAACTGTTTTTTCTCAAACCACTCAATTATCCTCAGTCAAGAGACGAAGCATCAAAACGCATTCAGCAAATTGCTTTCTGCAAGATGTTATTAATTCTGGTCCGTTCAGTTCTTTACAACTTTGAAGAAATAATATTAGACAATTAAGACGTTGGTACCAATTCTGTTGTTCAAAATTACTAAACTGAACTAATTTGACATGACTCAATGTATTGCCATCCTTATTTTAACCCCGCACTTGAAAGGGATAGACTTTTAATGATGTCAAATTAGTTTGTTTAGTGATTTTGTTGTTCCTATACCCGAATAATTTTGGATTAATGTCGTTGTACTAATGTACTACGTAAAGTTTTTTTTTTTTTTGATAGACTTAACTGGTAGAAATCGTCACGTAACAAAAAAGCCTTATGCCCCTGCATGCGACTTTCTCTCTCTCGTGCGGCCGATTGTATAGCCTCAATACTGAATATGTTTAAATTTTGTTTAAACAAATTTGTTCGGAACTTCATTCCTGATGGGGTCCCCCATCCTCGAAGAAACACTGTGCTTGCAGTAAGAATATGCTGCTTACCACAGTGAATTGTCTGAACAATAAAGTTAGCAACGCGCTAGTGATACCCTAGTATATTCTAAAGGAGATACGGTGACCGTTTACCATCAGGTTCTTTCGTAGAATTATATACATAGTAATTTGGCAATGTATGTCAGTTTTACCCTCACACCAGCAATGATAACTAACACATCGTTAGATCTTGCCCCAATGGTTCGGTGGTAATGAAATTACACGTTTACCCGGCCCGGATTCGAACCCTGTTAGAGGCGCTAATTCGAACACCGTAATGCATTTTATGATGTAGGTGTCATAGAGTTAAGAAATAGCAGAGGCGGAATGAATAAAAACATCTTTTGAATTACGTTTTTGTGTTTTTACGGTTTAAACAAAGTAATATTACTTATTGTGCAGTACAATAATACAGTGCGAGATATTATTTTATTATTGTTTATTGCACATTTTGTCGTAATAAAATTCTCGTGTCGCGGTGTTTGTAGTTAAACTCCTCCGAAACGGCTTGACCCATTCTCATGAAATGTTGTGTGCATATTGGGTAGGTCTGAGAATTGGACATCTATTTTTCATCCCCCTAAATGTTAAGGGTAGTCCATCCCTATTATTATTTTTTTGTTTGTTTTTATAACACAGCCTTAAAGAAAATACATACAACCCTGAATTGTCAACCCTCTACGATCAACCCCTATATTTGTCATATTAATTCATAACTAAGACAGGACAACGTCTGTCGGGACAGCTAGTAGATTTATATAATTTTCACGTGCAGCTATCCCCGCTGGCCAGACAGGAAGAGCGTGAAAGATAACAAAGTGTTGCCGTACTTAAATTCCAAATTCTTATTTGTTTTATTAAATTTTCTCATTTGTTTTTAAAGCTTAGACCATGGGATGGTAATTAGGAGTTTCAAGTATGGAAATTCAGCCCTACGTCATCAGAAATGGTTGACCATTATAAAATTTTAGCAATTTTGATAAATATTTCTGACCAAATTATTGAATAAGAACAAAATATCGTAAAGGTCGAAGTGCCAAGATATTTATTTCAATAATAATTATTTACATATTATTTTAAAAATATTTATTTAAATAAATAAAAAAAATTAGGTAGCAGTAAAGCTATTGCATAGCATTTTTTATAAACTTATGCGATTATAATTATTAATTTATTTTATTAATGCAGTATTTTTTTATATATCTACGAGAAACTTTTTTCTTATTTGAACTAAAAAAAAAATTACGCTCTTATCCCTAAGGTATTTTTTTCTTATAATCATAAAATTAAATCTTTAGAATAAAATCCAGCTAATTTATTTTAAATAAATTTTCTCTAGATAATTATCAACATACAAATTCAAATTCTTAATAAAATTAAACCAAAAGATATTAAATCGCATCCATATATTATATAGTTTCTCACAAACAGCTGATTACGGTAGTTTTCCAATACAACCAATGCCACCTAAAGGCGGGTTGCTGAACTAAAGAGACAAGCGTGATATTTCAAAAAGTCATTAAAAGTTCTGGTATTTATCGATAGATGGAAAAACTAAAAAGTATCACCGCTGTGCCGGTCGGAGTGGGGGGTGTTAGGTTTTTTCGTTACGGAATTTCTGGATTCGGTCCCCACGCTCAAGGTCCGCGATAAAAGCTATGCAATAGCTTAATAATGAAATAACTATTAATAAAAAAAAGGAAAGATGAGGAGTACCTACTCAAAACTGGTAGATGTGTATGAAGTGATTGATAGGTAAAAAGAAGCAAAAGAGCACACGTCAAGATTGAAATGTCAATCTACACTCATTACCTACCCTACGTTTTGGCGTGATGATAATTATATGTGTATTAATCAATCTATCTCAGAGTTTGTCACTCTACAGCCACCGTCACATTTGGCGAGAAGCGCTCTGTGTAAATATTTACTTGTGACTTGTGGACCGGACTACGGGTGGCTAAAATGACGCTGTGCAATTGATTTAAACATAATATATCTTGAGAGCCACGTATGATGGGATGGAGGACTGTAGAAGAAGCAATAAAGGAGTGTTAGTCAAGATTGAAATGGCGTTCTATACTCGCTGCCTACCCCAGGTGGGAGGTGGTTTGATGATAATATTAAATTGTAGACTTTAGTGCTCGACGAGGATACGCTGGGCTAGTAGTAATGCTGCTAGCACAGTGAGTCCTCATCAACAACATGGTTGACAGCCCGTTAGTGATACCCCCGGTATTGCTAGCGGCTACGGCTTCCGTCCCTTTTCACGAAATCACTCCCACGTATTGAGGGAGAGCGAGAGGAAAGATGTTACATCAAAACATTACTCAGCCAGTAGAAATGACTCAGAAGACAGAAATAATAGTTTTATAAAAGTAACATTTTAGCGCCCTGGAATGAAGCCAGAGTAATGTTTACCGTGGTTCATAACTGAAAGGCAATCGTAAGTAAGTGATCTGTCAGTGTGAAGACGTGGGCCTTTGTAAATAACAATGTTGGGCGCATAGGTACAGAGTTATGTTCTCTGTGGTTGGGACCAAAATCAAGTCACAAGGCACGGTATTGCAAGATGAAATTCAGTAAGTATGTTTGTGCCTGCAAAACTCAAGAATTTGTGAATGGATTGACTTACAAAAAGAAAAGCAAAATTGCATTTCTGTAGGAGAATGTCATTTGAATAATTTTTATATTGAACTTCACAGGGAAACGGGAAATATCATTTAATTAACTTCCCCAATAATTAAAATCTGAAAGCCACAGCAAATTATGGCGGGGCTTAGCTATATCAATAAATAAGTATAAATAATTACAAAACCAACACGGTATAAATCTTCCTTAAACAAATAATATTTTATTAAAAATACTCAAACTTCAAAGTTTTCGGACAATAAATAACAATATAATACCGTGTCTATAACCTTATTGATAAATATTTAACAGGTTTCTGCGATCGATAGTAAATTTAATGACGTCTCTCCATATATCATGTTAATTTTATTGTTATAATAGCATAGTGGGTTTCGGTTAGTAATATATTATACTAAATATAAAATTATATTCGTATAATGTTAATTTTATCATTAATTGATAGATTGGATATAAGTTTTGTGTAGCGATAACATCGATTATTTAAATAAAAAATTTTAATTAAGTATACCAACAAGAGAGGTGTAGGTGTCTACACCTCTCTTGTCGATGGAATATCGCAGATGGCAGCCAGAGAGTTTTGGCGGGATACAGGCGGAGCGGTTGAGATTTTTTCCAGTGTCTCGTAAATTGTGTTATAGTGATCTTTAATGTGTATTTTTGGTGTCGTTATGTGTAGTAGTTTCATTTAGTGACTGATTTATAGGACATTGGAAATAATCCCATAATATTACTTTTGGGTGAAGTAATTTATCATTTTGGTCAATAGGTTTTACCTCTGACCTAAAGGCATCATACTGCCGTGGATTGATTACAGAAACTCCAGTGAGCATTAGAATGGATGACACTAGGCATTTTAATGTATCAAACACGAATATTTGAGAAACTTGAAAATTCTCTAGCACTCGACACTTTCGACACTGGCAAAAATAATCCCTAAAGAGGATTGATTGCCATAATCAGGAAGAAGAAGAAGAAGATGGCAGCCAAATATTATTTTGATGTAACTGCTTCTAATATTATGAACTGAAAAGATTTTAATTACTGTATATTTTTTGTAATTAATTACATCAACACATAGGTACTCGTCGAGAAGAACCGGCAAGAAACTCAAGTATTTGTTTCATGTAACAATCATGATATAACAATATTTATTAAAATTCTTCTAGACATACGTATTTACAAATTACAGAATGAGAGCTACCAAGTTGGTTTCGTCACTGCTTTCATGAAATGAATATTTTTTACCTAATACAAATACCAGGAGCACTTGTGCAAAGTGAATCTATACATTCCAAGCATTATATTGCCTATGACAATATCGGTCGTGGTCTAA
Organism: Falcaria lacertinaria; assembly: GCA_951449985.1. NCBI lineage: Eukaryota > Metazoa > Arthropoda > Insecta > Lepidoptera > Drepanidae > Falcaria > Falcaria lacertinaria. The sequence continues at coordinate 3,134,155 of OX602136.1, read as the reverse complement.
AGGAATTGATGACGAAACCTAATAATCGTATTAAAAACAATTTGGATTCTACAACAGGCATTATGGTCAAAGAATATGGCGCCCATAATCTAAACCTATCACAATAATTTACAGTATTATAAGTTTAATTCGACCAAATAGCGTAGGCCGCATTTCTTCTCATTTCATTATAGTTCAAAGCGTAAACATCATTGGTCTTAGAGTTATTTGACGTCGAAAGCCGTAAATACGGATTATAGTAACATATTGTAATCGGTTTGTATGTCCGTATGTATCGAAGTCTCAAAAATGTTAATAATATCGCAAGATGAAGGTGCCGAAGTGCGGTGGTCTAAGAATTTCATGATTTTTTTAAAGGACATTTCAATCTTACGAATCGTTTGAGGTCGGTAAATATGGGGTGTTTTAAATAAATGTTTGGGTATTAAGCACACATCACTACCTGATTGTAAGATCAGCCTAGCTTTAAATATATATATTTTGGCGAGAATGAGTCAGAATTTTAAAGAGAGGTCGGGTGAAATGGTATTTCCGTGGGGTTTCCCATTTAAATTGAAGCCGCCCGACTGGGGACTCTACCTTGCAGAAGACCGCAGTGAAATAACACTACTTGATGTAGTGTTGTGTTTCTGCGGTAAGTAAGGTTGCCAGTGCTCCACGAGGATACGCTGGGCTAGCAGTAATACTGCTAGCACAGTGAAACCTCAACAATAGGGTTGGAAACGCGTTAGTGTTACCCCTGGTATTGCTAGTATAGGCTTCGGTGACTGCTTACCATCAGATGGGCCGTATGTTTGTGTGCCACCTTAGTAGTATAAAAAGACCTTTTTTCAGCAAAGCTTTGGCAAAGTTTGTTTTCATTGGAAAATACAAACTTCTTGCTTCAATTAAGTCGTGGCTTAGCCCAGTCGGGCCAGAGTTATTCCTAAAACAGTTCTAAGTGCTAGGCTAACCGCGCGTGGTTTAATAATAATTGACCTACTTATATACAGTCCAGAGGCACGCAATGTAGGCTTATTTCACTTAACCCAGCTTATTACTGGCTTCCTGTATAAGTTAAGTTTATATTCCACTAGCTCTTTCACTGTGACTTGGCCCGCGTAGCAGTATAATATAAACCCTATGTTACGCAGCGATAATATAACATTCAGTATGTGAAAGAGTTGTTAAAATCGGTAGTTTTTGAGTTTGTTAAATTCAAACTGAAATAAAAATATTTCCTCTATGTAATGTTAGTGTAGCTAGACTAGTGATACTACCCGGCTTTACAAGGGTAACAGAGAATTATGCGTATATTTTTTACCGAGTTTAGTACGCGCGTCACGATTTTTCCGCCATCTTCAACAATCTTCGTCATATTTCGGCCAATTTACATGCAACCGTAATGAATTATGCATTTAAACTGTATTCGTGAATCACTCCTTCGATTGGTGAAAACCGTATGGAAATCCGTTCAGTAGTTTTTGAGTTTATCGCATTTAGACAGCCAGACCGAGTCGGTGGGGTCTGTTTTATATTATGTAGTGGCTGAGGAGTTAATTTGGCTACGACACATTAATTTAGACCGCAGTGAAATAACACTATTTTGAAGTAATGTTGTGTTTCTGCGGTAAGTAAGGTTGCCAGTAGTCCACGGGAATACGCTGGGCTAGTAGCCACAGTGAGCCCTCTTCAAAAAAATGGTTGGCAACCCGTTAGTGATACCCCTGCTAGCGGCTATGGACTACGGTCACTGCCTATAGCCGCTAGTAATACCAGGGATATCTCTAACGAGTTGCCAACCCTGTTGTTGATGAGGAGTCACTGTGCTAGCAGGATTACTGCTAGCCCTGCGTATCCTCGTGGAGCACTGGCAACCTTAGTTACCACAGAAACACAACACTACATCAAATTAGTTTTATTTCACTGCGGTCTTCTGTAAGGCGGGCGGGGTACAGTCCCCAGTCGGGCGGCTCCAATATGAACCGGAAAACCCAATTCACCTTACCTTTGTTTTTTTAGCAAATGGTGTGATTAATCCCTGTTCTTAAGCTGAGAAAACTCTTTTGTATAGGCCGTTGCTATAACTACAAGGCCACCACGGCTTCAAGTAATATTGATTGGTTGAATGACATCATATAAAATCTGGAAACCTCTTGATATTTTTTATGAAAACTTCAAAAGCATCTCGTCATGTCGGCCCATCAGGACAGATCCATGATACATGCCTGGCCTACCAACGTAACGCAACATTGTGTAGAATTTTATTAAAGTTTTAAGCTTTGTGATAATTTCGCCACCTTTAAAGCTGGAAGCCCCGAAATTGCGGTGGCTCGGTTTGGTGGAGAATAATTAAATATTTTCATAACACGACAACACTGGACCGCTTGCCTATAAATCACGGGTGAAGGAATGTTTCCACTGATTTCATTTACGTCACGATTTTGCCAGAAAATTGACACGACAGGGTACCCTGTCTGTTGATACCCTGACGTTGCAAGCGTCTATAGGCTACGGTGACTGCTTACCATCAGGCGGACCGTATGATTGTTGCGATGCGCACGGCTCATCTGATGGTAAGCAGTTATCGCAGCCTATGGCCACTAGCAAAATACGGGGTATGTATCACTAACGCGTCGCCAGCTCTGTTGTTGATGAGGACTCACTGTGCTAGCAGCATTATTACTAGCGCAGCGTATCCTTGTGGAGCACTGGCAACCTTACTTATCGCAGAAACACAACACTACATCAAGTAGTGTTATTTGACTGCGGTCTTCTGTAAGGTGAAGGTAAAGTCTTTATTTTAATGGAAAAACCCACGGTGAATACCAATTTCGCCCTACCTCTGTTTTTTAATCTAAAGGTGTGATTAATCACTGTAGTTCAGCTTAGAAAATCTGATTGGTACAAGCCGGGGTTAGAACCTGGGCCCATCAGATGGCAGGCCTTTGCTTCAACGACGGCTTTTAAAATAGGTAGATTCTGATCATTTGAAAGTATGTACTTATTTGTAAATTCTAGTCATATAAAGATGATTTTGAGATTGAGTTTGAAGATGCACGATCTTTAAATTGTAGCAAGTAACATGCTTATTGCAAATATCGTGTTTCAATGGACCCGCTCAGTTTCATAAGAGGTAAATACATATTTAAAGGCCTAGTCACTTGTGAAAGGCCCTTGGGATAAACAAAGCCTTGTGATGCATTCTTCCCTTCGCACGTCACGTATTAATTAATTATGACGTAACATGACATAACAGGCTACTTGCATTCTTAGAAAAGGGCGTGACAACGTTTATTCAGGGCTATTAACACAAAAGTGACACCTCTATGAGCTAATGTGAATTTTCATGGCAAAAAGTACTCTGTGAGTCCGTATACAGTAAATTAGGGTTTAATGACAAATTTTACAGTTTTAACTAAAAGACGCGCTTTATATTAACTTTTCCTGACAATCCTATAACAAACCTACATTGATGATTCGATACGATATCAAACCATAGCGAATTAGTCGCTTAGAGAATAATTATGTTTATATTTTTTTTGTAGATAGGGAAACGCTTATAAAAGCTAATAAAAACTTAGTATACGTTGTAGAAAATGTTGTTAAGTATAAAAATAAAATAATTTTCAATAACTGTGACAGGTACCTACGGTAATGTAGTACATAAGAATATAAAGGTTCCATAATAAGCGCACACGCACTTTACCAGTCGTCGCCGGCAAAATATGAGAACGCAGGTTCACACTGTGCGATATGCGGACTGTCGGTAGGGTTGCCTCTCAAATAAAAAATATTTAATTTAACACATAACATAAATAATAACATATTACTAGATATTGTCCGCGATAATAACTAAACACACTTCTAGCTGACCCCAAACTAAACAAAGTTTGGACTAAATGTAGACCAACATGTACTTGATAATAAATACATAAAAATAAACTATTTAGAACGTTTATAGCATGATTTCATGCTATAAGCTATTGTCTTATAGCTAACACGAGCTAACTATAACCAGACAAACATTTTTTTTATAATACTACGATTAAGTAAAACAATGATAATTGCGAGAAATTTTCTTTATAGATGCTGTTGCGGTGGTGCCTACCTATCTGGATTTTTGCAATAAAAGGCCTACCACCTAGTATGTGTACGTACACTAGTGCTTGGCGGCAGAATATCTGACACAGCGGTGGTGCCTACTTAACTGGACTCTTGCAATAAGAGCCCGACTTCTAGTATATTCATCTTGAACTGAATAAGATTATATCTCGGCCTGATCGATTTATACTTTGGCTAGATAAGATCTGACGGACTTAATGTGCCCTTTATGATAATAAGGATGGCAGCCATCTTGAATTAATTACCATGTTAGTACTTAAATTTGAATTTATTTAATTTAAATATCAGTAATGTTCAATATTATGTAAATTGTTTTATGCTTTATCCGATACTTTTAAAGATTAATTTAGCAAATATTGTATTGAATTGACATATAAAATATGTTTTTAAGATTCCTTTACCTTATTTTTAGTAGTGGACTAAAAAGGCTAAATACTATAAGCAAATAATTAAAAAAATAAACGTGGCAGCCCTACCTTGGTACGGTGGCCTCAGCCATGTACACCATGTTGCTGCATCCTTTTATTTTTAAGAATATAATTTAATATTTTTTCATACGTTTTTTCACATTCTTATCTGCTACGGAACCAGGGGTTTTCGCTCGAAAAAAACCATGTCTGATTCATACACAACATATTTTTTCAAAGTTGTAAGTAATAATGAATATATCACCTATATGTTGAAGCGGTTGAACGCTTGGGTTGCGCGTCGATATACTAGGCTCGAATCCCAGGACTTGGAATTATTATGACTATTCTAGACTTCTCTATGTACGAAATATCATATACCTACACATATGTATCATGGAATTATACTAAGCGCCAAGACTAGCGATGGACTTTCCATCTGTCACATTGGAACCTACAATATGTCGGTGAGATGTGACGGACGACTGTCACACCTCTATCTACTACAAACTAGTCTAAACTCCTAGCTTACAACTATTCACAACAAAGAAACAAAATAAATTAGCTATTGGTGAGTAAGTCTAAAAAGTGGCCACACCAATCCAATACCGCTAAATCCAAGAAATAGAGTGTGACAGTTTTTAGTGTTCCGTACCCGAATAACTAGGACTTCGCTGTCCGTCCGTCCGTCTGTCTGTCCGAAGGCTGTATTCATGATCCGTAATAGGTGGACAGTTAAATAAAATGTGTATTCCTATTGCCGCTATAACAACAAGCCGAACCTCCACCTTACAGAAGACCGCAGTGAAATAACACTACTTGATGTAGTGTTGTGTTTCTGCGGTAAGTAAGGTTGCCAGTGCTCCACGAGGATACGCTGCGCTAGTATAGTAATGTCGTTAGCACAGTGAGTCGGCCGCTAGAGATACCCCTGGTATTTCTAGCGGCTACAGGCTACGTGGGGCCGTATGCTTGTATGCCACCTTGGTGATATAAAAAAAAACAATAAAAATGAAAATAAAAGAAATAAATGGGCTCCCTCACTAGAAACGTGTTAACTTAATACATATTGGCAATAAGTAGATGCTTGAAATGCCCATAGAGTGTGCAGTGCAACATTTTCTAAAGCTTGAATTTTATAATTACAAATGTATTTTTTCAGTTGGTGCAATGGCCGTGCCTAGGGATCGATCGGCAAAGTTAAGTTTGTCATTTGAACTCAAGGTCTTGGTTAGGTCAGTGTTTAAACTGGTTTCGTTTTAGTATCTACGGAACCGTCGGTGCGCGAGTCCGACTCGCACTTAGCCGATGATATTTCTTAAAAATTCTGTCGCGAAATACAATGATTATTTATTTTTCGAACCTATTTCGATTTGACAATACGGCTGTTCTGTATTTTTTTATCGTGATTTTATGTTTAAATAATTTAACCGTTGCGATTACCCAAAAATATATTTCTGAATGAAAACTTTTTATGTGCTTTTTACATTCGATTATTGCGAAACGAAAGTCGGTGTATTATCGCGAGTCTTCGATTCATACAGCTCGGTAACTTTCTAAGAATAAATTTCGCCTAAAAACAGATAAAATGGAAAACATAACGGAATGGATTACCTACCTATTATTTTTTTCACTGTTTAATTTAATTTAAAAAATGGATATGCGTTGACGAATAATTTTATTCTATGACAAACAAACACATAAATTACAATTGAAACTTAAAAACACACTTAGAAATGTATTTATCTTGAGGATAAAGTTATGAAATTATTGTATGGTCATCGGTCCTTAATACGTGTGCAAATCAAAATTATCAGTCGTCTTGAAGTCGGTAAAAAATACTTTGAAAGATTCCGTTGCATACATTCAGATGAAGCTAACAAAATGAATGAAGAAAAATATGTTCGTATGAATTTACACGTAAGCTTGTAAAATACTGTAAGCAAATTGCAATAAAAAAATATGATTTATGAATTACATAATATACTGACAAAGTGCTCAATACATATATGATGAGTAGATCGGATAACTAAAACAAATTACGTACAAAAGAAATATTATTAGCTGAAAATGATCTCAGTAAACAGACAGACAATGTATCTATTGTTATTAGGGACTTAATAGCGGTAAAGAAGGCTTCCTAGCTCATTTGCATAGGTCAACCGAAGACTGGAACGCTTACCCCTGATGCTACCAAAGATTAACTTACACACAGAAGCTACACTGACTCATTAATAAAAACGGCCTATGCTTTAAAAATGTTCGGATGAGACATGCGAGAAGGACATTTTACGAAAGGGCTTTTGCGATAGGGGTATTCTGCGATGAAGCCTTTTATATGAATAACTATCGAGTCTGGTTTCAGCATTACGTTGCAATTAAAAGTCTCTGTTGAATTAGTTTTATACTTAATCCCTAAACCCCTTACTTTTTATTACGAATAAGATGGCACACAGGTGTACGGCCCACCTGATGGTAAGCAGTTACCTTAGCCTATAACCGCTAGCAATACCAGGGGTATCACTAACGAGTTGCCAGCCCTGTTGCTGATGAAGAGTTACTGTGCCAGTGTCCTCGTGGAGCACTGGCAATCTTACTTACCGCAGAAACACAACACTACATCAAGTAGTGTTATTTAACTGTAGTCTTCTGTAAGGTGGAGGTACAGTCCCTAGTCGGGTGGCTCCAATTTTAATGGGAAAACCCACGGGAAATAAGGAATACTAATGTCTTATTTGATCACCATGGCGACCGTTTTCCTGATTTCTAAAACAATATCCTGTCGCCATAAGCTATGTCTATCGACAATCTGTTTAAGAGATAACGAATCATAAGGAACTATAAAATTACCTATATTTCAATCTAAAGTCAACTCTGCAATCTACTGCGCTGTTGATTCTTTGAAAACGAAATATCAAGACTTACTCAGCCCAGTAACAAATGACAAATTAATTCTAAATTCAAACTATTATTGTTATGATACGCCCGAATTTAGTTTAATAATCAAAATTACAGAAATTATTGTCTCCAATTCAAATGCCAAATTCCGTCCCAGAGTATTAACATGAAGGAGGGCAAGGAGATATCCCGCTCAAAATCAGAGCTTCCCGACTAGGGTTGACCTCAGTTGGGAATATTACAGTCTTCTTCTTCTTCTTCTTCCTAAGTATGGCAATCAATCCCTTCAGGGACTATTTTTGCCAGTGTCGAGTGTTAGAGAATTTTCATGTTGCAAAATGTCTCGTGTTTGCCGCATTAAAATGCCTAGTGTCATGCATTCTAACGCCCAATGGAGTTCCTGGAGACAACCCACGGCAGTAGCAGATCGTAACACGCCTTTAGATTAGAGGTAACCTATTGACCAAAATGATAAATCACTTAACCCAAAAGTCGTATTATGGCATTATTTCCAATGCTCCTATAAATCAGTCACTAAATGAAACTTTACTGCACATATCGACACCAAAAATACACATTAAAGATCACTATAACACAATTTACGACACACTGGAAAAAATCTCAACCGCTCCGCCTGATTCCCGCCAAAAACTCCAATATTACAGTCAAATTATAATCTTAGAGTACTTAGGTAAGGAGGAAGAATTTAAAAAAAAAAGTTTTTATATACTATAAAAACTTTTTTATAACTTATTTAATAACTTTTTTTATAACATTTGTTTACATATCCCACTTTAGGCCCTGTTACATCATATTGTAGCACTAATCGTTATTCTATCTGTACACAGTTCAATAAACCTCGGCCTTGAATCTAGATTTGAATAAAGGCAGTTTCTTACTAGTCAGATTAACAAACGAAGTAAAAAATATAATCCTGGCCACGTATGAATAATTCATTGTTTTGCTAACCAAATACGGCACCTAACCTGCAAATGCCATCTTCGTTAAAAAAACTTATCTATTGGCACGTATATGTACAAGCTTGCAAATATATGAATATCTCTAAGTGTCTGCTATCATTTTTTTTTATACCCCTAAGTAGGTACACAAGCATACGGCCTACCTGATGGTAAGCAGTCACCGTAGCCTCTAGCCGCTAGCAAGACCAGGGGTATCACTAACGGGGTGCCAACCAGGTTGTTGATGAGGACTCACTGTGCTAGCAGCAATACTACTAGCCCAGCGTATCCTCATGGAGCACGGGCAACCTTACTTACCGCAGAAACACAACACTACATCAAGTAGTGTTATTTCACTGCGGTCTTCTGTAAGGCGGAGGTACAGTCCCCAGTCGGGCGGCTCCAATTTAAATGGGATAACCCACGGGAAATCCCAAATCGCCCTATCTATCAAATATAAACGAATAGGTATATGAGATGATGTTCCGCTTGTATGTTAATTAATAAATTAACATACCTTTTAATAACTGCTTTTATGGACAATATAACTTTTCGTTTAGCAGTAAGTCTTAGACTAGGAGCTAAAGTAAGTGTCCCACATCATTGTCACTGTGGAGAGGGTGTTGACAGCCTCGGTCACCACGGCCTCTCTGTTATTAAGAGCGCGGGCCGGCTGTCGCGGCATGCGGCCATCAATGACCTCCGTCGGGCACTTGCCACCGCGGGGGTTCCAGATGTCTTGGAGCCTTGTGGTCTGGCCCGTGACGATGGCAAGAGGCCTGATGGTATGACGTTGGTTCCCTGGAGGCTGGGGCGGCCCTTTGTGTGGGACGCTACCTGCGTCGACACTCTGACGCCGTCTCACCTCCCGTACACTTCAGTGGTGGCCTGTGCGGCAGCCGCTCGGCAGGAGTGCCTCAAGCGCCGTAAATATGTATCTCTGAAGGACAGGTACATATTTATGGCGTTTGGGGTCGAAACTCTTGGGCCGTGGGGGCCAGAGGCTGATACCCTTTTTAAGGAGACCTCAAACAAATTACGCGAGGCCTCCTGTGACAAGAGGGCTGGCGAATATTTGGCCCAAAAGCTAAACATTGCAATTCAGCGTGGCAATGCCGCCAGCCTTCTTGGAACACTTCCCCGTGACAGTGGTTTTGGATATTTATTTTACGTATAAGTAAGTTTAATACTTCTAAGTTTAGTGTATTTTAAGTTTTTAATCTATATATATATATCTCTGTAGTGAAATCTTTTATATGAATCCATGCATACATATATGTGTGTGTGTGTATAATCAAATCTTGCAACTCAAAGAACATCATCCATATTTCAAAGAGATTTGGTCCAAATAGGAAAGTGCCGGCTAACATTTTTTTTTGTATATTTTGTTAGAGCTTGTCCGTCTGAGCATGTATTACTATGGCACCAAAGATGGACATTACAAGACATTTAATTGGTTTTGGTTATTTTTAATTCCTATTTTCAACAAAAATGTAGGAAAATAAAGATTTATGAACGCAAATAAAATCAAAGTCAAAGGTACCACAGGTTTGGTGCCACAGTAAAAAATGATCAGACGGGGAAGCTCTAACATAATAAGCAAAAAAATGCGTTGGCCGCCTCTTTCAGATTTGGACCAAAATGGATGATGTCCTTTGCCCCACTTTTCACTGTCCGGTTGAGCTGAAATTTGTCTTACACGGTTAGCACGCGACGCTACCATTTTTAATCCAATATGGCGGACCTCATAAAATGGGATTTATTTCCAGAGTTCCTAACCCTTATGACAATATGGGTATCAAATTGGTTTGATGAGCGAATAAAAGCTTGTAGAAAAAAAAAAAAATTAAGGTTATGTTTTTATTACACTGCGTTCATAGGAGACATAATATTTATATTGGGAACATTATACTTTATTAAGTAAGAATCTAGTTTATTTTCATTTATTTTTATGAATTACCGATTCCTAAACTTAGGTGGATATTTACCTAGATTATATTTCGAAAGTAGATACGAACGAGTAACAGTGATAATTTTTAAAAAGTGGCACTAGTGGCGATTATTTTGTCGTCGATGCTCAAAAAGAAAGGCACTAGCCTCATTTTTACTCTTAAAGAAAGACTAGATTCACAAAATAAAAGAACTCATTCCAAATTCAAACTATTCAACTATCCTTCTCATTTCAAAAACGGAATTGTGTGGAATGCCCGCTCTTTTTGTTTTTTAAATTTAACTTTTTTCAAGTCCGCCAGTCAATGGCGGCTGATTCACTTCACTCATCCTTTCAAATGGCGGCGCGGTTGAAAAAATCCCTTTTGAACGCGAAGTGTGAGCTCGCTTTTATACCTATTGTGCCTACATTTTATTTTTCTCGCTTGTGAGTCAGATATTATTATTATTTCGTCGTCGCCGATGTATCCGCGGAACCAGTTCCAAGACGGCGTTTGGGCCGTGACCTTTAGTGTTGGGACACTCGAATTGGATAGCTGTCGATATCGACATCAGTAAATATAAAATAAACGATAAGGTAGAAGTTATAGTATAAAATCTAAGAATTGATATTTCCTGAGAATTGGATACAGATACCACCTGCCACCATATTGAGAAATTTGAGAAAAAAGGGCGTCGATTTTTCGCCGCTGATTTTAGGTGACAGGGCTACATATCTGATTATAAATCTGTGTCCATTTATAACAATAAAAATAAGTGTTCTGTTATTGTGTGGTGGTAATTTAGACCTTCATAAGTGCCTTATTAGGTCAAGTGCCTTAACTAAATAAATATTTTTATAATTTGACTGTAAAAACTTATATCAATATCAAAGCTTACTTGTCCGTACTACTGACAATAGCTGTTAGCACAAACGTCGTATTTTGTTCCAAGCTAAAGCTAGCAGGCAACTTAATGTGTCACAGTCATGCTCTCACGCTTTGCACTTTTCAGCTAATGCGATTAAAGTATGGAGCGTCATCGTCACTTCTCACACACTCTTTTATGTCACTTAGGTGGTAAACAAGATTACAGCTTAATGGTAAGCGGTTACCGTACGTAAGGATGCTCGCAACACGCTTTGTCAACCCTGCAAGAATCTCTGCACACCCTTCTTCAAGAACCCTGTGCTATACTGCTTTCAATATAATTTTATTATCTGTTCATACATGATCAAAATTTGAGAGTATAGCCTTAGCCTCATTAAATAATATTCTATCGATATCAAATGTGCCAATCGCAACACGACACTAAAACACGCGTCACTTTCGTGTTTCATCTTTTACACCTTCAATGATGCACCTCGCGACACCTGTCCCTTTCACACTATCTCACCTCTCGCTCACTCGTTAAACCTTTGCTTATTTGCCATACTATCGCTGTTTTGTACTGCTTTTGTGAACTATCTGGATGAAAAGTTCGTTCTTGAGATATAGTAACGGATTTAAATCCCATTTAATTGGAGCCGCCCGACTGGGGCCTGTAACTCCACCTTACAGAAGACCGCAGTGAAATAAAACTACTTGATGTAGTGTTGTGTTTCTGCGGTAAGTAAGTGCTCCACGAGGATACGCTGGGCTAGTAGTATTGCTGCTAGCACAGTGAGGACTCATCAACAACAGGGTTGGCAACTCGTTAGTTACTGGTATTGCTAGCGGCTATAGGCTACGGTGACTGTTTACCATCAGGTGGGCTGTGTGCTTGTGTGCCACCTTAGTGGTATAAATAAAATATTATCTATAATCTCTTTGTACATTACTTATTCAACGGGATTACGTTGAATTCTACATTAACCCTTGAATATTTAAACGCATGGTTTAATATGACAGGTGTGAAAGTAGCTCTCTAAGAGGATTTCGCTCACGGACGACGGGATAACAGTTATTGCAACGTTTTAGGGTTAAATGTGAGATTTTAAAATATTTATTTAAATTTACTTAAAATTATTAATATATCTCGCTTTTAATTTGTATTTGGGTAAGATACTGGTGCCAATTCTGTTGTACAAAATCACTAAACTAATTTGACAGTTCTTATAGTCTTGCTATCCCATTCTCATGTGCGGGGTTAAATAAGGATAGCAATACCTTTAGAACTGTCAAATTAGTTTAGTGATTTTGTACAACAGAATTGGCACCATTTTCATGTTTATGGTCGGCATCGCGCGAGTGACACCCCTGGTGCTGCAAGCGTTCATAAGCTACGGTGACCGCTTACCATCAGATGGGCCGTAGTTTTCTTTGCCATCTAGTGTGTAGTGTTTTTAATATTGCTGGATTTCAAGCTTATATAAATTAAGCTTAAATAAATAAAACAAAAAAATATATTACGACACACTACGCCGTCTGTATTGCCCTGAAAGTCTCCCTATTTCATTTTAGTAAATCACTCATTTTCGGGGTTTTTTTTTCTTATTATCAGAAAAGCATGACATAAATAGAATTACATCTCGATACCTAATAACACCATCACGGATACGACGGTAATTTCTTTAAATACTGTATAGTAAATACCTAAGGCATATAATTATTCATTTATTTTTATTTAGGTCATTGAACCTCGTATTTCATTATATTTTTTTAAGCCATATATAGTGTATGAATACAAAAGAATTAAAAAAAAATTACGTCGCCTATGAAAGACAATGGGCTTAGCCACCAGTCACTTTAGTCCCGAAAAAAACTTCGATGAGAAGTAGACTCCGCTTTCTTCCACTGCCACTTTTAATAATGAATATTTCCTACCAGCAGCCTGTATACAAGTCGTTAATGCCAATTAATCCGGTCAGTCAGTATTTGTGAAAAATAAAAAGCACGCCATGTACTCGAGCTGTCGTGCAAAATATGAAAAGTTCAAGCCTTAATCATTTTGCGCTGATTTTTAAAGAACATTGCTAACCGCTGGTCTAAGTTAGAAGCGCGGGCGTGAAAGTCATCACCATAAAAATATCTATCCTAGTATAATAAAACCAAAATATTTGTAGTTTTGTTTGTTAAAAATAAACTCAAAATATGCTATACCGTTTTTTTTAAATTCTTTCACCTACAGAATTCTATATTATCTACGAGTATCATAGGATCTGTGGCCGCGACTTCATAGGTAGACAGTTTAAATTTTCACAGAATGTGTAAATCTATTGCTGCTACAAATAATAAAATAATGTTTTTTATTTTGGTCTATTTTAATAATGGTTACGAGAAGACGTTTAAAATGCTCATGAAGTATGTATGTATATATTTTCGAAAAAAAAAGAGCGAATTTACTATTACAAACTTATTATTTGCGGTTGGTGCAACGGGATCGAACAAAGCTAAGTCTGTTGTCCAAATTGGTAATAAATAAAATAAAGTTTTCAACAAAGTTTTAAAGTTTAAAGTTTTAAAGCAAATTATAATATATTTTGTATTCTATAAAGTTTTCTGTTTCGCTCACAAGATGTCGCCACTAGTCAAAGTAGAGGTCAGTATGGTTTTGTTCATATGTCATGTTAAATAGATTTTAAGGAGAGACTTTGTCAGCCCCAGCCTAGCCTGCTAGCTGTCAGCCTCAGCCTAGGTCCGAGCCCCACTATTGGGCGCCCTTAGCTGTGTTGCTTAGCATCTAATAGTGCCTGGCTGGAGGCCACCTTGGTCTCGCCATTGACCGGTTAAGTAGCTACGAGACGCTACGAGAGACAATAAAAAAAAAAAGACTCAGTACGGTGTGGTCTTATTTCGTATTTCAATTTCAATCAAGTATACATGTGAGCAGTGCTAACATATTCTGCAATGTATCGTAGTTCGTATGGCGAGTTCAACTCGCCGTTCCAATTTTAATTATTAGCGGAAAAATCCCAGTAGTATTATTCGATACCTCAGTTTATTTAAGGAATCACGTAGCAGCTTGCACTTTACACCCAAAGCAAAGATCAAAGGATAAAAGACATGTCTGTTGGATGTGCGTCAAGCAAACTTGTGGCCAGTTTCAATGAACATGGACGAATTACCTGCTAATTAAACATCAGATCCCTCATTTAGATATATTGCCGAGGAATTTGTATGAGTAATGAGATGAAGTAAAGGGCGCTATCATATCGTCGATTGGCACTCGAAAGAAATTATTCTTCATAGTTTTGTTGGTGTTATTGCAAGATTCTGCCTAGGTAGGCACCGCAGTGTCAGATATTCTGCCATCAAGCACTACTGTACGTACACATACTAGGTGGTAGGCCTCTTATTGCGAGAGTCCGGCTAGGTAGGCACCGCAGTGACATAAATTCTGTCGCCAAGCACTAGTGTACGTACACATACTAGGTGGTAGGCCTCTTATTGCAAGAGTCCGGCTAGGTAGGCACCACCGCAGTGTCAGAAATTCTGCCGCCAAGCACTAGTGTACGTAAACATACTAGGTGGTAGGCCTCTTATTACGCGAGTCCGGCTAGGTAGGCACGACCGCAGTGTATCTTAACCAGTTTTGAACTATTACCTTAGCGTACCATTATTTTCATAAGAACTCAGTAAAACTAGCTTAAATGAAACCTTACACCCTATACAACCTGTGAAATGTCCACTTGACAGACAAACAGACAGGAAGACACGGTATGCTTCTAAAGAGCTGAGTAAAGACAGGGGCGCGATGGTGCGTAGTTCTAGTGCTAAATAAACTTGCGAGGTTAGAGTGAAAGGTTTACAGTAATGGTTCATGACATCCAGGTATTTTTAAGAGAGGTAGGGCGATTTCGGATTTCCCGTGGGTTTCCCATTTAAATGGGAGGAGGTCTGGGGACTGTACCTCCACCTTACAGAAGACCGCAGTGAAATAACACTACTTGAGTAGTGTTGTGTTTCCGCGGTAATTAAGGTTGCCAGTGCTCCACGAGGATACGCTGGGCTAGTAGTAATGCTGCTAGCACAGTGAGTCATCAACAACATGGTTGGCACCCCTTAGTGATACCCCTGGTATTGCTAGCGACTATAGGCTACGGTGACTGCTCACCATTAGGTGGGCCGTATGCTTGTGTGACGCCTTAGTGGTATAAAAAAATCCCTGTAGACAAAACCGGGTATTGTCATAATATAAATAGAGGAATATCCTAGCTTAGGCTCCAGTCCATCCAAGTACTTATGCAAATTGTTATCATGTCAAATATTGTACTTTCTTTGTATTTTGGTGGAAATAAATTTATTTTTATTATTTTTATATGAATCCTCGATTCTGTTCCGCCAAAGAGTCACATCCGTCAACATGTTGAAACAACTCGCCCGTCCTATACAAACCTGGGCCTTTTTTTCTAGGCTTAAGCTCACACAAATGTGCGGCGCCTTCGGCTGTTTGACAAACACATTCTTGTGTGTGAAAATTGTTATTTGCATGTGTTAAATAATGCAGGACTGTTCTGTTGAGATTTAAAGGTATACATTTGATTTGGGCGTACAATATAATAATTATATTTATAGTGTCCAAGCATCACAGCGCCATCTGGCCCGAAACTAAGCAAAGTTTGTACTATGGAAACCAGCAGCTGATATAATGTATATTTTTTTGTAAATACATTCTTATAATACACTAGCGGCCCGCCCCGGCTTCAAACGGGTAGACATTTATATCAAATAAAATCTCTACCCGTGCAAAGCCGGGGCGGGCAGCTAGCCTATGTTAATCAGTGATAGTGTAGCTTTCTAACGGTGAAAGGTTTTTTGAAATCGGTCCAGTAGTTTCGGAGCCTATAGACATTTATCAAATATTTTGTCTACCCGAGCGAAGCCGGGGCGGAAAGCTAGTATAATATATATAGCCTATGTTACTCAGTGATGATGTCGCTTTCTAACGGTGAAAGAATTTTTCAAATCGGTCCAGTAGTTTCGGAGCCTATTCAATACACACAAAAATACAAATCTTTCCTCTTTATAATATTAGTATAGATAGTAAACATCCAGACGTAAGGCAAACACAAATGCTTTGACTTCACTCTATACAAAAAAAAAAAAAAACAGATTTTTAGTGTCTGTTTGTAATGTCGAAATAAAAGGTATTTAATTAAAGTATATGAAAGTATATACGACACATACATAAAAAATAATTTAAAACCTTTTTGTCCGTCTGTTTGTTCCTGGTATAAATTCACATATTTTTATAATAAAGAGAAGGTTAAAATTCCTCCAAGAAATTATATTCTTAAATCATACTTCTTATATGTAAAAAGGCAGATCACCAAGTTTCTATCCGGTTATTCTCAAGTAATTTAGACCTTCATAAGTGCCTTATTAAGGCCTGAACTGAATAAATAATTTTATATTATGATTTTACTAATCTTATTATTTTATAAACTAACAAGAAGCAATTTCAATTTGTCAGTTAATTAAATCTTTATAAACCAACATCCAATATTTACAATCACTTATTAATATTCCAACCGGCTCTTGATAAGTAGTTACTGATTATTCTTCCAGGAAAACCCGGGGGGCGAGATTATCTGTATGGATTTTACGAGTATTGCCTAGCAATGAGGAATGATAAAAGGCTTATGGAAAAGTTGCTAACTAGCTTCTAAATAGAGCGTTTAAATGTTAGTAGGCTGCTTCGCTAGGTTGCGGGTTTGATTCCAGCTAAGACAAAAAAAAAGACTGCCGACAAGTGAAAACTTCAAGTAAAGAACAGCACGTCACAATGGCATGTCGCATGTTAGTGGCGCGAACCCATAAGACGAGACCGCTGGTCTAGTGGTTAGTATACCTGACTGCTATGCTACAGGTCGCGGGTTCGATTCCCGCCAAGGCAAACATTTATGTGACAAATATGTTTGCCTTGCGTTTGGGTGTTTGGTATGTATTATAAGTATGTATTTACAAAAAAAAAAGTATATAAGTATTATATCAGCTGCTGGTTCCCATAGTACAAGCTTTGCTTAGTTTGGGGCCAGATGGCGCTGTGTGATAATGTCCAAGCATTATTATTATTATTAGTCTTAAAAATCACTCAACGCTGCTAAAAATTTCACTTCAAAAATAATATGTGATAAAAAATCGTGTTTGCATCGTGTTTGTTTGGGTGTTTAGTAATGTATATTAATAAAGGTACACGTAGTATATTATGTACTCTGAGCTATTACTATATGTATTGTCAGGTACCACATAACAAGCTTTATTTAAATTGGGTCCTTTCTGCGTCCTGAAAAATCACCAAACTTCTATGACAAGATTTAGAGTATTGCCATCCTTATTTAACCCCGCACATGAGAAAGGGAAAGCAAGAATTTTTAGTCCTGTCAAATTAGTTTACTTTAGTGATTTGGTAAAACAGAGTCGACATTTATTTTAATTAATTATATTTTTATAATTAATAAAAATAAAAATAATAGTCCCTCTCAGTAAATTAGGTGCAAATGGTATGCATCTTTAGGTATATTTTACTGTTGTTTTTTTTATCTACATGAGTACATAAGTAATAAACTATCGAAGTGATGACCCGGTACACTGCCAGCCACTGTTCTAATCCGAATTTACTCTGGTTCATTCATCGGTTGTCTGAAAGAGATCGCTATAATGCGATAAGACCGCCAAATTGTTCATTAGAATATACACTTCTTCTATATTGTATCCTTCTTCTTCTTCTTCTTCAACCAGGATTCACCCACTGTTGAGTATACGTCTCCTCATATGCACGCCACTCTCCTCGGTCTTGACCTCTCCGCGTCCAGCTCTTGCCAGACACTTCGGCTATATCGTCCGTCCACCTCACCGGTTGCCGTCCCACGCTCCGTCGGTATGTATCCTGTTATTGTGCAATAAAGTGTACCTACCCTATCTAGCTATGATTAAAATATATACTCCATCAATTATGAGGAAGATATTATTCGTTTAAATCTATCGTGGCGTTTATGCTACAAGATAGGCGGCTAAAATACTATATTCATATACTCATTTTTTTTTAATCAACTAAATATGTCTCGCATGAATACTAATTGAAACACACCTCCTTTTTAAAATCAGTTAAACACGTCTTGCCATCATACATCTATTAAGATATTTTTTCAGATATCTTTGGCGTCTATTTTTTTGTCATCCTAGCTTAGGCGCCGATATCGGAAAGGAAGTGAACTCGGGATCGTAAATTAGTATGCAATGTTTGTACTGTGGCGTCACCCCACATTCTGTTATACAGAGTGTTTTGTTTTGTTTTACTCGATGACGTCCATACACGTCCATCATTCGCAAATGATCCAAACGATAAATTAATTTAAATATAGCTAATTTTTTTTGGTCATGACACGTGCACCCACTGGCTCCACTGGTGGGTGCACAGGTACTCAGGAATTACCCGTGCACTCACTGCATTAAGGCTGGAATTAATTAAAAAATGTCGATAAATTGCACTCGCACGCACGTTGGACGCGACGGACTCTGGTAGACATTAGAAGTCACGTGGCTAACGCTTGGTTACTATACTATTAATACTAAAAAGAACTTACTTATTATTTGGTGTTCTGTATTCTGAATAAATAACGCTTAGAAAATACAAAAAGAAAACTATTTTGCAAATTCTTTTGTGTCCAGTCCTGACGAAAATTTTTTTTGATTCAAATTAATTATGTATCAAAATTGGCAGACATGTATGAAGGAATTGATCAATGTAGAAGCAAAAGTTGTGCAAGTCAAGAGTGAAATGCTTTCCCCGTGAGGCCCTTGGCGTGATGTATGTAAGTATTCTTTCTCACATTTATGCATAAGTTTAAGAACCGCATCGTTAGCGGTTGAGCTCATTGTATTCAATATTTTCTGTGCAAATTATCTTGTTCACTGTTATAAATGACAAGCTTTGTGGTGAGTTATTTGTAGTCATTGAAACCGATGGGTGACCGCGACTTTATATGCGGTTAACGTATGATATATATTTATTAAATGCTTTTTAATTTCATTTATTGGAACATTTTGTATGAGAATATACGGGTAATACGGAGTCCTTTTTTGAATTGGTTTATTCCACATATCTTTGTATGAAGTTCTTAGAATTTGTTATAAATTAAAAGTAGTAAATAGTAAAAGAAAAAAAATAATTCAAGAAATCTAGTTTTAAGTCAAGATTCGTGACAGCGTTGTAAAAGGCACTTTGTATTTTTGTGTGTAACGTATAAGCTTAAAAACTACTGGACCGATTTCCAAAAATCTTCCGTTAGAAAGCTACATTATCACTGCGTAACATAGGCTATATATTATATTTAGACGCGGGCGAAGTCGCGGGAAAAACAGCTCGTAGTTAATAAATAAAATAAGACGGGAGCGCGATCGTTTCTGAGACACCCTGTGTTTTGACGAAGCGCTTGTAACAATTAACACGTTATAAAAATTGGCGCCCGCCGGCTACCACGCGCATGCAAATGTGGGATCATGTGTTACGACCTATTGTTTTTGTATTTGCCTTGAATGGACCACGCAGACGGTCATCGAAAGGAATTACAGACCACAGATATATACATACTGCATATAATTCATGCTGATGATAATGTCTCCAAAGTAAATAATGGTGCAAATTCTGTTGTTCAAAATTACTAAACTTAACTAATTTGACAGGTCGAAAAATATTGCCATCCTTATTTAACCCCGCACATGGGAAAGGGATAGCAAGACTTTTAGACCTGTCAAATTAGTTAAGTTTAGTAATTTTGAACAACAGAATCGTCACCGATATACCTATAGTTATTTGTTACCGTTGAAGGCGTCGAGTTAAGGGATGCTACTCTTCATTAGAAAATATTAATTTAAAATATAGAATGAAATAAACGAATCCTTGTTAACAGAAAAGTGATTCTAATACTGACCATAGTATTTTATTCAAATGAAATATTTATATATTTAAAAATATAGGAAATGCGATCGTCACAGTTTTCTTAAAAGTCCTTAGCCGCAACTTTATAAAAAAGGCTGTTTTTAATGTAATTTTATACCACTAAGGTGGCAAACAATAATGCCCGCCTGGTAAGTGGTTATCGTAACCTTTGGACGCTTAACACCAGAGGTTTCACTTGCGCGTTGCCGTCCCTAAAATACGTCCAGCCCTGTCCAGTCAAGCTCATAATCAAAGAGAATAGAGAGAGAGAGCAACATAATGAATTTTACT
Organism: Falcaria lacertinaria; assembly: GCA_951449985.1. Lineage (NCBI taxonomy): Eukaryota > Metazoa > Arthropoda > Insecta > Lepidoptera > Drepanidae > Falcaria > Falcaria lacertinaria. Next base: position 3,113,706 of record OX602136.1, on the reverse strand, counting down.
TATGGTTATTTATTTATTATATATTAGGTACAAACGGTGGCCTTATTTAGTTTGTGTATGATGTGATCTCTTCCAGACGAGCTAGCAACTGGGAATTGAGTTTGAGATAGGGTAGCTGACTGTGTTCAATATTATATTAGTATGATACCATTTGGTGCTAAAACTGAAATAGTATAAAACTAGCTTGTGCCCGCGATAACGACCGCGTTGTGCTTAGAATCACAGAGGAACCTAAATTTTTTCCGGGATAAATCATTTTTCCGGGATAGAAAGTATCATATGTGTTAATCCAGGTTATAAATTACCTGTGTCCAAATTTCACCCAAATCCGTTAAGTAGTTTTTGCGTGAAAGAGTAACAAACATCCATCCATCCATACTCACAAACTTTCGCGTTTATAATATTAGTAGGATAATATACCTAAACATAAAATATACTAAATATTCAAGTATATTATAAACATAATATATTCTATTAGGATAAAAATAAAAGGAGAAAGAAAAAACTGATACAAACTGAATGAAATAATATAACTATAAACGAAGTATATAAATTAGGAAAAGGAGCTGTCAGTAAGGTTAAACAACTAAGAAATCCAAAGCGCAACTGCCAATCACAGATAAGATTTAAAACATTCCCAAAAACATTTTTTTTTTGTTTTTTTTTTTTTATACCACTAAGGTGGCAAACAAGCATACGGCCCACCTGATGGTAAGCGGTTACCGTAGCCTATGGACGCTTGCAACACCAGGGGTATCACTCGCGCGTTGCCGACCCTTCAAAAATCTCTTCACACCCTTCTTGAAGAACCCCATGCTGTACTCCTTTGGGAAAACCTATAATTTTACAACCGATTGAAACTATTTACCAACGAACAGAGTGGCTGATGATAGTTTATTTTACATATAATATTAAATAATAGCGTGTTTGTCCGTCAGCAATCACAATTAGGCCGGGGTAAACATGGATGTATGCTCTACAAATATGGAAAAAATTGCTTTTCAGTTGAAAACTAACATAACGTTATTGGATTTTAAATTGTCTGTGTGTACAAGTTTATGAATATGGTTGATGAAAAACGATTTATATTTTATGAGAAACTTTATCTACTATATAAAAATAAGTCGGGTTTTCCTTCCTGACGCTATAACTCCAGAACGCACGAACCGATTTCCACGGTTTTGCATTCGTTGGAAAGGTCTCGGGCTCCGTGAGGTTTATAGCAACTAGCTGCCCGCCCCGGCTTTGCACGGGTAGACAAAATATTAGATATAAATGTCTACCCGTGCGAAGCCGGGGCGGGCCGCTAGTTTTTAAATATATTGTTAATGTGCATTGTACGGATTGTACGTAACAAAGTCTGTGTAATGGTGAAAAGGACATCATTCATTTTGGTCCAAATCTGAAAGTGCCGGCCAACGCAATATTTTTGTATATTCTGTTAGAGCTTGCCTGTCAGAACATTTATTACTGTGGCACCAAAGCTGTAGGCCCATTGTAGTTTATTCAATTTGAGTTCCAAACACCAGATTTTCATAATTTTTTGTTGAAAATAGGAATTCAAAATAACCAAAACCAATGAAATGTCCTGTGATGTCCAACTTTGGTGCCATGGTAATAAATGCCAAGGACAAGCTATAACAGAATATACAAAAACATGAGGGCCGCCAATTTCAGATTTGGACCTAATCTCTTTGAAACATAGATGATATCCTTTGCCTACATTTTAAAACTCACAAAAATGAGGGTAGTTCGAAAATATCGCATAGCATACAAAATCATTCTACCCTACATTACAATAATTTTTTACTTTGTGTCTAATAAAAAAAAAATATGAGCAGGGGCTAAAGAGCGATGGTAGAAGATTTTGTAATATCAAGGTAGAAGTTTGATGTGGTAATTGTAAAAAAAAAACATCAGTATATTTTACGATAGGTCGTCTTGAAATTTATCTTGAAAAAAATCGTTAGTGAAGTCCTAGAGCATAGTACTCAGATTAAATTATAAAATATATGCAAGTGATAACACACTTTACAATGAGGTACAAATTGGTATTAAATTTGAATAATGAAATACAAGAAGCTAATCCCATAAAATATTTGGCCGGAATGCAATTAGCTACCCTTCACCACAATGCCATCAATTGGAATCTACCGGTCACTGGGTTCGCTACGTTTGTAAGCCGAGAGCTAGATAAAATGAATACCTATTTCCCTTGGTCACGGCATCATCACGCGTGAACGGCTGGACCAATTTGAGCTAATTTTTGTGTTTGTTATTGTAATGAGAAGGTTCCTATGAAAAAGAACTGATCATTTTTAATTTCGGGATAAAGGTCCTTTTTTATTGTGTATTTGACATGAATTCATAGCTAAGACAGGACAAGGTTTGTCGAGACAGCTAGTAATATTATATTTTTTAATAGATGCATAAAATACTTTAGAACACAAAATAAATAAAAAAACGCTAATACGTAGGTGAACTTGATGCTAGTAAGCATTTCCTTTACCTTTACCTTTTAGTAATGCACGTACTTAATAGGATTTTGTAACAGGTACTTAACAGTGTACTTGTGTACAGGTACTTAATAGGATTTTGTAACCGTATTTGGTACCCACAACTCAATAACAAGACGAGCAAGCACTGTCTATATTTTATGTCGCTTTTTAAACAATATAATAAAAATAATAATTCTTTATTAAAGGCAATAAAAAACCCATAAAACAATAAATACACAAATATTGCTAAAATATGTTTTAAATACTAGCCAAAGACAGCTACTTGCGGTTCTCACTGTGATGCACAGAACGCCAATATCCAAGGATGTCCGAGTCAAGACGCTCGCCCATTGTCCGAAGGATCTCATTTCGAGACACACGAAGACGATCCCAGAAAGAGGCAATCTGTCGCCTAATGGTCGCATGGAAATCAGGTAACCTAGCCTCGGCAAACATGGCCGACGCGCTGCAGTAGCGCGGCTGTTTCATCAGGATACGGTATGCATACATTTTATACTGCACCCTGATGGAACTGTACGCCATTTATGTCCAGATGTGGAAGGATAAAGAGTATTCGGAACCGGAGAGCCTGTATGAAGAGATTGATGAACGTAGAAGCGAAAGAGCTGTGCAAGTCAAGAGTGAAATAGTGCCCTGCCTACCCCGAAACGGACTTGTGATATGTTGACATAGAAAGAATTAGGGATTTGCAGAAATGAGGTTTGTTCAATTACTAAGTAGCATAAGACAGAGTCGCTCTCGCTGTCTGTCTGTCCTTATGTATGCTTAGATATTTAAAAAAAACACAGCGGATTTTCATGCGGTTTATTTTAATAGATAAAGTGATTCAATAGGAAGGTTTTTATGTACAATTAATTTGTATTTTGCAGGTATTTAACGCTGGCCGTGCGAAGCCGGGGCGGGACGCTAGTTGGTAAAAATATAAACAATAATAGCGCCATCTAGCGGTCGGTCAAAGCGATTTTTTTGTTTTATTAATTGGTTTCAAGATATCCCAAGTTGTTCGCTGTAGAAACAAATTCTCTGCGTGCGAACTCCCGGACAACTTTGGAACACATAATTTATATTTCACAATTAACACAGACCCGCCCAAAATATATATTGGCAAAAACTAAAATCTTTCCTCAAGCGAATGTTAACCTTAACTAAACTAATTTGGGTCCAGTACTGCGTAAAATTAACTTGGCATAAGAAGACAAACAAACTGCATTTATCTTTTATCTTTTAATGGTTTTGAAATTCGAGATAAGTAACGAATAAAATATTGGTTATGTTAATTGAACAAAAGATACTTTCAGTTAGGCCATTCGCGTGTTTATCATGCACTATCTTTGGCCCGCGGCTTCGCCCGCGTGGTTCTAGATAATGATGCCCTATGTCCTTCCCCAGGTTATAATATATCTCATCGCCATCATTGCGATCCGTTCAGCCGTTTAGTCTTGAAAAGATAGCAAACAAACAAGTTTTTTTTATACCACTAAGGTGGCATACAAGCATATGGTCCACCTGATGGTAAGCAGTCACCGTAGCCTATAGTTACTTTCACATTACTAATATGTTTCAATGATATTGGTGCCAATTGTGTTGTACAAAATTACTAAACTTAACTAATTTGACAGTTCTTAAAGTCTTGCTATCCCTTTCTCATGTGCGGGGTAAATAAGGATAGCAATACCTTTAGAACTTTAAAATTAGTTTAGTGATCTTGTACCACAGAATTGGCACCATTATTTGGGTATAAATTATATATGTAACGTAGTGTTTTTTTGTAATACAACTTTTTATTCAGTCACTGCTGATCTGGTGGTTAGTATACCCGACTTTCATGCTAGAGGTCGCGGGTTCGATTCCCGCCGGGGCAAACATTTATGTGACCAACATGTTTGCCCCCGTCTGGGTGTTTGATATGTATTATAAGTATGTCATCATCATCATTCATCGTTCTCCTGCCCTTATCCCGTATTATTTGGGGTCGGCGCAATATGTATTTCTCTTCCGTACTTCTCTATCAGCCGTCATCTCTGTATTCACTTCTTTTCTGGCCATGTCATCTTTCACACAGTCCATCCATCTTTTCTTAGGTCTACCTCGACCCCTGTACCCATCCACATTCATACATAAAACCTTTCTTACCACGTTATCTTCATTCCTCCGCATTACATGCCCATACCATGACAAACGCTTGCTCCTCAACTTATCTATCACTGGAGCTTCTTTCAAACTTCCTCTAATGTACTTATTAAGTATGTATTTACAAAAAATGTATATAAGTATTATATCAGCTGCTGGTTCCCATAGTACAAGCTTTGCTTAGTTTGGGGCCAGATGGCGCTGTGTGATAATGTCCAAGCATTATTATTATTATTATTATTATTATTATAACATTTGATACTAAGTGACTACATTGTTTCCTTAAACGGAAACAATTCAAACAATACAGCAATAACGGTGCCGAATATGGTGGAATATGACTTGGTATCAGCTAAGATTGTACCACAAAGGGATAGCGCTAGGAATGGCTCCTTTATGAACTAAAGAACTTGTAAGTTACTGTTATGTGACGTCGCAGATATTAGGCGCAAGTTATAAGAAGGAGCGAGATGTAAATTGAATATGTAAAGTTGGTGGTGAAGTAGGCCAGTTTAAGCCGTGGTGGCCTTGTAGCAACGGCCTGTCATCTGATGGGCCCAGGTTCAAACCCCGGCCTGTACCAATGAGTTTTTCTAAGCTTAAGTACAGTGATTAATCTCACCATGAGCTTTTAAAAAGAGAGGTAGGACGATTTGGGATTTCCCGTGGCTTTTCCCATTTAAATTTTAAAAAAAGACCATCATAGGTGCCTTATTAGGACCTAATGTGAAAAATATTTTTTGTATTGTAATTTGCTTGGATCAAAATCTTTGTTACTTCACGCTATTCAAAAGTAAAGAGAAAGCGGAACGAGTGGTCATGTATGAAAAAAAAATCGATATCGGTTCATAATTGGAGAAAATGGACTAAACAATAAAAAACATACAAACGAACATTTATTATTTATTTAATTAATTGATTAACATATAACCTCCTTCTTTAAGGTCGATTTAGACACGCGGTCGCGTGTCAAGCCAAGTTCAAGCCGAGTTAAAACTACAAGAAAACACACTCGCTACTTGTTCTAACTCGCTCCACACACTAAAATTCGGTTGGTAAAACGTTAAGGGGCAGTGCGTGGGCGCACTCATTACAATACATCCATTGTCGTGTTTATGATTATGTAAACATTTCTTTGGGAATTCACCTCTCACTTACATTACGGTTGCTTCACCTTTGGATGTAGTTTCTTATCTATTCATCAGTTTTTGAATACATTTTGTAAGTAAAAGATTTATAAGCTTCTTTTGCAATCATCCCTCTACGCCCCTCACGGGGTAGGTAGAGAGTATAGAGTGCCATTTCAATCTTGACTTGAACACCTTTTTTTTTCTTCTATCATATTCATCAATCTTTTCAAAATGTTTTTTTTTTCCGAACTATGAAGTGAAGCCCGTTTTTAAACATATAGTGCGTGGGCAAGGCGTAGTGTCAATGTATTCGTTGTAGGTGTGTGCGTGTAATTGTGTATATGGTCACTGCAAGGCGTAGTTTTCACCGGCGTCACTTCTGGTTCGTAATGTTCCATCTACCTTTTTTATGTGTTCTGAGTTTCATGTATAGACTATCTATGTTTCGAATTATATCTTAGTTAATTTAGTGTGCATCACGGTGTCTTAAGAACCTAAAATGCCAACCAAGTGAACTAAATAAATAAATACAAAGAATCGAACATACTTACATTCTTAAATCTTAAAAACTTCCAAGATAATAATACAGAAATCCGAAAGCAATTTTTCATCCGCACTAAAAACATATGGGGCGTAACATACCCAAATTTATGAGTTGAAAGAATCTTTTTTCCATTTTATTACTGAACATCTGCCATTTCAAATTGCATATAATATAAATATGGATTGACTGTCCGTATATTCTTTCCGATGGGTGGATTTATGAACATTTAGTTATTACCACTTGGAGGCTTTGAAGGAATACAATTTATGTAAATTATTTTCTTAATGCTTATTACGGCTTACTTTTTAGGGTTCCGTATCCGAAGCGTAACCAAAAAAACCCTATCACTAAGAGTTAGTTATCCGTCCGTCTGTCCGTCTGTCTGTCAGCGAGCCGTATCTTATGATCCGTAATAGGTAGACGGTTGAAATTTTCATAGAATGTGTATTTCTAAAGCCGCTATAACAACAAATAATAATTAAAAAAATGTTTAGGTTTGTAAATCTATTCTAGTCTATACTACCTATACTAATATTATAAAGGGGAATGATTTGTATTTTTGAGTGTGTGTATGTTTGTAATGAATAGGCTCCGAAAATACTGGACCGAATTCAGAAATTCTTTCACCGTTAGATAGCTACATTATCACTGAGTAACATAGGCTATATATTATATTGATACGCGGGCGAAGTCGCGGGGAAACAGCTAGTACATGCCGAATGTAAGTGTGGAAGAACAAGCCGTGGAAGGCTAAGCTCCATCTTTCTAAATCAAATTACCAAAGTACTCAATGATGGAAAAGTAAAGAGTACTCGGAACCGGCGGGCATGTATGAAGAGATTGATGAATGTAAAGGCAAAAGAGATAGAGAAATGGCGCTCATCACGTGATGTTCATTTCTAGTGACGTTTCGGAAGGCCTGAAGGTATTTTTCGTGAAGTGTACTTGAATATATTTTGAAATAATATAAACAAATGTATAACTAATACAATAACTTAAATGTATAATAAATGGTTCAGAAATAACCTACACTCGGCAGGTCGACACCTACAATTATATTTTCAACATATTTTATACCTGCTGTCATAAATAACTAAGGCTGGCCTATACTATCGACTACTCGATCGTTACTCACTTCGCAAGAGTGAAATGGAAGTGAGTGGAATATTTTGAGAACGAGATTCGTATAGTGTATTTATTTCAGTTTGTAGCAATACGGCAGCATTTTAAGACCACAGAAATAATACAACTTTGATGTAGTGTTGTGTTTCTGCGGTAAGTAAGGTTGCCAGTGATCCACGAGGATACGCCGCGCTAGTAGCGATACTGCTAGCAGGGCGACTTCTTATCAACAATGGGGTTAGCAACTCTTTAGGGAAACTGATAACCCTGGTATTGCTAGCGGCTATAGGTTACGGTGACTGCTTACCATCAGATGGACCGTTTTCTTGTGTGCCATCTTAGTGGTATAAAAAGATTTTTATCAGTTTTATAAAGCACACGGCCCGCCTCATGGATGACGGTTACCGTAGTACGCTTAAGGTATCGCTCGCGCATTGTCGCCCCGAACTAAAAAATAAAGAATTTTAAATCACAATTTAGATAAATCGAGTTAGTTAGATTTCAATCGACTTGCGTGCGAGTATTAAATGACTTCTCTTAGTACACCAAAATTTAAGAGGTAGGTACATAATTTAGCATCCTTCAGTTTGGTACCGACATTTCATTCGACCAATAAACTTAAAACGATAAACTCCAACAAGAACATGTCATTAGCCATAAATCCGGTAATTATCGGTTAATTACGGTTCGCAATTATGAGGTCTTTTTATTACCGGTACAGTTTGGTCTCTCTGAAAGCTCTAGATTTGGCCTTTGACGTGAGTCGTTTGGGACACAATCTATGTGCCTGTCCTGTGGGAAACAGTTTTTTTTTACATTATTTTGATCTCTCTCTTTACTTCTTACCTATATGGCACAGGCTCTAAAAGCCATACCGTTAAAACAATGATCAAGAGAATATAAGTAAGGCCGCCAGAGCTCCTTGAGGAAGCGCTGTGCTGGCAGCAAAGATACTTGTCCCCTAAGCACACAATAACACTACCCTTGTAGTGTTGTGTTCCTGCGGTGAGTAAGGTCGCCAGAGCTCCTTGAGGAAGCGCTGTGCTGGCGGCAGACTTGTCCCCTATGCACACAATAACACTGCCCTTGTAGTGTTGTGTTCCTGCGGTGAGTAATGTCGCCAGAGCTCCTTGAGGAAGCGCTGTGCTGGCGGCAGACTTGTCCCCTATGCACACAATAACACTGCCCTTGTAGTGTTGTGTTCCTGCGGTGAGTAATGTCGCCAGAGCTCCTTGAGGAAGCGCTGTGCTGGCGGCAGAGAGACTTGTCCCCAATGCACACAATAACACTACCCTTGTAGTGTTGTGTTCCTGCGGTGAGTAAGGTCGCCAGAGCTCCTTGAGGAAGCGCTGTGCTGGCGGCAGAGAGACTTGTCCCCTATGCACACAATAACACTACCCTTGTAGTGTTGTGTTCCTGCGGTGAGTAAGGTCGCCAGAGCTCCTTGAGGAAGCGCTGTGCTGGCGGCAGAGAGACTTGTCCCCTATGCACACAATAACACTACCCTTGTAGTGTTGTGTTCCTGCGGTGAGTAAGGTCGCCAGAGCTCCTTGAGGAAGCGCTGTGCTGGCGGCAGAGAGACTTGTCCCCTATGCACACAATAACACTACCCTTGTAGTGTTGTGTTCCTGCGGTGAGTAAGGTCGCCAGAGCTTCTTGAGGAAGCGCTGTGTTGGCGGCTGAGAGATCTATACCTACTATGTAGGACTGCGGTCTTCTTTAGTATATGATTCTGATTACTCACTGAAAATCATTGTTTACCTTTGCTACTTAGTTTGGTACTAAAAATAACTTCATTGCAATCGTAGTCGAGCCCACGTCCCGTCCGGTGGCCCGAAATGAATATGTTTGTCGTCTGTTAATGTAGCCAGTATGGTAATAAGCGTAAAGCTGTGGTTATAGTAGTTGAATAAAATTACGCGTTATGTCGCGGATTTTCATTTCATTGATGATTTTTTTATACCACTAAGGTGGCACATAAGTGCTCGGCCCATCTGATGGTAAGCAGTCACCGTAGCCGGCTGCTAGCAATACCAGGAGTATCACTAAGACGTTGTAAACACTGTGGATGATGAGAACTCACTGTGCTAGCAGCATTACGTATTTGTGTGACGCTACAATTTTTTTATATACCAATTTTATTTTTCAAACTTGCATTTATATAATTGTTGGTGGAACAAAACTAATTTAATAATATTACATATTTTTATATAGGTACATACATTTTCTTATAACGCAAAATAACGCACACCACATCAGCAGGCTAAGCCATGTGTACTATCTACTTACCTCTATCAGTCTTTAACGCTATAGAAGACGATGGAATTGTATGGGAATTAAAAACTTTTACGATATGTCACGTGGTCAAGTTTTTAATTCCCTACATATCTTTCGCTGTCCATAGCGTTAACGATTTATAGATAGTTAACATGACTGCAGATACTGATTGGGCTCAGAATCAAAATAAAATTATTTTTGACGCTTCACTTCACTCCACACGCCCCGCTGTTACTAACGTGTCCTCACCCTAAAACTCACATTGTAATTATGACAAAACAATTTGTAATTAAACCAAGTTTAACTTTTACTCAAATCGTGTTGTAATTACCTCGCAAACGTTGCAATGGGATGTTTTATGGGAGGGTTAACGATGTAACTAAATTAGGGGTCATAATTAATGATGTAATAAGTGTTTTTTTTCAAATTTTCCCGTTTGTATTTGAAATGATTTTGGCAAAGGCGCCAACAACTAAGATCTAGGAAAACATAACGGAAACATTTGAATATTTTCTAAACAAAAAAGTTTAGAGAAGCGCCGTATGAAAAAAAAATTATGACAAGCTGTAAAACTTTCTACGTCCATGCCGTTGGCTCCGGGTAACGCTAAAGGAAATATTAAATTCTGAATACAAGTTCACACTGGTTCTAAAAAAAATCATACTCGATAATGATTTCCTAAGTATGCGCCACAATATTCTAGCCCAGGGCGTCAGTCGCCCTATCGCCAGTACTGTCAGATAGGTTTCTTTCAAAAGGCAGGCTAGGTGGAAGCTAGGTTAACAGATATTCTGCCGCCAAGCACTAGTGTGTAAGCATTACCTACCTGTATGAATGTTTCGGTATGAAGGAGTATTCGATATTCCCAAAGGAGTACAGTATGGGGTTCTTCAAGAAGGGTGTGAAGAGGTTTTTGAAGAGTCGGCAACGCGTGAGTGATACCCCTGGTGTTGCAAGCGACCATAGGCTACGGTGACCGCTTACCATCAGGTGGGCCGTATGCTTGTTTTCCACATTAGTGGTATATAAAAAAAATAAGGGCACTGTAGCTAGCGATATAACTGGGCACAGAAGACTTATGAACTAAGGTGACGAGCGCAGTGCAGCCACGCGGGACTTCACTATTGAAGATCCTTGGTGGAATTGCATCTTGCATGCGGCATGAGGCTTACCATCATGCGAACGACTTTCTCGTCTCGGGCTTATATAAAAAAACTCTAAAACACAGGATATTGTAAAGAATTAATTGAAAACTAAAAAAAGGTATTTTGATTCGAAAAACATTGGACTTCAATTTGATGTCCACCTAAAAAAGCAATCTCATATAACAATACAAGTGATATCCTACATCGGTCAACAAAAGTTTGGGGGAAAATCGTTAAAAGTCATGGCGTGTTCACAATTGTAGGAAAACATTATTTATCCCTTCAAAGTATATATATCTTTACGCCTTCCAACAAGGGTCCCCGAAGAAGTAGGCAGAGGTTTTACAACACCCACTTTCAACCGAAGATAATTTGGTGCCAACGTAACAGATGGTGAGTCCGTCGCCGTCTCTTAGGCACTACGTACCACCTTGAATTTTTCTCAGACGTATGCAGGTTTCCTCACGATGTTTTCCTTCACCGTAACGCTCGTAGTATGGTTTATCACAGAAATTAAGTTTTTATAAAAAAACATTGGTGATGACCTGTGGGTTTCGAACTTGCGTCGCTAGAAAAGATGTAATGCTTCATACTATACGGTCACCACGCCACCAAACCACAAGCGTACTGCCCACCTGATGGTAAGCAGTCACCGTAGCCTATAGACGCTAGCAATACCAGGGACATCACTAAAGAGTTGCCAGCCCTGTTGTTGATGAGGACTCACTGTGCAAACGATTCCTACTCTACTCTTTGTTTTGTTTTTAAAAAAAACACCTAGCAGTCACTTCAACCTGATGTATAAACTGCTTTATTCCGGCACGCCAAACGTTAAATTTATTGGTTTTATGGCCACCATTTTAATTTACAACAGAGCTCTTCCTGTACAGAACAATTTTACATCTTATTGAAGGTTTAGATCAAATTAAAAAGGTAAATGGAACTTTGCGAACAAAAAGTGACGCCTGTTAAAACTTCGCCTTGCAAGCTGCTGTGTACATGTACAAAATTACACGCACACACCTACAAGGACTACAACGTAACTACGCCTTACCTACGCACTACACGTTTAAAATACCGACGTCACTTCCATCTGCCTTTCTTATTTGATCTGATGCCGCACCATTGTTTTCGAGCGAAATAATCCATGCATTGCGATCACAGTAAGGAAAACTGGTCAGTTCATCTCTTATGCTTCTGGTACTGCGATTCCTCAAGCTCCGAAGGGTTTTCGCAAAGGATTACAGCATGGGGTTCTTCAAGGTTGAGAAGAGTTTTTTGCAGGGTCGGCAACGTGTAGGGATACTATTTTTTTTTTTATACCTCTATGGTGGCACTCAAGCATACGGCCCACCAGATGGTAAGCGGTCACCGTAGCCTACAGCCGCTGACAATACCAGGGGTATCACTAGCAATTTTGATTGCCAACCATGTTGTTGATGAGGACTCACTGTATTAGCAGCATTACTAGCCCAGCGTATCCTCGTGGCACTGGCAACCTTGTAGCACTGGCAACCTCGTAGCACTGGCAACCTTGCTTACCGCAGAAACAAGACTTCATCAAAGCATAGTGTTATTTCACTGCGGTTTTCTGTAAGATGGAGGTACGGTCCCCAGTCGGGCGACTCCAATTTAAATGGGAAAGCCCACGGGAAATCCCAAATCACCCAACCTCTCTTAAAGCGTGCTGCAGGCGTTCATACATTACGATGACGGCTGCACGCTTTCTTACACCAATCAGGTGCCAAACAATCATATCCCCACCTGGTAAGCGGTTACCATAGCCTATGGCACTTGGACCACCAGAATATTACTCGCGCGTTGCCGCTTACCAATCTTTCACACTCTTCTTGAATAACCCCATAGGTACGGTACTCTAAGGCCGTGCTTCTAGTGACTGGCCGATTATAATAAATTAAAAAAAAAAAAAAAAAATAAGAGACAGAGAGTTGATATGACTCCCGTCATGAAAAAAATGATTTAATTTAAAATAATTTAATAATTACTGAATAAATAGCATTGAGAGCTATATGGCATTTCATTCGACGCCACAGTACTTATCTCTTAGGAAAACCACCGTTTTAGTTTTCAGTAGAATGTTTATACTAATATTATAAAGAGGAAAGATTTGTATTTTTGTATGTATTGAATAGGCTCCGAAACTACTGGACCGATTTCAAAAACTCTTTCACCGTTAGATAGCTACATCATCACTGAGTAACATAGGCTATATATTATACTAGCTACCCGCCCCGGCTTCGCTCGTGTAGACAAAATATTTGATAAATGTCTATAGGCTCCGAAACTACTGGACCGATTTCAAAAATTCTTTCACCGTTAGAAAGCTACACTATCACTGATTAACATAGGCTAGCTGCCCGCCCCGGCTTTGCAAGGGTAGACAAAAAATATTTGATATAAATGTCTACCCGTGCGAAGCCGGGGCGGGTCGCTAGTATAATATATTACAGCTTGAGTGTAACTGTGTGTCTTATTAAGTACGTTTAAAGTGTAACCCAAACCGCAGAGAGAAATAACGAGAGATTAAAGTAATAAATCGAGATGGTTGGCGTATTCGGAACATCGATATCAAGTCGATTTGGAACCGAGAGCGCATTGTGGGGCAACATCGGAAGTCGGTCAGTTAATATGCAAAGCATATTGCAGGCGTAATAGTATAATATAATAGTGTAAAGTCACAGTGTTCATGATTGGTGGCTGGATGGTCATAATTTAGAGCGCAAATGTTTATACTAAAAAAAATAATTACATGGTTTTATTCACCAGCAAGCCTTTCATTTCATACACATATCATACGGATTACTGTGAACTTTTTAATTTTACGGTACACCCTACTTTATACAAAATTACAGCATTTGAAAGCAGTGTTACGGTAAGGTACAGACAGTCCCTAGTTGGGCGGCTACAGTTGTAATGATATCTGTATATTGCTATAATGTATTTTTTTATTTATTATTATATCTCTCTGTTGTGACAATTACCTGTGACACTAGTGACGTCACGGACAGGTCCCAACGGAAGATCAGCGCTGGTTGTCCTCCTCAAGACATCCAGCACATGCTGAGTTGGGACCGTTTCATAATGACACGATGTTCTTCTACACTTGTATTCCTTTCGTATATGTTTTTATGAATAAATTTATTTCTTTTTTTCTTTCTTTCTTTCTAATGGGAAATCCCATTTCGTTCAACCTATTAGAATATAATATAATGGAATAGAATATATTTATTTGTATCGCGACCCACACGTTGAAAAACACTGAACTTATGCAAATAGACAATGGGCCCAGTTATTGGAATCTTAATTGCTTTGACGTAGTATAAAACAGTCACTTCGTTTGTATGCCTAGATCTTTTAAACTACGCAACGGATTTGAATGCAGTTTCACTAATAGACATAGTGATTCATATGGAAAGTTTGTATGTACATACACCTGTGCGAAGACAGGGCATGTGGCTACTTACATAATAAAACGTTTTAGACTGGCTTAAAAGACGGCATAAGATCTACATTTTGCTTAAAATAAATTTAGTCTTGATTAATTTATTCAAATCTCTAAGTAGTACATACAGTAGATAAGAAGGATAATGTGCTACACATTAAACCCCATTTAGCTAAGCCACAGTCGGGTAAATAATCCCCAAACAACGACCAATTCTTACCAGAGAGACTAGCTCATTAAGTATGCATAGCGCGCGGTACCCAAAATTCAGGCGAACCCATGGTTTATAGTTTCCTTGGCTGTGACATCATTATCTTGTGATCTACTTGGCTTGGGGTTCGCCAAAACCAGTACCTACAAGCATACGGTCACCACGTTTGATGGTAAGCAGTTTATCATGATTGGAAGTAGACGCCTAGCAATACAAAACCGCAAAGATCTGTATCTATAACAATATTAAAAAGAGTATTTGTATGTTTGTTTGTAATGAAATAAAGCCCAAAAGAAACTGGACCGATTTTGAATATACTTTCACCGACATAATGCTATATTATTATCACTAAGTAACAGACTATAAATTATACTAGCTACTACACGTGATTTCGTCTGCATTTATTCAAAGACAAGAGACAGTCAATCCTTCCCCAGGATATAATATATCTCCTTGTCAAATTTTATTGCGATCCGTTCAACCGTTTCGTTCTGAAACGGTAGCAAACAAACAAACAGAGTTACTTTCGCATTTATTTTATTAGTATGGATTGCTACGCGGGCTAAGGCTGTATGTCCACCGCCGCCGTCACCGTCACGTCACCGAGAACGAGATGACGGCGCCGAAGTAGCGATACATACATTTACTTAAGCCGCGTGTCCACCGCACATCCGTCAACTCGGCCCGAAATAATCTCGTTCTCGGCGACGGCCCGGTGACGGCGGCGGTGGACAAACAGCCTATGTCGTGGAGAAAAGGCTAGTAATATATAAAACGTATCAAAAAAACGTAAAAAATATTAGTATACACTACATAGAATTGATGACGCTTATTTACAGTGTTTTACATACATTTTGTAAATGACAATCATTATTAGATACATGCCAACATTTTATCTGATACTAGCTGCTTCGCACGGGTAGACATTTATCAAATATTTTGTCTTCCGTGCGAAGCCGGAGCGGGCAGCTAGTTTAATATATAGCCTATGTTACTCAGTGATAATTTAGCTTTCTAACAGTGAGATAATTTTTGAAATCGGTCTCGTAGTTTCGGAGCCTATTCAATACAAACCCACAAAAATACAAACCTTTCCTCTTTATAATGTTAGTATTGACAAAAATACCTAACAGTGGTTGGACCTACTTACCAATTTTTTGTCTCTAGTCCAACAATACTGGGCACCGTAGCCCCGTCTCCCACACTACCCCAGAGCCCCATCAATCACCATATTATCACGTGGCAGGCCCCATGGTGCATATATTATAATTATATTAAACTAAAGATTAGCATATGTTACGTGGGATGTGCGCGGAATGAGCCATTTTGATACTTGGGTCTAAAGTTTAGTAAAGAAGGTTTTTTTTATACCTACCACTAAAGTGGCACAAGCATACGGCCCACCTAATGGTAAACAGTCACCGTAGCCTATGGCCGCTAGCAATACCAGAGGTATCACTAACGGGGTGCCAACCATGTTGTTGATGAGGACTCACTGTGCTAGCAGCAATACTACTAGCCCAGCGTATCCTCGTGGAGCACTGGCAACCTTACTTACCGCAGAAACACAACACTACATCAAGTAGTGTTGCTTCACTGCGGTCTAATACTAGGATCTAAAGTTAAGTAAAGAAGGTAACTAAAATAAATTAATAATTATGTACAGACGCCAATTATGTACAGACTCCATATATATGTATTTTTTTATCATTGTTAAAATTTTCCACTTATTTTCCCACCACCCAAAAAAACAAACGACTGACCTTAAATCCTGATGTTTAAACAATTTATTCCCATATCTATTTCACATAAGATGTAAAAATAATATAAAAAATGCAAGTATCAAAACCACTCACAGCCACTCATAGCCAATAACGGAATGAATCAATAATCACCGATGCCCGGGGCTCACCAATAACTATAACGCTATTCTTTCACTATATTAATAATAGAGTAATACATTTATAATCACATATGCATATCGGTCACGGGAACTACATGCGACTCCCGATTCCCGCTTAAGCTTAAAGGGAAAATCTATAAGACCATGATAAGGCCTGCTGTCATGTATGGATCTGAATGTTGGGCCACAAAGGCGACGGATGAAAGAAGACTGCATGCAACTGAGATGCGAATGTTGAGAAGGATGTGTGGCGTAACGAGAATGGACAAGGTAAGAAATGAGTTTATTAGAGGAAGTTTGAAAGTGGCTCCAGTGACAGAAAAGTTGAGGAGCAAGCGTCTGTCATGGTATGGGCATGTTATGCGGAGGAATGTGGATAACGTGGTAAGAAAGGTTTTATGTATGAATGTAGATGGGTACAGGGGTCGAGGTAGACCTAAGAAAAGATGGATGGATTGTGTGAAAGATGACATGGCCAGAAAGGAAGTGAATACAGAGATGACGGCTGATAGAGAAGGATGGAAGAGAAATACATATTGCGCCGACCCCAAATAATATGGGATAAGGGCAGGAGAATCATCGTTCATATATATATTTACTTATATTATGAACATTTAATAACCCAGATACACTGTACCTACTACCTCTGTCATTAGATTTCTTACCGCCAGCACAGCGCTTCCTCAAGGAGTTCTGGCGACCTTACTCACCGCAGGAACACAACACTACAAGGGTAGTGTTATTGTGTGCATAGGGGACAAGTCTCTCTGCCGCCAGCACAGCGCTTCCTCAAGGAGTTCTGGCGATCTTACTCAACGCAGGAACACAACACATGCTGGTATCTCTCGTATTTTATCGAAGATGACTACCAAGGCGCGTTCATTAATATTCGAACCTATATTTCATTATTCGGCACACTATAAAGTCGTGTCTCTATACTTTGAGATAGGGTTATCTTGGCTTTCCTGTGCTGTATACACAGTCGCTTGATGGATCACTGCTCCATAGATATGGATGAAAAGAGGTTTTTGTTCCCGGTTTCTACATAAAAAACTTTTGGAATTTCGTTACTTTGTTTGGGTTTCAAACGTTTTAGAATAATGTGTAATTTTGATGTTGCTATGAAGTTGTGCGGCTAGCAAGTGAGCAATAATTATGAATAGAAAAACTTTTTTGTTTTTCGCAATTGCGTCCGCGTGGATATAGGAAACAAATTCTGTTTTTTTAATTCACTGCACACACATAATTATTCCAGGCGTCAAAGGTTATTTTGTGTATAATTACAATAAGAATCGATATCATTCAGTATGAAACTAACATCAAAACATTTTACTTCTAAAATTGTGTTAATGTAGATTTAAGAAATGTGACACAAATTGCCCTCCTATCCCAAACGAAGCACAGCTTGTATAATGGATTCTTTACTAGACAACGTATAGATTACTTTTTTGTGAGTACATACATATAAAACACACAAATATGGATGTATAGTCTCATTATACGTGGCGTATTACCAAGCCGTCTGTCATACGCGCAGTAATATGTTTCTATCATAATACGTCCCGCATAATTGCATAGAAAGTGTACCATCATTGCGCATAACGAGTCTCTTGAAGGGAC
Organism: Falcaria lacertinaria; assembly: GCA_951449985.1. Taxonomy (NCBI): domain Eukaryota; kingdom Metazoa; phylum Arthropoda; class Insecta; order Lepidoptera; family Drepanidae; genus Falcaria; species Falcaria lacertinaria. The sequence continues at coordinate 3,095,642 of OX602136.1, read as the reverse complement.
GTGACGTTAGAGTACTAGATGTGGCTTAAGTTGAAGTCAACTATGTAATAGTAGTGTCCGACCGGATCTGAGGTCGATTTCCGGCCGAAACCAATTAATCGACAATCGCCACAACCTTCGGCCGAAGCCGAAAGTTTGAAAACCGCCTGTTCCACATTACCAGCAAGGAAACAATATTCTTCGTACAAAACCCTGTTATAAATGCAGTGAGGCCCCTGTGCCGGTAGCAGGAACATTGTCGACAACGTATTCGAAAACGTAACTTGCGAAATGTCAAAATTGTCATACTAATTTTTAGTTCCACTTTTCACCGCCGCAGCGCTGTTCATTTTTCAATACAAAAATAGTCGAAGGCGATACGAAAACGTTGACGACAATGTTCATGCTACCAGCACTGAGCGAAATGTGTAGTTGAAATATGTTCTTGTTACTACTGAAAGTTCTATGTCCACGACACCGCTCCTTAAAATGCACTTTGTAGTTTAGTTAAACTAAAGAGAATTCTTCATACTAATCAGTCTTGATGGAATGACCTGAAAAGGATGAAAATGGTAATGAGTAACGAAGACTACGGGGTATGATGTTGAAGAAACTGGTATTTCACAGCGTACAATAATTTATTAGGCTCACTTCGACGACAAGACAAAAAAATGAATAAAAAACAAAAAGTATGTTAAAAAATATAAAAATATCACGAATATTTTTGAATTTGAATATAAACTAAGGAATTCCAAAAAGTACTTGCTGTCGCCAATATGGCCTGTATAATGAAAAAAAATCATGCAAAAAAATAAGCTCAAGCCACTTCCATTTCTCTTACGTCCTTGGCACTAAATTACTGCTTTTACCACATCATAGGCTTGTGATGCGCGTTTTCACTTAACGCACTCATTTTGTTAAATTTATCCGGTGCCTACAGCCTTAAGTTTATTTATTATTTATTATTTAGCTATGTTTACTCCTCCTTTCAACATAGTTGACAGAAAGTTTGTGCCACTGAAACTTCAGAATTGGCCAAGAGTTAGTTGGTAAAGACGCGCACACCGAAGGTTCCGTACTGTTTGTAATAGTAAAAAAACGTTTTTTTTTATAAAATATAGCCATGTTCTCTCTATGGGCATTTCAAGTGACTAATTGTCCCCATTATTAAGACAGAGCAAAAATACAAAAACATCTATGGTAGTTAGTAGGGGAACCCCTTATTTTGTTTGCAATTTCTTTATATTTTATTATAGCGCCAACAGAAATACACGTTATGGGAAAATTTCAACTGTCTACCTATTACGGATTATGAGATACAGTCCGCTGACAGACAGACGGACGGACTGCAAAGTTTTAGTAATAGGATTCCGTTGGTTACCCATCGGGTACGGAACCCTATGAAGCGAAATTCAGATTTACTTAAGAGTGATGAGACTAGAAATTTGGACAGTAGGTACCTTATATGACGTAGGCATCCACTAAGGAAGAGTTTTCGGAAATACCACCCCTATCGGGGTAAAATAGGGGATGAACGTTTTTATAAAAGTCCGTATTTTTTAAAGTTAAACGCATGACATCGGTGTTTGGTAGTTGAAAATAAAAAATACATAATATTTAAAGATTTTTAGAAATTGCACCCCTAAGGGGTCAAATAGGGATGAAAGTTTGTATGAAAATCGATTATTTGAAAGTTAAAATTCCATGGAAATAGTTAGCTACGAGCATATGCTATCTTTTATATATAGCTATATGTTGATTTATTCACTCTACTACGCGTACGAAGCCGCGGACAAAAACTAGTACCGTCTTATTTTAGTGAGCTGCTGTTGTTTTAACTGATCTCCACTTGATCATAATCGAGTATGGATTGTAAACAATGACACAATGCTGCGATTAATTTAGCATATTTTTATTCATATTTCATCATCATATATTTAAGAGCTAGGCTCTTGTCGGTGGAGCAATCGCCAAGCCGTTCTATCGTTAGCCATCTCTTTGACCTCTTGGTACGACATAACGTTAGCCTTCGTCTTTATCTGTTGCAGGTAACTTATCCTTGGCCTTCCTCTGCCACGCTTTCCTTCGATCTTTCCCTCTATGATATTTCGTATAAATGCGTCATGTCGTAACAAATGGCCCATCATTTTGCCCCTCCTATTTTCAATCGTACTTATAATCGTTCTTTTTTCTCCTACCTTCTTCAGAACGTCCTTTGTTGTTACCATTTCTGTCCAACTTATTCTCTCCATTCTCCTCCAGCACCACATTTCAAATGCTTCCAACCTTTCTCTGTCTCTTTGCGTCAGTGTCCACGTTTCACATCCATACAGTACGATACTCCATACGTATGTCTTGATAAGCCTTTTTTTAACTTTTCTATTCATACCAGATCCAAAAAGCCTTTTTTTATTATTAAAAGCTTGTTTTGCTATTGCAATTCTGGCTTTAATATCGTGACTACATCTGGAATCACTGCTAATAATACTACCTAAATATTTAAAGTTATTTACTTGTTCTATTGCATTATTGTTAAGTTTGATAGGTGTATGTCTGTAAGGTATTTTGGATGTCGTTAGTGTTTTGGTTTTATTTATATTTATTTTTAAGTGAAATTCTTTAAATATCGTATCCATGATGCCCATAAATTTTCCTAGTTTTTCCCTGTTTTCTGCGAATGCCGCAATGTCGTCTGCAAATCTTATAAAGTGTATTCTTTTACCGTTAATTTTTATACCTCCCTGTTCTGATTCTGTTATCTTCCTTATTGCTAACTCTATAAATAAATTGAATATTAATGGTGAAAGTGGACACCCCTGTCTTACGCCTTGTCTTATCTTTGCTTTTCTTTTTTCTTCTCCTAACTCTATCACAGTTTCTTGTTCTCTATAAAGCTCATATATGATTCTCCTTTCTCTGTAATCCACACCAGCTGTCTTTAGAGCTTTCATCATTATTTTCCAGTTGACTTTGTCAAATGCTTTTTCTAGGTCTATAAAAGCAATGTGAGTGTTAAGTCCTAGTTCCAGACGTCTGTCAGTTATCATACGCAGTGCCAGAATTGCCTCTCTTGTGCCTTTGTCTTTTCGGAATCCATACTGATCGTCGCTCAAACATTCTTCTATTTTTTGACGAATTCTATTTTGTATAATTTTGAGTAATATCTTAGATGCCTGTGATATGAGACTTAAGGTTCTATGCTCTTCACATTTCAATGAGTTAGGTTTTTTGGGTAATGTTATTGTTTTGGTTGTTTTGAAATCCATTGGTATCTTTCCTGTCCTGTACATATCCCTTGTTAAATTAAATAGTTCTGTTAATAACTGTTCACATTCTGCATATTTAATCATTTCTATATATATACCATCGTCCCCTGCGGCTTTTCCATTTTGTATGTTTTTTCATATTTACATTTTATATATATTGGGCGCGACGCGAAGATTGGATGAACTTTAGGTAAGTTCATCCAGTTCGTCCAGTGAAATCCAATTGTTATTTTATGATAGTCGATCTGAAATACAATCTTATCTATTGTTAGGTCTCTTAGTTTGCAATATACACCGGCACATACAACCAATACAGCTATGGCCAATGTTTGGCCAACTGTTATAATATGGTGTCAATTTATTTGGTGCAGAGAGCAGGCACAAACAAGACATATAGAGCACTGCTACTATGTCAACATACCTGACTACGCCATAGAGTTAAGATTGGACAGACAAGTGACTTTTTACAAGTCTTTATTTAGTTTCAACTGTCCGGTGTGTTTAATAAAATCTTGCAAGCTAAATCTGACTCACTTCCCAGTGTTAGCTTGAGCTAAAATTTGTCAACATAGATCTAGATTTTTTACATTATCCTTCATGGAAACTGAAGAAAGAATTAATGAAGGTTTGTTTTTAATAATCTAAGCTCATGATAGTGGGGGAGCGACTGAGCCGAAATATAAGGAAATCAAAACAAATCTAAATATTCAACGTTTAAAGTTATATCTAAAAGTCACACACATAGCGAATTTTCCTAAATGTTTTACGGAGTGTTATATATTTATGTGTGTGTGTGTGGCTCTGTGTTTTATGTAGGTTTTTTATCTGTCACTTGTTATTTTGTTTCTGATGCACAGTAAAATCGTTCGTGAGGTAATATACATATCACCACGACAAATCCCTCACGGGCAGGCAGCGGGTATAGAGCGCCATTTCACTCTTGACCTACACACCCTTTAGCTTATTTTACATTAATAAATCAAAATCAGCTTCTTTTTTTATGTTTCGAGCAGTGAGCTTCTAACACGCTTCCTAGCTCTATAGCGCACAGAAGTGTACAAACAAGCGGTAAGGTAGTCACCAGGGAGGTCTCTCTACCAATATTAGCACTAATTGCCACCAAGACATATTGTTCTAACATGAACATGTTTTTTAAACTACATAAACATCACTACGTCAAGTCGCTCACGGCGTACGCAGAGTATAGAGCGCCAATTCCCTTTTTTTAAGCCACAAAGGCGGCAAACAAGCATAAAGCCTGATGGTAGGCGGTTACGGTAGCCTATGGACGCTTGCAACAACAGGACGTTCACGCGCGCGTTGCATTCAGTCAGGTGAACCACAGACCAGCGGTCACGTCAGGTCGCAGATGTTTCGTATGTTTTTTTTTATACCACTAAGGTGGCAAACGAGCATACGGCCCACCTGATGGTAAGCAGTCACCGTAGCCTATAGCCGCTAGCAATACCAGGGGTATCACTAACGGGGTGCCAACCATGTTGTTGATGAGGACTCACTGTGCTAGCAGCAATACTGCTAGCCCAGCGTATCCTCGTGGAGCACTGGCAACCTTACTAACCACAGAAACACAACACTACATCAAGTAGTGTTATTTCACTGCGGTCTTCTGTAAGGCGGAGGTACAGTCCCCAGTCGGGCGGCTCCAATTTAAATGGGATAACCCACGGGAAATCCCAAATCGCCCTACCTCTCTTTTTAAATGCTCATGGTGTGATTAATCACTGTACTTAAGCTTAGAAAAGCTCATTGGTGCAGGTCGGGATTCGAACCTGGGCCATCAGGCCGTTGCTTCAACCACAAGGCCACCACGGCTTTAAGGAAGTAAGTTTGATAATGTAAAACAAGCAAAGATGTCACTTTGGATCTGGCAGCTACATAAATACTCTGTTCAAACTAACTTAAATCACGATAAATGGCGTTATTCATCAGACGAGAACTTTTGAACAAACTTGCATCGCGCCGGCATTGTGGTCATTACAAAGCTTAGATAAAACTAGGTCTAGAACTGTTGAGTAGGGGTTCCATACCTGTCTGGGTGAACCGAACGCGAGATACCTATATCTGTACATAAAGATGAATAAATTTAATAAAATAAAAATGACGAGACTGCTGGTCTAGTGGTTAGTATACCTGACTGCTGCGCTAGGGGTCGCGGGTTCGATTCCCGCCGGGGCAAACATTTATGTGACATATATGTTTGCCTTGCGTCTGGGTGTTTGGTATGTATTATAAGTATGTATTTACAAACAAAAAGTATATAAGTATTATATCAGCTGCTGGTTCCCATAGTTCAAGCTTTGCTTAGTTTGGGGCCAGATGGCGCTGTGTGATAATGTCCAAGCATTATTATTATTATTATTATTAATAACTCATTTGTTTAATAATGAATAATTGCATTGTTTTAAATAATGTTAAATTAAATTAATCTTGTTTAATTTAAATATTTGCACGCCATATAGTTGGCAGGGTGTACGACTTTAATACGATTTCATAAGACCTTACACTAACAAATATTTTCGCAAATAAATGATGATTGTGATTATGATTCTACTAATGTATTAAAAAATAGCGGCCCGCCCCGGCTTCGCTCGGGTAGACATTTATCAAATATTTTATCATTGTGTCAACACTACATCAAATAGTTCTAATCTGTAAGGTCCCCAGTCGGGCGGCTCCAATTTAAATGGGAAAACCCACGGGAAATCCCAAATCGCCCTACCTCTCTTATAACTTAAGATGATAGACAGATGATAGTAGCTAAAAGATAGGTAGGTAATACCTATATCGTGATTTTTCTGTTACAGAGCACTAACGACGTAAGGCTTCTCCGATCGCGACCGGTAAACGGCTGTCAAAATATATGCGTATAGAATAACATGATAACACACACATACTTTATACAGAGTGTGCCATGTATTGGTCTCGTAAAAATGGCAATCAGTTGGACTAATATGTATTACCTGATGGTAAGCGGTCACCGTAGCCTATAGCCGCTAGCAATACCAGGGATATCACTAACGAGTTGCCAACCATGTTGTTGATGACGACTCCTCAGCGCAGCGTATCCTCGTGGAGCACTGGCAAACACAACACTACATCAAAATAGTATTATTTGACTGCGCTCGTCTGTAAGGTGGAGGTACAGTACCCAGTCGGGCGGTTCCATTTTTAATGAAAAACCCACGGGAGATCTCAATTCGTCCTATTAATTTTGTAATAGTAAATTCGCTCTTAATTTTAAGACAATATAGCATAAACTCTCTCTGAGAAGACGGACGGACAGCGAAGTCTTACTAATAGGGTTCCGTTAGTTACCCTTCTTGTACTGAACCCGAAAAAAACATTAACAAATCCTGAGTAATAGGTACCAATTTCTAAGTATAATTTACCTTTATTATTTTACTTTTCAAAAGTTTGTACATATGTATATACTAAATAATAATTCATTTTTAATAAATATATAACAATAATTAAATAAAAGGATAGGTGTTTTGCCACCACCCTGTATGTCTGTGTGCGAGAATACCTCGTATCCTGTCGGCAGCTAGCGTCGCCAGGCTAGCATGATGTGGAAAGAGATGATTTATTAAAATACTTTTTTATTCACTAACATTATTTGGAGACTTGTACGAACGGAGATCAAGGGTCTCCGTTCGTATTACACATCCTAAAATCTTGAAATTTGGTAGGACGGGAGTGAGAATTTATTGCATAAAATAAATTGCATGAAATAAGTAAACGTAAAAGTACGAGACCGCTGGTCTAGTGGTTAGTATACCTGACTGCTACGCTAGGGGTCGCGGGTTCGATTCCCGCCAGGGCAAACATTTATGTGACAAATATGTTTGCCTTGCGTTTGGGTGTTTGGTATGTATTATAAGTACGTATTTACAAAAAAAAAACGTATATACGTATTCTATCAGCTGCTGGCTCCCATAGTACAAGCTTTGCTTAGTTTGGGGCCAGATGGCGCCGTGTGATAATGGCCAAGCATTATTATATAAATTAACTAAAAAATATTTGTTTTTGCTTCAAATGCGAGGAGGAGGAAACCCCTTGTTCCTCGTACATTACCAGCAATAGGTACAAGAAAAAAAAATTCGTCGTACATAACCAGTTACATTACCAGTACGTGCCAGTACTGTGCAAGGAAAAGCTAAGTGCTGTAGCTCAATTGTCAAATTATTTAAATTTGAGTCCTCAACAACAACACAATCTTTAACGTTGGCAACGCGTTAGTGATATCACGGGTATTGCTAGCGGCTATAGGCTACGGTGACTGCTTACCGTCAGGTGGGCCGTATGCTTGTGTGCAACCTTAGTGATATTAAAAAAAAACGTTCTCCATACTATCCTAACCCATAGATCGCGTGTTGAAAAAGTTAAGGCTTCTTAACTCCGGCTGTGCGGTCTTTATCAACGCAAAAATGCACAAGAGCCGCCATGACGCTAAACACTTTGATTAGATGAGATGCTTTACTGCATCATGTAATTATTTTGGTTTTAAAAGAGTAATTGCTGAGTTTCTTAACGGATTCTTCTCAGCAAAACCGACCCTCCGCATCCGGTGGTAGATTCTGACGATTTGAAAGTGCTTGCGTGTAAAGTCTAGTCAAATAAAGATCTTTTTGAGTTCGAGTTTTTCATGTGCCGTTAGCACGACTGTGTCTTACGGGTTCACTCCGCCGTTTTTTACCGTAGTTTTTTTTATATCACTAAGGTAGCACACAAGCATACGGCCCACCTGATGGTAAGCAGTCACCTTAGCCTATAGCCGCTAGCAAGAGTATCACTACCGAGTTGCTAACCATGTTGTTTATGAGGAGTCATTTTGCTAGCAGCATTACTACAGCGTATCCTCGTGGAGCACTGGCAACCTTACTTACTGCAGAAACACCAGGAGCCGCCCGACTGGGGAATGAATCTCCACCTTACAAAAGACCTTAGTGATAAACACTACTTTGCTTTGATGTAATGTTGTGTTTCTGCGGTAAGTAAGGTTGCCAGTGCTCTATGAGGATACACTGCGCTAGTAGTAATGCTAGCACAGTGAATCCTAATCAACAACATGGTTGGCAACCCCTCAGTGATACTCCTGGTATTGCTAGCGGCTATAGTCTACGGTGACTACTTACCATGAAGTGGGCCTTATGCTTGTGTGCCGCCTAAGTGGTATAAAAAAAAGTGGGTGTGGTGCAAGTTTATTTATTACCAGCTTTATCACCACGACAATAGGTATAGCATTCTGTTGGTGAAAGGCTTAAAATCTGTAGCATTATTTAATGTGATCAACCAGACTTAATCACCCAACAGGTTGCTAAAATACCAGGCATTCCCAAACGTGGGAAGCAATCTATGCTATGATCGCGAAGTCCACAGATTCATTCACCAGTATGTATCAATGTAATCCCACTTCGGATTGAAAATATGGTTGTCTGTATGTTCGTCTGAGCGAAGTTAAGCTCCACTGCAGTATTTTTAGCACGTATGTTCAGATCAAAGAAAATTATAAATTGATTTTTGCGAACAACCTAGTAGCGTCGGTTTGTTTACATGAAGTAATTGGGCAAGGCGTAGTTTCATTGTATTCGTTGAAGGTGTGTGCATTGTGTGCAATTATCTATATAATTAAGAGGAAAGATTTTCATTTTTGTGTGTGTATGTTTGTATTGAATAGACTACGAAACTACTGGACCAATTTCAAAAATTTCACCGTTAGAAAGCCACATTATCACTGAGTAACATAAGTAGGCTGTATATTATATTATATTGATTTGCTGATAAGATCTGCCCAAATCAGAGTCACACGGGAGCGTTCCAAGAATGCTGGCAGCATTGCCACTAGATAGCAGTGCTGATTCTCTGAACGAGATAATACAATGATTTTAAAAAATCTAAGCCAAATTTAGAAAAGGATAAACTCTATTTTATTTTTTGAAAGTATCAATATTGAGGATCGAATTGAAAATATTACTCACGCGGGCAAAGTCACGAGTGGAAAGTATGTTTTGAAATTAAACCTCTCTCACCTTATAAATTGCTACGATAAAAATCTCACACGGCAAGTTAACTAAATAATTTACCAATTAAACCCAAACGATTGGAATCAGGTGATGTTAAATAATCAATTTAATTTTTTCAATAATTTATCAGTTCGATAAGGATCGCGTCGAAAATGTAAGGTGAAATGGCGGTGCATACTTAACATGGCCGCCCAAGAATGTACAGACTAGTGCGGGCGACAGACACTGTATTGCTGCTGACTACAATCATATTATAGAGAAAATGTACACTTTAATTTATATAATACTAGCGATCCGCACGGGTTCGCAAGGCTTATACAAAACCTATATATAAAAATTAATCCCAATTTCCCTTTTTGTCATGGCATCACATGTAAATGGTAAGGCCGAAGGCCGAGGCGCAAATTCTGTTTTATGTGTTTATTGTCAGTAGAAGGTTCTTAAGAAAACAAATTTGAAAAAAGAATTGTTGTATTTTTAATATCGGGATAAACTACAGGACCTTTGTTCTATGGTTTATTTGTAATATGAATGCATAGCTAAGACTGGACAACGTCTGTCGGGACAGCTAGTAATACCTACATAAATAACTTCTTGAATAACTCTATCTTAAAAAAAAACGCACAATAATCCGCTGCGTAGTTTTAAAGATCAAAGCACACATAGGGACATAGTAATAAATGCTCAAACGGACAAACTCACAAACTGAATTAAAAACAAAATGTGTTGGCCGGCACTTTCAGATTTGGACCAAATCTCTATGAAACATTAATGATGTCCTTTATCAAAGCTATAAAATTCCAAACTAAACGTATACATAAACTGTAGGTATTTGGCAGAATCTTCATTGTCCACAGCTGGCTCTAGCAAAATTCCACAGCGGTGGTCTCTATACCAGCTAGTTACAGGCAAGAAGTATAATAACAAACACGTAGAAAACTAGAAATACATTAGCAATAATTGACGCGAGAGTGTTTGAGGGCACGTTTCTGCGAATACGAAACTAAACAAGCTTTTAGAGAAGGCTTTAACAAGAAATATGATTGACAAAGCTACGATGGAGTCTCTATTTAATTCGGAGTGACGTACGTTTCATCCGTCAGTGCTCCACGAGGATACGCTGCTCTAGTAGTAATGCTAGCACAGTGAGTCCTCATCAACAACAGGGTTGGCAACGTTAGTGATATCCCTGGTATTGCTAGCAGCTATAGGCTTACTATCAGGTGGGCCGTATGCTTGTGTGGTATAAAAAAATGAAAAATTTACTTTATGTATTTAATTTCTAAAATCAAGGAAATTTATTCCATTTTATAAAAAATGGTCTTCTGTCCTCTAAATCAAAACTAACCTGTGCTATTATAAAATTAATTGGCGCCAAATAAGACGGAACGTTCCGAAACAATGTCAAAAACTTTTTGCGCAAACAGTTCGGGATAAACATTTAAAAAAACTAAAACAAACTGAAGCTAAGATAAGCAAAAACGTTCCGACGACAAATTTCTTTCGCTTTTCTGAACGAAATACCTAACTGTGCAATGTAATCTTGGGAATTTATTTCGCTTGCCCGTAGCTTCTAATCTTAAATAGTTAGAGCTGAATTTTCAATAACATTTAGTGCCCGATTGTTTTACCAACTGCAAGTAGGTTTGGTTTTTTTTTATAAATTTTTATTCCTGAGTTTAATTGTGCGAAATCGTTGCACGCCTGTTTTAAGTTCTGGACAGTGGTAGTTGAACCAGACATTGAATTGATTTTCGTCTTTACACCAATCTATTTAAGGCTCATATTGAATTCAATGAATATAAGGTAAATTTGTCGCAGTGTATTTTTTTTTTTCTCCAAGCAGGTGAAGTGTGATTAATATGTAAATTGTTTATATATAATGACAGTTGAGAGCAGTAAAAAAAACAAAAGATTAACACCACAATTAATCTATACATAATAAAAGGCTTTGTCGCTGATCGTAGAGACTGTGTGGGTGGAGGGTATGTTCTTTGTATGACGTAGGCATCCGTAAGAAAGGATTTTTCAAAATTCTACCCCTAAGGGGATGAAAAAGGGGGGCAAAGTTTGTATGTGACAACGTGATTCCTATCCTATCTACTTCGTATTTGGCATAAACCTTATTAACGGAATTGATGGACAACGTATTTTATTGAAATTCATCCCCTAACAGGGTTAAAAAGGGGTAGAAAGTTTGCTTCGAAGTTAATATCAATACTCCTTAGTGCTATTGATTTAAATTACATTTTATTTTGAAACGTTTGAAAGCCGAATCCGATTTCGATTCCGACACGGCCGCATAGGGACGTAGAGTTCGAAATTTAAAATAGTAAGAACTATGACATTTTGGTTATACTGACTGACATATCAACCATAGTATAAAGAGAGGGGAAGTAGGTTATCTTCATACAAACGCACCGCGCGCGGCTTGTATGTGTGCGCTATTGTATCTATGTGTCGACGCACGCACACTTTAACATAATCTCGACCCGTTTCTCAGTGCGCCAGTCGGGGCTAACACTGCACAAGGTTCGCGCGCGCGTCACGGCTTTTCGGCACCGCTAAATGATTTATTCATCAATATCATCATCAAAATGTTGATAATCGCAGAAGAACGTATTGCTGTGTGTTTGGGTGTCTTAATAATTCATCGATTCCAGACCTGTCTCTGTTCAGATTACCTATTGAACAGGAAAGGTAAGTTAGTCACTTATTCTAGCATAATATAATTTTACTTGATGATGAGATACCTACGTACTTACATATTTTTTGTTTGTATTAGTTTTCTATCACACAGGAAGTAGGTAGGTAGGCCTAATTTCCTACTAGAATGTATTAGGTACTTTTGATCTGGCAATTGGTTTGCCGCTATTTCTTTGTTTACGTTTAGTTATGCCGATTTCTCAGTATTGTAGGTATAGTAACTAAGTAACTACCTACTTACAGAAAATCGTAATTCAAAATAAGTATGTACGAGTACCTAATTGACTAATAGTAAATCAAATACCATCTAGCGGCGACATGGCGAGTCGGGACCGCGACTTGACGTTGCCGCTGTTCATGCGGATGCTAGCGAAGCGCGAACAGCCGCGCCTAATATTTAGCTTAAAGTGACAACCCTAAGACAGTAGGCAATTATATCGCGAATTGGGCCGGAGATAGCCTACTCCCTCTTCTTTATACTATGTATCAACGCTCAGTGCCGGTAGCATGAACTTTTTCGACAACGTTCTCGTATCGTATATAAAAATTTGTATGTCAATTTTGACATTTCGCGAGTTACGTTTTCGAATACGTTGTCGACAATGTTCCTGCTAGAGCACTGCTCCAGCGTAGCGGTTGTATTCTCTTGGCACTCAGTCTAATCGGCTGAGGTAAGAGACTAGAAATTTTGACCGTAGCGTAGGACCTTTTGACTAAGATATCCACTAACGAAGGTTTTTTTAGAAATGCATCCGCTTAGGGTTATAGGGGATGCAGGTTCGTATGTTTCTTTTGTAAAGTGTGAGCGCATCATTATATTGACTTGTGGGTTGTTTGTTTATCTTTGGTTAGTCTACTCACTTCCTTATTTTTTCCATTGTGATCTATGCTATGCCCGAATCGAACAAATTTGACGAGACCGCTGGTCTAGTGGTTAGTATACCTGACTGCTACGCTAGAAGTCGCGGGTTCGATTCCCGCCAGGGCAAACATTTATGTGACAAATATGTTTGCCTTGCGTCTGGGTGTTTTGTATGTATTATAAGTATGTATTTACAAAAAAAAAGTATATAAGTATTGTATCAGCTGCTGGTTCCCATAGTACAAGCTTTGCTTAGTTTGGGGCCAGATGGCGCTGTGTGATAATGTCCGAGCATTATTATTATTAAATTTATAACTACCTTATAAATAATTATGTATTCCTAGTAAGTGATTTTAAAAATCTTTAAAGAAATTACTACAAAATCTAATACATTTTATTATATTAGCGTATTTCACCGTTGTTTATTAGAAAATCACATAACTGCCCTGAATTTACTTTGCAGAAGCTCTTTTTTTAAGGACTCGTCGAGCCAACAAAACCTTATGCAGAAAGTATTAAAAAAACAAGCGACAGAACTGAACACCGCGGCCCTTGTTAAGAGGTGTCTGGATCGAGAAACTGTCTAAGTATGTTTTTGTTATTTTTTGTGCTAATCTTATTTCGTGACGCTTCTCAGTTCGTAGTGTTGTTAAGATAAAAAGAAAACAGTCCACAAAAGATTGAAGTTTTTTTATACTACTAAGGTGGCACACAAGCTCACAAGTGATACCCCTGGTGTTGCAAGCGTCTATGGCTGCGGTAACCGCTTACCATCAGGTGGGCCGAACGCTTGTTTGCCACCTTAGCGGTATAAAAAAAAACATACGATCCACCTGATGGTAAGCAGTCACCGTAGGCTATAGCCGCTAGCAATACTAGGGGTGTCACTAACGCGTTGCCAACACTGTTTTTGATTAAGGCTCTCTGAGCTATCAGCATTACTACTACTAGCGCAGGGTATCCTCGTGGAGCACTGGCAACCTTACTCACTGCAGAAACACAAAACTACAGTAGTATTATTTGACTGCGGTCTTCGTAAGGTGGAGGTTCAGTCCCCAGCCGGGCGGCTCCAGTATTTTTGAAAGTGCCTACCTGCTTCTGTTTTAATGTCTATTTCTACGACGGCATCAAATGGCAGAAACGAACTAAAATCCCAGAAGTCAAAATGATTCCTAGAAAATTAAAAAAAAATATTTATAAAAATCGAACGAAACCGCGAGTAATAAACTATCTATATACATAAAAATGAATCCCTATTTCCCTTGGTCACAGCATCACGCGTGAACGGCTGGACCGATTTCGCTAATTCTTTTTTATTTGAGTTTGTTATTGTCAGAAGCAGGTTCTTATCAAAAGAAAAAAAATAAAAAATAAACCGGTACATTTTTAAATTTGCGATAAGCTAAAAAACTAAAGGTCTTTCTTCTTCTTCTTCTTCCTAAGTATGGCAATCAATCCCTTCAGGGACTATTTTTGCCAGTGTCGAGTGTTAGAGAATTTTCATGTTGCAAAATTTCTCGTGTTTGCCGCATTAAAATGCCTAGTGTCATGCATTCTAACGCCCAAAGGAGTTTCTGGAGACAACCCACGGCAGTAGCAGATCGTAACACGCCTTTAGATTAGAGGTAACCTATTGACCAAAATGATAAATCACTTAACCCAAAAGTCGTATTATGGCATTATTTCCAATGCTCCTATAAATCAGTCACTAAATGAAACTTTACTGCACATATCGACACCGAAAATACACATTAAAGATCACTATAACACAATTTACGACACACTGGAAAAAATCTCAACCGCTCCGCCTGATTCCCGCCAAAAACTCCTCTAAAGGTCTTTTTTGCTATGGTGTATTTGACATATAAATTCATAGCTAAGACAGGACATCGCCTGTCAGGTCAGCTAGATTCATAATAAAAATACAAATAAAAAGTGCCAAGCCCCATCAAATAAAATAACACAAATCACCCGTGTGCAAAATCGTCTAAGTCAATATTTTTATTTATTGTGTTTCTCAAACATTTTTACTATCCGCCGCGGAACATAACAATGGTATTTTGTTTTGCTCGAAAACGCTTTTGTAGAATTCTGTTCTTGAGATCGAAAAAGAATGGTTATTTTTTTGTTTTACGAATGTTTGACACTGTAGCGGTTGCTTTGGATAGAATGTTTTTTATTTGCATATAAATATTTATCGGTTTCCAATAAAGATTTACATCTCTAGTAGTTTTAAGTCAGCAACGAGCGAATGTGCGCTTGCAACACCAGGGATATTCCTGTGTTGCAAGCGTACATAGGCTACAGTAACCGCTTACCATCAGGCGGGCCGTATGTCTGCTTAACACATTCATGTATAAAAAAAATATGTTTGGGTAAAAGGATGAATAACAAAATAAAAACTATACAAAGGTCGTAGGTAAACGTTTAAAAAATTACCCTTTAACCCGAAAAAAATATAATGATACAAATAAAAAGTATTACCTATAAATGTTTCTGTTTGTTATTTTTATGCAGAAAAGGCAGTGCAGTTTTACCACTAAAATAATAAGTAGCTACATACATTATCATGTTCGGTTACATTAAACATTATATAGACAGACAGACAGTTTACATTACATGAAACATACACACACATATACATGCACCAAGAGAGCATAGAAATAATAATGCTCTAAGTAATTAAATAAACAATAAAAGTGTAAAAAAAATATCAACTGTATCGCGATGTGTGTGCGTGCATATAATAAGCTACCGACCAACCTGAAACAGTTGGACTATACATTGTTTAGAATTAAATTATATGAATGGCTGTCTAAGCATAATTTCTACAATATTGAAGAATTCTTTCAACATAATTTTTTAATTAAAATTTGCATGCTATGTACTGCACGGCAAAACATGTACGTTCTTTTTAACATATGTAACATATTTTATACATACCATGATTTAAGCAAATAAAAATTATTATTATTATGTTTCTCTTAAATTCACGGACTTGTATGGTCCGGTCCTTTATCTAGGCTTGCGTGGGGATATATATCTAACACGTAGAGGTCCGTTCGAGAATTTTAATATTAGGTAAGGGATACACGTGGCGAGTATCATCCCCGGAATGCATAGTGATGCACCCGGGGATGATCCTCGCCGAGTGCAGAGACTATTATTATTATTATGAAATAAAATACAAAATATAATATATTTTGCTTTATTCCTTATAAATATTATATTTATTATTTTACAAATATGAATTTCCGCAAAGTAGCACCAGATTCTATTCAAATGTCAGAAGCCTACCAAGTATTCTTTCAAATCAAATCGAAACTCGTTATTTAGTTTAGGCCCTAATAAAGCACTGATGAAAGTCTACTGAACCACCTTTAAAACCAAAGCAATTTTACACATACAGATCGAAATTTAAATTTCAAGAACGTCTATCTCTCTATCTTACTTGTCGCTTTCGTCAAAAGATCATGGGTAGGTTCGATGCCCATAAAAAAGGTCAAACTCATAACAAATGTGTAACTGGCCACTAAAATGTTGCCTGCTCATTAATGGCTAGTTAAAAATGTGACCAAATGACATGCCATATGTTACAGGTACAACAAAAAATATCGACACTAATAAGTGGGCTGTCAGTTGCCTCCGAATTACTTTACTAGAAAAAAGTATAAATAAAATACTTTACTTACGAACGGGTTGTGGACGGGCGATAGCAGAGCAACTACCAGTACTGTTTATGATGATAATTCGAAAATTGTTGAGATGTTTCTGCTAACCCTGTAAATTGAGAAATTACGTGTGCAAATATAGGAAAAAAGCTTCACAAAAATAACAAATGGTGACTTGTATGAAAGTTTTGTCTAAGGAACACATTATTCTCACATTCATGGCCAACAGATACAATAAAGAAAGACAATATATTAAATAGTTTTTCTCAATATTTAATTTACTGTTGTGACGTAATATTACGACATAAAGTGGCCCGTCTGTACTGCCTTGTCTCAAAGTCCTTATCTCGCGGCGAACCCACGTCACTGCGGTACATTTGACACGACTGACTAGCATGCATGCTCACACTATGCTACCCAGTACTACTATGTATTAATATTGGAATAAAGTTATACTAGGGCGCAAAATATTTGAACAAATCCGTATCGTATAAAAAAATTGATCGCAATAAGGTAAATTAAATAATTTATCTATTTTTTTTGTTATTTTTTTGTTAATTTTCACATTGGTCTCTTTCGAAAAGTATACGCAGCGCTAGTAGAAAGAACTGCAAATTGAGTTTTCAACAACAGATTGGCATCACATTGGCATAAACCCTTGGTATTGCTAGGGGCTATAGGCTATGGAGACTGCTTTCTATGAGGTGGGCTTGCTTGCCAACTTAGTAGAAAAAATACTATAGCTGTGTCGAAAAGCTGAGGTTATTGCCTGTATTTTTAAGATAAATATGCTAAGAAAACCAAAACATTTAATTGGTGGCAGGTAAGGTTATAATAAAATTGATTGAGCCCAGCCAATATGACCACCCAAATGATGCTCTTTAACGTTTCTTGACGAGAAAAATAATTAACAACTGCATCAATAAAAAAGCAATAAAAGTAGGCAAGTATAATGTACAAACTATTTAAATTTTGCGAATATCAAATTTATTATTTGCAGAATTCCTTTTATTTATTTTTTAAATATTTATTCATTATTTACTATTCTATTGTTATTTTATCATTGTGTATTGCAAATACACGACATGTTTTTAACCTTACTTTTGTAAATGTCGTAGAGTCGTTTGTTAGAATTTTCTTACGGTTTTAGACAAATAGACATGCCTTACTCTGTACATACATTGGATACGCACTTTGTTGTCCATTCCAAGCTGAAACATCCACCAATACATTATATTATGTTGTGTGTGAAAACTGTCAAACTTGTCATATCTAAAGACGAGATTATTGCTACGTTACATTTTTTGTGTATTTTGAGTTATCACTTTGCGACCGTCACATAAATTCTTAGATTGAAACTTGTGATTTTTCATCATGGCATATTCGTGTCTATGTTTTATAAGAAAACAAAAAAACTAATGTTTTTATATTACTTAAGTCTATGTAGATGTATTTCTTAATTAAGAAATAACCAAAAGAATGTAATCAGTATGACTCATGAGTAATGACGGGAATTAAATTAAAAAAAAAAACGTTTAAATAGTTGCATCGCAAAACATCGGAAAAAAAACATTATATAATCTAAAGTGCGTTGTGATATTCAATATAAATAATTATTTCTGCCTATATATTATATACAAAAAAAAAACTTTTTATTTTAGAAAAGATTTTTGTCCTGAAAATAATAAGTAACAAACATACTTGAAGGCACTGTACCTAAACCGTTATCTTGATTATTCCTACCACCAAAAAAGGGGAACCTCTATCTCTCTCTCGCAACAAATAGATGTCAGGAATGTTGTCACTGCGATCTTAGTGTTTGATAATCGCGCGAAAACATCAAGAAACTCGCACGATTTTTCTACATCGAAATGGAATCTTTAAGATGAGAACCAACGCCATAGCAAGAAATAACGACATTAGTAGCTGCTAACACAGAATCTTAAACGAGGTTAATTGATACAAACAATTTGTACGGTGGCAAAAATGACATGCCTACAAGAAAATATACGACACGATATTTGGGACAGGCACGCTCAACGCTGTGGTTGAGTATTTGAAACTGACTTAAAGTTAGCCACGCAATCACTACACCTATTTGCCCATGTAGTTTACCCTTAACTAATACAAAACTAGTTGGTACCGAAAACATAATTGCTTTCAAATTCGTATTTACAACTTCGATTAGCAGTATGTATGCAAGTAGTGACAGGAAATTTGTTATTGTGTTGCAACCGTGCATAGAATTACGGCAAACACTTACCTTCCACCAGGCGGGCTGTGTGCTTGTTTTCCACCTTAGGGTGTTAAACCACAAAATAAATTAAGGAAATATTTTGCTCCAAAATTAAACATTTTTTTATACCACATTGGTGATAAACACAGTCCATCTGATGGTAAGCGGTCACCGTAGTCTATGGACGCTTGCAATACTAGGGGTATCACTCGCGCATTGCCGACCCTAAACATTGCAGAGCAGCGCAAAATTCCCTCCCGTATATTCCAGTCCACGCCTTGTAGATACCATCAGTTTTGCGGAACGCACCCGAACTCATTATGAGCTGCAAAAGGCAACATTACTGATGCTTGTCTTATGTTTTTGCCACCCTATGTGTCGGCGGGTGCCACGTTGGGTCCCAAGCCGTGCATGCAAGAAATATCCGATCGGCATCGTTAGAACACGATAACTCAAATGGCCCCAACCTTATCCCAAACATTGTTTGGATAGACAGCCCTTTTTTGGGTTTGTAGTAATACTGAAGAACACGCAAACTTTCGCTATATAGGTACACTAGCGGCCCGCCCCGGCTTAGCACGGGTAGACATTTATATCAAATGTTTTGTCTACCCGTGCAAAGCCGGGGCGGGCAGCTAGCCTATGTTAATCAGTGATAGTGTAGCTGTCTAACGAAGAAAGAATTTTTGAAATCGGTCCAGTAGTTTCGGAGCCTATAGACATTTATCAAATATTTTGTTTACCCGAGCGAAACCGGGGCGGGAAGCTAGTATAATGTATAGCCTATGTTACTCAGTGATGATGTAGCTTTCTAACGGTGAAAGATTTTTTGAAATCGGTCCAGTAGTTTCGGAGCCTATTCGTTACATACAAAAATACAAATCTTTCCTCTTTATAATATTATTAGTAATTAGTGTTAGTATAGATCTATGTGACGTAGACAACGCAGCGTATTCTCTCGCAGTATGTGTTATGAAGCTAAAATTTGTATTCAACTTTATAACCACGTCAGTGCAACCTGGTCGAAACGTCGGGACAAATAAAAAGGTACAAATCACGTTTATTCTCGTTTTTATAATTGAAAATTGTAGTTCCTTTTATACCACCCAAGTGGTCCGTATGACAGTAAGCGGTCACCGTAACATTGCGCTGTAACAGCAAGGGTATTATATTACTAATAGCTAGGGACAGACGCGCTGCCAATCTTAGAATTGGTTAGAATATGATGGTAAGCAGTCACCGTAGCCTATAGCCGCTAGCAATACCAGGGATATGACCATTGCCAACCCTGTTGTTGATGAGGGCTGACTGTGCTAGCAGCATTACTACTAGCGCAGCGTATCCTCGTCGAGCACTGGCAACCTTACTTACCGCAGAAACACAACACTACATCAAAGTTGTGTTATTTGACTGCGGTACAGTCCCCAGTCGAGCGACTCCAATTTTAGTGGGAAATTCCGCAGGAGATCCCAATTCGCCCTACCTCTCTTTGTGATCCTCTGTAAGTTGGAAGTAAAGAATGTCCAATCGGTTGATAATGCCTTTTTTTAATATGCGTAAAATATAATGGTTACTGCATTGCTCCACAAAAAATATTTAAATAAAATGTCAATCAATCAACGATTTCAGAGAATAATGCCTAAAATGTGTATCAGTTGAGGCGAGCGCGTAAATGCATTTAAAATAAAAAGTGACTCAATAATTAGTTGGTAACCCTTGAAACAGCTGTGGAAATCCAACGTGGGAATAATTGACCGTCCAAATAACTGTTCTCAGGGAAACTTGTGGAGTAGTTGGACATACTTTATGTAAAGTGCTTAGACAATAATTTAATATGGTTTATTTTTGTTGTTGTCATTTAAATATTTTTGAATAGCAATATTAAAGAAAAGGGCCAAGTGCTAGTTGGACTCGCGCACCTAGGGTTCCGTACTAAAATCAAACCAGTTTCAATTACAAATTTAAATATGCGGTTCGATCCCTAGACACGGCTATCGCACCAACCGCAAATAATAAGATTGTAATAGTAAATAACCTTCTTTTTTAATATATAAATTCATACTCTATGAGCAATTTCACTCATCTACTTGTTTCCATTAGAAGATTAAGTTAAGATAGAGCCAAGAAACACGCTTCTAATAGGGCCACATAATATCATTCTGTGAAAATTTCTGATAGACAGACGGACGGACGAACAGCGAAGTCTTAGTAATAGGGTTCCGTTGGTTACCCTTCTGGTACGGAGCCCTAAAAAGCTACAAATAAGATGGATTTGAAAAAAAATAAGCACTGAAAAGTAAATGCACCTAATAATTCGATGTATGAATAAAATGAGCTTTCAGAACGATTTGTAAACACAACGTCTTCAATCATGATAGTTTTACTGTTAGTATGCGCGGATATGAGACATACATTTAAGGTAATGATCAATTTCTTTTCAAATTTCGGTAAGTCAATTTATCCAGTGTGTTAATGCAAGTTCTTGGCACGTCCCACAAGAATTACTACTTGGAATATTTTCATTTATAAATATTTATATAATTTTTTTAAATAAATAAACCTAACATTTTTTGCTGATATATTAGTCTTGTTTCTTGAAAATTACAAAATATTTAATTATTTAAAACTTCATACACAATTAAGGACAATGGTGGACTTAATGCTAGAGCATTTTCTACCAGTCGACCACAGGTGACAGTATAAGCATAGAAGCAGGAGCAAATATGTTTTTTGTCAACAAAAAATAATGTCCAAATTTTATTTAAAAAATGTTGCACTGTCGCGACTCCACTCCTCTGTCAGATGCACCAAATATTCACTGGGCGTCTGGGCGTTACAATTAAATATATATTACTGGCCCACCGCCCACTCGGAACAATGCTATATCTGATGGACACTCCAGCCAAGCGAGGGTTAAGGAAATATTCTCGTAATTATCACTTGTGTGGAGATAGCGAGAATTTTTTAAGATTTTCAAATATTTCGTTCTGAATTTATCTTAGTATCGGAACATTCTTTAACCAAGAATTACGTAAAAAATAAAAAAATAAATTACTTAACGTAGTGCATTTTCGGACGTGGAAGTTTATGCACACGCTCGCCAGGATTATGCCTTTGCAATCTATAACAAAAATTAATTTCATCATTGGGGGATTGTTAGGATATTTGTAACTGCACTTTTTTTGTTTTTCTTTATACGTATAAGATGGCACACAAGCATACGGCCCACCTGATGGTAAACAGTGACCGTAGCCTATAGCCGCTAGCAATACCAGGGACCAGGGATATCACTAACGAGTAGCCAACCATGTTGTTGATGAGGAGTCACTTAGCAGCATTATTACTAGCCCAGCGTATCCTCGTGGAGCACTGGCAACCTTACTTACGGCAGACACACAACAATACATCAAAGTAGTGTTATTTGACTGTGGTCTTCTGTAAGGTGGAGGTACAGTCCCCAGTCGGGGGGGCTCAAATTTTATAGGAAACCCCACGGGAGGTCCCAAGTCGCGCAACCTCACTGATAGCCCTTAACAATAGACTTAGTGCATTGACGCGTAACCACAATTTAGCTTAGGTACGTCTTGTTTAGTGCCTCAGTGACTATGCCATCCCTATGATCAGAACCTAATAATATAATTATAGCTCATTATTTATATGAATTAGCATTCAAATACATGTACATTCAAATAAAGCGGAATTAAGCGTTTATTAGCGCAATAAAAACATATTTTTATAAGATAGTCTAAGAGCTGCGGTTTTAGCTGATGCCCACGTTGGCAGCCTTCTATATCGTGGATCTTGGGTTGTAGGTTCGAATCCCGCTGGAAATAAAAAAATACGTATATAATGAGAATATTTTGTATTTTTAAGTTGTCGCAGTCATCATTTTCTGTTAAAATTGTATTATTAGATATTTAATTGAAATTTGTTTTGCTTACCTGTAATTATTCTGTGCAGACATGTTTTGGGACACAGTTCAGATTATAAACATATTACTTTGCATCTGTTTTTTTTTAATTATGTTCTGTTTTATAATATGAATGAATAAATAAATAACAACACTACACAAACGACCGTTATTTTTTACTCGTCAGTGGCGCTCGACGCCATCAATGCCAGTTTTTTAATACTATTTTATTTTGTTTAAATATTTTTTTGCAACAAAATCCAGTATGTGTCGTTCTTTACAAATATGGCCCAGACTATAACAAAATAAAATAGAAAATGTAGTTTAACTTAGATTTTCGCGCTTTTACGATCTGTCTATTTAAAATTGTGCTGCGGTTAAAAAGGATTTTACGGCCCAACATTTTATTCAAACTAAACATTTATCTTTTTCGCAAAACTGGCGAACTGTTTATTAGTTTTTCGGCACAAATACACAAAATTCTATTTTATATTTCGTCCAAGCATCGGTGTCTAGCTCCTAGGTTATTCCACTACAGGCTGCGCGGGCACCACCCACCCAAACCTACAATTTGCCCGTCATACAGTTTTAGAAACGTCATTCACACACGAATGAACGAGAACGGTTCATTATCTACGATACCCGGCCCTTTTTTGTGTTGAAATTGTATTAGATCTGTTGTTTTGGTTGAAGAATAAAGAACCGTCGTCATGGATTCCGCTTTATGGCTTGAAATTAAACAGATGTTATATTTCTGAAACCATACGCCCGATTGATTTTTATATACCACTAAGGTGGCAAATGAGTATACTGCCCACCTGATGGTAAGCGGTCACCGTATCCTATAGCCGCTTGCAACACCAGAGGTATCACTCGCGCAGTGCCGACCCTAAATTATTTACTTAGTGCTGTGGCGCAGGGACCCCACTTGGGTCTTGCACAAATTTTCTTTATTTAGTTCATACATAATAAGCATTAAGGATAGGCTACGCTTTTGTATAATATAACTAGCTGTTACTCGCGGTTTCGCCCGCGTGGTTTAAGAGAAGATACTCGTAAAACGTAATTATGTAAGAACACTGACTGGGCTGATGAAGACGGTATACACACTTTCAACCCCTGTTCCACCCTCCTAGGGATGATTTTTGAGACAAAAGATATCCTCTGACCTTCCCGAGGTTAGAATCTATTGCCAAATTTCTTACGATCCACTCAGCCGTTTATTCGTGACATACAAACAAACAAATAGAGTAACATTCGCATTTATAATATTAGTTTGGATAAGGAAGATATTAACGTAACATGTTAAAATATCCCAAGCTATAAGGAGGACTCACAAGCACATTTAAACCCCGGATAGGATACTGAATGGCGGTTCTAATCGAGAAAAGCATCGCATTAGTCCCTATTCGTCTACCCGCATACCGTGGTGTTTGGTCTTAGAGCGACATCTATGGGCTAAGATAAAAGAAACAAGATTTGCTGAAAGTATTGTACGGGAACTTTAGACTTGGCAAGCTTTATTTAGTTTTAAGAAGACCGCAGTGAAATAACACTACTTTGATATAGTGTTGTTTTATGCGGTCTTCAGGTGGCACACAAGCATACAATACGGCCCACCTGATGGTAAGTAGTCACCGTAGCCTATAGCCGCTAGCAATACCAGGGGTACCACTAACGATGTTGACAACCAACCACAACGGGATGTTGGCAACCATGTTGTTTATGAGGACTCACTGTGCTAGCAGCATTACTTAGTAGTATATAAGTATTACTTAGTAGTAATGCTGCTAGCACAGAGAGTCCTCATCAACAACATGGTTGGCAACATCCCTGTTATTGCCCTTACTTACCGCAGAAACAACACTACATCATAGAACTGTTATTTCACTGCGGTCTTCTGGAAGGTGGAGGTACAGTCCCCAGGTGGATCCAATATTAATAGGAAAATCCACCTACCTCTCTTATTTTTTAGCTCATGGTATTATTCATTACTGTACATATGCTTAGACAAACTCATTGGTACAGACCGGACGGATTTGAATCTGGGCCCATCAGATGAGGCCGTTGTTTTAACCACAAGTCCACCACGGCTAAAATCTTATACTATTTTTTTTTTCTACTAAGGTGGCAAGCAAGCATGCGGCCCGCCTGATGGTAAGCGGTTACCGCAGCCTATACTCGCGCGTTGCCGACCCTAAAATAATTAATATATCATAATAATTAATTATGTACTACCATACTATTTACTCTATTGGATAACGACTCTATCAATGATTGGTCTAAAGGTCAATGTATTGATACAAATTGGATTAAAAAGCACCGGATGATGAAATATTGGGATTTGTTAGTGTTATTTATGTACCCCTATCGTAATATTGGTCCAAAGGATAAGTGGCATTGTCGATGCACTTATAACATTCAGTTAATTGGATTAATGGAAAAGATTAGGAATGATTTAAGCCGTGGTGGGCTTGTAGTTGAAGCAACGGCCTGTCATCTGTTGGACCGGATTCAAACCCCGGCCTGTACCAATGAGTTTTCTAAGCTTATTTTGCTATCAGCATTACTACTAGCTCAGCGTATCCTCGTGGAGCACTGGCAACCTTACTTACCGCAGAAACACAACACTACATCAAGGTAGTGTTATTTCACTGCGGTCTTCTGTAAGGCGGAGGTACAATCCCCAGTCGGGCGGCTCCAATATTAATAGGAACACCCACGGGAGATCCCAATTCGGCCTACCTCTCTAGAAATGTAATTATTAAATTTTATTTTATTTATTTAGTTTAAGGATCACCAACAGATGAATACATTCAAACAATATCTTAGTGGTAATATAAAAGGAGTATTGAATTGATTCAGGTGTAACTTTGCGGATATTCATATTTATAGAATACAAAATATATAATAATTTGCTTTGTCCGCTTAAATGAGTGTGATACGGTCGAACGGCCTGCGCCCAGGTGTGAGCTCAGGCGTGGTTTCTTCCGAGACGTGTTTCAGGACTTCCACGTCCCATCATCAGGGTGCCGATGCGTTGGTCGAGCAGCGTGATGTCACATCGAGGTCTGGATGCTGGAGCAGCGCCACAGCACGATGGTCGGATGCTGGAGCAGCGTCACAGGATGCTAGCTAATAAAGATAACTATTATATAACATTAAGAAAATACAATGATATCTAAAATAATAACAAAAACTATGCGAGTTAACAAATATATAAGGGAATACCGATAAAAAAATATTACCATATTAAAATGTGGAAATGACAAAGAGCATAGCTTAAGTACTCTTATTAATCACACGTAGAGCTTAAAAAGAGAGGGCGAAATGGGATCTCCCATGGGTTTCCCATTTCACTCTTGACTTGCACACCTCTTTGCTTCTTTTAGGTACATTTATAAATCTTTTTTCATGCTCGCCGTTTCCGAGCATTCTTTACCTTTCTATCACAGAGGAATGGTGAATAGCTAAAGCGCACTGAAACAGTAAATCACCTTTTTAACTAAATAGATGCTAGTTAGATAAGTGTCAACAGACAGACAGACCTCAAGTGCGTGAATGGCGCACAGTAGGATCTCCGGGACAGATGGGAACACGAATGGGGACGGTTTTTTGTTGCTAGTATAGTCTGCCATGGATAATCATGGTTATTTTATTTAATACAAGCTTTTTCACTACGACTGCGCATGCGCAGCAATAATTTATGTTACTCAATGATAATATGGCGTTCAGTTGGTGAACATTTTTTTTTAGTTTAATAAATGCAGAAGAGCTTTATAATAAAATGTTAGTTTAAACCATTCTGCACTCTGTTGTTATCTTAATAAGGCTTTGCGGGTCCCTTAATTGTGGTGTCTATTGAGCTTCTTAAGAATAAAATTTCGTTATATTTTCAACAGAGCAAAATAAAATTGGTAAAATACGTGTGGGGCGAGCGAGGTGATCATGTTCAGCCACCGCAAAGGGAAGATCTTCCAGCCAGCCGGGTGTTGTGCCTGGGGAACCGCGGCTCCGACTGTTCTAGTCGGAAACTTGTATATATGTTGAATTGCGTAGAAAACTTCGCTAGCGCGTGGCAGGATTGTGGCGTCATTCGTTGAATGTTGTCCTGCTAGTTAGTCGATTTCTAACGTTGGTTTATATAGCCGTGAGGTCGCTACATACGCATTATGTAATATTAAATTATTTGCAATTTTATTAGCTATTCTAGTGATTCTTCACGATTATTATGTACTTATTTTTTGACAACAAGTCTATTTTATTAGGTACCTCAGACTAAATTAAAAAAAGGTGAATGGAACTTCGCGTGCAACGAAGTGACGCCTATTTAAAAATGTAGTGCGTGGGTAAGGCGTTGTTTCATAGTATTCGTTGTAGCTGTGTGCAAGGCGTAGTTTTAACCGGCGTCACTTCGTTGATCGCTAAATTCCACCTACCTTTTGATTTGAAATGTTGCCTATCACGTGGTGCGATACCAACCATGTTTTGCCTATCCGAGTGTACTTAAATAAAAGTCAATCTGTTCCCGGCGCGAGCATCCATAAAAAGAACTCGTAACATCACAAAAACGAGCAGTTTTTCAACTCTTGTTGAGTGGTTTTTTTAACCGCAGGTTATGGGAGAAATGCGACCCTCTACCATAGTCATTTAATCTTCTATTTGGATATTTATTTGACCTTGTTAAAAGTAGGATTGGTTGACAAAATAGTAAGGAGACTGTTTTCCCGTTGAAATTAATATCAGTAAAAAATATGGTTAATTTCCCATTAAAATAAATTACAGTTAAAAATACGGTTAATTTTCCATTAAAATAAATTACAATTGATAACACGGTTAAAGCGTATTTATCTTAAGCGTATTTTTAGTAATCTACTCGAGTACTATTGTAATTGGTAACAATGACGACGGTACACTACCAGCCACTGTTCGAATCCAAATTTTCTCTAGTCCATTCATCGGTTGTCTGGAAGAGATCGCTATTATGAGATAAGACCGCCAATTGTACGATAAAATGTAAAATGTTTCCAATGTATGTATCCTCTTGTTGTGCAATAAAGTGTATCTATCTATCTATCTATCTTGATGATCCGAGTCAGGATAGACAAAGTTATGAATTAATTGTATTATCATCGGCCCCAAATAATAATAATGCTTGGACATTATCACACAGCGCCATCTGGCCCCAAGCTAAGCAAAGCTTGTACTATGGGAGCCAGTAGCTTATACAATACTTATACACTTTTTTGTAAATACATACTTATAATACATACCAAACACATAGACAAATAAAACATTTGCTGCACAAATAAATGTGCAACTTTCCAAATGAACAGACGTTCAGAATTTTGAGAACATGTACGTTACTTTGATAGATACATACATACATACATACATGTGAAGCTAACAAGCAGACAAATAACAAAACTTTTTTTTTTTTTTTCAAGATATGTATGTGCAATTTAATAAAATACAGATTTATATCGACGGCGCAGGCTTCGTAAAAATGGTTAGAATACACCTCAGGTTTCGTCAAAGTAGGAACTTTAAAAAAGGAAAGGAAAGATTTATATCCACGGGACTACTTGGATGTTGTGTTGTGTTTCTGCGGTGAGTAAGGACAAAGCTCCACGTGGATACGCTGCGCTAGTAGTCCTTATCAACGACAGGGTTGGCGACGCGTTAGTTCAACCCCAGGTATTGCTAGCATCAGATGACAATCGTCGCTTCAACCACAAGACCACCACGGCTTTTTTGTGCGAGATGTCAAAATGCGCGTGTCGGATGCACTGCAATGATATTAATTAACGAATTGTTCGTTGGTGTACTATCTTGCACGCACATCACAATCTTAATTTTAAAATTAGCGGATGTAGCCACGATTTTTCCAGGGAATCTCATTGCAGCAATAACAGATATTTACCGTCCTAAATACCTCGCTAAATCAAACTTTTTTGTCTTAAAATGTAGACATGTGAAAACAAGTCTTTTAAGACAAGATGTGCTTGTTTCTTGTTAAGTGGTGTTTTTGTGCCGCTGTTTACGTTGGCTTCCTATCATGTGACACACTGTGTCAAAATGCGTAATTTTTTTTAAAACATGCCTGTTTTTATGTTAAAAAGACATTGGTATCTTATAAGGGTTGTCTGCGCTACTTAAAATTACATAAAAAAACTAAAAATAACGCTTCAAATTTGTGTTTATCCCGATGTTCCTAGCCAGGATATTAGGATAAAGTTATGAAATTATTATGAGAAAATTTTCAAAATGATCAAACGTCATCCGGTGGTAATTTAGACCTTCATAAGTGCCTTATTAGATTCTAAGTTGGACAGATGTTTTTTTTTTTGTAATGAAGTCAGTGAAAATTACTTTGATATATTTAGTTACATAGATTGATAGGTATATAACTAAAATCATAGATATTAATTCCTACGTAAATGCATGATAACGATAAAGACGCTAGTAATTTTGCTTTTAGTAAGTAATTTATATAAGAAGTCCATCAGAAAATTATAAGTTAACGTATTAATATAATATAATTTATGTAAAAAATTCTATTGAATTTGTTATCTGAAATCTTTGATTCATTCAATAAATGTAAACCCGTAATGCAGTTTCGATACTAAAGAACACTTTTATCCTCAGGTTCGAAAATTGCAATAACGTTGTAACTCAAATTTTGTAGGGTAACCATACTTTAATTATCTTTTAATAATCACAAAAACATTAAATTAATTCTAAAAAAGCATGACGCATACTGTTATGCGTTTAACACAAGCCTGACAGAATTATTCTTTGTTCATATTTGAATTGTACTGGTTGAATATCCATCACTAGGCGACCAGTAAAAAAAATTACATAAACAAATAAAATAATCAGACATTTTCACACAGCGCCATCCGGTCCCAAAAGCTAAGCTTCTAGTATTGGTACCAGATACATTATGATTTACGAATATTTATCTAATCTTACTTAGTACGGTGCCGGTATCAGGAACATTGTCGACAACGTATTCGAAAACGTAACTCGCTAAATGTCAAAATTGACATACTAATTTTTAGTTCCACTTTTCACCGCCACAGCGCTGTTCATTTTTCGATACAAAAATAGTCGAAGGCGATACGAAAACGTTGTCGATAAAGTTCATGCTACCGGCACATAAAATAAAACAAAAGCGATAGCAAGCGACTGGTGAAATTATAGACACTGATCGAGTAGCTAAGCTCCACTAAAGTACCTATATTTTTTAGAAAAGTAATAAAAAAAAGGCTTAAGATAAAATAGCAATAGGTACAGAAATGCACCCACCCTGCTACAACTATGATTTCTTAGTATTAAAAATATATAAATAGATTCGCAGTCAGTGATTAGTGTTTAAATAACCTAAATAAATATGATTTCAATTGTGAGCTTTGTTTTTTTTTACTTTTGTTTTATTACAGTTTCTTTTATGCGATTATGAGCTAAAATTATGACAAAGTCAAAACATTTTTTTGTGACAACACGTTGTTTTAATGACATGAAAACGGGTCTATTTATTTATTGACACAAAACAGATTAAACTTTTACAAAAAGAAATCTTAACCTACCTACTTAAAACGGGTCTTAGGTATACGCGATAATTATGTCAACTCGTGATGCAACTTGGTTGAAATTTAAAATACAATATTGCACATAAAAGGTTTTACGTGCTAATATCGCGCAAGTTTGAAAAATAGTTAAACCTCGTCTGCCATTTTTTCCCGTTTTCAGTTTTTCCTGGTTTTCCCAAAGGAGTACAGCATGGTGTTCTTCAAGAAGGGTGTGAAGAGATTTTTGAAGGGTCGGCAACGCGCGAATGATATCCCTGGTGTTAAGCGTCCATATGCTACGGTGACCGCTTACCATCAGGTGGGCCGTATGCTTGTTTGCCACCTTAGTGGTATAAAAAATCTGACCTCATTGCTACCCTACTGCCATACTTAGTCAAGATCATTCAGATTTACCCCGAAACCAAAATATTACTCGATTCAATGTACGAAATTACCCACTCAAGTTTCATTACCGGCCAGAGATACCTATCTATCGTTTTCTCGTTTATTTACAGAATTCCCAAAATATTACGGTCATAATTTAAAATAATGATTTATGGTTCACCACGATCTGATTAAAACATTCGAGGGCTTACTCTTCAAAATTGTTGTTTTATTTGGAAACGATACGCGGATTTTGCATATTTTATGGGCTTGTTAACAAAATAATCACGTAATTTGAGATTTCTTTAAAGCCCTTTAATTTTAAGACAAATATCATGCAGCGTGGAAATTATAATCTGCCATTTATTTGATGATCAGTGTTGTGTCAAGCTTATTTTGAAATTTCGCTACAGGACGAGTTTAATTACGAATAACTCAGAATTTCAGATCCATCTTTCGTCAGCTCTTTGTGTTAAACTTGGTATATTATAAAATAATTTAATATAGTATTACCCGTTTTCCCGTAGGAATCAAGCATTTTCCCGCGGTAAAAAGTAGCTTATGTTCATCAGGGATAATGTCGGCTGCTAATGGTAAAATATTTTTTCAAATCGGTCCAGTAGTTTCAGAGCCTTTTCAATAAAACAAATAATCAAATCTTTCCTCTTTATAATATTAGTGTAGATTATTATTGATTAGTCATTTGTAGTCAAGTTCTATATAATTTTAACATTGAAGTTTTGATTCCAATCTAATTTACTGTCATCCATTTCAACCTGAGAAATTAGTTTAGTTTACTGATTTTATACAACAGACTAGACTATTATCACACAGCGCCATCTGGCACCAAACTAAGCAAAGTACTTGTACTATGGGAACCAGCAGCTGACAGAATATTAAATATATTTTTTGTAAAACACCTACCAAACACCCAGATGCAAGGCAAACACAAATAGTTTTCACATAAATTTACCCAGGCGGGAATCGAACCTGCTACTCCTAGCGTTGCAGTCCAGTATACTAGCCACTAGACCAGCAGTCTCGTCAATCATTTGTGTGATAAAAACATTGCTTAGTTCTATGCCTGATGTAGATAATTGTTGATTTTATTAACCTATTTATGTGTTAATCTCTATATATAAAAATGAATCCCTATTTTCCTTGGTCACGGCGTCATGCGTGAACGGCTGAACGGCTGGACGGATTTCGCTAATGCTTTTTTTTTCGTGTTATTGTGAGGGGAAAGTTCTTATGAAATCAAAAATTAAAAAAAAACAACCGGAACTTTAATCGTGATGAATTAAAAGTCCTTTTTCTATGGTGTTTTTGACATATTGAGCTAAGACAGGACGACGTCTGTCGGGACGGGACAGTTTGCCTAATAATTCTCTTGTCAGTGTTTGTAACAAAACCATGATAAAACATTATAAAATAAATCACGCTACCGCATGATTCCGGTTTGGGTCAGATCTTTTATCTATAAGTAGGTAGGTTAAGATATGTTTTTGTAAATAGTTTAATCTGTTTTGTGTCAATAAAATTTCATATTACAAAATGTAAAAAAAAAAACTGGATTAAATTCTTCTAGACATCATTATGATGATCAAAGTGAAAGCTTAGCCTTTAAATACAAAACAATCTTTTACTCAAGGATGAAGGCATTTTCTTGTATAGAAATGTTACGTATCCAAAGCTACAATAGAATAAATTACTTGGAACCAATGAGCCAAGAATTTGGCAGGGACATCGTCCTCAAGATTTATGTCGTGTAATGAACAGACATTAGGGTTTTTATATGTATATTTTCGCTTTATACTTC
This sequence comes from Falcaria lacertinaria, assembly GCA_951449985.1. NCBI lineage: Eukaryota > Metazoa > Arthropoda > Insecta > Lepidoptera > Drepanidae > Falcaria > Falcaria lacertinaria. The sequence continues at coordinate 3,063,191 of OX602136.1, read as the reverse complement.
TAGATTTAGCATATCAATTCCAGTCGACTGCGCTGGCATGGAAATATTAGAACAAAATAAAGAATTTTGTTACAAATTGTTATATCATGATTGTTACATGAAAAAAAAAGAGCACTGAGTTTCTTGCCGGTTCTTCTCAGGTGGCTTTTTTTTCCGAACCGGTGGTAATTTAGACCTTCATAAGTGCCTTATTAGGGCCTAAACTGAATAATTTATTTTTGTTTGATTGATTGATGACTTTTTTTTTTATATACCACTAAGTTGGCAAACAATCATACGGCCCGCCTGATGGTAAGCGGTTGTATCACTCGCCCGTTGCCGACCCTAAATAATTCCCTAAATAACCCCTAAATAGCTGACCCTAAATAACCCCTTTATATAATGTACACATGAATTATATATTGAACAGAATAAGGTATTATTTTGAAGCCACCACGGCTACTCGGCTTTGTGGTTGAAGCTACGGCCTGTCATCTGATGGGCCTAGGTTCAAACCTTGACGGCTTGCTCTAATGAGTTTTTTCTAAGCTAAAGTGATTAATCACACCATGAGCATTTTCCTTTGATGTAGGTAGTGTTGTGTTTCTGGGGTGAGTAAGGCTACCAGTGCTCCACGAGGATACACAGCGCTAGTAGTAATGCTAGCACAGTGAGTCCTCATCAACAACAGGTTTGCAACGCGTTAGTGATACCCCCGGCATTGCTATAGGCTACGATGACTGCTTACCATCAGGTGGGCCGTATGCTTGTGTGCCACCTCAGTGGTATAAAAACATAATAAAAACTTTTTGCTTTCAAAGTGAGAGTGGTGCGATGGTAGAAGCCGCAGGGTCGTGTGAAGAGACGCATGAGGACTTAATTGTATGAATGGTACACCCAAAACTTTAGGACTGATATAAAAGTATCATTGCCATCGGAATCAAATGCCATAGTAATTTAGACCTTCATAAGTGCCTTATTAGGGCCTAAACTGAATAAATTATTTTGAGTTTGATTTTGAAATCAATACGATTTCGAAGAATTCACAAGTCATATCTTATGTACAATATTAAGGGACTATACATTTCAAATATGTTCATTATTAACACCTGCGTATTCGTTTTCGTGACCATTGACAGTCAGGGTAACCGTACTAAAGTACAAATTTATTATCTGTACTGAAGTTATTGACACCTTGCCTTCGCACGGTCTGTTTATAAAAGTGAAGCACGTGGTGTTCATAAATGATCGGGTTCCGTAACGTTACGTGTACCCGGAAAGAATTTCCTTTCGAAACCAATTTTAAGACAGGCTAGCTCTCGCTCAATGAGTCTTCAATACAGCGGGGCAATGCTGCCAGCCTTCTTGGCACCCTCCGGCATGACAACAATTAGGGACAAGTGGTTTTTTTTTTTTTATGACAGGTTCTTTTTTGTTTCCTTTACTTCAAGATTGTATTATTATAATTTATTAACAATGTCCCATATAAATACATACATGAATTAAGATTTAAAAGTACAATATTATCTGAATCTTACTTTGTCGTTTCATTCCATAACGTCCTTAAAACAAGCTTATTATGCTTGTGGTATGAAGCGTTGCCTGCTATTCTAGCGACGCAAGTTCGAATCTCGCCGGTACCAATTAATTTCTCTTACTTAAGTGCAGTGATTAGTCACACCACGAGCTTTATGGTGAAGGTAAATATCGTGGGGAAACCTGCATATGTCTGAGAAGAAATTCAAAGACGTATGTAGTGCCTAAGAGACGGCGAACGGCTCACATAATTATAAGTATCAAATGAATGAGCTTGATGAGCGAAACGCAGTAAGTAAAGTTACGTCATACTAAATTCAATATGGCGGCTGAAGGTGGAGATTTATAAATTCCACTAACATTATTATTAACCCCTAACATTACCATTACCATTATTAACATTACCATTAACCCCTATAATAAGGATATCAAATAAAATAGCTCGAATTGAAGCTTGTATTAAAAAAACCCACTTGCTAATTATTGCTGGGTCCCTAGAATTTCAACAAAATTTTATAAGGGAACCCTAGATCCTAGATCTTTGCCCTACATACCCTCAAGTTAAAAATGGGACACTTCATTAGATGTCAATTATTATTTCGAGGGTTTGCCCTTAACAATGCGTGTTTCCTTACATCTGCCCTTTTTTTCAAAACTTCCAGAGTACAATACAAAGTTCTGTAAGAAATTACTTGAGGCGTTAAATTTTGATCCTTTTTAGGACAATAGATGTCGCTTTCTTTGTGTAAAGTTACAATACATTCATGCAGATATGTATGTCGTTATTCGTTAGCAGTAAGGCTGAAAATCGCTCACTCTTACTTAAAGTTACAGTTGCTGACTTTTTGATTTACAATTTTATTATATGCGGTCCTCCAACGTTTATACTAAGTGAATTAAGTAAGAAATTCGGTGTTTTTGAGGTAAAGCGACAGTGTTTTTTTGGCATACGAATTGAATGTGGTTAGAATGAAGTTTTAAGGACGTAAACTTGGCGAAATGTAAGAAGATACATCATTCATTTGGAGTTTTTGCTCACATAAAAGTTTTAACAGAAAAAAAGTACGCAAAAGTATTTCGTTACAAGACTTATTTTAATGACATGGTCATATTATATTTATGAAATGGCAATACCAATTATGCTTAAGTTTTATTAAACAAAGTTTGTAAGAAGATATTTTATATTTGTATTTTTTTTATATTATTCGCAGTTATTGGGTTGCAATCATGAGTAATTTTAAAGTGTGCAGACATTAATATAAATTTTCATAACTTTGGGTGTGGTTTACACAAAAATGGCTGTTTATTTGATACCTTAAGCATCACGCCTTATATTTGTTTCAGTGTTCAGTTAAGAGAAGTTCGGCCTGATTTTATTATTCAACAAATTTAGAAACCGTCTGTGAACTGTACCATACATAATGCCGCAGTCAAATACTACTACCCTGTTGTAGTGTTGTGACTCTGCAGTAACTTATGCTGTTACATGAAAAAAAAAAAGACAGAGCACTGAGTTTCTTGCCGGTTCTTCTCAGGTGGCTTTTTTTCCGAACCGGTGGTAATTTAGACCTTCATTAGTGCCTTATTAGGGCCTAAACTGAATAAATGAATAAAACTGAATAAATGATTTTAAATTTTGATTTAAGAAATCCTACTCGAAACTCTAGAAACAAAGTGAGGCAACGAGGCTGTATGAAAATGCTAGCAGAATATGTCCTCTAAAAATATGTAATGTAAGAAATTAATTGAAATGTAAATTTTGTATTTTATTTGAAAAGAGTAATTGCTGAGTTTCTTACCGGATTCTTGTCAGCAAAAAACGACTTTCCGAATCCGGTGGTAGATTCTGACGATTCGAAAGTACTTGTAAAGTCTAGTCAAATAAAGATGATTTTGAGTATGATGGCAACGCGTTAGTAATTAATGCCCCCGGTATTGCAAGCGTCTAGGCTAAGATGACTGTTTACCAAAAGGCGGGCCGCACGCTTACTTACAACCTTCATAGTAATAACGCCACTAAAGATCTAAGTTGCACCAATTTACTGTTTAATTATATAATATGATGAGTTACATCTTCTACTCGCCTCCCTGCAATCTGTAGAAGTTATTTCTTGACGGGACGGAAGCAAGCGCAAGCGCGCTATTCGATTTGACCAATGAGAACGGGCCGCATGTAGAGTTGGTCAGATGTCAGGTGTTACACACCATACTACTGTAAGTAAGGCTCTTAACACAACTTTTCTTTTCTTTTTCTTGGCTTGGCCACGTCGAAAGGATGGGACCGGATCAAGCACCGTACTTGTGACGACCATTAGGTAACGCAGTGGGACGACAAAGGTATAGGTGGAACGGTGAAGTTAGGAAGGACATCAACGCCCTCACCAATCCAATTGGGGTGAAGTGGCGCAGAAGAAGCGAGTGCCGGCTTTTGGTGTCGGAGGCCAAGATCCTGTTTGGGTCGCTGAGACAGCGAAAGTTTTTAAGTTTGTTTTCTTGAGATTCAACTCGACAAACACTCGACGAGACCGCCTGGTCTAGTGGTTAGTATACCTGACTGCTACGCTGGGGTCGCGGGTTCGATTCCCGCCGAGGCCAACATTTATGTGTTAAACATTTGTGTTTGCTTTGCGTCTGGGTGTTTGATATGTATTATAAGGATGTATTTACAAAAACAAAAGTAAATGAGTATTGTATCAGCTGCTGGTTCTCATAGTACAAGCATTGCTTAGTTTTGGGCCAGATGGTGTTGTGTGATAATGTCCAAAGCATTATTTTTTAAGCTATTCCTTGCCTACACTTCCTATTTCGAGAGAAAAGATAGAAACTTTATTATGTTTAGATAAAGATTAATAATACCATCATTAACGCGGCCACACACAAGTGTCGTAAATAGTTTTAAAGTGACAAAAACACTTCGACGTGCCGATAACCTAAGTTTAATGTCTGTTGATGTTTTTAGGCCTCACGAGGCGGACACCACACGATATCGTCAGTGGGTATCGTATTTAAGACTGTATTAAGTCTCTTAAATCTATTAGTTTCAATGTTTTCGGCCGTTAATGGTTTACATAATGAATTAAAAAAATTGTGTTGCAATGATAGAAAGGTACGAAGAATTCGGAAACGAAGGGCATGTATGAAGATATTGATGAATGTAAAAGAAGCAAAACAGGTGTGCAAGGCAAGAGTGCAACACTCTCTGCCTACCCTGCAAGGGTAACAGATTACTCGTTTTCTGAATTTATAAGCAAAAAGTAAATTAAACTAAATTAATAATCAAGTGACATTATTTAAAGAAACTTATTAGAAGAAATTCAAGGACGTATGTTGTGTCGTGCTTAAGAGACGGCAGACCAAATTAACTTCGATGAAAAGTGGGCGTTGTAAAGTAACACCTCATATCATTGATAATACTAACCTATAGAGCCACCGATAGCGAGGCGCAAGCCAACGCTACGGGTGTTTAGGGTTACAAAGTAAGGAACCTCCTGACAATGCGAGCCGTGTCGAGGAGTACTGCCTTCTGTATTATTATTATTTACTAGCTATTGCCCGCGGCTTCGCACGCTTGGTAATGTGAATAAGTCAACATATACCCATATCTAAAATTCTACATGATGATAGCTTTTGCCCACTGCTACCTATTTTTATGGATTTAAACATGATTGAATCATTTTAAATGACGGATTTCATACAAAGTTTCATCCCCTATCTTATGCCTAAGGGGTGGAATTTCCACAAGTCCTTAAGTGTGTTTATATTTATTTTTAACTGAAAGGCCAAATACCAAATATCATGCGTTTAATTTCAGAAATGACGGATTATCATACAAACTATCATCCCCTATTTTACCTCCTTTGGGGTGGTATTTACAAAAATCCTTCTTGAATGCCTACGTCATAAAAGGTACCTACTGTCAAAATTTCAAGTCTCTAACCCCAGCCGTTTAGGCTGTGCGTTGATATGTCAGCCAGTTAGTCTGTTTCTTCTTTTATATTATACAGAAGACAGATGGACTTATTGTTTCTGAAATGGTTGTAGTCAAGGTTTTTTAATCTAATATACCCAAATGCTTTGAGACTGTTATGGCGTCAAAAGACATTTAGAGCCGACTCCAAATAATTGGGAAACAATCCAGGGAAAAGATACCCGAAAATGTCGTCCACGCCACGTCTCGTCTAAACACCCTACTTAACACGGCCTCATATCTATCGAGTTGTAAGTCCAACCACGATATTATACATTGTTTCCTTAAGTAATATGGAGAAATTCTTGCTTTTATTGTTTATTTATTTACTTCGTCTTATATTAATGTCTATGTCTGTAATCTATAACGCGGCGATGCGACGCCTTGTTCTCTACGTTTGACTTTTGGTTTACTAGCTTCTGCGCGCGGCTTCGACCGCATGGTTCTAGATAAAAATAGCTTATGTCCTTCCTCAGGTTATAGTCTATCTCATTGCCAAATTACATTACGATCCGTTCAGCAGTTTTGTCGTGAAAAGGTAGCAAAAAGACAAACAGTGTTACTTTCACATTTATAATATTAGTGTAGACTAGTATATTATTTAATCTGAGGTGTAGGGTTTATATTGTGTCAGCAATTTATGTAAGCCTGCCGCGAGGCGCCAACACACTGTGTGATCACTCGTTCTGTGACACTATAGACTGTCAGACGTGTCAATAAATATTTACTAGAGAATGTTATCTATCATTTACAAGGCTCTCATACGACAGGTACCTATTAGTATATACTGTGAGAACAGTACCTAAATGAGGTATGGATATTAAAGATTATGAATTCTAGCTAGGTATACGCGACAACGCTTATGGTCAAAAACAAATCTTTAAAAAGTTAGCCAAGTGCGAGTTGGACTCGCACATCGAGGGTTCCGTACTAAAAACAAACTAGGTTAAATTACAAACTTAAATTTGCCATTCGATCCATACGGCTACTGCGCCAACCGCAAATAATAAGTATGTAACTTAGTACAATCGCTCTTCTTTTTAAAAATATATTGCAATATTGAAATATTCAAGCGTCTCGTTGTCATTATTAAGATGGAGGGAAAAAAAACGTTTCTAGTAGGGGAGCAAACTACTGTGAACCCACAGGACACAGCTAGAAACAATATAAAATTTAATCAAACGAAAAATTAAGATGAAAAATGTTTTTTGGAATATACAAGAGACTAATTTTGAAAACCTTCATCTCCTTATTATCAGCCTTAGAAGACCCTTATTAGCTGAATTTTCAAGCCTTATTAAACATGTTTAGATATTTTTGACCTTAATTTTAAACTAAGACGTGTTTTACCTAAGACTATCAGGATAACAAAATTTGAAACGAGGAAAGAAAATAATTTACAAAAGCCATTGAACCAACCGAATATCGTTTTTTTTTATATCACTATACGGTGACATACAACCATACGGCCCACCTGATGGTTAGCAGTTACCGTAGGCTAGCAATACCAGGGGAATCACTAACGTTGCCGACCATGTTGTTGATGAGGACTCACAGTGCCAGCAGCATTACTACTAGCCCAGCGTATCCTCGTGGAGCATTGGCGACCTTACTTACTGCAGAAACACAACACTACATCAAATTAAGATAGAGGTACAGTCCCCAGCAGCTCCAATTTTAATGAGAAAACCCACGGGAATCCCAATTCGCCTTACCTCTCTTAAAGAATGAACTTTTTCAAGTAATATTCAATGCAGATCTTTTCAACAGAGTTATAATGGAGCCAATCTGGTAAATCGGAGCTTAACCCAAATTTAAAGAAAGCACGCCGTGTTTACTTTACGTTGGAAATAAACGGCTTGCAACATGCTGTTACGTTTTCACTTAAAACTTACAAATAAACATTTAAAATGGTACATTTCTTGATCAATACCAAAGAATTAATGTACAAGTCATTACTTGTACCATTGTACTTAAAGAGAGTTAGGGCGAATAAGGATCTCCCGTGGGATTTCCCATTAATATTGGAACCTCCCGACTGGGGACTGTACCTCCACTTTACAGAAGACCGCAGTGAAATAACACTACTTTGATGTAGTGTTGTTTTTCTGTGGTATGTGAGGTTGCCAGTGCTCCACGAGGATACGCTGGGCTAGTTGTAATGCTGCTAGCATAGTGAGTCCTCATCAACAACAATGTTAACAACTCGTTAGTGATATTCCTGGTATTGCTAGCGGCTATAGGCTACGGTGAGTGCTTACCATCAGGTGGACCGTATGCTTGTGTGCCACCTTAGTGGCATAAAAAAAACAATTTAAATAGCAATTTCTTTCGCACGGTTTGTAGCCTAAATAGTCTTGATAGATTTTACCATATAGAAGTCGCCTGGTGATACAAATTAGACCGCATTCTATATGGTTCGTAGCGTACATTCTTCTATGGTTAAAATAATAATAATCATATTTACTGAGTACCTAAGTATTAAAGAGTACTCAGAGTTACAAATTAAATATTTGGTTGGCACATTAAACATTTTCGAATTCCATTATTGGATGATAATTACATAATTAATTAATCTGTAACTTGTATGTGCGATGTCATAAAAAGACAGAGATAAAAAAGACGAAATAAATAAATTAAAAGTATCAGTTATTACAATCATAAGGGTTGGGATACTGCTTAATTTCTAGGGAATTGTGCTTGAGTAACTCTCTAGTAAATTGAATTAATTTAAGTTACAACAATTATTTTGCTGCTTGTTAAGTCATCATCACAGTAACATCACATTATATTATTATTATTATTTTAAGGGGAACCACTAATTATTAGTGTTCCAACATACGTACTTAATACTAGGACGAGTTTTTGGCGGGAATCAGGCGGAGCGGTTGAGATTTTTTCCAGTGTGTCGTAAATTGTGTTATAGTGATCTTTAATGTGTATTTTTGGTGTCGATATGTGCAGTAAAGTTTCATTTAGTGACTGATTTATAGGAGCATTGGAAATAATGCCATAATACGACTTTTGGGTTAAGTGATTTATCATTTTGGTCAATAGGTTACCTCTAATCTAAAGGCGTGTTACGATCTGCTACTGCCGTGGGTTGTCTCCAGAAACTCCATTGGGCGTTAGAATGCATGACACTAGGCATTTTAATGTGGCAAACACGAGAAATATTGCAACATGAAAATTCTCTAACACTCGACACTGGCAAAAATAGTCCCTGAAGGGATTGATTGCCATACTTAGGAAGAAGAAGAAGAATACTAGGACCTATTTAGTCGATAATCTACAATGTGGTAGGTTACCTTAGTAACCTGTCGTTTATGCTTGACATCCGTCAGCAAAATTTTATTACTTTGTGTGTCCGCCTAGAGTTAAGTCGGAAGTAGAAACACTTTTATGTTTGTACCTTAGTATTCAATAAAACAATAAACAGTAACTACCAATCTACATATAGCCTCTATTTCTAATAATTAGCTTTAAGGGAAATCTAAATTCTATTATTATTACTACTACTAAGAACTACTATTAAGGTTGATTTTGTATGACGCCGTTGGTTTTCTTAATAAATAAACAAATTTAGTAGAAATTCGTATTTAGAATTAGGGAACTCCTCAATGGCTAGCAGCACACTCGTGAAATGCTGCAAAGGCTTGTGATAAAATTAGGTTTTACTAATAATTTATTTATTTAGAGATAAACATTTTCTTAATTTGTTGAGCTATCTACCGGAATATTTTAAGTAGATTTAAGAGCACAAGCAGTCACCCTGATGCCGGGTGGGTCTTGTCCCTCCCCTAATTACAAACACGTCAAACAGGTGAAGTGGGTTTAATGCGTAATTACCTGCAAACAAAGCAGCTACTACGGATTCTCGATCGGAAGTTGGGTGGCGAGATGCGTGCGAGTTTGTAGCGAGTTTTTGTCAATAGAATCCCGGAGGCCTACTATGACCGTAATAGCAGAGCTGATACAGTTCTTGAACAGTGATTCTTTAAATTGACGTACTATGATGGTAGCTAGCAGCGCTCTATTAAACCGCGCTGTTCAATTGACAACTGACAAGTACAATTTTCGAAACATGACGGTCTAGTAGTTTAGCAATATGCTGTCCTATTCAACAAATTATATGGCTTAAAATAATCTATCTCATATATTTCTTAATTCTATATTTTATAAAATGTATTTGGAAATCTATCCGCTAAATTCGCACTTGTCATTCGCGTTACCGCAGTTTCGATTCCCGCACAGATCAAAATTCATATATAGCATAACATATCTACTTCAATAGGCAAACTCAAACTGGGCAGAGCTATGTGTACCTATACTACGTACTGATGACACCATTTATGGAACTGCTTTTTTTATGTATGTGATACAGAATCGATCGAGAACCATTAGTAGCGCGCAGTCTAATCACGACGACCTCCGCCATATTCGGCGATCATTCAGGAAGAAAGCCGAGATACCGTTGCCATGACAACCGGCCCCTAAGCCAGACACACGGTAGATATTCCTAGGTATATTTCAACAAGGGATTGTGCTTGTTAAGCTTTGAACACGTCTTGAAATAACGCTTAATATTATATTCAAATTAAAGAAAATCTAGCTTGTGTAATCCTCCTTGAGGAGGCGCTGTGCTGGCGGCAGAGGGACTAGTCCCCTATGCACACGATAACACTACCGTTGTAGCATAGTATAAAGAAGAGGGAGTAGGGTATCTCCGGCCCAATTCGCGATATAATTGCCTACTGTCTTAGGGTTGTCACTTTTAGCTAAATATTAGGCGCGGCTGTTCGCGCTTCGCTAGCAACCGCATGAACCTACCTACTTCCTGTGTGATAGAAAACTAATACAAACAAAAAATATGTAAGTACGTAGGTATCTCATCATCAAGTAAAATTATATTATGCTAGAATAAGTGACTAACTTACCTTTCCTGTTCAATAGGTAATCTGAACAGAGACAGGTCTGGAATCGATGAATTATTAAGACACCCAAACACACAGCAATACGTTCTTCTGCGATTATCAGACATTTTGATGATGATATTGATGAATAAATCATTTAGCGTTGCCGAAAAGCCGTGACGCGCGCGCGAACCTTGTGCAGTGTTAGCCCCGACTGGCGCACTGAGAAACGGGTCGAGATTTTGTTAAAGTGTGCGTGCGTCGACACATAGATACAATAGCGCACACATACAAGCCGCGCGCGGTGCGTTTGTATGAAGATAACCTACTTCCCCTCTCTTTATACTATGGTTGTAGTGTTGTGTTCTTGCGGTGAGTAAGGTCGCCAGAGCTCCTTGAGGAAGCGCTGTGCTGGCGGCAGAGATACTTGTCCCCTATGCACACAATAACACTACCCTTGTAGTGTTGTGTTCCTGCGGTGAGTAAGGTCGCTACAGCTCCTTGAGGAAGCGCTGTGCTGGCGGCAGAGATACTTGTCCCCTATGCACACAATAACACTACCCTTGTAGTGTTGTGTTCCTGCGGTGAGTAAGGTCGCCAGAGCTCCTTGAGGAAGCGCTGTGCTGGCGGCAGAGATACTTGTCCCCTATGCACACAATAACACTACCCTTGTAGTGTTGTGTTCCTGCGGTGAGTAAGGTCGCTACAGCTCCTTGAGGAAGCGCTGTGCTGGCGGCGGAGACTCAAAATACTTCCATACCAGGCCGTGGAGCAATCTTATCCGGGTTATCAGTTCACGTCCCGGGCGCTTCATCCCGGATTTCTTATAACCGGATTCCGATAATATCTGACTTTGTTAAACATTATTTACGGCATATTTCCTATTGTTAATGGTTAAATTATAATATTACTGACTAGTTCTCCGTCGTTGAATTAGAGCGTGAATTTATTTTTATATTTACTCACTGTACCTACTTAGTAAAAAGTAAAAAATACAATAAGAATTTTTGTGGTTATTTGGTCGTCATTCTTGTTTGATTCGTCTAGGGAAGGGAACGGGTTTCTAATTTCGCGAATTCTTATTAGAATTCGCAATATTTTATTGTGTACTCACAAATATTAAAATTTCAACAATTGATTGGCTGGGTTTTCAGTGGTAGAAATGATATACATAAAAGACGCTTTTTTAATGAAAAAATTCAAGGAAAATCACATCAAAAAACAGTCTATCCAAACGTATATTTTAAAATACTTTTTAATCCAACAATGGTGCCAATTCTGTTGTTCAAAATGACTAAACTTAACTAATTTGACAGGTCTAAACATATTGCTTATTTAACCTCGCACACGAGAAAGGGATAGCAAGACTTTTAAACCTGTCAAATTAGTTAAGTTTAGTCATTTTGAACAACAGAATTGGCACCATTGTAAAAATACTTTTTATTCAAACCAATGAGTACATTGGTTTGAATAAAAATATAGTGAGTACACTACAAACTTTTATGTGAGTTTTGAATATATTCAAAGGAATGTGCGGTTCGATCAGCGGGCGTTCAGTTCCTAGATTAATAATTTTATCTCCTAGACTATACTCAGCTGACCGCTTGATTTTAGCATAATTGAAGAACTGTTAAACAAACAATCAGACAAAATTAGCATTAAAGGCGAACTTACCGCTTACCCTTTAGAATCTAGTATTTTGGCTTAATCAAGCCATTGTGCACGATTTAATTTCTGGAAATGTCTCTTTTCATACCAATATAATTTACACTTTTTAAAATAATTGTATTTTAAGTCGTGGTGGCCTTGTGATTGACTGATGAGTCCAGGTTCAAATCCCGGCCTGTTCCAATGAGTTTTTCTAAGCTAAAGTACAGTGTTTAATCACACCACGAGCTAAAAAAGAAATGTAGGGCGAATTGGGATCTCCCGTGGGATTTCCTATTAATATTGGAGCCGCCCGACTAGGGACTGTACCTCCACCTTACAGAAGACCGCAGTCAAATAACACTACTTTTATGTAGTGATGTAGTATTGTGTTTCTGCGGTAAGTAAGGTTGCCAGTGCTCCACGAGGATATGCTGGGCTAGTAGTAATGCTGCTAGCAATTAGGTTGGCAACGCGTTAGTGATATCCCTGGTATTGCTAGCGGCTATAGGCTACGGTGACTTCTTACCATCAGTTGGGCAGTATGTTTGTGTGCCACCTTAGTTGTATAAAAAAAAGCTTGACCTGTTCCGTATATAAATAACAATGTAACGCAATATTTCAACGTCATTGTGTTAAGGACCGATGCCAATGATATAACTATTATTATAAATGCGAAAGTTTGTGAGTATGTTTGCGGGAAAATAATAATAATAATAATCTTTATTTACTCACAAAGCATTTCTTATACTTAATCTAGTGACCAGAGTCTCCTTTTAAGCAAGGATGCCTGTGTTAGGAGACTCCGCTCTTCTATAACTACGAGTAACATGTTATGTGTGTGGTGTGTGTGTGTGTGTGAGACTGTGCGTGAATGTCTCTGTGTGGGTGTGTGTGTGTGTGTGTGATTCTGTGTGTGTATGTGTGAGTGTGTACGTGTGTGAGTGTGGCAAACTAATAGTAAGGTTGATTTAAACATTAGCGTTATATTGTTATTATTGCAAAAGGTTTTCAGTATTATCAAAGCTAAAAAAATGTTTTTATCCCGGGAATTTTTTTGGTTCCTCTGAGATTCTAAGCTCAACGCGGACGTATACGTGGGCAGAAGCTAGTACTTTCATAACTTTATCCTAATATACCGGCCAGGATCACCAGGATAAATACATTTCATTAGTTCAAAATGAAACAGAGCGCAGTGTATGTAAACATATCAAATAAATAAGCTAAATTATCACTTTTAAAGTGAAACGCAGCAGTTTCGCCGCCCCAAGCAAACAAGGGTTTGAACTAGCGACCCCGCGGTCCAGCGAACGAGAGTCATAAATAAATCTGGCAAACAAAATCAATATGAGACGGTGCGGGGGCCGCCAGTCGGGATCTGACGGCTTACTCTGTTTGCGACTAGGAGAGTTTCTCCAGTTGCATCAAAGTCATCACGTGATACAACTGAGGAGACTTTACTTTCTCCAATTTCTTCAAATACCAACTATAGTCGCTGTTAAAAAAGTCACGTGAGAAGAATCGGTAAGAAACTCAAGATATTAATTATAATGCTGCACTGCTGTGATTCTAAAATATTTTGGTTCCGCTAACCCGCCACTGTCAAAAAACTAGGTACCTAATTATTTTGATCTGCAAGCAATAAGAGAGACCATAATAATATAGTAAATTTATATTTCTGGGATGTAAATGTCCAGTATGAACAGCTTCGTAATTTCAGTGGCTCTTTCTTTCATTGTATTGCTTTTTAGTTTCAAATTTGAGATAGCGGTGGATAACAAATTATACATCGCAGTACACAAAGTCGATATTTTGGAATTTTAAATATTCTAGCCAGCTTCAATAAACGTACCGTTTTGTGATCACTCAACTATAATTTGAACTATATTGCACTTAGGAACTAGGTACAATTTAGCTTATTTTTGATCTGTGCCGGTAGCAGGAACATCGTCGACAACGTATTCGAAAACGTAACTCGCGAAATGTCAAAATTGTCATACAAATTTTTAGTTCCACTTTTCACCGCCGCAGCGCTGTTCATTTTCCAATACAAAAATAGTCGAAGGCGATACGAAAACGTAGTCGACAATGTTCCTGCTACCGGCACTGGTGGGACTATGATAGCATAATCCCTGAACAACCCTGGCTGTATGTGATAAACTTCCATGTTAAATAATATGTTAGTATTACAAATAAATTAACTTTGTGGGGCGACCAGTAGCGCGGTGAGTCGGCTGAGTTGGACCTGTTGATACTCGATGCTGGCTTGCAGTCACACAGACTGCTGCTGAAGACTTTGATGGGGGTGGAGATGGTTGCTGATGTTCACGCCAATATTGGCGCAACGGGGTCACCAGTGTGGGGCGAGCGAGGTGATCATGCTCAGCCACCGCAAAGGGAAGATCTTCCAGCCAGGCGGGTGTTGTGCCTGGGGAACCGCGGCTCCGACTGATCTAGTCGGAAACTTGTATATATGTTGAATTGCGTAGAAAACTTCGCTAGCGCGTGGCAGGATTGTGACGTCATTCGTTGAATGTTGTCCTGCTAGTTAGTGGATTTCTAACGTTGGTTTATGTAGCCGTGAGGTCGCTACAACTTTATTAACGTTAAATCTAAACGTGTTAAATAAAAATAATAGTGTAATACACATAGGTACTTAAATTGTTGTCTCATAGATTATTTATACCAACATTTTTAAAAAGCCGTGGTGGCCTTGTGGTTGAAGCTACAGACCTGTCATCTGATGGGCCCAGGTTTGAATCCCGGCCTGTACCGATGAGTTTTTCTAAGCTTAAGTAAAGTGATTAATCACACCATGAGCTTTTAAAAAGAGAGGTAGGGCGATTTGGGATTTCCCGTGGGTTATCCCATTTAAATTGGAGCCGCCCGACTGGGGACTGTACCTCCGCCTTACAGAAGAACGCAGTGAAATAACATTACTTGATGTAGTGTTGTGTTTCTGCGGTCAGTAAGGTTGCCAGTGCTCCACGAGGATACGCTATTGGATATGCTATGTGGATTGGATAGTAGTATTGCTGCTAGCACAGTGAGTCCTCATCAACAACATGGTTGGCACCCCGTTAGTGATACCTCTGGTATTGCTAGCGGCTATAGGCTACGGTGACTGCTTACTATCAGGTGAGCCGTTTGCTTGTGTGCCACTATAGTGGTATTAAAAAAAAAACATGTCAGGATTTTTTCTTTATTTATTAATTACAATGTTTGTTTGCTTATCTCTCTATATGTTATAACGTATTCAATTAAATATATATATTACTACTTTACTTTGAAAAATCGAAGACTAGGGAAAGACGTAGCGGTACAAAGTGGAACTCACCTCCGCAGCTAGAGGGCGACTGTGTATCATCTACCTGCTCTCATTAAGCGACATGATGACATTTATCACATATAGTATGTAGATATATTATATCACGACGGCGTATCGTACTCTCTGAGGCTCCGAGGGGACTTGGCATATTATCTACTCTGAGCTATCGATCGTTATGTAAAGCTTTGATATATGGAATAGTGCTTTAATGATTGGGGTTAATAAGAACCGCTTTTCCACCTTACACTTCACCATATAAAATAAAAAAAATGCCTTCATAATATTTTTATCTTCGTCAGGATTTTGTATATCCATGTCATTCACTTCATTCCTTCTCGTATCTTCTTCCTAACAATCCATTTCTAATGATGATCCTCCTACACCTACAAAAACATTTAATTCTAATTCGTGTCTATTTGGATCAAAGTTTACTCAAATTAAATTCACGATCAATGTCCACTTACTGATGTTATTTACTCTGGTTTCCTGAGATTAGAATCAATGTTGAAAGCAGTTTACGACTCTCAAACGTTTCTTGACACAAATTTCCATTTAATTACAAATACTGTAAAGATGGAGGCTTAGCAAAGTATCTAAATGCTAATTATATTAATGTTTTGCTATTACGATCGAAAGAACGTCTGAAATTCCACCCCTAAGGGGGTAAAACAAAGGGTTGAAAGTTTGTATGACAATCCGACATTTTTGAAGTTAAACGCATGAAAATTTTATGTCTAGTTTCAGTTCAAGATAAAAATACTTTTATCAGGTTTTTTTTTTATTTCCGCCTTCAGGAGGTAATATAGGAGATGAAAGTTACTATGACAATCGGACATTTATGAAGTTAAACGCATGAAAATTGGTATGTCGCTTTTCAAATAAAGATATAAAATACTTATTTTAGGACATTTCTTTAGAAATTTCACCCCTAAGGGTGTAAAATAGGGGATGAAAGTTAATATGAAAATCCGTCATTTTTAAACTTAAACGCTTGAAAATTTGTACATATATTATAAGCCGCGGATAAAAACTATCATTTATATATAGGGCAAAAGCTAGTAGGTAATACACTCATAACCTCTGTTTCTTGAGATTGGTTTATCTGTCTGTGTCGCAGCATCGTGTTGTCAATGATATGTATATTTCCTAAAATTATGCCCTTTTTTTTATTCTAATTTTTTTTAAGGTTCTTTGAGTCGCTTTGCGACTATGTCAGAGCCGTAACATATTACAAATTTATTGAGGCTACATGTCCTTTGATGCCCTATTTGGTGTTTGAAAGTGGCTAAGTGCATGAGCAATCTGACAAAGACTCTAGTAGAAACATAAATCTTAAATCTGAGTTTTAAGGTTGTTATTTCAATGGCTATGTGGATTCCGAGTAAGTGCACCGATTGACCTGTTTTCTGTGAAAAATACCGGCTTCTATCCTCTAATGATATTTGCTTGATGCCACAGTCAGATGTATTACTAAAGTTAACAAACCTATGGCGCCGTTTGAACTATCCTAAAGCATTTCATCCTTTTTGAAAAGTCCTCGACAAATCGAATATTCTTTAACAGAAGACCGTAGTGAAATAACACTACTTGATGTAGTGTTGTGTTTCTGCGGTAAGTAAGGTTGCCAGTGCTCCACGAGGATACGCTGCGCTAGTAATAATGCTGCTAGCACAGTGAGTCATAAACAACATGGTTGGCAACCCGTTAGTAATACCCCTGGTATTGCTAGCGGCTATAGGCTACGGTGACTGCTTACCATCAGGTGGGGTGGGCCGGACGCTTGTGTGCCACCTTAGTGGTATATAAAAAAAACTTTCTGAGCTTTATACTTCGGAGTGTGTTTGTGGAAGCCAATATAATTAAAAACAAGTTGCCACTACGTTCTCGAAATTTTAAGAAATCTATGCCTAGTTACGTGGAAATATTACCCATCATCACTTTTAATGAAACTGTATTTTATGCTCTTTAAAATTAAGTTCATTATCTAAAATAGAGGCCTGTTGATTGATGTGTCGTTGTAGACGAGGTGCTAAAGAGGCGCGGACAGAGAGATGTGCTTTGATTATTAGGGACTGAGGTAAGAGATGGCTCAGACGAAAGTATAAAAACGTAGCAGCTTATAGACGCAATAGATAATTCATCGGCATAGAGTAAGTCAGTGAACTTAGTGCAACTCTCTAAAATATATATCAGCATGTGAATTCTTAAATGATTAGATTTTTACGGGGTCGCAATAACACCCTTGGGTTTGTCATACGTAGGCTATGGTCGGCATTTACCAACTTAAATTAATAATAATAATGGCTGGACATTATTACACAGCGCTATCTAGTCCCAAACTAAGCATAGCAATGCTATATGCAATGCTTAGTATGCAATAACCAAGCTAAGCAATGCTTGTACTATGGAAACCAGCAGCTGATATTAATACTTGTATACTTTTTTTTGTAAACACATACCAAACACCCAGACGCAATGCAAACTTGTTTGTATACGTAAGTAATTACTAGAGCACTAAATGCTGAATCCATGACCATATATTCCAGAACGAATTTAAATCACAAGACACTTTCTTATAAGTGTTTATTTTGGCAAGTAAACAGTCAGAAACAGATTCAATAACTTATTTGCTAGTATTAAAACTGCCGCGTTCCTTACAAACCGTATGTATGATTCTCACTGTGTTCAGTACAAGATTGTATGCCGTAGTCGTTAGAGTAGCTAATAGCTTTCTATGTGCCACGGTTACCGCATTCCTTCTAAGGCAAACGAGATGGGAATAGAAGGTTCTATTTGTCAGTCAATTTTCTTGACGCGTAGTGATTCCTGTGTTAAGTGTCCTAAATAAGTTTTTTTATACCACTAAGGTGGCACACAAGCATACGGCCCACCTGATGGTAAGCAGTCTCCGTAGCCGGGTTGCCAACCATGTTGTTGATGAGGACTCTCTGTGCTAGCAATACTACTAGCCCAGCGTATCCTCGTGGAGCACTGGCAACCTTACTTACCGCAGAAACACAACACTATAATACTTTTTTCTTTCTACCGTTATTATAAGTTTACTGCAATAGCTGTGGTTACCTGTGATTGGGTGGACATTTATGTAGGAACTATTGTGTCATGCCTTTTTAAAATTTCATAGTGTTCTAAACTGTTGGTATTCCAAATAAATAAATATTATGTAATAAATAAACCCAGATCATTATAAAAGGCCATGTTAGGAACACCGGTTCACCGAACTGATTCGAACTCGCGATATGCAGCCAATATGCCCGCAAAATGAGAACTAATAAGACGTATGATCCTGTGATAGTTGCTGATGTAAGCGCATAATGGACGTTATGTTAGATTTGTACGGTGACATACTTGTGGGCTTATTTAAAGACACGATGGAGGTTAGTCGGCCAGATATCGCCGAGAACTAGGGAATACACATACTAGGTGGTAGAAATACACATAGTAGGTAGGCCTCTTAGTGCAAGAGTTTATCCGAGGAGTACCTCAGCGTTATTAAATATTCTGCTCCTTAAGCTTAAAAAAAAAAGTATTGTATCGGCTACTGGTTCCCATAGTACAAGCTTTGCTTAGTTTGGGGCCAGATGGCGTTGTGTGATAATGTCCAAGCATTATTATTATTATTATTATTATTATATATGATTATACTAGCTGTCCCGACAGACGTTGTCCTGTCATAGCTATGAATTCTTGTATCAAATACGCCATAGAAAAAAGGAGATTTAGTTTATCGCGAAATTAAAAAGATTCCGGTTTAATTCATAAGAACTTTCTCCTGACAATACCGAATATAAAACAAAAGAAGGTAAGGTAACATAAGTAGGTAGGTTCAGATATGTTTTTGTAAATAGTTTAATCTGTTTTGTGTCAAATAAACTTAAGTTGAAACAAAAGAATCAGCGAAATCGGTGCAGTCGTTCACGCGTGATGCTGTGACCAAGGGAAATAGGGACTCATTTTTATATAAACAGATGACCGTTGGTGTAGTGGTTAGTATACCGGACTGCTACGCTAGAGGTAGAGTGGCAAACAAGCATACGGCCCGCCTGATGGTAAGCAGTTACCATAGCCTATTGCAACACCAGAGGTATCACTCGCGCGTTGCCTTTTCTAAGTCCAGTAAATATTACAAAGTAAGTTCTGTATTATACAATCATGGCTACCCTAAGTATTCACCATTCAATGCGCCGGCGCATGCGATCGAAATTCAAAATTCAAATCAGTCTTTCCTCGTCTCTCGAGGCAGGCGCGCGTCCGTCAACATTTACATATACACGTTTTGTATAAGCTTCTTTACATTTATCTTGAATGCTTTTATTTTACTCTTTATTTGAATAAAATGAACGTTTCTGCCTAACGATGTCGTTTTACCATTTTAGTGGGTATCTGGTTGGGGTCTTTGACCTTTGGTACTCTACACTATATGGCGACGAGGTGTTGCTCATTCTGTATGTAGATCAGTATTGGTTATTGTTGAAAACTAGCTGTTTCCCCGCTACTTCGCCCGCGTATCAATATAATGTTAGCCCATGTTACTCAGTGATAATGTAGCTTTCTATAGGCTACGGTGACAGCTAACCATCAGGGCCGTATGCCTATTACCAATGTTTTTTTTTATCTTAGTTTGTATTAAGGTGTATATCTTTGGCACGATTTGTAACCGATTTTAACATATTAGTCAGACATTAATACGGCTAGGAACATAAATAAAGTGGCGGCTGCCCACTTTTCAGCAGTTGATTTTTTTATTTACCTGTTTCTATTTCAAGACCCTGCCTACCCGCATGATAGTACAAGTATTAAAATTCACCCTCGTGACTGACTCGGGACAGGTTGATTTAACGACGCAGCCTCAGAATGTATAAACAATTATAATATATTTCCACGACTGTATAAGGGATTTGCTGAATTCCAAATGGTGGGAGAGACGTCTTTATTTTGAAATTGAAATCGGAAGGTTACAAATTATTGGAGTAGAATTGATTCGGTTTTACTGTGTTGGGTTGTGAAACTGCTTATTTTCTCATCTAACTGGCACACTTCGATTACTGTCTAAGCTATAGTAAATTTATCAGAGTACCGTACCTTAAAAGTAAAAAAGGAACCCTTATAGGATCACTTTGTTGTCCGTCCGTCTGTCTGTCTCGGTCTGTCAACAATGTTTATCTCAAGTACGCGTAGAGTTGTCAAATTGAAATTAATATGAAATACCCGGATCTATAGTCTCTTTCGGCTGTAAAATAATCAAACCTGTAAGTCAATATGAAGAAAGATATGACCGTTTACGTCGCAAATTTTCGCATATTTTGCGATTTCACAAGGGAATCAAAACCTACTTCCCGTTGACCTAGAATCATGAAATTTGGCAAAGAGCAGTGTCTCACACCACAAGTAAAGGAAACAATCTGAAAACAGTAAATATGTGGTATAATTTTTTTATATATTCCTGTTTCGCGCTGTTTTGAGTCACCGACGAATAATGACCTCATTTGATGTTCGCCTTCTTTTAACCTCACCTACAAGTGTGTACGGAGCCCTCGGTGCGTGAGTCCAACTCGCACTTGGCCGGTTTGATCGTTTATTTAAAAAAAATGCTGCTCATTATCGTTAAAGCTTAAAATAGGCTTGTAAATAATAATAACCCAATACCAATTCAATTATACTTTCATTAAAAAAATCCAATCTCTAAAACTGTGAGGTTCTTCGATTCACTACAACAGAGAAGTGTTATTGGGTTGCACTCTTCTGTAAGGTTCAGTCTCCAGTGAGGTGACTATCAATTTTCACTTATGGTCCTACTACTCTTTCAAGCTCGTAAAATCGTGGTTTAAGTAACCATTGAACTTAATTTGAGAGAAACTCTTTAGGTACTGACCGTGGTTTTAATACCGACCACATAAAGTTACAAGCGATCACTTCAACCACACGGCCACTACAGCTTGAATTTTTTTATATGATGAAACATCAGTTTCTTGCCGGTTCTTCTCAGGTGGTTTTTCCAACCCGGTGGTAGACGTTCATATGTGCCTTATTAGGGCCTGAACTGAATAAACGATTTTTATTTTATGTTTATTTGTAACACCTCCACGACTTACCAACTTGCCCAACCTTTTACCCAGAGAAACAAAATTATAATCAAGCGGCGCGGAACCCATACCGTGGGCAAAAGAAAATTTTCTATATGGCGATTATTTCCCTTATTTTCCACGGATGAAATCCCTGCCATCATACTAGTTGAATAAAAAATAGGTTACTATATAAAAGAACGTCAAAACACGATGGTTTTGAATTGTAAATGCAATATGTGGTGTCTCGTTAGCATTGAGAAAAACTAAAGCAGCGTCGCATCGCAGCGATGGCTTGAATATTGTGTTCTGTATCGTATTGAAGTGATTGCGTAACGCACATACATCCACACTTACGTAGTTTATTATATTATATTAAAAGTTTTGTTGTTGTGAATGAGTTATCCATCTTATCTTAGCGATAGCGTAGCCCTTTAAAAATACAATGGAATTCTCAAGTACCCTCACTCAAAATGTAACCAATATATTGGCATTGAAGAGATAATTGAATAGTTATGTTAGCCTATTTACTTTAATAACAAAACATAAAATGTTGACGTGTAGGGCTGCCAACCAAAATTTACTCTCCCGTGCTTAAGGGAATTTCTACTAATTCCCCTAATTTCCTGATATTTAATATTGTTCTTTAAAAGTACTTAATGTTTTTTTTATAGATTTTGTTTTTTTTAGATGGGAACAGAAGTCTAGGTAGACCTAAGAAGAGATAGATGAACTGTGTGAAAGAGGACATGGCCAAAAAGGAAGTGAATACAGAGATGACGGCTGATAGAGAAGGATGGAAGAGAAATACATATTGCGCCGACCACAAATAATATGAGATAAGAACAGGAGAATGATGATGGGTTACAATTAGATACATTTTCAACTACTTATTTTCTTTCTTTTTTACTTTTTCCATGGTGGATTGCAATGATTATTCTTAAAATTAATTATCCGTAGCCGTCGGTCATTGTCATTGTCAAAGGACATCATCCATTTTGGTCCAAATCTGAAAGTGGCGGCCAACGCATTATTTTGTATATTCTGTTAGAGTTTGCCCGTGTGAACATTTTTTACTATGGCACCAAACCTGTAGGACCATTTTAGTTTATTTGTGTTCGAAAATCTAAATATTCATACATTTTGTTGACACAAAGATCGTGGTGTGACTAATCACTGCACTTAAGTTGCAAACCTCATAGTCACAGACCGGAGGGATTCGAACTTGCGTCGCTAGAATAGCAGGCAACGGTCCACAAGGCCACTACGGCTCTAATGGTAGCTTAGGTAAAATAAACTAGCGACTACTAAAAGCACTGGAAAATTTCGCTAGCAAAGTGCATCAAATGTAAGCAGGGGTGGGGTTCCTACTGTGTGTACTTGATCCGTTTTAACGTGACCATATTTTTTCGTAAGAGCGGGACACTAGCGGCTTGTTTATAAAAACTTGGCTTTTTACAAGCTTTAATTAGAAAAGGGTTCTTCAAGAATATTATATTATATTGATAGTCACTTGTAGGGTCGGCAACGCGCGAGTGATACCCCTGTTGCAAGCGTCCATAGGCTACGGTGACCGCTTACTATCAGGTGAGCCGTATACTTGTTTGCCACCTTAGAGGTATAAAAAAAGAAAATTAAGAACAGTTACTAATGGTGCTCATTCTTTTGTACAAAATCATTAAACTTAACTATTCTGACAGGACTTAAAGTATCGCCATCCTTATTTAACCCTGCACAGTAGAAAGGGATAGCAAGACTTTTAGTCCTGTCAAAATTATTTAGTTTAGTGATTTTGTGCAACAGAATCGACACCAATAGGTAGGTTGTATCAGTTGAGTTACAGAGCGTTCACACGACTTCTAAAGCCAGCAGAGTCTGGCGCTTCCGTAACTCCTTGCGAGGCAAAAAAACAATAAGTGGATGCTTAATTTAATAAAGCCGTTGGTCCTTTTGCGAAAACTGGACCTTGTGCTAAAGAAAGAGTAATATTCCTTTTTCTTATGCCTTTTGACCTCGCTAGGGACAGCGGGCCAGACAGTTTAAAAACAGGATAGTCTCACCTAAAGTGGTACGTATGGTCACATTAGTTACGGGAAGTAACAGAGGTTTTCAAACGAATTATATATTTCTAACTCAAATTGCCAAAGTAACTACTCAACTATGGAAAAGTAAACAGTACTCGTTACTGGCGGGCATGTATGAAGAGATTTATAAATGTTGAAGAAATAATAGAGGTGTAGCATATCTTCACTTAGTCCCTCACGGGGTAGGCAGAGAGTCAGAGCGTCATTTCACACTTGCACACCTCTTTTGCTTCTTTTACATTTATCAATCTCTTTATCAATACTCTTCGGGGTTCTAGAAAGTTCCAATACGTTGGCCTTCTCCTTTTTTATACCACTAACGTGGCACACAAGCATACGGCCCGCCTGATGGTAAGCAGTCACTGTAGCCTATGGACGCTAGCAACACCAGGGGTATCACTCGCGCGTTGCCGACACTTAATTCCATTAATTAAAGGTTATCAAAAGTTCTTGGTAGGTCAGCATCATGCATAAGCCATGTAAAATTATACCTAGATATGTAAAAACGTACCAAAGTAATTAGGTACAGCATTAGTGATTAAATAGACGCTAATTCTGATCCCGCCGAAAATAATCCACTTTCCATATTTAATTATCAAATATGACCTGAGCTCTACATATAGAACGGGGATGTGGTCGATAGAACGAATTTTCATTATCGATAAAAATATGAATTCCTCTATCGATAAAAAACTACTATTATTATAAATGCTAAAGTTTGTAAGTATGGATTTATGGATGAATGGATGGATGTTCACTGTGCTCGCAGCATTACTATTAGCCCAGCGTATCCTCGTGGAGCACTGGCAACCTTACTTACCTCAGAAACACAACTCTGTGTAAGATAATCACTACGTAATATATAACAAAGTTACTTCCCACGCATGCTTAGCTTTAAAACTACGCAACTGATTTTGATACGGTTTTTTTATAGATAGAGTTATTAAATTTAAGGGTTTTATATATAAGTCATTCAGTTTTTGTGGAACCTTGCAAAGGTAGCGCGGGTCGCTAGTTTTAATATATAAATCAACATGACGTATGAATCCTTATGTAATTTTAAACTATGATATCGGCAAGTTATTTGTCTAGCTTTCCTGTATCGTCACTAACAAACGGATCGATATTCAAAGCTCGTCTGTTACCTAGGGTTACAGACGCGGCGGCAGCCATGTAATAGGCACCTATACAGTGACACCTGTCGCGGTCGCGAGGCTGTTGCTGTCTAATAATATTGTACCAAAAGGCAGTGTCTGAACTTTGAGTCAAACAATTTAAATCAAATTTCATGAAGTTTACTATGTACTTAATTTCTTTAATATTGATTCAATAGCTTTTTATATATTACCAGAAAATAATTACAAAATAAAACGTAGTGGTGAAAAGTCAATTAGTACATAATTAAAGAAATAGTTACCTAACATATAGTGTCCCATTTTATAAAACTAAAAAAAAACTTGTTAATGCACAGGTGAATTTTGCTTAAGACAGTCGACCAATCGGAGCTGTGCATTTTTTTTATACCACTATCGTGTCAAACAAGCAGACGGCAAGCCTAGTGGTAAGCGGTTACGATAGCCTATGGACGCTTGCAACGCCAGGGATATATGCGCGTTGCCGACCTTAACATTTTGTAGTGTTTTGGCATGGTTTTAGCTCCGGACACTTTTGAGCGCAGACATGAAGTTCATGTATTAGGTCAGCACTTGCAATTATAATTTCAAGCTATCGCTCTTGTAATTAATATTGTCGTAATAGAAGCTTCCAGACCTTCATTCGGTCCGTATTAATGCCACCTGTCAAAATTTCATACGAATTTCATTTCTCGTATTGCGTACAGCAAAACTGCTCCAAGTTTGTTTAATAAATCCACGAATTAAATTCTAAGCGAGCAATCCACGTGAAATATTGCTAAGCTTTACGTCCTACCATGATTTTGTGAAATATTGAAGGGAAATCTACGTACAATTTTCAATTTCGTGTACTCTAAAAGCTCATATTTGAAGAGAGTTTACAAACTAAGCAAACAGCTTAATACAAAATACAGCTAATATTTTTTGGATATTCCATGTAAGTATTATTTAAAATGTGGAGAGTCCCGAAATTTTATTTGAAGCCTAATTATTAATTTTACAATGTAATTAAACTTTATTATATTAATATAGCTTTTAACAAACATTGTAGCAGTATTCTGAATATTTTCGACGAGACCGCTGGTCTAGTGGTAAGTATACCTGACTGCTACGCTGGGGTCGCGGGTTCGATTCCCGCCGGAGCAAAAAAATATGTGACAATTATGTTTGCCAATATGTTTAAAAAAAAAGTATATAAGTATTATATCAGCTGCTGGTTCCCATAGTACAAGCTTTGCTTAGTTTGGGGCCAGTTGGTGTTGTGTGATAATGTCCGAGCATTATTATATTAGGTCCTTACATATGAAATTGGCGTTTTGTATGGGAGGAACAAAAAGTCGAATATTTTTTAATATAATATATTTAATTAATCAAAGTATGAACCATTATTTTCTATGCACTTTTGCCATCTCATAGGTAGTTCATTGATCCCTTTACTAAAAAAACCAGTCGGACGGGAATCAATAAAATCTTTGAAGGCGATTTGGACTGCCCCATCGGAGTTGAATTTTTTCCCTTGCAAGAAGTTATCCAAATTTCGAAAAAAATGGTAATCTGTTGGAGCAAGGTCCGGGGAGTACGGAGGATGTCTTAGACTTTCCAATTGAAGCTCTTCTAATTTAGTAGCCGTCTGTAGCGCAGTGTGTGGTCTAGCGTTGTCGTGAAGCAGCAGTGGCGTGGAGCGATTGACCAGCCTAGGTTGTTTAGCCGCTAGCTTTTCCATCATGGTTTGCAATTCCTGACAATAGACATCAGCCGTAATAGTCTGGCCAGATTTGAAAAAACTGTAATGAACAATACCGGCACTAGTCCACCAAACGCTTACAAGTAACTTTTTTGGGGTTAATTTTCGCTTGGGGCAGGATTTGGCTGGCTGGCCAGGATCTAACCATTGCGCTGAGCGCTTCCGATTATCGTAAAGAACCCATTTTTCATCACAGGTAATGATTCGGTTTAAAATACCTTCATTATTGTGCCGGTTTAGTAATGTAACGCAGCAGTCGACGCGCGTTTGCCGGTTTGTTTCAGTCAATTCGTGAGGTCCCACCTTTCAAGCTTTTTAATCTTCCCAATTTGCTTCAAGTGAATTAAAACAGTTTTATCACTAACATTGCAGCCTGCAGCTAACTCGGACGTGGTTTGCGATGGATCCGCTTCCACAATAGCCTTCAACTCTTCATTATCAACTTGAGTCTCAGGCCGTCCACGGGGCTTGTTCTGCAGGTCGAAATTTCCAGAACGAAAACGTTGGAACCAAAAACGAACTGTGTTTTCTTTTGCAACACGACCGCCATACACATCATTCACCCTTCGAGTTGTTTCCGCAGCACTAGTGCCACGGCGGAACTCGTACTCGTAAATAATGCGATATTTAAGGTTTTCCATTTTGTAAAATGAGTGACGCAAACAGAAAAAAACAGAAGAAAAAAAACAAATGAATGACGATCATCGAAGCACAAATACATGAGTCTATAGCTGTACAAATTTGAATTTGGAATTCCTTACCAAAGAGGAGAAATTCGTGATTAAAGTGGCCAGTACGAAAAACGCCAATTTCATATGTAAGGACCTAATATTATTATTTCATATTACATATTTGTCAGTTTAAGTTAATTTGATAACACTCCTGAATTTGTTTGTGACATTAAAGCTTTATTCGGTAAAAAAAAACATTTTACACGTAGTACAATCTAAAACTAAAAGAAAAAAAAAATAAGCTAATATAAAAAATTAAAATAAATAAATCGCTGTCACGCGGGAGGGTGCCAAGAAGGCTGGCAGCATTGCCCCGCTGTATTTGATAATGTTATACTATTACCTTTTTTTTGTTATTAATTACATGATAATGGGATATTTTTAAGCATATACCTAAGTACACAAACACCATGTATTTACCACCGGGGAGGACATATGAGGTAGGTAGACTAAAAACTTTTAATCATACAAGACAATAACATTTTGAACGTATTTTTTCAAGAGCTTAATTTAATCTGTTTAATCTGAATATATAAAAAAACACATAACCCTCTTTTTTGCTTCGCCGTAGACGGGTAAAAATAGAAGAAGCTGAGTGACTGACTGACTGACTTATCAACGCATAGAAACGGCTAGGGTTAGAGACTTGTCATTTTGTCAGTAGGTACCTTTTATGACGTAGACATGCACTAAGTAATATTTTTTGGAAATTCCACCCCTAAGGGGCTAAAATAGGGGATGAAAGTTTATTCGAAATTCCGTCATTTTTGGAGTTAAACGCATAAAATTAGGTACTTATATTATAAGCCGCGGGCAAAAGCTAGTATCCAAATAAAAACCGAGAGCAGAACACAAAGCAAACGACCTAGGATATTATTGGAACCCATTTAGCTGTTCTCACAGTTAACCGGCAATGTAGGGCTAGTTATAGCCTTGTTCTAGTAGTAGTTTGTTATAGTAGTAAATGAAGAGTGAAATGGCACTCTATACTCTGCATCCTGTGAGGAGTTGGCGTGATGATAAATATAGGTATTAAAAAAGTATTGCGTAAGTATTTTAAGAAAGACTAGTGACTAACAAGTCTAACAACACTCCCTTTTTTTTATGCGGCATATTAAAATCACTATGTGAATGTGCGAGTGAAACAGATCCATTGCAATTTGTTTAATTTTCAGTTCCGTTTCGTTTTCTATCTCCCTCCTACGCCACAATCGATTTAGACAATCGCGAAAACAACAGAATGCGTATTCCACAGTTTTTTGAGCATCACATAACAGGCTACCTTAATGAGTTATAGACGAGAAGGCATAAATGATTTCTACAATTCGTTTTCCTTGTACTAGCAGTGTTTATTTACTGACAACGGCAAACCAATCGCAAATGCGTTCTTAAATTGTTGCAGAGTCACTCCTTTGCTTTCTCACGTGTCCAAGAATACGTAGAAGTGACATAAAATGTATTGTCCGAGTATTTTTTTCTTTTATACCACTAAGGTGGCACACAAGCATACGGCCCACCTGATGGTAAGCAGTCACCGTAGCCTATAGCCGCTAGCAATACCAGGGGTATCACTAACGAGTTGCCAACCCTGTTTTTGATGAGGATTCACTAAGTTTCCTGCAATAATACTTGAATATTGATATCAAAAAAATCAAAATCATTTATTCAGCTTAGGCCCTAATAAGGCACTTGTGAAGGTCCAAATTACGATCGGTTCGGAAATAAAAAGCCACCTGAGAAGATAGGACTTGTTATGCAATAATAAATCGTTTTGCCACCTCTAACCGTAGCAACATCTACAATCCCAAAATAGGCCGCTGAGAGCAGCTCAAATCAATACAATAGCAATTATTGTAGCGAGCGACGCAACTGATCGATATAGATCGATAGCTCGATATCGATACAAATGACAGCTACACAGCCTTATTGTCCGCTACATCGCCGTAGATAAAGTTACTAATCACCGATGAGAGGCTCGTTGTTTTGTTCTTAATTTGAAAGCCATTGGCATTGGGTTAGAAGCAACGGCTTGACATCTGACGGACCCAGGTTCAAATTCCGGCCTGTACCAAGTTTTTCTTAGCTTAAGAACAGTGATTAATCAAACCGGGAGGTAGGGCGAATTGGGATCTCCCGTAAGTTTTCCTATTTAAATTGGAGCCGCCCGGAATAATTATAGTATTTAATATTTCTTTACTAACTACCTTTTTTGTTTTGTTGAAGGGGCGAGTCTTTATATGATCAAACGTTATTTTTTCTTATTCCACTAAGTTGGCACCCAAGCTTACGGCCTAGTAAAAAGTCCCCGTAGGCTAAAGACGCCAGCAATACCAGGGATATCACTGCCGCGCTGCTAACCCTAATGTTGTCGAGAACTCACTGTGCTAGCATTACTACTAGCGCAGCGTATCCCCGTGGTGCCTTGGCCACAACACTACATTAAAGTTGACGTATAACTGTCACTGAATCACTTCAATGCATTCGTTTTTTAATCTCTTGTATTTAGTAATTCAGTCGCTAAAGGGCCACGTTTCACACAGACTACAGAAACTATTCAAAATTATGGCCGGGATAAGGGACAAAGCTGTCAAAAAGTAAGGCCCAGCCATTCTTAACTTTTGCACGTGACGAGTTCGGGATTTCAAAGGCCAGCTTGTCTCTAAAGTTTAAAACAAGCAATCAAGAAACGCATAGCTTTTTGAATGTATGTCTTTGTAAAATACGCCAAACCTCCATAAATCGTACAAAGAGCGGATTCTTAACAAAACAAAGTACTTATTGTAAAATCTCTCAGTATCTTTTAATTTTAAATAGGTGTCATGTTTTATACACTTACCGATTTCATAAAAGATTAGTTTATATTTCATTGCGTCCACAAAAAATATGACTGACATTAATATTGTACTTTGAATTATCGATAAGCATCTATCGATGTGTCCCATCACTATTAGGAGATTAGAAATGGCGTTGATAAGTTTTGATCTCGCATTGTTTAGTTTTTTTGGGTTCTTGATGTTTCATTACAAGTGTTTGATTGTAATATAGCGGCTGGTTCTCTGTACATATACTGAGTTGCTATGTACTAAAGTACAGTACAGTACACTGTAAATATTGGATTGCAGTGCAATGTAATATAAGAAGAAAATTTTTTGGTCTTTACACACAACGCCCCAAATATAGGCTAAGCTTGTACCATGGGAACCAGTAGCTGATATAATACTAAAATACTTTTTTTATATACCAAACACCCAGGCGCAAGTCAAACATATTTGTCACACAGTTGCCCCGGCGGGAATCGAACGCGTGGCTTCTAGCGTAGCAGTCAGGTGTACTAACCACTAGACCAGCGGTCTCATCAAATGCTTGGTAAACTTTTAAATCTAGGTGACGAGACGAACAAATCGTTCGCCTGGTAGTAAGCGTCACCCGTGCAACAGATCCAGTTCCAACCAGAAGCTTTTGTAGTGAAGTCCCGCGTGGCTGCACTGCGCTCGTCACCTCGACACCTTAGTTCATAAATCTTCTTTGCCTAGTACTGTCGCTAGCTACAATAATTGTTACTTGTACGATGACTGCTTACCACCAGGTAGGCAGTACGCTTTAGATATCTCCTGACCCAAGCATTTAAACATCGAAAATATTATGCATAGTGCATGACTTTTCAACTGACAAAATCTCACTCACAAGCGCAACTTTAGAACGCCAGTAGGCTAAGCTTGAACGAAAATATCCCGGATACAGTATGAAATATTGTAGTTTAAACTAATTACTGGAGAAGTACAATGGTTAACAAATAAACGATAGAAGTGCCCCGCTGTGCAAATACTGTGGGCGTCAGTAGGGTAAGGGCGACAGTTATTGTATATTTTACCTTCACAATGATTCCAATTCTGTTGTACGAAAAAAATAAACTAAACTTATTTGACAGGACTAAAAAGTCTTGCTATCCCTATCCCATGTGCGTGGTTAAATAAGAATGGCAATATTTTCAGTTTCAAATATGTTAAGTTTAGTTTAGTGATTTTGTAGAACAGAATCGACACAATTGTATTTTTAAAGACAGTTATTTATAAGGTTGAGTATGTCAAAAGCACTCGTTTGACTCGATTGATTTTTCAAAGAATTACATAGAATAGAATTAGACTTAATACGAAAAAATACTTTTAAAAAGTTAGTTAGAAACTTGTAATAGAGGTCGGGCGAAATGGGATCTCCCGTCATCCCATGGCTTTTCCCATAAAAATATGAACCGCCCGGCTGGGGACTGTACCTCCACCTTGCAGAAGACCGCAGTCAATTAACACTACATTTATTTTTTTGTCGTGTTATTCAGAGTGTTCTCTTGCTGCAGTAAATAAGGTTGCCAATCCTCCACGAGGATACGCTGCGCTAGTAGTAGCACAGTGAGTCCCCATCAACAACAGGATTGGCAACGCGTTAGTGATACCCCTGGTATTGCTAACGGCTATTGGATTCGGTGACTGCTTACTACTGCCACCTTAGAGTTATAAAACAAATTGGAAACAACTTAGAAATACGCTAGTACTACAAATTGGTAAAGCAAAGTCATACAGTCAAGTATGGCAGGGTACTTTATAATGATGCTAATCAACTTTTATGCTCTCGCGTCGTGTGTTGTTTATTTTGTTAGGCTTCAACATTTTCTCTTTAAGAAAAGCAAACATTATTAGTTGTAATGATGCTAGCTTCTACTGGTAAGTGTTTTTTATTATTAAAAATACACTTGTTACATCTTTACGATTATGTTTCTCTCATATACTCATATTACACAATATTAGCTATTATAGCTTGCTTCCATAGGCTAGGGTAATCGCTTACTATTAGGCAGGCCGAATGTTAGTTTGCCAACTTGGTGGTATTAAAAATATCTTCAACTTCTAGTCAATTTGTTGTACGCAGAGAGTAAACAGCACTATTTCAATCTTAACTTGCAAAGTGCACACCTCTTTTGCTTCTCATACATTTTTCTCCCTGGTTCATGACGCTCCTTACTTATAACCAATATTAATATATCTAGAATGACTGAAGTAACTTACATACATACATTTTTGACACTAATAATACACTAAAAATCAATCAAATAGCCGACAACTGTACCCTTTACCCTACATCCACGTTTTTTTGTGATAGATAATAGAGTCATAGTGAGTCATTCGATGATTCTGTGTTCTTTTGAAGTTGATGATTTTGTATGAAATAATAATATCTATTCATTGCTTTGTGCGGCGCGAGAGCCGCAAGTAATGGGTCTCTGAATTAAAAGGCTGTACCAAATGAATTGATCGTACTATGATAAAAACTTTTAGCGCTAGAATATTTTGTGGCATTCCTATGTAAGATTATCAGCTACATAATATGAACTATTTCACTTGTATGGGTTGTTGTACTTGTTGTATATTCGTCAAAACAAAAAGTATGTGTAAATTCGTCACAATTCTAGTTTATGTAGTAAATTATACTCTGACCCGGCAAACGTTGCTTTTCCGTATATTTTTTTATTATTTCTATTTTTATTTAGTTTTAAAAATTAAAAAAAATAATGGGTTCGACCACCCTTATCACTTAGGGGTATGATAAATAGTTTACGTTCTTTTGTTTGACCTTGGCTTTCCTCTTCCACTCACATTCGCATTGTATATTTATCCTTTTTGTTAGTCTTTCATCAGGAGTCGGCAGCGCGAATAAATTTCCCTAAAGCACAGAATCTCTTCAATTAGACGCAGAGGATTGCATCCAAGTAACGTTTATTTTCCGTAATCTATGTGTGAACGATTATAAGTGATTGAATATCAAATATCCATTTTTTTATACCGCTTAGGTGGCATACAAGCATACGGCCCACCTGATGGTAAGCAGTCACCGTAGCCTATAGCCGCTAGCCTAGCAAATACCAGGGGTATCACTAACGGGTTGCCAACCATGTTGTTGATGAGGACTCACTGTGCTAGCAACATTAATACTAGCCCAGCGTATACTCGTGGAGCACTGGCAACCTTACTGAGAGCAGAAACACAACACTACATCAAGTAGTGTTATTTGACTGTGGTCTTATGTAAGGTGGAGGTAAAGTCCCCAGTCGGGCGGCTCAAAAAAGGATTAGAAACGCGTAAATTATACCTTACTAGCTTCTGCACGCGACTTCGTCCGCGTTGAGCTTAGAATCCCAGAGGAATTTAAAATTTCCCAGGATCGCAAATCCTGTGCGTTAATCCAGGTTATAAACTACTAGCGGCTCGACCCGGCTTCGCACGGGTAGATATTGATATCAAATATTTTGTCTACCCGTGCAAAGCCGGGGCGGTTAGCTAGCCTATGTTACTCAGTGATAGTGTAGCTTTCTAACGGTGAAAGATTTTTTGAAATCGGTTCCGTAGTTTCGGAGCCTATAGACATTTATCAAATATTTTGTCTACCCGAGCGAAGCCGGGGCGGGCAGCTAGTATAATATATAGCCTATGTTACTCAGTGATGATGTAGCTTTCTAATGAAAATGGTCCAGTACTTTTTGAGTTTATTCGTTACATACAAACATACAAATCTTTCCTCTTTATAATACTAGTGTAGATACGTGTGCCAAATTTCATACAAATCTGTTGAGCTGTTTTAAGTGATTGAATATCAAAGATCCATCCTTACAAACACATTTATAATATCAGTGGATTGTATTTATAAGCTAAGGTAATTGCTTGTCGAATAATAACCTGTTGTTAACATCGGCGAAGGTGAAGTGAACATAATTTCTTCAAGATTAAACCCTCTTTTATACACGCTCTTTAATATAAAAAAGAGAAAAATGATCTGTCATCGCTGATTACAAAATAGCAACACAGGACCATAAAAACAAGGCACAAAGATCAGATAGCCCCTTGTAGATAGAGATGTCAGTTAAGCGAAGACTGGCCACATAAGTTATGCTAATGTTTAATATATTTCACACTAATAGATCCATTGGGTGATTATACGCATAGAACTTGTTCGGAACTGTTTCCACTTGAGCACACGGTACGAGAATTGACGTGCGTATTAATCCACAAACAATTTATATCTACATTAATATTATAAAGAGAAAAGATCCGGTTGTTTGTATTGAATAGGCTCCGAAAGTACTGGACCGAATTGAAAAAATATTTTACTATTAAAACCGATATTATCCCTGATGAATACTGTACTACTTTTTAACGCGGGAAAGTGCTTCATTCCTACGGGAAAACGGATAATAATACTCTATTGCTGCGCGGGCGAAATCGCGAGGAAAAAGCTAGTATCTATATACATAAAAGTGAATCTCTATTTCCCTTGATCACGGCATCACGCGTTAGTGGTGGGCCGATTTGGCTTAACCCTTTTTTTTATTGTTATTTTCAGGAGAAGATTCTTGTGAAAAGAAAAAAACCGGAAAGTTTTAAATTTCGGTTTTAAAAACTAAAGACCTTTTTTTCTATAGTGTATTTGACATATGAATTCACTTAGACAGAACAACGTCATAATATTGTGAAATTGGTATAGCCATTCACGCGTGATGCCGTGACCAAGTGAAATAGCACTTAATTTTTATATATTTAAGATTCAAATAATATTTTCAAAGTACAATGGACACTCACCCTCCACAGCGGCACCACCATGTAATTTTTCCCCTGTCACTATTGCTTACAACCATGGCATTATTTTCAACCAACTAAATAGCTGTTCCTTAATATCTGTTTTTTTAAGATGGCAATGAGGTATCGTGTCACAGCTGCACAGATATCGATTGATCTACGAAGTTAAGCTACGTTCGGTGACCACCCGTTCAGGACCGTGACCGTACCATCCCCAAATTGGAAAACAGCATGACGTACGGACAAAAATATTATTATCATCGCTTTGTGGTATTGAAAAGAAATACCTAGAGCTACATCAAAAGAGGTTTTTGATAGTTTGACGTTTGCCGGAAATGCGGGTCCGCCATCTTTGCCATAGTATAAAGAAGAGGGAGTAGGCTATCTCCGGCCCAATTCGCGATATAATTGCCTACTGTCTTAGGGTTGTCACTTTTAGCTAAATATTAGGCGCGGCTGTTCGCGCTTCGCTAGCAACCGCATGAACAGCGGCAACGTCAAGTCGCGGTCCCGACTCGCCATGTCGCCGCTAGATGGTATTTGATTTACTATTAGTCAATTAGGTACTCGTACATACTTATTTTGAATTACGATTTTCTGTAAGTAGGTAGGTACTTAGTTACTATACCTACAATACAGAGAAATCGGCATAACTAAACGTAAACAAAGAAATAGCGGCAAACCAATTGCCAGATCAAAAGTACCTAATACATTCTAGTAGGAAATTAGGCCTACCTACCTACTTCCTGTGTGATAGAAAACTAATACAAACAAAAAATATCTAAGTACGTAGGTATCTCATCATCAAGTAAAATTATATTATGCTAGAATAAGTGACTAACTTACCTTTCCTGTTCAATAGGTAATCTGAACAGAGACAGGTCTGGAATCGATGAATTATTAAGACACCCAAACACACAGCAATACGTTCTTCTGCGATTATCAGACATTTTGATGATGATATTGATGAATAAATCATTTAGCGGTGCCGAAAAGCCGTGATGCGCGCGCGAACCTTGTGCAGTGTTAGCCCCGACTGGCGCACTGAGAAACGGGTCGAGATTTTGTTAAAGTGTGCGTGCGTCGACACATAGATACAATAGCGCACACATACAAGCCGCGCGCGGTGCGTTTGTATGAAGATAACCTACTTCCCCTCTCTTTATACTATGTCTTTGCTTCGCGCGACCGGAAGTAGCCATTTCGAGGTGTCAGCGATTGATTGTAGAGTTTTGTAAATTTAGACTGGTATGCAGTATTATGATGATTTTCGATATACTATTTTAAAGTCGGTACCTCCACCTTACAGAAGACCGCAGTCAGTCGATACTTTGATGTAGTAGTATGTTCTGCGGCAATTAAGGTTCCCAGTGCTCCACGAGAATGCGCTGCGCTAGTAATGCTGCTAGCACAGAGAGTGCTCATCAACAACAGAGATTGCAACGGGTTAGTGACACCCCTGGTATTGCTAGCGGCTTTAACTACGTCCCATCAAGTGCCAGGCTACGGTAACTGTTTACCATCAAGTGGGCCGTACGCTTATGTGCCACCTAAGTGGTATAAAATAAACTTCTTTAACGTATTAATTTTGCAATATATCTATCCTGTTTGCCCATATTTGCACTGCAATTCTTGGCGTATCGAAGTCTATGGCCCACGCTAGACATGTCCATCGGAAACGGGAGTGGCAATGCTTTCACAATATTGCCCGATGTTTGATGCCCGTTCGTTTTAAAACTGAATAAAAAAATCCGTAGTTCGCGTCGCGTCCATGTCTGACGGACCAACTGTCGGTAGGAAGAACTGAAAACCTCTTTCGCTTAGTAAATAGGCAGTCAGAGGCACTCGAACAAGTAACCGCATAAGAATTAGACGCTTACAAAGAAAACTAATCAATTTATCTGATCCGAAAGCAAATATGTACTCTTCTTTTTGGAGATTACTAGGTATTCAAATTATCTCGTGAGAAGTGATATTATGCTAATACGAATGAGTGGATGTGTTTTTGGTATTCAAACTAGCAAAAAAAAGTGAAAGAATTTAATATCCTTGCTTATGTGATAACTTTTTGTGACTTAATTTTGTTGTCATGTAAGAGATTAATTTCAATGCAAATTATGTATTTTATTTGAAAAGAGTAATTCCTGAGTTTCTTACTTCTTCTCAGCAAAAAACGACTTTCCGAATCCGGTGGTAGATTCCGACGATTTGAAAGTACTTGTAAAGTCTAGTCAAATAAAGATGATTATGAGTTTTTTTTTAGTTTAATGTCAATTTGCACTCACTATCTGCATGCCATGACTTGGAGTGCTTGGAGTCAAACAGATTACTTTTAATCCCCGAAAATTAATTGACAAACGATTTTTTACAATCGCAATATAACAAGTGCGAAGTCGCGGTCAATAAAATGCAGTAAGTAAAAACATCGTCTGAGATCGAATAAAAAGGGTGGTCACTTTTTTTAACATGTAGTGCGTGGGCTAGACGTAGTTGCGTTGTATACGTTGTAGGTGTGTGTGTAATCCTACTAATATTATAAACGCGAAAGTTTGTGAGTATAGATGGATGTAACGCTATCACGCAAAAACTACTCATCGGATTTGGATGATATTTGGAACACAGATAATTTATAACCTGGATTAACACATAGGATACTTTTATCCCGGGAAAATTTTAGTTTCCTCTGAAATGCCAAGCTCAACGCGAGCAGAAGCTAGTTATGTATGTGTGTATGTACGTACACAAAGTACACTTCAAGGCGCAGTTTAAACGGCGTCACTTTGTAGTTTGAAATTTCCATCTACTTGTTTTTTTTAATTTGAGACCATATTATAGTATTTCATGGTGAAAGTACTTTCTTAAAAGAACGGGTACAAAAAGCTTAACAGCTATTAAACTCATCAGCGCAGATAAAAAGTTAGACAAAAGTCCGTATCATCGATTAAAACACAATGATCGTAAAACAACAGTACCAAGCGAAAGCTCTGTCCGAACCACTGCAGCTTTGACTATGCATACTTGGGAATTGGACGGCATTATTATCAAAAGCCTTAGCAAGAACACATTTTTTTGTATACCACTATGATGGCACACAAACTTACGGCCCACCTGATGGTAAGCAGTCACCGTAGCCTATAGCCGCTAGCAATACCAGGGATATTACTAACGGGTTGCCAAGC
Source organism: Falcaria lacertinaria (assembly GCA_951449985.1). NCBI lineage: Eukaryota > Metazoa > Arthropoda > Insecta > Lepidoptera > Drepanidae > Falcaria > Falcaria lacertinaria. The sequence continues at coordinate 3,025,251 of OX602136.1, read as the reverse complement.
ATGTTTTTGATAGCACTGGCAACCTTATTTACCGCAGAAACAACACTACATCAAGTAGACTTATTTAGTCCCCAGTCGGGCGGGTCCAATTTAAATGGGAAAACCCACGGGCAATCCCAAATCGCCCTACCTCTCCTATGTCGACTACGACTACGTATTCGTATGGCTTTCGCCTATTTTTGTATAGGAAAATGAACAGATAGAAGAGATACAAGAGAGAACAAATAGAAAAAGTGATTCAAGAGGAAGGTTTTTATGTATAATTCATTTGGGTTTTGCATGTATATCTATACTAATATTATAAAGAGGAAAGATTTGTATTTTTGTGTGTTTGTATTGAATAGGCTCCGAAACTACTGGACCGATTTCAAAAATTCATTCACCGTTAGAAAGCTACATCATCACTGAGTAACATAGGCTATATATTATACTAGCTTCCCACCCCGGCTTCGCTCGGGTAGATAAAATATTTGATAAATGTCTATAGGCTCCGAAACTACTGGACCGATTTCAAAAATTCTTTCACCGTTAGAAAGCTACATCATCACTGAGTAACATAGGCTATATATTATACTAGCTTCCCACCCCGGCTTCGCTTGGGTAGACAAAATATTTGATAAATGTCTATAGGCTCCGAAACTACTGGACCGATTTCAAAAATTCTTTCACCGTTAGAAAGCTACACTATCACTGATTAACATAGGCTAGCTGCCCGCCCCGGCTTTGCACGGGTAGACAAAATATTTGATATAAATGTCTACCCGTGCGAAGCCGGGGCGGGCCGCTAGTAACTTATATAGCTAACGCTGGCCGTGCGAAGCCGGGCGGGTCGCTAGTTTTATATAATTTAAGTTCATGGTTCATTAATACATGCGTCCATTCTAAAGGTGTGAGCGATCACAACACGCAATCAGTCTCCCCATTCAGCCGCATAATGCCGTCCATCTCATCTCTTAGCACTCGTGCGCATTGTGCTATTGTAGCTTCGTATTGGTGTACTTAATATGCTTTCTTCTCAGCTATTCACTGTAAGACGAAAAGTGATACATACATTGAGACGAGACCGCTGGCCTAGTGGTTAGTATACCTGACTGCTGCGCTAGAGGTCGCGGGTTCGTTTCCCGCCGGGGCAAACATTTATGTGACAAAGATGTTTGCCTTGCATCTGCGTGTTTGGTATGTATTATAAGTATGTATTTACAAAAAAAACGTATACAAGTATTGTATCAGCTACTGGTTCCCAAAGTACAAGTTTTGCTTAGTTTGGGGCCAGATGGCGCTGTGTTATAATGTCCAAGCATTATTATATTTTTAATATTTTTATTCCATTGAATTTTAGGCAAAATAACAAGGCTAAATTTCTATATTACTAGCGACCCGACCCGGTTCGCACGGCCAGCGTTAGCCATATGTTAAATACCTACAAAACACAAATAAATTTTACATAAAACCCTTCCTCTTGAATTCTATCTATTTAAAAAACCGCATCGTAATCTGTTCCGTAGTTTTGAAGATCTAAGCTCTATAAAGATAAGATCTATAAATCTAAATAGGGAAATGCAATCTCTTGCAGTACGAATTCAGTAGGTAACTTTTTACCAGACTATCTCAAAGAGACACGCTCGGCCTAAAAAGTATGATAGATTTTAACATAATGTACATAAGATGATATAATTTATGTATGATTATGTATGTAAATTTTATGAGCTGTTGTTAGATCGAAAATGAATATGATTTGTTCAGTTTAGGTTGCGATAAAACACACAAAATCATCACGCCGAGTCCCTCTCGGGATAGGCACTTAGAGAAAAAAGAGAGAAGAGAGAAAAGAGCGCCATTTCACTCTTTTCTAACACACCTCCTCTGCTTCTTCTACATTCATCAATATCTTCATACATGTCCCCCCTGGTTCCGAGTACGAGATACATTTCAATATGACAAATAAAATTTCATTACACTTCAAAACTAAATCGAATATTGAACAGCCATCTTTACCCGACATGTATCGAACCTTTGACCCTTCTCATGCCCAAACTAATGAACCATCCTATTGTACTGAAATTATCATCCTAAGAGTGCGGACAACATTATCTCTCTATCTCTTTCAATCAATACACATCAATTTTACACTGTATAAAAGCATTAATCAGAATTTGTTCGCTATTATACGTAGTATATTATCTAGTCTGAGCTATTATTGTCGAAAAAGGCTATAAAATGTCGCTTTCTCAACTTGTGTTACGTGTTGGACGGTAAATTTACGCGAATATTCTACACAAACAAATTAAAAAGGCTGTGCTTATATCATCTCGTTTTAATTTATCATCATAATTTTGTTTCAATTTACTTTATTAAGTACTTATGCGAACAGAAACAAGTTCCTTTCATATAATTTATTTAACAAATTTCCTACCTACGCGTTCAGTGTGACTATAACTAGCCGCGCGAGTGCTTATTCGGTACGTGACAATTTCAGCCAGTTCCTGCATCAGGAACTACGTACCAAAATCTTAACTGTACTCCGAAACTAAATTTTTATAGTAACAACCACTTTTTTTTTGTTTATTTTTATACCACTAAGGTGGCAAACAAGCATACGGCCCGCCTGATGGTAAGCGGTCACCGCAGCCTATGGACACTTGCAACACCAGGGGTATCACTCGCGCGTTGCCGTTCCTTACGTCATAGAAAAATATAAATTGTAACAATGATGTCGATCCTGTCGTACAAAATTACTAACCTTAACTAATTTGACAGGACTAAAAAGTGTTGCGATCTTTTTCTCATGTGCGGTGTTAAATAAGGATGGCAATATTTCAAGTCCATTCAAATTAGTTTAGTTTAATGATTTCGTACAACAGAATTAGCACTAATGTCGAAATACAAAAACGTCTGTATTAAAATTAAAAGAAATACATGTTTTTTTATACTATATCTATGTAGATTATAAACTTTATAGTTAAGTTCAATAAAGCTATCGTGGTCCTTTACCATTTGTGATGTATCACGTAGTGTTTGTCTGTCTGTAGATACAAGAACAAAACAAGACTATTTGATGGATTGCGTTCCGTGTTAGGCATGGCGACTCTACGACTATAAGGCATGTTTAAATAATCCGAGCTCATGATTAAAATCCGCAAGAGAATTTAGCGAGTTTAGAATCGCGAAGTGTCAAAAATCCGCCTGTTGTTGTGAATTTGATTCCTTGAAATTCTCAACAAGCCGACAGTAAAGATGCTTCACATCAAAAATCTGTTGTACAAAGTATTTTGATACCTCGAAATTTGAACACTGAGTTTTGTTGCACAACTTTTGGGGCATGCAAGCATACGCAAGCCCATCAGGTGGTATTCGGACACCTATTATAGACACTAGCAGTTCCAGAAGTATCCATGAATTACGTGACGCGTTTAGGGGCGGGAGAAGGTCATCGACCTGTATCTCACCCAATCTCAGCGCATGAAATAGGGTAAAATTGCGAAATACTCGATTAAATTGTGTAAAACATGTTTCTTCACTAAAATGTTTCTTTAAATAAATCAGCTCAATCAAGCACACAAGATTAAATTATCTGCAAAACAAACTTATAACAAACTAGCGGCCCGCCCCGGCTTCGCACGAGTAGACATTGATATCAAATATTTTGTCTACCCGTGCAAAGCCGGGGCGGGCAGCTAGCCTATGGTAATCAGTGATAGTGTAGCTTTCTAAGGGTGAAAGAATTTTTGAAATCGGTCCAGTAGTTTCGGAGCCTATTCAATACATACAAAACTACAAATCTTTCCTCTTTATAATATTAGTATAGATATCACGTGAAATTTGGGAGGCGATCGAGACAAATATCGCCGAGGGGGGGTCGATAATAGCCGAAAACTCCCCACTTAAAATAGGAATCACGTTAAAGATACGGATTCCTTTAAAATCTTAAGGCTCTTTAAAGCTAAGCTGATCGTCTAAACCGCATCCTGTAGATAACTGGTCCCGAAACATGTATTTGATCTCCTAGTTAAATATGGTGGAATTCCTGACCCGTGCCTTGAAACCATGTAAGTTTAACTTCGTTTGGAATGAGACATTCGTCTTACAACAAGAGTTTGTACTCCGCGGCTGGCTACATGTTATCAGTGAGAGGAACGCTATGCTGAGCATTCTTAATAAATACGTACTTATATCTAGAAGATTTCTTTAAATATTGCTTATATCGTGATTGTCAAATAATAAAAAAAACAGGGCACTAAGTATCTTGCTTCTATCGCTCTAGCGATAAAACCGCCTGTTGTCCTCACTTCTCTGTATCTGCCTATTTCTGTTACTTGTAATTTTACTTTCTGGTTGCAATAAAGTGTATTTGTATTGTATGTCGTATATTATTGACACAAAACAGATTAAACTATTTACAATAACATATCTTAACCTACCTACTTATAGATAAAAGATCTGACCCAAACCGGAATCATGCGGTAGCGTGCCAAGAATGCTGGCAGCATTGCCACGCTGGATAGCAATGCTGATTCTCTGAGCGAGATATGTTCCAGCACGCCTGTCACGGGAGGCCTCAACCAGCCGACGTGAGACCTCCTTGAAAAGCTGAAGAGCATCCGGGCCCCAGGGACCCAGAGTTTCACCCGCAAATGCAGAAAATATGTGCCCTGGACCAAGACATGCATATTTCCGGCGCTTGAGGCGCTGTATTGTATCTTGCCGATTCTTCTCAGGTGGTAATTTAGACCTTCATAAGTGCCTTATTAGGGCCAAAGCTGAATAAATGCTTTTTTTAAATATTTATTTGGTTTTGTATTGAGTCAATCATTGTAATTATGCGATCCCGACACCTGATATATTTAATTAATCTAGAAAAGGACACATAAAATAATAACAATTATGTTAATCTTATATATAACATTCTCGTGTCACAGTGTTTGTAACAAAACTCCTGCGATACGGCTTGATTTTTAGATTTGTTGTGTATATTCGGTAGGTCTGAGAATAGGTTTACTCGTCAACTATTTTTCATAGCCTTAAGTTGTACCTAAGGCTGCTCCACTAATGTATATGGAAAAAACCGGGTCAGTTAGTATATTATATTTTAAATATGAATATAATAAAATTAATAAAAAGAGAGGTAGGGCGATTTGGGATTTCCCGTGGGTTATCCCATTTAAATTGGAGCCGCCCGACTGGGGACTGTACCTCCGCCTTACAGAAGACCGCAGTGAAATAACACTACTTGATGTAGTGTTGTGTTTCTGCGGTAAGTAAGGTTGCCAGTGCTCCACGAGGATACGCTGGGCTAGTAGTATTGCTGCTAGCACAGTGAGTCCTCATCAACAACATGGTTGGCACTCCGTTAGTGATACCCCTGGTATTGCTAGCGGCCATAGGCTACGGTGACTGCTTACCACCAGGTGGGCCGTATGCTTGTGTGCCACGTTAGTGGTATAAAAAAGAAAAAAAAGTATAATATCATTGGGTACAATACAGTCATGAGGTCATACTCTAAGAACCGATTGAATGCGACTTTCTCTGTGTGAAAGGTTTTTTATTTCAACATGTTCTAGATTTGGAGTAATTATCTCTTTAAATCCCATTTACATAAACTTTCTTTTATACTAAATCCATTTTTTTTGAGATTTTTTATTAACGAAATCAATTTTTTTCGTGACTATCTCAGTTGTTAATTAAAAACTAGTTGAGGAATACTTTATTAACGGGTGTGATATATTTAATAATTGGTCGTTGGTGATCAAGGGCAATTATCATATTATTGATTTGATGGTCATAATCAAGAAAAAAACAGTCGTTAATTCTCGGCGTGACCAAATACTAAGGTGTATACTTTACAAGTTAGTACAGACGAGAACAGTGTTCATTCGTCAATTTTAATTAGAATATTTTTAAGATTTATGACATCGCGATTCAATTGAAAACCTTGCTGGGTTTCTTGCCGGATTCTACTCAGCAAAAAAAAGACTTCGAATCCGGTCGTGCATTCTTACTATTAGAAAAGAAAAGAAAGTTAGAAGAGATTTGTAACGTCTAGTCAAATAAAGATTATTTGTTTTTTGAGTTTGACATAAATGTTATATGGTCGGCAACGCGCGAATGATACCCCTGGTGTTGCAAGCGTCCATAGGCTACGGTGAGCGCTTACCATCAGGCGCCCGGATGCCTATTTGCTAGCCACCTTAGTGGCATTTGCTAAACTGTAAATTCACCTTAGTTAGAATTTATAGTTTAGCAAACACTTTTCTGCTCGCCACTTCTCGCAATCAGGATAGTGTGCTCGTGTCTAGGAAACGGAGAATTGAAATAAAAACCGACTTGTAATATAATAATAACTTTCATAACGAGTTAAACTAGCCGAGCACACCACTTACATAGTGGTCCAAATCGATTTGTAACGCTGGCCGATTTGCCCGCGTCAGAGTTCCGTAACACGAAACCTTTTTCTTATCAAGTCATTTTACCTGAATGTTTTTTTTATACCACTAAGGTGGCACACAAGCATACGGCCCACCTGATGGTAAGCAGTCACCGTAGCCTGTAGCCGCTAGAAATACCAACGGATTGCCAACCATGTTGTTGATGAGGACTCACTGTCTCCTGTCAACAATAATAGGGTTGAAACGTGTTACTAGTATATTTATATACTCTGAGGTGATACCTAGATATTGCAAGCGTTAGCAGGTGACCGCTTACCATCAGGTGGGTCGTACACTTCCTTGCTAACATTGTACTGCCTAAAAAAATATACAAAACCTTCAAATTGAATTATTTTTCACGCTTCGCTTTTCAACCCAACGCGGCGATTTTACAAAGATATTAATGAATGCGCTGGTCTGTCTGTAGAGTATTGTGCACTACACTGTACAACACAGATGGGTAATGTACAACTTTTGTACAATGGTTCACTATCACACCGAACTGAATGACAAGTTCTTCGGACGAATTCAACTTCATCCCAAGAATTGAAATTCGGGTCTGAAAATAATTATGTTTTTTTATTTACTTTCATGTCTATCAGTTTGGGCTTTCCCAATAATATTACATGATTATGTATGTAAAAAGAAAAATTGCTTTATTTTGTATGCCAATAAGATCCGCCAATATTTATTTATTTTAAATTTAATTACGTAAAAAAATCCGCCAGGTAACGCTTGGTTCTATTGAATATAATGTAATTTTTACCTCATTACTAAGCAAGCTTATTTTTTTCAATAATTACAGTTTATAAATACTTTACGGTCATTCTGATGCCAGGTAAACAATGTATAAAGCACTCGATTCTTACACGTCGGTGTGACAAACATCCAGCTAGGAATGTATGAGAGGCATAGCTTTATCTTAAGAGCTCTCCATACAAATTAAATGTGATCATATTTTGTTAACCGATTACGGCGAAGCAAAAAGGAGTGCTGTTTATATTTGGCCAAATTTCTCCGCACAGGAAACGGATATAAGATGTCTTATATTGTTGCAATTTTGCATATTTAAAACATAAGTATACATATCATCACGCCAAGTCCCTCATAGGGTAGGAGAGTATAGAGTGCCATTTCACTCTTGACGTGCACACCTCTTGCTTCTTCTACATTCATCAATCTATTCATGACCTGCAATTTAAATGATTTAAATTATGACGAGACCGCTGGTCTAGTGGTTAGTATACCTGACTACTACGCTGGAGGTCGCGGGTTCGATTCCCGCCAGGGCGAACATTTATGTGACAAATATGTTTGCCTTGCGTTTCGGTGTTTGGTATGTATTAGAAGTATGTATTTACAAAAAAAAAGGTTGTAAGTATTATATCAGCTACTGGTTCCCATAGTACAAGCTTTGCTTAGTTTGGGGCCAGATGGCGCTGTGTGATAATGTCCAAACATTATTATTATTATTATTTAGATGAAAATAGCTGATTAAGGTCAGTTTTTTGAAAACATTTTCATCATAGCATTCAGTTCTAAATCAAAACCCGGGGCCGTTCCAATTCCGTGCTATATAAATAATATCGAAAAATGTAGAAAGATACATTTTTTATACCTCTAAGGTGGCACACAAGCGTATATACCTGACAGTAAATCGGTAAGCAGTCAACCTTTGAATAGCTAGCAATACCAGGGGTATCATACCAAAAAGGAATGAAGGTAGTTATTGTTTGAAATAAATATATAAATACCCTCTTTGTACGATTTTAAATTTTGATTGGATCAACTTCCGCCAGTCTGTAGTTGACGGCGTTTAAGATGAACTCTTCATAAATGCCGACAAAGTGATGACACCGATCGCTTGATAATTTTATTGTACGCATATTGTGTTTGTCATTGTGATTTCAATATTATATTAATATCATGAAATTTTACACAGTAGATAGCTTTATTTTTTATTTCGTGAATAAAATGGTGTTTGTCTATTTATTAGTAGGTAGGTATACGTAAGTATGGTGGGTAGGGTAGTAGCCTATTTACTATACTTTGCCAAATCTTTGTCAACTATTCTGCCGCCATGCACTAGTGTGTAAAGGTGCCTACATCGTTCCACTATGTCAAGTAAGAATACTGCTAGTGACTCTGCTACGTGCTAGTGAGACGCAGTAAAAATGTGAGAGCGAAGCAGGAACGACGTGTACCGGCTAGCAACCCGATACTACCGATAGTGACCCTACCCCACAGGAATCAGGAGGGGGGCGCTGCTCTCCTTCATTTCGAGCCATAGCGATACCCTTCATGGCAATTGGCGGCCTAGTGGACCTACCTACCATCCTAATAGTATTCTTGAGACATGACCATACTAGCTGTAACCCACGACTTCGCCTGCATTCGTTTAAATATAAAAGTAGCCTATGTCCATCTCCAGAGTCACCTCACCTATATCCTTGTCAAATTTGATAACGACCCGTTCAGCCGAATTTGTATGTGAAATGTGACAGGCGTCCTTGATTAAGTGATAACTTTTTGTGATATATTCTTGTCAGGAAAGAAATGTTGAACCGGAAACTTCTCAGCTGTTTAGATTCTGACGATTTGGAAGTACCTGTAACTGTACTTGTAAAGTCTAGTCAAATAAAGATGATTATTACTTTTTTTGTTTGGATCTAAACGATCAAAATGAACTGCAAAATCTGTTCCAATTTCGTATAATAAACTCACGTGTACAAAAAAAGTTTAGTTGAAAATAACAATATTTTAATCATATTTAAAATACCTAACGCTATAAAAACTTGTGCCTAAAGTATGTCTGTCCGCAAACCAACTCTAATCGTATCGATCCTTTCATAGTAGCTTTATTCGTAGTCGTAACCCCTAAAAGACAAACTTAGTTTTGGCGTGAAAATGATTAAGATTAGACCAAAGACAGAATACTGAAATTTATGAATGTCGTACCTAAAATAAACAACCAATGTATCCTGAGCTGATAAAACAACACTTCTGAAACAACCAGAGGTCAACATACTTTGGACATGCCCTATTTTTTAAGAGGGGTCGTTACGGCAGACTATTATATTTTGAGCTTAGTCGATTTTAGAAGCAATTAGGGTTGAAATGTGAGATGAGAACTGGCTTAAGAGCCATTTTAATGAATGTAATGGTTATTCCTATTTTGAAAATTCAATTTAAGAATACCCTTTAATTATTTTTTTCCACTAACGTGATACTCAAGCGTACCGCCCACCTGATAGTAAGCAGTCACCGTAGCATATAGCCACTAGCAATACCAGGGGTATAACTAACGCGTTGCTAACTATGTTGCTGATGAGGATTCACTGTCACTGTGCTAGCAGCATTACTACAACCGCTGCGTACCCTCATGGAACAAATCAAAGTAGTGTTATTTGACTGCAGTCTTCTTTTGTGATGACTGGTAAGTGGTGGTACAATCCCCAGCCGGGCGGCTCCAAATTAAATGGGAAAACCCACGGGACATCGCAATCCACCTACCTCTCTTTTTTAGCTCGTGGTGTGATTATTCACTAGACTCAAGCTTTGAAAACCTCTTTGGTACAGGCCGGGGTTTGAACCTGGGCCCATCAGATGACAGGCTGTTTTTTTTAATGGGTCAGAGAGAAATATCAGCTATGAAGTTGTTTTCACTACCAATACGTATTACCTGTGTTACGGTTTTGGCGGCCGTAAAAAGTTCAGATTAAAAGCGCGCTTACCGCTTAACAGGCCAAACAAAATAAAATAAAAAAATAAATTGCTTACCTCATGTATTTCTCCAATTTAAATATACTCACTAATTTAAAAAATAAAATGAAACAGTTTTAATTTCTTTCGCGCCACTGTTTGACAGATGGCGTAAAGATGGCGGCCGGGAATAGACTATGGACACGATTCATGTCGTTTGATGTGAGCGAATCAAATTACAAAAAGTTAACTTCCTCCAAATATCGTTAGAAGTCGTACGTGTAACCAATTTTATGTTTATTTTTAACAGGACGGCGAACGTCCGATTTCTCTTCCAGTTTAAATTATATTTTGACTAGAATGGATGTGTTACGAATTAATTTGAGGCCAATGATTAGATAGATAGATGATTAAAGTTACTCCAAATAAAAATAAAGATTAAAAACTACCTAATAAAATTAATGAATATAATAATTTCTTCAAGCGCATTTATTCTTATACACTGCACTTCTATAAAAACTATAGCTAATAAAAAAACGCGTTGCCAGCCCTGTTATAAAATGAGGACTCACTGTACTAGCAGCATTCCTTTATGCGCAGCATATCCTCGTGGAACACTGGAAACATTACTCACCGCAGAAACACAACGCTACATCAAAATAATCATATGTGACTGCGGTCTTCTGTAAGGTGGAGGTACAGTCCACAGTCGGGTGGCTCCAATTTTAATGGGGAAAACCCACGGGATATCGCCATTCGTCCTACCTCTCTTTTTAAGCTCATGGTGTGATTAATCACCGTACTTAAGCTTAGAAAATGTCATTGGTACAGGTCGGGGTTTGGGTCGGGAACCTGAGTCCATCAAATGACAGGCCGTTGCCGTTGCTTCAGCCACAAGGCCGACACGGCTTCATAATATGCACGAGTACATTTCTAAGTAATGAAGTCGAGTCTGGGATGTGAAAACACAAGCCTAAATCTTCAGCAATATTTGAGGTAGAGCAGTAGAGTAGAGTAGAGGCAGCAAAAAGAGAGGTAGGGCGATTTGGGATTTCCCATTTAAATTGGAGCCGCCCGACTGGGGACTGTACCTCCACCTAACAGAAGACCGCAGTGAAATAACACTACTTGATGTAGTGTTGTGTTTCTGCGGTAAGTAAGGTTGCGAGTGCTCCACGAGGATACGCTAGGCTAGCAGTAATGCTGATAGCACAGTAAGTCCGCATCAACAACATGTTTGGCAACCCGTTAGTGATACCTCTGGTATTGCTAGCGGCTATAGGCTACGGTGAGTGCTTACCATCAGATGCGCCGTACTTGTGTGCCACCTAGTTGTATAAAAAAACCAGTTAGTGGTATAAACAGGTTCTAATATCGAGGTAAAGTAGGTTGTTAGGTTAGGTTAGGTTAGTACCTATGCCCGAGGCTGGTGGCAGCACGACGTGGTAAGTGCTGTCAAGAGCACGCGAGGGTTCCAGGGGCGGCGACATGGCTGCCCGGGACGTGCTCAGGCAAAGTGCAGGAGGGCACCGGTGCGTTCCACTGGAGATCCCGGAGCCCTCCTATATGCACGGAGGATGGCCACCAGGGGGTTTTAGTGAGTCAAAATCTCACATACCTCGTCTGCTCCCCTTAAGCAGGCGGGTACCTTATGAAGGTTTCCACCTCGTCCACAAAAAAAAAAGTACCTATATACCCAGTTACGTACCTACTCGAAGAAAAATCGTACGACCTAAACGGTTCTTCAGAGGTGACTATCAATGATAAGGTACGTAAGTTTTGAGTAGGTTCATAAGCTTGTCCTTTGACGAATAGATAGTGGCGTAGCTAGGTGGACAAGGGCCCCGGTGCACAAAGAAAAAGTCGGACCTTCTCCCCCGCGGTGCAAGGGCGAATGTGAGTCACGTGGGGTCATATAGACGAGGTTTCGTCAGCACACGCTCCTATTTCGATTACAATAAATAAAAAGTATCAAAATTTCTTTGTAATTTTATTTTTAACTTATACCTACCTGTACCTACTTCCTATTTCCTACTTATATATTATAAATGCGAAAGTTTGTGAGAATGTTTGGATGGATGGATTTTTACTCCTTATCCGGAAAAATGATAGGTTCGTTTGAGATTCTAAGCTCAAAGCGGACGTAGTCGCGGGCAGAAGCTAGTAGCTATAAGTCTAAATAATGGATATCAAAATATAATTATCTTTTATTTTCTATCGAAACGAGTTATGGCTTCCTCCACGGAATGGAAAGACCATGCCCAAAGTGGGGTTTAAAACTACCTAGGTATTTAAAACTTGCAAAGTATTTCTTTAGATTTCTGTTTTTAAAATATACTTTTTTGGTTACTAGTTTTACATCTCTGGGTTTATCATAGATCTATGGGGTTTATCCGGCCTGGATACGAGTCTTTCTGTTTTGAGCCAGTTCATTACTTTAACGCAAGTTAAAACATTTACGAGACATAAGAAAAAGTCATTTGTATATCTTCATGATTCCCACCATAAACCTAACTAACATGCACCATGCTGCCATCACTAAAATGACATGAACAAAATGTCACACGTACAAAAGTCAGTGTCACAGCACAGCACAGCACAAAAACGTCAATAAAGTCACGTCACGTCACGTAAACCAAACCAAACCAACTCATCTGAAGGAAACGTATTAAAGCGTGTTTTGTGTAAATTTCTCAAATAAATAAAGCGTATTTTACTTGAAAATGGTTCATACTACAATGGAAGGCTCGTTGTTTGTAAGTTATTCTTCTAAACTTTACATGTTTGTTTTTGCTTCATTTCTTGAAACTATGTTTTCCAACAACACTGACACGCACGCCGCTAGAATGTAAATAATATTTGTCTATGTACCAATGTATGTTCTAGCTTTAAACTTATTCAGAATACATAAGCTATCAATCTTAGAGCAACACATTTGATTTAAATGTAACTTAGCTGGACAAAGCAAACACAAGCTCGAAAATTTTTTTATACCATTAAGGTGGCACACCAGTATACGGCCCACTCATAAGCAGTCACCGTAGCCTATAACCGCTAGCATTATCAATATCGCGTTGCCAATCATGTTGTTGATGAGAACTCACTGCCAGCACACTACAAGCGCATCATATCCTTGTGAAGCACTGGCAACCTTACTTACCGCAGAAACAACACTGCATAAAAGTAGTGTTATTTCAATGCAGTCTTCTGTTTGATGGAGGTACAGTCTCCAGCCAGAAGGCTCCAATTTCAATGGGAATACCTACAGAAGATCCAAATTTGCCCTACCTCTTACAATTCTGTCTATATTAAGAGAAATGACATTAATTCCAGGAGCCTACCCTATATCTGGTGAAGGGCATGTGTATATTAGACAATGATGGTAACAGAATCCTGGCCAAGTATTATGACAAGGATGTCCTGCCTACCACTAAGGAACAGAAGGCGTTTGAAAAGAACTTATTTAACAAAACACATAGGTAACGTATTTATAATTCATACTGTAATATAATCTATACTAATATTATAAAGCTGAAGAGTTTGTTTGTTTGAATGCGCTAATCTCAGGAACTACTGGTGAGAATTTAAATAGTTTTTGGGGTTGGATAGTCCATTTATCGAGGAAGGCTTTAGGCTATTCTAGCGGCCTGCCCCAGTTTCACATGGGTAGAGCTGGGGCAGGCCGCTAGTAAATAGTATATTGTCATGCCTTCCCACTTTCCACCCGAGATAATTTCATGCCAATGTGACAACTGCTTAGTCCATTGCTGTCTTATGCACTACCTGATATCATTATTTGATCTGAGTGCACTACATACACCCTTGAATTTCTTCATGGAAGTATGTAGGTTTCCCCGCAATGTTTTCCTTCACTAAGCTATTGGTGTGACTAAGCTCTCCACTTAAGTTTTTAGTCAAACTTTTAGGTACAGACCAGTGTAATTTGAATGCTAGAATAGTTGGGAACCCTTTACACTACAGCCACTGTGGCTCAAATCTCAATATGTATAATGTCTTTACTATTCTCGAAAGTTGAAACAATACACCCAGCAATATGGTAAGTGCTCACTAAGTGATGGACTGGCTGAGTGAAAATTGACTTGTAGGTATGAAATACTATTTGCATGTTAATTTTGAATTTTGTTATAATAATCTGTAGTGTAATGATGGTGTGGTAAATAATTTTATGTGAAACATACTGGTGTTCCTTGGCAATAAATGTAAAAGACATGTCAAACTCTATGCCAACACTCTTAACTTCTTGTGTGCATATTCTATACTATACACACAAGAATGGCCCCTCGCTGCAACAACTTGACAAAATTTGCAATGGATTTGACATTTTTTTTCGAAAATTTCCAAAATTCTTTCCTTCAAAATATCCTCCACAACAATAATACCAAAATGTCTGAATCATCATAAGTTTCTGCTATAATTTTTATTATACATAGTATAAAACAAAGTCTCTTCCCGCTGTCTCTCTATCTCTAGGTAAACTTAGATCATTGATTAATCAATGACTTAGATCTTTAAAACGACTCAACGGATTTTGATGCGGTTTTCTTAAATAAATAGAGTCATTCAAGAGGATGATTTCTATGTATAATTCATTGTGTTTTGTAGGCCTTTAACTTCTATGACTCTGGTCACTAGTTAAATATATGTTTTTTTTTTTTATTTAATTTAGTTTTGCCTACCTGTAATGCTGTGCACATATTGTCTTGGGACACAGTTCAGATTATAACCATAGTTTTACCTGTTTTATATAAAGGTAATTTTTATGTGCCTGATAAATAAATAAATAAAACCTAATGTTTGTCATCTGCTGTGTGTCCTGTCACAGACTTTTATGCTGTATATTTTTTGTATATTTATTATGATTTTTATCCAAAGAAGCTATGATGTGGTTCCAGGGCGAACGCGGAGATAATAATGCTGGAGGGCTTGACCTGCGTGTACAAGAGTAATGTTGATTTGTTCTTCTACGTCATGGGCAGCTCTCATGAAAATGAGGTATGTTGGTCACTGTTCACGCTCAATAGGCGCCTGTCTTATTGTTAGAGCAACAATTATAGTGAATGTGTTTTTGCCTACAAAATTCCGAACTACATTAATTTATAAAAGTTAACTGTCGGTAGACGGAAAAAAGATTTTGTCATTCTACAAATTTCGGTGCAAGGCTGTTACAAATCGTCTCTCAAAAAGAAAAACTTTGATCAAAATTAAACGTGCATACAAAACTCAAGTGAGTTTCACTAAAGAAATTCCAATCTTGCTCTTAAACAGTCACATTGCCTAGTTCACCTACACGCACTACGTACAATGCTACAATGACATCTCTACTGTTTAATCTTCACACTGTGATAAAGATAAAGAGATTAGATAGAAGACGTAGGGCGAATTGGGATCTATTGTGGGTATTCCCATTAAAATTGGAGCTGTCTGGTTGCGGACTGTATTGTTATACCACTAAGGTGGCACACAAGCATACGGCCCACCTGATGGTAAACAGTCACCATAGCCTATAGCCGCTAGCAATACCAGGGGTATCACTAACGCGTTGCCAACCCTGTTGTTGATGAGGACTCACTGTGCTAGCAGCATTACTACTAGCGCAGTGTATCCTCGTGGCGCACTGGCAACCTTGCCTACCGCAGGAACAATAACACTATGTTAAGTAGTGTTATTTGACTGCGGTCTTTTGTAAGGCACAATCTCCAGTTGGGTGGCTCCAAATTTAATAGGAAAACCCATTGGGATCCCAATGCGCCCTACCTTCTTTTTAAGCTCATGGCGTGATTAATCACTGTACTTAAGCTTAGAAAAACTAATTGGTACAGGCCAGGGTTTGAACCTGTGCCTATCAGAGGCTTGCCATCACTGCTTTTTTTTATTCGACTTGTGTAAATCAACGTATGTTCCAGCTAATCCTGCAATCAGTGCTTAATGCTCTATACGAGTCTGTCAGCATCTTGCTGCGAAGGAACGTGGAGCGCAGAGTGCTGCTAGACAATCTGGATGCTGTTATGCTGGCCTTCGACGAGATTTGTGATGGCGGGTGAGCTAAAATTTTTTAGAGTTCCGAACCTTAAAAGGAAAAAAGGAACCCTTATAGGATCACTATGTTGTCCGTCTGTCTGTCTGTCAAGAATTTTTATCTCAAGAACCCATGGAGCTATCAAATTGAAATTAATATGAAATACCCGGGTCTATGGTCTCTTTCGGCTGTAAAATAATAAAACCTATAAGTAAATATGAAGAAAAGATATGACCGTTTATGTCGCAAATTTTCGCATATTTTTGCATATTTTTCGATTTCACAAGGGAATCAAAACCTACAGGGTACTTCCCGTTGACCTAGATCCATGAAATTTGGCAGGAAGTAGTGTCTTACAGCACAAGTAAAGGAAAAAATCTGAAAACCGTTAATATGTAGTATTTTTGTTAATGCGATTTTATTAAAAAATATTCCTGTTTCGCGCTGTTGAGAGTCACCGACGAATAATGACCTCATTTGAAGTTCGCCTACTTTTAAGCTTACCTACAAGTGTGTACGGAACCCTCGGTGGCGCGATTGCGACTCGCACTTGGCCGGTTTTTTTTATTACAAACCAGCTTTTGCACCCGGTAAAGTGAATAAGTCAAAATATAGTCAGTCTTGGTCAAGCTACCGTTCCATTCACGCGTGTGCTAGCTTATAATAACAGTTTAATTAAGTACACAATAATTCAAACAAAAATTAAATTTATTCATATTATATCTAAAAAATAAGTTTTAAGTCGCAGAAGATCGCAGTTGTTGTTTACGACGTTTTTGCATTGACAGTGTGGTGTCATTAGATCGAAGAGACGAGAAATCTATTGTTAAGCATTCTATTGTTTGACCTTTTTGCATTCGCACAGTTAACTAACTACCTGCTCCCTAGCCGCTTAGTAATCAATTGATTCCGTCTTGTGCCTACATTATTCAGAATGAGTACCAAACGGTCTCCGCCGGAGGTGTCAGTCCTAAGAGGCAGCTCTCAACCAGATCTTCCAACATTTTTGGATGCGGACTCTCAGATAACCCACCGCAAGCGGAAGCAACCGGAACATGATTATGATATAGCACATCAATTATCCGACTTTCGTAAAGATATCTTGTCCTGTTTAACTACTTTTACCCAATCCCATAATGATAATCTTGCTCAAATGCGCCAAGAAATCGCATCGGACATCAAAGAAGAAATTAGTAAAGTCTCATCTTTAACGGAAAGTCTTATTGGAGAGCAAAAATTGTTAAGAGCTGATATAACCGACCTGAAAAATAGACTTTCTTGTGCTGAAAATGAGATCATTTCACTATCCTTAATGCCTAAGACGCTGAGTGAAGCTACTGAAACAATCAAAATGCTGATCAGGGACAACAACAACAGCAGACAGTATTCTATGCTCAATAACCTTGAAATATCAGGTGTACCCTTCACAAAAGGCGAAAACTTAAAAAAAATTCTACGTGATATATGCCAAGTTGTTGGATTCACATTATTGGAAAGTGATGTTGACACAATACATCGGGTCCGCCGCTTTCCGTCACATAATAGCGACAAAATTAGTCGGAATAACATTCGACCACCCGCTATTATTGTCCGCCTGACACAGCGCATGCGAAAAGATGAGTTCCTGGCTGCAATCCGGGCCCGGCGTGGCCTCACTACTGCCACCATCGGCTTGCCGGGACCAGCTGCGGCCATCTACATCGGGGATCATTTAACCCCCAACCAATAAATTGCTACTGAAGCGCGCACGACAATTAAAAGAAGAACTTCAATATTCGTTTTTATGGATTCGTGATTGTAAAATTTTTATGAGGAAGAATGAGAAACAACATGTAATTTGTATAAATAGTGAATCTGATTTGGATAAACTGAATTGACTTCTGTGTACGTGTTGCATGTCCGGCATTATAAGTTCTACTTTTACTGAACTGTACTTATTCGCTTGCTACCTACTGCATAGTGTTGTATTGTATCTCCACAAAACAGGTACGCTTTGTTATCACTATTCCTACTCTGTAGCTCATATAGACGCGATAGGTTTAAATAATCAATTAAACACAACAATAACAAAATATACGTTCATGTATTTGAAGGCTAGTTCTAAGTTACGTTCCAAGTCTATCGGGCCCTTTCTACGAAACAAAAATATGTTTTTATTCTTTGAAAATGGTACCTAATGTATTCAATGGTTATTATCAGAATGTGAGGGGCCTACGCACTAAATCACATGCTTTATTTTCTCAGATCGCCTAATGTAGTTTTGATTTTATTTGTTTTACCGAAACGTGGCTGAACTCAGATTTTTATGACCGTGAGTTTTTTGATAATAGGTTCAGTGTATACAGGTGTGACCGGTCAGCAGGTGAGAGTGGTTTAAACCGGGGCGGCGGGGTAGCAGTGGCGGTGAGAGCAGAGTACCGACCACAGCGGCGCGACTGGCCGGTCCCACCGCGAGCCCACTCTGACTGCGTCTGGGTATCCCTCCCCTTAGATTCTCGTAATCGGGCTAGCCACAATCATGAACCTTGCTACTTAAATATTGGATGTATCTACATTCCGCATGGATCTGGCTATAGAGAATCTTTAAGTTCTTTTCTTGATATCGCGGGTGATTTGATATCTGACCGGCCAAACGATATTTTTCTAATAGCTGGTGACTTTAATATATCTGGAGCGGAATGGCTAGCGTCTACTTCATCTGATTTACAAATAATTCCGAGCGGAAATTATGCAGTACAACTTATGTACGACTTTTTATCGTTCACAGGAATGAAACAATTTAATTATTTACGTAATTCGCACAATCGTATTCTCGATTTGATTTTGTGTCGTATAGATTGCCAAGTGACTGCCTGCGATAATCCACTCGTTGTTGAAGATGCTCACCATAAATCACTTTTAATCGATGTTACATTAGATTATTTGCCTTCTCTTAAACCTTCTCCATCTTTTACTTTTAATTTTCATTTGGCAGACTTTGAAAAAATCAACGAAGAATTATCTAACGTTGATTGGAATGATCTCTTTAATCGTTCGGATATAGAGGAGAGTGTGGCAAAATTTTATAAAATTCTAAATAATCTCATTATTAAATATGTTCCCCGTCGGAAATTATCCTCCTCGAGAAAAGTTCCAGCGTGGTTTAGCAGACCATTGAGGAAATTATTAAACGAAAAACGTAAGTATCATTCCTTGTGGAAACGATACAAGAACCCCCTAGGTTATGAAGTTTTCAAAATGCTGCGTAAAAGGTCCGAGAAGATGGAATTGGATTGTTTCAATAGCTTCATATCCTTTTCAGAACAGAAAATCAAAGATAATCCCTCTTTTTTTTGGTCATATATAAAAATATTTTTTTCAAACAACAGCTTACCAGACGTTATGTATTATAATGATATAGCAACCTCCAATGGTAAGCAAATTTGTGACTTATTTAACTTATATTTCCACTCCGTTTTTGAAGAATCTACTCTAAATTCATTTGACTCGATTAATTTAAATTCCCCTCTTAACACGCTAATTGATATTGATACGATAGAATTTAGTCAAGAAATAATATTTAAGCAGCTAATATCTTTGTACATAAATAAAAGTGCCGGACCAGATGGCGTACATCCACTATTAATAAAAAAATGCGCATCTTCATTGACATTACCAATCCAATCCAATACTTTTTTCAAAATCAATAAAGGAAGGTTGTTTTCCTAAAATCTGGAACAAGCATGGATCACTCCTATACCAAAAGGTATAATTAGTAATAACATTAAAGAATTCAGGCCAATATCTAAACTCTGTCAATTTAGTAAAACCTTTGAGAAAATTGTTACTGGACAACTTTTCAGTGTGGTTCGGCGGCACATTATACCAAACCAGCATGGTTTTTATAAAGGACGCTCTGTCGATACAAATCTTTTAACTTTTACCACTGATATTCTAAAAGCGATGGATGAAGGTTTCAGTGTGGATGCCGTGTATACCGATTTCACTAAGGCTTTCGATAAAATTTGTCATAAAACCTTATTAATTAAGCTTTGGGAGCTCGGTATACACGGAGACTTGTTCCGTTGGATAAAATCGTATGTCGAAAATCGAAACCAATGTGTTGTTCTGTCTGGATTTGTGTCACAAAACAAACGCGTCAGCTCGGGTGTTCCACAAGGCTCCCACTTGGGTCCTTTACTTTTTACACTATATATTAATGATATTAATAAGGTTATATAACACTCAAACGTGTTGTTATATGCCGATGACACTAAAATATTTAGAGTTATCCGGAATAGCACAGATTGTGACTTATTACAAGATGACCTCAATAATTTCTCAAAATACTGTAATGATAATAAACTACTTCTTAATCTAGATAAATGTCACGTAATAAGCTTCTCTAGAAAACTAAATACCTTTCATTATGACTACAAATTGACTGGCAAATGTCTGAACAGGGTAACCCAAATTCGAGATCTTGGTGTTATAATGGATGCTAAGTTGACATTTGTCACTCACATTGACTCCATTGTTCAAAGTTCTTTTAAACAACTCGGTTTTATATTGCGAGTAGGAAAACCTTTTAAGAATCCTTTAACTATTATATAATAGTTTTGTTCTTAGTCGACTAGAATTTGCCACACTATAAAGTACATATTAACCGAATTGAAAAAGTTCAAAAGAGGTTTATTAGGTCACTAGAGAACAGAATAGGTCCGATTCTAATTATGAAGACTCGTTAAAATACCATAAGATGAATTCTTTGGAACTTCGGCGTGACTGCGTAGATAGTGTCCTACTTTACAAGATAATCCATAATATTTTAGATGCCCCTTCACTACTTCATAATATTTTTCTTAAGGTGCCCCGAAGACTCGAACGTAATTGTCGTGATAAACGTTTATTTCATATTCCGTTTAGCGGAACATTGCACAGTGATAACATGTTCATAAAGCGAGCCTGTAGACTTTTTAATTAGTGTGACAAGTTACACGACACTGATATATTATGTTGCACAATCGCCTCATTAAAAACAAGTTTTAGCAAATAAACAATTTAATCAGTTTTTCTATCTCACCACAATATATTTTTAACGTTAAATGTTTTTATTTTCTTTATGTTGTTCTGTATTCTTCTTATGTTTCATTTATTGTGAAAAAATCTAACTTCACTTACTTTTAAGGGTCTTCTATTTCTTTTCTAATAATCTGATTTTATACGTTAGCGGATCGCTGTAAGGAACTCAGCAAATTTTTATATCAAATATGTAAAAAATATAGGGAACTATAGGTTTGATTATAACTATTTCTTTTCTCTTTATTAAGATATATTCTGTATAACCGTTTGTTTCTTAAATAAATAAAATAAAAATAAATAAATATACTTATATATAAATGACAAGCTTGTTCCCAGCGACTTCGACCGCGTACCAATATAGTATACTATTACCCGTTTTCCCGTAGGAATGAAGCATTTTCCCGTGGTAAAAAGTAGCCTATGTTCATCAGGGATAATGTCGGCATCTAATGGTAAAAGAATTTTTCAAATCGGTCCAGTAGTTTCGGAGCCTATTCAATTCAAAGAAACAATCAAATCTTTCCTCTTTATAATATTAGTGTAGATTGAATGCGAACAAAAATCTTTCCCCGTTAATATGCAATAAGTGATTGGCGGCAGTATACAAGCAGTGGTATAAAGAGTTACGCTCTTGATAGTTTAATCTAATATATAAAATTCTTTGTTTGTCCCTGAACACCTGACCAAAAATAATACCTGATTATCATATAAACATAAAAATAACAAGAAAAAAAACATAAATTATGTTTATGCATGAAATGCTAATGCACTTTTGTTTCTCAAATTACAGAGTGATCTTGGATTCCGATCCAACCTCTATAGTGGGAAGAGCTGCTCTGCGCACAGAAGATGTCCCACTAGGAGAACAGACAGTAGCGCAGGTAATGGACAAGTTTAACTTACTCTTCTGGTGACACTCGGCTTGTCTATGGTACGTACAGGCACCATAAATCATCCACATATTCCCACTGACCTAATAATGCATGGATGTCGATTCCAGTACGAAATCCACGAAAATAGTGTCCGAACCTAAATATAAAAAGCTTAAAATTCTGTTTTATATCATTAGCGCACAGTCGAAATTTGCTTGCAACAATTTATCGTGTTACGGCATTCGACCTCTTTGTCTGTCTCAATCGCATTTTGTAGTGTTTTAGCTCCGGACACTTTTGGGTGCAGAGCCGAAATCCATGCATTATTAGGTCATAAGCTGTAATTCATAGTATCCGTTATATAAGGCTTATGTTGGTGACTCAATTCTATTGCACGCGAGTGTAGTAATTTTCCATAATTAGCACTATAATATTTTAAACAGAATCGTAAGCCAAGCATGAGTTGTATTTTTATGTTTTATACCACTAAGGTGGCACACAAGCATACAGCCCATCTGATGGTAAGCAGTCACCGTAGCCTGTAGCCGCTAGCAATACCAGGGATAGCACTAACGAGTTGCCAACCCTGTTGTTGATGAGGAGACACTGTACTAGCAGCATTACTACTAGCGCAGCGTATCCTCATGGAGCACTGGCAACCTTACTCATCGCTGAAAAACAACACTACATCGAAGTAGTGTTATTTGGCGGCGGTCTTCTGTAAGGTGGGGGTACAGTCCCCAGTCGGGCGGCTCCAATATTAATGGGAAAGGCCACGGGGGTTCCCAATTCGCCCAACCTCTCGTTTTTAGCTCATGGTGTGATTAAGCACTGTACTTAAGGTTAGAACAACTCATTAGTACAGGCCGGGATTTGAACCTGGGCCCATCAGATGACAGGCCATTGCTTCAACCACATGGCCACCACTGCTTGAGTACCTATTTAAGTACTTAAAATAAATATATTATGAGTAATTCCGTATTGGCAGAACCCTACAGAATAAATAGGCGTTGTTTCCAAATTTAGTGTCGCACGTATATATGTATACGCTATGGTGACCGCTTACCATCAGGCGGTTGTCTGCCGCCTAAGTTTAATATACGAAATTGCTTTGATTTTATCAAAATGCTTATAGAAGTTATTGCATAACATTTTTAAAATGGTATGACAGTGTAGTATACGTTTTTTTGGTTTTGTTACAAAATTGACAATTTTGTTTTTGACTCGCTCTAAAGCTAAACTCACGTTCAGCTAAAACAACAATATTATTACAAGATACGTGTCTTAATGATACAGAGATACAGAGATGACGGCTGATAGAGAAGTATGGAAGAGAAATACATATTGCACCGACCCCAAATAATATGGGATAAGGGCAGGAGAATGATGATGATGACGTGTCTTAAAGATGGCCAAAGATATATTTTTTTAATATCCACCCTCAAAATTTGATGATTTTTAGATTATGCAAAGGCTGGGCATTTGACTTCAGACCGAAAAACACGTCTAAACATATCCAGACTCGAAACTAATGTAGGTTGCAATGTTATCATCACTTCACATTTGATATTTTTATTATGCGAAAAGGCTTAGAATTAAATATTTTAATCTTTATTACATACTAGCAGCCCGCCCCGGCTTCGCACGGGTAGACATTAGTTTCGTAGCGACATTTATCAAATATTTTGTCCAACCGTGCGGAGCCGGGGTGGGCAGCTAGTATAATATATAGCCTATGTTACTCAGTGATAATTTAGCTTTCTAACGGTGAAAGAATTTTTGAAATCGGTCCAGTAGTTTCGGAGCAAAATTCGATACAAACCCACAAAAATACAAATCTTTCCTCTTTATAATATTAGTGTAGATATAAAAATGAATCCCTATTTTCCTTGGTCACCGCATCACGCGTGAACGGCTACACCGCTTTCGCTAATTCTTTTTTTTGTGTTTGTTATTATCAGGAGTTGTCTTATGAAAATAAAACTTTGAAAAAGAGGCGGTTTTTTTTTAAATTTCGCGATAAACCAAATGTCCTTTTTTCTATTGTGTATTTGTCATATGAATTCATATCTAAGACAGGACAACGTCTGACGGGCTAGCTAGTACAGTATAAAAAAAAGTCATTTCCCGCCATCTGTACGTTTAGATCTTTGAAACTACACAACGGATTTTAATGCGGTTTTTACTGATAGACAGAGTGATTCCTGAGGAAGGTTTTAATTTTAATTAACTTTAGCTTCAGCCCGCGACTTCGTCCGCGTTGAGCTTAGAATCCCAGAGTAACCTAACATTTTCCCGGGTTAAAAAAATCC
This sequence comes from Falcaria lacertinaria, assembly GCA_951449985.1. Classification (NCBI taxonomy): domain Eukaryota; kingdom Metazoa; phylum Arthropoda; class Insecta; order Lepidoptera; family Drepanidae; genus Falcaria; species Falcaria lacertinaria. Next base: position 3,000,845 of record OX602136.1, on the reverse strand, counting down.
AAGACAAAAAGTCCCGGGATAAATAATCATATGTCTCATGGTCTAAGCATCTAAGCTACCGCCCCTAAAATTTTAAGCCAAATTGTTTCAGCCGTTCTTGAGTTATAAATAGTGTAACTAATGCGACTTTCTTTTATGTATAGATTTTGTTTTTGTATTAACTCGTGCGAAGCCGGGACCGGTCGCTAGTTAAGTAATAAACAACACAAACACAAACAGACGATCCAAACTTATTTGCGTTTATAAGTAATAATAGTTTATAAAAAAACGCGGATATTTAAATATTCTCAGCCTTGTCGCACTCTTTATACTACAAAGTTGTCCGTGTCTGCTTACTAACTACTGCCATACGTTTGTTATACATATATATATACATTATGTAGAATATTGGTTATTTTTTGGTCAATTTTTTTTTTTTGCCACTTTGTATGATTTCTTCGATTGCCATAATTTTTTTGTTACTTTTGTGATGTTGCTTGAAATATTTTTTATGTTTTTTTTTGTATTTTTACAACGAATTATAACTAGTAAAATACTAACAAATAATTTTCTTTTATATCGTTTTGTATTATTAGAATTAATTTTTTTATTAATATACAATTTGAGTTGTACAAATTTATTTTTATTTTATTAATTTTCAATATTTATAATTTTTCTTGGAGAGGAGATCTGCCAGAAGCAGAAAGTCTGACATCTGGGTTAATCCAGGTAACCAATTTCCTTGAAAATTGTTGCGATAGTAAAAAAACTTGTAAATTTTTAACAACTTTTAATCATTAAATTAATTAAATGCCATTCGCTGTGAGATAGAAAATCCGTATAGGCGATTTGTTAAAAAAACACAATATTACGTTAGATCATAGGTTCCCAAAGTGGGCGGTGAAGAATTGAGAGGGCGATTAAAACTTGTAATATTAGCGGTGCAAAATGTGTATGCGTTTATTTTTTTTTTTAAAGGGGTGCCCGTTTCATCAAAAATGTTTGAGAAACACAATACAAATACTCTTTATTGCACACCACAAAGAAAAAATAATACAAACAAGAACATAACAATCTTATCGCTAGAGCGATAAACACTGGGTTAGATCGGGTGTCTCGCCGAATGATTAGTTAATTGTGATATCTCCAAAATTTTCAGATCCTGCACAATTTAATGAATAGTTAAAGACTCCAAATTCATTCATCAAAAACTGACAGCAACATAGCAAGAGAGACAACGGCATAGTTGGATGTTGGCTAACCGACCCACAGCTCTTAGACTAAGTCCCGTACCCAGCCTTGAATTTTAATAAAATTAAAGGATAAGTTACTATTTGAAATAGTGCCATAGCTGCGAACATTATTATCTAATCATCTCTATACATCTATGTAATATTTATTTGTAACTAGTTTTTGCCGGGCTATCAACGTGGATTTCAGAACCCCATATTCAGCCATTTTTTGTTGCATGTTATAAATTCGGCAAATCTAGGTCATGGTATATCGGGCCCAGAAAAAAAAACCTGTGCATTAACTCGAAATTTTAAAGCTATTTAGTAACTTCACGGTCACAGTAAGAATTTGCTAAGAATTGTTTGTAAAGGAATTCATCCATTCTGGTCCAAATCTGAAAGGGCCGGCCAACGATTATTTTTCTATATTCTGTTAGAGCTTGCCCGTCTGAACCTATATTACTGTGGCACCAAAGCTGCAGGAACTTTGTCATCGATTTTATTTGAGTTCGAAAATCAGTATTTTCGTTCATTTTTGTTGAAGTTGAATTCTAAATAATCAAAACGAATTAAATGTCCTGTAATGTCCAACTTTGGTGCCATAGTAATAAATGCTCAGACGGACAAGCTCTAACAGAATATACAAAACCAAATAGTTGACCACCACTTTCAGATTTGGACCAAATCTCCTATATCGTTATTGTTCTCTTTTTTTCTCATTTAATTAATGACGAGTCTATCATTACACAAAGTTAACACGTTTCTAAAGAAGTTTCCTTCCCCACACAATCAAATTGTGCAATGATCTCCCCACCGTTGAGGACTCTATGGGGTTCTTCAAGAATATTGTAAAGAGATTTTTGTAGGGTCGGCAACATTATTACACTTTATTTTTGTGTAAATATATAATTTTAATATATTAGGTCCTTACATATGAAATTGGCGTTTTTCGTACTGGCCACTTTAATCTTTGGTAAGGAATTCCAAATTCAAATTTGTACAGCTATAGACTCATGTATTTGTGCTTCGATGATCGTCATTCATTTGTTTTTTTTCTTCTGTTTTTTTCTGTTTGCGTCACTCATTTTACAAAATGGAAAACCTTAAATATCGCATTATTTACGAGTACGAGTTCCGCCGTGGCACTAGTGCTGCGGAAACAACTCGAAGGGTGAATGATGTGTATGGCGGTCGTGTTGCAAAAGAAAACACAGTTCGTTTTTGGTTCCAACGTTTTCGTTCTGGAAATTTCGACCTGCAGAACAAGCCCCGTGGACGGCCTGAGACTCAAGTTGATAATGAAGAGTTGAAGGCTATTGTGGAAGCGGATCCATCGCAAACCACGTCCGAGTTAGCTGCAGGCTGCAATGTTAGTGATAAAACTGTTTTAATTCACTTGAAGCAAATTGGGAAGATTAAAAAGCTTGAAAGGTGGGTACCTCACGAATTGACTGAAACAAACCGGCAAACGCGCGTCGACTGCTGCGTTACATTACTAAACCGGCACAATAATGAAGGTATTTTAAACCGAATCATTACCTGTGATGAAAAATGGGTTCTTTACGATAATCGGAAGCGCTCAGCGCAATGGTTAGATCCTGGCCAGCCAGCCAAATCCTGCCCCAAGCGAAAATTAACCCCAAAAAAGTTACTTGTAAGCGTTTGGTGGACTAGTGCCGGTATTGTTCATTACAGTTTTTTCAAATCTGGCCAGACTATTACGGCTGATGTCTATTGTCAGGAATTGCAAACCATGATGGAAAAGCTAGCGGCTAAACAACCTAGGCTGGTCAATCGCTCCACGCCACTGCTGCTTCACGACAACGCTAGACCACACACTGCGCTACAGACGGCTACTAAATTAGAAGAGCTTCAATTGGAAAGTCTAAGACATCCTCCGTACTCCCCGGACCTTGCTCCAACAGATTACCATTTTTTTCGAAATTTGGATAACTTCTTGCAAGGGAAAAAATTCAACTCCGATGGGGCAGTCCAAATCGCCTTCAAAGATTTTATTGATTCCCGTCCGACTGGTTTTTTTAGTAAAGGGATCAATGAACTACCTATGAGATGGCAAAAGTGCATAGAAAATAATGGTTCATACTTTGATTAATTAAATATATTATATTAAAAAATATTCGACTTTTTGTTCCTCCCATACAAAACGCCAATTTCATATGTAAGGACCTAATATAACACACACGCAGACGCTTAGCAAACATGTTTGCCCCGGGAATCGAACCCGCGGCCTCTAGCGAAGCAGCCTGGTATACTAACCACTAGACCAGCGGTCTCGCCCAGTTTATATTTATTCTTGCTTTTTTCTTAGGGTAGTTTTTTCTTATTGTTTCTCTGTATATATTACTTTAAAATACTATATTAATATTCAGCTCGATATAAGTTGAGTCTGTATAATTATTATGCTTGTGTAAAATCATTGGTTTTTTGGATTTGATTGGTTGGCTAACTGGTTTTATTTTGTCTGTCTGTATCTCTTGACGTAAATACGTACTGTAGTTAGATATATTAAATATTTGTATTGCTGTTCATTATGCTTTTTATTTTTTTAATACCTTTTAATTTCCGCTTCGCTTACTAACATTATTTTTATTGAATTAAAGCGTATCCACTTTATGCTAAGCTAAGGATTTTTCTCTTTATATATTACTAACTTTTAAAAGACCGTAGTTAAATAACACTACTTTGATGCAGTTTTGTGTTTCTGCGGTGAATAAGGTTGCTAGTGCTCCACGTGGATGCGCTAGTAGTAATGCTGCTAGCACAGTGACTCCTCATCAACAACATGGTTGTCAACCCGGCAACCCGTTAGTGATACCCCTGGCATTGCTAGCGGCTATAGGCTACGGTGACTGCTTACCATCATGTGGGCCGTATGCTTGTGTGCCACCTTAGTGGTATAAAAAAACGCGTTCATAATTCTTCTAAGAGGTTTAGATATTTTTGTACCTATGGAGTTCTCTGAATGGTTCTTGGCGGACCCGGTAGGTGGCGATGTGGTCGTTTTGTTTTTATTTTCTAAGACCGAATTCAGTTTTTTGGTATCTGTGCCAGGACTTGTTCTGCCTACCGTATTCGTTAGTATTTTTATAAAAATATCTGTATATTATTTTTATAGCAATGCCTTTTATATGTTTTATAAATTCCGCTGGTCTGGTCAGCTAGCCATTATAATTTTATTTTTCAAATTCCTTCAATATAAGGTTGAGCATGCCAAAGATATATACAAGTAGGTAGCTAGAAATGTATATTCAAAAACATAACACTCATTCTAGGACAGTCGGGTAAATAAAATTCGGATCTTTTCGTTTATATTTACTTTCATGCTTAGAATAAATAGATTGTCAGACTTTGACCGTGACAGACTGCTTAACGTGCGCTCCTAAACATGGGATTCTGTGGCGGTTACCCATCCAACTATTGGCCACAAGCACACGTTGCTTTACTTGTTGCAAGAATACCCAGCTTTTTCTCAAAAGTAGGTAATTTATCCAATTTAGGCACTTATGAAGGTCTAATTTCGCACCGGTTTGGAATTTCTAGCTATCTATCGATAATACACATGGCTTCTTTATTGGTCTGCTATGTGAGCTAGTAGTAATGCTGCTAGCACAGTGAGTCCTCATCAACAACAGGGTTGGCAACTCGTTAGTGATACCCCTGGTATTGCTAGCGGCTATAGGCTACGGTGACTGCTTACCATCAGGTGGGCCGAATGCTTGTGCCACCTTAGTGGTATAAAAAATACTAATTTTAATCAAAGTGTGCTCGCGACTTCGTAAGCATGGAGTTCGGTTTTACTTATAACAGCAGCTATCGGTCAGTAAAAGTCCCGTCAAATTCGGTTAAGCAGCCATAAAACAGACGGACAGATAAACAATTTAAATTTTTTGTTACTATTATCGCATTTACTTTTATATGCATTTAGGAAATGAACTGTTATTTGACGTTACAAACAGACACTTCATTTATTTATTTATTAGTATAGATAGTTTTTTTTATTCGTGAAATAATTGCGTTCTTATATATTTTCCAGGTCCTACAATCGGCGAAGGAACAGCTGAAGTGGTCGTTACTAAAATAAAACAGTATATTTAAAACAAATTATTATATTACATAACTAAGTTTCATTTTAATAATTATACGCTCTGTGGCTATTAAATATTGTGTGTTTTTATCAGCATACTTGATGAAATTAAATTATTTTAGCGATCATAAATTTATTTTAAAAAGGTCACGTTAAGCCGTCAGTCCCGGTTGCCAATTGAACGATTCAAAATACATTATCTACACTAATATTATAAAGAGGAAAGATTTGTATTTTTGTATATAACGAACAAACACAAAAAGCACAGGACCGATTTTAATAATTCTTTTTTCATTAGAAAGCTACATCATCACTGAGTAACATAGGCTATATATTATACTAGCTGCCCGCCCCGGCTTCGCTCGGGTACACAAAATATTTGATAATTGTCTATAGGCTCCGAAACTACTGAACCGATTTCAAAAAATCTTTCACCGTTAGAAAGCTACACTATGACTGAGTAACAAAGGCTAGCTGCCCGCCCCGGCTTCGCTCGGGTAGACAAAATATTTGATAATGTCTATAGGCTCCGAAACTACTGAACCGATTTCAAAAAATCTTTCACCGTTAGAAAGCTACACTATGACTGAGTAACAAAGGCTAGCTGCCCGCCCCGGCTTTGCAGGGGTAGACTAAATATTTGTTATCAATGTCTACCCGTGCGAAGCCGGGGCGGGCCGCTAGTTGTAAATAAAATCGGCGGTCACTCAAAATGTATGTGGCATCAGATTTGATATCATTCCAACAAGGGCGATTCAGTATTCGGACATAAGTCTGACAACTAGTCTAAGCCAGCCCAGATTATTACACGATAATAATAAATTTTTGAAAAAATAAAAACTATAATAATCACATATTTTCCAAAAGAACATTTCGTTTAAATATTTTTTTAGAAATGAAATAACGCCATCTGTCGCATTGATTTCGTAACTTTTTAAATGCCATACAAACTTAATCAGGTCAGCTGATTCACACAGACAATAACTGAAATAAGCTTTTATATATTGTGCAAAGTAAGGGCCTTCATTTCGAAAACACAGTCACATCGTTTTTATAATTTGTAATATAATATTCGCATGCAAGTGCAGAGGTAAGTACTAACTACATGTAAGTTTATTTTTAAATACATATATACGTATAATAAATGTCCCGAAATGGGTAGGCAGAGGTGCGACACTTGACGAACCACTTAACCGAATATATAAGTATATATATTTATAGTTTGTCGCTCTTAAGTTCGTTCATAACACCGAATTCGTCGGGCGTCGGTACTAAATTCATTTTAGCGATTTGTTTGAAAGCCGGATGGCTCTTATCTTTGAGCAACTTAAACAACACATTCTCCGCAGTGCCGACAAAACAGCCGATGTTTTGCAGACGCTGGAAAGAAAAAAACAATTTTAATTTGTTAACACTTTATTGGATAAAAATTTGATGAACACAATTTTTTTAATAATTAACGAATCAATCACATTTAACGATCACAGTTCGAAAAAACACATCTTCATAATTAGTCTCTACTTAATATTATAAAGAGGAAAGATTTGTATTTTTGTGTGTATGTTTGTATTGAATAGGCTCCGAAACCAATAGACCGATTTCAAAAATTCTTTCACCGTTAGAAAGCTACATTATCACTGAGTAACGTAAGCTATATATTATACTAGCTGTCTGCCCCGGCTTCGCTCAGTAGACAAAATATTTGATAAATGTCTACCCGTGCGAAGCCGGGGCGGGCCGCTAGTTAAGTATAAAAAAATGAGATAATTGGAATGATATTTTAAACCCTATATTTCTGACACCTAAGTTACTATCTTACTAAGTAGGTAGATGTATGTAATTTGCAAAAAGGTACCTTCTTTAGGGTAAAATCAACAATTACCTAGCTTTTACTTTAGTGGGGGAAGTCAGGAGTTTTACCTTGGTAATATATGGGATAGCCGTTCTTGCCTCAGCTCCCCTCCCCCTTGGTTTTAAGTACAAATGTAATTTTAAACCAAAAACGTCGCCAGTAAAATGACTAACGATCGAATACTGAAACGTCAAATCTGATGCCACATTTCCGAATTTACATAGAAATAATATTTTGACGACTCTTCACAAGTTACGTGGCGTTCAAACTTTGAATGTCCTTCCAGTACTGTGCAGTCAGTGCTACGGTGCTAGTTCTGTCATACGAAATCTTTAAACTAAACTAATTTGACAGGACTTACAGTATTGGCATCCTTATTTAACCCTGCACATGAGAAAGGGATAGCTGTTACATAGCAACACTAAAATAGTAGTTATGTCAATTCATGTGCTGGCAACCCTCGGTCTCTCCCCCGCCAACATCCGAATAAACCAGATGTGTGCTGTTACAATTACAAGACTTTTATTATTACAATAGCGAGTTATTCAGCCCTATGCAACAGTCCTCTACACATCAACAGCAGTTTCTACCCGCCAGCAGGCGCGACAATAGCAAGACTTTTTAGTCCTGTCAAATTAGTTTTTTACAACAGAATTGTCACCAATATATCTCTATTACAATTTAGATACAAGATTATATCCTAAAGTGTCTACAGTGGGCTCCTTATTGAGTTTGGAAATGTGTTTGAAAACAGGGTGGTTCTTGTCTCGCAGTAATTTGAACATCACATTCTCTGATGTAGTTACAAAGCAGCCGAGATTTTGTAATCGCTGGAAGTAAACAATTAGGATAATTTACTAATTGCTCTATATCACACTAATACAAGATGGATCTAGAGCAGTTTCCCAAACTTGATTATGCCCTGACCCGGTTATTGTAATGCTTCCCCATTGTTTTTTTTTATACCACTAAGGTGGCAAACAAGCATACGGCCCACCTGATGGTAAGCGGTTACCGCAGCCTATGGACGCTTGCAATACCAGGGGTATCACTCGCGCGTTGCCGACCCTGAAGTGTTGTGACCCATCACAAGTTTTTTAGCCCTCCTATTAGATACATATAGGGAAAATTTAATGACGTCATATTTTAGAGGGACGTATAGTTGATTGTAAACAATGAGAATGCTGCGACACGGAATTTAATTGTCGCGACCCAACATTTGGGAAACGATGATCTAGAGCATAGGTTCTCAAAGTTTGCGGTATGTGCCCCCCTAGCTGGTGGTAAGGCTTTGTTAGGGGGCGATTGGGACCTGTCATACTGGGGGCGCTTTATAAAAATCAGCGAGAAAGTATAAAGAAATGTAAAGGAAATTAATCTTTAATAGATATTTGGTCCAAATATGAAAGTGCCGGCCGATACTTTTTTTGTATATTCTGTTAGAGAGAACATTTATTACTATGGCACGAAAGTTGTAGGTGTCATAGTACTACATATGCTGCCTATAAAACATTGCCATCTAGAACTTCTTCGCCTTCAAAGGAACATACACACCTCCTCTAAAGGGCCCTGTGTGCCCTTATGGTAAAGACGGTACAGTATAGCATGAATCAATTTTTGACTACATATTCGAATCGCTTAGACTATTTTTGTATGGGAAAATTAACAGCGCTGCGGCGGCGAAAACTGGAACTAAAAATTTGGATGAAAATTATCACATTTCGCGAAAACGTTACGTTTACGTTGCTACAGAAAGTTTACATATTCATACCTGCAATGCTAGTCCTCGGTCCATGAGGGACCTGGAAGATACTCCGTCAGCCAAAACATGGACAGTGAGGTCATCATTCAACAGGTCTATCACCGTCTGCTCAATGCACACATGAGCCTGGAATATCAAACAATGTGTTATAAAAGTGGCATATGTTGGGTGAGTTAGTGTTTTTTATATTAACCAACACAGTGCAATCATTATGCTTATCTAGTCAAATCAATTATCACTCAAAAACTGGAAATCAGAAAATCATTTATTCAGTTTAGGCCCCAATAATGCACTTAAGGTCTAAATTACCACTTTTGATATTAAGTAATTAAGGTTGGTACCTCAAAAGGAAAAAAGGACCCTTTAAGATCACTTTGTTGTCCGCCTGTCTGTCTGTTTTTGATGTCTCCTCCAAAGAAAAACAATACAAAAAAAGATATTTACCTCAATCCCAAAAAGCACAACAGAACTCAATTCCGGTATGTCTTTCTTCAACCTGTCCTGCAGCTCCGGAGTGTACATCGAGAAGAGAGTCTTTTCGTACACTAAGGCTGCATCATTCAACTTAATATCCTTTGTAGTATGGCCCAAACCTTTGGGGTACTGCTCTGAGACATACACAGGGATTTTGAAGTGTTTTGCCGCTTCCATCTGAGATAAAAAAGAAACATTTTTAATTGATTATTAATAAGGCAGAGAGTATAGAGCGCTATCGCTCCTTACATTTATTTCTTAGGTTTTCATAACAAATGCATCATAAACTAAACTGCATTGTATAGTAAATAGACTGTCATTTACTTTTAATGTATTTTTATTAGTAAGTGCAGCAAGAGGTGCAAATCGAGAGTACAATGGCGCTACATACTCTCTGCCTACCCCGAAAGGTACTTAGCACGGCGATATGATTTCAGTTCAATATAATAAATTTGAGTTCATGGAGAGATCAGAGAAGTAGGTAATAATCACCTGTTTTTGTTTTTAAGCCGGTGTTGCATAAAATCTATATTACATTTTAAATTCCGAATCAAATGTTACGTAACAGTAGGATTTATCTCAACACGTACCATTTTATTTGCGACTTTAACAACTTCGCCGAAATGCTTTACGTGTGGTCGAAAGGTTTCTTGAATGTCGCATAATAAGAACGCGGTCTTCTGGGCCTCCAAAGCACCCAATTTGATAACATTGCGGGCAGCCATATCGTTAATTAAGTTATTCCAAATAAACACCGGCACAATCGGAAATGAAAAGATAGAAATTTAACAACAAAATTTTGATGTGTTGATTTTAAATTGACATGTATTATTTGACAAATGAATTGACATATTTGTTTCATGCTTATACGTTTCGATATTGCAGCGTTTAAGAGTATTTTACTTTTAAATTTATTAATAAAATTATCTGATACCCTAACTAAATTAATAAAACTAGAGTTACTAAATTCACAAACCTTATGTTATCCTATTGTGATTACTGCATTATATTTCTTTTTCAACCAGGAATATAATATCACAAGCTAATTGATTACTATACTTGTCTATGTGTTAATATTATTTTTTAGTGTTATCAATTGTTTTTATATATTATTTTGAGCAATAGGTATCCATGTTAAGTTAGTATTTGAAATGTAAACTTTATGTAATTCTTTTGGTGTTCAAGAGTAATTGCTGAGTTTCTTGCCGGATTCTTCTCAACAAAACCGACCTTCCGAATCCGGTGGTAGATTCTGACGATTTTAAAGTGCTTGCCTGTAAAGTCTAGTCAAATAAAGATCTTTTTGAATTTGAATTTGATTACTTGTTTTGTTGATTGCATTGTTTGGATTGATTTCTTGTTGTGTTGGTTGTATTGTAGCCCAGATGATATCTACATCTACACTAATATTATAAAGAGGAAAGATTTATATTTTTGTGAGTTTGTATTGAATAGGCTCCGAAACAACTGGACCGATTTCAAAAATTCTTTCACTGTTAGAAAGCTTAATTATCACTGAGTAACATTGGCTATATATTAGATAAACTAGCTGCCCGCCCCAGCTACGCACGTATTTGATAAATGTCAACCCGTGCGAAGCCGGGGCGGGCCGCTAGTAAATAATATAAATACATAATAATATTCAGGCATCATAGATTAAACCGGGTATTTTTTTTAGATTAGTCACAAAACATTATAACAACCGCTTTGTGATAAACTTTGCTTGTAAAAATACGGCAGGCGTTTTCCAGTTCAAAACGAAATAAAATAATTCAATACCGTAGTAATTAAGTAAATACTTACCTACTTATTTGTCTGTGACTTTACTTATTGTGTACCTATATTTACCTATGTAGCAAGCGTTTTTAAATTCCAATGTTTGTTTGTTTAGGTCAAATCTTGCTAGCTGAATAAGAACCCCTTATCCTACGTAATTGATTTTTTACAGGTTGGTAAGCGCCTAATGGTAAGCAGTTACCGTACCCTATAACCGCTAGGAATACCAGGAATATCGCTAACGCGTTGCCAACCCTGTTGTTGATGAGGACCCACTGTGCTAGCAGTATTAGTATTAGCGCAGCGTATCCTCGTGAAGCACTAGCAACCTTACGCACCGCAGTAACCCAACACTACATCAAAGTAGTGTGCCTGCGGTCTTTTGTAAAGTGGAGGTACAGTCCACAGCCGGGCGGCTTCCAATTCTGATGGAAAACCCACGAAAGATCCCAATTTGTCCTACGTGTGATTAATCACTGTTCTTAAGCTTAGCTGCTTCAATCACAAGGCCACCACTGCTTCAATTTCGTTGACCATGGGTTTTTATTGTAAGCTTGACATGAATCGACATCCAGGAAGAGCGCCAGACAAGAAGCTCTTCAACGTTCAACAGCACAGACTTGAAATTTTGTGTGGGAAAGTACGCATTTTATTATGTAAGCCGGTTTTAAGTTTAACCATGACACGGTTCCGTTGCTGAACTCAAGGTTGGGACCTGTCTAAGGAACTCCTTAACAGCTAGCAGCACACATTTGAAATGATCCAGAAACTTGTTAAAAAGTGAGTTATTGGAAAAATACCGACAACGTTTAAAATTTATTGATACATAATATCCAGTCTCAGACAGACTCGCAATTAAGACAAATCTAACGACAACTCTCAAGCTAAAGCAAGCCTACCGTTTAGGCTATAGAGCGTGCCAAATAATATTTTAAAAGAGAGGTAGGGCGATTTGGGATTTCCCGTGGGATATCCCATTTAAAATTGGAGCCGCCCGACTGGGGACTGTACCTCCGCCTTACAGAAGACCGCAGTGAAAAAACACTACTTGATATAGTGTTGTGTTACTGCGGTAAGTAAGGTTGCCAGTGCTCCACGAGGATACGCTGGGCTAGTAGTATTGCTGCTAGCACAGTGAGTCCTCATCAGCAACATGGTTGGCACCCCGTAGTGATACCTCTGGTATTGCTAGCGGCTATAGGCTACGGTGTCTGCTTACCATCAGGTGTGTCGTATGCTTGAGTGCCACCTTAGTGGTATAAATATATATATATATATATATATATATATATATATATATATATATATATATGATATATATATATACCTTCATCTCATAATTATGTACACTCGAAAATCATAGCCGGCCTGCCGTCGCAGTAGGGTAAAAAGTTTTAACCAGTAACTTATTATTGTAAGTATTTTAATTCTGATAATTAATATAGTGTAAATATTCCTATTTTAAGTTCAAATTAGCGAACTAATATTAAGTAGACCAATATAGTATATTATTAGGGCTTATAGTTATTAGGGCAGTGGGAATAAAGCTAGAACGATGATATAGGTCAACTAGTAACGCAATACAACTGTCGTTCTAATCTATTTTTACGAACCTGTGATACAATGCCATAAAAGAAGGCACCGCCTATTAAATTTAATTTCTCTATATCACAAAATAGTGTTGCTTTGTTTTACCGACGTCACAGGTAAAAGTCTGAATGGTTGATTTTTTCTAAAAGCCTTTCCGCCGAAAAGGCGCGCACGCGAGCGTTGGGCGCCATCTTTTGTTTATTTTTTTTTGTTTGCGGTTGCGTTCGGGATAGAACTTAGCCGCGGGCCGAAAGCAGTCAGTCAAAAGTCACGCGTTCCAAATAAAAAAATAGAAAAAGGGTCTTGAATGATACAGTTTTTTCGGTAAATTAGAGATTTGGATGGTTTTTAGAAGAAATTGCGTGTTCGACGTCTGTACCTGTAATGATACGTCTGCGTCAGTTTTGGTTTTGCTCGGAATGTGCGGTTATTTTTTTTTCAGTCTAGGCTCAGGCAACGCATAATTATCCAGCAGTATAGAAAAACTTGTTGTCTTTTGTTTCAACAGCCGGAAATTTTCTTTTGAAAAAAATATGTATCGTGTTATTATTTTTTATATTATAGGTACATATTTTATCATCACGTCAAGTCTCTCACAGGTAGGCAGAGAGTATAGAGCGCTATTTCACTCTTGACTTACACACCTCTTTTGCTTTTTCTATAATTATTCATAAATCTTTTCATACATGATCCTCGGTTATGATCACTATGTAGGTTCTGCTAAAGAAAAGAATCTGCCCAAAATGAAATTACTATCAGATTTTATATTTATATACAAATTGTATTCTATGGTGATAAACTTGCTATTGTATAAGATATATTTTTGCGTTTTTTTTAATTTATTTTTCCAACCATCCATACTACCTTAATCGTTTATGATCATGAAATTCAAATAAGATGCATGACTTCTGGGCCCAAAATCCAAAATGCATTTAATAATCACTTATTTGAGTTTGGGCTACATGACTTTGGGTCCAAGATTTTAATACAGCCAAAAATGGTGTCATCTAACTAGTGTGTTCATTCGGCAATCCTCGCCGAAGGCGCGGCGCGTGCTTTTGAGCTGAATCTCCTTTATTTTCAATAAAAAATTTAATTACAGTCATTAGTTATCTTTACGTTTTCCGGAGGTAGTTTAATTGTACACTGGTGTCTTTTTTATGGAAAAGGGCTTTTACCTAACCTACAGAAACTACGGTTTATCTAGACTGGCAGGTAGATAGGTACTAACTGTTTTTTTTTAATTAAGTAAAGTAACGATGTCCTTAAAACTTTAAATTAAAAATACTACCTATGAACATCCTCACTTTCTTACGTCACCTACTACTTAATGTTTTATCTGAGCACATATTACTCATTAAAAGGAGGAAAAAGCAGTTTTTAAGTTGCAATAGGGCTTGAAAGAAAAACCAACAAATTAGCGACAGAAACTGCGAGGCACACAAAAACGACCGTTGCCTAAAACTAGGTTCCTATACGTACAAAATTCTAAATTATACCTATTTTATTTACTTTTTGTAAGACCAGTGAAACTCAACGCTAACAAAGTGAACAAAAAATATGACCCTAACGACTAAAATCGCACATTTATTATGTTCTAATGAAATTATCGACTACATCTAAGTGAACGGCTAACGCCTTTGCCGCGGGGCGCCCGAAAAAAAAAAGAAAAAACGTCAAAGCGGAAAGCTATGGCGCCACTGACACTTCGTTCGTTGTTCGGCTCCGCCCTCGGCGCCGAATGGAGCATATATTTCGTTAGAAGTGCCTCTAGCCAGCGGCTTGTCTGGGTAACTAAGGAAGGAGTTTATTTCGAAAATAGAACTATATCATTGTCCTCTATTCTTGAAACTCCTATCACCTTGAGTACCTAGATTAACAGCGGAAAAATACTGACATTTAGTGACTTGAACCGCCAGTTTAGGGTGCCGTAATCTGTGAACCCTATTACTTCGACATCTTAATAATGGTATGGCAATCAGTAGACGCTTGAAATGCTCATTGTGCATTTACTAAAAAAACGGAGCGAATTTAATATAACAAACTTATTATTTACCGTTGGTGCAATAGCCGTGTCCTAGGGATCGTACTGCAACGTGTTTGTCATTTAACCTAGTTTGTTTTTAGTACGGGACCCTTGGTGTGCGAGTCCAACTCACACTTGGCCGATTTTCAGATTATGAATTAATACACACACCGGACAGGTGAAACTAAATAAAAACATGTGAAAATCATTCAATTACTTATTTTTAGATTATGCTGGTGACCTGGATTCCAATTACTTCCAAACATATTATTAAATACTTATCAAGGAACGCTACGCTACGAAACAGCTATTCTGACAAGTCTAAAATCTGCGTAGTGGCATATATCTAATAAAATCCCAAGAAAATTCCGTAGAAAAAGTAAATTCACTTTTACTTACCACAAACGAAACGAAGAGTGAACATTTCCTAGTGATAATTGTAGTGTAATTAAACCATAGACAATGGACAATGGCGCGCGGAAAAAAAATACAAATTAGTTTTATTGAATCGATTCAAAAAACGTATTAGTCGATTGTATGATAACAATGAGGCAAGACTAAGAACGAGACGAGAGCGTATTACATTTTAAGTGCCTGCAGAATAATAATCAGGGCCTGGATGCTCTTCAGCTTTTAAGGAGGTCTCACGTCGTCTGGTTGTGATCTCTCGTGACAGGCGTGCTGGAACATATCTCGCTCAGAGAATCAGCATTGCTATACAGCGTTGCGAGGACAGGCATGCTGTTCCTACTACTACTGGCAACTTAGGTATTAATAATTGACGTAACTTATACTTATAAGTAATAAAGATAGATGATGAATAGAGATACATAACAGGATGATCCGTAAATCCCTAGCAAATTAGCAATCATTGGGCTGTTTAAGCAACGATTCAAAGCAGAATACAAAGTAAACGTTGTGATTTACCCCACAACACAATCCATCAAGATAAATCTTCAATCATTAAATAGAAATTAGGTTGAACACTCAAGCGGTCAACGACAGATCGCAGCCGACCGAAAAGAAAAAAAAGAAATGAGAAAAAAGCGCGCGCTACGCGTTCCCGCGCACCAAACGTCACTCACGAAGATGACGCAACGAAAATGGCGAATTAAAATGTAATTAATCTCGACCTCTTCCGTTCGTAGCTTTTTGTTTTATTGCGTGTGAATGCGAGTTAATATTTAATAAATCATTTGGTAACGTTGCTTTGATAAATGAGCAATTGTATCACTAGATTATGTGTGATTTTTCCGACTAGATTTACTAAGGCAACCGTTGAATCAAAGCTTTGAAGTTAAATGAAACTTTTTTACTTGATTTCTTCTTCTTCCTAACTATGGCAATCAATCCTCTCCAAGGACTATTTTCATCAGTGCGGAAAGCAAATTCTCAATAGTATATAGTAGTAAGAGTCCTCATCAGCAACATGGTTGGCACCCCGTTGTGATACCCCTGGTATTGCTAGCGGCTATAGGCTACGGTGACTGCTTACCATCAGGGGGGCCGTATGCTTGTGTGCCATATTAGTGGTATAAAAAAAACAAGGCCAAGTAACTATTGACCAAAATGATAAATCACATTACCAAAGCTATATTGCAGCATTATTTCTAATTTTCCTATAAATCAGTTACTTCATGAAACTTTACTGCACATAATGAAACTGAAACTAAACACTAAAGACCAATATAACACATCTAACGAGACACTGTACTGTAATAAATCTCAACCGCTCTGCCTGATTTCTAGCAAAAACTACTTGGTTTCGTGTCATCGCTAATCAGTTCGTGTTGCCGTTCAGATTAATACATAATTAAGGTGGATGATAAATAATTGGCAAGAATTTCTCGGGAACTTGACCTCCTTGAGTCCCAAGAATTAAATGTTGTCAAGTCATTAAATAGTGGCTGAAAATGTGAGTATTTGTGAGATAAATTGACGCTTATTTTGGCATACATAGGCTACAGTAGCTTACCATAATGTACCATCGCTCAACGTGACGCTTGACCAGTATCAAATTGTGTTGGCTTACACTTGTATCTGTAACTAGCCCCACTGCTCCTTGTACACTTATTGTGACCAATAGGAGACTTAAAACATCTCTTTTGAATTAAATACCTTTGTTTATTAAATTAATTATAGTGCTCTTCCTAATTGTTTGTTAACTTAACGAAATAAATATTGCACATGCTAACCAGATGTGGACCTTTGTTATTGTGTCGTACCAAAATCTAGCAGTACTATTGGTTTTCAAAATCAATGCAAGGTGGGGGCTATTGACTGGTCAATTCACAGAATATGCATCCTAAGGGTGTCAAGATGATCGTTTTGGCGATGGTACTTAGTCCGTACGCTTGTATGTTACCTATGAAAGACTGTCAATAAATATATTATACATTGCGAATGTGAGTGGAAGAAGAAGCCGTGGAAGGCCAAGGTCCGACTTTCTAGATCAAATGACCAAAGTACTCAATGATGGAAAGGTAAAGAGTACTCGGAACCGGCGGGCTTGTGTGAAGAGATTGATGAATGTAGAAACAAAAGGGATGTGCAAGTCAAGAGTGAAATGGCGCTTCATACTCTCTGCTTACCCCGTGAGGCACTTGGCGAGATGATATTTAAGCATGTTTTAACTACAAAAATGTATTGCATTAGCTTTATTCTGCTTTTGAGCGGACATACTCGTGTCTATAGGATAATGAATTCAAAAATAATAAAGGAGAAGTCCTGTCAACACCCATTTACTACAATATCCATTAAGGAATCCTTTTGTATGAACAAAAATAAACCTAAAACGAATCGTCAGGTAGCCAAGATACAAGAACGCGAACTAAATCACTAATTAATACTTTTTACACTAGTAACACTTAAGGACAGTACACGGAAATTTGGACTGTATTTTTAATGCTCTGGGTTGATTCTTGATTGGAAATTTTCTGAAATGAAGTCGCATAATAAACTGCGCAGTAAGCATGCGTTGTCAATACACTTCATTGCAAAATAATGGTACCTATCGAAATATTTTACCACTAGCTGTTGTCCGCGGCTTCGCACGCATGTTAAAGTGAATAAGTGAACATATTATCTTGATGATAGCTTATGCCAACTGCTACCTATTTTCATGGATTTAACATTAAATATGACCGATATTCATACAAAATTTCATTCCCTTTTCTAGTCTCTTACCCCAGCCGATGAGGCTGCGCGTTGATAATTATGTCAGTCAGTTTCTTCTTTTATATATACATACTACTGGCTATCCTAGTCATATTGTGTATTGTGGGTTATAGATGTACACACATAATTATAACAATTCTAAAAAGAGAGGTAGGGCGATTTGGGATTTCCCGTGGGTTCCCATTTAAATTGGAACCGCCCGACTGGGGACTGTACCTCCGCCTTACAGAAGACCGCAGTGAAATAACACTACTTGATGTAGTGTTGTGTTTCTGTGGTAAGTAAGGTTGCCAGTGCTCAGTGGATACGCTGGGCTAGTAGTATTGCTGCTAGCACAGTGAGTCTTCATCAACAACATAGTTGGCACCCCGTTAGTGATACCCCTGGTATTGCTAGCGGCTATAGGCTACGGTGACTGCTTACCATCAGGTGGCCGTGGGCTTGTGTGCCACATTAGTGGTATAAAAAAAAACTAAAAAATTGCGGCAAATATAATGTTTGTCTCTTACCGACTCAATCACAAAGAAATCTGATCAAGAAAGTATATTCCTCCACTTCCACTGTAATACACTGAGAAATTTGCTGATTTCGCAAACCTCGTTATAATGTCATATTAAATTAGCTATTTTAATAAGCTCCTTCAACCCACACTGAAAACATACCGTTCGAATTTCTAGCAATTTTCGTTTATAGAAATAAACAATTATGATTAGTAATTTGAAAAGAAAAAACAGAAAAAAATGTGTGCCAATAGCACTGTCTCGCAGTGTACGGCGCCCGCGCACCGGCGCTCTTTGTCCCATCAATACGAGAGTCATCGTCACTCCAGCAAGATGTTACACTGGAATCATTTATTATTTTATTAACACTCTCGGCATCTATTGTGGGTTTATCTAGACACCGAGGAAAAACGGTTTATTTATTTTAATACTTTCAAAGATTTGTAACTTATCAACAACTAGCTTTCTCCCCACGACTTCGGCCGCGTAGCAATCCATACTGATATTGTAAATGCGAAAGTTACTCTGATTGTTGCGTTTGATCGTAATACAATTTGACAAGGAGATAGATTATATCGACAAGGAGATATTATATAGGGCATTAGGCTATCTTTCATCTTTAAACAAACGCAGACGACGTCGCGGGTATCAGCTAGTATATCTATATAGGTATATATCTTATCTATATATAAAAATGAATCCCTATTCTCCTTGGTCACGGCATCAAGCGTGAACGGCTGGACCGATTTGGCTAATTCTTTTTTATAGAGTTTGTTATTGTCAGGAGAAGGTTGTAGGAGGAAATTTGAAAAAAAAAACCGAACCCTTTATAATTTCGCGATAAACTAAAGGTCTATGGTGTATTTGTCAAAGGATTCATAGCTAAGACAGGACATCGCCTGTCGGGTCAGCTAGTATCAGATCAATATGGTGTGGCGGGAAACAAACCCGCGACACTAAGCGTAGCTGCCAAAAACTAGCCACTGCACCCACTCGTCAAGATGTTTGGGGTAATACATAGAAGACAATAAAATTTCTCACATCAAATCTAACGTTTTACAACAAAATTGATGGCTAATAGCCAATACCAAATAAACAAATAAACGCTTATAAATGACCAACGGCACCGGTTTTTCTGAGTAACGCATTTATGACTCAGTCGTGGGTTCGATTCCCGGAAAATACCGTTAATCTAAACACACCTTGAGGTCAATAATAAAAAGGTACATTTGTTTTTTAGAAGCTAGAGGCTTCGTGTCCATGATTTGTCTATGCGTGATATTTTTTCTAGACACGCGGAGGGTGTCAAGCCAAGTTGAAGCTAGGCGAGCAGCACCGTGTGTAATATTACACGAACCATTTGTTGCCACTTTTGACCCCCTCATAACTCAAAAACTATTTGACATAAACATGTCAAATTTGGTACATATGTTGAGACTTGCGAGAAGCATATGTGCACCAAATTTCATAAACGCAACTCGAACGGTTATTTCGATATTGACGTCCAAAAATCGACATGTTTATCACTGACCTATATACCTTACTCGCAACAGAACACATCACTACATAAGAGTAGTGATATGTGTTTTTGACTGCAATCTTCTGTAAGGTGGAGGTACAGTTCCAAGTTGAGGGACACCAAATTTTGTACTACATTGATGTGTTTCTGCGGTGAGTAAGGTTGCCAGTGCTCCACGAGGATACGCTACGCTAGTAGTATTGCTGTTAGCAGTGAGTCCTCATCAACAACAGGGTTGGCAATGCGTTAGTGATATCGTATTGCTAGCGGCTATAAGCTACGATGACTGCTTACCATCAGGTGGGCTGTATGCTTGTGTGCCACCTTAGTGGTATAAAAAAATATGCATAACTCCACGGGATACGTATTCCATTCCGCCATCATCGCTGACGAGACCGCTGGTCTAGTGGTTAGTATACCTGACTGCTACGCTAGAGGTCGCGGGTTCGATTCCCGCCAGGGCAAACATTTATGTGACAAATATGTTTGCCTAGCGTTTGGGTGTTTGGTATGTATTTACAAAAAAAGAAAAGGTATATAAGTATTATATCAGCTACCGGTTCCCATAGTACAAGCTTCGCTTAGTTTGGGGCCAGGTGGCGCTGTGTGATAAGGTAAAAAGAAAAAAAATAACATACCTCTCTTTGCTACATTTGCGTTACCATTTGCAGTACCACCCTCTACATTACTCGTCACCTAGGGGATATTAATCTTAGTAATATATTGTAATAATCCCATGGGAACGTAAATAGATAAGCTTTTCACTCACAATTCAAAACGCATGCGTGTGCAGAGGGCGAAAGTTAACGTTGTCATTGCGTTAGAAGGAGAGGGTTTGAAAGTTAGAAAGAGATGGATCATCGTCCGTTGAAAGCTGCGGCGCCAGTCAGCCTTGAGAGTAGGGTCAGAATAAGAAATATTTTTTAATGATCCATACTATTATGATAATTGCGAAAGTAACTCTGTTTGTTTGTTTGCTACCTTTTCACAACTAAACGGCTGAACGGATCGTAATAAAATTTGACAAGGAGATAGATTATATCCTGGGGAAGGACATACGCTACTTTTGTCTTTAAAAAAGCAGACGATGTCGCGGAGAACAGCTAGTAGTTTTATATTTGTACTAGCGGCCCGCCCCGGCTTTGCACGGGTAGACATTTATCAAACATTTTGCCCGTAATGCCCGTGCGAAACCGGGGCGGGTAGTTAGTATAATATATAACCTATGTTACTCAGTGATAATGTAGCTTTCTAACGGTGAAAGAATTTTGGAAATCGGTACATTCGTTTCATCCATCTAATTATACATTAAACTTGAGGATATGCGTTTCTTTATAACAATAAAAACTGAATAGAATTAATAATAAAACAATTAAAAATATACACATATCATAAAATATATAATAATACTAAGTTATATATTACAAATGCGAATGTGTTTATATGTTACACTTTTTACGCTAACTTTTAACCGATCTTTATGAAATTTTGAACAACCGTTCGGTTGTGAGTGGTACAGAAAAGGATAAAGGATCCTGAAAAATCTCTAGAAATACGCGCGCAAAGCGACGGGTTAAGGTTGTAAATAATAAATAACATATTACTGTAGTAGATTTTAATGGAATAAAATACAACTTGTAAGTGAGAAATACAAAAATAAAATATTACTCAGAATATTTAAAAGTTTACATGATTACCTTAAATTCTCACGCAAGATATCTTACGCGTGCGTGCTAATTCTCAGGCTAGAAAACGACTTTTTTTACAAAAAGAAAAATGTTTTTTCTTCCCATCCGTACCCAAATAGACAACTTCAATCACGTCTGCCGGACCGCTGGAGGAAACGCGATTGTTTTTACCTCTTCCACCGGCCGCAACCACACGAGGTGCATTTTATTCAACAGCCTCACAAGTCAAAAACCTCACACAAAAATCCCAGTCGTTCTTCTTCGGCTATATGATCATTCTGGAAGGAATCTAGGTAAACTATTTATTAATTTATTTGATATACACATAATATCTTCACGCCTTCCAACAAGAGTCCCTAAAGTAGACAGAGGTCACAACACCCACTCTTCACCGAAGACAATTTGGCGTCAACGTGACAGATGGTGAGTCCGTCGCCGTCTCTTAGGCACTACATATGTCCTTGAATTTCTTCTCAGACGAATGCAGGTTTCCTCACGATGTTTTACTTCACTGTGTAGCTCGTGATGTGACTAATCACTGCACTAGAAATACACATTAGTACAGACCGGTGGGATTGGAACTTGCGTCGCTAGAACACCAGTCAACGCTTAAAAGCCCTTGCCCTATGCCCTTGATCTTGTAGCCTCATATTTGTCCGGTCGTCAGCAAAAAGTCGGTGTCGGAGGCATAACTTCCAAAGGCACATTAATAAAAATGGGAGTTCCGCAGGGTTCAATATTAGGTCCTTTCTTATTTTTGGCATACATAAATGATCTCCCACTTGTAGTGGATAATATCTGTGACATAGTCTTATTCGCGGATGACACGTCTCTGGTATTTAGAGTGAGCAGAAAAGACAAAGAAATGATAAGTCTAAATGAAACGCTAGCATCCGTTTCTAAATGGTTTGACGCCAATAACCTAGTTTTAAATTCAAAAAAGACAAAATGTATACGGTTTTCTCCTCCAAACTCATCGCAGGTAGACACGAATGTACAATTAGATGGCAGAAAACTTGATTTAGTTGATAACACGATTTTTCTAGGTCTAACACTAGATGCAAAATTGCAGTGGGGCTCTCACATTGAGACTTTGTCAAAGAAACTTAGTTCAGCTGCGTTTGCCATTAGGAAAGTCAGACAATTGACAGATATTGATACTGCAAAATTAGTTTACTACGGATATTTCCACAGCCTCATGTCTTATGGCGTGTTATTATGGGGATCTGCGGCGGATCTGGATACGATATTCATTCTACAGAAAAGGGCAATCAGGGCAATTTTTGCAATGGGTCCCCAAGAATCGTTAAGAGAATTGTTTAAGAAAATTAATATTCTCACGTTACCGGCTCTTTACATCTTTGAGAACTTGTTGTTTATAAAAAAGAACATTAGAAGTTTTCAGTTAAATTCAGACAACCATAATATTTATACAAGAAACAGAAACAAAATTGTGGCTCCTAGGTTTAGACTTACAAAAGTAAACAAATCATTTATGGGAAACTGCGTCCGCTTTTACAATAAAATCCCACAATCTATTACCGAATTGAATTACGATAAGTTTAAGACTCATGTCAAAAGAGTTTTGATAAATAAAGCCTATTATAAAATTAATGATTATGTAAATGATAAAAATGCTTGGAATATATAGACTCACTCTGCACAAGTGGCTCCCCGCTCCTGGTAATTGTAATAGTTGGAATATGTATTTCATGAAAGCAGTGACAAAACCAACTTGGTAGCTTTCATTTTGATATTTGTAATTTCATACCAATGTCTAGAAGAATTTTGTTACAAATTGTTATATAATGATTGTTAAATGCAAAAAAAGACAGAGCACTGAGTTTCTTGCCGGTTCTTCTCAGGTGGCTTTTTTTCCGAACCGGTGGTAATTTAGACCTTCATAAGAGCCTTATTAGGGCCTAAACTGAATAAATGATTTTTGATTTTGATTTTGATTTTGATTTTGATTTTGATTTTGAAAGGTATGCACTCACGAACAAATGGTATTCACGGCCATTACGGCTTAATAAAGTTAATTCAGAGTAGTTTAATGTGACTGCGATCTTCTGAGTTGTAAGATAAAATATCACCCCGTATGAACAGATCACGCATGCGTGCTACGCGCCCTGTCATTACGACCGGCGCAGACGCAAATTATATTATATCCCTCCACTTTATGTACAATTACAGACAGACACACGCGATCTTATGTACGGAGCTAGTCTTAGGGTCCAGGTTTATGGCATTCTTGGACATTCTCGTTCTGGAGGAGTTCTTATAAATATCATAGGATTATTTAAATTACTCGTAAGTATGCTTAGGTTAATATTTTGACGAGACCGCTGATCTAGTGGTTAGTATACCTGACTGCTACGCTAGAGGTCGCAGGTTCGATTCCCACCGGGGCAAACATTTATGTGACAAATATGTTTGCCTTGCGTCTGGGTGTTTGGTATGTATTTACAAAAAAAAAAAGTATATAAGTATTATATTAGCTACTGGTTCCCATAGTACAAGCTTTGCTTAGTTTGGGGCCAGATGGCGCTGTGTGATAATGTCCAAGCATTATTATTTGGTAAATTTTCATAAGAATCAATGTCTCCTTAAAAATAATTAGACTTGAAGTATTAGTCACAAAGTAATGTAATTACACAATTGTAGACGTGAAAGTGTAGCTTTCTTACGCAAACAACTGTCAAAATCAGTAAAGTAGTACCGGAAATTACCTCATGAAACATAACTATAAACAAAATGTAACTCTTTCTAGTATTAATATAGATTAGGACTTCGGTCTGAAATATTTAGATGTTTCGAAAACCATGTTCATTAAATAGAACATCAAATATCAACCAAAATTGCTACCGTTCTTCTTCTTCCTAACTATGGCAATAAAAAAAAGGTAAATTTTTGCCAGTGTCTAGTGTTACAGAATTAATTATCAGTTTCTAAATTTTTCGTGATTGTTGCAATAAAATGCCTAGTGTCATGCATTCTAATGCTTATTGGAGTTTCTAGAGACAATCCACGGCAGTAGCAGATCGCAACTGACTATAGTTTAGGTAAACTATTGACCAAAATGATAGATAACTTCACACAAATCAATATAACAGCATTATTTCCAGTCACAATAATTTTGAATTGATTCAGGTTTTACTTTGCGGAAATTCATATTTATAGAATACAAAATATATTATAATTTGCTTTGTCCGCTTAATGAGTGTGATACGGCTCAGCCGTGGTTTCTTCCGACACGTGTTTCAGGACTTCCACGTTCCATCATCAGGGCGCCGCCGCGTTGGTCGTGATGTGACATCACGCTGCTCGACCAACGCGGCGGCACCCTGATGATGGGACGTGGAAGTCCTGAAACACGTGTCGGAAGAAACCACGGCTGAGCCGTATCACACTCATTAAGCGGACAAAGCAAATTATAATATTTTGTATTCCACACTAATTTTGTAAATGCGAACGTTTGTGTGTGTTTGTATCCTCTTCACGCCTCAACGGCTGAATGGATTTGTATGATATTTGGAATGGAAGTAACTAATAAGCTGGATTAACATATAGCATATTTTTTATCCCGTAAAATTGTATGTTTCCCGAGGGAAAGCAGAATACTGCGTGCGAAGCCATAAGTAAAAGCTAGTGTTCCTATAAATCAATCCCTGAATGAAACTTGACTACGCAAAAACACAATTTACGAGACACTGGAAAAAATCTCAACCAATCTGCTCCATTCCTACCAAAATCCCCTCATGGCTAACATTAATACCATAAATATATCGAACAACAGTAGCCTTTAAAATGAAGCAATTGTTGTGTTGTAAAATGTTTTATAAACTCCTTTTGGGAGTTACTCAACCCTATACGACATGTTACCGTGAAATTTAATTAGGGAACAGCAGATTTTACACTCGAATTGTTGAAGAATTGGAGAAAATACCGTTGATAAATGTATTCTGAACATATTTAGTGTACTGGTTTGGACTCTAAGAGAGATAGGGCGAAATGGGATCTCCCGTGGGTTTTCCCATTTATATTGGAGCCGCCCGACTGGGGACTGTACCTCCACGTTACAGAAGACCGCCGCCAAATAACACTACTTTGAAGTGGTGTTGTGTTTCTGCGGTAAGTAAGGTTGCCAGTGCTCCACGAGGATACACTGGGCTAGCAGTAATATCTCGGTATAGCTAGCGGCTGTATGCTACGGTGACTGCTTACCATCTGGTGGGCCGTGTGCTTGTGTGCCTCCTTAATCTATACTTATAGTATTATACATTTTATGTGTGTTTGTTTGTATTGAATAGGCTCCGAAACTACTAGACCGATTTCCAAGAATCTTTCACCGTTAGAAAGCTACATTATCACTGAGTAATATAGGCTATATATTATATTGATACGCGGGTGAAGTGGCGGGGAAACAGAAAGGGTAATATAACTGTAGATGGACTGGTTTATCATAAACTTTTTATACACTACGCGAAGAAAGCAAGGACACTGCCCGCTCAGATGGTAAAAGCTCAGTTTTGCACGGGAATCGAACCCGCTGACCAAAGTCGCATGGTATGGCGAACTGATCGCCCAGCCACTAAACAACGTCCTCTAAACATATGACACAAATAAAATTACGGTAAACTGTCAGTTTAAGTCTTTCTTTGTCGGTGCTTTCTCTGGGGAAAGGCAATATTGTTACAATGGGTACCTGTGCGCATGCGCCGACAAAGAACTATGATCGATGTCCCAAATTCGCTTATTAGGACCGAATAGCCTTTATTTTTTGCATAATATTTTCGGTGGTTGGAGAATTAGAGTTATTTTCTTTTCAAATGTTTGGTCAAAGCAAATATCTTTTTAATTTTCAACGACAAAATTAAAAGCAAAACATCGATTCCCTCACGCGGTAGGCAGAGAGAATAGAGCGTTATTTCACTCTTGACTTGCACACCTCATTTGCTTCATCCTCATTCACCAATCTCATCATACAAGCCCGCTGGTTCCGAGTACTCTTTACCTTTCCATCATTGACTCCTTTGGTAACTTGGTCTAAAAGCCTATAGACGCTAGCAATACCAGGGATATCACTAACGAGTTGCCAACTCTGTTGTTGATGAGGACTCACTGTGCTAGTAAAATTACTACTAGCGCAGCGTATCCTCGTGTATCACTGGCAACCTTACTTACCGCAGAAACACAACACTACATCAAAGTAGTGTTATTTCACTGCGGTCTTCTGCAAGGTGGAGGTACAGGCCCGAGCCGGGCGGCTCCAATTTTGATGGGAGATCCCATTTCTTAAGATAACCCACCGCTCTTAAGATTATGGTAATAAAATGAGACTTTTGACAGATCTGTTTATCTACCTATTCTTATTTTAATCGTTGTTAGCGTTCGGAATTCCATGGGGGTGGTCTTTGTAACAGCGGTGGACGTCTACCGGCTGATGATGATGCTGATTTTAGCGTTGGTTTACGTCACTTTTCTTAGCTGACAACAATCACCTTTTATCATGGCCGTACTGTTGTTGGAATATTAATTGAGATTTCATCTTTTCCTCGGCAAAAACTATTGGCAAAATAAACTTATAACGTTACAGAAATGCCGTCTCATCGTCAACTAATGCATGTTAACAAAAACTGCACTTTCTGTCGCGTCATTGATGCATTCAGTAGCCATTTTAACTAGTGATGACTTAGTTAAAGTGCTGTCAAAATATGGTACACATTTTGATGGATTATTCTGATGATGTTTTTTCAGAATATTGTGCCTGGGAAACAAGTCTTTTGATTAGAAAATACTCATATAATTCTTTATTATGCGTTATGATGATTTTCGTCAATAAGCAACACAACGAGTTATCGCTTTATAATTTGATTAAATAAATTCTCTAACGCATATCTATATATTATCTTTAATATTTGATTAGTCTATATTTTGTTATTAATATAAATATGTTTTGCCCTAACTTTACTTTCAGTCCCTCACGAGGTAGGCAGACAGTATAGAGCGCCATTTCACTCTTGCCTTTCACACCTTTTGCTTTGACATTCTATGACATATTTTAATTATTGTCTCTGATAGGTACTTGATGAATGAAGCACATAATTCGCGTTTTATACAAGATACCTTTAGTCAAGAGAAATATTATTTCAGTCAGTCAAATAAAGTATAAAATGTGAAAATGCAATTTGGTTCGGCACATTTCGTCTTATGTGCCACTAACTTTAAAAATCTTTTTCTGTCCACCCACATACTTTATGGCCTTAGACATAAGGGTGATCCTGGCAGACAAAGGGCTTTTACAACCGCATTAATAAAATTGTAAAGTCATAAAACGTTCCAAGTTCGAACTAACAAGGTGGGTTTTAATTATTTAAAAGTCTGTGTTAATTTACTTTTTTTTTCGGTTGAATGGCGCGGCGTCTTTGCTTTTCGGCCGGTATTTTTTACGTTCGTGTAATTTGTAAAATGGCATGTTAGCGCCAGCTCCGCGATACTTCTTAAATTATTAATTTGATAGTCCTTGTTTCCGGTCAACTTTTTTTTAATTGTTTATTCTGTTTGAATGTATTCTACAACTGAATTGCTACCGATTTTAAAGCTTCATGATTACCTTTTTATGTGTAAATCTTTCCTCATGCTTTCCTGGTAGAGATTTTGAGGAAAGGAAGGGGAATGCGTTATAGGGGGCCGGGAACTGTATTGCCAATTTAGCGACAATTTAGCGACTTTGTCGCTAGAAGTGACGACTTTTGTTAAAGTCTTAGCGACCAACAAAGAGGTGCAGTGTCAGATATTATCCATCATATGCGACTACTGTGTCCGGCACAGGGAACATTTTTCGACAAGGTACGTAAGCGAAAACGTAACTCTCAAAATGTCAAAATTGACATATACATTTTTAGTTCCACTTTCCACCGGCGCAGCGCGGAGGCGATACCTATGAGTAGATAATATACTATGGCGATACGAACACGTCGCAAATTATTAGTGATACCCCTTGTTTTTAAGCGTCCAATGGCTACGGTAACTGCTTACCATCAGACGGGCCTTTTTGCCACCTTAGTGTTATAGATAAAGATAAACCTCTTACCATTAGGTGTACGGTCCGACCATTCAGCGTTGCAAAACTATCAGCATTCTGCGTTCGATCCCATTTGGTAAAAATGTTTGGCTTTAAATATTTTATTACTTTACTTACAGAAGACCGCAGTCAAATAACACTACTTTGATGTAGTGTTGTGCTTCTGCGGTGAGTATGGTTGCCAGTGCTCCACGAGAATACGCTACGCTGGTGACAGTTGCTAGCACAGTGAGTCCTCATCAACAACATGGTTACGCGTTTGTGATACCCCTGGTATTGCTAGCGGCTATAGGCTACGGTGACTGCTTACCATCAGGTGGGCAGTATGCTTGTGTGCCACCTTAGTGGTATAAAAAATAACGCTATCAAATTAAACTGCAACAAAGTTAAATAAACAGTAGTAGCATATGACTATACTGAAATTTAAAGCCTTCAATCTCTCGTTTTACAAGGCTAACATCAATCAAAGAAAACAAAGTACGCCTGGTTCGTGTAAGCCATAATTTACATTGTAATGATAGCATGTATGGGATCAATTTGATTCAGCAGCGTTTTGTACATCATTTGTAATGATTTGTTCTATTACATGGTTAAATAACTCTGTGGATGTAACGTCATTGCAAGGTCACAAGTTTGAAGCCTTCACACAAGGGTCGTCGAGAAGGTAGGCAGTGTTACAGCACCTACTCACCGTAGATAGTTTGGTGTCAGTGTGACAGATACGATGGTGAGTCCGTCGCCGTCTCTTAGGCATTACATACGTCCTTGAATTTCTTCTCAGACGTATGCAGGTTTCATCACGATGTTTTCCTTCACCGTAAAGCTCTTGGTGTGACCAATCACTGCACTTGAGTCAAAAAACTCTATGGTACTGACCAGTGTGATTGGAACTTGTGTTAGTAGAATAGCAGGCTACGCTTCATACCACACGGCCACAACGGCGCTATAGTCGGCTATTTAACCGCTTAAGAAAGAACTGCTGAAAATGTTATATTAATGGATAGCTCCTAGAGGCTACACTGTGCTAGCAGTAAGGATATGCTGAGCCTTCAACAATTATTATAGTTGGTAACGCGTTAGTGATACCCCTGGAATTGCTAGCGGCTATATGCTACGGTGTCTGCTTACCATCAGGTGGGCCGTGCTTGTGTGCCACCTTAGTAAAGTTATCAAAAAATTTGATTGATTGATTTAAAAGATGTTTAATTAAGAACACAATTTAATAAAAAAAAAACTACATAACACACTTCTTCACACAAGGTACCTCAAAACTAACACTAATTTATAAATAATTATCATTCCAACAGAGCGGCGCTCACAATAACGCCATAAACAATGAAGACAAACCATAGACAACTTCACGCCTCATAAAAAGATAAAAACTCTTTGTTCAAATGATGTAACAGACGATAAATGTCTCTCGACTATAAATAATGGGGAAAAAATGTCGTAAAATATAACCAAAAGTCTATTAACACAACTACTGAGAGCGTAACACATAAAATAAATTGGGTCCGCCATTTTGCAGGTAGCAGATTTCTATCCGTTAGTATTTCAAAGCTTGGCAACTTATTAGTTGCGTCACTTGCGTTCTAATTTAGGTAATGGTGTTTGGAGAAGTAATTATGAAGAATAAACATATTTCACTCTTGTTTGGTTCTACTTCATCAATCGTTTCATACATGCCCGCCGGTTCTGAGTAATCTTTACATTTCTATCATTGAGTACATTGACAATTTGATCTAGAAATCTAGACTAGTCTTCCACAGCTATTCTTCCACTCACATTCGCAATGTTACCTGTAACTTTTTTGTCAGTTTTACATGACTTACAACTTTCAGAACAAAAAATATTGTATGTTTTTTTTAATATACTTAGTTTACCAACTTATCAATCTTTGAACTAGTTTTTTAAGGATAATATAGTCTTAAAATCAGATCCAATAAAAATGGCAGATGGAACGTTGCGATCAACGAAATGACGCCGGTTTTTTAAACATGGGCAAGGCTTAGTTTCTTTGTATTCGTTGTAGATGTGTGCGTGTACACCGCAAGGCGTAGTTTTAACCGGCGTCACTTCGTTGATCGCAACGTTCCATCTGCCTTTTTTATTTCGACGAGACCGCTGGTCTAGTTTTTAGTACACCTGACTGCTACGCTAGAGGTCGCGGTTTAGATTCCCGCCGGGGCAAACATTTATGTGACAAATATGTTTGCCTTGCGTATGGGTGCTTGGTAGGTGTCTACAAAACAATTATTAATTTATTTAAATTTGTATTATATCAGTTACTGGTTCCCATAGTAGAAGCTTTGCTTAGCTTGGGGCCAGATGGCGCTGTGATAATGTCGCAACATTATTATTATTATTTGATTTGAGGTGATAATATTGTCAGTCGATGGTCAATCGATACTCGCTTACCAAGCGGCAACGCTATCAATAAAGCAATTACTTTCAACACAAAAGTATTCTAAGCGCCATGCGCTATCACATTGCCGCAAAGCTTTATCATTTCCGAAACTAATTCCCCTCTAGATCTCAACTCAAGTGCGGTCCTCTGTCTATTTAGCATTGTACATCATTTTTTACAACCGAAATGACAAGCGGATCGCCTTTGCCATTTTTTTCCCCGTTAATAGGGTATCTATTCATCCATTGTTACGGGGGGTCTTTGCAATTTTTTTCACCTTGCAACACAGGTGAAGTCGTGTGCTTGAATCATTCCAAAGAATATTTAATGTTATTGATAGTTTTATTATTTAATGTGCTACGAAGTTGGAAATGGTTTTATGGCTGACTACTGAAATGTAAGTTGGACCAGTGCCGGTAGCAGGAACATGTTACTCGCGAAATGTCAAAATTGTCATACTAAAATTTTATTCCACTTTTCACCGTCGCAGCGCTGTTCATTATCCAATACAAAATAGTCGAAGGCGATACGAAAGCGTTGTCGACAATGTTCATGCTACCGGCAGGCTTACCGCTTCTTTCACTCACATTACTCAATGATGGGGAGGTAAAGATTACTCTGAATCGGCGGGCATGTATGAAATTGATGAATGTAAAAGAAACAAAAGAGGTGTGTTAGTCAAGAGTGAAATGTCGCTCTATACTCTCTGCCTACCCCGTGAGGGACGGCGTGATGATATGTACGTTTTGTATGTAATAAAACGACACTCAAAGTTTGAAGGCCCACGCAACTGTTTGAAGCGTCGCAATATAATTTCACTTGGAAAATCGGAGGCTATTCAAAGTTAATGAGGCATCATATTTCACTAGCGCTTCAGTATGCGGTCATTAGAGGTCTGTTAAAAGAGAGATTCCTTATAGGTTATACCTAATTATTCTGTAGAGCCCTGAGTTTCTTCTCAGGTGGCTTTTTTTTCGAACCGTGGTAATTTAGACCTTCATAAGTGCCTTATTAGGGCCTAAACTGAATAAATGTTTTTTTTTTTTATTTTGATTGTTTTCCCTCCCTAGAGAGAAACGAAGTTGTATGGAAGGTAGATGGAACTTTGCCAACAACGAAGTGACGCCGTTTTTAAGCACGTACCTAGTGCGTGGGCAAGGCGTAGTTTCGTTGTATTCCGTGTAATTGCGTAGGTACTAGAGCTCGCTGCATAACGCTAGTTATTGTTCTGAGTGTTGAATAGCGCTACAGAATGTCTTCGACATTCTCTCAATCTCTTCTATCAATAATAGATTCATGTATAGACCTTAATTAGTAAATTTATCGGCGCATACAAATCCAAATTTTATTATTTATTCAGAAAAGTAGCAACTCCTTTCTTCTAAGTCGTAAAATCAACCATTCTACGTAAAATAAATAAACTATAAATGGAAAAAAATATATTACAAGCTTGCCTTTAGCCTACTACCGCTTCTTAGAACCTTATTTTGATTACGACAGCCGCAAAAGAGCTTTATAGATCTATAAAAAGGTTCAAACATTCACTGATTATTGTGTTACTGGCATGTTCGGAGAGTATAAAAGAAAAAGAAAAAAGAACCGGCGGGAATTGTTTCTGATTTTTTTTTTCGCAAATATACTTTTTTAAGTAATATAATAGTATTATTGCTAAATACGCATGTGTCTATAAAAGTAAAAAAAAAATTTGTTTGTTTGTTACGGCTAATCACCGAAACGGCTGGGCCGATTTTAACCGGATTTTACTGATAGATAGCTGATGTTACAAGGCGTAACTTAGGCTGCTTATATTTTACAAAAATAAGTATAATTGCGCGCAAAAAACTACAACTCATTAAATTTTGAAATTAATTTACTCCACGCACACGATGTCTAGGGCAGTTAGTAACCTATATCGCAGAGTAGATAATACTCAGAATCACAAATAGTGACAAAATAGTTTGACATCTCAATTACAATTCCAGTGTGACGGTATTTTATTATTTAAGATATTTATTTCAGGATTGTACGACTATATGTTACGTTGCGTTAGAACTACAGTCACGTGGAAAACGTTTATTATTTATTGTATTTTCATATAGGAGCATTTAATTTTCTTAGTAAAACAAGTAGCTTAGTTACCATCGATTTAATTATAATGACTTGTTCACTTACATGTCTTATATTGCTAACGAGCTCTATAATAGGTGCCGCAAGGGTCCATATGCTACGGTCACACTTTCATGCGCCTTTTTCTCACCTCAGAGTGGTGTAAAAACAAGATATTACACACAACAAATCAATTCAGTAGTTTAAAAGCTTAGAATTGGCATCCTACTAATATTGGTAATTTAGACCTTCATAAGTGCCTTATTGGGGCCTAAACTGGATGAATGATTTTATTATGCATGTGAAAGTTTGTTAGGTTTGCCGTATGGATGTTTGTTGCTCAATCACGTAAAAATGGCTCAAAGGATTTGTATGAAATTTGGTACAAGTATAGTCTATAACCTGGATTAACACATAGGATACTTTTTATCCCGGGAGAATGTTAGGTTCTTCTGGGATTCTAAGCTCAACACGGACGAAGTTGCGGGCGGAAGCTAGTTGTAACCAAAATGGATATCGGGAAATATATCTAAATATTTTTTCATGTATTTGAATATCTTTATTACCTATTCGAAAATACTACTTAGATAAAACATTATCATCTCTAAGCCCTTTTCGGATACTTTTACTATCTAAATAGTACCTACCAAGGTACCTAAAATGCGACTGAATAATTGATACAAAGTTCTACGGTACTTAGGTTCATATATATACGTACATAATAGTATAGATTCATTGTTTTTTTTTTCAAAAAAACCTTAATTTTTAGTCGTTTAGTCGTAACAGTTTTCATGAAAACTAATATATCTTGAGATCCATTGATTAAATTGCTACGAAATAAAAATGGATGGATGCTGTAACTCTTCCTCTACCAAATCATGTAAAAATAATACCATAACTATTGGTCTATATTTTACAATCAATTATTTTCTAGAAGAAAAATCAATCACAATAAATACCTACCTACCTTTCGTATTTATTTAAATTATGTTACGTATGTCTCTTATTGCTCAGATTATTACAAACTCACTTGAACCAATAATGAAATAACCGAAACACAACAATGAAATACGACACCACACGAAATACCTGAGACACAGTCACAAAAAAACATTATTGCGTGTGCATTGAAAAAAAATGAGAACCTCCTCCTTTTGAAATCGGTTAAAAAGAGTGAAAAATCCTCCCGGCTTGAGTCTAGATTGATAGTCATCGTGGATCTGGTCCCATACGGCGGTCTGTGGGGCGTGGTTGGAACAGGTTACCGACGAACGGCGCCGCCAAAAAATATCCATAAAAAACACATAATGGTAGCCCTGGTGCGCCGATCGATGCGCCGGTGCCAACCCGGTCTCTAAACACGTACAAACCAAAAAAATCGCACGACTTCTCTCCACCAATCCTACTAAACCTACGCCTCTACTAAATTCCTCCCATAAAATAGCCCCGCCTCGCGCAGCACACTAGCGCCAAAACCTCCATACAAGCGGCGTAAAACGGAACTAATTAGAAAGAGAACGCAACACGCTGGGCCGTTCGTTTCTCGGACAATTTCATCCAACCGATCATTAAGTGTTTAAATTCAACGGGAGTTGGATGTGTCGGGTTTCTCGGAGGGGCACGCTATTAAAATATCCACAAACATTAACTTTAATTGGACAGAATTTTGTGCTTGTGTGAGTTC
The DNA here is from genome assembly GCA_951449985.1 of Falcaria lacertinaria. Classification (NCBI taxonomy): domain Eukaryota; kingdom Metazoa; phylum Arthropoda; class Insecta; order Lepidoptera; family Drepanidae; genus Falcaria; species Falcaria lacertinaria. The sequence continues at coordinate 2,965,884 of OX602136.1, read as the reverse complement.
GGTGGTTTTTTTAAACAACAACCAGTGACGGTTCTGTTTTTTCCGTTTCTTGATGACTGTTATCGTTCGTGTTTAGTGCTGCGGCGATCGGGTGTTTGATTGCTTGCTTTCGCGACTGACTGCCCAACACTAGTACGACAAAAATGACATCTGTGACGTAACGTGTGTGAACGACAATTCAAAATTCGCGGGCTTATTATCAAAAGGGATAAAATCGTAAAATGGCGCCACGTGCACTCTAATTGCGAAATCGTAATGCGCGGCACTTTAATTGATCAGCAATTATCTTTCTGTCCCGTTCCTTCTAATTGCTGACAATAATAATTTCGATTGCTCCGCCTGTTGACTACTTTGTTTCCACTCTAAATAAATAAAAAAAAAACAAAAGCGTTTCTTGATTCGATTTTTAAATCAACTATAAAGTTTTCTCTCGTGCCAGAAACAAAACTAAATTACCTAGTGCTTTGGAAAACTCACTGTGAAGATTCTCTAGTGGTGTTAAACGAATTGTGATTTTGTGATGCTGTGTTCACTGGCTTAACTTTTTTTTAACCCGTAAGTACTTTTTTTAAACTATTCTAGATTAAGTTTACCGCTTACAAAGTCTACCTACCTGCTGTAAAGATAAAAGCAATGCGAATCGTCTATCGTATTTATTTTAAAGGCATGTCCTAAAAATTTTGGAACGTCAACAGTTTTGTACCAAATTTATTGTCTACGTCAACGTCTGATGTTTTCGTATAGATTATACATTTTATTTAATTCTAATAAGCAATCTCTTTAGGCCTAACAAGACAAAAAGTTGGTTAAAAAATCTAACTAGAAATTTAAATATTTTTTAAATAAACATTTGCATTTCGTCGATGACTGTACCCTGCAGTACTAACCTACCAAATTGTCTCAAATTATTTGACAAATGGCTTTTATTAAGAAAACCGAAAAAAAAATAGTAGATGATAAAGGTGTATACCCAATGCATTATATCAATTCGAGGTAGGCAGATTAGAACGCCATTCAACTCCTGTCTTATACACTTTGACCCCTACGTCATCATAAAATATCCCGCCATTTGTAATTATACTTACAATAGTAGCCATGTACCGAATCTATGTCGTGGTAGGCAGAGAGTATAGAACGTCACATCATCCTGTCTTGCGCATATTTCGCTTCTAAACTTAGCAATCTCTTCATACATACCCGCCAGTAACAACGTAATTTTTTTTGATGAGACCGCTGATCTAGTGGTTAGTGCACCTGACTGCTACGCTAGAGGTCGCGGGTTCGATTTCCGCCGGGGCAAACATTTATTTGACAAATATGTTTGCCTTGCGTCTGGGTGTTTGGTATTTATTATAATAAATTATTTACAAAAAAGAAAGTATATAAGTATTCTATCAGCTACTGGTTCCCATAGTACTAGCTTTGCTTAGTTTGGGGCCAGATGGCGCTGTGTGATAATGTCCAAGCATTATTATTATTATTATTTAACTTCAATATTTTCAAAGCTATTTCGTGCCATGTCAAGTCCGAGGTAGACAAAGAGTGTGGAGTGCCACATCACTATTGTTTTACACTCCTCTCGCTTCCTCTACACTCATCAATCTCTTCATACATGTCCGTCGGCTAACATTACCTAACTTAGTTCTTACTCATTCAAACTCTGATCCATTCGTGGTAGGCAGAGAGAATAGAGACACTCTCGACTTGCAAACTTTGACATGTAAGTACACTGTTTCGAAATTAAAAGTCTATCTACACTAATATTATAAAGAGGAAAGATTTGATTGTTTGGTTGATTGATAGGCTCCGAAACTACGGACCCGATTTGAAAAAATATTTTACCATTAGAAGCCGACATTATCCCTGATGAACATAGGCTTTACCGCGGGAAAATGCTTCATTCCTACGAAAAATACGGGTAATATCCCCAAACTTTCATTTTGCATTAAAATTCGATCTCATTGGAGTTTCTGGAGACGACCCAAGGCAGACCGTATGATGCCTTTAAGCCAAAGGTATCAGGTACTGTATGTGCCAAAAGGATAATGTCTTCACCCAAAACATATTTTTCTTAAGGGTAACAGCTAGTTTATTATAAAATAGATAATAATATGTTTTTTATTTTCAAAACAACTTTACAATATATAATTATTACATAACCTAAAACTAAAAACCTTAAAAATATTATATAAATATTAAAACATATTATTAAACGGAGTCCCTGTAGGCAAGGTTCCGAAGAAACTGGCAGCGTTCCCCCTCTGTATAGCAATACTTAATCTTTGTCCGAGGTAGCTGCCAGCTCTTCGGTCTTCTTCTTTCTTAAAGTGTTATCTATACTATAATATTATAAATGTGAAAGTAACTGCTTGTTTATTTGCTTTTTCACGACAAAACGGCTGAACAGATCGCAATAGAATTTAAGAAGGAGATAGATTATATCCTGGCGAAGGACATAGGCTACTTTTATTTATAAATGCAGACGAGTTCGCGTGTAACAAGTAGTTTCCAATGCCCTTATTTCCTCTGACATCAATAATACACGTGACAATGGTTTAGGCATTCACCTTACCAACTGGTAAATTATTTAATTTCATGGTTATCAATAGCAATAATACGTAATTCTTATATAAAACTTGGAGTGCGAATTGTGGAAAAACCTAACCACAAGGATACATTTAGTAACGCTTATTTTTTGCGGAAAATACTAATGTTTGTTCCGTACATATATAGATTTTACCTGCTCATAACTTTGAACAAATAACTGTAATAAAGATATGACCTAATAATTTTCGTGTTCAACAACTTTTTAGACTGTCTGTACTAAAATAGTATTAATATACACTCAAAAAATATTCGGGGTGAATAAGGAACGAAAAATGGGACGAAACAGGATTCAAATATTAAATTTAGAATAAATAATATATTTGGGGCGAATACGGAATAAAATGTAGGACGACGGAATTTGTAATGTGGGCCGAAACTTTGTGGGGCGAATGCGGAACAAATCATCGTTAATTATATCTGTGACAAACTGCTTATTAGTAAAATGTGATTTTGGCCGCTGCGAAAATTTGACACGGTAAGATAAAAGGTGGAAATCTTGAATCATAAATTAATAGATTGGTTAATGGATCACGATACAAGTAATTCTTTAAACCATACAGAATCAGAAATTTTATTTGTCAAACATAATTGTAGGAGATAGAAGAATATAATATACAATATAATATATAAATATAATGCAGGTGTCACTCTTCTATACATAGTCAAATGTGTCACTATATTTTGCATCATTTGGCTACTACTAATCAACTCATAGTATAAAACAAAGTCGCTTCTCGCTGTCTGTCTGTCCGTATGTGTGCCTAAATCTTTAAAACTACGCAACAGGTTTAACGTTCTTTTGTAATGGGTAGTGATTCAAGTTTTTATTTAATTCATTTAGGTTTTGCGTAACCCTAGCGAAGCTAGGGCGGATCGTTAATTTTATTTAAAAGAGAGTTAAGATGTTTGTTGGTTTGTAACTCAATCATTGTGAGAGGTAGGGCGATTTTGGATTTTCCCATTTAAATTGGAGCCGCCCGACTGGGGACTGTACCTCCACCTTACAGAAGAACGCAGTGAAATAACATTACTTGATGTAGTGTTGTGTTGCCAGTGCTCCACGAGGATACGCTGGGCTAATAGTAATGCTGCTAGCACAGTGAGTCCTCATCAAAAACATGGTTGGCAACCCGTTAGTGATATCCCTAGTATTGCTAGGCTATAGGCTACGGTGACTGCTTACATCAGGTGGGCCGTATACTTGTGTGCCACTTAAGTGGTATAAAAAAAATACATGTTGAACCTGCTAGACATACGTATAGGTAAGAAGAAAATTTTGTCCGAATATTTACAGTCTTATGTAATGTAATATAAATGCGTACAGTAGCATCTTTCCCCCTCACTTTTCTGTGAGTGGTTTCGTGAAAATTGACGAAAATGCATTACAGCAAGCCCGGAAACTGTGCTGCTATACATATAGCGACTTTGTCGCTGGAAGTGACGACTTGTTTAAGTCTTATTGACAAAAAAATAAGATTTCTCAGATGGTACACATCATAGGCGACTGTAGAAGGCTCTACATTACGCTCTTTCTATCAATAATATTTAGATTATTTTAAAACTTATCTACATCTCTCAAAAACTGTAGTCTGATAACTGTAATCGTAGTTTAACGCGTTCAGACAGACAGCCGCGGCGCGGTCTTTGCTTTATAATGTGTACTAGCTGGCCCGGCAGACGTTGTCCTGTCTTAGCTATGAATTCATATGTCAAATACACCATAGCAAAAAGGATCTTTAGTTTATCGCAATTGAAAAAGTTTCGTCTTTTTTTTCAATTTTTTCTTTTCAAAAGAACCTTCTCCTGACAATAACACGAAAAAAAGAATTAGCGAAATCGGTCTAGCCGTTCACGAGTGATGCCGTGACGAAGGAAAATAGGGATTCATTTTTATATATAGAGATTCATGTTTATATTACACACGGCAAATCCCCTTGGATTAGGCTGTTTGCTTTACCTATATACTCTGCTTCTCACCTTCATAAAATTTATAACACAATAAATTATTGTATTTGTATAAAAATAAGGATAATATAAACGCAACATAAATGATTTTATGATAAATTAGTGTTTTATGGTTAACGATTGATATCAAACTGCATTAGTTTGTGGATATCTGAACACGTCTTAGTATCTGCCTACATAGCATTATAATTCTTACAATAACGTCATCTAAACTAATATTATAAAGCTGTAGAGTTTTTTTGTTTCTTAAAACGCACTAATCTCAGAAACAACTGATTGGACAGACAAATATTTTTGTGTTAGATAGTCCATTCATCGATGAAGGTTTTACGACACTTACCTGCTACCTATACAGATTAGATTAGAAATTCACCGAAAATGTCGCAAGATTTGATTAAATTGTAACCGTGCGAAGCCGGAGCGGGTCGCTTGTATTTTACATATATGTCGGTATGTCATCATGCCAAGACCTTCACAGGGTAGGCAGAAAGTATAGAACGCAATTTTACTCTTGGCTTGCACAGCATTTTAGGGTCGGCACCGCGCGAGTGATACTGGTGTAGGCTACGGTAATATTTACAATCAGGCGGGCCGTATGCTTGTTTACCACCTTAGTGGTAGGAAAAACGTCTTTTTCTTCTAAAATTGTTTTATATGTCTGCTTACCAGCAGTCACCGTAGCCTAAAGCCACTAGCAATATCAGGGATATCACTAACGAGTTGCCAACCATGTTGTTGATGAGGACTCACTGTGCTAGCATTACTACTAGCCCAGCGTATCCCCGTGGAGCACTGGAAACCTTACCGCAGTAACACAAAACTACATGAAAGTAGTGTTATTTCACTGCGGTCTTCTGTAAGGCGGAGGTACAATCCCCAGTCGGGCGGCTCCAATATTAATCGGAAAACCCACGGGAGATCCCAGTTAGCCCTACCTGATTCATAAATCACACATTCCCGCCGGCTCCGAATACTCTTTACTTATCCAACATATTCTTAATGATTGAAAACTATCTTTCAAAATAATCTTTGTTTTCCTTAGAAAGAGTTTGAAAGGAGCAGAAATAAAAGGCCCGTTAAATCCAAGCCTGCAGTAGGTAACCGATTTGACGTACACCGTAAACAGTTTTTATTATAGCAATTATAACATCGGAAAACACCGGTTGTCCAGCTAAACAGCACATAGCGTAGTAATCGATACAACGTAAACTATTCAGTTCGGTTCACGTTTAACCCTTCGATTTTGGTGCTGCCCTCATCAATAATGTCTATATCCGTTGATGTTTTCTGTAGGTTTATAATGAAATCATTGAAACGTGGGTAATATGCCGGTGTTCCAAAGAAACCCTTTATAAACTCACCGACACTGAAATATAAACATTTTATTTTCATGTTTTTAAATCTACTTCCTTTTAGTCCAGGCTACGGGCCCACAATATACTTACCTTACAGACTAATATAAAAATATAATTTTGTATATACATAATTGGATTTGCACGTAATGCGGATGCCGGATGGCTTGGTGCTCTGTGTGGTATCGCGAAGCCACAGAACCGCTGAAACGTATCTTTCCGCAAGAACTCTTCCCTCATGAAGTGAGAAATTTATATATTTGACCGATTCCGACTATACGGTCGGGATCACCCTAGCGCAGCGTATCCTCGTGGAGCACTGGCAACCTTACCGCAGAAACACAACAAGTGGTATTATTTGACTGCGGTCTTCTGTAAGGTCACCAGGCGGGCGGCTCCAATTTATATGGAAAATCCCACGGGAGTTTCTATTTCGCCCTATTTTTTTTATAAATGCGAATGTTTGAGACTAGACGTATGGGTGTCTGTTACTCTTTGACGCAAAAACTACTCGACGGATTTGTATAAAATTTGAAATGCAGATAGTTTATAACCTGGATTAACACATAGGATACTTTTTATCCCGAAAAATTTTAGGTCCTCTGTGATAACCTAGTCGTCCATAGAAGTCCACACTCCAACAGTCGGGCCAAATGCCCTTTACCCAAAGCCACTTAAAGCCACTTAATAAAAAAATGTGTCAATACACACTTTCTTGATGCTTTATAACACATATTCCAACACCTTGAACTTACTCTAATTATTCCCTACGAGACAGGAATAGTCGTTTAAGTGACAAATCAACATGATCACAATAAACGGACACACACAAGTCTTTTGTGACACTGACATGTAGCTTCAGTTGGAAAACGGAGCTAATAAATATACGGACAGTTTGTTTACACCTTTACTGATGATAGTTCATACTAAAGGACTGATATCAATTTAACTAGGATTAATCGCGGAGTAGAAACTTCTCTGTCATAAATGGTTCGATTCTGTCTTTATAAATCGCTATATGCTATGATTTTGAAAGGAAATACACCCTTCTGCGCATTCAAATTTAAAGAACGGTAAGGCAAAATGGAATCTCCCGTGGATTTTCTATGAAAATTGGAGCTGCCCGGCTGGGGACTGTATATCCACCTTATAGAAGACCGCAGTCAAATAACATTACTTTGATGTAGTGTTGTGTTTTTAGGGTGAGTAAGGTTGTCAGTGCTCAACAACAGGGTCAGCAACGCGTTAGTGATACCCCTGGTATTGCTAGCGGCTATAAGCTACGGTGACTGCTTACCATCAGGTGGATCGTATGCTTGTGTGCCACCTTAGTGGTATAAAACAAATAAGTACTTTTAAAATCGCCAGAATCTACTACTGGATTCGGAGGCAGCACTAGTCCTAGGGTAGAGTAAGACGAGCAGTTGTTCTAGGCGCCAGATGACAAGGGATGGCAAAATCTTTTTCTACACTAATATTATAAAGAGGAAAGATTTGATTGTTTATTTGTTTGTATTGAATGGGCTCCGAAACTTCTGGACCGATTTGAAAAATTATTTTACCATCAGAAGCCGACATTATCCCTGATGAACATATGCTACTTTTAACCGCGGGAAATTGCTTCATTCCTACGGGAAAACTGATAATAGTATAGGTACTATATTGCTACGCGGGCGATTTCGCGGGGAAATAGCTCGTTTTTTTTTATAACGAAACAGGCGTTTAAAAGTTATTAGACCATCGACTAAAGGGCGTAAGACACTCTTACTCTACTCTGATCAAGGACTAGGACAGGAGCTGATCCGAGGGTCGTTTTTGTTGAGAAGTATCCAGCAAGGCAATCGGTAATTAGGACTGTATATCCACCTTATAGAAGACCGCAGTCAAATAACATTAAATTGATGTAGTATTGTGTTTTTAGGGTGAGTAAGGTTGTCAGTGCTCAACAACAGGGTCAGCAACGCGTTAGTGATACCCCTGGTATTGCTAGCGGCTATAGGCTACGGTGACTGCTTACCATCAGGTGGGCCGTATGCTTGTGTGCCATCTTAGTGTTATAAAAAAAAAAAAAAGGTCCGTCTTAGGTCCTAAATCGAGTGCCTTTCACTATAAATGTACGTTAAAATAATGCCACGGCACTGATAGGATAGGATAGACGACAGGGAAAGAAAACCCAGCCAATTCCATAAGAAGACGTACCATTTGAAATGGATGATGCATAGACTTTCTCATACGATTTCCTTCAGTAAAAAGATTGTAGTGCACTTAATTATGTTTCGGAATAATCGTTAATCTAGTACTTTTTGGCTGGAAACAGACAGTGTGGTTTAGATTTTTCAGTTTGTCGTTAATTGTGTTATAGTGATGTGTTTTCGGTGTCATTTTGTGCAGTAAAATTTAATTTAGTGACTGATTTATAGGAATATGGAAATAATGTCATATGGCTTTTGAGTGAAGTGATTTATCGTTTTGGTCAATAGGTTACCTCTGACCTAAAGGCATTGAAAAGCATTACAATCTCTAACACTCGACACTGGCAGAAATATTCCCTGAAGAGGATTGATTGCCTTAGTTAGGAAGAAGAAGAAGAATCATTTATCGGAATAAAAAAAAAAGTAGCTATCTGTACGTACTCTAAGCGTATACTTAGAACGAACGCGGTCAAGTGTGACCTAGCGCCATATAATTTTATTATTAATGAGCTTCTTCTGCAAATTCAGCATAACAATCTAATTCCTGTTTTTTCGCGAAGACCTTTCAAATTGTGAGAATCAAATGCCAATGCAGCCATTAATAAATAATATAGCCATCCCGCCACCTTACAGATGTAACGTGGACAGTGAATAAGTTAGTAATTGCGATACAACTTGCCATGTACGGGTAATACGACAAAATGGCGGGCCTTTTGACAGAAGATTAATGATTGTCACCGCGCCAAATGTCATAACTGCCGCCATTTTCTAGGTTAGTTTTTATATTTTCAAATTAGGAATAGCTGAGTAGGCGTTTTTGCAGAACACAAAACCTGTACTTCGAGTAGGTAATTGGTTTGTGTGTGTGTGGAGGGACATGCTTGAAGTATTTTAGACGTTTTATTTCAACTAAAAACCTGACATACTAAAATACGACCTGCATTCGCTAATACCATTCACGCATATCTAACCTTATTTGTTGACAGAAATGGCCGCTCTGATTTTTCCTTTTAACACACGCTACCTCTGGCCTAAAGGCACATTCAGATTAGCTATTGCCTTGGATTTTAGCCAGAAACTAGCAAACCGTGATACTAGACATTTTAATTAAACAAGCCATGGTGGCCTTGTGGGTGAAACAACAGCCTGTCATCTGATGGACCCAGGTTCAAAACCCGGCCTGTACCAATGAGTTTTTCTAAGCTTAAGTACAGTAATTAATTAGTGGGTATCCCCATTAAAATTGGAGTCGCCTGACTGGGGACTGTACCTCCATCTTATAGAAGATCGCAGTCAAATAACACTACTTTGATGAAGTGTTATGTTTCTGCGGTTAATAAGGTTGCCAGTGTTCCATGGGGATACGCTGGGTTAGTAGTAATGCTGCTAGCACAGTGAGTCCTCATCAACAAACAGGGTTGGCAACTCGTTAGTGATATCCCTGGTATTGCTCGGGGCTATAGGCTACGGTCGGTGACTAATTTTTTTTTTTTTTATTAATTTCAAGCGTTATATATTTGTCTATGTGTTAATATGATTTTTTAGTGTTATCAATTGTTTTTATATATTATTTTGAGCAATAGGTATCCATGTTAAGTTGGTATTTGAAATGTAAACTTTATGTATTTTTTTTGGTTTTTAAAAGAGTAAAATTGCTGAGTTTCTTGCCGGATTCTACTCAGCAAAACCGACCTGCCGAATCCGGGGGTAGATTCTGACGATTTGAAAGTGCTTGCCTGTAAAGTCTAGTCAAATCAAGATCTTTTTGAATTTGAATTTAATAGCAGTAATAAATTGTTAAAACGTATTTGACTGTGGTATAAAGCGTTGCCTGCTATTCTAGCGACGCAAGTTTTATTCCAAAAGTATGTATCAATCAATTGTCTGTACCAATGAGATTTTATAACTGAAGTAGGTACCTACAGTGACTAGTCACACCAAGAGCTTGACGGTGAAGGAAAACATCGTGACGAAACCTGCATACGTCTGAGAAGAAATTCAAAGACATGTAGTGCCGAAAAGACTGCGACGGACTCACCATCTGTCACGTTGGCACCAAATTTTATTATCTTCGGTGGCAAGTGGGTGTTGTAACACCTCTGCCTACCCCTTCGGGGACCCTTGTGGGACGGCGTGAACATACTATTATATAAAACAACATTATGTTTAAATAAAGTTGCTTTGTCGGTCCGTGTCTTAAGGATTGCAGCCATACTATCTCACGCCAATCTGATCACGCAAACGAGTGGTGGAAATTACGTTGACTATCTATTCTTTTCTTTCTTTTGTCTAATTTTACAATGGCTAAGACTGGCCATGTGGGTTCGTTATCACTACCGTATTGGATTGAGTAATCTGGGGCCTAAAATGCTGCGAAATTTAAAGATTGTTTGAAATGCTGCGATAAATTCACAGGTTTCTAAGGCATTGGTTATTGATTTGTAATAAAAATCTTTGAGCCTTTACAAAGTTGCGAACTAGCTAAGTATATTAGGTTGCCAATTGCATGGTTTTATAACCTAACGTGCAACATACTGTAGTAGGATTTGACTTCTGAATTTCACCATTTCCTCTAAGTTTTTCCTAATGAAGACATGTTTTAAGGGTTTTCAAACGGTACCAGGATATTTCAAATTAATGAATCCGTGAACAGCATATCACTTCTTGGAAAAGATAAATACTTTTTCGAAATCTCTCGATGGTAATGAGAACTTTTCTTCTGGGGTATATAAACGGGGCTAAATTGTTATATGTTATATATCTTCACGCCTTCCCACAAGGGTACCCGAAGGTGTAGGCAGAGGTTACAACACCCACTTTCCACCGAAGACAATTTGGTGCCAACGTAAGATGGTGAGTCCGTCGCCGTCTCTTTAAAATAACATGCTAAATGCTCCCTTTCAAATGGGAACAAATTGAATAAAGTAATTTTATTTAATAAAACAACAGATTGTAGTGGGACTGAACTACTTCATTGGCATGTTTAAGTTCTGTTAGTACATGTAAAATACAGGTATATACTTTTTTATTTAAAACACCTTTTGACAGCTGCATTTTATGTCCCAGTAGCACGAAATTAAAAGGAATTAAAGTAGCAATCCATCAATATAATCCTTTGCAGAGACAAATTGGAGGCAATTTAAAGTCAGGATCGTCGCTAAACAACTGAAAAGAATGTGTTATTGTCTCCTGGGAGAATTTTTATGTCGTTTTAAAGTGGTTATAGGGTTTTTAAATGGCGCCGCTTTAATTCTAAGTATTTTGTTGGGAGGATTCTCTTGTTTATTTAACGCAAATTTTATTCCGATTTTAATTCGAGGAAACCTGTACAGCAATATTACATAGGTCTGAGAGACTTCAAACGTTCCAATAAAAAAGTTTTAATCTGTATTTATATTTAAAATTAGGAAATTTTATTTAAAAATAATAATTAAATAGACGTAAAATTTTAATGACACGATGTTAAATGGCCGTTAGCTCCTTACACTCTTTAACAACAAAAAGCTTTTATTTTAAAAGCATTGAAGACGTAAGTTTTTATTTTTAAAACTTTACGTCAAAAAGAACTCAGTATAATTTCGCGCCCTTTCGATTGTCAACTAATAGGCAACATTACGCAACGCCGCAACGCTTACAATGGGGTTAAAACTAATTCAAAATGGCCGACAACGGTGACACGCGACCTACGCTTACCGATTCACCGCTGGCAAATTATTTTAGTATCATTACGTACTTCATTGCAAAAGATGGGCCCTTATAACATTAATTAGAGTATTTCTCAAATTAAGAACACATTTTCTTTCAATAGGTCTTCAAATTAAATGTTCTATCAATGATCGAATCATCGGTGTGTATACTTAATCCTACTAATATTGTAAATAAGAAAATAAATGAGAAACTTTGTAAGAATGGATGTATGGATGGATGTTGGTTGATCAATCAGCACGTGGGTCTTCAAGAAGGGTGTGAAGAGATTTCTGAAGGGTCGGCAACGCGCGAGTCATACTTAATACTTACTTACTTAGACTTAGTCTGTTTTCTCGTGACAATTATAGATGCTCCTTTTAGTAGCTGCCGTAACATCTATAGAATCTATCATGGCGGTCTCACCTTGAACAGGCGTCATATGATCAAGTAAATGTCTCGCCACAGACTCTAATGTAATCGCTCGCCGTAAAGTTAGCAGTTATAAAACTATGGACCTGATTTGCATAGGTTTAATCGAAAACACACTGTGAATGTTAGTGGACGAAGCCGTGGCCGCTTCCATAAAAGGTTGGCAACTTGCTAGTGATATCCATCGTATTGCAAGCGTCTAGGCTATGGTCTATGGTGTCCGTTTGACATCAGGTGGTTCGTACATTTTCTTACCTTCGTAGTAAAAAAAAATACGGGGTGGTATTCAAGGGGGCAAGCAAGCATACGGTCCTCTTGATGGTAAGCGGTTACCGTAGCCTGTGGACGCTAGCAACAAGGATATAACTCGCGCGTTGCCCAACCATAAATGATTGCTTGGACTAACACTAACAGAATACAGATTCAAACATATGTATGTAGGTTGTTATGGCTTTATTCACACATTAGCTAGCTGTTTCCCCGCGACTTCGCCCGCGTATCAATATAATATAAAGCCTAGTTACTCAGTGATAATGTAGCTATCTAACGGTGAAATATTTTTTGAAATCGGGCCCGTAGTTTCGAAGCCACACTCAAAAATACAAACCTTTCCTGTTTGTAATATATGTATAGATATAAAGCAGCTTCCTTAAAACATAAGCATCTTTGAATTGACAGAACCTGAAACTAGCAAGCTAATAGAGAAACGCCATTTTCACTGGCGAGAAACTCGATTGTTGGTTCACTTACGCTGACATGATAATTTTCTAGTTACAAGTGGTTCGATATTTAAATCTTTAATAAAGGTTTTACCATTCTCAAAGTCTAACCAATATTATTAAAATTAACCAATGTGCTATCAACAGATCCGGGTATCAAAATTTTAAGTTAAAAACACGCGTCTATTGAAGAAAACGAATAAAAAAGCGCTTTAAAACCGGCCTGGCTAGCGGTACTAATAAAAATTCGTAAACGTCTATCCGTAGCGAATCAAACATTTTAGTTAATAAAAAGTGAGCACGCGATCACATATCCATAGTTTTATTGTCTTAAGTAATTAATATGAAACTTGGTTTTTGTGATACAACAAGTTGCAACGCTGTTCTGGCCCGATTTGTTGTTTGTTCACGCAGATGGTGCCAATTCTGTAGTACCAAATCAATTAACTAAACTTATTTGACAGGATTTATAATCCTGAGAGAAAGACCTGCTATCCCTGCTATATGTTGGTTAAATAAGGATGTCAATATTTTTAGACCTGTCAAATTAGTTAGGTTTATTAATTTTGAACAACAGAATAGGCACCAGTGGCTTAGTAATATTCGAATTACTCCGTCCGCACAATTTTCTGTTTCTCGTATTAATATTATGATAATTACATAATCTATTTTTTATTAAGACTAGCAAGTCAGTAAACTTGGATTCAGGGACATTATAAGCCTTTTGCAATGCGGTCATCATAATATTGTGTCTTCGATTCCATTTTAATTATTTAAGCCCCAGTAATTTACTAGCCATAAAGACTTTTAAGCGAAACAGTTGAATGTAAACTCTTTTTACGATCGTTTCAGGTAAAGGTGCGTTGAAATTAAAAACGACGTCAGACGGACAGTAAAAATTTGTTAATTCCTCGCAATATTAGCACAATACAATATCACAAGACAAAACGACATGAAGTAGACATAGAAATTATAATTCCATATGAAAACATGGTGGCACAATAATAATCGAACCGTGAAGATATAGCCTTTTATAACCATGGGTCTTAATTAGAACCTACGTTTGCAATGAAAATGCTGGTAAAAAGGGGAATTAATGTATGCCATTTCACTCTTGACTGCTGCGACTCCCTAATTACTATTTGAATTTTTGCCCTTCATGTCTGACTGTCAACTTTTTATTGTGTCTTATATGACTTATATGCTCTGTTATATCAACATTGTAATACGAGTTTAAGTAGACATACGTACAAGGCCTAGTCACCGAGTTTACTATGCCGGTAGCAGGAACATTGTCGACAACGTTTTCGTATCGTCTTCGACTATTTTTGTATTGGAAAATTAACAGCGCTGCGGCGGTGAAAAGTGGAACTAAAAAATAGTATGACAATTTTAACATTAGCGAGTTACGTTTTCGAATACGTTGTCGACAATGTTCCTGCTACCGGCACTGATTTTAATTCGGATATATAATAAAGGATCGGCAAATTGAAATTTCAGTCAGATCTCGTCTGATGAAGGAGCAATGGTCGATGAACCGGACGTGTTGTAGAGTGAAAAAAGTAGAGTAGCTAACGTAGTGCAGGATCAGGAAGCTAGAGTGTCAGTCAGTGGACTAGTCGTGTCTGTTGAAGAACCAATGATCGATGGAGCAGACGTGTTCTAGAGTGTAGACCGCATACTGGCTAATGTAGTGTATGATGAGCTAGCTGAAGTGCTGGTCACGTTAATCTAATGACTAATAGCTGATGGAGCAAATGTGTCCGTGAGTGTAAATGGGTACTAGTTAACAGCTAGCATAGTATAAGATCCAAGCTGGTAGTGAGCTGTTCACGTTAATCGGTAAAGCTGGCGCATCCTAGAAGCACCACACGAAGTAACATTTTAATTGAACTTTCATTTTATGAACCCATTCTAAAGTTTATAGAGTCAAACCACGTTGAACCACTGAGCTGTAACGAAAGGAACATGGGAATTAAGGGCCTCGATAAATAATTGTACCCCATAAAATACTATTAAGTATTCATTAGAACGCATTGCTCAATGCATCAATGGTTTTGAGTATTTTGTTGAAATTTCAAACAATGCATGTGAATTTACGTTTGATAATTCAGATGCCATCGCTTTATTTATATTGCATTCTTTTGAACACACACAGAACTCACGCTAAAGGTCAGGTAGAAAGTGTTGTGGTAAAGAGGATTGAAACTTAGCAGCCATGTATGAAGATACTGATTTGATGATTGTAGCATACGCAAAATGCAGGGTGGGTGAGTCAAGAGTGAAATTATTTGCATTCTGGAATAAAAATAACACGGCCTATGTCCATTTTTAGAAGGCACACTCAACCAAAAAGGCAAGGAACAGACAAAGAAGGAGATAGAATTACAAATGTATTTACTGTCGAAACTACTGAAAGTTTGTTTGCTTGAGCTGTTACAGAATTAGAGATGCTATGTGACATGTTTAAACGACTTCAAAAAGGAGAGAGTTACTCCAAAACGCCTGAATTGATTTAGAAAATTACACTTCCAAGAAGGTCCCATATACATTTCATTACTGATTCAGACTCACTTCGTCATCTTTTTAGGAAATAATCCATCATCATTATTGTCCTTTATCTAACGCATATTTTTCGCTACCAATTCAAGTAATGTTACCTAATGAATGCCCTGTGTCCAGACTTCCTTGAAGCCCTTTTACAAAGAAGTATGTTTAAAACAAACAGTATGGAGGATACTAAATCGATTTGTTTATTACTTAAGGCGACTGATTGGTTCAATTGACCGTGTCGTTAGCTAAATTGTTTCCAGAAAACCTACAGTGTGGTGACCTCCGCTGACCCCGTGGGAGTGGGCGGGGGACTTGAGAAATTTATTTTTTTCAACACCAAATAAGGCACCGTTACCTTTGATTCGCGTAGGGTCTTTGGGATTTAAATGTGTTTTGGTGTTCTTTTATGTTTCATTTTTTACTCCGCTGAATTATGAAGGTGCTTTATTTAGATATTGTATCGGCAACGCGTGAGTGATAGTTTTACAAGCGTCCAAAGGCTACGGTGACAGCTTACTATCAGGCGGGCCGTATGCTTGTTTGCCACCGTAGTGAAAAAAAACAGCTCGAAGGGCCAAACTCATAAGGCGTTTTATATTTTTTCCTCTTTATAATATTAGAATAGATTGCATAGTATGTTACTCAGTGATAATGTAGCATTCTGTTGGTGAAAATGAAAATCGGTCCAATTGTGTTTGAGTTAATTCAATACAAACAAAACTACATATCTTTTCTCTTTATAATAATAATGTTGAAGCTAAGACTGATGTGTGCGCTTGCTAATTTAGTAAATCACATCACTTCAAATTCCTAGAACCATATACTTAGATGCATTGATAAGAATATTGATAATGTTTGTGGGTGTTTTAAAATTCCTCGCGAAAGAGCAGAAAACCATTGTCAGTGGCAACTAATTTGTTATTTTTTATGTTTACATTATTTTTTAAACAATGTATAAGGTATTATCTTTAAGTGGTACAAGCATTAGACTTTATTCCTAAAACTATAATTTCTGTCACCTTTCAACGCATACCACATACTGTTGGTGTGCCTTTATACAATAAATGATAACCTAGCATCTCATCAGCATAATATTTTCAATACAGAACACCAATTAGCTTAGTCTTAAACATTAATTATTATAGACACGAACAATCAACGCATACAAACAAATAAACAAACATAAAAAAGTAAAATGTTCTGACCTGACCTTAGGCGCCGGCGCGATACGAGAGACAGACGAAGACACATTACATTTAAGCTTTAGCTTCTCTAAGAGTGAAAAGGAAGGAAGAAGTGATAATTATCACAAAGGGCTTGCCGAAAAGCTTTTTTTAATTCCTAATTCATTGCCTCATTTGTTTTAATGTTAAACATTTCATGTGTGAGATTCCGTAACTGATTTGAGGACCAGACTTGGTAACGAAGGGTCAATAGTGTTATTCATAGTATAAGGGTGGCGTAAATTAAGCAGGTCATCTATTTAATGATGGTTCGGTTAATATTTTATCAAAGGCTAGGACAAGAGCGGTAGGGCGAATTGGGATCTGTCGTGGATTTTCACATTAGAATAGGAGCTTCCCGGCTGGGGACTGTACCTCCACCTTACAGCAGACCACAGTCAAATAACACTACTTGATGTAGTGTTGTGTTTCTGCGGTGAGTAAGTTTGCCAGTGATACACGAGGATGCGCTGCGTTAGTAGTTATGCTGCTTACACAGTGATTTTTATTAACTAAAGAGTTGGCAACGCGTTAGTGATACCCCTGGTATTGCTAGCGGCTAAAGGATACGGTGACCGCTTACCATCAGATGGGCCGTAGGTATGCTTGGTATATATAATTATAAAATAAATACCGCTTTAAAATATTATTATAGGTTTTATACTGAATGCCTCGATCCGTAATCAAAAAAGATTTGTTATGTGGGCTGTATAAGAATGTAAGATTTGGTATGTGAATGTGGGCTGTTAGGGTGGATATTTTTCATGGAAGCCTTCCTAAATTAACCTTTTTCCTTGTTGCAGGCTAACCCAGCGGCAAAATACACCCGGCCGTACGAAAATCCCTCAAAATTACCCGAATTCAATCACCGCACAGCAAAGCTAGCACGCTGAGTTTCACAGATCCATTTGGGCCTCCCCAGTCCTCGGACGGGGGGGGCCCGTCAACCCCCCAGCCAGCCATGACCAGCAACGAGGCGCTAGACCACCAGCACCACCATCTAGGGGGGTCACAGACCCCCCATGACATCTCAAATTCAACAAACTCTACGCCCACGAATGTGTCCTCGAAATCTGCCTTCATAGAGCTGCAGCAGCATGGCTACGGCCCTTTTAAGGGGGGGTACCAACACCCTCATCATTTTGGAAGCCCGGGGGGTCAGCAGAACCCCCACGAAGCGTCAGGGTTCCCCAGCCCGAGGTCGCTCGGGTACCCTTTCCCGCCCATGCATCAGAATACGTACGGGTACCATTTAGGGTCGTACGCTCCGCAGTGCGCAAGTCCGCCGAAGGATGGTGAGTACATTATTTTATAAGCACTAGCGGCCCGCCCCGGCTTCGCACGGGTAGACATTTATCAAATATTTTGTCTACCCGTGCGAAACCAGGGCGGGCAGCTAGTATAATATAATATATAGTCTATGTTACTCAGTGATAATGTAGCTTTCTGAAGGTGAAAGAATTTTTGAAATCGGCCCAGTAGTTTCGGAGCCTATTCAATACAAACCCACAAAAACCTTTCCTCTTTATTATATTAGTATAGAAGTACAGATGTAGATATTTAAGGCTAAAATATACATATAAGAAAAAGGAATTCCATTTTTAAATAAACACCGTCCAGTATTCAACATAATGACATAATTAAAAAGAAATTCACATTCAAATAAAATATTCGATGAAACGTCAAATACTTGTCAATTGTATATAATCGCACTACACTTAGCTTGCGTAATAAGCACTTATATATATAACATGTAATAAGGTTGATCGTATACTATAACATATTATTGTATCGCTGAGGCGTGAGGCTTCAACCTGCGATCTTGAGGCATAAGTACTGCGTCTTTAATATTTTAGCAGTTCGACTTTACTGTCAAAGTAATGGGACATTTCGACCTGGCGATACGATCTTGTCACGACCTCACGACTCTATTTTTAGACTACATGTCCCGACAGATGTTGTCCTGTCTTAGCTATGTATTCACCATAGATCTCTTCATCATCATCTTTAGTTTATCACGACATTAAAACGTAGCGGTTTTTTTTAATTGTTCTGTTCATTAGAACGTTCTCCTGATCATAACAAACACAAAAAAAAAATGCGTTACCGGACCAGCTGTTCACGCGTGATTCCGTGACCTAGAGAAATTGGGATTCATTTTTGTATATATTACTAGCTGCCCGCCCCGGCTTCGCTCGTGTGGACAATTTTTTTTGCATTTATGGGGATGAAAAATGGATGTTGGCCGATTCTCATAGATACCGGATAAGCATAAAAAATTTCATCAAAATCGGTCAAGCCGTTTCGGAGGAGTATGGCAACGAAAACTGTGACACGAGAATTTTATATATTAGATATACATTCGTCTATTTTTAATCGCGCCAAGTCGCTTCCGGGGTAGGCAAAGAGTGTAGCATATCAACTCTTGCAACTTTTGCTTCTACATGCATAAATCTCTTCATGCATGCCCGCCGGTTGCGACACAGTTTGTTTTGTGTGTTAATAATCGACAATCTTAGATTAAATTATTGTTATATACTCTATGTAGAAGCCTTATTGGGACTTAATAATTAAGGTAATTTTAACCACGTGGTTTAATTTTCCTCTAAAACAATGTTTTTACTTCTCGACTGCAACTTTTTAATTTAACACATAAGTTTAATAATAACTAAATTATGTGAAATAAATATGTAATAATATAATCGGAAAACCATACGTATGTGAACCAAAATATTAATAAGTTACAACAAATAAAAATAGTGTTTAGTTTGTAGGCAATTTTATTGCTTTTTGAAGATATTTTATTGAATGTCTCCAATTGCTTTCTTATGGAATTTAGATAGAAGGGCTAAGCGAAAAAGAAATAGTAACATTGCTAAGTCGTGCTTCACTTAAAAAGCTTTTTCCAACACTTTATTTTCGATAAGAACTGCTACTGTTGTAAATCGCCCACTTAAAGGGAAATGTCTATAAAATCGTTAAGTGTAAAGTCGAATGATTGAGGACGTTATAACACAGTAATGGCGGAGCCAGAGGTCGCTTTTTAATATTTGAAGCGTGTCTTTTGCCGTTTGAATTTATGACGTGAATTTTTTAGACTGACATCTATCGACTAGATGCATTAAACTTTCAGTCATTTACTTGATAAATACTGGATTTCTATTTTGTATGACACAAGCTGTCCCGACAGGCGATGTCCTGTCTTAGCAATGAATTCACATGTCAAATACACTATAGAAAAAATAACCTCTAGTTTATCGCGAAATTAAATAACTACCAGATTGCTTTATAATTTTTTCTTGTCATGAGAACCTTCTCCTGGCAATCACAAACATGAAAAAAACAATTAGCGAAATCGGTTCAGCCGCTCTCGAGATTTGCGCTTAGCACACACGGCTGGATAGTGTATTTGACATGTGAATTCATAGCTAAGACAGGACATCGCCTGTCGGGACAGCTTGTGTCATACAAAATAGAAATCCTAATTCTTTTTTTAGAATATTCCTTGAAGTATGAGGATGGTTCTTATGAGAGAAAAAAAAAAACCTGAAATAGTCTAAAAACGGGTAGACAAAATATTTGATATATGTCTACCCGTGCGAGGCCGGGCTAGTACCTATTACTAAAGACAGTTAAAATAACCATAACTAGTAAAATAAAGACAGCTCCACATTATCCCTAACGTATGTACCAGCGTCAGAATTATAAGTTAAGCTACCAACATCTACGGTTCTGACATTTGACTCAACGTGCATCTAAACAAAAACACTGACATTCCGTGAGACAGCTTCTTTAGCAATATTGTTTAATGAGAATTGGGTCCGTTCCGTTGTCACATTGGTGTCGATACACTTGTACAAAATCGCTAAGCTATACTAATTTGACTGTCTCAAAGTATTGCCATCCTTATTCAACCCCGTACAAGAGAAAGGGATATCAAACTTTTAGTATCTACTGTCAAATTAGAGTAGTAGCGATTTTGTACAACAGAATTGGCACCATACTTAACTTAACTAATTTGACAGGTCTAATAGACTTGCTAATTGCTATCCCTTTCTCATGTGTGGGGTTAAATAAGGTTGGCAATATTTTTTAGACCTGTCACATTAGTTAAGTTTAGTAATTTTGAACAACAGAATTGGCACCATTGAGGACCTAAAACCAGTTACTCCCTGTACCCTAAAAGCCAAGGTGTCTTTTGATAGCTGAAAAAAGTTATGTTAACCAACAGTAACACCACGATTAAAATATGAATCCATAGATATCCAGACATGTCACTAGTCAACTTTTATCTTGGCCCTAGATTAGCCTACTGTTCTCGTATCTGTAGTTCTGTATATTATGTGGTTCGTAAACTATGGTATCCTTTTTTTACCAAGGTAGCAAAGAATCTTACGGGCCGCCTGGTAAGCGGTTACCGATTCCTATTGACGCTTACAAAAGCAGAGCAGGATTCGCACGTTGCCGAACCTGAAAAAATGTCTTCACAACTTTCTTGAAGAACCCCATGCTTCATAATGGACATCAGCTGCCATTCCAAAATGCCAGACCAGGATTAAAACTGCAATATATTGTAAAATACATACTTAGAAATCTAGACATAATTACACACAGACAAACAAATTTAAAAGACCTTGCTCACTGGGAAAGTGAAGAGAAATCAACTTGTATTTGGGAAACCAGTCGCGGCCATTGGAAAATCGACCTTGACGCCTTATTCTCTACACGAGGAAGACGTGTGTCGGTACACATTATTTTAACGTTCAGTTTCCTTTGCACGTACGTTTTGGCGGGTAAAAAAGTTAGTTATCTGTGCGAGTTTTTGCCGGGCTGTTCGCGTGCGTGTTTTTTTGTAAATGACGGCATTCTCGATAGCGAAATCGATACAAGTCGATCTTTTTAGTCGATTTGCTAGATTTTGTATTGAATATTGATGGGTATTTTATCATCTCATTAATGTCAAGAGGCATGAATAATAAGTATGTATCCCATGTTTTTTTACAATACATAGCTAGGGTTGTCGCCTTAGCCGTAGTGGCCTTGTTGCTGAAGCAACGGCCTGTCATCTGATGGACCCAGGTTTAAACCCCGGCCTGTACCAATGAGTTTTTCTAAGCTTTAGTACATTAATTAATCACATTAGGAACTTAAAATAGAGAGGTATGGCTCCCATTAATATTGGGGCCGCCCGACTGGGGACTGTACCGCCCACTTTACAGGAGACCGCTGTCAAATAAAACTACTTTGATGTAGTGTTGTATTTCTGCGATAAGTAATGTTGCCAGTGCTCCACGAGGATACGCTGCACTAGCAGTAATGCTGCTAGCACAGTGAGTCCTCATCAATAACAGGGTTGGCAACGGGTTAGTGATACCCCTGGTATTGCTAGCGGCTATAGGCTACGGTGACTGCTTACCATCAGGTGGGCCGTATGCTTGTGTGCCACTTTAGAGCTACAAAAAAAGTATTCGCACGCCGGTTCCGAGTACTCTTTACCTTTCCTGCCTTTACCTTTTAAACTTAGCAACGGATTTGAAAATTTAAGACAGTAAAAAAACAAATACTTTATTTGAGCCGCGCTAATTCATCTGTCATTTTAATCAAATAAAACTTAATTTACTTTTCAAAAACAGAACTTGCCGGTGTTAAATTAAATAAAACATGTTTACCAACTTAACATGTCATTATATCATTAAAAAAGGTAATTATCATCGAATTGAGACAAATCTTTATTTGGCCGACAATAAATTTTCATTTTACTCACTCAACTAGTCCATAAAGACCTCTTAACTCCCAACATTCACATACAGAAGTTGACTCTCGGACAGGCATGTTACACTGGTCCTTGCGTCGTGCTGGATCAAAGATAAGCGTGGTGATTTTGGACTTTATAGCTAAGTTTCAAGGTAGAATTTAGCTCGTGCTAGTTGTAAGGGTAATAAATCTTTGGAATGGTAACTAGGGGACTCTATTAAATAACCACGAGTTGTGTTACAATGTTAATTGTATAATAAGTGGGACTGTACATTAGGTTGGAGTGTTTTTATTATGCATCTGTACCATAAAAAAATATTAGAAAGCTAATTTTACTATTTAAAACTGAAATATTGGTGTAAATAAATTTCACGGGAACATATTATGATTTTTCTGTGTCGATCAATGTCGTTTTGAAAAATACATACTTTTTTCATCAGATTCCAATTTATAACTGAACATAGTCTAAGCAAGCAGCTATCATTAGCCATAAAGAATAAAAAAAATAGAATTAAATAAAAAATAAAAATAATTAAATGTATTTAAAATATTTTTACTGCCTTTTTCTCCGCGACTACGCCCGCGTTACAACATAATAAATATAGCCTTTGTTACTCAGTGATAATATAGCATTCTGTGGATGAAAGATTTGTTTTAATCGGTCCAATTGTTTTTGAGTTTATTCATTACATACAAAATATAAAACTTTCTTCTTTATAATATTAGTGTAGAAGTACAATAATATTTGTAATCGGAATAGTTACATTTCACCTGTCAAATCAATGTCACGTTTCGACTTCGCTTTTCGAACTGTCAGAAATATTCGTAAAGCACCTGGCTGGTAACATTAGAATTTTAGCAACAGGTTGGTGAGTATTAAAAATCCGCTATTTTGACAAGTGACCTTTGGGCTTTAAGTAAAGGTTGCGTGCGTTGCCAGTGTTGCCACATTGGTTCTGTACCTTTTTATTACTCCCAACATTGCGATGTGTATGTGTTAATGCACAATTTCTTAACCGACTCAGTGGCAGCTCTTGAGCATTCAACATTCGACACAAAATATCAGTCGTATCGTAAAACGTGTTGCAAGCTTCCATAGGCTACGGTGACCGCTTACCACCGGGCGGGCGGTATAATTCTTTGTCGCCTCAGTGGTATAAAAAACTTGGCCAAGTGCGAGTTGGACTCGCACACAGCGGGTTCCAAACAGTTTGTAAAAATAATCAGTTCTTTTTTTTTAAATATAACAATACAAATCTGTGAAAATTTAAACTATCTACTTTATTATTACTATTATTAAGGTAGAGTAAAAAAACACGTTTCTAGTAAGGAAGGACCACTTTTTTTTCAATTATATAATTCGTTGTTATAGCAGCAAAGAAATATCTTTATACAATATATTTACCTTTTAATCAACCTTTGGATTACGTCACTTTTTTAGGTCTCAAAAGCCACTTTAAATCTTGGCCCTACTACAGTGGCCCACACGCTTAGATATTTTTCGCTGTATATTTTCCAAAAGACTTTAAGATCTTAAAAAAAATCCGGAAGCTCTGACAAAACTACCTTCGAATACTCAATTTCTATTCCTAGAGTGAAGGCAAAACCGCAGATTGTACAAGAAAAAACTTGTAACACAGTTTTTATGAAGTTTTAAACGTTCAAGCTTTAAATCTTTTCGTCTAAACAAAAAATATCTAAACGAAAGTACGTCGGCTCTGTTAAAAAGTATTCGAGGCTGGCTCGGAGCGAGGTCGCTCTTCTCCTCCCATGTTCAAATAGTTACACTCGTGCTCTACTACAATAAATAATTAATTTATTAATATATAATAATATCTTCTATCGTTGATATGTTGTATTGTTTAAATAAACTTAAGATACATTATTTCACTATATACAGAGAAAAATAAACCGATGATTATTTTTTTTACTTGTCTATAATAATATTTAAAAAAGAAACAATTTGTATTTCTGTTTGTAATAAACGCAAAAACTACTAGACCGATTTAAAAATAAAATCAGTTTTCGAGACCTAGTTGAAAGATGTTCTAGTACTAGTAGCACGAAAAGCAATTCAATAGTCTTCCTGCTAAGGCTGCTGGTATTGCCATTATCGATGTTTCTTCTTCTTCTTCCTAAGTATGGCAATCAATCCCTTCGGGGACTATTTTTGCCAGTGTCGAGTGTTAGAGAATTTTCATGTTGCAAAATTTCTCGTGTTTGCCGCATTAAAATGCCTAGTGTCATGCATTCTAACGCCCAATGGAGTTTCTGGAGACAACCCACGGCAGTAGCAGATCGTAACACGCCTTTAGATTAGAGGTAACCTATTGACCAAAATGATAAATCACTTAACCCAAAAGTCGTATTATGGCATTATTTCCAATGCTCCTATAAATCAGTCACTAAATGAAACTTTACTGCACATATCGACACCAAAAATACACATTAAAGATCACTATAACACAATTTACGACACACTGGAAAAAAAACTCTACCGCTCCGCCTGATTCCCGCCAAAAACTCCTATCGATGTTTGATTACCTACAGTGAATGTTCAAACTGCTCGGGCGCTTAGTACATATAAAAAATCTTTCAGTACTTGGGATACAGGAAAAATATTTTTTTGAAATTGATCAACCATTTAATACTTAGAATCCGTTTAGATCCAATTTTTTTAACAGCTAAGCCTACATATTAATAGCAATCTTTTTACTTCTTTTAACCGACTTCAATCTGTAAAGAATAAAGATTGCAATACAGCGTAGCAAAGCCGCCAGCCTTCTTGGCACGCTTCCCCGTGACTGTGATTTGGTACATTTATTTTACTTGTAATTTGGTTGTTACATTAATAGTAAATAGTTTTATATATTACCGGTAAATATTACGTTTAAATATATATACATAAGTTTAAGAAGAGATGCCAAGAGAATTCTTACTCAGCCCGCCATTTCTGGGATGCATCACTATCATCAATATTTAAATTGTGTATAATCAACTACATAAGTGTTTATTGCTAGATTTGTTTAATAAAACTCATAAAACGGCACGTGTTCAAATTAATACTATTATAAACGACAGGCTCTACAGTTATTATTAATTTGTTTTCCATTATTAACATTTTAATTATTATTGTTTGTTTATTTACTCATGCATAACGATATTCGTCTGTGGTTCGATTATTGCCGTGAATTCACCTCACTACAAGAACCAGTTTGACAGGAATGACAGGTTGTCAAATTTGGCCAATTAATAGGACCTTATTCCCGCAAATTTACTCGCGTAGAAATGGGATAAAATGTAACCTAAATATTTAATATAGCTGTGTTACTTGTTACTGTTACTTGAATATATTGTAGCTTTCCTTAAGGAATGATTTTCTATTAAATTCAATATCACTTTTATTTGATTAGACTTTACTAATAAACACATTAAATCGTCACAACTGGATACGGAGAGTTTAGTTGCTGACAAGAATCCAGCAAGAAATTCAGTAAATATTCTTTAAAAATAATGCTATGAAAATTTCGTGGGTTCATTAGTACTAGTACAGGAATTCTTTGTATTGCTGTAAGCTTCCTGCTAATAAATGATTCCTTTTTTTAATTATCTAATGGCAACTAAGTTTAAAAAAACGTTATCTTTCAAACAACTGTTGCCTCGAAGCTAGTCGTAATAATAACGCATAGACGTCACCTCATATTTTTAATTATAACCTGTGGTTTTTGAACTTTTTTAAAACGTTCCACGTGGAAAACAGGACGCTTGAGGCGTAGAGCACGTGTGGGGGTACTGGTCGGTAGAAAAGTTTCACCCCATGAGTTTGCATGGAAAAAACTTATTAAACAGATAAGATAGCTTATGTTACTATTGATACTCAGGTATACTGTAGCTTTTCATTTGTAAAGATTCTTTTTTAAATCGAGATCAGTTTTACCGTTTTTTTTTTATATCGGTATAGTAAAGTAGGTATAGATTATAAAAATATCTAAAATAACTTCAAGCTTCATCAATGTTTATCTCAGACGGTCTATCTATTGTACTAGCTCTTGGGAAATGAAATTAAGGCAATACTTCGTTTTTGTTTTCATTACCCAATCACTTAAAATTGGCTAAACAGATTTTAATGATTTTGACAAAACAATAGACTATTTTTAAGTCTTCTTTAACTCACAGCGCTTATCTTTTATCTGTCAATAATTTAATAATAATATTATAGAGTTTTTTTGTTTGTTTTTAATGAAAAAAATCAAAATTACACTGCCGATTCAAAAGAAACTTTCGCTATTAAAATGCAGTTTTATCACTGAGAAACATACGCTATATATCATATATCATACTGCTAGGCGGGCGAAGTCGCAGGGAAAGCTATATCTATAAAAGGCACACTTCCCCGTGACGGTTGTTCGTTCGTTGTACTTCTTAGTTTAGTTTTTTTTAAGTTTTAAAATTAAGTTTATGTTATAATGTATTGTTCCAATAGTAATATTTGCTTTAATTAAAAAAAAAAGTTCCTTATAATCGAATCACTGTTCTATTCAGCTGTATCCCAAAAACCGACGAGATATTGTGATTACAGACCTCTGAGCGAAGTGTGGGTCCTCCCTTACCTTAGCCTCAACCACGCCTCCCTTATCTTTACAACTTATTGTATGTGCATAGATAACGTCAACTTTTGGGAGGTTTCGTTGGTATAAAAAGTTTACTTTCAACTTTACCGGCGAAATAGACTCAGTTAAAAATAACCTAAAAACTTAGTTTCTCATTTTATGCGCCGTTAAAGTCTTCTGAAGACAAGTGAACATTAGTTTAATGGAAAAACTACTAACGGTTTATTTATATTACATATTAAAATTGTATTTAAATGCAATAGCTTGGCCACAGTATAAATATCTATATGATAATTATACTGTGGCTTGGCGGTGCTTCAAAGAAGTACTTGCAATATCAATAAAATAAATTATAAGCTATAATACATTTGTAATTAAATATTTAATCTCATTCTAGAATTGATAAGCTCTTAAACGGTAATAAAAAAAATTTACTTCATACAGACATTAGGTATACTCATTTATGAATGTCTGTACGGATGTTTGACTTGATTTGGATGAATTTGGCACATGGATAGTATACCAAAATATCCCGGAACAATGATAGTTGGGTATTTGTGCCATTTTAAAACAAACTCAGATGCAAAAAAAAAATTAATTGTGTCTTTAGCAGCTGCTTTAATAACATAATAATATAAATACTGAAATTATAATTAAAAGTGACTCTCCTACTAGAAAAGAAGAAATGTGTTCTTTTCTGCTTTCTTAATAATGGCAACAAGTAGACGCTTGAAATGCTTATTTACGGTGTGTATTGCAATATTTTCTGAAATAATAATTTGTCGTCCAAACAATTATATCATTCACCTTTAGCGAAACTAAATTATAGTTATACACAAGGAAGAGAAAATACTACCCTAATAAAAACAAAAAACACGCCCCAAATTGTTGTCACGCGGGAGGGTAAAAAATATGTAAAAATACCCACACTAGCTTTTTTTACTGAATTCAAATACTTAAGAAATTTTACGGAAAAATATAAGTTAAAATTATTCTGCCTACAATGATTACTCTTCTTCCCAAACGTTTAGGATAACTTTTTAAAACCGTTTTTGTTGATGGTGAAAAAGGGTTTTATTGTTTTTACTCGGCATTTTATCTTTGGTTTTCGGTAGGCGGCCTCTAGTGGGCGGGAAGCGTACCCGACGCTGGAAATGTTGCTCTACTTCATTTGATTATTAATTAAATTTTACTGTACTATATCAAAAATCTAAAAAAAATATGTTTCGACGTATACCTTCATAACATGCATAAGCTCACTTTTGTACCATGGAATGGCAATAGCCAGGCATAACTATATTTTAAAAACACCACGCTTTAATCTCAATTCCTTAATTCACTGGAACAATCAATACTCAAATCTGGCAGAAGCCTAAATGTCACATTAGGTTATCGCCATCATAAAGTGACATAACATATCAAAATGCTCCGAATTATTTTTTCCAATATAAAAAACCCGTCGACATAACATTCTCAGCACTACAAACATCGACTATGCGACATCACTACCGGGTAGGGGTGTGTCCGACCCGGGGCTATCCGCATTGTTGTGTCTGTATGTCTGACGGGCCGACATGCACACACACATACACAATTTGTATGGCCATGGGAAGAGTTTCTCGGAAACCGAACAAAAAGTACCTTTGAATGCTTGTTTTTTTATTGTTTGATACAATTACTTGCTACATACTTATTTGAATCCGGGTGCAAATTTTACGACCTATGTATCTACTAAGGAGAATAATAGTTGGTATTAAAACTATTACTTTGCATGAAAACAATAAAAAGGCAAAAAAACGTGAACATTGTCTTGTTTGTCATTGTCCACACATTAGCCTAAATTACATTTGCTTACCATCAATTGGGCCGTAAACTTACGTGCCAGCTTAGTATAATAAAAAAAAGTAAGGTATTGGTGTCAAGTCCTTATTCTAAGGTGTCAACTAAATTAACAGGCAGTTTAAAAACCCAACAAAGCCATAAAACAAGAAAAAGTAAAACAAATATGCGAATATTTATAACTGGCAAAGCACCGCGTTCTAAATTCAAATCCGTTCTTGATCCTTACTAGTGCTACGATTCCGGAGATATGCAAAATTGTTTGCGAACCCGACTCGTTTATCAAACGGTTGCAGTATTGATTTAGCTATACCGAGTCTTATTACAACGTTATTAATGCCGAATTTAGTGTAACTGCATGGATTGTTTGCACGGTAAAGTGGGGAAATTTATATTGAAAATGAGCTGGGAAGTTAGAAGTACTTGGCACTCAGGTTTATGAAATATTATATTACCTAGGAAATGTTTTAGGGTATGATTTTTTCCTACTTAGATTTTGCTCAGACTTGCTAAGTTTATGCTCAGCAAAATATGAGGGTCTGAATTAAATTGGTTTCTTTTTTGACGTATCACGAATTGAATTTCTTCCCTCATATTTTGCTGAGCATAAACAGTCTGAGCAAAATTTTTCACCAACCTAGAACATTTTTTTATAACATTTAAACTGAATAAGATAATTACCTTTCTCCTTATAAAATAACAATTCAAATTTAATAAATGCCGTTCCTTTTATAAAATGTAGGTATTAGTCACCGAAAAGCATGTTTCTGAATTCAATAATTTTCCACGCACGTTCGGAAACCATGTAAAATATCCGAACATCATAAAAAAAAATGTTCGTTATTAATTAGAGAGGGCCAAGGTTGACAATTTTAGAATATAGAATACTCTCCTTGTAGAATAAAAAACCTGGTAACTAAATACTTTTTTTTTAAGAAAATTTTGTTAGGTATAGATTCTGCCCTTTCATTGTCCATGTAGCTATGAACGTACGAAGGAAGTAATCTACAATCCAATAAGAAATTCCTCCATCCACAATAAAGCCGAGCAAATTCTTTACATTAATATTATCAATAATGCGAGAGTCTAATACATATAATATAGCATAATTACAATAAAGATTATAAGCTGCAATATGTAGTAACATATATAAACAATATAACTAATATGTAAACAATAAAAATAAACTACAATTAGGTATAGATTTAGAAATTAGTTTTAGGTGGCAACCCTAACCCAGATAAGTACGGTTACAGCCAAAAAGCCTGGGTGTCGGTCGGCTCTTGCGGCGATCCGATGCAGCGATATGAGCCCAGTAATTACAACCTACACTGACTATTATCAAGTAGCGACTTGCTTTCATATATTTTACAAAATGGATGGCGAGCCATCGTATGCCTTGAATATTTATATTGTAGATTTATTGCGTCGTTTTGTACGCGATGATTTACCGCGGGGTGTGAGTTGCCAGACGAAAAATACTTATCTGGGCGCCGGTTTCCGAACGAAGCTTTGCATTTTGAATTTGGAAGAGTTAGATTGGAGTTTTTGGCGGGAATCAGGCGGAGCGGTTGAGATTTTTTCCAGTGTGTCGTAAATTGTGTTATAGTGTGTATCTTTAATGTGTATTTTTGGTGTCGATATGTGCAGTAAAGTTTCATTTAGTGACTGATTTATAGGAGCATTGGAAATAATGCCATAATACGACTTTTGGGTTAAGTGATTTATCATTTTGGTCAATAGGTTACCTCTAATCTAAAGGCGTGTTACGATCTGCTACTGCCGTGGGTTGTCTCCAGAAACTCCATTGGGCGTTAGAATGCATGACACTAGGCATTTTAATGCGGCAAACACGAGAAATTTTGCAACATGAAAATTCTCTAACACTCGACACTGGCAAAAATAGTCCCTGAAGGGATTGATTGCCATACTTAGGAAGAAGAAGAAGAAGAAGAGTTAGATTCATAGAGATAGCGAACTACTTTGAGAATTGAATTTGGAATGCTTTACTGCGCAAATGTCTCAGAACTGACACAATTAAAATCTGATGCTATATCAATGTTGAGTGGCCTCCGATTTTACATGATAAATTGTATTTTGACGTCGCATAAGTTGCTAAGTGGGCCTCTTAATTTGAATGTCGTTTCGGTATACCTAAAAGACACTGAAAAAAAACTCAACCGTCCCGCGTGATCTGGCTAAAACTCTTCGACGGTCTTTGATGGTTCTTTCTCCAACAGAAAAATGCGGGCTGTCAGACGACCCAGGTCTCCGCGTCAACGGGAAGGGCAAGAAGATGCGCAAGCCCCGGACGATATACTCCAGCCTTCAGCTCCAGCAGTTGAACAGGAGGTTCCAAAGGACGCAGTACCTGGCGCTACCAGAACGCGCGGAGTTGGCAGCCAGCTTGGGACTGACGCAGACTCAGGTAAGTTTTTTTTTTTATTCTCTAGCCTGACAATGAATAATATCCGACTACCTACGTTTTATTAAGTTAATATATATTTTATTTCCTAGCTGACAAAGAATAATTTGCGACTACCTACGTATTCGAAAACGTAGCTCCAGAATGAAATGCACAGAGTACGATTGCTTACTGTTTTGTCTGTCGCATTATAGGGATTGCTTTACTCTGTGGACCTTTGCAAATCTCTATGGTTTAGAACCAAGAGAATACAACCGCTACGTCTAGAAGTTAGGAGGTGTAGAGTAGACGTAATTATTTTGTGAGGACAATAATCTTCGTAGTCTTTAATTTAGTTTTATTTAATATATTTTTTATTATTAACTGTTAATGGTATGTTTTTTTTCTTGTGTCGTGTGTGAGTGGAAAATATAACATTCTTTCTCTAAGCTCGCGAAATGTAAAAAAAAACATAAAAAAAATTAGTGTCATTTTTCACCGCCGCAGCGCTGTTCAATTTCCCATACATTAATAGTCAAAGGTGATACGAACGTAGTCGCAAATTATTCTTGCTAGAGCGACAGATCAACTTCTTCGATTTCGGCCACTATTTCAGTCCTGTAGTTCAAAAGAACACCCGACACTATCTTGTGGACGCTCGCTTTGACATGATTTTGACGTTACAGCAAGTTTTTAACGTACCGGTTTTGGTTCATAATGTTTTTTTTCTAAAATGACGTCAGAATTTTCTCAATCGTCATGCAACTGTCATAAGGCATAAGCCCTTTGGTAGCTTACACACGATCGGGCCCGTTAAGAGACTAGTTGGCGGATTTCACAAGGGATCGGGGTACAGCTTCAAATTCGTCTGCATTTCGCGTACCGAATAATGATATAATTTGTATCTTCTCTCCTTACAGGTAAGTCAAAAAATTATCTGCTTCAAATAAACAAAGAGGTATATTACTTAAACTTTATTGAAATCATAAATAAAACAAACAATGGTGCCAATTCTGTGGTTAAAAATTACTAAAATTAACAAATTTGACAGGTCTACAAATATTGGCATCCTTATCTAACCCCGTACATGAGAAAGGGATGGCAAGACTTTTAGACCTGTCAAATTAGTTAAGTTTAGTAATTTTGAACAACAGAATCTACACCACTAACTTTATTTCATTTATTTACAACATTATAATCAGACTGACATTTACGGATTTTTAATAAACTGTAGGTACGCTGCAATAAAAATGTGTTTATTGAATCGATAACAACCGTGAAACAATTAATACTTTAACTTATAATACATTAAATCCAAAGAAAATCACGATTAAATTATTAATAGCGTAATTAATTCCAACGTCTTCATTAAATCGGTCCTTAATTAGCGCGTTTTCAACAAATACCTATTAGTTTATTCCTTCGAAATTTGAATATAAAAAAGAAAAAACTTACCTAGCACTTATCACAGTCTATGGTAATTATTGTCACAAACCTGACAATTATCTACGTTCACTTGGCGTTTTTTATCTACAATGCAAGTGGCCATTAAAAATAGCCTTTATTCTTATAAGAATAAGATAAAAAACAAAGTACAGCGCTAGCGTGCAATTAAAAGACAAGGCGTTTTTTTTTCAATCTATGTCACAGATAACGCACTGTTCTAGGTAGTAATTTTCATTGTCTATGGTGTAACTTCAAATCTAAGTCCGAGATAGTTAATGTTTTTTCTTTACTTACTTAATGTGTTTTCTTATCTATTATGAAGACTTTTTTGATATTTTTGTGCGGCTATAGGTATATCATTATGTAATGCGCGGTTTAGAAATGTTTAAGATTCTTCATATAATATAAAGGTAGTATCTGCTTTTTTTTCCACCGTTTATTAAAAGAAAAGATTTTCTTTGTGTTGGCTGACATTTTATTAACAATCGTCATCTTCTCATTTTGAAAATTTGCACACGTATTGAGGACCGATGACAATACAATAATTTCGTAACTTTATCCTAATATCCTGACTTGATCAACAGGATATTTTAGTTTTAAAACTATATACAATTTATTTAAACTATACTTCTTTTCGGGTAGCCTATTTAACAACTTTTAATTACAGCGTTCCATCGTTTGTATTTCAATCGATTAGTGATGTGTATTGTATGTGACATCGATAAAATTTGTTTCGTTCAAGCGCAATAAATCGATATGCAAACTGCGTAAATCGAATGATCGGTTTGACGCGGAAAATTGACGTG
The DNA here is from genome assembly GCA_951449985.1 of Falcaria lacertinaria. Classification (NCBI taxonomy): domain Eukaryota; kingdom Metazoa; phylum Arthropoda; class Insecta; order Lepidoptera; family Drepanidae; genus Falcaria; species Falcaria lacertinaria. The sequence goes on along the minus strand of OX602136.1, from coordinate 2,932,298 downwards.
AACGTTCGATGCGTAAACGGCGCGAAAAAGGCCAAGGTATTACATTAATAATGCCTATTATTTACACACAAGTTGCGAAAGGCGAACGTTTAAACATGGCGTATTTGACGCGAAAAATAACAATTAGACTTTTGTAATGAAATATTTTGAATATAGTTATTTTTTATTTTATCACAGAATAACTTTGGTTGTTCGTTCAAAATTCAGCACCTTCCACATGTCCATACTAATATTATAAATGCGAAAGAAGCTCTGTTTGTTTGTTACCTTTTCACGACTAAGCGGCTGAATGGCTCGCGATAAAACTTGATAAAGAGATTATATATAGGAAGGACATAGGCTATCTATAAAAAAAGTCGTTCCCTCACTCTTCAGTCATCTCCTAATCAAAATAAATCACAATATTGTCGGTACATATGTTACCTAGAGATAAAATAACATATTGGATTGGTACGTAGCAGATTGATTCGTCATGTGTCACCGTGGGGAATGAATAATCGCTCCACTCGGTCGAGAGACGGTTGTGGTGTAGAGTAGGGTTCGAGCAGACATGGCTTTAAACACTGACGTTATTTTTATTCTCTTACTGAAAAAATATTTAGCTGAGTTGGACAGACATGGCTTTAAAACTGACGTTTTGAACTTCGAAGTAAAAAAATCAGCTGCAGCACATTGAGTCCTCATTAACAACATGGTTGGCAACTCGTAAGTGATATCCCTGGTATTGCAAGGCTATAGGCTAGTCCTAAAGTTCTGATAGGCAGACGTGGCGTTGGGACTGTTTTATAATATGTAACGATATTTTTGATTTTAGTTAATGCCGATGACGATGATATTTTGTACCACGCATAATCGTAAACATATTTTTTCAAGAACACCTCTACGACTTTCTTAACTCCACAGTCGGGTAACGGTAAAAAAAAAGTTAACGCAAGTTAATTTTATTATAATTTAATATTTCTCAGTTATTGTCTGTGCGCCGCACTTTGATGAACCCGCGTCGATATAGGGAGGGGAGTTATTTGATGTCGATAATGTCGATAAATTAACAAATATATATATAACACGGTAACTTCATATTTGGTGCAAAATAATCCGAGTATGTATTATAAATTTGAGCTCGTATTTTTACACTATATTTTCCAAGGCCTAAAATGTTATCATTATGTGTATGGTTTTAGTATAAGCACTTTGAACACGTAAGAAACAATTAAAGTATAATAAATAAAAAGTATGAGGGGAGCAATTAATTTCTACAATAAAACTTATCTCATTTAGTATATTATATAAATAGTAGGTATGGTATGTAGTATGAACCGTGCTGTAGGAATAAAGCTACTAATTACAAACCAATCAATAAACCTGAATGTCACAATCTCACACTTCAATGATATCAACAACATTGATTTTCAGTAGGTAACTTTTTAATATAGATTATTTTCAAGTTCCATTTTATTGAATAGCTACACACTCAAGATGATATTTACCCAAATAAAATTAGGGTAAAATAACTATCGATAAAAATGTTATCGATATATCGCTTCTTTCACTATCTATTGCTTGATTCGATTCCACATTAAAACGAATTAAAAAAAACAGCGGAATAGAACTTCATTCCGCTCTATTCCTAATAAAAACCCTCTACCAATCTTAGAGTTAATACCAAATGATCTACTTTCAATTTTCTACTGTATTTACTCACTAATAAGAGCTACTACCACCGCAAACATTTACTTTGTTAACCAATCAAACTACAACTTAAATTTAATTAGAACATGCAATTATTAATCTTATACTGATAGCAATAAGAGGTAATCATGTGCCGATATTAAGTATGTAATCTCATCAACTATAGTAATCATGTAAGCGTGTGAAATCATAGGATTTTGAACGTTATCTGAAAAGCATTAAAGGTGATGTGTAGTAATTGGTATATTATGTTTTTCTAGCCCATAATAAATTATGGTGTTTGTCTTAAGCACAGGTTATTAACTATTCTATTGTTATTAAATGAACAACTGCATTCACAACCAATGTTACCATTCCTTCTTACTTTTTTTTTTTGATACCACAACGGTGGCACACAAGCATACGGCCCACCTGATGGTAAGCAGTCACCGTAGCCTATAGCCGCTAGCAATACCAGGGGTATCACTACGGGGTGCCAACCATGTTGCTGGTGAGGACTCACAGTGCTAGCAGCAATACTACTAGCCCAGCGTATCCTCGTGGAGCACTGGCAACCTTATTTACCGCAGAAACACAAAACTACATTATTACTTTAATTATTTATCCTCATTGAAGTGTTTTAAATATATAGTTTTATTCGAAGTTAAGCAAGCTTATGACCTGATGGTAAGTGATCACCTACCTTTAAGTATAATAAAATAAATACCTACTAATCACTAACTTATCACGAGCGAAGACAGTTGTGTCGATTCTGTTGTACAAAATCACTAAACATAACTAATTTGACACGACTTAAAGTATAGCCATCCTTATTTAACCCTGTACATGAGAAAGGGATAGCAAGATTTTTGGACCTGTCAAATTAGTTTAGTTTAATGATTTCGTTCAACATTGGCACCAATAATCATAGAGAATACAGCTAAAAACCACTGATATATTTTAAGCGTTAGTTTGAGTAGCATCAATGGCTGAATAGTTTTGTGAAGTGACGTCGACGTGTTATTGTGAAATGATGTTATTAATTAAGAACCTTCTGTGTAAAAATGTGGAAGGCCTAAGCAAAGATGGATAGTGTAAAAGACGGCATGGCCGAAAAAGAATTGAATTGATTGAGAGGAATGGAACAGAATACATATTGGTACTGTATGTGAGGATGGATGGATAGTAGATGTGAAAGATGGCATGGCTAGAATGGAAGTTAATACAGAGTCGACGGCTGATGGAGACGAATGGAACAGAATACATATTAGTACTGCATGTGAGGATGGATGGACTGTGTGAAAGGTGGCATGGCGAGAAAGGAAGTGAATACAGAGACGAATGATAGTGAGCAATGGATATAACGGATAGCTAATTTGCTATGATAATGCTGATATTTCTTTGAAAACGTTTTTTGCATTGCAGTATCTCGTAATTCAAACTTCTACTCCATAGTTACACATGTTAACGAGGACAGTACGATTGTAATATTACAATATATATCATCAAAACAAATTCAATTACTCGACGACAGCAATTCGATTCGTACTCGATTCTCATATCGATTAGCGTGTCATCGGTTACCATCGATATCTCGGATCGGTTACGCCTCTTCCCTTCACAATTAATTAAAGAAATCTAATCAATATGTTTTCACATTTTTATTTTAATGTTGAATAGCGCAATAAAACCGTTTCGGCTTTTACTAATTAGTTGTTAAGATATTTTAATTATTTTGTGTTTTGTGCTTGTAGTGGGAAAATGAATCACAGTGTTTTTATACAACTTTGTTGTGCCTTGAGATTAAAACCAATGAGCATAGATAGTATAAACTGCCCATGAGTAAAGCGTTTCAAGATTAAACTTCTTAGATCAAATTGAAAAAGTTCGCAATATCTTGAAGCGTTCCCACAAGGGTCCCCGCGGCAGTAGGCAGAGTTGTTACAACAACCTCCTTTCACCGAACATAATTTGGTGCCAACGTGACAGATGGTGAGTCCGTCGCCGTCTCTTAGGCACTACATACGTCCTTGAATTTCATCTCAGACGTATGCATGTTTCCTCACGATGTTTTCCTCCACCGTAAAGCTCGTGGTGTGATAATCACTTAAGGTTTTTTAGAAAAAGTCATTGGTACAGACCGGTGGGATTTTGCCTCTCTAGTTCAGAAGGCAACGCTTCATACCACACGTCAACCACGACTCCGACTTCTTCTTCTTCCTAACTATAGCAATCCATCCTTTTTAGGGACTATCTTTGCCAGTGTCGAGTGTTAGAGAATTTTCAAGTTACAACATTTTTTCGTGTTCAATGCATTAAAATACCTAGTGTCATGCATTCTTATAGTTATTGGAGTTTCAGCAGACAATCCACGGCAGTAGATCGTAACATGTCAAAAAGATTTTGATTTCACACGGAGATATCCGTAAAGGCGGCCACACACTCACAGATTGTGAAAAAACTAAATCTCATTTGTGATCGCTGACTGTCAGTGATGGATGGCTGCGAGATGTGACGAATCGTATTCTCGAGATATCCACCGCTACTGGTTTGGTTCACTGTAATTTATTTCTTTGATTGTATTTGCAGTTACTTTATTCGTGCTTAAAGATGGCGGTTGAAAGTCTAAATATATTTATAAAAATTGCTATGATATCAACACCATGATTTTTTAAAGTGCTAACATTACTCTTTAATAAAGTTGTAAGGAGATTACAGTGACCCAATACTCGACAAATGCATCAAATTTTAACACATGTTCTAGCCAAGAAATAGGTATTTTGGGTATACGGAACCCTAAGTCCTTTTCTGACAACATGTGTGCAAAATTTCATGATGATAGGTTTAAGGCGTTAAAGCATCACAAATAAACGTCCAAACAAACCAACATTCGTATAGGTATTAGTATTTTGTAAAGTTCAGACATATTTCAAACCAAGAACACTTGATTATCATTTACCTAGCATCCAGCGGCAGTCGGCACAGCTCATAGAGCCCAGTACATACATAACCTAAAAATGACAATCTAAAACGCAAGTCACCGTTTGAAATACATGACTTTCTCATTTCAAAATCACTGACGTCTCTGATTGGCTGTCAAACTTCTACTGCCGACCAATGGCAGCTCGTCAAACGTCATGACTATGCGGTTTAAGAACAATTGTCTTGAAAATAAAAAAAAAACAGTTGCTTCCGTTAAAGTGGTGCTTCTGTTTTTTTTTCTAAGATTGAAGGCTTCGACGCCGCCTTTGTGAGTCAATGACGCCTTGTCAAAGAGATACTGTCGGGCAGTTTTTGTGGCCTCTCGTTTTGCTCTATTCATTTCGTGCTGTCTATGTCTGAACAAAAGCGCGGACATAATTTTATTATCTATGTCTGAGTTTTCAGGTAATTCTTTACATTACATAAAGATAATGTCTGAATTATTTTTGTTTAAAAATCAACCCACCTATTTTATATGAAAATTTCAATCGCATTTCAATCAATTATGACGTCATTTTTATGTTGCTGCTACGTCAAAATGACGTCATTTTGAAATACGAGTGACATTTTCATACAGACTGGTAACCAGCCGCGAGGGGTTAAATCTAAAGCCGACCTGAAGATATGGTCCGCCATCAGGTCCGGGAGCCCTGGGCCCTGGAAAATACGGCACTGGACTTGGTGTATAGAGCGCCACTCTAGTCTTATACACTTCCCGCTTCATCCCCATTCATCAATATCTTCATACATGCTCACTGGTTAGCAATACTCGCTACATACCCTCTCGGGGAGGTAGTTACGACCTTCATAAGTGCTTTATTAGGGCGAAACTGAATAAATGATTTTTTTGATTTTGATTTTGTAGAGCGCCACTTCACTCTCGTCTTCCACGTCTCCCGCTTCATCCACACTCATCAATCTTTTCATACATGATCGCCACTCGCCAGTAGATAGAAAGAATAGATATATAATATATATGTAATAATAGAATAGAAGATATTTTACACCTGAAAACTAGAATACAGAATCAGAATCATATGAGTGATGTAGCGACCTCACCGCTACATAAACCAATGTTAGAAATCTACTAACTAACAGGACAACATTCAATGGATGACAAAATCCTGCCACGCGCTAGCGAAGTTTTCTACGCAATTCAACATATATACAAGTTTCCGACTAGAACAGTCGGAGCCGCGGTTCCCCAGGCACAACACCTGGCTGGAAGATCTTCCCTTTGCGGTGGCGAGCATGATCACCTCGCTCGCCCCTCAGTACAAATGACGGCCTTATCACTAGATGTACCTACCTACCCAGTACTTATAGTTAAAAACATATAAACCTACTAGATACGGTGACAATAAAACGAAGCTTCAAATTAGAAAATTGCCGGTAATTGTTGACAATTGCGTTCAATCGAACCAGTTAGATCTTCATTAAAATGTAGTTCATTTAGAAGACTGCGACCTTACGTTTGGTTTTCGAGCGTGTTTCATTTACAATAAGAATTTAAGCCGTTTATAACACTAGTGATGTACCATGATACCTAAATTAAAGGAATGAAATTAAAAAAAAAACTATATATTTATCGGAATGTTAACCATATTCACGCCACAAGGGTCGAAGAGGTAGGCAGAGATGTTACAACACCCACTTTCCACCGAAGATAATTGAGTGCCAACGTGACAGATGGTGAGTCCGTCGCAGTCTCTTAGACACTACATACGTCCTTGAATTTCTTTTCAGACGTATGCAGGTTTCCTCACGATGTTTTCTTTCACAAACAAAACAGAATAATAATATAACCAAATTACTTTGAACTTACCAGTTTTATATAATTGTGCTCTGGTCTTTGTGCCCAATAAATAAATAAATAGGTACCACAAAATATATAATTTCTCACAAAAACATTTAAAACGAATTTTGTATGTATTGATTGCATCCTTCAATTGTTTTATGTATTGATTTAATACAATTTATATTTGCATTAGAGTCACGTAGACTAATTTAAAAGCATTATTGAAACATAAAATAAAATTAATGGCAGATCGATAGCATTATATGTCATATTCATACAATTCTGTACTAACGAGAAGGCAGGTGTTGTATGAAATGTATGGATGTGTGTATGAAGTGAAAGGTAACACATGTTTGAGTAATTTAATTTGCATTTTTATCGCTTTTTCTTATATATATATAATGTTACTTTACATTAGCGAAATAAAAACCAAACTGTGTTGCTCTGAAAAGAGAATAATTTATTAAGAAATGCTTTTAATTTTCATCTTTAACATGCATGTTTAGTTTTTAATAATTAATTACAAAGCTTACCTGAAAAGAGAAACAACATTTAGAGCTATTATTTCACAAATTCCTTTACATATTAATATTTCAACACATTCCTTGTAATACGCTTGTCTTGTCTGACCACAGATAACTTATCCCTCCAATTTGTATGTCATCCATCTGTCAATCTTATTACTACAGTCCACACGTGAAATGACATTCAGAGAAAGTGCGGCAAATTTAAATTAAATGAAGTGTCAATAACTTCATTTACATCTCCCCCCCTCAAGAGTTTATAGCACACATTTAATCATAAATAATAAACTTACATAGGACACATTTAATTAAAGTTCTTAATTTTCCGGTACCGGAACAAGTTTTGTTACATGAAAAAGATTAGACTCAGACTTCCTATGCCCTGTGTTTATTCTATAAATTGAGTTTGAAAATTTTTCTATAATTTTATAAGGGCCAATTTTTAATTCATCTAGTTTTTTTCTGTTTAATCTATTGCCATTTTCCACATATACCGAATCACCTACTTTTAATTCACATTGTTTTCTGTGCTTATCGAATTTTTGTTTATTATAATTGTGTGATTTTATAGTATTTTCTAGTGCAATTTTTCTATCTTGAAATAAATTATTTTTTGTTATTTTTTGTTTTAATTCTTCTGGTAAAATATCTATGTTTTTACCCTCTAATAAATATTTTGGGGAGAATCCTGTCACAGTATGCTCAGTCTCATTATACCTTTTAGTACATTCGTGAGCAATAGTTGTCCATGCCAGTTTATCTTTCCTCTCATTTAATTTACATCTAATTTTATTAACTAATGTTTGGTTTAATCTCTCATTCAGACCATTGGAGAAAGGTGTGTTTACTGCAGTGAAAATAATAGGTATATTTTCATTAGCTAAAAAGTTTTTAAAATCTTTTGAATTTATGCCTGGATACTGATCAGATAGAATCATGCCAATTCTATTATTGTCCTGTGGTACTTTTTTAATAAGCCTTATAAAATCACTAGAACTTTGAGTTTTTGACGTCAAAACATAAGCATATCTAGTAAAATGGTCCACTAGAAGGTGTAAATAAGTTTTTGTAGAACGTGAGCTACCAAATCCACCAATGGTGTCTATAGATACTATTTCAAAAGGGTAAGTAGCGGGACCTAAGTGAGACAATAGTCCAAATTTATTTTTTCCTCTTGATTTATTTTTTATGCAGATTGCACAGTTGTCACAAATTTTTCTAATATTATTCGTTAAATTTTTTGCTAGGTAGAATGGTTTAATTTTTTTCTCCATTTGATGTATACCTATATGACAATAAAGATAATGTATTTTTTCTATTATTTTTATACTAAATTCTTCAGTTAGAAAGATTTTTTCTTTTTTTCCGAACTTTTTATAGTAAATTGTATCTTTTAATATTAGTTTATTTATATTTTGTTTTACGTTTTCATTTTGTTTTTGATCATTTTGTATGTCCTCTAGTGTAATAAAGTTTACAATTTTTAAACCTTCATCTTGATTTTTGCATGATTCTAATACAGGGTTTCTGCTCAGACAATCTGCTTCTAAATTGTATTTTCCTGGAGAATATATAACATCGAAATTAAACTGAGATAGATAGTATGTGAGGTTTCCCAATTCCTCATCTGTTCTAGCTTTAATATTCATTTTTTCCAAAGGTTTATGATCTGAGAATACCGTAAATGTTTTTCCTAGAAGCCAGTGGTGCCAATATTTTACCGCTTCTTTAATTGCTAAACACTCTAGGTATATAGCTTTTTTATTTTTTTGGGAGTCTTCTAATTTTTTGGAAAAATATGCACAAGGCTTTTCTTCTCCATTAAGTTGTGGTTGTTTTAAGATCGCGCCTATGCCCTGTATACTGGCGTCCGTATAAATATGAATTGGTAGATTTGGGTCATAAATTGCCAAAATGGGCTTTGAGCAAAGTAGTTTTTTTATTGTCTCAAAAGATTCTTCACATTTCTCTGACCATGTAAACGGTTGTCCTTTTCTCAACAAATTATGTAGAGGATCTAGTATAATTGATAGGTTTGGCACATATTTTCCATAGAAATTTATTTTCCCCAGAAACTGCCTAACATTTTTTTGTGTTTTCGGAACAGGAAAATCCTTTATAGCAATCAAATTATCTTTTAGTGGAGTAATTGTATTGTTTTTAATTATGTGGCCTAAATACTTGACGGAGTCCTGTGCAAAATTACATTTTGAAAATTTCAATTTAAAGCCTTCCTTTAGTATTGCTTCTAATAATAGTGACAGGTGTTTAATGTGTTCTGCAAATGTTTCAGAAAATATCAAAATATCGTCGATATAATTCACTGTGAAGTCGGATAGTTTATGTTTCCTTATAATGCTACTTAAAATCCTCTGAAAAATCGCAGGTGATGTTTTTAAATGGTAAGCAAGTCCATTGAAAGTGGCCTTCCTGAGTAACAAAAGCTGTCTTATGTTTGTCTTCAATTTTTAAAGGTATAGACCAGAAAGCTGAATTTATATCCAATGTTGAAAAGAATTTACAATTTCTTGTCTTGACCATTAAATCCTCGATTAATGGAAAGGGCTGTGATTGAGGAACTACAATCTTGTTTAAATCACGGAAATCTATACATAATCTAGACCTTTTTCCTTCTTCTTTTTTGAAGGCTAATGTTACCGGAGCAGCAAAAGGACTATATGACTCTTCGATTAAATTGTTTTGTAATAATTTTGACACTTGTTCTTCTATTTCTTTCATATCATCTATAGTACACCTATATGGCCTTTTACTACAATATTTATCTATCAATAAATCAATATGAGCTTCATAGCCCTTTACAGTGCCTATATCATATTTGTCTTTAGCAAAAAGTGAATTGTATTTACATATCAATTCATCTATTTGTGACTGTTTTTGTAGGTCTAGATGATTTATTGCCATGCAAAAGTTTTTGACTTCTATGTTTTCATTAAAATTTATTTTACAATCATAATTTGTTTTAATTTTAGTATTCTCAACTATATTCATATCCTTGTTTTCGTTATCCACATTTTGTTTATTTATTAAATTTTTACCTGTAAAGCCAGGAATTATTTTTGTAGTTTTAGTATTAATTTCTTTTTTGTTATCTTTGGGGTTGTGGATACTTTGTGTAATTTTTAATTTCTCATTTTGTATCAATTTAAATTTTTCTATGCAATCTAAACCAATTAAGAAATCATAGTCGAAATTTTCTTCACCTATCACAAAAACATTAACATTATCTTCAATATCGAAAATTTTTATTTTTAAAGTTACTATTCCAATAGATTTCTTTACGCCATTAATTGTTTTTAAGCTTGCTTTTTTATTATTATCATTAATTGTGTTTTTCAAGGACAATAATCTTGAATTTATCAAAGACACATTCGAACCAGAATCATAGATTCCTGAAGTTTCCAAAGTGTCATTAATTAATAATTTAATTTTGATTAATGGCGAAATTATAAGTTTTTTGGATCAATTTCATTTAATTCGGTTTCTAATTCAGAATTGTTAATGCTCCTTATCTGATCTCGTTTTGGTCTATCATTGTATTTGTTTTTAAACCAACATAAGGATTCAGGATGATAGCGGGTTCCTTTATTTTCGTTCTCACAAATTTTACACGGACTGACTATATTTCTTACATATTTTTCCTTAATTTTATTTTCAAAACTAACTATCTTTTTTTCCAAATTCTTTTTTTTTACCAAATATTCTAAGCCTCTGATATTATTAAATAAGTCTTGAGTCTCTTTCAAACTGTTCCTATCAATTTTATCTGCTATAAAATTTGGTAGCCCCGTAGCTATCAAATCAATTAAGGTGTGTTTATCCATTGTTTTGTTTAACTCCAATAATAATTTTTCTTTTTTTAAAGCATATTCTAATAATGAGCCCTGCCTATATTTAAACAATATTGCATACCTGACTGGCGACCAACCTCTGTCTGCAAAAGTCTCACAAAAGTTTTTTTTCCATGTTGACCATTCAGAGTTAACCGTGTATTTTATGAGCATGGAGCTGTACCAGTCTAGACATGAATCCTCCAATAATAATCTAAGACTTTCAATCTTCTTAACATCTTCATCAATTCCTAAACGCTCACATTCTGCTTCAAAAATTGACATCCATTGGGACACATTTGATGTTTTACTATTAAATTTTTCTATTACAAATTTCTCTGACATATTTCTTATATTAAGAGGTTTAGGTGTATCCTTCTTCAGTTCAGCAAAACTCTCCAGAATTCTTGTTATAACATCTTCTGAGACTCCCGCAGTAGGAGCCTGTAGTAATGTTTCCGGTGAAGCTTGTTCCAGCAAATATCCTTTAAACTGTATATTTCCATCTTTATCTTTGTACACCTCACTTATTTCCGATGTCAATGAGATCCATACTTGTCTTTTTTCATGTCTCTTTTGTAGTGTATTTTTGACTTTGAGAAAAGCTTGTGTTTTTATAATTTCCTCATGCAATCTTGCCGGTTGGAGCTGTTCTGGGATGTAGAAGGTATTTTTATCGGAGTCCGTAATTGAGGTTATGCAGATTATATTTGTTTTTGGATCTTCACCAGATTTCACCACAAATTCAAACCTTAACTTGTCCATTGTTATTAAAAATAGCTGTAGAAATGTTGTTTTATAATGTTACTTTACATTAGCGAAATAAAAACCAAACTGTGTTGCTCTGAAAAGAGAATAATTTATTAAGAAATGCTTTTAATTTTCATCTTTAACATGCATGTTTAGTTTTTAATAATTAATTACAAAGCTTACCTGAAAAGAGAAACAACATTTAGAGCTATTATTTCACAAATTCCTTTACATATTAATATTTCAACACATTCCTTGTAATACGCTTGTCTTGTCTGACCACAGATAACTTATCCCTCCAATTTGTATGTCATCCATCTGTCAATCTTATTACTACAGTCCACACGTGAAATGACATTCAGAGAAAGTGCGGCAAATTTAAATTAAATGAAGTGTCAATAACTTCATTTACATATATATATTACGTATATGGATTCTAGACTGCTGTGAATAACTAGAACGTGTTGTTCGTCTGTTGTTTTTGTTTTAATCTACACTATACTATGTTTTTTTTTTATATTAATAGCTGACCCGGCAAACGTTTTTTTGCCATATTAATAATTTTATAAGTTATTTCCGAGCCAAAAAAAAATGTGGACCACACTTGTCACTTATGGCTACGAAAAATTGTTATCGTCTTATTCCCAGACCTAGCAAATATACACAAAAAAATATCGTTCGTAAAAAAAAAATATAAAGATCGGTTAAGCCGTTTCGGAGGAGTTTTGTTACAAACACAGTGACACGAGAATTTTATATATTAGAAGATATTATATGTATGTATGTATGTATGTATGTAGGTGCGTTACATTGTTTAAAAGTAACTTTGTACATTTACTATAAATTTCAACTTAAGTTTTCAGTAAAACTTTATTGAAACTTCTATGAATTGATTTCATTAACGGCCACTAATTACAGAAACTTCACATTAATTAGTCGCTATGAAATCTTAAAGGGATATTTTCTTTTAATAAATTATGTCATTCATATCTTGTTATTAAAGTTATAAAGGTAAATCTGTCTGTCCAACCATTATGTTGTTAATAACTGCGGCAACTTAGGTTGCCACTGTTTCACGAGGATACGATGCACTAGTAGTAATTTAGGCAACGCGTTATTGACACCACTGGTATTGCCAAGGCAACTCGTTAGTGATACCCCTGGTATTTCTAGCGGCTATAGGCTACGTTGACTGCCTACCATTAGGTGGGCCGTATGCTTGTGTGCCACATTTAATGATAATCATTGGTGCCAATTCTGTTGTACAAAATCATTAAACTAATTTGACAGGACTTAAAGTATTGCCATCCTTATTTAACCATGCACATGAGAAAGGGTTACCAAGACTTTAAGACCTGTCAAATTAGTCAATCAGTAATTTTGAACAACAGAATCGACACCATTATCAAGAATGCTATTAGATTTGGTACCGTCATTATGAATTGTCAGTAAAATGATTTTAAAATAAATAAATCTTTTAATGACTCATGCAAAATGCTAACGAGTTTGACAGGATGTTAGAGTAGATACGGCATGTTCTACATGCGACCTTTTGATTCGTCCCTTTTTCAAAACTTAGATTGATGTATGTAAGTGTGTTTCAGCCGTGGTGGCCTTGTGGTTGAAGCAACGGCGTGTCATCTGATGGGCCCACAGGTTCAAATCCCGGCTAGTACCAATACGTTTTTCTAAGCTCAAGTACAGAGATTAACCACACTATGAGCTAACAAAAGGGGTGGGGCGAATTGGTGATCTCCAGTGGGTTTTCCCATTAATATTGGAGCCGCCCGATTGGGGACTGTACCTCCACCTTACAGAAGACCGCAGTGAAATAACGCTACTTGATGTAGTGTTGTGTTTCTGCGGTAAGTAAGGTTGCCAGTGCTCCACGAGGATACGCTGGGCTAGTAGTTGCAGATATTGCTAGCGGCTATAGGCTACGGTGACTGCTTACCATCAGGTGGGCCGTATGCTTGTGTGCCAACTAATTGGTATTAAAAAAATTAAAAGAAGCAAAAGAGGTGTGCAAGTCAAGAGTGAAATTGCGCTCAATACCCTCTGCCTACCCCGTGAGGGACTTGGGATGATGACAATAATATTATGTATATATATGTACAAAATTTTAATAACTGTCAGTAATAATAATAAAAATGTAAAACTAAGATTGTACATCAATTTACGATGGAAAAGACTTATTTAATGTTATTTAGATTCAAAACAATTCTTTGTGAATATTTTTAATTATTTAAATAAAAAACAGCTTAAAGAATTATTTGTTAATACTATTGACTGGTTTAACATTCAAATGGTGTTAAAATGAAAAATGTTACGTAAAAAACTAACAATTATAATTTTGTTAGTTTAAAGATTAAACATTTTCGTGGTAATAAAATTGAATGATCTAGGATATTTATTTAATTACCTATTGTGTATGATTACCGTTGCATCTTTAAATATTTCATTAGTCATATACACAATCTGTTTGTCTATATTTTGAAATCGCTGGCTTCGCCTTGGCTTAAAAAAAAAAAACCATAATATTTAAAAGAGAACGTTTTACTATCTTCGGAACAAAATTATGTAAACTGATTTTGAGTAACATTGTCAGTCTGTTTTTATTGGAGATACCTGAACTGATTTCGAAGGGACTTTCACAAAAATTGAGAGGACGCTGTAACGAGTTTTTGTACTACTTTTTAAATAGTGTTTTCAATCAAAATAATGCGGAAACTGGAAAAACTTCCTCAAAACAAAAGTTTGATAAAACCGAGTGGGGCCTCTAGTCTTTTACGCCGCAATATAATACGGTGTCCGCTTACGAGTAGGTAGGCTCTAGGCTTGTTTGCCAGCTACGGAGTACAAAATAAGACATTTTAGTTTCATAATCTAAGCTAAATATTTTTATTCATATACTTTTGGTTCTACTGTTTATGATGGAAACAAAATAAAAAGGATTTTAATTTGAAACCTAAGCGTGAAGATTTCTTAATTGGATTTACAACTTTACTGGGATTTTATATCAACTAACGTAAGGTCATAATATTTTATTGTTATATTTACTTACCACAACGCTTACCATGACATTTTAGGCGTCAAGGAAAAAGCTTTATGTTCTTACATTAAGAGATTTTGAAGGAAACAGTGCCTTTCTTATGTCCTTTGCATTTAACCTTATAAATAAAAAAAACGAGCCAGTCATACATACACTCAAGATGTGTAACAACTGACAACACTCTCTTCTTTTTCGCTAAGACAAAAGTTGCAACAACAATGCCACTAAATTGGCAAAACTGTTTTCCGGCTTCCTGTAATGTATTTCCGTCCCTTTTCACGAAATCACTCCCGGGTATGCGACAGGAAAGATATCATGTACATAAAAAACCGACCAAGTGCGAGTCGGACTAAGACTTAACTAACTAAGACTGCTTTCTGCCAAATTTCATGATTCTAGGTCAACGGGAAGTATCCTATAGGTTTTGATTCCCTTGTGAAATCGCAAAATATGCAAATATTTGCGACATATACGGTCATATCTTTTGTTCATATTGACTTATAGGTTTATTTTTATTTAAAACTTTATTGTACAACACCAAGGAATACAATACAAGAATACAGTGTGACATAGTATAGTACAAATGGTGGTCTTATCACACTCGGCGATCTCTTCCAGGCAACCGTGGGATGGAATGGATTTAGGATACATCTTAACGGGCAGTTGGTGATGTAACTAATAAGGCTTAAAACAAGAAACAATATAATACTAATTGGTATCTAAAAGAAATATAGGTTTTATTATTTTACCGAAAGCGACCATAGATCCGGGTATTTCATATGAATTTCAATTTGATTACTCTACGCGTTCTAGAGATAAAAAATCTTTACAGACGGACAACAAAGTGGTGGGTTGGAATACGTTAGACCATAGTGGAACACACCTCTCACTGCTAAACTAACGACAGATAGTAATATCCTGAGTTTAATAACCGTCATAACTCAGAGACAAACCCGGACGGTTACCGGTGTTACTAGATTTTTCATTAATTAACATTATCTATGATCTAAAGGAAAGGAGATAGTGCATTTTATGCAACCTAGTATCTAGCTTAATGCCCGCCTTGACGCAATGGTAAAAGGTGATACTAGACATCATATTTCCCCGTGTTTTATAATATTTTTTGGAGATTACTCCTTAAGGATCGATTTACATAATATACATTTTATGAGGAGTGAAACATAGTTTACTCCTTGGGGTCGATTTTCATACTATACATTTAAGGAGTGATTCGAATATAAGCATTAACTCAAAAGCGTTATGTTTATTGTCAACGTACTGTACCTACTCTTGCGCATGACAATCGTAGTCTCCTCCACTCCAGTTGTGCGTCTTGCCACACACACTAACAAGCTTTTATTTAGTTTCACCTGTCCGTTGTGTATGTGTGTGAGTGTAGTGTTATTTGACTGCGCAGCGCTCTTCTGGTATTTAAAAGTATTGGCCCTAGTCTACGCTACGATAAGAAGCTTGGTTCAAATCGGTATTATAGTGTATTTATTTCCTCAAAAAGATATTTTTAAAGATAACGATACAATTGAGTTCTTGGGCCTGATAACAGTCTTAATTCTCTGGTGTAGGTACACGAAATGTCAAACTTTTTAAACTTGTTTCTTACACTACAAACAGGTTGAATGACACATTATAAGGAAATCTTGTTTCTCTGAGTTCGTAAATATAGGCCCTTAAACTGGGTCTGCGATATACCTATCATGCTGAGCATATTGTATTATAGGATTCATAAGTTTTTTTTTTGTACCACTAAGGTGGCACACAAGCATACGTCCCACCTGATGGTAAGCTGTCACCGTAGCCTATAGCCGCTAGCAATACCAGGGGTATCACTAACGGGGTACCAACCATGTTGTTAATGAGGTCTCACTGTGCTAGCAGCAATACTACTAGGCCAGCGTATCCTCGTGGAGCACCGGCAACCTTACTTACCGCAGAAACACAACACTACATCAAGTAATGTTATTTGACTGCGGTCTCTTGTAAGGTGGAGGTACAGTCCCCAGTTGGACGGCTCCAATTTAAATGGGAAAACCCACGGGAAATCCGAAATCGCCCTACCTTTCAACGTATTTTAAGTACAACGACGATTTGATGATAGATTATTATAAAAGCGAAATAACGTTTTGTAGTTAGTATAACCTTACTGCTACGCGTAAGAGTGGGTTCGATTCCCGCCGGGGCAAATATTTATGAGCCAAACATGTTTAGCGTCCGGGTTGGTATGTTTTTTTCACAAAAAGGTTATTAATTATTCCATCAGCCGCTGTTAACCATAGTAGAAGCTTTGCAAAGTGGCGCTGTGTGATAATATCCGAGCATTATAATTATACAAATGAGTAATAAATTAAGGGAAAATAAGGTGATGGAACGTAAATTTTAATGTACACAATCTAACGCTTTACTCCAGAAAAAGGTCACAAAGGTCATGTGGCAGTCGTGTCATGTTAAGAACTGGAAACCAGCTGTATGAGGTTAGGTAGGACCCGAACAATGCTTGAGGTTAAGGCCAATGCGATGAAGAGTCGACTTAATTAACGGTAACTTTAGAGCACATAAAAATGTTGTTATTTTAAATAGCGCATTAAAATCCTAGAAGTTATTTAACAGAATAGCGGCGTAATAAGATGGTGAAGATAAGATGCCAAGGACGTGTGAGGTGTAGCCATTGTATGGTAATCTTGGGATAAAGTAGGGTGGCCATTGGTGCGGTGAAGACGCGGACAAGTTTTTTAAATAATCCATAAATTCATAGTCATCTTTACTCATGCTCTTCGATGAAATAAATTATTTTTTATTGACCAAAGTAGTAAAACTATTTATTGTTATAAATGTATCGACATTAAGAAAGATTAGCTTAATACTTAGCTCGCATGGAAATTGGAAATAGATATATTTAAAGAAAACCATATTCACGCATTAATAAACAATAAAATTGCATTAACTAGATCTTTGGAATAACTATTTGGCTACACATACATCTTTAGAGATTTTCACTCCTTATCCCATCATCAACATAATCATTATCGCACACCACTCCTGAACATAGGACTCTTTCACGGCGCATCAACGACTAGGACTTGTGTTAGAGTGGACTAGATTTCACATCGCGACCTCATCATCGTAGTGTTATAATATGTAGCCTTAAGCGTCGTCCTAATTGGCCACGATCGTACGATGACACGATGCGTTCTCGTCGTGCGATGAGTTCAAGCATACAGATTTCATCAGTGTCCTATTCGTCCGAATGTCCTATAGTGATCAAACGCATCGTACGATCGTTATTAAGCATTTCATGTGCTCGCACTATTACTTGCGAGGTTCAAATAGGATACTGATGAAATCTGTATGTTTGAACTCGTCGCACGACGAGAACGCATCGTGGCATCGTACGATCGTGGCCAATTAGGACGACGCCTTAAACAAACAAAATCAAATATTTCTGTCGGTGAAAGAATTTTCAAAATCGGTTCAGTAGTTAAAGAGATCACATTACAAACAAACTTACAAGATTTACTTCTTTATAATATTTAAAGAAGAAAAAGGTATCAAAATACACATAAAAGTAAGTTTCTAGATCCTGAGCTACAGGCATGAAAACATGCAAGCAAACAAGCTGTTGACCAGTTTATGCATTAAGTAAATTAAAAGAGTAACGAGTAGTTAAAATTTTGATATGTATTTGTATATAAAAGATTTAGATATTTTACAATCTTATAAATACGACACACGTCGACATAAAACTTTTGCTTCTAATTCAAATAGTTGAAGAGAATAAAAACAAAATACAGTTTATGTAGTTCATGTGATCTGTGGTCACCCTACCCGTCTCGCTGCATGATTTAGTAGGTAGTAGGAAAGCTTGCAAAAACCAGCCACAGTTGTGCCAAGGGAAAACTCAGTCACGCAGTTTATGTACTAGCACCTCTTCTTGGCAAATCACCAAGTATTCAAAACAACGCCATCTCTCGTCGGAATTATTGAAGTATTTCACTTTCAAATAATGTTCTAAATACATCTTCAAATCAGATTGAATTTAAATACATAAAATATGGAACACAATTAAGTGCTGTAATCATTCCGCTGTTTTGATTTTCTAGGTTTCAACAGGAAATCCAGGTTTGAGAACTAGGCTTTTTGATTTTCAAACGAATGTGTTCCTTACAAAAGAATGTGTTCCTCAAAAATATACGTTCCTACATGTATATTCTGTATTTTGCGTAACAGAGAAAAAAAAGTCACTTGCTATTAATATATTAAGCTGTAAAACCATGTACATAGAGTTTATTTTCAATTGCCAGCTGCTATCGAACGATCACTATGATTAATGCGCCGGAGCATGTCACGAGTCAGCTTTTCCAATTTAAATGTAAATAAACACAAGTTTTTACTTTAAATCCCGGTTTAATAAGTGCCAGTTTTTAGCGCTTTCCCATTTTGTCATAAATCAAGTTAAAGACTCAATTTTGTTTCCTTGTCGTGAGAAAATTTATTTCAAATCAAAGGCCTTTGATAGCAATATAAAACTGGCAGCATAAGCGAGCACAGCGCTTCCTCAAGGAGCTCTGGCGACCTTACTCACCGCAGGAACACAACACTACAAGGGTAGTGTTATTGTGTGCATGGTTAATAATGATTAGATAACCATGTTACCGTGCGTAATAAAAAGCCAAGTCAATACCTATTTCCAAAAATTATGGTAATTTAATTATATTTTTTACTTAGTCAATGAATAATAAGCAGGTATACATTTTTCCGCGATTGTATCAGGAAGGCTAAAGTTTTAAAATTATGCTTTATCTTTCATCTGTTTAAAAGTAAAAGTGTTCTTTTCCTAACTGTACATAAAATGCATGCAGAAACTTATTAATTTAATATAAGCGAGCTATATAATCAGGGAACCAAATCATTATGAAAAAAAACAAGTTTAAGACATATTTTGACTGTTCACTCATCTTGTGAGCTTCATAACAAAATTACATAAAATAGCCTCTTGACACCCAGCAATGTTTTGAAGACACGTCAACTCCATTGACCATCAATCCTTCCACAGAAGTGACCAGCACGATGGCCCATCAACTTGTCAGCGATTAGGGAATCTTAATTTCCAAGTTAATTTATCGGCTTTTCTTCCGGGCATCCTAAATTCCAGGTTAATTCGAGAAATAACAACCATGCTTAGCAATACTTGCACCCTATTCTTATTATCAGAATACTAGCTTTTGCCCACGGCTTCGCCCGTTCGGTTCTAGGTTAAGATAGCCTAATTCCTTGCCCAGGCTATAATCTATCTAATTTGCATGAGGATCCGTTCAGCCGCTTAGTCGAGAAATGGCAGCGAAACAAAGTTACTTTTGCATTAATATCAGTATGGATATCCTGTCACATAAGGCCCTAGTTGATCATAGCATGTTGAAGGCTGTATTACAACATGTATGTATCTATATTCAAGCTCGAAAGAAGCTGACAATGTTTTGGCTCAA
Source organism: Falcaria lacertinaria (assembly GCA_951449985.1). Lineage (NCBI taxonomy): Eukaryota > Metazoa > Arthropoda > Insecta > Lepidoptera > Drepanidae > Falcaria > Falcaria lacertinaria. The sequence continues at coordinate 2,912,181 of OX602136.1, read as the reverse complement.
AGTCACCGGACTGGAACATTTTTTTGTGCTGTTATGTTACATTTCCGTTCAGATGTAATTTTATGCGTAACGTTTGTTCTTGTTCTTGCATTTTGAGATATCCAAGGGAGACAGTGAACATTTGGAGTGCTGTTATTACAAATTACAAATACATTCAAAACCAAAAACCTCTTACTTCTTAACTAAACTTCTAAAAAAATACTTTAATTTTGATTAAATTAAAAGGTCGATATTGGTGCCAATTCTGTTGTTTAAAATTACTAAAATTAACTAATTTGGCAGGTCTAAAAATATTGCCATCTTTATTAAACCCGTACATGAGAAAGGGATAGCAAGACTTTTAGACCTGTCAAATTAGTTAAGTTTAGTCATTTTGAACAACAGAATCGACGCCATTTTCTCGTGGAGTTAACTCGGAAGTGCTCGACGATTATCGACATATGTAGGTAATCGATGACTGCTGATCCAAGACCCTTTCTCATAGACCCAAATAAATTAAATAAATGTAAAAAAATCGCCGTAATACTATGCAATGCGTATACATTCTGCCTTCACCAGCAAATAAACATCCACAAAATAAAGTTACGTGTTTCCTACGTTTCTTTCAATTGAATAGGCAGAGAGATCACAACAGGCACCTAGTCGATGCACGTATCACCTACTTAAATCAACTGTGCCAGTAGGAAGAACATTTTAGCCCCACTTTTCATCGCCGCAGCGCTGATCATTTTCCCATCCAAAAATAGTCGAAGGCGATACGAATACGCTGTCAGTAGTAAGTTTTTCTTGCTCGGGCTACAGAAAACTGCAATATTTTATAGGTTGCGTCACATCACCGTTTTAATATTTACGAGTTTATCAATGCATCTGAGTCACAATATATCTCGGCTCCGTCTTGTGTGTTTCATTAAGAGTTAAATGTAGGATACCGACGGCAGAAAAAAAGTAAAATAATAATAATTTACATACCTATCATTACTACCTATTATACTACTTAGGTGGCACACAGCAGTCGCCGTAGCCTATAGCCGCTGGCAATACCAGGGGTATCACTAACGCGTTGCCAACCCTGTTGTTGATGAGGCCCCACTGTGCTAGCTACATTACTACTAGCGCAGCGTACCCTCGTGGAGCACTGGCAACCTTACTCACCGCAGAAACACAACACTACATCAAGTAGTGTTATTAAACTGCGGTCTTCTGTAAAGCGGAAGTACAGTCCCCAGTCGGGCTCCAGTTTAAATGGGAAAACCCTCGGGAAATCCCAAATCGCCCTACCTATCTTGCTTTACCTTCTATTCTGTACAAGTTTATAATTTCGGTTGTATACTCCTTAGTTTGAAATTTAGATACAGTATTTATGTCAATTGGTTTGTCTTCTATCTTTGTATCATATTTATCAAAATTATTATTTTCAAACGGTTTGTGACTGACAATTCTCTTACTGTATTGTCCTTGTTATGTTTTAATAAAGCAATTGATTGATGTAATCAATAAAGCGATTAGCGATAATTCACAAGACATCACTATTAGTCGCTCAAAATTCAACTTAAAGCCCTGGATTATCCCTGGCTTGATTCAATGCCAGAAAAATAGGGATAGACTTCATTCAGAAGCTAAAAGAAATCCTACCGATCAAATCGCACAAATTTCTTACAAGCGTTATCGTAACTTTTTAAATTCACTATTGCATAAACTCAAATCTAAGTATGATAATCAAAGACTGTCTACTAACAAAAACAACCCTAAAAAACTTTGGTCTACTATTAAAGATATTTGCTTCTTAAATAATAAACATAAAGAACCAGTAGAACTAACAAAAACCAAATCAGATATTGTCTCGTCACTTAACTTCTGCAACAACTACTTCGTCAACGTAGGTAAAAATCTCGCTACGGATACATTAAACAAAATATCGTCGTCTGAAGAAGCACTGGTCGGGGCTATAAAACTGACATCTTCAACCCCTAACTCACTGTTTATATCCCCGACAGACGAAATTGAAGTTGGAAATCTAATAGCTGATTTAAAACTTCACAGTGCCCCTGGTTACGACAAATATTCCCCATCACTAATCAAGTCACTTAGACACGTTATACTTAAACCATTAACGTATATCTTTAACCTTAGTTTGTCTTCTGGTAAATTTCCTGAGAGCTGGAAAGTTGCAATGATTACACCTGTCCATAAAAATGGAGACAAAAGCTTACCTTGTAACTATCGCCCAATTTCGCTGCTTTCTATCTTCTCTAAAATGTTGGAGAAATTGATGAACAATAGACTCGTAACATTTTTGGAAGCCAATAAACTTATTCCAAACCGGCAATTTGGTTTCAGAAAGAGAAAATCAACAGAGGATGCCTTATTACTTCTAACCGAAATCGTTATTTCCGCATTAGATGCTAATGAAAATTGTATCGGTGTATTTCTGGATCTTGCCCGTGCCTTTGACACAGTATCAATTCCTATTCTTTTACAAAAATTAAATCGTCTAGGAATCAGAGGAATTGCATATAAATGGTTCTATAGTTCTCTCCAACAGACATCAGCGGGTTAAAATCGGTCAAAACTGCAGCGAACAACTCCCTATTTTTTTCGGTGTACCGCAAGGAAGCATCCTTGGTCCAACTCTGTTTATTCTGTATATGAGTGACTTACTCGACCTCTCCTTAAGTGGAGCTGAAATTATTTGTTACGCATATGACACAGCAATTTTGTTCCGCGGTAAAACCTGGGATCAAGTATTTAAAGCTGCAGAAACAGGACTTGCAACTGTGGCCCTTTGGCTTAATCAAAACCTTCTGACTCTAAACACTTCCAAGACACAGTACATCACCTTCCACAAGACATTAGCATCACAACCACCTATAGACAAATCTCTTAAGCTCCACTCTTGCACAGCTGCAACGACTAAATTTTCATCATGTGGCTGTGCTGTTATTAAACGTTCAGACAGTATTAAGTACCTGGGAGTAATAGTTGACGATAAATTATCATTCAAAAACCATGTAGCAAATCTCGGCAAACGTATTCGGAAATTTATCCATGTTATGAAATCCCTGCGGTCTTCAGCGGACAATAGTTTATTACTATTAGTTTACAAGGCTTTATGCCAATCAAACCTGCTGTACTGCATCACAGTATGGGGCGGCGCGGCCAAGACCACCATGTTAAGTTTGGAAAGAGCACAACGAGCTGTTCTCAAAGTTATGCTGCGCAAACCATACAGATACAGTACTAACGATTTGTACAGTGAATGTAAGTCCTCCGGGTGCGTCAATTATTCATCCTAAGAACGGTCCTGAGAATGCATCGCTGTACCATCACTTCCCCTGACTATGAGATCCTTTTAAAACGCCGAATCTTTAGTCTTTAGAGTAACTGTGCCCAAGGTTCGCTCTGCCCTTGCCAAGCGCCTCCCCAAATTCCTTCACCCACATACTTACAATGTGACTTGTCGCCATATACCCCCAAATAATTAAATTACCCACGCAGAGGGTAAAACACGAAATAGAGGCCTGGTTGGGTCGTCTCGATTATTTCCAAACTTAACATATTTTGTCGACAGGCAATTAAACTAAGCACGTGCGCACACGCACACACACACACACACAAACACACACACACACAAACACACACACACACACACACACACACACACACACACACACACACACACACACACACACACACACACACACACACACACACACACACACACATATATATATATATATATACACAATACTCACTAGAAATATTCTTATTTGTCTTTATTTTGTATCTTTTTAATTTGTTTTACCGCTTATAACTTCGGAACTGTATGTCACAACATTGTAACCGTGTTTGCTAATCGTTGACTGGTCTCCTGCGATACAAGCTGCGCTTAGTGCAGGGATCATCGGAACATGTATGCTCTGCAATCTTTATCACTCAATAAACGATTATAATAATTATTATTATTATTATTGTGATGATTTGAAATTTAGTTCTTATCGGATAAAGACGATCGGCATTTTGAGAATCTTACTTGTCTGCTAACCATACAAGCAATACCGTTGACTTGTCTTGCGTTTGTGTGAGTTTGTTTAACTACGCAAATGCTGCAGTGTTAGCGTTTCCTGCAATTAAACTGTGTCTTATAATATACAAGTTTTCTTAGCAAACCTTGTATTTATAAACAGATATATTATTGATTATATTATTAACACAACTGCAGATATTTAAGCAAATTTTTATAGGTGATTTTTCTGGATGGTCATTTCGAATCCATCTCCTTTGGCTGTAGGCAAAAAGTATGGAATTTCATTGTTTCCTATTGCTAATCGGCCTTATACGAGTGAGGCGAGAAATACATTAGCATGATCTAGGGACTAATTTATATTCTAGGTCTAGTTCGTACCTTTGAAGGAACTAGTGAAACCCAAAAATTCTCCGTAGTTTCTTTCAAGCTGAAGAAACTACTGACAAATCAAATTCTTCACATACGTCAGTGAATTTCAGTAGAGTGAATATTATAGTTTTCGTATAAAATACTTATCAGTATTAATCGTCCTGGCCTTTTTCTGAGCATTGTTAGAGTCGGCTCTAGATCTTACTCAATGTTACCAGGTTATTGATAGAAGAATAGCTGTGCTAGCATCAGGTCTCTTTACTCTCAACACAACGCGTTCTCTGTGACTTATTTGAATACGTCTAGATTTGGACAATTATAAGTTATCATTTAGATTTGGATACGACGGAGTTAACTAAAATTAATTTGTTTTATTTTATCAATATAAATCTTGCGAAGTTTATTTTTCCATTTCGTTGTTTAAAAAAATGAGCACTTTATTTTTCATATTTTAATACGTATCACTCCGAGATAAGGTTTCAAAATGATTGTAGTTACTGCTATATACAAATCCTCTATAATATTAGAAAACCATTTACCTAGGTAGGTACACGTGCATTCTTTAAATCGCCTTGTGTTTTGCGTAACTGCGTGACAAAGACGGCAATACAGTATAGTAGTGAGTTAGAGCGAGGGAGAATGTGTTTGGTACAATCTCAAGGCAATCAACGTTTACTTATAATCCGTTTTCCATTTTCAAACACTGTGTTCTATCGCGGTTGTGGTTTTGAAATAATAATGACACTGTGTCGAGCACAGTAAATTGTGCTCCAGTCACGCAATGTCTGCCGTTTTCTTGATTTCCAAGTATTTGAGGTAACTTCTTTCTTCCATGCTACCCTGGTACTTCATATGTGAAGATATCCTTAGGAAATATAATTAAAAGTCCTTTTAGTATATTATTTCTGGAAATTTCCATCCATACTGCTACGTATAGCAAAATTATTTTTGGTACTTATAGAATTATGTCTTTGTAAGGGCTTGAATTGACTCATGACTTAAAACTAATTTATTGTGCTCAAATTACAACCCAAAATCGGTTTTAATATTTTCGGATTACCGTACCGTATCGTATGACGAATTCTAATTGAATGTTTTCATACTTACTAAAAAAGTGCCAACTTGTGTAACTATCTATAGGCGTTATCAGTCCACTGTTGGGCATAGTCCTCCAGTCTTTCACGCCTTGCACCATTCTAAACACTGCGTTCTAACTTGGGTCTACAATATCTTCACCATTAGATGGGTAGTCTGCCGTACAGTTTTCTCGATCCTCTTGGACATCATCCTGTCAGAATTTGGTTCACCAGCCAGCATTCCGCCTAGCCAAGTGACCAGTGCATCGGTCACAATATCATCCGATTATCGGTGGTCTGCCGTGCAGTTCTCTTGCTTCTCACAGCCATCTTTCTATCAGTACCCTAGTCCACCGACCACATTCCGTCTAGCCAAGTAACCATCCTAACTCCACCTCAATCCCGTGATTCTTTCACCTACATTCACTAGCGGTTACTATAGAAGCCCTACTGTTACCAGGGTTATCACTAACGCGTTGTCTACCTTGTGTTCTGAGGAATCACTATGCTAAGATCATACGGGATGAACTAGGTCTCCCTACTCCAAGTACAGAGAATCCTCGTGGAGCTCTGGTGCCCGTTTTCACCGCAGAAACACAACACCACATCAGTATAGCGTTATTTGACTGCGATCTACCGTAAGGTGGAGGTACAGTTACTCAAAAACATCTTACGATCTCAAAACCTGAAGATATGGCCATCATTAACCCTTTAACATTAAGGACTGATACTAAAATACTAAAATATACGAACAGTTGGAATAATAATTCATAATACGACATTCAGGTCAACTAACCGGTTCTACAACATGCATATTTAATTATACACTTTAATATGAATTATCTGACACCTGAGATTAATTAATTGAATGTCCTTTAACATCGAGGACGTTCATACAAACAAATTTGCTTCAACTTTTGTTAAGTTGCATCTTTGATCATAAGTATCGCAATATGTATTCAAGGCCCCAACAAGTGGTGACCCTATCGCCGATTTTCGAGCAGAGAATGTCTAAAAATCTCATTCTTTAAAAAAATATCGAGCGAAAGATGCTCAACACACTAATGAAAACCTTAGTTGTTTTCTTATTCCCAAACATATTCATGCACTAGTCACAAGATACATTTTAAAACAAAAAAGTATTTAACATTACCATAGTTTCCTTGAACTTAAACTGTATAGTTTCGAAATGAATGGAAAGTTCATGGAAGTAAATACCGTTGTTACATTCACTAGCATAAGCTTCCGCTATTTTTAATAAATGTTAATTTTAAAATTAAAAATTATTATTGCAACGTTTTCTCTCACAGATAACGCTATATTATTTTTTCCATTCGCAATGAAGAGATTTTAATAAATTCTTCGACCACACCCCGAGTGCGGTTGGATGCTTTCACACCGTAGGGTATTGCAGTGCCTAAAGTATATAAAAAATAAATACCTCTTCATACAAAATATTTAAACTTATCTGCCAAAAAAAACACTACCGTTATTTTTAATACTATTGAAGTGGCAACACAATACAGTCTGCCTTATAGAAAGTGCTAACCGTAGCTTATAGGCGTATGCAGAACTAGTGGCATCATAGTCTTACTGGAAAATGAAATTAGCAAAACGACTTATACATAAAAACCATCCTCTTGAATTACTCTATCTATTGCTGAAAACTGCATTAAAGTCCGTTGAGTAGTTTAAAAGATCTAAGAAAAGAGATCAAAGAGATAAGATTAAAAAAAGATCTTATTTTGAGAAATATGTATCCATGTTAAGTTAGTATTTGAAATGTAAACTTTATGTAATTCTTTTGGTTTTTTGTAGTAAATGTAGTAGAGTAATTGCTGAGTTTCTTGACGGATTCTTCTCAGCAAGACAGACCTTCCGAATCCGGTGGTAGATTCTGACGATTTGAAAGTGCTTGTCTGTAAAGTCTAGTCAAATAAAGATCTTTTTAAATTTTTGTTTTTTTTTACTAAGCGAACAGACAGCCGAAGCAACTTCATTTTATACCATGTAAAGATAATGCAAATGCATTAGTAGTTCGCCACGGTGTAAATAAAGGCCAGTTGGCGCGAATGAGTTTGTAAATACGTCTCTGATATGTTCAAATTAATAAACAATCCGGCGACCGCCTTCCTGTCAATATAACAGACACATATTTTATGAGGCTATCTTTCTTTTATATCTTGCTTTTCTTTTCATGAGATATGGTAACATTAACATCTAACAGATGGTAATCTTGTTGATAAGCATTCGTGTGTACATACACTAGTGTTTGGCGGCAGAATATCTAACTTTGTGATGGTGCCTAACTCTCTGGACTCTTGCAATAAGAGGCCTACCACCTAGTATGTGTACGTACACTAGTGCTTGGCGGCAGAATATCTGACACTGCAGTGGTGCCTACCTAGCCGGACTCTTGCAATAAGAGGCCTACCACCTAGTATGTGTACGTACACTAGTGCTTGGCGGCAGAATATCTGACACTGTGATGGTGCCTTCTTAGCTGGACTCTTGCAATAAGCAATAGAATCGCTTAATTTAACTTACACTGTAAACTTAAGTTAATATAAGAAAAAAGTTAATTTGTAAAGGAGCAAAGATAAATTAGCTTCTTTATAACCAGCAAAATTTATAGAAAATAGAGTAATTAATGAAATCAACTTCAAGTAACGTTGTAAAAAAATATGCCGCCACGGTCGACGGGCCGGCCGGTTGCGTACGCGCACGGATTGTAAAAACTCGCGGCACCACTGATATGGTCGGCAAAAAAAAAAGAATTAACAACTGTACAACGTTATACAACTCGTATTTACGACGAAATAAGACGCATGCAATAGCTTGAGGTCGACAAATTCGTATTTAGTTTTTTTTACTTCATTCAAATATAATATTCGATTCTTACTAATTCGTAAGCAGTCACCGTAGCCTATAGCCGATAGCAATACCAGGGGTATCACTAACGGGCTGCCGACCATGTTATCGATGACTCACTGTGCTAGTAGCACTACTACTAGCGCAGCGTATCCTCGTGGAGCACTGGCAACTTTGTGTTAATTGACTTCGGTCTTCTGTTAGGTGAGGGAACAGTCCCCAGTCAGGCGGCTCCAGTTTTAATGGGAATACCCACGAGAGATCCCAAATTCCCAAATCGGCCTACCTCTCTTAAAAGTATAGTGAAACAAGACAGAAATCAGTTTAAATTTGTTACTCACAGCATAATAACACGGCATAAGGAGGCGAAAGTAGTTCTCCAAAGTGGATGGTAAACTTTGACATTCAACTGACATTGATAAAAAGTTGCCAAACGTACCTGCGTACCTGATTTGAGGTAAAAGGCACCGACAAGCCTCGGAAAGCAGGAATTTGGATAGCCAAGTCAAAAGTCACTTGTTTTGCACTTTCGAGCCAATACGTTTTGTTTTTAATTGACGTCTTATCAACTTAAGGATATTCTATATTCTTATCTCGTATCAGGAAATAAATATCAGGTTTTATTCCTGCTTGCTCATTTTTAGTAAAGTAGCCTTTACACGCGGCTCCGCCCGTATTAATCTGATATCCCTCGAGAACCATACAATTTTCCAGGATAAAAAGTGTACTTTATTTTAATCCAGCTTATAAGCTTCCTCCATTCCTAATATCATACAAATCCATTCAGCCGATGAGTTAACTTCCCACGAAGATATAATAGGATCGAACCTGACAGGTGGCTCAGACATGTTCTTGTTCTACGAATCAATCATAAGAAATGTCATCATAAAACAAACCTCTGAAATGTAATGTTACTTCGCCCGCGTATCAATGTAATAATATATAGCCTATGCTATCACCGAGTGACGTAGCTTTCTAACGTTGAAAGAATTTTGGAAATCGGTTTGAAACAGTTTATTTATTCGTTACGTACAAAAATACAAATCTTCCGTCTTTATAGTATTGAGTGGGAGGCTTACGATAGTCGATGACAGCGTAGACTACCACAGGTCTAGAGGTTAGAAACCTGATTGCAACGCTAAATGTAGCGGTTTCGATCTTCGCAGCAATTAAAGGATTTTTTACAAGCTTTAACTGCAATGTTGGTTTGTATTGTCAAATCCCGCAAGCAGATATTTTACATATTGGTTTAGTTTTGGTGTCAATTTTTATTGTAAGCATGACCCGAATCGATATCCAGGAAGAGCTCCAGATAAAGGAACTCTTCAACAGTCAACAGCACAGCCATGACATTTTTCGCATGCATTTTATTATGATTGCCGGTGTAAAGTTTTCCCATGACATGTTTGCTGAACTCAGGGTTGGGTCTTGACTAGAATCATTTAAACGTATGCATTAAAAGAGTTGACACGCCTGTTGAAGGCGTGTCAACGCAATCAAATATTGCTCATAGAGGAAGTTCTGTAGATTTAGCTATTTTTTCTCTACATCTTGCTGGAATTTCATCAATTTTAGGAGCTATTAATTTTATTACAACAATGATTAATATACGATTAAATAATATAATATTTGATCAAATACCATTATTTGTCTGAGCTGTTGGAATTACAGCTTTTTTATTATTACTCTCTTTACCTGTATTAGCCGGAGCTATTACAATACTTTTAACCGATCGAAATTTAAATACATAATTTTTTGATCCAGCCGCCCGACTGGGGACTGTATCTCCGCCTTACAGAAGACCGCAGTGAAATAACACTACTTGATGTAGTGTTGTGTTTCTGCGGTAAGTAAGGTTGCCAGTGCTCCACGAGGATACGCTGGGCTAGTAGTAATGCTAGCACAGTGAGTCCTCATCAACAACAGGGTTGGCAACTCGTTAGAAGTATACCCCTGGTATTGCTAGCGGCTATACGCTACGGTGACTGCTTACCATCAGGTGAGCCGTAAGCTTGTGTAACTCTTTAGTGGAATAAAAAAAATAAAAAAATGCGCTTGGCCGCTTTTAGTTTTCATTCTTTTTTGTTCTTTCTTCAAATTTTTCTTCTGGTCTTCAATAATACATTTTCGCAGTATTCCTTCGTGCTCCAGTTTTTATTTTTTATTTATTTATTTAAAACCCCGTCGTCTACAATGCCTATAGTTCAAGCTTCGCTGAGTTTCGGGGCAGTTGGTGATGTTTTGTAAGATAATGATGATTAATTATAAGTTGTTGCTAAAATAAAGGCTACCGATACTGCATATTCTCAATAGGTATCTTAAAACTATAATTCAAATTCTGACACTTGTCTGTCCGTCAGTACTTACAGACAGTATCGGGGTCGCAAGAAACGCCCAGTCCATTCATAGTGTGCTATATAAAATATAACTTATTACATTATTATTAAAATGTATTTTACTAGACCCGTTACAAGGTGAGGCCCAGGAAACAACGGTATCTCCCGTTCAAAATCTGACCTCTCAAACTGGGATAGTATAAGCCAAGTCTCTTATTGCAAGAGGCAGACTAGGTACCACCGCAGTGTTAGATATTCTGCCGTCAAGCACTAGTGTGTGCATACTGCGTAACAAAGACACCGTTTAAAAGACACTGTAGCTAGCGACATTACTGGACAAAGATTCATGAACTAAGGTGTCGAGGTGACGAGCGCAGTGCAGCCACGCGGGACCTTACGATTAAAGCTCTAGGGTGTAACTGTATCTGTTGCGGGCGTGAGGCTTGCCATAGGAAGACATGCTCACCCCATCACCTAGCTGCTTGATACTTTCCATTAACAGTACAGTTCCTTGCAATAAATTGCATCTCACAGTTGTCACTCATTTCCATATGCACTTAGCCGCGAGCTTCAGGGCACTTTTACACCGTAGCTTATTTAAGTAGTTTACGATTAAAGCTCCTGGGTGGAATTGAATTTGTGGCATGGGTCGTGACGCTTACCATCAGGCAAACGAATTGCTGGTCTCGTTACCTAGATGTATGAAACCTTCTGCTTCAAGTCAGAACGAGAAAAATCTTCGGTGCTGCCCGATGAAAAATTCCGTTAGATGATTATTCAAAAAGGAGGAGGTTCTATGTTCTTCTGTATGTATTTTTATTCATTTTATTATTATTCAGATTCAGAAATAATATAATATAAATAAAAATGATTTCGAAATCCAACTTCGGGAAGCGCTACGAATACCACGTTATTCATAAGTTATGGAGACCGTTTACCATCAGGCATGTCATCTCATTGCCAGCCGCTACTTTCGTGCTACAATTCGTATTATTGGCAGCTGCTATCAGTCAAACCACTCAAAGTCAATGCTGCCAGCATTAATTAGCGATGTAGGTAACTATTTTCAATATGAACAATTTTCGCAATGCGTTTTAATAGGAAAAGAATATGCATCGTTCTAGGAAACCCGCATTAGATGCACGTGGCCTAATGCGTGGCGCATGTCCATTGATTTAAACGATACGAGGAAAATAAACTGACTTTATAAAAATATTCATATGCATCATCATGATTCAAAAGATAATTTTTTTTTAAAGCAACGGACAAAAGTCTCAACTTTGTAACCATACTTTTTTCTCATCATTCTCCTGCCCTTATCCCATATTATTTGAGGTCGGCGCAATATGTATTTCTCTTCCATCCTTCTCTATCAGCCGTCATCTCTGTATTCACTTCCTTTCTGGCCATGTCATCTTTCACACAATCCATCTTTTCTTAGGTCTACCTCGACCCCTGTACCCGTCCACATTCATACATCAACCTTTCTTACCACGTATCTTCATTCCTCCATTACCAAACTTTTTTCTATTTGCTTAAAATTACATGGGTGGGCTATTAAAACGTAATTCCTCAATAAAACTCATTACAATTGTTTTATTGTCGGCTAAAAACACTATTCATTATTTCAACAGTGCCATAATACGAAGATCCAACAGTATGATAAACTTTAAAAGAATATAAAAAATATGTAATTATACACTACTTTATATGGTTGTAAAAGATCTGAAGTCGGAAAGAAAGTAATGTGTAAATTTGAATATTCAATGGATGTAAAAAATAAATATTTTTATAAGAATAACTATGGGAGGTCTTTTAGCAGTAATTTCTATAAATAGCATTGTATTTTTGTCGTAATTTATTCAATGATGGAAATGTAAAGAGTACTCGGAACCGGCGGGCTTGTGTGAAGATATTCATGAATGTAGAAACAAAAGAGGTGTGCAAGTCAAGAGTGAAAAGGCGCTCTATACTCTGCCAACCCCGTAAGGCACTTGACGTGATGAATGCAAAAGAAAAAGTTTTCTCTGTACTAAAAAAGCAGTCCCAGTTGTTCGAAAATTCACAAATCTACAATGGGCACAGTCGCTGCATGCCAAACGTCAGTGTATTAAAATTACCAGTATAAGATGACATTTGATTAGCAATAACCACCTACATTACGACTTTATCATAGAACTTTTTAAGGGCCGTGGCGGCTCTTCTTACACTGGTCAGCGATGCATGTTGGTATTTTTTGCATCACTTTTTACGACGTTTTAATAAGGCTAGAAATAATGAATAAAGTACAATAAAGATATGTATGTAGAGGTGATAAGTCAAACTGGTTTAAGCAGATAGCAGCTTGCTGTGTTGCCATTAAAACTTTTATTTAATATGTTAATAAACTTGGTTATTACATTTATTCCTTTATTCATGAAAACTGAGTCGGTATTGTGTACAAATTTAATATGGATACTACGTGTATTATTTTATTTTATTTTTGGCTTTTTTGGGCTACTACGATACTGGACACACTCAAGTGGACGAACTAATTGTCTATGACTCTATTCGTAATGGCAGCACATTGGAATTGAAACGTTCCAAAATCGAAATTTCAAATTTGAAATTGGAACAAATCTCAGTGACGGTGCGCCGCGGGCCGTAAGTAGGAAGTCCCGATTAACTCGTAATATGCTCAAGTGACGTTCGCTTGTTGTTCCCGGCCGCTAAAACTTGACCTCTGGCCCGCCTTGTTATGAACACTTTTGTACTAGAATCTATTCCTTGTTCTACGATCAGGGGTCAACATAAAATGGTGGGTCTATTGGCTCGATTGGTTCGCCGGATGCTTGCTCAAGACGGTTGCCGTGGCGTTTCTAGTAGGTCGGTACTGTTTGTTGGTACTTCAGTTTTAACGTATGTGGGTGAGCGTGTGATCGTACATCATGAATCGTGTATGGTTGAAAGGTGATCTGACGTACTCTATCCAAATCCTTGTATAGTCTGCTGGCGGAAGAGAAACTTGTCCCCTATGCACACAATAACACTACCCTTGTAGTGTTGTGTTCCTGCGGTGAGTAAGGTCGCCAGAGCTCCTTGAGGAAGCGCTGTGTTGGCGGCAGAGAGACTTGTCCCCTATGCACACAATAACACTACCCTTGTAGTGTTGTGTTCCTGCGGTGAGTAAGGTCGCCAGAGCTCCTTGAGGAAGCGCTGTGTTGGCGGCAGAGAGACTTGTCCCCTATGCACACAATAACACTACCCTTATAGTGTTGTGTTCCTGCGGTGAGTAAGGTCGCCAGAGCTCCTTGAGGAAGCGCTGTGCTGGCGGCAGAGAGACTTGTCCCCTATGCACACAATAACACTACCCTTGTAGTGTTGTGTTCCTGCGGTGAGTAAGGTCGCCAGAGCTTTCGTGACGCTATAAGCTAAATGGCATCAGTTTGACAGAAGGAAAATTATCTGTGCCGTATTAACACAGGCTTTGACTATTAATAGATTAGAACACGATCCTCAGTAAAGTTGGATCAACCTTCGAGTAACCTGACATTAAGTTGTAGCTTTTCTGGTAATTTCACAATTAGTTCCACGTCCCACGAAATCTATAAATAAATAATAATGTTTGGACATTATCACACAGCGCCATCTGGCCCCAAACTAAGCAAAGCTTGTACTATGGGAACCAGCAGCTGATATAATACTTATATACTTTTTTTTTTGTAAATACATACTTATAATACATACCAAACACCCAGACGCAGAAAACATATTTGTCACATAAATGTTTGCCCCGGCGGGAATCGAACCCGCGACCTCTAGCGTAGCAGTCAGGTATACTAACCACTAGACGAGCGGTCTCGTCAATCTCTCCCACAGGAAAGCGAGTGGAAAGTTGTAATACTTCAAAAACGTAACTATTGTACTTATTGCATTCCTACATTAAAAAACATGTTTATTTGATCCCCTGCTCACTCATTGCGCCTGTTTGCCAATCTTTTTTAGAATTTTAACGATAATGCGCTTGTTTTGATTCTAATTGACATCATTAAATGACAAATCGATAAAATAGTCTACTAAAAACTTTGCAACTTTAAAAAAGTAATGTCTTAATAATTTCAAGCGGGACGCTAATAAAAATAGTGTTGCGCAATACATACTCGTATCGATATTATTAACGTACCAATTAGAATAGATCGATTTGTTTTGGTGTTGCCATAAATCATAAATCGGTACTAAGCACCTGCCGTGTTGAGTATGATCACGGACATCATAGTGTCTATGAATTAGTATTTATGGATATGGCAATAATTCTTTGGTGGAATTTTTATTATTGTAACGTTCTTTTTTATCAAACTAATTCATTTAATTACGATTCGTAATGTGGCTGTGAGTGTAAAAAGCCGTGGAAGGCTAATATTAAACTAGCTAGATAAGTCCATAGCCTACGGTAACCGCTTACCATCAGGCGAGCCGTATGCTTATTAGCACCTTAGTGGTGATGTGATAGATGAATGTAGAAGAAGCAGAGGTGTGCAAGTCAAGAGTGAAATGGCGGTCTCTCTGCCTACCCCGTGAGGGGCCAGACGTGATGATATAGACATGTCTATTCGTACAATGAATATATTTTAATGTAGATATCTTTTCTAAGCCATGTATCTAAGGAAATAAGCAGGTGTAAACACCGACCTACCCTCATTACTGATAGTGAAATAATCGTTAGCACTTAGAAAAGGTTTTATTTATTTACATAGTAAATAATAAAAAAAAATGCAATAATTATGCTGAATACCCACTCGTTATTACAAAATAAAACTACCCCCATAAATTATTCAATCTTTGTTTAGGTTTCAAACTGGCGAATTTTGGGAAACAGGCTAGAGATAAGAATGGTTACCATCATGCCAAGCGTTTACCATATAATTTATCGTCTTAGCAGTTTAAATAATGCGCCACACATATTATCTACGCTAATATTACTCGTATAAAGAGGAAAGATTTGTATTTTTGTATGTAACGAATAAACTCAAAAAGTACTGGACCGATTTCAAAAATTCTTTCGCCGTTAGAAAGCTAAATTATCACTGAGTAACATAGGCTATATATTATACTAGCTGCCCACCCCGGCTCCGCACACAATATTATCGGGCCGCTAGTTGTCTTATATGACACTGCAGCTGCAATGGGCTGGTTTTAACGTAATTTTTTTTTTTCAAATGCTCGATTTCAATCCGTACTGTAGTTGCATATGATATGTCACATCTGGCAACTCTACCAATTCTTTGTCGCTAAGACTAAAAAAGCCAAAAGCCTATCTAGCGACAAAGTCGCTAAATTGGCAATGATCCCTAGCTTACTGTAATCCCTTTTCACGAAATCACTCCCTGGAAAGCGAGAACAAAGATGTTTCAGTTCAAAAAGTGCCGTATCCACCTTACATTCTCACTCCATAGACAAACCAAGGTTACAAATGATCGAGTTCACAAGTAATTAACTTACTAATGACGTAATAACAAAAAAGACATCAAACATTCTATCAATCATTCTCCTATTTGAAAAAAGAACGGAACGAATGAAAAAAGGAGCGAACCATTCGTAATTCCAAATTTGAATATCGTGGGGTCAGCTCTTTTGTCTTCATTAACTAGTGTAACCCGCGACGATGTTCGCGATTAGATTTTTTTACGGTGAAACTCTGGGCATGTAGTTGTGTTTTAAAAAGATTTGCGGGTGTCAAAGGTACAAAATAATTTGGGTAATGAAGAAGTTGAATAATTAGAGAAACATTTCACGTATTTTTATCTTGGATATAATCAATACAATCAACTACAATAATTATATTTCCTTTCGGGAGGTTTCTGTGCAGATTGTCATAATAAAAAAAAACAAAATACAATTATTTAATGAATCAATATATAAATTCTGCGTACCTTCAAACACGCATCGCGCTATTTATTTTCTTTACCATTTTTTTCAAATTAGGAAACAACTGTTACTTTGTCAGACCATAGATAATTTTTAATTCTTTTTAAGGTGAAATAACAGAACCCAAATCAAAACATGACGGTGCCTTTGTGATGAAATCGCGTAACCTACAAAATAATATTTGTGGTGGCTCAAAAAATGTTACACAAAGTTAAACTTTAGTCGCATTCAAATAGAGATGCAAATGTGTTGGTTTTACTGGTACAGGTGTATTTTAATTTTTGTAAAGCCCGTCTGTCGAGTTCGTAGGAACCGGAAACGTCAAAACGTTAGTTTTTGAATGTTCGCGTGATGCGCCGGCGACTTTGTGTGTTGATGTTAAAAATGGAATATAGTATTCACATACCTACCTGTCTTAAGTAGGTCTAAAGAATTTACGACATAAGTAACAAAGGAAAGCCTTTGAAGGAATCTTACATTACAGATTAAATAAAACATGTACCTAGATGGAACTTTGCGAACAGCGAATTGTCGCCGGTATACTACGCCTTGCAGTGTCACGGACACACCTACAACGAAACTATGTATGCCTTGCACTACGTGTTTATAAATTTGGCGTCACTTCGTTGTTCGCAAAAGTTCCATCTGATCTACCTTCTTTATTTGATCTGAGCCTCACATAGTGCGGACCGCAATAGTGTAAGACTTCTGCTCTTCGTTTATGGAATACTAGCGGCCCGGAAAGACATTTATTTTGTCTACCCGTGCAAAGCCGGGGCGGGCAGCTAGTATAATATATAGCCTATGTTACTCAGTGATAATGTAGCTTTCTAACGGTGAAATATTTTTTGAAATCGGTCCTGTAGTTTCGGAGCCTATTCAATACAAACCCACAAAAATACAAATCTTTCCTCTCTATATTATTATTAGTATAGATATAGAAGTATAGATTATTAGTATAGATTTCTGCCAGCATATTATTCTTTCGGTAACAACTACCTTGCCTTATTTTCTCCACAGCGATAATTAAATAATTAAAGCAAGGTGTCGCCTATTTGTTAATTGGGATATAAGCAAAAGTCATCTTCCATGTTTCATTGGGATTTGGTCCAAATCTGAAAGTGCCGGCCAACGCATTTTTTTTGTATATTCTGTTTATACCACTCAGGTGGCTCACAAGCATACGGGCCACCTGATGGGTAGCAGTCACCGTAGCCTATAGCCGCTAGAAATACCAGGCACCAGGGGTATCACTAACGGGGTGCCAACCATGTTGTTGATGAGGACTCATTGTGCTAGCAGCAATACTACTAGCCCAGCGTATCCTCGAGGAGCACTGGCAACCTTACTTACCGCAGAAACAACAATAGTGTTGTTTCTGCGGTACTCTACTTAATATAGATTAAGTAGTGTTATTTCACTGCGGTCTTCTGTAGGTGGAGGTACAGTCCCCAGTCGGGCGGCTCCAATTTAAAATGGGAAAACCCACGGGAAATCCCAAATCGCCCTACCTTTCAAAACTTTCAGATTTGGACTAAAATGATAAAAAGATGATGTCCTTTTGACAGTCGGTAGAACTTGTGTCGAACATGGTAGTCTGTGTTGTGTTTTTTTAGTAATATGATGTATTTGTAATGCACAGCATAATGTATAAAAATATTAGCTTTCTTCACTCCTTTTCCATATTACACTTAAATTGTGTCTCATATTCCTCCGTCAACGCAACTTTCGTAACGAGAGCCACAAAGTTTTCGCTTTACGTATTCATATCGTGATGATTAAAATGAACTAATATTCTCTATATTACTTATAATAATTATAATGAACTAATCCTTTGTTAATAGTGTTGTCAAAATAATGTACAGTACATATCATACGATTCATAAAAATACGTGCAAAATAAAATAACAGTATTTCGATAATCTTACGATAGTGAAGTTATAATGTTTGTGCATCGGCCGTGGTTACCGAACGGTGACGTCATGGTTGCGTGAACCGGCAACAACCGGCTAAATTGGAAAGGCCCCTTTCCCAAATCGAAATTGTCCAGTTTGCACCAGCCAAAGGGCTCTTTAGAAATTGGACGTATTTTAGTGTACTTCAAATTTGAATTTTTTCGAATTGCTTTTTTATTGGAATACAATTTATGGTGTAACGAGTCTTTTGGGCGCCAAACATCACTGCTACTCTTCATGTTATTCCGGATAAATTAATGGCGGTATATTTATGATGTTTTAATTAAAAGTTTTATTAAAAGCGTTTTAAGTTCGTACAGCGATAATATAAAATTAGTATTTTTATAACTAGCTAGTCTTACTGAAATGTTGTGTCTAGTAATCGTTCTGTTGATAGTTAGCTGCAGGGCTTACTCAAGATTTTTGGAACACATTTTTTTTAATTAAAAAACTAACCTAAGTTTATTTTCTTTCTTTACAGGTAAGCTCGTGATCCGAAAAAAAATGTAACAAGGTAATTTTTAACTTTACAAAATATTTATCTGAGATCGCCATCTTGAAACTCGTTTTTAACGATCTTGCGATAGCAAGTGAATTTAATAACACCCTTCAATAACCGTACGCAGTTGCGTAATAAAAAAAAATATAAAACCATTTTTGCTGTTTCACCATAGTTTTCCCACTATTACCTGTGTGTGGTGAAGTTAATAGACAAAATGGCGGCGTCACGGGCGACACACACAATAATGAAGGCTTTATCTTAAGTATGGCATCGGCCTTAGTTGCATCCGTAGCTGCGAACTTGGCCTTAAAGCTATTGTAAAATTGTTTGTCTATGATTGTCTTAAAGCACTTGTATTCAAAGTAATTTTATAACATCTATAAAAATGTTGCCGTTTTGGCGCCATTATGTTATTTTTTGTATACATGGCGGACTCGTGCAATAATAAAATATCGATAGTCGATAAATTTTATTGAAAAAAAATGTTATAGCTGTAGGTAACTGTAAACGGGATAAAACACCTCGCAAGAAATTGCATCAATTTAATTATTTGAGTTATACAAAAGGTTAATTTGTTTTTTGTGTAGGTACCTATTATTTCTCAAAAACTGGGGACCTTGTTTTTAGTAAACTAAAGGCCTTAATATTTAATTAATAAGGGTTCTTCTTTCTACTACAGAGCCTAAAAATGGGAACCGTACGAGTATTTCTTTATGTTGCCAACATTCAAATTTTTAGCCGCGGCATGGCGCCCACCAAAGTCACTTTACGTTTTCATATTTTAAAAAGTAAACGTATGTCCATAGAGAAATGACTGATGTTTCTTTCACACCTTGCATTTAATAATAATACCAATTATCGTTCGAAAAAGGCTTAAGCATTTATTAGAGAACGCATGTTGTACATACAAACGCGATTTTAATTGCCAACCTGTCCGTTGAAGTGCATATTTGACGTTTTCATAATAAAACTTAATAGGGTTTAATTCGTTCGGATTCCGACGTCTTGTAGTAAGATAATGGATATATTTACATAAACAAAAAGTTAAGAGCTTTTAGCAAAATAATTATTTGCACGTAAAATTAAAGTACAATAAAATGTACATATCAACACTGCCAATTTCATAATAGCATTCCCGCGTAACCAAGTTGAATGAAATATTCGAATTTCGAAAAAGGCATATTGTCAAAAAAAGTGATATTTTTTATCCAACCTGCCAGTTCTACGAGGTCTACGCGCGTTCAAAAACACGCGAATGTCGCGTATTTATTTTTACAAGGACCGTCTGTCGGTCCGCAACAGATGTCGGCTGGGAGCCGAACTGGCACTCTTCGTTTTATTTATGGGATTTTAATGACTGCACCGTCGGTAGACCCACCAGTTTTATAAGGTTCAGGAAGTGACCGTGTTGACTTTTGCCAAAAAAGTGTTTGAGTTAAATAGTTAGGTGTCAGTGTTACTTTTTTAATGTTTTTTTTGTTGTATTGAATAATTGAGTTTTTGCTTGGATTTATTTTTACAAATTTAAAAAGTTTCGGATTAAATATAATATGTGTGGGTACCGGATTTAATAATGCAAAATATGCGGTAATAATTATAATCACTGTATAAAATACGCTTCTAAACTCAATTGCTAAGTTAAATAGAATCAATAAAGTAACATGTTAGCAAAGGAATTTATAAGAACATAATAAATATTATAATTGAAAATTAAAACTACTGCTCAGTGATATTGGAATTTAGATTCCTAAGAAAACATTTTATTGCGTGTTTTTTCAAACACATTTATTTTCTTTTTATTCCGTCCTATAATCGAATTGTCACATTTGAAATTGGAATAGAGAATAAAGGTTAAATTGTTATAAAATGCAATGTATATTTTTACTTTTTATTAGCTGGCATGAGATCTCTCACGACAGGATTGTGATCTTTAAATGCTTGAAGTTAAGACTCATTTTACGTTGTTTTTATTTGCGCAATAATGCATCACATGCCTGCTTCATGAGCTTTTAATCATTTAAATTGTAATAAGGTGAACCAGATTGTCGTTCAGAACTCTTTGGAGGCATTTTGACGAGTACTTTGCGTGTTCTTGTCATGTTTGAATCCTAACCATTTTAATATGCTGAACATAATTCAAGTTTTAAATTTTAGAATGGACTTAAAGGACACCATCAATTTTCATCCAAATCTGATAGTGCCGGTCAACGCATGTTTTTTTGTATATTCTGTTTGAGATTGCCCGCCATTAACATTTTTTACTATCCCAACAAACTGGAGGACAATTAAAGTTGATTTTATTTAAGTTCGCAAACCTGCATTTTTATAAAGCAGGAATTCAAAATAACCAAAACAAATTAAATGTCCTGTAATGTCCATCTTTGGTGCAATATACAAAAAAGATGTGCTGGCCACCACTTTCAGATTTGGACCAAATTTCTATGAAACATGGATCCTTCCTTTATAATATAGAATCACATCCCTATTAATTTAAAATATTTGAAATGGTCATTTGCTTATGTTACTCAATGATAGTGTAGCTTTCTAACGGTGAAAGAATTTTTAAAATCGGTCCAGTAGTTTCGGAGCCTATTCAACACAAACATACACACACACACAAATCACAATCTTGCCTCTCTTTATTGGTACATTCGTATATTGGATAAGGAGTATTCTTTTAATTAGTTAAGTTAGGGATCAATTAACATAATATTTTGAAGTATAACATACAAACATACATATATATCATCACGCCAAGTCCCTCTCGGGTAGGCAGAGAGTATAAAGCGCTATTTCACTCTTGACTCTTGCTCATTTTTTGGCTTCCTTTACATCCATCACGCTCAGATGTAATAGAAAAAAGGTATATGGAACTTGCGAACATAGTGACGCCGAATTTTTAAACATGTAGTGCGTCGGCAAGGCGTAGTTTCGTTGTAGGTGTATGTATGTACACTACAAGGCGTAGTTTTAACCGGCGTCACTTCGTTGTTCGCAAAGTTTCATTTAGGCACTCTTTTTATATGATCTGAGTTACATACATACATGTTATACATAGATATACAATACCGCTTTTTAATATCACGTCCGTTGTAAAAAAAAACACGGCAACAATTGACAATCACTTGCCGGACAATTGTGTGCGCCCATCAATTATTATTTTAAAATAACAGTTTTGTTCATACAAAATATATTCACGCGCCGTTGCGCGCGCGCCGCCATTTTGTGTATGTGTGTGTGCATGTCCGTGTGTATGGATATAGGATGTTCGTGAATGCGTTGATGATTGATTAATTACGTATATTTTATTGCTTTCTTAATTTTTATATATATATATATATAGCTCATATGCAAACATAGGGTGTTCAGATATCCGTACTAATATTATAAATGCGAAAGTAACTGTCTGTTTGTTTGCTACCTTTTCACTACTATCAGCTGAACGGTAGCCCGCGCATGAATACATTGCGACCACGTATTCGTATCGCATTTTACCATGTTTGTATTAAAAAATGAACAGCGCTGCGGCGGTGAAAAGTGGAACTAAAAATTAGTATGACAATTTTGACATTTCGCGAGATACGTAGTCGCAAGCTATTCTTTCTCGGGCCATTGTATCTACAGCTCGTTTTTTTTATTTTAATTTAAATTTTATCTAAGCTATCGGCCCGCCCTGGCTTCGTACGGATAGACATTTATCAAATATTTTGTTTACACGTCTTTAGACATTTTCAGGCAATTTTAAATTATTTTTTTTCTTTCCGTAAGAACCATCCTCGTACTTTAAGGAATATACCAAAATTCAAAAAGATCATTATTTGACTAGACTTTACAGGCAAGCACTTTCAAATCGTCAGAATCTACCACCGGATTCGGAAGGTCAGTCTTGCTGAGAAGAATCCGGCAAGAAACTCAGCAATTACTCTTTTAAAAACCAAAAGAATTACACAAAGTTTACATTTCAAATACTAACTTAACATGAATACCTATTTCTCAAAATAATATATAAAAACAATTGATAACACAACAAAATAATATTAACACATAGACAAGTATATAACGCTTGAAATTAATATGTAAGCTAGTAGTTAATCAAAAAAGGCTTAATTAATAATGATTAAAATCGGTTCAGCTGCTCTCGAGATTTGCGCTTAGCAACACATTCAGCGATTCATTTTTACACTATAGATTAGTTATCAAAGGACTTGATATGAGCATCATTAAAATATGAATTAAAACTGAATCGTCCTATATAGAGCGGCGTGTTTATGCACATCAATTACAGAGGCACCGCGCGGAACGGTCCGTCCGCCAGGGGCGCGCGGCTGTTGGGAGGTCATGTCTTACGTTAACGAGGACATGTTTAAAAAAAAATAAAGTGTCTTCTACACAAATCCTAGGCCAAAATATAGGTACATATCACCAGGCCAAATGCCGCACTAGTGAGCATATTATAGAGCGCCATTTCTTGAGTTGCACACCTCTCTTGCGTCTTCATCATACAAATCATCACGTCAAGTCCCTCACGGTTCAAGCAAAGAGTTCCAAACAGATTGTAAAAAGTATGAGGGCCTGAACTGAATAAATAATTTTTATTTTCGAGTCGAGCACCGCAATATTCTCACTGTTGGCATAAATCAAAATATGAACCGTTTTTTTTACAATTACCCCCGCCTTTTGGACGCTAGCAATACCCAGGGTATAATTATCACGTTGCCAGCCCTATGGTTGTTCACTCATTGTCCTAGGAGCATATTCTTCCTACCAACACAGCGTACGCTAGTTGAACCCTGGTAACCTTACTCACCGCAGAACGAAAGTAGTGTTATTTGATAGCGGACTCTTGCAAGTAGGAGGTACAGTCCCCAGTCAGCCGGCTCCAATTGTAATAGGAAAACCCACGAAAGATCCCATTTCAAACTTCTTCTCTTTTTAAGCTCGCGGTGTGATTAATCACTGTACTTTAGCTAAGAAACTCATTGGTACAGCCCGCCGGGGTTTGAACCCGGACCAACAGATGACAGGCCGGTCGCTTCAACTACACGGCCCCAAGGCTTTTTAAAACTTATTTTACTGCGAACTTACGTAAGTTGATTTATGGTGTTCATTCCTCAAATAATTTAAGTACACAAACGAACATACATACATAATCATACACTCTAAAACTTTACCCTCAGGACATTCGATTAATAATAAGATAAAAAGCGGTATTCCTACATTTATTTCCAGTTTATAGCAATCATAAAAATAGTTATTAAAATACTAGATAATGTACTCAGATATAACTGTTAATATAACTTTATGAATATAGGTAAAAGTCTGCGGTTTTACACTAAACAATTTCTTTGAAGATACCGCCGTTAATCCAGTAAAGTAATTCCAATTTAGTGATTAAGTTGTATTGGTGAATGTAAATTAGAATAGAAATAGAAGAGTAATTGCTTGAGATCTCGTTCGAATTCAGGATCCGAATCTCCAATCTCTGGCTCTTAAAAAATAAATTATCAAAATTTAAATTTTCATGATATTTTTTTTATTTACATTTACTTTTAGGATAATTACAAACAACTCCCAATTAAAACGTAAAAAGCTGTAACCTGACAACGAAAAAAGTATTATAACCGTGCTAAAAATAAATTAAATCGAAGTTTACAGGGTGACACTCCACCTATTCTTAAAGTCAGTGCCGGTAGCAGGAACATTTTCGACAACGTATTCGAAAACGTAACTCGCGAAATGTCAAAATTGTCATACTAATTTTTAGTTCCACTTTTCACCGCCGCAGCGCTGTTCATTTTTCAATACAAAAATAGTCGAAGGCGATACGAAAACGTTGTCGAAAAAGTTCATGCTACCGGCATAGATAAAATGTAGCCTATGTTACACGGGCCATATTAACGAATCGATTGATACCCTATTCGCCGTAGTAAAAACAAAAGCAGATCTAGATCCCAAACAATATTCAACATTCCTTTAGCAATAATAAAATATAAATTAATATATCTTGACTTTTGCACTGAAGTTAATATTCAGAACGAGCTAATTTATTAGCTGTAAAAATTTAATATCTGGCATTTAAATTTAATGGTTAATTTAATGGTTAATTTAATATTAATTAACATTAATGTGGAATAAAAATATATAGGATAAGAAATCACGTATTCTATGGCTAGGTCCTTGAATGTATTCGTTTAGTAGTTCGGCGCGTAATGGGGCGTTTTTTCTTATACCAATAAGGTAGCACACAAGTATATGGCCCGCTTAATGGTAAGCGGTTACCGTAGCATATGGATGATTGCAACATTTACACTCGCGCGTTGCACACCATGCAGAAATCTCTTCACACCCATCTTGAAGAACCCTTTGCTTTACTCCTTTGGGAAAACCACAGCGGGGAGCTCTTTCCAGACTGGATCACATAGCTTGCTGACCCCTGCTACCTGTGATTCTTACTATAAGAAACTTCTGTACTATTGGCCATCGGTCCATCGACATACCCATTAAGACTTCAGCTAGCTAATCCAGTAATTAGTTTGACTATTCCCCGTTTCCATTCTAGAACAGGTCTGTTCAAATGACTAAATATTGACTTTCTTTTTTCCTAAATATTGCTACTTCCAAAGCTGTGACGTGGCCAGCCCACTGAATACTTCAGCTTGCTGATCACCGGCGTATTGATACTTCAGCCTATCGATTCTACAATACGTTAGCAAAGGTCACGTCTGCTCCATCGACCATCGGTCTTGCTACAGTCGTGAGCAGCCCACTGACACTTTAGCTTGGTGATCCTACACTACGCTAACCATTCCACGGTCTGCCTCTCTAGGACACGTCTGCTCTATCGAACATCGGTTCTTCTACACAAGTATTGATATGACCAGCCTACTTCGCCACTTCGAGTTACAATTCTCTGGGCCTGCCTGCTTCATTAACCAGCCTCTGCACTTGACTCATATAAATCACTTACCTACGTCTAACAATGCCTTCAATTGTTTAAAACCGTCCTATTATTTACACGGCTCGTTAGATATGCAAACTTTTGCACTAAATACATAATATAGTGGTAAAAACTGACGTTTTAACACAATTAGGCGGCGTGCGCAGATAAAAGCTGATATGGATCTTATACAACATGATTATAGCAATTAACCTGCTTAAATTAAATTGCTAGGTTGGCAACACCATAAATCGTTTTGTCTACGAGCGAAAAAAACAATGCATTGAATGTTGGCGCCAGCGGGAATGCCTAAAAGTATTTGTATAATTGACACGATGTTATAATATCTTCAGGGCTTCCCACAAGGGTCCCCTACAAAGGTTTTGCAACACCCACTTTTCACCGAAAATAATTTGGTGCCAACGTGACAGATGGTGAGTCCGTCGCCGTCTCTTAGGCACTACATACGTCCTTGAATTTCTTCTCAGAGGTATGCAGGTTTCCTCAAGATGTGTTCCTTCACCATAAAGCTCGGTGTGACTAATCACTGCACTTAAGTCAGAAATACTCATTGGTACAGACCAGTGGGATTGAACTTGCTTCGCTAGAATAGCAGGCAACACATAGAGCGTTGCCTCCAAATCTAACGACCACGAGGCAACCACGACTCTGTGACATGATTGGACATAAGTTTTGTAGCGACCTCACCGCTACATAAACCAATGTTAGAAATCTACTAACTAACAGAACAAGATTCAACGGATGACAACTCCATACGTCACAATCCTGCCACGCGCTAGCGAAGTTTTCTACGCAATTCAATATATAGACAAGTTTCCGACTAGAACAGTCGGAGCCACGGTTCCCCAGGCACAACACCTGCCTGGCTGGAAGATCTTCCCTTTGCGGTGGCTGAGCATGATCACCTCGCTCGCCCCACAATAAATTGTCATTTTCTCATTACATTTTTAGTCCCATCAGTTTGATATTCTATTATGTTAAAATTAACAGTAAAAAGTCAATAAGACATCGCTTTATTGAGGCCTGTATATATTAATTACTATTTTTTTTAGTTGATGCGGTTCGATTTTAATTCCATTAAAATATAGATATCGTCCTCATACAAATTCAATCAGCCATACAGCTGCCATTTGTTTTGTCCTCAAAGAAAAATATAAAGGTGACATTAATTAATGATTAAAACTAATTCGTTTAAATTCCTGCGTAGAATGCACAACAGTTTTCTCTATTCTCTTGCTAGTTCTTCTCAGAAGACTTTTTCTTATGGATGGAAGTCTCTTAAGTTCATAAAAACCCTAATTGGTTTGCTCATTGGTATCTCAAATGCAGGTTGCACTAACTTCTTGCCCTGTTCTATCTTTAATAAGGCTTACTTAAATAAAAATCTAGAATACAGAAGCATGATCTACACTCTAAATACGTCACGGGGTAGGCAGTGAGTATAACGCTATTTCAGTCTGGACTTGCACAGTTGCATACATCTTTTGCTTCTTCATTCAACAATATTTATACAGGCTTAAAAGCCGTGGTGGCCTTGTGGTTGAAGAAACGGCCTGTCATCTGATGGGCCCAGGTCCTAACCCCGGCCTGTACCAATGAGTTTTTACCAGTAGGGCGAATTAGGATCTCCTGTGGGTTCTCTCACTATATTGGAGCCGTCCGACTGGGGACTGTACTTCCACCTTACAAAAGACCGCAGTCAAATAACACCACTTTGATGTAGTATTGTGTTTCTGCGGTAAGTAAGGTTGCCAGTGCTCCACGAGGATACGCTGGGCTAGTAGTAATGCTGCTAGCACAGTGAGTC
Organism: Falcaria lacertinaria; assembly: GCA_951449985.1. NCBI lineage: Eukaryota > Metazoa > Arthropoda > Insecta > Lepidoptera > Drepanidae > Falcaria > Falcaria lacertinaria. Next base: position 2,884,379 of record OX602136.1, on the reverse strand, counting down.
CCATCAACAACAGGGTTGGTAAAGCGTTAGTGATATCTCTGGTGTTGCTAGCGGCTATAGGCTACGGTGACTGCTTGACAGGTGGGCCGTATGCTTGTGTGCCACCTTAGTAGTACACAAAAAAAAATGCCTGCCGGTTCCGAGTACTCTTAACCTTTTCATCATTGAGTACTTAGGTAGTCTGATCTAGAAAAGACGGCTTAAAAATTACATAATAATATCTTCTTCACGCCTTTCCACAAGGGTCCCCGAAAAGGTAGGCAGAGGTGTCACAACACCCTACTACCACCAAGATAATTTGGTGCCAACGTGACAGATGGTGAGTCCGTCGCCGTCTCTAAGGCACTACATACGTCCTTATGTTTATTCTCAGACGTATGCAGGTTTCCTAACGATGTTTTCCTTCACAGCGCAGCTCGTGGTGTGACTAATCACTGCACTTAAGTTTGAAAAACTTATTGGTACAGACCGGTGGGATTGGAACTTGCGTCGCAAGAATAGCAAGCCACCCTTCATACCACAAAAAAAAATAGATGATCAATAAAATTCCAATCAAGAGTCCTTAAAATTTAGCCCAATGTGGGGATATCATGTACACTTCAAGGCGTAGTTTTATCCGGCGTCGCAAAGTTACATCTACCCTTTTTATTTGAGCACAAAGAAGTACATTTATGTAAATATTGTTTTTTTTTTTTTTATGAAGCTAGGAGATTACCTATATATATCTCTTCATTCGATCTGAAAATCCTTGCAATACCTCAGCGTAGCGTGATCTTATCTCGGCCATGTCTGCTTACCGGTTATTATGATAAAATTGCAGTTATTTTATTATAATTTATACTACCTACTTGTTTTACGCTATATTTTTGTACGATAAGGTGACGAGACGAGCCAGTTGTGCGCATTTTTTATAGCGCTAAGGTGGATAAGCATACGGCTTAACGGTAAGCGGTTACCGTAGCCTTTGGACGATTGCAACAGCAGGGGTATCACTCACCGACACTAAAACCAACCGATTTGCGCTATGGTAAGCGTCATGCCCCCTTCAACAGATTCCGTTCCTTTGGAGCTTTAATCGTAAGGTCCCGCGTGGCTGCACTGCGCTCGTCACCTCAACACCTTAGTTCATAAATCTTCTTTGTCTAGTAACGTCGTTAGCTAAAGGGCCTTCAAACCGAAATACAGTATTGCATACACAGTGTTACAGAATATCTGGCACTGCGGTGGTATCCAACCCACTTAGCAAGACTTGCAATAAGATACTTTACGTAAGGCTTTTTTTTACATTCTTGCATGGTTGTCTAAAAATATTATTCTTGGCTCCTTTCTGGTAGTTATGCTTATAAAAATAGGTATTGTATCATCACGCAAAATTCTTCACGGGGTAGGCAGAGAGTATAGAGCGCCATTTACCACTCTTGATTTGCACACCTCTTTTGCTTCTTGTACATTCATCAATCTCTTCATACATGCCCCTCGGTTCAAATTTTTTTATACCACTAAAGTGGCAAACCATCTCACGGCTTGCCTGATGGTATGCGGTTACCATTTACATGCTCAGCGGTTCCAACTTTCCACGTGAACGTTTCAATCATTGATTGTTTCTTAGTATTTCTTACTAAACTATTTAATTGCGTTTTTCTACCAGGCAAAGTGACATGAAAAAGCTAGTTCGTACCATAAACTAATCAACTGCACTACAAGATCGTATCGTGGGTAAGCGGCTTAATCGTCCAGTTTACAAAACGAGTTGAACGAGAATGAATGAATACCGTATTAAAATACGGCCACACAGACAACCTATGTTGATTTAATTTACTTATTTATTCGTTTGCCCAGCAGTGGGACTATGAGGCCCACTTCCGTAGACACCAATAATCCCTATCTTACATGATCACAAGTCCCTCACGGGTAGACAGAGTATAGTGTTCCATTTCACTTTTGCTCTCATCAGTCTCTTTATGCTCTACTAGCTTTCTCCCCGCGACTTCGACCACGTAGCAATACAGTATACTATTACCCGTTTTCCCGTACGAATGAAGCATTTCTCATAGGAATGAAGCAATTACGACGGTAAATAATAGGCTCGTTCGAATAATCCCCTATTTTAACCGACATTTTTTCTCAAACTCGAACTCAAAATGTACTTTATTTGACTAGACTTCACAGAGAAGCACTTTGAAATCGTCAGAATCTACCACCAGATTCGGAAGGTCGTTTTTGCTGAGAAGAATCCGGCAAGATACTCAGCAATTACTCTTTTAAAACCAAAAGAAATGTATATAATGTGTTGTTGATCTTTGACTATAGGATCGTGCGTTCATCACGTGATGCAACTTTTTTCACGTGATTCAACTAAGCAACTTTCAAACTGGCCCTTCCTCGTAATATTTCCGATATAAACCGACCGATCGATGATTTCAGTGAGACTCGAATGGGGAGGAACCCATTCGAGTCTCACTGAATCATCGAACATTATATGCGTGTTCTTATTTTTGTGTATATCTATGTATAGATATATAATAATCATTTATAATTGTACGCATTTGCAGTGTATTAATACAAAGATAATAATTATAAATACTCTTAATATTATTTATAATGTAGAGATACAAAAGTCTTAATTTGTAAGTTCCCGTAAACTCTGGGTCCCTGGGGTCCGGATGCTCTTCAGCTTTTCAAGGAGGTCTCACGTCGGCTGGTTGAGGCCTCCCGTGACAGGCGTGCTGGAACATATCTCGCTCAGAGAATCAGCATTGCTATCCAGCGTGGCAATGCTGCCAGCATTCTTGGCACGCTCCCGCATAATTCCGGTTTGGGTCAGATCTTATCTATAAGTAGGTAGGTTAAGATATGTTTTTGTAAATAGTTTAATTTGTAAGTTGTTTTTAGTAGTTGCGAAGCTGCAAACCAGACCAAAATCATTAAATAATAATTTAATAATACAATTGTAAATATAAACAATTATTTGAAAACAGCGATACAAAATAACTTTCAAAGTAAACAACTCTTCGTATCAATTCGCGAAGATGATAAAACCAAATGAAATCACAATAAAAGGAAAATAGCTCCACGGTGTGTGATGTGAAGACATTGGAACCTAGCTGAACCCAATATACGACGGTAGACCTCCATTCAGCCAGTTTGAATCTTTGGCAATTTTAGCAGACGGACAAAAAAGTGGATTGCATTGATTAAACCAATAACCTGATTTTGCTTTTTTTACATTATTTTTACCAATGAGAACACTGAATGAACGAATATCGGCAGAAAGCAAGTTTATTTTGACAGTTTTCGAAAGTGGTGCGACCACAAGATTGCAGTAAACAGGTCTTAAGCTTGTTTGCCACCATTGTAAATTAAGTACTCGGAAGCGACGGGCATGTATGAAGAGATGGATGAATGTAGAAGAAGCAAGAGGTGTGCTAGAGTGAAATGGCGCTGTATACTCTCTGTCTGCCTGGAAATGGACGTGGCGTGAAGATGTGTACCTTAAATAGATAGATCATATATTTTTATACCATCAGGTTAGCAGTCACCGTAGCCTATAGCCACTAGCAATACCAGGGATATCACTAACGAGTTGCCAACCATGTTGATGATGAGGACTCACTGTGATAGCATTACTACTAGCCCAGCGTATCCTCGTGGAGCACCGGCAACCTTACTTACCGCAGAAACACAACACTACTTCAAAGTAATGTTATTTGACTGCTGCATTCTGTACGGTGGAGGTACAGTCCCCAGCCTCTAATTTTAATGGGAGAACCCACGGGATATCCCATTTCGCCCCACTACGCTTTTAAAATTTAATCAGTTAGTTTATATATACACATACTACTTTTATAAATGGTCTACGGTTACCAAGCTCAATCGAGAGGCGCTGTTGACTTTAAAAATTGCAGTTGGTCCCCCCTTGGTCCCCACCGACTGCAAGAGAGCGTGGCGTGGAAGACATGCACCGACTTACCGTCTAATTATATGTTTACACACCGCCTAGCTACATGGAGACAACTACATAACACTAGTGAGGTACATAGTGTCGGTGTCGATATGCTGTCGAGTGTGGAAGAAATCTTGGCCCAAAGATATACCTATTTAGTTGTGCGTCAATTAAACTCGTCTTCGCGTGATAAGTATTTATGTATGTTCTTATACTTAGCTTTAAATTATTTTATTTAAAAGTGAGACAGTTTTTATTTTTTATTCTTACTATTGAATCGTCTCTTTTTAAAAAGGGACGGACATTAAGGCTGTCACGCAATTTTTTCGTAGTCGACGTCACATTTTTAAGTATGTGTCCGTATTATTTTTTAGATCATTTTTGAGATACTGTACTGTGTGATATAATCAAAGACTGTGTACTATCGATAAATATGATTCAAATTTATCGATACTGCCCTCTCACTAGGTGTTCTCGCGCACGTACAGACAGACGGTATTATCAGAATAATGACAGATCTCAAGTCAAGACCGCGGTACGTGGAGCAAAAATACCGCAAGTAAACACCAAAATATATCTTACTATCTACATTCAACTTCACTAACAATATTCAGCTCTATTTCATGAGCTGTAAGAGCTATCAAGACCTGCACTAAAACTAAACATAGCTTGGTTTTATAAATGCGCCGTTTCTAGTGACGGATGAAATCAATTTTGAATGTGGAATAAAATTGTAGGTGGAACTTGAAATTTAAATTGAGAATAAAAAATAAACTTGGCTTTTTTATATTTTTAACCAAGATTATTAATTTTATCTATGGTAGATGATATGGCTAGAAGGGAAGTGAATACAGAGTTGACGGCTGATAGAGTGGAGTGCAAGAAAGCTTAAAAACTTATGAATCGATTTTAAAAAATCTTTCACTAGTATAATGCTATATTGTCACTGAGTAACATAGGCTATATAGTATATTTCGACGCGGGCGAAGTCGCGGGGAAAAAGCTGTTATTTATTAAGGTCAAGAGGATGATGAAATAAATCTTATAAATATGTAATAAAGGGTAGTAGCTCGCTCAACACATCCAGATATTGCAATATTGTCTATGGACATCAACTCACGAATTTATGGACGATATGTTTACTACCGGCAAAAAGCACAATAATCTTTAAAAAGTTCATCTAATAAGGTAGCCAACCCAAACAAATTATAAATTACCGAACAATACAAAGCTACACAATGAGAAACCATACACTATTCTCTAATACACAATCCGCCATCAATCAAAAGTACTAGGCGCGCATAATGTGGCAAGAGGTTTTTAACACACGTTTTCCATGGCCTTGTGAATCATCGCATAATAAATTACCTTCTCGACGGCCAGTCGTGATTGACCTTTCAATGGATTGCGTATTGTTCTACTTGGAGGTCTTTCTAATTTTGATGGATTGTTGAGTTGGAAAGCAGAGCCATCTAGTGGTCAGTAGACGAGTTTTTTTTGTATGATGTTAAAGATAATTAATAAATTATGTACCTATTAATCGATGCTATTTTGGCGAACGTAAGAAGTGTCGATTACTAGTGCAATTCTTTCAGTCGGAGATTAGTATAATAAAAATGAACCTCGATATGTTAATTACTTAAGTGTACTAAAAATACCTAAACTTTATTTTTTTACGTTGATTTCTGAATTTTGTTTCAACATCACTACCAGACACTTAGCCAGTAACTTTTTTTTATTTATATACCACTAAGGTGGTACACAAGCATACGGCCCACCGGACGGTAAGCAGTCACCGTAGCCTATAGCCGCTAGCAATACTAGGGATATCACAAACGAGTTGCCAACCCTGTTGCTAATGAGGAGTCACTGTGCTAGCAGCATTACTACTAGCCAAGCGTATCCTCGTGGCACTGGCAACCATACTTACTGCAGTAACACAACACTACATCACAGTAGTGTTATTTCACCGCGGTCTTCTGTAAGGCGGAGTTACAGTCCCCAGCCGGGCGGCTCCAATATTAATGGGGAACCCAAGGGAGATCCCAATTCGCCATACCTCTATTTTTTTAGCTCATGGTGTTAATAATCACTGTACTTAGAAAAACGCATTAGTACAGGCCGATTTGATCCTGGGCCCATCAGAATACAGACCGTTGCTTCAACCACAAGGCCACCACGGCTTAAAACTTATTATTTTATTTTTAGATGCCTATATATTATATCATCACGCCAAGTCCCTCACGCGGTAGACAGAGGACAGTATAGAGCGCCATTTTACTCTTGATTTACACATCTCGTTTGCTTCTTTGCACTGGTTCCGAGTACTCTTCGTCTTTCCATCATATTTTTTTTATTTTAATACGTATACGACACAGTAAGAACACCTGCATACGACTGAGAAGAAATTCAAGGACGTATGTAGTGCCTAAGAGACGGCGACGGTCTCACCATCTGACACGTTGGCATCAAATTATCTTCGGGCAAAAATGGGTGTTCTAAACCTCTGCCTACCTCCTCGGGGACCTTGTGGGAAGGCGTGAAGATATATTATTTAATTAAGCTTGTATATATAAAGGTATATAAGGGTTGTATATATAAATATAAGAACATCTAGCAGACATAAATCAAAGTACGTAAAAGTCAACGGTAACGAGTGAGCACAACGCCACAAGTAGACTTTTCAAGGTTCTACAACTTGATTGATTATCTCGATCCCTGTGTGTTTCCCACGTTTCTTATTTATTACATAATAATCTATATACTTAACATAAAGATACAGTTTTAGTTACATAGACACATTACAAGACCAACTACGAGTCATCATCATTCTCCTGCCCTTATCCCATATTATTTGGGGTCGGCGCAATATGTATTTCACTTCCTTTCTGGCCATGTCATCTTTCACACAGTCCATCCATCTTTTCTTAGGTCTACCTCGACCCCTGTACCCATCCACAGTCATACATAAAACAAACAAAACTTTTCTTACCACGTTATCTTCATTCCTCCGCATTACATGCCCATACCATGACAAACGCTTGCTCCTCAACTTATCTATCACTGGAGCTACTTTCAAACTTCCTCTAATGTACTCATTTCTTATCTTGTCCATTCTCGTTACGCCACACAAGACCAACTACGAGTATCATAGTATAATGTTTTTTGAATAACATTTATGTGGCAAGCTGAAAAATATGTGTGAATTTTCCGCTTGTCAGTACACTTTTTGCTGCCTCTGTAATTATTGTAGCTAAGTACATACATTAAACACATCTGATAAACTAAAAGATGGAAGATAAAGCCATTTTTTCGAAGCTACTAGGTAAAACTAAACTAAATTTACACATAACCTTCACACATAACCTAAAACATTGTACGAGAAAATCATCTATTGTCATGATATTCTCACGAAACAGAACCAAGATGATACTTAGGTTGTTTTGACAGTAACGAAAAAATGTCACAGCACTTTAGTCTTCGAAGCTCCCACGGCTAGACAGTCCGAATACCTTTATATCGCGACTAATTTGAAAATAATTATGGTCCCAACTTCCGTTTCAGATGAAAAACTACAATTGCTACGTTGCGTGCGACGTAGAAACAATGGTTTGAGGAAAAAAGAAAAAATATCAAACCAACTTATTTTTAGTGTTATTTTTTTCGTCAGATTGCATCTTATACAGTCGGAATAAAAGCCATTATTTATGGGATTGCTGTTTTTGTTGTGTAAAGTGTCAGTGGTACGTGCACAATGAGAAATAGCGGTCACGTCGCTTAGACGCATCGGCGACTTTCTGGAAATTTGAGTTGGATGGTTTTGAGTCCTTATAGAAACCTTATAGAAAGTTAAAACAGCATATTTTTGTATTCAGTAGAAAACATAGTCAAGTATGGTGACTTTGACTACATTAATTTCAAATATTTACTCCAAGTGGTTTCAAAATTATTTATATTATTTAACGATAACTGACAAACCATTCGCAGTAAGAAAATACGGTCTCTACGAAAAATATCTGTACTAAACATGAATATATAAAAAAAATCTGTTGGGTAATTTTTATTTTTATTTTTATTTTATACCACTAAGGTTGCAAACAAGCATACGGCCCGCCTGATGGTAAGCGGTTACCGCAGCCTATGGACGCTTGCAACACCAGGGCTATCACTCGCGCGTTGCCGACCCTGAAAATTATAAAGAATCTTGATAAAATATAACAAACACTGCGCTCTATATACTCTCTGCCTACCCTGCGCGAGGATTTGGCGTGATGATAATTATAAATGTATGTTTCAATAACAAACTCCTGAAAACCGTTGATTCTTTAACAGCACCATATGAACAAACTCTTGGACCAAAATTAACTAGTTAAACAACGAGTTAAAATTAACAATACAGGAAGGTTTAAGTCGACCCTGGTTGGGTTACATCATTATTTTGCAATACTACGCTAATGATCGCCAGTCGAAGGGTTAAGGGGCGCGCTTGACTCCGGCGATAATAGATGGCGTTGGGGTCGAATTAGATCGCGCTTGTGTTGTACTAATAAATCTGTATTAACACAAGACCAATGAATAAATATAGACAAGACCGTTGGCTGGTGGTGAGTATATCTGACTGTTACGCTAGTTCAGTTACCGCCGGGGCATTAATTAATTTGACCAATATGTTTGCCTTGAGTCTGGGTGTTTGGTATGTATTTACAAAAAAAAAGTTGGTATATAAGTATTATATCAGCTGCGGGTTCTCAAATATAAGCTTTGCTTAGCTTGGGACCAAATGGCGCTGCGATAATGTCCAAGCATTATTGTTATTGCAAACATGCACTTGCAAAATCCCGTTGATTAATTCTCAAGAAAGAGTGAGATCCACGGATGGACCCGGGTTAAAATGTGTTATAGATTTTAAATGCATTTAAGCTATCTTGGATATGATTATTAAATTACATGGAGCTACCCTAAAATATATCTACATCTACACTAATAATATAATAAAGAGGAAAGATTTGTATTTTTGTGGGTTTGTATTGAATAGGCTCCGAAACTACGGAACAGATTTCAAAAATTCTTTCACCGTTAGAAAGCTAAAGTATCACTGAGTAACATAGGCTATATATTATACTAGCTGCCCACCCCTATGCTCCGAAACTAATGTCTACCCGTGCGAAGCCGGGGCGGGCCGCTAGTGTAATAATAAAAAATAAAAATCTGGTGCAAGGTCGTCGTTAAAGCACTTGAATTCTTCACACAGATAAATCACATTATCGTTCATTAAAAAAATACAGAACAAATGATGAATGGTAAGAAGTAGGTTACGTTTAAATTACAAATTTGTTTTAACTGGATACATTTAACCCCCTATAAATTGACGATATTACAATAAACCAAGCCAATTACTACATAACATTTTGACGGCTCACTGACAGATCGGCCATATGTCAGACAGTTGTCATGGCTACACCCTTAGAGTTGCCAGTCGCCAATTACAATCAGTGATGTATTTATGGTAGCCCTTATTAGCCTTTTGGGGGTTGCGGATAATCAAACGCATATTGTTTGTTTTGGTTTCAAATTAAAGGGAGTTTATTTGCTACGATAAGGAATTTCCTTCAGCTTTATATAAATATCTGCAAAGTGGTATTTTTAGTTCTGGTTTTTGGATGTTTGGGATAATCTTTGAAGCTATAGTAGGTCCAAGATAAAAGGTGACTTGTCAGCCAAAAAATGTGACGTAACCACACAAACACCTCGGTAACACCTCGATAATAATATGAATCGGTAGATCTTTGATTACATCTACACTATCTATACTAATATTATAAAGAGGGAAAGATTTGTATTATGGTATTTTTGTGGGTTTGTATTGAATAGGCTCCGAAACTAAAGGACCGATTTCAAAAATTCTTTCACCGTTAGAAAGCTAATTTATTACTGAGTAACATAGGCTGTATATTAAACTGGCTAACCGCTCCGGCTTCGCACGGGTAGCCACAATATTTGATAAATATCTACCCGTGCGAAGCCGGGGCGGGCCGCTAGTCTTATATATATAAAATTAATCCCTATTTCCCTTCGTCAGGGCATCACGCGTGAACGGCTGGACCGATTGCGCTAATTCTTTTTGATTTGTGTTTGCTATTGTCAGGAGAAGTTTCTTATGTAAAGAAAAAATATTAAAAAAACCATTCCTTTTTAATTTCGCGACAAACTAAAGGTCTTCTTTTCAATGGTGTATTTGATACAAGAATTCATAGCTAAGGCAGGACAACGTCTGTCTGGGTAGCTAGTACTTTATATGATTAAAGCGGTAGATATACAGTCCTGCCAAAAGTCACATTTGACCTTAGCCCCACTATAGAAAACCGATTTAAAAAAACATCCCAGAGTAGCACTGGTTATTATATTTTTATGCACCACGCGCCCGAATGTGACTTTTGTACGTAAGTAACAAAACAAATAGTGACTACGACACTTGTTATTGTAAAAAAAACGCCATTACAATATGTTGAAGTACTTGCATTAAATATTTAGCACAGTACTGACACTGGGGACGTAAAATTAACTCTTCAAAGTTAAAAAAACTAAAGATACGGTGCTGTTTGTTGAATTATTCAGTTCTCTGCCGAAACGAGCTTGTCAGCTGGTGGGTTTACAATTCAATAAAAAAATTGAGCAAGCAGTAATACCGTTACTGAATATCGTGATCTCTTTTGTAAATTGTGTTCCAATGATATCCCGGCTGGGGACTGTATCTCCACCTCACAGCAGACCGCAGTCAAATAAGACTACTATGATGTAGTGTTGTGTAAGGTTGCCAGTGCTCCGCGAGGATACGCCGCGCTAGTAGGCAACGCGTTAGTGATACCCCTGGTATTGCTAGCGGCTATAGGCTACGGTGACTGCTTATCATCAGGTGGGCCGCATGCTTGTGTGCCACCTTAGTGGTATAATAAAAGACATTACGAGTCCATTCTGACAGATTAGTAACTTTTAGGTCTGCTAATTCTATTGGTCATACAATATTGAAAATGATAGCATATTCTGTCTGAATACTTGTCCAACGGAATACAATCACCGCAAGCAGCAATATATTGTATTGCAGTAATTATAGTGCTTAAAAACTAGCTTTTCGCCTGCGATTTGGTCTGCGTTTGACACTTATCTGATCGACCCACAAAAATATCCTATGTTCCTCATGAATTTTAGACTATCTACAGAATCTAAGTTTAGTGCCAATAAATGACCTCTGATAACTTGGTTTAGTTGGTAAAACCGAGCATTAGATAACCTAGCAAAATATTATTGACCAATAAAAGAATGTGTAGTGAAGTAACTTCCACGTTCCATATCGAGTATCGATAAAAACGCACCGATACGAGGCGCGACAAAAAGTCGAATTCTCGCGACTGACGCAACTTAACTGTGTCGGCAGAGATAAAGACATTTCAACCGCGGCTTTCACTGACACGCGCAAAAACATTACCAATCTTTTGGTCCAGCATTTGTGCCAATGTGTTCGATATATTTATCTGTTCATATGAAAGTGAAACGTATTCTGCATTCTAGCAGATATTACCAATTCTGTTCTACAAAATCACTAAATTAATTTGACAGGACTTAAAGTCTTGCTATCCCTTTCTCATGTGCGGGGTTAAATAAGGATAGATATATAGTCGGAGTTTTTTGGCGGGAATCAGCCGGAGCGGTTGAGTTTTTTTCCAGTGTCTCGTAAATTGTGTTACAGTGGTCCTTTATGTGTATTTTTGGAGTCGTTATGTGCAGTAGAGTTTCATTTAGTGACTGATTTATAGAAACAATTGAAATAATGCCATAATATGACTATTGGGTCAAGTGGTTTATCATGTTGGTCAACAGGTTACCTCTGACCTAAAGGCGATCTGCTACTGCCGTGGATTGTCTCCAAAAACTCCAATAAGCATCAGAATGCATGACACTAGGCATTTTATTGCGGCAAATACGAACAAACAAATACTGGCAAAAATATTCCCTGAAGGGATTGATTGCCTTAGAAAGAAGAAGAACATAAATATTCTTCCAGTAGTTTAGTGAGTAGAGGTGCAAAGGCACACAAAAAAAACAATATCGATACTCGATAGTGATTTGCAATGAATGGCAGTAATGTTACGCTAGATCAGTGTTAGCTAAAGGACACTTTATCAAGTAAGCTTATTTATTGTTCCCATAATATCATTAGAAGTGTAATGGATTATTTAATCGTTTGATGTGACTTCAAAAGACTAACGACATTCAAAGTTTGAAGGCCCGCGTAACTTATTGAGGCGTCGCCAATATTCAATGTTTTAGCATGTAAATGCAGTGACCACTCAAAATTGATGTGGCATCAGATATATCTGGAGTTTCGCTATTTGGCGATTAGTGTCATATGAGTCTTATTAGGGTTGCGCACCTTAAAAGGAAAACAGGAACCCTATAGGATCACTTTGTTGTCCGTCTGTCTGTCTGTCTGTCTGTCTGTCAAGAAATGTTATGAATACCCGGGTCTATGGTCTCTTTCAGCTGTAAAATAAGCAAACCTGTAATTCAATATGAAGAAAAGATATGACCGTTTATGTCGCAAATGTTCGCATATTTTGCTATTTCACAAGGGAATCAAAACCTACAGGGTACTTCTCGTTGACTTAGAATCATGAAATTTGAATTTGAAAGAACTATCAACAACTAATAATGATGTTGAATAGGAGGTATATAATTTTAGTTCCTACCTGTAGATTTAATAAAACAACAAGTAGGTAGGTAAATTACGCCAGTTACCTTCTATTTTTGCTATATAATTCTACTCCAATGACAAATACCTAATAATTCAGTCATGGTTTAGTCTTTCCAAGTACATAAAAGCAATGTATATGTTTAAAACACACTATTATTAATGTCTGTGCTTTATCTTTAACTAAATGGCACGGTGGACTCCTCTGAGCTGCTACAACTCATAGGACTGCGCACAAACGCGATCGCGCTTAGAAACCCCAGCTTACTTTATCTACCGTACGTAAGAACTAACTATAGGCAAAACGCTTTTTCTGTAAGAGCATGTAATTCATTTAATGTTTTAAAGAAGGCAAATGCTGACATGGATCTTTTTAACACCTCAGTTCCCAAGTTAAAACGTTTCCTAAATAATAAATTCTTTTTAGGTGATAGTTAATTTACCATTTTGGGTGACAGTTAATTTTTCCTTCTTTTTTTTAGACTTTGCTCGCTGTTATCTCCTTATTTTGTAACATCATCGTCTACGTGAAACTGTTTTTGAGAACATTACCTACTATAAAGATGTTTATCTGCGGAAACTTGTAATTGGCCCTCAGTGTATATTCGCTTTTTACTGTATAACAATATGAAATAGCTGTAAGTTTTCCTAAAATATGTAAAATAAAATAAAAATAAAATAAAATAAACAAGTAGGTATTGAACTAGCAAAACATGTTATTTAATAACTTTATCTAGGTTTCAATATAGTTCAGATATCTATCTCATTTTCCTGTTGACGAAGAAACGTAGAGGTTTTACCGCATACTATAGAGATGTCGAATATAATAATTAGCCGTTAAAATTACCGAATAATTTGAAAATAATTATCATATTCAATAAATAAAATTAACGATATCATATCAATATTTATATCAACTTCATCGACCTAATATAAATACATCGACTTCATTAATAACAAATCCCTAATAAATACATTAATTAATATTTTCGACCGTTAAAAATATCGATATTTTTATTTATCAATTAACGTTTAGCGAATCAATAAAATCAGCCAATATTGACATCTCTATATACTTACTGTACCACATTCTACACGTGCAGCCCGTGGTACACTTGTGGTGCATACAGCACTCTCAGGGTACAATGCTGCCCCGCTTCTGTAGCGCATCAGGGATGTTCGCCGACGCCCATGTAGACTGCTTCTACACTACAATACGGAAGAGGTGCGCATCCCTAGTGCGCGTACCCTGCGCACTAGGGATGGCCAGCCTTAACAGCATCCTGAACATGATAGACTGGATTGCGTGTATGTGAATCGCTGCTGTGCTATCTCACATGGAATAATGCACCAGTGAATTCATCGATAACGATATCGATTAACATAGAATTAAGTATTACTAACACCGAGTCCTGTGCCGGTCGGTAGCAGGAACATTGTCGACAACGTATTCGAAAACGTAACTCGCGAAATGTCAATATTGTCATACTAATTTTTAGTTCCACTTTTCACCGCCGCAGCGTTCATTTTTCAATACAAAAATAGTCGAAGGCGATACGAAAACGTTGTCGCCAATGTTCCTGCTACCGGCACTGGTTACTTGAATAAAATACCTATTATTATTATAGTCGAAGTGAAGATTAAACTACGCACGTCGAATGGGCAAGAATCTCAATGGCCATACATATTTGTGAACGATCAGCGAAAGGCATGGAGATACTGGACATTCTGTAGTACGAAATCATTAAACTAAACTAATTTGACAGGACTTGAACTATTGCCATTCTTATTTATCCCCATATTAGTATGGGATAGCAAGAGTTTTAGTTCTTTCAAAGTCTAGTTTAGTTTCTAAATTTTTGTCGTTAAAATCATCTATATCTGTGTTCTGGGTGTATGGAAAACTCACTTGATGGTTAGCAGTCACCATATCCTTTTATAACCGCTATAAATACCTGGGATATCAATGAAGAGTTGCCATCCCTGTTGTTGATGAGAACACACTGTGCTAGCAGCATTACTAGCCCAGCGTATCCTCGTGGAGCACTGGCAACCTTACCTACTGCAGAAACACAACACTACATGAAAGTAGTGTTATTTGACTGCGGTCTTCTGTAAGGTATTTCACTGCGGTCTTTCCCAATTCCCAATTCAAGGGTGAAGATCCTTTCACCCTACCTATATATGCTTGTGTGCCACCTTAGTGGTATAAAAAAAACCATCACAGTATATGCCATAGTATTGCGTGTCATTAACAAATTATTTTAAGACCACTTTTTCCATAACCCCACTAGATGGAGTGGTATGTTAAAATATACAACAATGCATTAAGATATCACCATTAACATAATTGCGTCCATTTCTCATACACAAGTCGCGGCCTATTAATACCGTGTGGTCAACTGATTCACGACATCGTGGCACGAAAGTGTTTTATCGATATGCGTGGACAACACTAGTATGTGATATTTTTCGGAATTTAAAATGGTTACGAATAAACAGATATTTTTTTTGTAACAACAAGATATAATAAAATGCACATGGTTCTGTCATTTCTTTTTCAATTAAGTTTAATTACCACCTATTTTTGTTAAGCTAAATAATTATATTCAATATAATATGAAGTAGAATAAATGCTTCCGTTTTTTACTCAATATCGCCAAAACTGATAAACGGATTTCATTGCCTAAAGATGTTTTTTTATACCACTAAGGTGGCAAAAAGCATACGGCCCACCTGATGGTAGCCTGTGGACGGGACCAGGGGTATCACTCGCGCGTTGCCGACACTAAAAGATTTAATTACGTAACGCCTTTCTTGTCCCCTTTAAGTTTAACAGTAACAACTAAATAATTATAATTAAAACAAACACTTCGCACTATTTAAGGCGATAACAACTTCAATACAAAAGTATTTTAATTTAAAAACTCAACTTTAAGCGACATATTTTGCATACTTCAACCTATGAATTAAACACACATACAATTAAGCGAAAATGGGCAAAAGATGCTTAAAGTGCAGTAAAAAGAAAAAGTCTAGCCTCTGCCATTGTCCATGTTGACAAAAAAAAACTATTTCGTCTCCACATCAGTCTTTATTCCACTTTAGGTATGTCGTTTATAAAAGCTACTGTTTTTAAACTAAGAACAGAGTCATGCACGATTGAGCAGCATTCAATATTAATTTATTTTTAATTAATTATTTATGTTATCTACAGATTGAGTTGTTACTTTAATATAGTTTGACGTAGTTCGTGTCGATGTTGATGGATGATTTAAAATTACCCTGACATATATTAGTGTAGCCATGAAAGCGTATACTATTTTCTGTATGAGTGCAATATCCCAATGACGACAGATACGTGCGGAAGGGATTATGGTGATATTAAACTTCTTAGGCGGGTCTTGAAAAGTTAGACTGGAAAATAGAGTACTACCCAAATAGTTACAACTTTAAACTAAAGAGAGGGATGGAATCATTTTTGAAAGATCACTCATAATGCTTAAGGACATTATCAAACAGCGCCAATGGTCCCAAACAAAGCTTGTGATAAAATACTTATTTCTGTAAATAAATACCTACATATAAAAACAAACAAACAGAGGCTAAGCAAACATGTTTGTCACATACTCGTACATGTTTTCCCAGTGGGTTCAAACCCGCGACCCCTTACGTAGCAGTTAGGTATTCTAACAACTAGACTAGGATATAAAAACGGCGGGTGCTCGCTTATCATAACCTTTTAGCGTTCAAAACACATGTCATACCCATTCTATAGTTCTATACTCATTTGGATTACTTATTCCATCAGATAGCTAGCTAGATAGTTCCCTAGAAATAACACAATACAAGATCGTTCAAAAGGAGTTCGTGAACTCACGGAAAGAAATGGTACAGCCACCAAGCATGAACATTAAAACCACCTAATATGGACAGAAGACGAGGAAGCGCAACAGAAAAGTCTAGAAACGCACACTGTAAACACGGCAAAAAATGCCTGCCTACTGAACGATACAAAATGTTCTAATAATAGCGACGCTCATTACAATGCTAGGTAAAAAAATAATTTCATCCAACATCTAGTGTCAACGTGACAGATGATGAGTGCCGCCATCTTTGTTTTAAACTTTTGCTATTTACAAGTCCCTAGTCAAAAAACTAAATTCAAATTCAAATAAATGTATTGCATTAAATTTATGTTAGCACAGACATCATTATAGACAATAATAACTTTACAGGCAACATAACTTTACACCCTGCAATATGATACAGCAAGGTAGTAGGTAGGGGCTACATTGTGCTCCATGTTAAAACTTAACTTCATCCAATATCTAGTGTCAACGTGACAGATGATGAGTGCCGCCATCTTTGTTTTCGATTTTTCTATTTACAAGTACCTAGTCAATGGTGCTAATTCTTTACGAAATCAATAAACTTAACTAATTTGACAGGACTTAAAGTATAGCCATCCTTATTTGACCCCGCACATGAGAAAGGGATAGCAAGACTAAGTCCTGTCAAATTAGTTTAGTGATTTTTCTACAAGAGAATCGACACTTGTCGTAATTGTAGATAATTGGCGTTAATCGACTTTGGCAGCAGCGTTGTGAAAGAATACAGAAAAAAAATGAGCATAAATATATTTCAGGTGATTTTCGACTTGCTTTAAAACACAATGACGATGTATAACACCGCAAAACTTTTATGAAACTCCAAATCATTAACGGATGAGATTCTTAGTTTTCTTCCTGCGTCCATCTCGCATATTACCGGTGGCGGAATAGTTGTACGGAGCGGTTCTGCGCGGGTATTCTACAAATCCGCGTCATTTCTTTGTACGCGCCGCCGCGTGCTTGCGCGCACCGCATACCGGCGTCCCTTGACGAAACGCTCCTGACGTTTGCGAAGCATGGGAAACTATGGCTAAAAAAATATTTTTAACTTACTCTAAAATATATCTGTTTAAACCTGAATTTACTGTTGTCAGAAGTACAGAGAAGGACATAACATATTTTTATCTGCAAGCTTTGAGTAGCTAGAATGAAAATAAATAATTCTTATTGTTATTTAACAAAACGTTGCGTGACCCACAATACATGAACAAGGAAATATGTTGTGGTCGGCATATGTCGCAGTCAGCCATTTTGTTTTTTGTTAAAAAATACATTTGTTACCGCGGGATACTGTGGCTTTTGTATTTGTTACCGAACCTATTGCATATAGGTAGTTTTAATATGTATCTTGTCTTATATATTTTTATACCACTAAGGTGACAAACAAGCATACGGCCCGCCTGATGAAGCGGTTACCAAAGCCTACGGACGCTTGCAACACCAGAGGTATCACTTGCGCGTTACCGACCCTTCACAAATCTCGTCACACCCTTCTTGTAGATTCCCATGCTGTACTCCTTTGGGAAAACTACGGCGGGGAGCTTATTCCACAGATTAATAGAAAAAAATACGACTGTTTGTTTTGATGACGGCTGAAAGGATGAAAGTAACTTTGTTTGTTTGCTAATTTTTAAGGACTAAACTACTAATGGAAATAAAATTTGACAAGGAGATAGATCCTAGGCAAGGTCATGAGGTACGTTTGTCTTAAAACAAAAATGCTAATGAATTCGCGAGTAACAGCTAGCAGGTATAACATAAATAAAAAGAAAATGACCATCGTGCTGTGGCGCCGCTCCAGCATCCAGACCTCGATGTGACATCACGCTGCTCGACCAACGCAGCGGCACCCTGATGATGGGACGTGGAAGTCCTGAAACACGTGTCGGCAGAAACCACGACTGAGCTCACACCTGGGCGCAGGCCGTTCGACCGTATCACACTCATTTAAGCGGACAAAGCAAATTATAATATATTTTGTATTCTATAAAAAGAAAATGGCTACTAACTTAGGGCTGTTTCGGTTGAATTAATCTGTACAACGCGTCCGTCGGTAATATTTTCTGTATATGGCATAGAACGGTAACATGTCGAGGAAATTGTGGTAACATTGCATTTGTTACTTACCTACCAACAATTTCATGCAACAAAAACTTATGAAACGTCACAATTTTTGTCTGTATCGACAATGTCCGATGAAATTACAACAGTCATCGGACCGAGTAGTATTGTTACAAAATAACAATGGAGTTACCGTGAATATGTATTATTTATTTAGGTATGTTTATTTATAAAATCACTAGCAGCCCGCCCCGGCTTCGCACGGGTAGACATTTATCAAATATTTTGTCTACCCGTTTTTAGACTTTTTCATGCAATTTTGTATTTTTTTCTCCCCCTAAGAACTATCTTCGTACTTCAAGGAATATTCTAAAAAAAGAACTAGCGAAATCGGTTCATCTGCTCTCGAGATTTGCAACCAATTCAGCGAGTCATTTTTATATAATTGAAGAAAACTACTTTAAGGCTTCAACCGGCCTGGACGGTAGAAAATTTTACGAACTGTGAAATAGCTTTTGAAGTTAAAAGCCTACTTTGACAGATAATAATATCGAAAATAATGAAGTTTCAAATTCCATAGTTTCTTCTTCATTCCAGCTATGACAAGTCCTCTTCAAGGAACGGCGTTGCTAATTAAAAAAATGCTTCGTGTTAGAATTACTAATCTCTTAGCAAAGATATAAAAATAAACAAAGAAAAACGCTATCAAAGTGGCATTCTACGTTATTAAATATATTTTTAATACCAATACGGTGGCAAGCATACATTGTAAACTTCTTTTAATTTTTTTTTATACGTAGCCCTTTTAAAGTTCGATGGAGAGATAAAAACATAGTTCCTCGTCACATAACAGCAAACTGAGCATTTTTTTCTATACTTGTCTTCCTTCCTTTTAATTGTGTTGTTATGAATCAATGAATTCTTTTCTAAATAATTTAACTTTAAACAAAAACAAATAGCAAATGTAAAATATTATTCCAGCCACTTAAATAATAATAATCCGAATAAATTCTATTCGATTTAATATTCATAACAACTCGCGTACCTCGAGTACACTCGAGTCCGCATTTGAAATCGTTCTGTAAACAGTCCAACTAGCTTACTCAGTAAACACAAATAAAACCCAAGTGAGGGGGTTAAGTGAATTAAAACAATAAGCTAAGGCACATTTTGGGGTCAACTCGTACTGTGACCTCACTCATTGAGGTGAGACGGGTAGGGTGGGGCGATGCTTTTCAGTATTATCGATATCGAGTTATTGGGGTATAAAAATAATCATGTATTTAGATTATTTTGACGAGTTTATTGGTCATCTCTATTGGCTGCTGGATTTCAGAACAGAATATAAGTTCTTCTTTTACCGGGGATATTATTTTAAGTGTTTGTATGTGCGTTTCGTACTCATGATTCTCACGTGATGAATTATATTTTTTTTATATTACATTGCATTCTTTTATTTTTAATGTTATAATTGAAAGTACATTTTTATATCTCCGTTGCTCAGTTTTCCTAACAGCTGTATTTTCAGACGAAAGTTGATTGCATCATAAAAAATAATTACCAAACAACATCCATTTATCACATAAAAGCCTACAAAAATCCGACAGCAATAAAAAATAGCCAATCATTCATCGATTATGTTACGTTCTTGACAAATTCCCAATCAATAGTTGTCACACAAGTCTACAGACATGCCTCTATCAATATTTGCATTTATAATGACTCCGCCATTGGTCTTTATACGACATGTTGTAAATTATAAACATTTATTCGTCTTTTAAACGCGTGGGCGACGAGCAAGAATTCTAGGATTTTTTCTATATCTAATAGCTAAATTATACATAAAAAATAACTTGTTCGATATATACAGTAATATGACAACTGTTATAATAATACATAGGAAAAGTTCAAAATGGCCCCTGATTAAGTTCAACAGAGGAACAAACACATTTTAATTGGAAACCATAATAGCGCTGCC
Organism: Falcaria lacertinaria; assembly: GCA_951449985.1. NCBI lineage: Eukaryota > Metazoa > Arthropoda > Insecta > Lepidoptera > Drepanidae > Falcaria > Falcaria lacertinaria. The sequence continues at coordinate 2,863,758 of OX602136.1, read as the reverse complement.
ATATTAAGTTTTTTTTAGAACTAATGACAATAAATATATACAATGCTAATACGAGGGAGACCAGAAGCCAGGGAAGGACAAGTTCTAACTTCCTAGATCAAATATCCAAAACTTAGTGATGGAAAGACGAGGAGAACACGGTACCGCGGAGCGTGTATGAAGATATTGATGAATCTAGAAGAAACAAAAGAGGTACAAGTCAAGCATAAAATGGCGCTCTATACTCTCTGTTTCTCCTGAAAGGGATTCGGCGTGATAATGTGTATATTTTTAATATCCTAGCAATTTTAACAAGTATAATTTACGAGATACGTGTAATAATACATATGATAATAAAGAGCAGTAAAGAATTCGTGTTAACGATAAAAAAATAATATCACCCCAAAATTATCGATAAGTCGCATCGATATGTCTCAGTCCTAAAGTAACGGTGTTGTAACGGCTCGCACCCTCTAGCCCCGCCTACGACAACCCCTCATGTACTATCTCCCATGTACCTAGCTTACAGCGTTAATACAATAGGTAAAGCGAACTGCTGTATTGCTGATAAAAATAATAGGATGGTTTTTTTTCTGAGGACGAAAAAGTATTATAAATCTACAATGTTTTGTACTAAAGTAGTAGGTTTTAGAAATTATATTTTGCTCTAAGTCTAGACACGCGGTAGCGCGTCAAGCCAAGTTCAAGCTAGGCGAGCAGCACCGTGTGTAATATTTCACGAACCATTTGGAGCCACTTTTGACCCCCTCATAACTCAAAAACTGTTTCACATATGTATTTACTAACGGGGAGAATGTTGGGACATGGGACATGTTTAAAACGAATTTTGATGACGATGACATAAAACTAAAGTGGTATCTGTATATAAAAGAAGAAACTGACATATCAACGCACAGCCTAAACGGCTGGGGTTAGAATTGCAATTTTGACACTAGGTACCTTCTATGACGTAGGCATCCACTAAGGAATATTTTTTATGAAACACCACCCCTAAAAGGATAAAATATTGGATGAAAGTTTGTATGAAAATCCGTCATTTATAAAGTTAAATCGTTTATATATAGGTACATATTGATTTATGCTCTTTACGCTAGTATAGCAGTAACTTCGCTATATATTTTACAAGCTATAAAACTTCTATAAAAGCTAGCAAAATACATAGTGGTATAAAAAAGCCTTGACTAACAAAAGGTATTCTCCCCCAGGTGAAGATCTGGTTCCAAAATCGTCGGAGCAAGTATAAGAAAATGATGAAGGCTGCTCAAGTGGGGGCCCCGCCGCCCAGCCTCGGCCTCCCGCCCGGCAGCCCGCCCAACAACAACCAACTTTTACATGGTAATTTTTACCGCCTATTTAATGGTAATTTTGACTATATATTGCTTGATAGTTGAATTTTTAACCCCTACGAAAATAGAGGGATGTTATAAGTTATCTGTGTCTGTCTGTGGTATCATTCTTAAACGGATGAACCGATTTTGATCTAGTTTTTTGTTTCAAAGATGACTCAATCGAGAATGGTCTTGGGTTATTAGAAGATTATGAGACGGGGGTGTTTTAAATTTTTAATTTAGGTTAGTTATGTAAGCTTTTATTTAGCTTGCGATATTTTTTCGTTTAGGTCAAACCTCGCAAGCTGAATTAAAACTACTTCCAGTTTCGATGACAAATAAAACACTTTTATTGTAAGCATGACCTGAGTCGACAACCAGAACTGTTTTTAGATATAGGAACTCTTCAACAGTCACCAGTACAGACATTATTTTGTGTACGAATTTTTATTATGATAGCCGAGTTTAAGGTTTATCGTGACATTGTTTCTCAGGGTCGTGTCCTGACAAAGGACCTCGCTATGAATCCTCTGTAAACAATATTTTATATATTTTTTTAAATTTGTATTAGTAGGCTAGTGGTTGATTTAGTTCAGACCCTAATATGGCTCTTATGAAGGTCTACCTTACCACCGGTTCAGAAAAAGCTACCCAAGAAGAACCGGCAAATTCAATGCTCTTTTTACATTAGTGAATGCTTTATTAGGATTTGTAAGCTTTAGATATTTGAGCAAGTGTTCTTCTCCAGGTGGTGGCAGCTCGTCTGGGTCGCAGCACTCACCGTCAGGGTACCAGGGTCCCACGCAAGCCCACTCGCCCACGCCCAGCTCCACGCCAGTGTCTGAGCTGTCCCCCGGCCTGTCGCCCACGGCCACCCCGTGGGACGTGAAGCAGCCGCCCCAGCAGTCGTGGGATGTTAAGGTTGGATATGTAAGAAGCATTGTTTTTTTATTACAAGACTTGCTGTGTCCGCGACTTTGTACGCGTGGAATTAATTTTGATTCCGTTTCATGGGTTTTTTTCAAAATAAAAGTAACTGGAAAATGTTATCCTATGTGCTAAATCCAGCTAACAAACAAAAATGCTTTCATATTGTTTTCAATCATCGCAAATATTGGTAAAAATCTATATCACAGAAAGACGATGTATTTAAGAATATGTTTTTAAATTAATGTTAACCATTTAAGACGCAAATAGGTGACCAAGTTATGAGTGAAATAGCTCTATGCTCACTGCCTACCCCGCGACGGACTTTTGGTACTCATGCATAATGTTCACGTATTCGTTTCCTTGTGACAGCCGAATGCCGGACGGTCGCCGGACGGCAGTTCGTGTGATGTGAAGCCTCCTCATCAGCAGTCTTGGGACCCCAGGGTCGGCTACGTAAGTACTATACACATAGCACTAGATTTCAACCTACTATAACAAGCTGCATACAATATCTTCACCAGTCCTAAGACATTGGTGCTAATTCTGTACTAAATCAAATTATTAAACTAAACCAATTTGAGAGGACTTATAGTATTGCCATCTTTATTTAACTCGTTACATGAGAAAGGGATAGCAAGACTTTTTTGTCCTTTTAAATTAGTCTAGTGATTTTGTGCAACAGGATCACACCAATGAATTGTGTTTGATTAAACATAAGTCCGATGGTAAGCGTCCTGTTGTTGCCAGCCACAATCGTACACCACACACGTTTGCACCGTTATAACCTCGACACATTAATTCTTTAAGCTCTTCTGTCAAATAATGTTATTACAATGCTTTTCAAACTGTACTAATATTACCACATTAGTGTTTGACGGCAGAAAGCCTGAATAGGACACTGCGGTGGTGAGTACCTAGCCGGACTCTTGCAAGAAGAGGCCTACCAACCTAGTATGTGTACGTACACTAGTGCTTGGCGGCAGAATATCTGACACTGCGGCGGTGTCTACCTAGCCGGACTCTTGCAAGAAGAGGCCTACCACCTAGTATGTTTACGTACACTTGCGCTTGGCGGCAGAATATCCGACACTGCGGTGGTGCCTACCTAGCCAGACTTGCAATAAGACGCCTACCACCTAGTATGTTTACGTACACTTGCGCTTGGCGGCAGAATATCTTGACACTGCGGTAGGCTTTAGGGGAATGGGAGAGACTACTCAGAACTGGCGAACAAGTAAAAAGAGATTAATAAAAAAGCAAAAGGAGGTTTGCAAGTGAAACGCCCTACACCCTCTGCCTACCCCGTGAGGGACTTGACGTGATGATATGCATATATGTAGGTGTATAAATGAAATAATTAATTTAACTAAAGCTGTGACCATATAAGGATGACACCCATTAATGTAGGGTAATCAAAAGTAACTGAGAGGTGCGGCGCCCCACCCTCTAATCTAATTCATTACCTACAAATAGTTTTATCATTCTGTGGCACGCAATATTTATAGTCGACACGCGTTCTGTATATGTGAGCATTTAAGAGAAGCTAATTATACCGGTGTAGTGTACTAGTAGAGCCGTGGTGGCCGTGTGGTATGAAGCGGTGACTGCTATTCTAGCGCAAGTTCGAATCCTACCGACTTGAACAGATGAGTTTTTCAAAAAAACTCAAGTGTATGATAAGACATAGTTTTATGCAAGGATCCCTGTCGCATGTTTTTTCTGACATCAACAACAATAAGATTCCTTATTAATCACTCCGTCTATTGGTGAAAACCGCATCAAAATCCGTTCAGTATTTTTGAGTTTACCGCGTTCATACACATTGTTGCAGCAGGGGAAACATTTTAAACCCCTAAGAAAAAGGAGGGGTATCTGTGTATCTGTCTGTAGCACTGTAGCTCCTAGACGGCTGAACCAAATTTGATTTTGATTTTTTTGTTTTAAAGGTGACTTAATAGAGAGTGTTCTTAGATATGATCTTTACAGGATTGTGTGTATGTAATTTTAATGAGATTGTGATTGCCGTAGGGCGCGCCGCCCGGGCCCTGGGACATGAAGGGCGCGCACGCTCACCCACTGCACCAGGGCGCCCCTCAGCACCCGCCCTACATGCCGCAGTACTCCTGGTACCAAACAGATGCCAATCCTGGACTGCTCACGTAAGTTCATTTTTTTTATACCACTAAGTTGGCACACAAGCGTACCTGATGGTAAGCAGTCACCGTAGCCTAAAGCCGCTAGCAATACCAGGGGTATCACTAACGGGTTGCCAACCATGTTTTTGATGAGGACTCACTGTGCTAGCGGCATAACGACTAGCCCTGCGTATCGTCGTGGAGGTTTTCGATTGGATACTAAGTTCCTATTTCTTATTAGGACCTAAAGTACCCACAGTACTTTTTTATAACTATCTATTTTTTTATTTAAATGCTCCTTTGTCCACAGGGTGTGGCCGGCAGTTTAACAGCCATCGCACAGCATTCAAAAGGAGTAAATATAAGGAAGATCGTAAGTGTGATTTCACTTTAAAACTGGAAAAAAACTATGGCGTCTGATTTTTGTAACTATGTATCGGCACAACCAACTGTAAAATTAAGTTAAATATTTAATAGAAATAAAATCATTGTAAATTAAATATAAATAGTAAGTAATAATGATATATTGTATAATTAGGTACGTGATGGTGTAGACAGGCAAAGATATGAACCAGTGAATTTGGCACGGCATTTCTTTACAGAGGGTGAAAATGTGCAAGCAACTTTTGTGATTATTTTTTTCCTTATATTTACAGCGTTGCAAAAAATTTTTTGCAAAAGGAACAAATTTTTAATTTTTTTTGTCAACATAATTTCATATCTCGCTTGAAATCGTTTCGCACGTGAGAGAATATTATGAAGACATAGCTTAAATGAAATTGTTCTTCAAATTTTAAAAATTTTTAACTACAAAATGATTAACACGTCTTTAAACATTTAAACATCTGTAATTTTTATACTATAAAATTTCATACAAAAAATCACAGACGTCAAAAAAATTTGCTGCCTTAAAAACAAATGCCTTGCCAAAGCTACTCGAAAACGTTATATTAAATAACTAACTTTAGACAAAGTATTGTTTGTGACATTAATAAATAATGTCTCTACATAGTTCTGTCCAACTGTACAGGGTGTGTATTGAAAGGACTATTTTGTTTATTTAGATCAACATTTGTTAGTATCCCGTATAAAAAAAATTTTTTGGTTAAATCTGATTTTGAGAATAATTTTATAGGTTTCTGTTTTTTCATTACTAAATACGTATTAAATAGTTCAAGGTAAAATACACCTTAATGATTTGTCCCTTGACCGTTTTTTGTTTGATGACGCCAACGCATTATCAATGTATTTTTTAGCTAAATTAATTTTGAAATGTATGCATAAATTAAGCTTTAATTCAATATTTTTATTTATTTAGTTAATTCTTGTAAACGGGAGCACAAACCAGTCTGTTGTGATAAATAATTATAAGTTTTTCTTTTATTAGAGCAATGATTTTTGTTTTAAATTTAAAATTGTATGTATAGCATGAAATTTTCGTGCAAAAAATGTGTTCTGAATACAAAAACTATTTTTGTTTTTTAAGATTATGATGAATATTAATATTTTAATTCTACATGCAATTTATTTTTTATTTAAAATATTGTTGTCCAGTCGAATTATGAAAACAGTGTATTGAGTTTTTCAGTTTCAAAATTTTATCATTTTCATTTGATTTGATGCGATTTTCTATTCGAATAGACAACAGTATTTTAAATCACATGTAATAATTTTCTAGAACGGGGTTACTACGGGATGAATAATATGATTTGTAAATATCTTTTGTAATATATAGAGAAATACCTATACATATAAATATAACTAGATAGTTTAATTACTTTATAATAAAATTACAATGTATCATATAAGGAAAGCGGAATTAAGAAAAAAAACAGACCTGAATTATTTCTTTTGTCAAATAAAAAAAAGAAAAAAGTTTTTTTGTGTTTTCATTTCCTATGTTACCTAAAAATCGAAATAAATCAGTGGGATTAAAAAATCACACTTGAGTTAATGATCCTGTGGTTTCAGATAATTAAAAAAAAGAGGGTGGCCTTCATGAACATGATTTGTGATTTACGTGTGTACGGTTTGTAAGGAGCACTATTTTCGTTTTTCACACAATATAATATGTATGTTATATTATTGTCATAATATTTTAAATACACTAAGAAGTCCTTTGGATTGTCAGGTATTATTCGTGATGGCAACATAAAATTTTCTTTAATCCTTTAACTATCGAGTAGTGTAACTAAATTTAAATGTAGATGACAGATATGAAGCTACAAAAATCACACGATTGTGTTATCCTCAGATTTCTGGATTACCTCCCACTATGGAAGGAAATTTAAAGAAGTATTCCCGATAAAACAGTTCACGAGCCAATTAACGCCAAATTAAGAACAATAGCTTACAATAACTTCAAAACTGGGTTTGTTGTAACAGCACGAAGCACCGCCCTGCGTCGCCTTACACGAAAAACGTCGCAACTGCAATTAAAATGGCGATCAGCAGCCAATTATATGTGCCTTTATTGAAACGTCCAGCAGATGGCAAGTTGTGACTTTTTCTCTGAGCGGCAACCACAAAGGGATGCCTGTTTTTGTACCTATATTTGTGCGAACCAGCTTGCGCGTTGGTACAGTACAGAGTTTATGTACAGTACCACGATTCTTTACAGTTACATTTTAGACAAAAAGGCGACAAATATTAGCTTGAAATGACGTTATGTTATATGCCTACACCAAAAAGGACTCGGCGTGATAATAAGTATGTATTTATGAATGTCCGTATGTTTCTTGTGACTGGCCTAATACGGTTTTAATTTTATTTTTTTAATCCCTACTTTATAGTAAAGTGACAAATGAAAACTTTATAGTGTAGAATATAGACGATATTTGTAATTTCCTACTTATGAGAATTTTGTTACAATGGTTAAATTATTACGAGACCGCTGGTCTAGTGGTTAGTATACCTGACTGCTGCGCTAGGGGTCGCGGGTTCGATTCCCGTCGGGGCAAACATTTATGTGACAAATATGTTTGCCTTGCGTCTGGGTGTTTGGTATGTATTATAAGTATGTATTTACAAACAAAAAGTATATAAGTATTATATCAGCTGCTGGTTCCCATAGTACAAGCTTTGCTTAGTTTGGGGCCAGATGGCGTTGAGTGATAATGTCCAAGCATTATTTTTATTATTATTATTATTATCATGATTGTTACACAAAAAAAAGAGAGCACTGAGTTTCTTGCCGATTCTTCTCAGGTAGCTTTTTTTCCGAACCGATGGTAATTTGGACCTTCATAAGTGCCTTATTAGGGCCTAATTTTCGCTAAAGCGATTGCTTCGAGACAACTTTAGGGTAGGCAGCAGAACAGCAGAAAATGGAAATAGAAACGATACATGATGTTTTGATATTTGTAACGGAATTTTCTACAAGATATGAGGTAAAGAGTATCCTTGTCACTTACAAGTCACCACCTAATATCGTTATATTTTTAAGAAAACGTTAGTAATGGTTTCTTAAAAGATAAGTGAGGTAATGGCTGCCAACGTATTCTCAGGTGGCTTTTTTTCCAAGCGGATTGTAGTAGGTATCACTCGCGTTTTTTTTTATAGAGGATTGTGTCATTATTGTTGTTACATGTAAACCTAGTCAAGGGTGTTTCCTAAAAAAAGCGTAGGTAAATGCCTCAAAGTTATTTTTTTTAAATAAGAGGAATATCCAAAGGTTATATTGCCTATTATTTAATAAATCAACTTTACTAAAACTTATTTATTATTATTTATTATAAAAATATTTCAGCTTACTAGAAACAGCTATTTTTAATGTGAGAAATTGAGTTCGTAATGCCGCCTCCTAACTTAAAACTCAAACGTCTAAAGATGCGACTTATTAAAGATACACAAAAGAGTCTATAACACGCATATACGTAAATAGGTCCATTACGAGTTATCGAAATGATGTTCTAAAGGCCTTAATCAGGTCACGTACAAAAAAAGCAAAAAAAAACGCCAAAACCGGACAAAAATCGGAAAAACAAAAAAACTACAATTAGATCAAACTATGAACTAAAACGCTACACAATACTAGAATTACATCAATACAATTAACTTTAACAATAAAAATTAAAAAAATATATTAGTATTTATTATTCAAACGATCAAAAACATCTTGCTAGTAACCGTATGCGCAAAAAGGCACGACTCCAATTCCGCATAAGTGTCATATTTTCCAAAAAGGAAACAACAAAAAAGTAAAAATGGAGTTGCCAGCCCCAAAAACTAAAAGTGAATACGCAACGGAAGTTCCCGCCTACGGAACCCTTTTAAAAATAATAAAACGGCCTTTTGTTAGTCGAGGGGACTGTACATAATGCTTTTTGATACAAAAGAAGTTTTTTAATGAAAAAGGAAGAATTTTTTTGCTGACATCTGGTTATTGAGGTGAGATGTATTAATTTGTGAATAAAATTATTCTATGCTTTATCTGTGGACTTTTAATTTCATTTTAAAAAGTTTGCAATACGTTTACAATTGTGTTAAAAAAGAAGTGTTTGGGGGAACTTTTCATTAAATTCACTAGTGTTCCATAAATGCAAGCATACACAGTTCGTGGTGGCCGCTTACCAGCAAGCGGGGAAGAGTGCTTTCTTGGTGGTATGTAAAAATATTCCTATTATCTTAACTATCATAAAATAAAAAGTCCAACTTTTCTACCCAAAGTAGTGGAAGAAACATTCGCTATACATTCAGGATTTCATTAATCAGTTCCTGATGAAAAAAAGATTCTTAACATCATCCAGTTGGTAAAATTTGCGGTATGTAAAATTACGCTACATAAAACTACCTTTTCACCGCGACTTCACCCGCATGTCAATAGAAAATGTAGGCTATATTACTCAGTAATACCTCAGAGTAGATAATATACTACGTGTAATACTATAGATACGGAAGTTTTTGAGATTATTCTTAAGAAAAAAGCTTTAAAATGTTTAAATGTAGATTCGTAATAAAAAAAATATTTATTTATAATATATTCAAAGGCGACACTGTATTCGAAACTTTTTCAATTATTATTCATTAATTCAAGTATTGCCATCTTTTATTTAACCACATAAGATTTTTAGCATAGATTTTAATAGCAAGATTTTTAGTCCTGTCAAATTATATTTATTTTTTCTGTATATATTATCTACATAGAATTTATTAGAAAAAAAACTACAAATAGGGATACAATTGTCAATAATAAAAACAATGTAGGTCCGACGCACGGCTGCGACTAGTTTGCGAATAAAGATTGAGGATCAGTACAGTTATAGAAAATTCAATAGAACTGGTATCCACATTATTCTCTATGACATAAGAATGATATGTCTTTTTGAATTATTCAAATCGGCCCATAACTTACGAAGATATTAAGTTATAAACATTACGCCGTCCTGCCGCTAAATGTTAGTGTACGCGGGTGCGTGTGACGTCACAATATCGGAGTGCAGTCGGTAGGTAGTACTTCTCATAGTTCACGAATCGACGGAGCGGCGGGTGGACGCGATTTCTCATTTTATTTGCAATTTATTTAAATAAAGTGTTTATATGGTGTCATTTTGTGATATTTAAATACATATAAAACGTTATGTATATATAGCCATTAGAGCACCCTGTTGCATATGCTCATTGAAAAAAATTTTGTTCGTCTCTTTTGTTATTTTCGAATTATTCGACTCGTTATTACTACCAAAAGAACAAGTAAAATCACTTGAGTTTGAGTTGCTTATTGTGAAGCTAACATTTGGATCAAGATTTATAGGGTTTTCCTTCTTTTGTACTATGTGTTGTTTCCATTTAACTGGCGTATTATTAGATTTAGTTTTCATTGTTGGTTTCATATTACCCTGTACTGCTTGTGTTTTTTGACTCGTTTCATTGTTTTTTGATAATACATCTATTTCATCAGGTATGTAAAGGGGATCACTGTTTTGGATTATATTTGAGTCTTGATTCTCACACTCTACTACCTCAATGGAACGGAACGACAGGTCTTCGTGTCCAATATCTTTACTTAAAACTCTTTCAAAAAATTCTATATCCTGTCTTTTCTTAAAACCTGGTCTGTCAATTTTCTTCTTTTGAGGCTCTGACATTCAAATTTATGAGGCAAAATTCCCTTCTTCAGTTTAAGCCGTCCTCCAACCAACTTAAACTTTATGTAATTTTCCATATCTTCTTCTAACTGAAATATAAAAATTATTATTAATTTATTTGCTTCTAACATTAAGGCATAGCTAAGGCAGATTCATAAATGCAACGCTGTTATGTCAATGGTTAAATAAAAATATTTTCCTTTACTCTTTGCTTTTCACCCGAGTACGTCCCTGTGTCATTTAACAGTAAGGGATAGCTAAGGCAGATTCATAAGTGCATTTATGAATCTGCCTTAGCTATCCCGCTGTTGTTGTTTTTAATCATTGACATGAATAAAAAATATTATCCTTGACTCTTTGCTTTTTACCCGAGTACGTCCCTGTGTCATTGATTTGACCTTGGAATATTATATACAAATCGAAACGGGCGAATAGGTAGGTATAAGTTTTGTCCATAAAACTCAGAAAAAGTAAGAAGGTATGTTTTTATTAATACAGCAGGCTTAAAATAAGAGAATACTTAAGTACCCTACACGTAATCGTAGGTACTAATTTATTTCCATAACAACTAAATAATAGGTAGGTATAGTTATGTTGGTACTTACATCGAAATGATCTTCGCAACAATATCTTTCAGTCCGGGCAGAAGGTGGAATCTTATCATCTCTTTTCACAGTGGCATACCATTTTTTACGTAGTTTTGGGTCTTTCGGCACGTTAAAAAACAGTTTTTTAGGCGTTTTAATAGTCGTATTTATACATTTCGGCACTATACAATATTTATACATTGTTAGAAGAGTGAATTATATACAAATCGGACACAAAATTTGTTGCAAAGACACAATTATCCAATAAAAACACACGCGCGCCTTATTGCTGTAACGGCTGACTGGCGTATTCGGATATTGTGACGTCACAGCCTACCGCGCCAGCCGGTCAGAGAACTCCGCTAGTAATTTGATCTTATCTTCGTCAATTTTTGTCGTAGAACAAAAATTTTTGCACTGTATGTTAAGGATTTCTTAGCTCTATAAATCTGCATTCTCAACTAAAAACGTTACGGATCCTCATTAACACTTGGATAAAAAAATCCTCTCCACATATATCTATAACAAGCATAAACATGAAAATAGATGCTTTAGGAGTAATCTCAACAAATGAAGACGAATTCAGTATTCTACTTAGGCACCTATATGTATAACAAAACCCTTAGACCGAAGGCTTACAGCGCCGGACACTGAACGCTCACGCGTCACTCAAAAACAATAGCCGGGATTCCACGTCGGGGCAAAAACGGCGCATACTTGTCCCCGCAATGACGAAGAAGATATTTAAAAAAAAATCCGAGAAACACTGAGGATGCAAGCGGCCGAGTCAAAGCGTGCCTGCGACACACCGAGGTGAGAATGTTGGACTTAGTATTCTTGTATAAAGAGTTTACTTACGGCATTATTTTGTGCTCTCAGTTCAATTAAAAAAGCTTGCGAACTTTGCGACCGAAGTGACACCAGTCAAAACTACGCCTTGCTGTGTACATATACACACCTACAACGAATACTATGAAACTACGCCTTGCACGCACTACATGTTTAAAAAACCGGCGTCACTACTTAAATAGGAGTCATGGTAGCCTTGTGCTTGAAGTAACGGCCTGTCATCGCATGGGCCCAGGTTCAAACCCTGGCCTGTACCAAGTTCTACTAAGCTTAAGTACAGTGATTAATCACACCATGAGCTTTAAGCCCAAATCGAGATAAGGTGAAATGGGATCTCCCGTGTGTTTTCCCATTAAAATTGGAGTCGCCCGACTGGGGACTTTACCACCACCTTACAGAAGACCACAGTCAAATAACACTACTGTGTTGTAGTGTTGCATTTCTGCGGTATGTAAGGTTGCCAGAATTCCACTTTTTTATTTCAACCTCAAGCTCAAGATACCACATCCAAAACTTATGTCGTTTCTTACTCTCACAGTGCAGTCTCGGTAACTCGGCTTTGATATTTACGCCACAATAAATTTTATACTTGAGTGTGGTGCTCTGAAATTATGTCTTAGTAGCTCCCAGCCGCCTTCTCCGAGTTATAGCTACTAACCAGCTGTTATAGCAATGAAACCTTCTGAAGAAATCGAACATTTAAGGTTTCTTTACAAGTCATTGTATTTTGTACTGACACATACCTATACTTGCTTCCTCGAGATTTCTTCGGTTCGAATTAACCACAAACTTATTTTTTCTTATACCACTAAGGTGGCACGCAAGCATACGGCCCACGTGATGGTAAGCAGTCACCGTAGCATATAGCCGCTAGCAACACCAGGGATATTACTACCGACTGGCCTTAGCTGTTCTTGATGAAGACTTTGTCCTAGCAGCATTACTACTAGCGCAGCGTATCCTTCTTTGATGAGTGTTGTTTCTGCGGTAAGTAAGGTTGCCAGTGCTCCAAGAGGATACAATGCGCTAGTAGTAATGCTGCTAACACCATGAGCCTACATCAACAACTGAGTTGGCAGCGCGTTAGTGATATCCCTGGTATTGCTAACGGCTATAGGCTACGGTGACTGCTTACCATCGTATGCTAGTGTGCCATCTTGGTGGTATAAAAAAAAAAATACAAAAAGAAAGATAAATTATAATGAATCTATTGGATACCCTTAGGGTAAGGCGGGGTAATGTAGCCCAATGAAATTGTTGTAATTTACCAATAACTATCGCAGCGGGTAACAAACACCCTGTGAACGGCACGCGTCACCTAATTAGCGAACACCCCTTATTGTCAAATGATTTGTTTAAAATACTTTTATTGGGTTCATTAAAATGTTTGAACTATATAGCAGACGTGAGGAAGATTGAGAATGAAGATTTAGATGAATAATAAATTAAGGTTTTGTGTAAATTTTCTACACAAATAAATAAATTTGAAGTCTGTTTGTTAAAAATAACAGCTTTTTACTAAATACGTATGAATGCAAAACAATATAAATAACAAAAAAAGGCTGTTGGTTGGACCGATTTGCACGTAACTTTTAATGGTAAATAGCTGATGCTACAAGGCGTAATTTAGGCTACTTTTATTTTGGAAAAAATATAAGGGTTCCGTGCACAAAAAAAAACATGATATTATGAAAAAAAAAAAAACGTACAAAGTTGCGGGCACTAAAAAATTACAACGGTTGTTGAAGATGTCGGGAAAAACCACGCAACGCGAATGCAACTAGATGCAAAAATTATATGCGTATATTCTCTTAAACCTGTGCGAAGCCGGAGCAGGTCGCTAGTACAGTATACATTTGAGTATGCAATATTTACTCTAAAAACTAGTTTACATTTGACGCCATTTAAGAATAAATCTGATTAATTCTTAACAAATTGACACCCAATAATTTAAATTTAGGGCGCTGCGCGGGCGCGTGCCGAAAGCAGGGTCTTACTTAATTTCATAGTATTGTGTTTCAACCGTATAGTATTTCATGTAATGATCGTTTTTAGAACGTGTGATTTAGTAAGTACCGTTATATGAGTTAGAGGTGAGTTGATGCCGGCTCGATACAACTGCAGATCACAATAAAACATTCAAATTTAAGTCGGTATTCGCGGAAATTTGCATTTTATATTGATGAAAATTTCATAATTTATAAATTATTTTTTTAAATATATAAATTCATCAATAAGTGCAGAGGCACTTGTTCTCTCTACTAATAAACTTTTTCTGTGCCAAATTTCATACTTGGATTCACGAAATTATAGTAAAAAGATATACCAAACTAATATTATAAATGCGAAAGTAACTCTGTGTGTTTGCTTGCTACCTCTTCACGACTAAACGGCTGAACGGATCGTAATAAAAATTTTACAAGGAGATAGATTATATCCTGGGGAAGGACATATGTTCTAAGTCGTTTTAATCACTGCAATAATTTTTTTTTGGACTTTTTCACACAACGCCACCTGGCCCCAAACTAAGCAAAGCTTGTACTATGGGAACCATTAGCTGATATAATATTTATATACTTTTTTTTTACATACCAACACCCAGATGCAAGGCAAACATATTTGTCACATGAATGTTTGCCTCGGCGGGAATCGAACCCGCGACCTCTAGCGTGGCAGTACGTGTACTAACCACTAGACCAGCGGTCTCGTCAATATGTTTTAAATACCAAAATATTTCTGCATCAAAAAATTGCACCAAAATATCAAGCAATAGCTAAAAGATTGTAATCCTAGCCGTCCCTTCCTTGCTTTTGTAGCAAAAGTGGGTGTGTACGCGTATGGTATGGAAAAAGTCCTTTTATATCAATTGCTCCTTTGAGCGCAGTGGCTTATTGTTGTGTCGCGGATTAGTACGGTTCTCAGTTTGGTGCCCGTTGTAAATATTATTACAAACAAGATTTAAAGCTATGAAATACTTTGGCTTTGATGGATTATTGGAAGTGGGTGCTTGATATTCTGTTTATAAATACCCTAGTTTTGATATTTATACCCGTAGCTTGTGGTCGAATTTGTTAAATTAAATATATGTGATTATTGCTGCATAATATTTTAAATACCTACATGTTATCTCTATAATTAATACGAAAAAAAAACATTCTAATTGTTGCCTTGAATTTGGTATTTTTTAAGCTCGTGTTGAAACTACAAGAACATATTTTTAACGGGATAACATATGGTTGCCAGTGCTCCAAAAGGATACGCTGGGCTAGTAGTAATGCTGCTAGCACAGTGAGTCCTCATCAACAAACATGGTTGGCACCCTGTTAATGATACCCCTGGTATTGCTAGCGGCTATAGGCTACGGTGACTGCTTACCATCAGGTGGGCCGGGCCGTATGCTTGTGTGCCACCTCAGTTGTATAAAAAAAAAAGTGGATTAAGATAATTGTTTGTTTTTATCAGTTGAAAGTTGATAACATTTTAATAAAATTCTTCGATTCCCAGGAATGATATCCCACGAGATCTGTGATTCCAGGATAGCATAGGTACATAAGAACCACCTTTAAAAAGTGTATCCCTATGTGGTAGTGGGATAGTAAATGTTCCGTATTCCGTTTTTGGCACGGAATACAAAAGATATCTAATAAAGTTATTATGTAAGTAGCATGTACACCGTGACTTCACCCGTGTAGCAATATAGTATATTTATCACACAGGACTAAAAGCTTATTACTGGTGAAAGAAATTTTCTAAATCAATTCAGTAGTTCAAAAGATTACTTCCTACAAACTATAAAGTCCTAATAAAATCCTAATATTATAAAGAGGAAAAATTTGATTGTTTGTTTGTGTTGAATAGTCTCCGAAACTACTGGACCGATTTGAAAAAATCTTTTACCATTGGAAGCCGACATTATCCCTGATGAACATAGGCTAGTTTTTACCGCGGCAAAATGCTTCACTACTACGGTAAAACGGATTATAGTATACTGTATTACTACGCAGGCGAAGTCGCGGGGAAGAAGCTAGTTATTTATGTACCAAATAAAAATGTCATGTTTAAATCTCACTCGAGAAGCTCTGAATAAAAAAGATTTGGGTTTCTTAATTTAATTTTAATTGCTTGTCAATAAATTATCCTTATGTGGTAATTAAGTGAAAATTGCTTCTGCTTTGGTCTTTTTAAAACAACTTAATTATGCAATATTTATTTATTTCAACAAGACATCAGCCTGGGACTTCGCTCAACTAGTTATACGATAACACACAGAAATACCGTAGTTTTGATTAGAGTTTTTAGGGTTCCGTACCTCAAAAAGAAGGAACCCTTTTAAGGACATTTTGTTGGCTGTATATATGTCTGTCTGTCAAGACCGTTTTCTCAAGAACGCGTGGAGTTATCAAGTTGAAATTAATATCAAATACCCAGGTCTATGGTCTGTTTAAACTGTGGAAATATCAAACCTGTAAGTCAATATGAAGAAAAGATATGACCGCTTATGTCTGTCTAATCTGAAGACCGAGACGGACCTGACTGCAATACTTTACGTTTCCACTGGGAGGTACTATCATAATGCTAGATAAATAGATTGTGAATCTATATTGTACGATTTGTACGTAACTTGAAGCCTGTGTAATGGTTAAAATTAGCCTACGTTTTAATAAATAAATTTAAAAAAAATATTAAAACGGTGTCGATTCTGTTGTTCAAAATTACTAAACTTAACTAATTTGACAGATCTAAAAGTCTTGCTATCCCTTCCTTATGTGCGGGGTTAAATAAGGATGGCAATATTCTTAGACCTGTCAAATTAGTTAAGTTTAGTAATTTTGAACAACAGAATTGGCACCAGTAAGAACTTTAAAAAAAAATATATTATATGGACTTATTTAAAAAAAAAAAAAGTTTAGGAGCTGTGATGCCACAGCCAGACACAGATACAGAGATGCATACGTTAAACGTATGGCACCCCTCTTTTTGCGCCAGTGGGTAAAAAGTGTTATGAAACGCGTCAAAAACAAAGGTACAAATAAAGGGACAAATTATATTGTAGTAAAAATAAATTATATTCACAGTTTATTGTAAAGATGTGTTTATAATGATGTACCTCAATGGCATGTCTCGATGGGACACCAACATCAGTACCACCGCGCTATAAGGCCGTGTGCACAAAAAGAACAACCGTTGGTCTTTTGGTGGTTCATGCCATAAGCGGTGGCGATGTTACACAAGGAGTAGCCCTACAACAACATTTCCACCACCACGTATTCGTATCGCCTTCGACTTTTCTATGGGAAAATGAACAGCGCTGCGCTGGTGAAAAGTGGAACTATTTTTTTATATGAAAATTTTGACATTTCGCGAGTTATGTTTTCGAATACGTAGTCGAAAAATATTCTTGCTACCTACACAGATGTGAATTTTTTCCATAGTGTCGTCACGAAATGTAGAGCTACTATTAATGTTTTAAAACAGTGCAAGGTCTATTGAAAAAATTTGCATGGGTGCATTAGGGTGTCAAGACGAAGGCCTTACCTTTGTAAAGCCTTCGTCTATTTATTACATAATCATCGTCAATCTCCTGCTTTTTTGTGACATTCGTGGTTACCGCAATTTGTATTAATGACGCTAAAATGAGACATATTTTTAAATTTTGTTGTACAATATTACTGAACTAATTTGACAGTTCTTATAGACTTGCTATCCCTTTCTCATGTGAGGGGTTAGATAAGGATAGCAATACCTTTAGAACTGTCAAATTAGTTTAGAATTGGCACCATTGTGAGGATATTTATTTTATTAATTAATAAATAATATTTTATTTTACTTGCACCACAGTGTAAAGCCATGTTCACACGTCTCCCGCTGCGCGCATTAGCATTGTACCGATAAGCCGGCGCCCTGCTGTCTTCCATTGTGACTGCGGCCTAATCTACATTGGGAAGTGAGATATGCAGGTAAATATATGTGGTTCAGTATCTTCTATAATATAAAAATGAATCGCTGAATGTGTTGCTAAGCAACACATTCAGCGATTCATTTTGCAAATCTCGAGAGTAGCTGATCCGATTTCGCTAAATCTTTTTATAGAATATTCCCTAAAGTACGAGGATGGTTCTCACGAAGAAAAATTTACTCATGCGGGTGTCCAGAATGCACTGTTTAATTAAAAACCATATTATACCTTTGCAGGTTTCGAAAATGAGATCCAGGATAAATGATTAGTTTAAAAACTTAAAAAGACGATCAAAATGCAGGTATCAAACCTGATGATCTTGGTCAGTATATTAGGATAAAGTTACGATATTATCGTAATGTTATACGCGTGGAAATTTCAGTATAACCTAACGTCTTGAAGTCGGTTAACATTACGTTGTAAAATTCCGTACATTAAGTTAATAATAGTCCGTTAAAATGATTGAATACGAAGTTCAGTATATCTGTTATAATAATAATAATAATTCTAGGACATTATCACACAGCGCCGTCAGGTCCCAAACTAAGCAAAACTTGTACTATGGGAACCAGCAGCTGATAGAATACTTATATACTTTTTTTTTTGTAAATACATACCAAACACCCAGATGCAAGTTTTTTTTTTGTCACATAAATGTTTGCCCCGGCGGGAATCGAACCCGCGACCTCTAGCTAAGCAGTCAGGTATACTAACCACTAGACCAGCGGCCTCGTCTGTAGAATAAGCTAAGCCATAAGCTTATCGACGGACAAGAGACAATGTAAAAAATAATGATTCTAGAGGACAAGTTTGTCTAGCTCCTGCAGACCCCTAACTGAAGATAAAAACGAAAAAGTCCCTAATATATTTCCGCCGCCAACCAGTAGCATTAATTCCCTTTTGATGGATCTGAACGCACGTACCTATATACATATAAATCGTTTTTTCTGCCCGTGTGTGACCGGAGTGAATCGCTTTTTGGAAGACGGTAGCGATACCACATGATTGGATGTGTTCCACTTAGGACTCGTTTGATTTGGACGAAGAGTTGAGATTAAAAAAGCCTGTTCGTAGTGAAGACGTAAAGATAGGCACACAAACGAATTCAAAAATTATAATAATGTTTAGTATTTAGTTAAGAAAATTGCTTTTGGAGATGTTTTTTTAAACAACTCACTCATGTCAAATTACAATAAAATCACCCTTCATACTCTACAACAGTTCTTCCAAGCCAGAAATTGAGCACTGCAGTTTTTAGACACTTTCAGACAATTCAACGCTTTATATAATGTAACAATTATATAAATAGCATTAATGTCTAATGAAAAACTCGTAATATGTCTTATTTTCTAGATCAAGTTGACTAAGTGCTCAATGATAGAAAGGTTCTCTCGGAACCGGCGGGCGTGTATGAAGAGATTGATGAATGTAAAAGAAAGGTGTGCCTGTTATATGGCGCTTAATATCTCTTTCACCCCAAAAGAGTCGTGGCATGATCCTACGTATGTATGTTACTTTAAGGACACTCAGAAAAATGGCATGCGTATTTTAATGACTATGGAGGCAATTCTAAGGGACACAAACAGAAGCAAGCTAACCAAGGTCGCATTTTTTACAGTAAATACAATATTAATCAATTCCTTTGAAATATGAACAACAAGATTTTGTTTTTCATGTATTAATAATGAATTTGTTGTGTTTCATCAAATCAGGTGTGATTCCGGTCACATTGTCGTTTTGTTGTCATTATAAATCCGATTTTACTTTAGATGTTTACTTTTTATGTTATACCAAGCCACTACAAATAGATTTATGCAGATTGCAGAAAAAAAATTTTTTTTATATACCATTAAGGTGGCAAACAAGCATACGGCCCACCAAATGGAAAGCGGTCACCGTAGCCTATGGACGCTTGCAACACCAGGGGTATCACTCGCGCGTTGCCGACCCTAATTTGAGAGATGTTTAAGATTCTAATCTAATATTTATTCATTTATTTTAGTATTTCCACCAATAATAAGAGAACAAGAATTCACAATCTTATAGCTAGATTAAAACTCAAAAGCGTTTACTACTACTACGTTTTAACCAGTAATTTTGTGCAAATTGTGCACTTAAATAGTTATAATTAAATTAATATAAAATAGGCAAAACCTGAACATGAAACACTATAAAACATAGTAAAATGAAATTAGGCAAATCACAAGCCTAAAGTAACTTGGTATAAATACTTCTTTTATTTTTAACCCCACTAGATGAACCTGCAAACGATCTTGCTATATAAATTACTAGCGGCCCGCCCCGGCTTCGCACAGGTAGACATTGTCTAGCCGTGCGAAGCCGGGGTGGGCAGCTAATATAATATAGTCTATGTTACTCAGTCATAATGTAGCCTTTTAACGGTGAAATAATTTTTGAAGTCGCTACAGTATTTTCGCGACTACCTATTCGAAAACGTAACTCGCGAATTGTCAAAATTTTGGTCTATTCCTAATAGTTCAGTTGTCCAGTTCAGTTCACACTATTTTTCAGTCCATTTTTCATCGCTGTAGCGCTGTTTATTTTCCCATACAAGAATAGTCGAAGGCGATACGTATACGTAGTCGCAATTTATTATTGCTAGGTCTGCTGGTTATCGTCAGAGGTCTGTCAAAAGCAGAGTCTGACAACTGATGTAAACCAGCCACCAGGTAATAATTTTTCCTTTAAAATTGGTGCGAAAGTCAGATGGCAGTCGCTTTGTGTAACAATCAGGTACCCCTGGTATTGCCAGCGGCTATAGGCTACGGTGACTTCTTACCATCAGGTGGGCCGTATGCTTGTGTACCACCTTAGTTGCATAAAAAAAACCAACGAAATAGGTTCAGATCTAGTGCCGACGAAAACGTGTGTTAGCACAATAATGAGAAGGAATAAGGAATCACTTCCATTAGAAACACAAAGGCAACGTATAAAACAATTTAAGTAATTCTATTTTTTGTATCAAATCCCTTGAATACCATGATACATAAAGCACACCCCTCCGTTCAGTGGCCGTGATGTGAAGGGTTGAACCTCATACAAAAGCATTGTTACTCTATGCTCATACCGAGCTGTCATAATCTGGTCATTATTGGCTTTCATTCATTGAGTACAGTCGGACACATTTTTCAAAGTAATTATATTTTTTATGTAAGAATTTTATAAAATACTAGCTGCCCGCCCCGGCTTCGCACGGGTGGACAATATATTTGATAAATGACTACCCCTAGCATTTAGGGGGATG
The DNA here is from genome assembly GCA_951449985.1 of Falcaria lacertinaria. NCBI lineage: Eukaryota > Metazoa > Arthropoda > Insecta > Lepidoptera > Drepanidae > Falcaria > Falcaria lacertinaria. Next base: position 2,842,622 of record OX602136.1, on the reverse strand, counting down.
AAAAATAGATGTTGGCCGATTCTCATAGATACCGGATAAGCACAAAAAATTTCATCAAAATCGGTCAAGCCGTTTCGGAGGAGTATGGCAACGAAAACTGTGACACGAGAATTTTATATATTAGATAAATGGCAGTTTAAAAACTACCGTCCCATGTTTTCTACGCTTTCGATTCGCCTACGTATTCGTATCGCTTTCGACAATTTTTATAAGAGAAAATGAACAGCGGTGCGGCGGCGAAAAGAGGAACTAAAAACGCTTATGAAAATTTTGACATTTTGAGAGTTACGTTTTCGAATACGTAGTCGAAAAATATTCTTGCTATCAATACGGTACTGGAGTAATCAAACAACAGTACATAACAACACAAGTATGTCATGTGGTATGTCAAAGCCATCTGACATCTTGGTATAGAAGAATCTATGAGAAATAGTACGCAGACTATAATATAACACTTTGTAAATCAAATCACCAAAGTACTCAGTGATGTAAAGGTAAAAATTACTCGGATCTTAAGGGAAGGAAGGAGAGATTGATAAATGTATAAAAAGCAATAGAGGTGTGCAAGTCAAGAGTGAAATGGCACTGCCTACCCGGTGAGGGACTTGGCGTGACTATAGTTTGTATGTCAAGTCAACTTTGTTGAATAGCCTTGAAATACTAGAGTGGTTTCAGTTTCATTATTTAAAATCGCATTTTACATTATTTCGAGCATCGGCCCGCCTGATGGTAAGCGGTTACCGTAACCTACGGACGCTATGTGTGAAGTATTATAAAATATTTCATTATTTTTTAAAAACTTCGCATAATTGTATTCCGGGGCAGACTGTACCAACCTTCAATCCATCCTGCCATCACGGATTTTTCACAACAAAATGATAGGTTCGTGCGCTGCGCACAATGACGTCACCACGGTCCAATGCTCGCTTTGTACTATTGTACTGTTGATAGTCTATGAAACTACTGGATTTACCTACAAACACTTCTATTATTATACGAATAACTAATATTTTACTCAGATAATAATACCTATAAGCATTGCTATGCATCATGCGCTTAGTACGGTTCCTCGTGACAATGATTTGGGATGGGAAATCACAAAATGAAACAACCTATCCTAAATTACTAATTTAAAACACCCCCGATTCAAAATGCTCTAAAAATCATAGCTAAGAACACAGCCAAAAGAACTAAATAAAATTCGGTTCATCCGTAGAGGAGCAACGTTTTTTTTATTGATTTAGTATTGCATTAATTAGAACGGCAGAACCAATTACCTACACTAATTAGAAACCAAACACTAATTTCCTCTCAGCAAACTTCAAACATGCCAACAATAAGTTATTCCATACATCCACAAACAAATCAATAATTGGATCTGAATCCAGGAGTGTTGCATGTTGCCAATGAGTGAGTGACTAGGATACATATATTGAATTTATTCTCAGACGTATATACAGGTTTCCTCACGATGTTTTTCCTTCACCATAAAACGCGTGGTGTGACGTGCACTTAAGTTAGAAAAACTAATTGGTAAAGACCGGTGGGATTCGAACTTGCGTCGCTGGAATAGCAGACAACGCTTCCTACCACACGGCCACCACGGCTTCAAATCAACTAATGCAATATTTTATAATAAGGTAGCTAAGTAGGAGTAGTTTTAAAGAGAGGTAGGGCGGTTTGGCATTTCCCGTGGGTTTTCCTATTTAAATTGGAGCCGCCCGACTGGGGACTGTACCTCCACCTTACAGAAGACCGCAGTGAAATAACACTACTTGATGTAGTGTAGTGTTTCTGCTGTAAGTAAGGTTGCCAGTGCTCCACGAGGATACGCTGGGCTTGTAGTAATGCTGCTAGCACAGTGAGTCCTCATCAATAACATGGTTGGCAACTCGTTAGTGATACCCCTGGTATTGCTAGCGGCTATAGGCTACGGTGACATCATCAGGTGGGCCGTATGCTTGTGTGCCACCTTAGTGGTATAAAAAAAAAAGTGTTATCGTATTTCCCAAGTCTCACTTAGTATAGCGTAAAGCGCATAAGTGATAGAATCATGCATCAATCACATACAAACTTACAAACAAAAAGTATCCATCCAACCCAGATGCATGAGTGCCCCATTGTGTTCAATTCCTCTTCAAAGAAGTGATCTTAAAACTTGCAGGGTTATACTTTATCGACGCTTTTATATTACACCTTGTCACAAAGGCGTAAGGTTTGTTTTTCAATGTGTTCTGTTGGTTGTCCCGGTGACGTGTGGTAGTAAGTTAAGGGTACTTAATAGTCAGAAATATAATAGCTATGTGAAGTAGTATACAAATGATGCGGTTTATTGTTGTATAATAGACTTAAAGTATTGGAATACATGTCTGTTAATAAACTATCTTTCAAAGACTACGACCGTAGCAATATAATATACTAGCTGTTACCGGTGACTTCATCGGCATTTGTTTAAAGACAAAATGTTGCCTATGACCTTCCCCAAAATATAATCTATCACCGTGTCAAATTTTATTACGATCCGTTCAGCCCTGAAAAGGTAGCAAACAAACAAACTCTCGCATTTATAATATTATAGTAGTATGGATACATTTCTAGCTGTGCCCGTGACTTCTAGTTAATTTAGATCACAATTTTATGGGTTTGTTTTGCATTGCGCGGAACCCTAATTACTTTTCAATAATAAAAAAGTACCTTTCCTTATTTACGCCTTGTAACATGAGCTATCTGCTGGGGGAAGTTCTGTTAAAATCCGTCCAGCTATTTCGGAGATTAGCAGACAGTCAGACATTTGTTTTTGTTATAGTTAATGGATTTAAGTGTACTTTCATATACATTGAGTAAAGAGCTGTCATTGTAGCACGCACTTCAATTTTATTTATTGTATAGATATCGATTTTAACGTGTTATATTCCTGCGTGTGTAGTCTCGGGAAAAACGGTGGAGATTTGATTATGGGTCTTAAAACACTCTGAAGGTCTTGGCATTGTCAGATAGTCCCGAAATCCCATCCTTGCCTAATTCGAGGGAATTGGCAATAATTGGACCTTCCTTTCAAATCGTGTGCACTTGACTTACCATCATATCTCTCAAGCCAAACTCAACCGCATCCCTGAGAAAATAGCTTCGGATATCCCTTGCCATTCCCTCTGGCGCTTACAGCGTTCTTCCGTTGTAAGCTCCGTCTCACTGACAAAGTGATTTAGGCTCTAATGTTTTGTAAATAAAATTCGTTATTGTTGTGTGAGTAGTTTGACCTCAAACACAGGAAAAGGGGTGCAGAGCTCGCGATAAATCAAATTGGTAAATATAAGATGCTTTGTTAAGTTAACTGTTTCATCATGACTGAAATAAGGCGGAAAAATTGCACAAATTAATAATATATCTTCACGCCTTCCCACAAGGGTCCCCGAAGGCGTAGGCATAGGAGTATACAGCACCCACTTTCACCGAAGATAATTTAGTGCCAACGTGACAGACGCGAGTCCGTCGCCGTCTCTTAGGCACTACATTCGTCCTTAAATTTCTTCTCAGACGTATGCTGGTTTCCTCACGATGTTTTCCTTCACCGTAAAGCTCGTGGTGTGACTAATCATCGCACTTAAGTTAGAAAATTGCTCAAATTATTAGAATTATTTACTTCTACTTATGGTAGCAAAAACGTCTATCGACTACGTATTCAAAAACGTAACTCTAAAAATGTCAAAATTTTCGTAAGAATTTGAAGTCCCACTTTTTGCCGGCGCAGTGCTCTTCATTTTCCCATACAAAAATATACGAAAGATTTTCTTCTTAAGGCTACTGAATAGAATATATAATATTATGCTACGCTGGTTTGGACATGTACGCATGAGTAGGTTTTAAAAGACAATGCGAATGTGTGTGGTAGAAGAAGCCGTGGAAGGACAAGGTCTTTTTTCCGAACCGGTGGTAATTTAGACCTTCATAAGTGCCTTATTAGGGCCTAAACTGAATAAATGATTTTTGATTTTGATTTTGATTTTGATTTTGTCTAACTTTCTAGATCAAATCTTCAAAGTACTCAATGATGGAAAGTGAAAGAGTATTCAGAACCGGCGGGCATGTATAATGAGACAGATGAATGCATAAGAAGCAAAAAGTGCAAGTCAAGGGTAAAATGGCGCTATACTCTCTGCTTACCCCGTGAGGGACTTGGCGTGATGACATATATATATTATGTGATCATATATGTGTGTATTTTAATAATAAATTGTCTGCAACCCGAGTACGAAAAAACAATATTTATAACCCCTGCTAAAAATAGGAATGAAAGCGGTTATAATCTGAATGTACAAGATTAAATTGACTCCTCCTATTGATGAAGTCAGTTAAAATGTAGCCTATGTTACCCGGGCCTTAAAAACTAGTCGATTGACATCTTATTCAACAAAATTGGATGATTAGCTTAGGCGCTACGGAGCAACATGTACCTAAATACAAACATACATAGACTGCTAAAATCATAACTCTTCCTTTTGGCTTCGATGTCGGGTAAAAAACTAAAAATCTTGACGTACAGTAATGCATTGTAGGCATACTTAGTAAATATTTATATTCCAAAATCGCTATAAAGTGGGACTTACAGCATGAGGTTCTTCAAGAAGAGTGTGAAGAGATTTCTGAAGGGTCGGTAACGCGCGAGTTATACCCCTGTTGTTGCAAGCGTCCATAGGCTACGGTAACCGCTTGCCATCAGATCGGCATGTTTGCTTACCACCTCAGTGGTATAAAAATCCCATAATCTCCTGTTCCGAATGTTCCGTTTACTATCGTATCGAACCGTTTAAACACAACAGGTAGATATTGCAATAATGATTTGTTGATATTAGTAGTTTTGGTGTCGATTCTGTTGGACAAAATCACTAAACAAAAATTTGACTGGACTAAATGTCTTGCTATCCCTTTCTCATGTGCGGGGTTAAATCAGGATGGCAATACTCTAAGTCTGGTCAATTTAGTTCAGTTTAATGGTTTCAATAGAATTAGTTTTAAAATTATTATTATTATTATTTTATTAAAATTAGTTCAATAGTATTCAGTTTGTACAATAGAATTAGCATCGCTAAAAAAAGTTAAAAGTTAACCATTTCAATTACGGTATTAAGTTAATTAATTTAAGGTTATGCTTAAGTAGATAACATATAGCTCCTAGTTAAAATAAGTACACATTAAAAGGGTAATATTCATTTACCAACTTCATAATGGCAGATCTATTTGTTAAAATGTATGTTTGAATTAGGTACTTATGTTCAGAAAAACAAAGTACAGGACAGCTAACGCCATCTGTCGTCGAGTTACTAAAACACCAGTATTCTTGTAAGATTTTTCATAATGTTTTTTCTGGATCTAAAAAAGTATGTTGATTTAAGAAACAAATAAAAGCTAACATTATTAGTTGGTTTACTATATACTACTGTAAAGTCTAGGATGTAAATTCGATGTAACATTGAATTCTTTTTTTCCATATTTTAATACCATACTTACCTACCATATAAACAAGACAGTACCTACTTACAGGTACATTTTGTCAAAGCAATGTATATTTCGAAATCGGCCATGAAAGAGGGGGATAAAATAACATTACGTCTCTCTCTATTCGAAATAGCGTGTCAAATGGGTGACTCCCACGACAATTGAACAGGGTCGAATTCATTTCATTGTCATCACAGATAAAATTTTAATAATTATTAGGTTTTTTTACTAATCTACTAGCGTTTACCCGCGGATTCGCCCGCGTGTTTCTAGAAAAAAGGATAGCACCTATTCTTAAAAGAAGATAAATTTTCACCCCTTTCAAAATTGTTTTCTGAAAAAAAGATAGCCTATGTCTTATCCCGGGATATTATCTACCCTCTTGCCAAATTTCACTACGATCAGTTCAGCCGTTTGGTCATGAAAAGGTAGCAAACAAACAAACAGAGTTACTTTCGCATTTATAATATTTGAATAGAAGTATGGATATTGGTGCCAATTCTGTTGTAATTTGAAAACGACTTGAATTATTGCCATCCTTATATAGGTAACCCCGCACAGAAGAAAGGGATAGCAAGGATTTTTTGTCCTGTCAAATTAGTTTAGTTTAGTGATATTGTACAACAGAATCGACACTATTGTCCCACTGCTGGGCAATGGCGTCTCCCTATTTCTTTTCATTATTACCGATCCTATTGCACTGGAGCCCTTAATATTAGTAGTAAAAATATTTTTAATAAGAAGCTATTAGGTATGTATCCAGTCTGAAAACAAGCAAATAAACTTAAAATAAAATTTTATTATACAATTTATATGATACTAGCTGTCCCGACAGACTTTGCCCTGTCTTAGTATGAATTCATATGTCAAATACAATATAAAAAAAGGACCCCTAGTTTATCCCGAAATCAAATATTTTTCTTTTAATTAGAACCGTCTCCTGATGAATATCAAACACAAAAAAGTTACATATATAAATGCTAGTTGAGAGATTTTTCTGTATGGAAAAGTATAAGGAATATTCAGAAGAGTGCAATTACGAAACACCTCGCAATAAAGGTTTAATTATAATTAAAAGATATACCGTGATGTGAATAATTTATTATACATAGTTAATTAATGTAGCATTATACATATAAACAGTGGTTTAATAAATAACGGTAAGTGCACCGCCAAATGCGGACCTGTTGTCATGGCGCACGGCTCGACATTTCGGTTCGTGTCTCTGCATTCTCCAATAATAGCTGGCACACAATACATGGTGAGTGCCGCGGGGTCGCCTGTCACATTCACCGTTATTATTTCTTGAGGTTTAATATACAAATATTTTAAAACTGAGCTTTGGTTACAGATAGGTCACTTCGTACAAATTTTGTGCCCAACAAAGCAAATTAGTAATATTTAAAATTTTATAAATTACTTATTCCCGCGACTTCTCCTGCGTAACAATATAATATATAGCTATATATATATATAACTGCAAGATTTTCTTAAATCGGTCCAGTAGTTTTTAAGTTTATTCGTAACATACAAAATACATCTTTCCTCTTTATAATATTAGTGTAGATGGAGATTTAAAAGATGGACTATCGTTGGACATACAACCCTGGAAGTCATGGAGCGAGGTCTTTGCCCAGCAGTGGGATGTATCAGGCTGACAGTAACAGTACAAATCCAGATTGAATTACGCAGTGAAAATCGCAGACAGTTCTAGTTTAGGTCGTCATCATCCCTTATCCCATTTTAATTGTAGTCGGCACAATATGTGTTTCTCTTCCATCCCTAAACACTACTACAACAACACTAAACTTATTAATTTATTAATGGTATGTACGGATAATATTAATGTAGTAATTTGTATAATAGCTATATATAGTATGTAGCTGAATAGTCTTAGAACGCTTCTATATCTAAACACTTGTGTATCAGGCTCCAACGCAGACATACCTACAATTTCCATACGGGGCCGATGTATGAAAATCGATTCTTAATAAAAGCGTTTATTCAAATGAAACTTAATGCATACGGTCTCAAGCTACAATTGTGAGAAGCGAATGAGGTGTGTTTATGCAGCGTTAAACAAAATTGAAATAAAATTTTGTTAATCTCTGCCTACCTTAGGATGAGGCGTAACAAGAATAACAAGTAGTAATAACCCTATCAAACAGTCCTATGACATTATTAGCTTTTTAAAATGCTGACCCATTTCTTTAAACTCATTAACTTCCGACGGAGGGAAAATGCAGTGTGAATCTTTAAAGCAAATCTTTTTTACAGTGAATGACCGACGGATATTCTTTCGATTATCTATAGTTCTATACGAAATTTTCGTTTTAAATAATACCTACCTATAAGAAAATATGAACACGGTAGTGAATGCAGAGACGACAATAAAATGAATGGAAGATATAATAAATACCGCGGTAAGTACAATGTGTAAGTAGATTTGAGAATAGATGGATGGACTGTATGAAAGAAGACATGACTAGAATGTTAGTGAATACAGAGACGGCTGATAGAGAGGAATGGAAGAACAACATACTGCTGTGCAAACAAATAACATGGATTAATATACGCTATTAAGAGTGAAAATCTAACATTTGTGACAGTGGCACCAATTGAGGTTAGAGATAACGTGGAACAAAATATTTAGTCTCAAATTGAAACTGAGTATAAAAGCAGTGCATGAAAGAAAAATGAAATTAAATTTGTTATCGATCAAATCAAATGATGTACACTAATTTTGTAAAGAGGAAAGATTTGTTTGTTTGTTTGTTTGTATTGAATAGGCTCCGAAACTACTGGACGGATTAGAAAAAATCTTTTACCATTAGATGCCGACATTACCCCCGATGAACATTGGCTACTTTTTATCGGGGGAAAATGCTGCATCATACGAGAAAACGGGTAATAGTACACTATATTGCTACGTGGGCGAGGACGCGGGGAAAAAGCTAGTCACAAATAATCTGATAGTGTATTTACCCTGCATGCATAATATTTATACAATTTACGTAACCAAGTAACTTCACACGATACAACATCAAAATAATAACGGTAAACGCATTTTACAAACATTTCCTCATTAAATTCACAAAGTGAGCAAAGCATCGTAATGTTTACGACTGGCAGTGAGTAAACACAAGTTTAATATCAATAAATCTATTTAATTTGATATAAATTGAGGCGGCAATTACTCGCGTCACCGTATAACCTAGTTTCAGAAATCGCCGGCGCTTGAAGTGGCGCTAGTGTATATAGGTTGCGCTATTCGACAATAGATGGCAGTAGCCTAATCGATATCGATTGACATTCATGTAAGAAAAAAGAAGTTAAAAATATAAGAAATTGATATATTTTAGGATAATGTATTACGCACAAACGGGCTTTTTTACTGGTAGAGAGCTGATGTTACAAGGCGTAACATCGTCTGCTTTTATTTTGTAAAATAATTGTAGTAATTGCTCCATTTCTTAGGCCTTACTCCCTAAGTAGATACCTATGTAACTACCTAGTACATGGACGTGATAAGTTACAAATAAATGCTATAATTATAGACAGGAATAACTTAAGAGAGCTCGTCAATAATAAGCGTCTCATTACACAGTGCTTGGCAGAATCGGCCCACTTAATATCAGTAATATTTTTTTCATACTATTCATTTACATACTAGTACTATTATACTACTATTCATTTTCATACTAGACTTTTTCAAAGCAAGGTTGGGTCTAGGATCATCCTTAGTAGAAAATTTACAGAGAGAAGTATATTTTCTACTAGCTTCTGCCCGTGACGCGTTGAGCTTAGAATCACAGAGGAGCCTAAAATAAGCCCGGGATAAAAGTATCCTATGTGTTAATCCAGGTTATAAATTGTACGTGTGCTAAATTTTATACAAATCTGTTCAGTCATGCAACACACATCCATTCTTACAAACTTTCACATGTAGGTATAATAAATAGTAGAAGCATAGTAGGAAGTAGGATGTTTGAAAGCGTAGTGATATCCCTGATATTGCTAACGGCTATAGGCTACGGTGACTGCTTACCATCAGGTGGATGCTTATGTGCCACCTTAGTGGTATAAAAAAAAACAATCTCCCACTGATTGAGATATCAGACTACCAAACCAAACGATACGGCAGAATGGGTTTATAATGACACTATTGGCGCACAAGTTAAAAAGAAGACTTACGGGCGAATACTGAAAACTCTTGTCGAATCTGATGTCATATTGTTCTTTATTGACACAAAACATATCTTAACCTATCTACTTATAGATAAAAGATCTGACCCAAACCGGAATCATGCGGTAGCGTGCCAAGAATGCTGGCAGCATTGCCACGCTGGATAGCAATGCTGATTCTCTGAGCGAGATGTGTTCCAGCACGCCTGTCACGGGAGGCCTCAACCAGCCGACGTGAGACCTCCTTGAAAAGCTGAAGAGCATCCGGGCCCCAGGGACCCAGAGTTCCAACCACAAATGCAGAAAATATGTGCCCTGGACCAAGACATGCATATTTCCGGCGCTTGAGGCACTCCTGCTGAGCAGCAGCGATGTCATATTAATTTTGATTAGCCTCCGATTTTATATGTGAAATTGTATTTTGACGACTCTTCAAACAGGTACGAGGGCCTTCAAACTTTGAATATCGTTTCAGTATTCAGCAATTAGGGTCCCGACTCTCCGCGAGAACCGACTACTCCTTTGAAGCTCTGGTACGATATCAGTATACGGCTACATGCCGACCAAATTCGTCACAAGCTTCGTAAAAAACAAGGCATTCAACCACATGATAGTCATTCTTATAAGAACATCAGCGGCCCAATATTTTCCCACATACCAAAAAAGTTTACACCAATCATTTCCAAACAGATTGTTAACGAAAAGTTTTAGGTCGCTGTCACAGTGCTCTAGCTAAGCGATAAACGGCAGAGCTATACCTGAAATATCAGCGAGTGTTTTCGCTGCAGGTAACAGTGACAGATATTTTAATATATCCAGTATTGTGTATGCATTACTGTGTTCCGGTGTAAAGGGCGCTGTACCTGTAAGACAAAGAAGACTTGTAAAATAAAGTGTCGAGCTTACGAGCGCAGTAGCCCGAGCATGAATAAATTGCGACTACGTTTTGTATCGCCTTCGACAATTTTTGTATGGAAAAATTAACAGCGCGAAAAGTGGAACAAAGTATTAGTTTGACAATTTTGTAATTTTGCGAGTTACGTTTTCGATTAAATATTCTTGCTACCAGCACAGTGCAGCCACGCGGGACTTTTCGATTAAAGCTCCTGGTTGGAACTGCAGCTGTTGCATGGACGGGGTGACGCTTAACCTCAGGCGAACGACTCAGTCGTATGGTCATCTAGTTGAAAATTTTTGCAGGAATAAAAGGGTTGCGGTCAGGGGACCCCCGCCCCCGTTACGAAGATCCTTACAAATTAGTTTTATTAACGAGTTTTCCACACGGCCAGTATTGATTAAGACTACTAGGTGTGGGGAGAGCTTTCACCCTTACGTTGTGGACATACCACCAATACGCACTAAGCGCTTTGCATCATCTTTCATAATGCGTACAGCAAAGGACTGGAGTTCTCTGCCTCACCAGTGTTCCCTGAATCCTACAACCTGGGACTCTTTAAGACTAGAGTGAATAGGCTACTAACGGACAAGCGAGCTTCCTTCGACCACATCTTCACTTACCATCAGGAGATTGTTGTCAATCGCGGACCCGTAATTATTTTAAAAAAAGGCTATAATAATAATAATAAAAACTTTATTTAAACACACATTCACAAAATATTAGTTTACAAGTACTTTAGGACAAACTATAAAGATAAATATTATACATAATTATAAGTCGCTTAAATGGTGAATGATGTGAAGGGAGGATGATAGATATACCAGAGGTTCTCAAATTAGGCGAGGCCTGTATCTTGAGAAACCAGTTAAATATAAAATAAAGAATTAATTATACAACCGGCTAGAGCGAAAGAAAGTCGTATGGAGGAGCACAATGTTCTTTTGTTATGTGATGATTCTAGCAGTCAACTCCTGCAGCGATAAGGAATTTCGTTCCCAAAATTATAGAATATATATTCACTGAGACGCATAACCACCTCACAGAAGACCGCAGTGAAATAACACTACTTGATGTAGTGTTGTGTTTCTGCGGTAAGTAAGGTTTCCAATGACTCCACCAGGATACGCTGCGCTAGTATTAATGCTGCTAGCACCTGTGAGTCCTCATCAACAACATGGTTGGCATCCCGTTAGTGATACCCGTGTCATTGCTAGCGGCTATAGGCTACGGTGACAGCTTACCATCAGATGGGCCGTATGCTTGTGTGCCACCTTAGTGGTACTCGTATATAAAAAAAAAGCATAACATCGCTTCGCCTCGTTTGTGGTACTGTCCACATACCTTATCCGTGGACAAAGTAAATCGATAACCAAAATATTGAAGGCATATTTATGATTGTTATTAAAACACGGTTAAGTACGAGCACAGGGGTAATATTGATAATTTTATATGTGCATAAGGTTCTATATTATGGCGTGGTATGTATTATATTACACCATATACTTATGTACATATTAGTTGACGACTCATCTTGCGAGTTATAGAGTAGGGAAAATCAGATGGTTCATTTATTGATACAAATTAATTATTTGTCCTCTTACCGTTTTCCTTTCAGTGTAGGCAGTCGTACTGGGTAGTCACAGTGGCGGATTGCGGGCCTCGCCCATTTAAGAGGCCCCGCGCATCAACACTTTCTGACTATAAAAGGCATATATCTGCGACACAGTTTCAAACTACTGCAGATATTACCGCAAAAAAAACATGTATACTTTTTAATATCTTGTTCCTGAATAAATAAATCACCATGTATTCACTATAACGCAACAACATAAAAATGGCGGTTTTGGTTACTTATGTCAGATTTTTTATCTGAAAATGACTTCATAGTGATTGAAATGCGATTGCAATTTTTTATACAGAATAGGGGGGTTATAGTGTACTATACAACGTGTTACAAAATACCCCGTAAAAATATAATTAATTGAATTGATTCAGGTGTTACTTTGGTCTTTGGTACGTCAGGTGATGCTGGAGCAGCGCCACCAGCCGACCATCGTACTGTGGTGCTGCTCCAGCATCCAGACCTCGATGTGACATCACGCTGCTCGACCAACGCAGCGGCACCCTGATGATGGGACATGAAAGTCCTGAAACACGTGTCGGAAGAAACCACCTGAGCTCACACCTGGGCGCAGGGCGTTCGACCGTATCACACTCATTTAAGCGGACAAAGCAAATTATAATATATTTTGTATTATGCAATTAATTATCAAAGCCAAAAATGTTGTCAACCCTACTAAGCTGTCATGACAGGGAACCAGATTATTTAACAGAATGGCCTACGTACCTATTTTACCTAATAATTGTCTACTTTAATAGTTTTTCTATTTTTCATTCATAAATGTTTGCTACCCCAATACAAGGATGTCATTATACTCAAGTAGTGGCTTCAAAAAATTACAAGTTAAAAAAAAAATATGTTGTCAATTTCAAATTAGGTAGAAATGTAGGTACATTCTGCGTAGGCTTTACTGAAATAGGGTTTGCACATCAGTGAAAATAATAATATTTTTTTGGGGTATGTTATACGGCGTTACTTCGGTTCTTTAATATTGTGAATGGACTCGTTATAAGGCCCCATTTAACCTCCTTTCAACTTAACGGGTAGTTTTGTAACAAAGTTGGGAAAGCGTTCGGAATACCCATTGCTGCCAACGCGACAGATGGTGAGTCTGTCGCCATCTCTTAGGCACTACATACATCCTTGAATTTCTTCTCAGACGTATGCGGGTTCCCTCTCGATGTTTTCCGTTACCGCTCTTTAATTTGAAAAACTCTTTGGTACAGACCAGCGGGATTGGATCGCGCTAGAATAGCAGGCAACGCTTCATACCACAAGGCAACCACGGCTCTTTTATTTAGAACCCTCTAAATCTCACTACACTGTGCATTTACAAGTAATCATTATGTTAATTTTGTTTTCGTCCGACTAGACCAGGCTAATGTTGGATTAGTATAATCGATGTCTGGCGGGTCTCGTCCTTCACAGAATAGGTTGAACCTTTACATTATCAGGCATTTATAATGAGCTTCTTTTAGAGTTTGGGATGACGTCAAAGTTGAAAATTGCAATGTTGATGCACTGAAGAATGTATAGGGTTGCCATAAGTATTTCAAGTTTGATGATTTCTAAAGTGGTGACACAATTTAAAAGCAAATATTATAAAAAGGCGTGTTGGAATACCTCTGTCAGAGAATCAGCATTGCTATCCAGCGTGGCTTTGCTGCCAGCATTTTGGCTAGCTCCCGCATGATTCTGGTTGGGTCAGATCTTTAATCCATAATAGGAAGGTTAAGTTCTGTTTTTTGTAAATAGTTAAAATTGTTTTCTTTCTTATAAAAACAAACAAATAAAAGGAAATGTTATCGTGTCATGTCTATTTACTGTTACAATTAAAGTGACATTGCTTAAAATAATAAAGATACTTCACAAATTTTAATACTGGCCACCTGAATTTCAAAACGGCAAAATATTACAAGAAATCCATTGTAATATTATAAATGTGAAAGTATTATGTTTGTTTCACCTTTCAAACAGATCGTAATGAAATTTGGAGAAGAGATTGACTATATCCTGGTGAAGGACATAAGTCATGATTTGTTTTAGAAAATAATCTTGAATTAAACTTCCTTTTTTCTAGAACCACGCGGGCAAAGTCGCCGGTAAAGCTAATAATTTAAATAACCACACCAACAGTTTCAAAACATTTGATTACAAAAAAAAATAAGCAATCGCCTCGAAATTGACCCTAAATTATTGCTCAAACAAATTGGTGAGCATGTAATTGGCAGTAACCGCACTACAGTCGATAGTGTCATAGCATTATGTTCAAAACGTTGATGGTAAGCAAGCGGGCAGGGCGAAATTTTTAATCAATTTGAGTCGGTGAAAAGTTTCATTAAAAAACGTGCCGACTTCGCGCTTTTAATATAAAAATAAATAAGTGAACGTCAAATTTAAGTGCGTTACACACACACAATTTCAAACAAAACCAGTTTTTTTTTAAGTTCGACTTATAAATTATATTGAATAAAATACCCTATATTAACAGCGTCGCAAAATAAAAAATAAAATTATTACCCCGTACAGTCGTTCTTTTCAAAATGGTGCTCGAATCGTGTGACATAATTGTGTACTGTGTGTTTCTTATTTAAAAAAAACTGACTTAATAAATAATCAAAACAAAGCAAACGTGTAAACGTATTGGAAATATGGTGAGTTTGTGTGGTGAACATTTTTGGAGACACAACACAAATTCAATGTCTTTGCATACAGGAACCTGTGAATTGTTTCCTAATTCCTGAAACTCCAAGAAGCATTAAAACGTAAGCCAACTGATATTATCTTTATCACCTGTCTAAACTAAAATATTTACCCTATACTGATGTTCATTGAAACTGAAATTTTCATCGTTTTGACATGATTAATTTGATTTTGACAGCACTAAGCCAAAATTTTCTGTAGTGCGTGTGACACTAAATGAGTTTTTGTTCGGCGGGAATCAGGCAGTGCGGTTGAGATTTTTTCCAATTTCTCGTTAGTGTAATATTTTTACATTGTGTGACATTATCCCTGATGAACATAGGCTACTTTTTACCGCGGGAAAATGCTTCATTTCTACGGGAAAACGGGTAATAGTATACTATATTGCTACGCGGGCGAAGTCGCGGGGAAGAGCTAGTTATTAATATGGACAAAAAAGCAAGAAATACTTTCCAATCGTATCATAGCTGTAGCTAAGTAGAACAATGATTAGTATAATTAAAGGACGACTGTATCCGCTCATGAATATTTTAAGTTGATTTTAGGAAAATTGTTTTACTTGAATGGCGCCTAATGTTATTTATGCTAATTATTTTAACTAAATGCGTCTTTTCCTGTGACTTGAGAATTTATTGTACGTCATGCCGGCGGGCATGTATGAAGCCATTGATGAATGTAGAAGCAAAAGAGGTGTACAAGTCTAGAGTGAAATGGCGCTCTATACGCTCTTTCTAACCGTGAGGGACTTGGCGTGGATGTAAATATGTGATAAATACATGTAGATACATACATACATACATACTTATATAATGATCGATAGATTACGTAGTGTAACGAAATCTTTCAACGTCATATTCACTAACATCAAGACGTCGAAATATTTGGACAGATGACAATAGGTACAATATTTTTATAAGTTTGCTGCATCAGCATCAATATATTTAGAAGCGCGTTTTTTTACCTTTTAATTGGAAACCTTGACATCTAAATCATGTTATGCAAGCAACTTTACATCCCTACTAATATTATAAATGAGAACGTAACTGTTTGTTTGTTTGCCACCTTTTCACGACTAAACGGCTGAACGGATCGTAATGAAATTTGGCAATGAGATAGATTATATATAACCAGGCCAAGGACATACCTACTTAGACTATCTAGAACCACGCTGGGGAAGCCGCGTGTAAAAGCTTGTACCCTATAAAGCAAGTTTTTGTAATTCTCTAAGGCGCCTTAAATACATATATTCAACGGATTATAAACCAATTATTTCAATATTATCCCCTTTAACAAAAAAATCCTAGATACCTACTTAATCTACGAAGAAATATAACATTATCGAAAATTATCCAAAAAGTTCTGTGTCTATGATGTATTTTTAATGGACGCCGCCAGCGCTATTACGTTCCAAATTCGAATTTTAAATTCAAATTTGGAAGACTGCGCAGGCGCCACACGTATGTCGCGACTGCGGCTGCGGTTTTGGAAAAAAATATAGTCATTTTCATTTCCGTGTTTGTAAATAGGGGTGTGCTATTTGGGGAGGAGTCCTACCCCACACGTGACTACGGCTGTCAAATTTGATAAATAATTATTGTTATTTTAAATAATCGGTTTGATCGATCGATTTTTGTTTGATTTGCCATATTTGTTTTGTGACTATACAATTTTTACCGCTTGTTTCTCGTACCAAGTTACCATCAATGTACAAGAGAAAATATTCTTCATACAAAACCGGGTACCTACTGTAAAAGGAATTATTTATTCTTTCCACAAAACCAAGTTACATTACCAGTGATAAATACGTAATGATCTGGCATTATCACAAAGTGCCATCTGCTCCCAAACTAAGCAAAACTTGTGCTATATGAATCCAGCAGCTGAGCCATTTATAATACGAAGGTGGGAAGCAAGCATGCAGCCCTCCTGATGGTAAGCGGTTACCGTAGTCTATAGACCATTACAACACCAGAAGTAAAACATAACATAAAAACAAACATCTAATTTCAACTCGTCACTAGCAGTATTGATTTTTCTCCTCTACAAATATTTTATTTGACAGATAGCTATCAGCATATATCAATCAACAAATAGAATATAGAGGCCAACCAAACCTGACCCATAAGGGTCATAACTACCCCCATAAATGCACAAAAGACGTAACAAGCATGTTTCCACTAGTTTGAACCGAAAAATTGTCTTGAATTTCCATCGAGCACAAAAGGACCAATTTATTGTTGATGGGTTAAATTGTGCGTCGAAGAGGGTAGGCGAATATTGTTCGAAATTCGAATCAAATTGTATTGTGTGTGGTCACTCGCGTGTGAACGGTGGTAGGGTGCGTACGTGTATGGCGTCTCAGTGATCTTTTAAGGCAATAGTTTTAAGGCATCTGTGGATCCGTAGACTAGAGAATATTTATTTGGATAACCAGTTGTTATTAAATTAATTTAAACCTTACTTAAATCAACAATGAATTAAGAAGCTTAATGAATAATATGATGCATATGAAATGACTTTTCCTGACTAACTGATCCATCAACACAGATTGTTTAACGGACTTTTGACCACTAGATGTCGCTGTAATGTAAATAGGCATAGAGAGTCTCCGTCGCCAGATCGTAGTAGTAGTAGCTTATGATTTTTTTCCATTACAACGTAGGTACTCACTAAGATGTCGAGATTTACGGGATCTCCACCCCCCGAGGGTAATAAATAGGAGATAAAAGTTTGTGTGAAAATTGGAGACTTTTTTTCCTGCACGTCCAAAGCCGTGGCGGCACAACAAATCTAAAATTCTCGCAAGCAAGCGTAAGGCGTAGGACCGAAACTACCTACTTAATATAAAAATTACATATATTGAACTGAAATAAATGGTTGTTGGAGCTTGGCGAAACGAAGTGCCGGTTAAAACTAAGCTTTGCCCACGCACTACATGTTTAAAAAACAGGCGTGATTTCTATGTGTTATCTATGTATCTTCTATATATATACATAAATAAAAATGATTAACCCCATAATATATTAAAGATCATCATTTGAGAACTCGACGAGGCCAGTGCTCCACGAGGATACGCTGGGCTAGTAGTAATGCTGCTAGCACCGTGAGTCCTCATCGACAACATGGTTGGAAACCTGTTACTGATTTCCTTGGTATTGTTAGCTGCTATAGGCTACGGTGACTGCTTACCATCAGGTGGGCCGTATGCTTGTGTACCACCATAGTGGTATAAAAAAATAATCTCGACCAATTGGGACTGTTATACCTTGCATTATAATAAACACATTTTGGAAACATATGAAGGAAAGAGTAGGTAAATAATTATATTTTAATGGGAATATATATACTAAAAACTTATTATAGGGATTGCCTTGCCCTGTGTAAACTTTTTAAATCTAATCTTTATGGTTTAGAAGTTAGGAATTTACGTTTGAAACTGTAGACTAGTGATTATTACATGAAGACAATAATCCTCACAGTCTATAATTTAGTTTTATTTAATACATATATATGTTATGTCTGTAAGTGTTATTATTATTTTGTCTTCTTGTGTCGTGTGTGTGTAGAACATAAAACATTCATTCTTTCTTTTCAATTTGTCTGTTTTTTTGTTATTCTTATCCATTGTCAAGAAAAAGTTTGTACAAGAAAAAGTACATCGTAAAAGTCGAAAATCATATTGCACCCATATGAGTTATGGGAAGCCGGGTCGGGTCGCTAGTCTAAATAAATACTTAAAAAAGAATGTCGCTTAGCGCAAAACTTGAGAATAGCTGGACCAATTCGGCTATTTCTTTCTTCACATGTTGCTTAGGGCACACGGACATTTTTAATGGAGATAAAAAGACATAAAATATGCGTTGTAAATTGTAAAAAACACCACTTTTCTTTTCACATACAAACCAACTTTTGTCAGAACGAAATCATCTCAAAAAAAATCTGCAGCTTGTTACAAATAATAATATGGGGGATCTAAGATAAGACTGCTCACGTACAGCGCCACACGTATGAACCTAATTACAACCACGTTGTTGCAGGCACGTGATAATACATACCATATATAATAATAATATATCTTCTCGCCTTCCCACAAGGCCCCACAAGGCCCCCAAAGAGGTAGGCAGAGGTTACAACACCCACTTTCCACCGAAGATAATTTGGTGTCAACGTGACAGATGGTCAGTCCGTCGCCCGTCTATTAGGCACTACATACGTCCTTGAATTTCTTCTCAGACGTATGCAGGTCCCCTCACGATGTTTTCCTTCACCTTAAGCATTAACTAAGAAAGTGACGAGATTTTCAGATTAATTTTACGCTTTAATTAGTACAACTAGATACTTAAATGTTGCTCAAAACACTGGCAGTTACCCAATGAGTTTATTGCAATAATACGTATATAAACCAATAATCACCCACTTTCCTTTACCACATATCAATTGTAACTAAGACAGAAAGAACAAAATATTACTTTCTTGGGCTTTCCAAAGAGAGGTAGGGCAAATTGGGATGTCCCGTGGGTTTAATTAATATTGTAGCCGCCCAACTGGGGATTGTACCTCCACCTTACAGAAGACCGCAGTCAAATAACACTACTTTGATGTATTGTTGTGTTTCTACGGTAGTAAGGTTGCCAGTGCTTCACGAGGGTACGCTGGGCTAGTAAAGCTGCTAGCACAGTGAGTCCTCATCAACAAAAGGGATGGCAATTCGTTAGTGATACCCCTGGTATTGCTAGCGGCTTGGGGCTACGGTGACTGCTTACCATTAGGTGGGCCGTATACCAGCTTAGTGGTATATAAAAAAATGCGGGAAGTTACATTGCTTGGTCTTAAAATATGATGTTGTTCATACAAACTTTGCCATAAAAATGGCATTCAAATATAAAACTTATTAAGCATAATACATCTTTTTTTTTTTTATACCACTAAGGTGGCAAACAAGCATACGGCCCACCTGATGGTAAGCGGTTACCGTAACCTATGGACGCTTGCAACACCAGGGGTATCACTCGCGCGTTGCCGACCCTTCAAAAATCTCTTCACACCCTTCTTGAAGAACCCCCCTAATCATAATATTTTACTTCATATTCTCCAAAGAAAATTCAAAAGCAAAAGGGAGAGCACATTGATGTGTTTATAAGAAAAGAAAATCCACATGAATATCTCATAAAACCACACTAAAACAGACTAAACAAACCAAGAACGCCATTAAAAGTTAATTTACAACTTCGGCTGTCAACCTGAGACTGTAAATAAATATATTTCTCTCGATTTGGAGACATGAAAAATTATTCCATGGCTGCCCAGTCAACTATGACCCCACCTCCCCTAGATTTTATTCAAAATTCCATCCATTACTAGATGTTGTATAAACAGAGGGAGATCTACTTTATTTGGCCAACCTACTTCATAATGTAATACCGTATTGGAAGTTATAGAATTGCGTCTATCTCTTTCACACCAACGCGTTCAAGTTAAACATGAAAGGGAGCAAAAAAAGAGGGTCGTATTGCATATCATTAAGTATCGCTTAAAGTAACACAATATAGAATAATGTTGTCTCGCTCAGTTGGCTTGTAAACTAGGCGGTTAGAAGGAGACCAATACATGTAATGTGATATCGATATTTAGCTTGAGTTATTGCAAGTGAAGGTGTCCATTTTCGAAATGTACTGTCGTCATAAAATGCAGTATAAAATCTCTTCTGAGTCTTAACAAATGTAGATTTCACTCCGGGCTATTTAATAAGAAATATTACCCTTTATTCCCAGGAATTTCCTAAGCTAAATATTATAACTAATATATCTTCTTGCTAAATAACGCTTTAAGTTCAACTTAACTATAGAACCTATATTATTTTCAGTTACAAATTATTATCTTCGTATCAGTTTTCAGCTTTCCATCGCGTCTTGGTTTTGGGCATTCAAAGAAAAGATTTTATATGAATAGATACCCATACTAATAAACCTCTACTAACATTATAAAGAGATAAATGTTGTTTGAAAACGAGTGAACCGAATTAAGAAATTATTTCTCACTCAGTATTCGTGAGTAACACAGATTATAAATCTTATAGCTGGGCGGACGAAGCGTGGAAAAAAGATTGTATAGTATAAATAATAAAGAGCATATTTTTTATTTTACATTGAAGGAAAACATCGTGAGGTAACAAGTCTGAGAAGAAATTCAAGGACGTATGTAGTGCCTAAGAGGGCGACGGACACACCATCTGTCACGTTGACACTAAATTATCTCAGTGAAAAGTGGGTATTGTAAAACCTTTGCATACCTCCTTACGATTTTTTCCATTCAATACTTTTCAGTTATATTCAGCTTTGTTGACCCACATAACAACATTATTACATAAAGCGAGCAGAAGTTTATTAGCACTAAACTATGAATACCTACATTAAAAGCCGTGGTGGCCTTGTGGTTGAAGCAACGGCCTGTCATCTGATAGGCCCAGGTTCGAATCCCGGCCTGTACCAATGAGTTTATCTAAGCTTAAGTACAGTGATTAATCACACCATGAGCTTTTAAAAAGAGAGGTAGGGCGATTTGGGATTTTTCCGTGGGTTATCCCATCAAAAATTGGAGCCGCCCGACTGGGGACTGTACCTCCGCCTTACAGAAGACCGCAGTGAAATAACACTACTTGATGTAATGTTGTGTTTCTGCGGTTAGTAAGGTTGCCAGTGCTCCACGAGGATACGCTGGGCTAGTAGTATTGCTGCTAGCACAGGGAGTCCTCATCAACAACGTGGTTGGCACCCCATTAGTGATACCCCTGGTGTTGGTAGCGGCTATAGGCTACGGTGACTGCTTACCATCAGGTGGGCCGTATGCTTGTGTGCCACCTTAGTGGAATAAAAAAAACATTAATTATTGTCTGATGTTTTAAATGTGTGAGGTCGAATTTTCAAATACAGCTTAGAATCGGCTTTCCATCTTAGCTGGAAATATTGACTCAGTTATTCTACTACTAGGTCCGGGTAGGCAGAGAGCATAGATAGCCTTTTCCTTTCACACTCTGTTGGAGACAAGACAATGCAATAAAAGTCACCAACATGGTGACATATTGTTTTTTTATATTATTGTAAAGTGGGCTGTATTATAGCTGCGATGCGACGACTAATTTGGAATTAATCGTAAGTCCAACAAAAAAACATAGGTTTTAAAAAAAAAACAAGAGTAAAAACACTTAATAGTAGATTGTTATACCGAGTTACAATGGGTTTTAGCGCCGTGTGTAAGTTGTGTAAACCTCTGCTTTTCTGTAGCTGCAACGAAATGCACGTATTCCACCAAAGATATCACCGATTTGGTAGTTCCATTAAAAAAAATCCTTTTTATGAAACATAATAAGTTGAGTCTTTAATTATAATCGTTCTATTTATGAATAAATATTTTCATTTTTATAAGTAACAGACAATATAAAAAAGTAAAAACTTTTTCCCCGAGAACAGGATTTTCTATTTTTTCCCCGCTCTTGAACGTTACATTGACAACTTTTCGAGCATGAGAAGTGAAAAAGGTTTTATGTACAAAATTTTACACACCCACTCTTCTATCTCTTCATACATGACCGTCGGCTTAACATAAGCTACGAAAAGTACATAAGACACGTGACCCTTTGCGGTTATGCAAACATTATAACGTGCTAGCAAATTTGTGTCTTGAAATCAAATATTTGCTCTGTAAAAAGGTGGCAAATGTAAAAACAACAATTTTCTCCGTTCAAAGCGTTACTCTTTCAGAAGCACTCAGTTCACGTTTTATAACGGTACGTATTTTTTATTATATAGTTGGAGTTAACTTTCGGTATACGACACGATTGTAAAGTCGGATTAAATCATTTTATCAACTACCCACAGAAGAAAAGTCTGCCTTAAAGAAAGGTGGCATGAAAAGGGAATTCCAATACCTGATGGTAAGCAGTCACCGTAGCCAATAGCCGCTAGCAGTACCAGAGATATGACTAAAGAGCTGCCAACGCTGTTGTTGATGAGTAGTCACTGTGCTATGAGCATTACTTCTAGCACAGTGTATTCTCGTGGAGTACTGGCAACCTTACTTACCGCGGAAACACAACACTACATTAAAGTAGTGTTATTTGACTGCGGTCTTTTGTAAGGTGGAGGTACAGTCCCCCATAGCTCAGCCCATAGTGAGTCCTCAACAACAGGTTTGGCAACCTGGTATTGCTAGCTGCTATTATATAGGCTACGGTGACTGCTCGCCCTGATGACTATTTTCTAGACTAAATACCCTATGTTCTTTTCTGTACCTCTGTCAATATGTGTTCAAATTATTATTATGATCGGTTGATTATTTAAGGCGCGAAAGGGTAACAAATAAACAAAGTTGCAATTATTCAACAGTGACATATCATTCGTTAATAAATTTCGCCTTTCGACCCGACGAGTCGTGAACACAAAATGAGAGTATTGATTTTTCATGCCAGGGCGCTGTAACGAAAGCTTTTAGCATCTTTACTCGCATTACCGGTGCGATGGAACTGTCATCGCGACGGAAAATGAAATATTGTCGCTCAGGAATAATAAAATTCTACTAAATAATTTATAGGAACAGTTCACAAAATCCTTAATGTAACTTATAGCGCTTTCGTTTCTGGCACAGGGCTAGGTTTACATAGCAATATCAAAATGTTTATTCCTAGCTTCTGCCCGCGACTCCTCGATGACCTTAGAATGGAACTGAACATTTTCCCGGGATAGACTCGTGTCTTAATCCAGGTTAAAAAATATACATGTCCCAAAGGACATCATCCATTTTGGTCCAAATCTGAAAGTGCCGACCAACGCATTACTTTGAAATACTGTTAGAGCTAGCCCGTCTGAATATTTTTTACTATGGTACCTAACTGTCAGATGGGCCGTATGCTTGTGTGCCACCTTAGTGGTATAAAAAAGGATACAATTCAGATCAATTCAGAATATTTGGTCATGAGTCACAGGATATACTACTATTGTGTTCTGTGGCGATATGAAAAACAAAATTAGAGATATTTTTTATGTTAATGTAGGTAAACATATTATTAACGCAATAACAAATTGAGCAAATACGTAAAAACAACTATAATAAGGCCTACGAAACCTACCTACGAAATACCAGCCCGCCCAGGAGGGCGCGTTGCCATAGCGACCGACGGGGCGGGCGGAACTCAATTCACGAGGGGATTTCAATATCTACATGTTTGTTTGTTGTTATTTACACATTTTCACGGAAAATATTATTTCTACTGCGGTACTGCGGTAACAAACCAATACAATCATTTTTATATTATTATTTCTTCATAATTTTAAGTATCCAAACACTCGTATAAAATGATTTCAAATAGTTTTTATAAGCTGTTCAGTTACAATACAATATCTATGACATTTACAATTAAATACTTTGCAAATTCAAAATCAAAAATCAAAATCAAAATCAAAAATCATTTACTCAGTTTAAGCCCTAACAAGGCACTTATGAAGGTCTAAATTACCACCGGTTCGGAAAAAGTTACCTGAGTAGAACAGGCAAGAAACTCAGTGCTCTGTCTTTAAAAGGCACTATTGTAAAGGAATACGATTTATATATATCCTCATTGAGTAGGATAATTATGGTACAATAAAAACGGTCGCAACCCGTGCACCCACTGGCTTCACCCACTGGTGGGCTCATGGGTAATCAGGAATTGGCAGTGCACCTACTGCAAGGTTGGAATTAATTAAAACAATGACGATATTCCATCTTTTTTATGTTTTTTAAAACCAATTTTTCTTTTTACTTAAATGATATTATGACATTACTATGTGCTGTTGCATGCGTCCTAGGCAACGGTAACCGCTTACCATTAATGGGCCGTGGGCCTGTTTGCCATATAAGTAGTGTAAAAAAGTAGCAATATCCCGGCAAACACGCTACAAAAGCCCAAAAACATTCTCAGAAAAATCGCGGTGGAATATCGGTTTTCGTTCCAAACCTTCTCAATTATACTTGTGAAATGCCATCGACGATGCAGTGCAGTATAATACAAGTGCAGTAAATATCCCCAACGAACCACAGCCCTCAAAGGTACTCCAGGGCTAAGGGGCCATTGTCTCGAACATTCGTTACAGCGCATTGTTTTTAACATTACTCTTTTATTTCTGCTTTCCTGTGAGGTGCGAGCGCAGTGCGAGCGGAAATCATAATGATTTCACGTGGTAAGATAAACCTATGAACTACTAGATTTTGCCCACGATTTCGTCGAAGTCGAGATCATATATATAAGCACATACCGGTCAAACACATAACCCTCCTTTTTGCTTCACCGTAGTCGGGTAAAAAAAGAAACTGACTGGCGGATTTACAACCTCCATTGTACCCTAAAGAATGTTTTTTTTTTAATATTGAAATAAGTAAATTAGCCTTACATTATTAAAGGAACCTTGGTTCAAAATTTCATGCTTCTAGACCTAGCGGCTTCAGCTGTGCGTTGATCGACCCTTAGAAAAATTACTTCTCTTCGCTTTATCGTAAGCGACAACTGGAGTCCTTAATAGAGTTAGCCAGCCAGTCTTACTTTATAAGATAGGTCAAAAAAGTGTGTGTGGGAGTTTTTGGCGGGAATCAGACGGAGCGGTTGAGATTTTTTCCAGTGTCTCGTAAATTGTGTTATAGTGATCTTTAATGTGTATTTATGGTGTCGTTTTGTGCAGGAAAATTCATTTAGTGACTGATTTATAGGAACATTAGAAATAATGCCATAATACGACTTTTAGGTTAATTGATTTATCATTTTGGTCAATAGGTTACCTCTGACCTAATGGCGTGTTACGATCTGCTACTGCCGCGGATTGTCTCCAGAAACTCCATTAAGCATTAGAATGCATGACACTAGGCATTTTAATGCGGCGAACATGATAAATTTTGAAACTTGAAAATTCTCTGACACTCGACACTGGCAAAAATTGTCCCTGAAGGGATTGATTGCCATACTTAGGAAGAAGAAAAAGAAGACAGCTGACTGCTTTGTCATTAGCCACATTTCAACTTTTTTACGGATAAACGGCTGCTTTGCTGACAGCACCAAACGTAACGCATTGAGTAAGTAAACGCTTGCACTTAACTCCTCTTCTTCTCTTCTTAGTCGTTTCTTCATGACTGAAGGTCGTGTCTGTTTTGGAGGTTGTTTACAACCCTTCTCCACCGGCAGCGGTCTTCGGCCTGTCGTAGGGCGGAGCTGATGGAGAGCCCAGTTAGATTTCGAATCTGGTCCCACCATCTGGTTGGAGAGCGCCCGCGTGGTCGTTTCCCCTCCACTTTGCCAAGAACAACTAGCTTCTCTAGGCTGTCATTTTCGCGCCTCGCTATGTGACCAAAATATGAGAGGATTCTTTGTAGGCAGATATTGGACAACCGTGTTTTTATACCTAACTCTGCGAGTATGGACACATTAGTCCGCTTAGCAGTCCAGGGTATCCGCAACATCCTACGCCAGCACCACATCTCAAATGCGTCAATTTTATGTCTGCATTAACTCCACTCCGCATCAAATTTCGACACCAGGGGCCTATAGGTTATGAAAATGGATTCTTAAGGAGTTAACTGCAATACTCCTCTTATTTGCTATATCCCGAGCTAAAATTAATTGCAACTACGTATTCTTAAAAGTAGCTCGCGAAATGTTTTTTTTTTTAACTTTTCACCGGCGAGCGCTGTTTTGCCCATACAAAAATAGACGTAAGCGATACGAAAACGTAGTTATAATATACATTACTCTAAAAGGTTTCAACCTGTTAATTGCATTAGTCCCGTCAAAATCACATCAAGCGTTTTGTTTTCAGACTATCCTCGACTAGATGCGCTGCAGTACCTTTCCGCTGTAAGTGAGGACGCACCCTTATGTATTGTTTTGTCACCCTTTCCACTAATTAGACCACCTGTTATAAATATTAATCAAATGTGGTCGAGTACGAAACACGTTTTATACTGTTCATTCAACATCAACAGTTCATCGACAGATTACATTCGTCTGTATTAATTACTCCATACATATTCACACAGCATACAGACGCTCTCGTGGTAAGCGCGTACCAGAGCCCATGGACTGTGAGATCATACGCGTGTTGAAAAATCTCTTTGAAAATTTGAAAGTGAGATAGATTATATCCTGGGGAAGGACGGCTACTTTTGTGTTAAACAAATGCGAACGAAGTCGCAGGTTTCAGCTAGTTTCTCATATACCTATTGTTAAAACGACAACTTGTTCATAAATATTGTATACTATGTACCACTATAAAAGGCTCTACTAGATCTTCCGCCCCTCTAACCGCACTATACAATAACAAAACATTATATATAATTTGTTCGTCCATCTGTCGGTCTAGTTCATTGAGCATTGCGGCCGATGGCAATTTGTGTTCAGTGACATCTTGGGTACAGTCAAAGAGAAAAGGTAAAGTAAGTTTTATTAAGAACTAGCTGTCCTGACAGATGTTGTCTTTAGCTATAAATTCATATGTCAAATACACTATCGAGAAAAGGACCTTTAGTTTAACGAAATTAAAAATGTCCCGTGTTTTCCTGCCAAATTTTCTTTTGATAAGTAACTTCTCGGATCTAGTCGTTCACGCAATTGGGTTTAATCAAAGATAAGATATTTTTTGGCAAGAACATGTTTTATTCCACTTTTCGCCGGCGCAGCGCTGTTCATTAACTCCTACAAAAATATTGGAAAGCGATGTCAATACGTAGCCTAACGAAGTTTATTTATTTATTTAAGGATCGCCAACATGACATGCATTACTTTACATAGCTTTAATTTACCAATGAGACTTATAACTAAATGCTGCCACAATTATAGGCAACCACGGCATGCGATATCTATACTTATAATAAAACTGTAACAGGTCCAATTCTGTACATTGAAGATATTTAGAAAAAAAATTTTGGTGGGATACTCAACCCAAGTCTGTATTTTTTTTACTTTTTGTCTGTCTGTCTGTCTGTCTGTTTCTAGGCCGCGCATCACACCGAAACTACTGAGCGAATTCAAATGAAACTTGGCACGATATGAGTTGAACATAGGATACTTTTTATCCCGAAATTCTACACGGTTCCCTTGGTATAGGGGACAAAAGTCAAAATGTGTACTTGGCTGTAACTCCGAAACAGCTAAGCCGATTTGAAAGGGACTTTTACTGGCAGATAGCTGGTTTTACTGGGCATAACTTGAGCAACTTTTATTTTGGAAAAATAATTAGGGTTCCACATCAAAATAAAACCCCTGAAATTATGAACAAAATCTGGACGGCAGGACCAATATAAACAGGACTTTTACTAGCAGGTAGCTCATGCTTTAAGACGTTGCTTAGGGTAAATTTAATAATTCGGGTTCCGCGCAACAAACAAATAAACCCATAAAATTGTAAACGATAACCGAACGGAGGGACCGATTTGTTCACTGGCAGGTAGCTAGTGCTTTAAAGCGGTAACTTAGGATTAATTAATTTTGGACAACTAATAGGGTTCCGCGCGACGAATAAAAAAACAAGCAATCTGAACGGCAGGACCGACAAGAACCGGACTTTTACTGGAAGGTAGCTCATGCTATAAGACATTACTTAGGCCACATTTATTGTGGAAAAAAAATTAGGGTTCCGCGCAACAAATAAATTAACCGATGAAGTTGTGAACAATTACCGAACGGTGGGACCAATTTGTTCACTGGCAGGTAGCTGATGCTATAATTCGTTATTTAGGCTTAATTTAATTTTAATGTATTTTTCCAAAAATTAGGGATCCGCGGATCACATAAAAACCATGAAATTGTGAACAAAATCTCAATGGATGAACTTTCAAGGCTGATGCTAAAAGGCATAAACTAGGATACCTACTTTTTTTTGAAAAATTAATTAGGGTTCCGCAGAGCAAAAAAAGTCCATTACCTAAATTGCGAACAAAATCCGAATGGTTGGACAGATTTAAACAGAACTTTCACTGGTATATAACTGATGCTACCAGGCGGCACTCGGTTACTTTTAGTTAAAAGAAAATAAAAAGGGTTCCACGCAAAATACATTAAGCCCATGAAAAAAAATCAATCCACGCGTACGAAGTCGCTGGCTCAGCTAGTCTATAAATTGCTCTTTATTATAATATAATGTAATAAGTAAATGTTATGTTAGTTCTTGCTAACAGCACAGTGCTATACTGTGCCTTCGGGAATGGAACATTGCGTGAACACAAGTCTCATAAGTATTGTGTTATTGACTGTACACACGTTCCTACGTGACAGTTGCCTTCGTCCCACTGTTTTTGTCATTGTATAAATTCCTTATTTCTTACAATTTATTCCATAGGTCAATTTTGTTTATCGACTTCCCTACCCTAGGTATTAGGGGCATTTCTTCCTTATGAGAATACTAGCGGCCCGCCCCGGCTTCGCACGGGTAGACATTTATATCAAATATTTTGTCTACCCGTGCAATGCCGGGGCGGGCAGCTAGCCTATGTTAATCAGTGATAGTGTAGCTTTCTAACGGTGAAAGAATTTTTGAAATTAGTCCAGTAGTTTCGGAGCATATTCAATACATACAAAAATACAAATCTTTCCTCTTTATAATATTAGTATAGATTAAAGGATTAGTTCTAGCCATTCATAAGGAAATATTTTTTTATAAGCTCTCTAAATGTCACTGTATGATTTAATTAGCTATTACAAAATTACGGCTCAATAATATTATAGTACGTAATGTGTGCATTGTAAAATTAAGCGCGACAGCAAAAACGACTTTGTTTATTGTACTTGTAAGCCATTTTTCTCTCGCGTTGCTTTTGCAGTGTATAAATTTGGTAATCGTTTATAAATTGTACTGGAACAAGGTATACTTAGATTTTTTTATGCCACTAAAGTAGCACACGAGCATACGGCTCACCTGATGGTTAGCAGTCACCTCAGCCTATAGCCGCTAGCAATACCAGGGATATTACTAACGAGTTGCCAACCATGTTGTTGATGAGGACTCTAGGCTAGCAACATTACTAGCCTAGCGTATCCTCATAGAGCACTGGCAGCCTTACTCACCGCAGAAACACACTACATCAAAGTAGTTTTATTTCACTGCGGTCTTCTGTAAGGCGGTGGTACAGTCCTCAGTCGGGCGGCTCCAATATTAACGAGAAAACCGTCGAAGATCCCAATTGGCCCTACCTCCTAAAATAAACGATATAAATATGATTCATCAAAAATCACAATTTGCAACTGCTACAATTTTTGCAACTACACAAAACAAAAATATAAATGACCACAACCACAAAAAACCGTAAAGCTGAACCGTAAAAAACCGGAAAGATTCACAATAACTGCGTCCGGCCGGCTCCGAATCGTAATTACGGAAAAAATAAAAAGCACCGGTCGAATTATAGGACAAAATTATACACCTCGGGCTTAGGAATATCATATTATTATTCATTCCTTGTGTTTTGACCGACATCGGCGACTAACCGGCGGGTAGTGTCATTCAGACGAAACAGGTAATCGGTTAGAAATCTACTCTAAAAGTGACTCGACTATTCTCTATACTCAATCAACATGGTTAATGTGAGTTTGTTTGCTTATAACAAAGCATTATAATAAAATATTCCATGTTGATACCAGGGGTATCACTAACGAGTTGCCAACCAGGTTGTTGATAAGAAGTCACTGTGCTAGCACGATTACTAATAGCGCAGAGCGCAGAGTATCGTCGTGAAGCGCTGGCAACCATACTTACCGCAAAAACATAACACTACATTACAGTATTGTTATTTCACTGTGGTCTTCTGTAGTGCGTCTTTCTCATGTGCGAGGTTAAATAAGGATGGCAATATTTTTTGTCCTGTCAAATGAGTTTAGTGTAACGATTTTGTATAATATTTAAATTTGGGAAATAGGTGCCATAAAACTGCTTGATAATTTGATACAATTAGTTTTAAGAAATTCAAAGCTTTATTTGCCCGGTCCCCGTCGGGCGGCTCCAATTTTGATGGGAAATCCCACAGGAGATCCCAATTCACCCTACCTCTAGCTAGGGCTAGAGCCCTACCTAGGTTTCTAGATGGGGAGCAAATTTTTTATTTTTTTTATGTCGTATAGTGCAGTGGCAACAGAAATACACTCTGTGAAAAATTCAACTGTTTACAAGCTGTTTACCTGTTACAGATAAAGAGATAACAGCCCGCTGACAGACAGACGGAGAACGTATTGGTAATAGGGTTCCGTTGGCCTTTTGGGTACGGAACCCTAAAAAGTATAGCATAAGTAAGAGCATAATCATATATTCTATGGAAAAGGCCTGAATATTTGAATATTGCAAATAGTTCGAAGCGCCAACCGACAGGCTTCCGCATTACTCGGATACATAATTTATTCATAAAGGGAAATATGATCGATCACTTGAAAACTAGTGATTTTTCAAAGAATATTGAATTAGTAGCCGATAGTAATAACTATCGGCGACATTTTACATACACCTTAGAATTTTCTACCCTTTAGACCAGAGGCTCCCAAACATTTATTTTTTCATAGACCACTTTATTTTCTCGTAGACCACTTCCAAAATTTTACTGGTTTCGGTGGACCCCCTGCAGCAAAATTTCAAGCATATTCCCAACTCGTCAAAAAATAATCTAAAACTGATTAAAAAGTGAGTAAAATATGTAAGTTTTTACAAATAACAGTCGCTGACCTTCTTAAAATATTATCTACCTACATACATTGATAGGTAAAGTCAAGTCAATAGATTTGTTGATGAGTACATGGTACGCGGGGCCTTATTTTTTTTTATAAAGCTCAAGAGATGCGTTCCTATGATTTCTAACCCCTCGTACAACTCGACAATCACTGGGTTCTTGGTGAACCAGTGAAGTGGAACATGTCCAGGACGAAGAACTGTAGCCGTTATTGGGGTTTTAAATTAATCAGAGGAACAAAACTTACCTACACGTAAAATAAATGACAAGAGGGCTGGCGAATATTGGGCCCAAAAGCATTGCAATTCAGCGTGGCAATGCCTTCTTGGCACACTTTCCCGTGACGGTGGTTCGGGACATATATTTTACGTGTAGTTAAGTTTTGTTCTTCTTAGTTTAGTTTATTTTACTACTTTTACTATTATATTACATAATTGCAAAGAAAAAAAAAACTGCACTAAAACTCGATTACAATATACTATCTAAGCTACACTTACATAAATGAAACTAAATGCAATTTTCTCCAGAGTAGGTGTCTATATAATATGTCTTATTACTAACGTCATTAGGGACTACAGTCGTTAATTTAATTGTTATATATTTAACGGTCCACTTATTAGGCAGCCTAATAGAAGAATTAAGCGTACAATTATACTCTACTTCATTTTAACAACCACACAATAATATCCTACTAATGTATACAACTAGCTGTCCCGACAGACGTAGTCTCGAGGGGGAAACCTTCAAAAGGTACCCGCCTGCTTAAGGGGAGCAGACGGTGTATGTGAGATTTTGACTCACTAAAAACCCCCCCGGTGGCCATCCTCCGAGCATATAGGAGGGCTCCGGGATCTCCAGTGGAACGCACCGGTGCCCTCCTGCACTTTGCCTGAGCACGTCCCGGGGGCAGCCATGTCGCCGCCCCCGGAACCCTCGCGTGCTCTTGGCAGCACTTGCCACGTCGTGCTGCCACCAGCCCCGGGCCCGTTTGAAGGGGCAGTCAGAGCCCCCACTCTGGCTGCCCACGGGCCCGTCAGTCCCCTTTAAGTCGCCTTTTACGACAGACAGGGGATACCATGGCCAAATTCTTGCGACCCTGGCTTCTTGGGTCAACGGTCTGGGGCGTCTGTTGCCACCGCCCCGCCGTCGCCGTCTCCGAGAGGGATCGGCTTGTCTTAGCTATTAATGTCAAATACACCATTGCAAATAGACCTTTTGTTATTGAGATGTGAAATTTTGTAAGGATGTATGGATGTTTGTGGCTCAATCACGTAAAAGGGGCTCAACGGATTTGTATGAAATTTGGTACAAGTATAGTCTATAACCTGGATTAATACATAGGATACTTTTTATCCCGGGAAAATGTTAAGTTCCTCTGGGATTCTAAGCTCAATGCGGACTTAGTAAATAATATAAGCTACAGGTACTCTCAGTGGCGTAACTATATATACTGCAGTAACCATGCTTTTATATATAGCATTTCTAAATGGCTAGTATACAAAATAATTCATAGGTTTTACCCTACATACAAGCTCATACGTAAAAAAAATATTTGTAGGTACTGTAACGGTCCTCCACGCGACACCAATTAGGATCACCGACAGGAATTCTAAATTTGAACGAGCCAATTACATTTCGTAAATGTTCGCTCTCGTAGGGATAGTATGATATTGTATTTTATGCAGGATAATGGTATTTTTTTATTTCAATTATTAATTTTTTTTTAATATCGAACAACAGTTGGTTATCATTAAAAACTTTATTAACGTCGACCTACCTTACATTATAAAATTAGTCAAAAATATTATTAACACATTGCATTGAAACCGAAACGCGAGCCGCTCTAGGAATACGTTTAACAAGGGGGGTAGAATGACGGCTCAACTGATCATAAAGATGTGAAGAAGTATTTTGAATAGGAAGAGCAAGATTTGAGGGCCCAGCCTGAGCTTTGTGTGCCTTACCCAAGTGGATACTCAAGCCTCGCTGTCCTTTAAAATAGCGCACTTGAGAACACTGCGGGCATTGAACTTGGTTATCGAGCAATACGAAATTTGGAAAATTGGTATTTATTATGTCATGGCTAGTGCAAGATCCAGACATTGAAGAACTTAAGATACACAAAGCCTAAATCTACACACACAAAAAAAATTAGCGTCCAAACAGTCGGCACGGGCGAAGCTGGCAGGAGACCGGCGACCGGCCCGCTGGGGCGAAGCCCGCGGCGACCGCGACGCTGCCCCTCGGGAACAGCACTCGCGGCGTGACGACCCTCAGGCAGCCGCTGACCTCCTGAAACACACAATAAATATTTATTCTTTACAAGTTTTCGATTTGACGTGTGACAGTACCGATGACATTTTATGATCTTTGTATAATTTAATTGTTTTTATTATTAACAGCTTAGTTCCTTGCTTGCCACTAGAAGATACAGTACATTTAGAAGACATAGTACATTTTTTATACCAATAAAGTAGATAACAATCATACGGCCCATCTGATGGTAAGCGGTCACCGTAGCCTATGGACGCTGGCAACATCTGGTCTACAACACTGAAGAATTTTCAATCCTTGGGATATTTGTTCAACTAGTATTGGAAGCGTATGTATATGCTACGGTGACTTACCATCAGATGGATGCTTTCATGGGTTGCTAATTTCGCACAGCAAAAATGTTATTCCAAGTCCCAATTATTCCAGCAATTAATAGCCACCCTACTAGCTACCAATCTCAACTAATTATCAGTTATTTAGTTCACTAATACATTCACATATATATTAAATAACACATATACATTCTTCAGAATGTATAGTATTGTGACAATTGCATGTGATTACGGATAAACAGCGCTATTACGCAATTAGTGACGTTATTGGACAGATCGTAGGGCTTTGTTAAAAGGACCTTATTACAGCAATATGGATATTCTAATCTAATTAGTAAGCTACCAATTCTATGCAAGCCCTGAGGGCTCCACTTTATGTGAACATCGCAATCATTTTTACGTAACAGCCATATAACAAGTGCGCATGTGGGATAAACACAGTTTGTGTTTAAAAATAGTGTAAGAATTAAAACCTTGTTGTGCTAAACTTTTTGAATACCACAATGCTTGCACGTAGGAAAGAAGTCTCGCTCGGGAGTTTTTGGCGGGAATCAGGCGGAGCGGTTGAGATTTTTTCCAGTGTGTCGTAAATTGTGTTATAGTGATCTTTAATGTGTATTTTTGGTGTCGCTATGTGCAGTAAAGTTTCATTTAGTGACTGATTTATAGGAGCATTGGAAATAATGCCATTATACGACTTTTGGGTAAAGTGATTTATCATTTTGGTCAATAGGTTACCTCTAATCTAAAGGCGTGTTACGATCTGCTACTGCCGTGGGTTGTCTCCAGAAACTCCATTGGGCGTTAGAATGCATGACACTAGGCATTTTAATGCGGCAAACACGAGAAATTTTGCAACATGAAAATTCTCTAACACTCGACACTGGCAAAAATAGTCCCTGAAGGGATTGATTGCCATACTT
Organism: Falcaria lacertinaria; assembly: GCA_951449985.1. Lineage (NCBI taxonomy): Eukaryota > Metazoa > Arthropoda > Insecta > Lepidoptera > Drepanidae > Falcaria > Falcaria lacertinaria. The sequence continues at coordinate 2,807,471 of OX602136.1, read as the reverse complement.
AGGAAGAAGAAGAAGAAGAAGAAGTCTCGCTCGATGTAAGCAGCCGCCGTAACCTATATATACGCTTGCAATATCAACGATAAATATCACCTAATTATTTCCAGGAAAGTTAAAAATCACACACACACCTCACATATAAAGTACGGGAAGCTAGTCCTAAATGTAAGCTTTTCGACTTCACTTCGCAATCACAATTGACTTAATGCAACAGTCGCCCCAATGCAAACAAATTAGCGAATATTATGGGACATTATGATGTCCCACGAGAAGCAGTGATATGTAGACAATCTACGCGGATTAGGACATGGATGAAACTGAGCTGAGGATTTTGGATGCGTTTGTTTGTAGGTAAAAGGGTTTTGGGTACCCCTGCCCCCTATCTATCTATAATATAAAAATGAATCGCTGAATGTGTTGCTAAGCGCAAATCTCGAGAGCAGCTGAACCAATTTCGCTAATTATTTTTTTACAATATTCCTTGAAGTACCAGGATGGTTCTTACGGAGAAGACAAAATTTAAAATTGCCTGGAAATATCTAAAAGAGGGTGGACAAAATATTTTATAAATGTACCCGTGCCGGGGCGGGCCGCTAGTTTTTTATGAAAATTTTATCGCATTTAAATCACAATGACGTCATTTATACATCAAAATTGTGACAATAGTAACCAAAACAAAACTTTTTTTATCGAATTGAAATGTTTTTTTTTATACAAGCTGAATTACCCTGGTGTTGCCATCGTCCATGGGCCACGGTAACCGCTTGCTATCAGGCGTCAGTATGTTTTTTTGTAAAATTAGTGACAAAATATAAATAATGTAGAATTTGCCTAATTTTATTTTACAGATTTTCTTGCCTCATGGAGTTCAATTAATATAAATCTACATAAATGAAATTCCGTGCTGACCTATTTGAACGATACCTGCGATGGCAGATAGCAGACGATATAAGGCGTAACTAAGGCTACATTTATATTAGAAAAAATATTAGGATTCCGCGCAAAAAAAAAAGAAAATGTAAACAAAATTAATTCCACGCGTGCGTAGTCGCGGGCACAGCTAGTATAGTAATATTTTACTCTCATAACTTACGGCAAAAAAGTAGTCGTAAACGCATGGGAGGAAATATAGACTTTGGCCGTATATGTTTAGGAACGCACTGGCAGAAAGTTTCGATATAGCAAATGTTTAAAGTACTGTAGTGTGTAGCATCAGCATATGCCTATTAGCACGTACATCCCTACTCATAGCTATTGCATACTAACACGTATTAGTAAGTATATAAACCTAACACCTATATAGAGAGGTAGGGTGATTTAGGATTTCCCGTGGGTTTTCCCATTTAAATTGGAGCCGCCCGACTGGGGACTGTACGTCCACATTACAGAAGACCGCAGTGAAATAACACTACTTGATGTAGTATTGTGTTTCTGCGGTAAGTAGGCCAGTGCGCCACGAGGATACGCTGGGCTAGTAGTTATGCTGCTAGCACAGTGAGTCCTCATCAACAACATGGCTGGCAACCCGTTAGTGATACGCTGGTATTGCTAGCGGCTAGATACGGTGACTGTTTACCATCAAGTGTGCCGTACGCTTGTGTGCCACCTTAAAAAACCTATGTACTATCAGATGGATTCATCACATGACCATTACACGACTACAACCTGCTCCAGTGTTTTATTTGACCACCCTACCTGGACCTAGCGTGACCACAGTACCACATCTAAAATTTCCACATCTCTGTTCGGCGTAAAAAGGACCCAACACACCCTAGGCGAGATGTTTTGACAAGGGCCCCCGCAGCGACGCGTGTCGATCATCCCTACGGGCACCCTCGCTTTCTAATCAATGGTCTAATTCTATTGTGGGTTTGTACAATTGTAAAGTACCAATATGTTAATTATTGAACAAATATATATCAAAATTATCATAATGTATTGATGATTTCAACTAAAAAGAGATGTTTTAAGCATCCCTTAAGTTATAAAAAGTGTACAAGGAACAAGGTGGCGCTTGTTACAGACACAAGACACAAGTGCAAGCAAACACAATTTCTAACTGGTCTGGCGTCACGTTGATCGATAGAACATATCACGCCAAGTCCCTCACGGGTAGGCAGAGGTATAGAGCGACATTTCACTCTTGACTTGCACTCCTCTTGCTTTTTTTATACCACTAAAGTACCACACAAGCATACGGCCCGCCTGATGGTAAGCAGTCACCGTAGCATATAGCCGCTAGCAAAACAAGGGTATCACTAACACGTTGCCAACCCTGTTGCAGGAGTCACTGTGCTAGCAGAATTACTACTAGTGCAGCGTATCCGCGAGAAGCACTGGCAACCTTACATACCACAGAAACACAAAACAGTCCACAGCCAGGTCCAACTTTAGTGGGAAAACCCACGAGAGATCCTAATTGGTCCAACCTCTCTCGTTTAGGACTTGATTTGATTTGACATCACATAATTCAATTGACAGCATAAATGTACAGCGAAAATTATGTGTATTCTAAGCTCGTGTGACGAGAGAATTGAAATATACCTACTGCTATTATTATGATAATCTTTTGTTATACTTTGAGTAGCAAAAAATTCACACTACATACACAAAGAACATAGGTTTCCCATCAAACGAATCGGAAATGATTGGCACGCGCCCCTTGCGGATTATGATTAGTGCTATTTAAATCCAATTAGGGACTATTTCATTGGTCACTGTGTTGTAATAGTTAATACAAAGGGGAGTGTGATAATTATTTTATATATATATTATTAGGATGCCAACATCGACTTTGTAGATTAGGATAATTAACATACATTCATCATTCGTCTGGAAGAGATCACATCTTGTGATAAGGCCGCCAATTGTACCGATTTATAATGTATTTTGTGTTCCTTTTATTGAATTTGGTGTACAATAAAGAGTTATCTATCTATTCATTATCGCGTTCCTCGTGGGGTAGGCAGAGGGATAAAGCGCCATTGTGCTTTTGACTTGCATACTTGCTTCTTCTACATTCATCAAATGTGTGTGTTTTTTATAACAATTAAGCGGCAAAAAAGCATACGGCTCGCCTGAGGGTAAGCGGTTACCATAGCCTATGGATGCTTGTAACACAAGGACTAGCACTTGCACGTTGCCGACCCTAAGTATAACACCCCTCGGGGGTTTTGTGGGGGGTTAAAAATGAACTCGCTTCCGCGGTCTCTTTGCTTAGATCTTTTGAACTAGTCAACGGATTTTAACTGGAAATCCAGTTTCCGCAATAGATATAATTATTCAAGAGGAAGATTTTTAGTCTGATACATTTAGGTTGTTGTGTGGTGTAACCCTAGCGAAGCCGGGGCGAGTCGCTAGTTAAATTATAAACGTCTCATCAGATCTAAAACTAAATGAAACGTTCATATCGATGGCTCTACGATGATCAGCAGCATAACTCATGACAGTAGCGAGATAGTAATCAAAAAGTAAAAGTAAATAACGATTTGGTACAGAACCAAACGTGCAAAAAAGAGAGGTAGGGCGATTTCGGATTTCCCGTGAGTTTTCCCATTTAAATTGGAGCCGCCCGATTGGGGACTGTACCTCCACCTTACAGCAGACCGCAGTGAAATAACACTACTTGATGTAGTGTTGTGTTTCTGCGGTAAGTAAGGTGGTCAGTGCTCCATGAGGATACGCTGGGCTAGTATTAGTGCTGCTAGCACAGTGAATTCTCATTAACAACATGGTTGGCAACCCGTTTGTGTTACCCTTGGCGTTGCTAGCGGCTATAGGCTACGGTGACTGCTTACTATGCTTGTATGCTAATATGCTTGTGTTCAACCTTAGTGGTATAAAAAAATAAAAAATAAGCTGAGATAATTTTAAGAATATCTTCGCTAAGTACATAAGAGGATGCTCTAGATTCATTATGACCTATACTATCCTTTAATCAGGACAAGAGGTGTACTGAAGTGTGACGGCACGTGGCGATGTGACGTCGCCAACAGTGGGAGGTCCATTTTAGGGTATTGTTAGGATGGCGGGAGTGAGAGAGGCGTGCGTATCCTACTTCAACTGAACACAGCTTGTAATACGGATAGCAGACGACTGATAAAAAGTACAAAATCATTAAACATAAACTAGTTTTACTGAACTTAAAAAGTATTGGCATCTTTCGTTAATCCCGCACATGCATCGTATCCTCGTGGAGCACTAGCAACCTCACTTACCGCAGAAACACAACCTACATCAAAATTGTTTTATTTGACTGCGGTCTTCTGTAAGGTCCACCACCTTCAGTCCTCTGCCGGTCGGCTCCAATTGAGCGAAACCCATTCCAACCTCCCTTTTAAAAATAATAAATATAATGAAACAATGTGAATCACTTCCCTCTATTATCTATATATTCTCAGAAACAATACATTTAAAGAACGCAAAGGTGTACATTCTCTTGTTCATCTCAATATACTAAAAATCTAGCCCGACGTAGCTTTCTAACGATTTTTTACGCAAAGCGACTGCCATACCATCTTACTGGTATATATAAAAAACAAGCTGTTACCCTCGACTTCGAGTGCATTTGCTTAAAGATTATAGCCTATCTCCTTTGAAGTTTCTTACGATCAGTGCCGGTAGCAGGAACATTGCCGACAACGTTTTCGTATCGCCTTCGACTATTTTTGTATTGGAAAATGAACAGCGCTGTGGCGGTGAAAAGTGAAACTAAAAATTTGTATGACAATTTTGACATTTCGCGAGTTACGTTTTCGAATACGTTGTCGACAATGTTCCTGCTACCGGCTCCGTTCAGTCGTTTCGTCCTGAAAAGGTAGCCTATGAACAAACAAACAGAGTTACATTTATAACATTAGTGTAGATAATTAAGGTTAAAAACAAAAAGGTAAGTAGGTTCTTGTTTTTTAATATGACAACGTGCAATTTCCCTGTCAATTACAGAGCGCGATGGTTCCGTCGAAAAATAACAAATGGACGAACAAATCGAATTTCCGATGATCATGGAGTGATTCAAAAAGCTTGGAAACGAGAGTCGGACGTGAAAAACTGCGCACCGCTGCGGGGCAAAAACCTCGGTCCGCGGCGCGTTTGGTGCGAGCGAGAGGGGTGTGCGTGCAAGCGAAAGGAGGCAGAAAAACCTGCGCGGGCGCAACGAGACTCGCATATCTGGGAAGTGATGGATATAGACTAGTTGGTGGTGCAGTAGGGTGAGGTCTTTGATTAATAGGTACATTTGATATACATTGATGATAGTAGAATAAATTTGACTTGTAAAGTCAAGTGCACGTAAAGTCAGACTGCCATGCATTGTACATGTGATGTTATTTTGAAACAGTAACTATTCCGGATAAATGTATACAGTTAATATGTTTTTTGTATGTACAGGGACATACAAAAAACTTAACATTTACTTAATTTTACTATATGAAAAACTCCATCCTACAACTTTTTGGGGGGGCAAAAAGTTGTAGAGTGTAGAGACCATGCACTGGAAGACGCAGCGACTAACGGCCCCCACTAGATGGATCGATGACCTGATAAACAACGCTGGCAAGCGTTGGATGCGGACCGCATTGAATCGGTCTTAATGGATATCTATGGGAGGCCTTTGTTCATCAGTGGACGTCTATAGGCTTTTGGTATGATAATGGTACTTTGTGAAATTATATTTGCAGTTTATTGTCAAATTAGTGTTGGAATAAATCATGATATAAAATACCTACCTATATCTAATGGTATCTAACTAAAACATTACAATTAGGCTATCAAACGTAACGCTCCCAAGTGACCACTCTGTCTATTATCTATTCTATGGAATCAAAGCCTCTTACCGCTGAGTCTTTGATGCGCCGTGCAAAAACGCAGCCAGCATGGGAAGCTAGGGCCAACCAGTACATTTTATTATTAATCAGAATTTCTAAACTTAACTTAGGAAATGAAGGACAAGCAAGGAATCTTGTTAAATCTATTTAGGGCGATTGACATGCAAGTATTTCTGCCAATTCTTTATCACGGAATTAAAGCCCCAAAATAAATTAAATACAAAACAAATCTAACAGTTGTACCGAAAGGAACATAAATTATAGGGCAAAGTGGCATACGACCACGGCTACCTTCTGAAAATCACTATTCATATTATTAAATATATCAGATGAGAATATTTTCTTGTTCGTATATAATGTAATGTGGAGTCGTGTAACTATTATTGTACAGAGAGTTTTAATCTAAATCTAAGTACTACATACGTCCTTGAATTTCTTCTCAGAGGTATGCAGGTTTCTTCACGATGTTTTCCTTCACCGTAAAGCTCGTGAGTAAGTCACTCATTATATATTTTTCCAGTTGCATTTAATAGCGAAAACACGCGAGCCATAGAATGCGAAAGCAATGTGACAGCGAAAACTTTGGTGGTGGCGACAGCTTGGTAATTTTTGCTTTGCTAAAGTGTAAGCTTATTGTAAGCGAAAATACTTGTTATCGCCAAACGAAGCTTGCATATCATTATTATGACCCTGGCTTTAAGCCAACGTTTGTTCGGGTTCGAAACTAGATTTAATCATAGCTGGTTACCAAATTCTACACAGAGCAACCGGCAACAGACTGTCGCAATCGAATTTACGAGGAAAATCAGTTACCGGGGTTAAACCAGTCAATCAATCAATCAATAATTGTTTATTAAGTAAGTCGAATAAATACTTTTTTTTATTCATCCAACATACCGAATGACTAGTCCGTAAAATATCTGACCTCAACCAGAAACACGCGGGAGCGTGCCAGCCAAGAATGCTGGCAGATATTCCACGCCGAATTAATTTTATAAAATTTAATGTCCTACGTTCATAAACGGTAAACAAACAGACGTACGGATTGCCAAACCGTTTAATATAGATGAATGTAACACCCGCAAGTGCTAATTTATTGAACTATCATACGTTAAAAGTCTATCAACCAGCCGAGTACTTAATAGGCCAATTTTCTTGTTACAACTTTATACATACAACATATATTACGAGCCATGTCAGTTATTCGACTTTATTTAAACAAAAAATGTCATACATACATTTATGATCACGCCAGGTCCCTCACGCGGTAGGCAGAGAGTATAGAGCGCCATTTCACTCTTGACTTGCACACCTCTTTTGCTTCTACATTCATCAATCTTTCCATACATGCCCGCCGTTTCTGAGTATTCTTTAACATTTTTAATTATTCTATTAGTAAAGCTACGGTAACCGATTACCATCAGGTAGGGCGAATTGGGATATCCCGTGGGTTGTGCCCATTAAAAAATTGAGCCGTCTGGTGACTGTACCTCCACCTTACAGAAGACCGCAGTCAAATAACACTATGTACTTTGACCTAGTGTTGTGTTTATAATCTACGGTAAGTAAGGTTGCCAGTGCTCCACAGGGACACGCTGCGTTAGTAGTAATGCTACTAGCACATTGAGTCCTCATCAACAACAGGGCTAGCACCTCGTTAATGATATCCCTGGTATTCCTAGCGGCTATAGGCTACGGTGACTGCTTACCATGAGGTGGGCCGTATACTTGTTTTACATTGTTTTGTATAAAAAGATACTATGTAGGCTGACTGCTTACCATGAGGTGGGCCGTATGCTTGTTTTACCACTTTAATGGTGTAAAAAGATACTATGTTACTTGTAAGCTAGATAGGTTCCTATATTTGCAGACATCCCCTGTTAATAATTGAGTTGTGATTTATTTGGTATTTACAAATTTTCAGAGGTCAACTTATTAATACGTGTACATGTTTTTTAGAATTCAACCATGTTGTTTATTTTATTTCAAACTAGCGACGGCTTCGCAAGGGTGACAACTAAATGTATTATACATAAAAAACTTCCTCTTGAATCGCTCTATCTATTGCTGAAAACTGCATTGAAATCCGTTGAGTAGTTAAAAAGATCTAAGCGAATAGACCGCGGAAGCGACTTTATTTTATACAATGTAAAGATACTCAATCTAAAATAAGTAGGCATGAATCATATTTTAATGCCTTCGGAGCAGAAATTTGATGTTTTGCGTTATAAAAGAATAGTTAATGTATCGAAATATAGGTAACTTTACATTTAAATTACTTTTTAACAGAAGCGAAATTTTATTCACGTAGAAGTACATTTAATAATGTTTTACACAGACTACAAGGTATCTAAAACACAATTTATTCTGAGCGTTAAATTGTTAAATTATTAATTTTATATTGAATTGATTCAGGTGTGTGTGTCGATACCCTGGCTCAGTCTCATCTCCCTGGCACCTCGGTGGCGGCCGGCGCCGCTGCTGCTCAGCAGGAGTGCCTCAAGCGCCGGAAATATGCATGTCTTGGTCCAGGGCACGTATTTTCTGCATTTGTGGTTGAAACTCTGGGTCCCTGGGGCCCGGATGCTCTTCAGCTTTTCAAGGAGGTCTCACGTCGGCTGGTTGAGGCCTCCCGTGACAGGCGTGCTGGAACATATCTCGCTCAGAGAATCAGCATTGCTATCCAGCGTGGCAATGCTGCCAGCATTCTTGGCACGCTACCGCATGATTCCGGTTTGGGTCAGATCTTTTATCTATAAGTAGGTAGGTTAAGATATGTTTTTGTAAATAGTTTAATCCATTAATAAAATATAAATTATTCAGGTGTAACTTTGCGGAAATTCATATTTAAAGTATATATTATAATAAAGACGCTGCTCTAGCGTCCTGTGACGCTGCTCCAGCATCCTGTGACGCTGCTCCAGCATCCAGACCTCGATGTGACATCACGCTGCTCGACCAACGCAGCGGCACCCTGATGATGGGACGTGGAAGTCTTGAAACACGTGTCGGAAGAAACCACGCCTGAGCTCACACCTGGGCGCAGGCCTTTCGACCGTATCCCACTCATTTAAGCTGACAAAGCAAATTATAATATATTTTGTATTCCATTCATTTTATTGTTAAATACTTATTCAAACCACGATTTATCACTGAAACTTTTTTTATCTATATGTCTTAATTCAGTTAATAATTTCGGATAAACATTTCTACAGTAAATATTGTTGGTAATACGTACGTAGCATATTATCTACTCTGAGGTAATACTAATATCTAGACACGCGGAACATTTATTCAGATACCTAAACTAACGAAACTAGATTTAGATAAAATAGGTTAATGAGTTTATCCATAAACTATACTCTGCACTGTCACTTTCTCTAATAGCGAACATGGCAGGAACTGTATAAAATTAATTGTGGTACGATTGTAATGAAAATTGCTTTAAGCCAATTACAATGTGTGAATGAACGCGAAATGGCCGCGCTTGTCCGTGTAGCGCCATCTAGTAGCGAGTAGTCGAACAAAAGTGGAAATAATGCTCTTTCAGTTTAGAATCTTTTTTTTTGGTTGTAATAAAGGTCTAATTAGATAAATGTTATTTTTAAAACCGCTAATAGATACTAAGCCACGTAGGTATGTAGGTCATTGAAGTATAATTATAAAGAAAGTAGCCTTTGCCCGCGGCTTCGCCCGCGTGGTTCTAGATAAATATAGCATACGTCACATCCTTCCCCAGGTTATAATCTATCTCATTGCCAAATTACATTACGATCCGTTCAGCCGTTTAGTCGTGAAAAGGTAGCAAGCAAATAAACAAACAAACAATGTTACTTTTGCATTTGAAATCTACACTAATATCATAAAGAGGAAAGATTTGATTGTTTGTTTGTATTGAATTGGCTCCGAAACTACTGGACCGATATGAAAAATTATTTACCATTAGAAGCCGACATTATCCCCGATGAACATAGGCTACTTTTTACCGCGGGAAAATGCTTAGTCACTTTCGCTTTTATAATATTAGCACCGATATTTTCTGTTGTATATGTATACCGTAGTATCATATGGTACTCACATTCATTAAACGCAAATAATAAGATATAATTAATATAATAATAAGAATAAGCAAATAAGAGTGAATTGCAGTCATATTTATAACTATACATAGTGACAGATTAAAAACATACTATCAAAATCTATAAAAAAAATCTAAGGTCGCATGTGTAGACACAAGAATTCTAATAAATAAATTATAATAAAACAAAATTAAAATATTATCATTAAAACACTGTTATCGTTTCTCAAAAGATTCGAGGCGTATATTTCCTTCAGTATAACTCTAAAAACTCACAGCGTTTTGGGTTTAGGATCGTTGTCCACTGGCTTCGAGACGACTACAATAAAAAAAAAGTAATGACCGTTTTTTATACTGTGGTGGTAATTAGCCGTGGTGGCGTTGTGGTCGAAGCAAGGTCCTCATCTGATGGGCTTAGGCTCTTCCCGGCCTGTACCAATGAGTTCTTCTAAGCTTCAGTACAGTGATAATCACACCATTAGCTTAAAAAGAAAGGTAGGGCGAATTGGGATCCCCCGTTTGTTTTCCCATTGAAATTGGAGCCGGGCTGGGGTCTGTACCTCCATCTTAAAGACCGCAGTCAAATAGCACTGCTTTGACGTAGTGTTGCCAATGCTCCACGAGGACACCCTGCGCTAGTAGTACCTAATGCTGCTAGCACAGTGAGATTTTTCTGTGCCAAGGAGAATTAAAGGTGAAAAAAATTTGTTTGCACTTAATATAATATACATAATTTATATGACAAAACAACGTTTGCCGGGTAAATTATTAATTTAATTTATTATAAAATTTCACAGTCTCAGTCACAGTGGAAACGCGCCGCGGATAGCCGTCGGCCAAGTTACATACAGCAATGTATAATTACCTACCTTTCGAGGAACAGCAGCCGCCATTATACCAGCTACCGTGATTAGATGCCCCGAGATAACACGGACACTAATTTATATATACATAGTAGCTATGTATCTACAAAGTCAAGCCGGCACAGAATCTTAGAGTAACAGAATCTTAACCACCTGTGGGCGGGGGCACCTGCATGCCAGCTTGCTCCATTTGACTCGGTCCAGAGGCGCGCCATCAGAATTGTCGACCATCTCAAGCTCACAAGCGGTTTAGAACCCCAAAGTCTGCGGAGAGACTGCCTCCCTGTGTGTGTTCTACCGCTTGTATAACGGACAGTGTTCAGAGGAATTGTTCAACATGATGCCTACGGCAACATTTTACCTCCGCACCTCTCGCCATCGGCGGGGAATTCACCCCCACACTTTGGAACCGTAATGGTCTCGCACGGCGCGGTTCCAAAGGAGTTTTCTCCCGCGCACGATCAAATTGTGGAATGAACTCCCCGCCGAGGATTTCCCAAAGGAGTACAGCATGGGGTTCTTCAAGGAGGGTGTGAAGAGATTTTTGAAGGGTCGGCAACGCGCGAGTGATGCCCCTGGAGTTGCAAGCGTCCATAGGCTACGGTGACCACTTACTATCAGATGGGCCGTATGTTTGTTTGCCACCTTAGAGGTATAAAAAAGGTGCATTCACCTCTAACACCAAATAAACTAAATTAAAAGCCTTTATTTATTCATTATTGTCTAATGAAAGCAATAATAAACGCACAATATTTAAATTCTCACATTTTTCTAATAATTATATCACTGTCAGTTGTGACGCTTTGTCGATAAAGCAGCAAAGACAATCTAAAAAAAAACCTCTACTCGCATACAAGTAGAGGTTTTTTTTCTTATATATTATTATACCCGATTATTGAACTAATATATAATATATTTTTGAATTATTCATGAATTACTGAGTGCCTAACACGACATTCGAACCTCCGATAGCTGTCAAACAAAGTAACCAAAAAACCACACCTACCATCTCTTTAGCAAGGAAATACAACCTTAAAGCAGAACCGATTCGACTCATTTCCCTCTGTCTAACGCTGACTAGAGGTCGAGTATCAAATTCCAAACACGAAATAATAACAAACTTGTATTTATATTGTAAAGATTGTTGTTGCTAGCTAGGTATTACAAACTGTATCACGGTGATATAGAGTTCATTTTTAAATGCGTTAACGTTGGTTTTTAACAAGCAGCAGAGATTTGATAAATCAAATATGTCTATAGACGAAACAGATATAGAAGACCAACAAAATAGACTAACTTTAGAAATAAACCTAAATATTAATAACTAGCGACCTGCCCCAGTGCCGGTAGCAGGAACATTATCGACAACGTTTTCGTATCGCCTTCGACTATTTTTGTATTGAAAAATGAACAGCGCTGCGGCGGTGAAAAGTGGAACTAAAAATTATTATGACAATTTTGACATTTCGCTAGTTACGTTTTCGAATACGTTATCGACAATGTTCCTGCTACCGGCACAGGTATTCTAACCACTAGACCAGCGGTCTCGTCATAAATACCTTTCTTGTAAATATGTTACTTATAATACGAATCAAACGCCAAGGTATCTACACCGTTAGATCCCGTAGTAACTATAGAAAAACAGACAATACCACATTTAAAACAATAAAAGAAATATTCAACTAAGATAGACGATAGATAATTATGAAGATAAGTCGAACTCTTTTTAAACATGTATTCAGCACGCCATATGCATAATTATAAATTAATCTCGACTCTCGAAGATCAGTGAGACTCCGTAATGCTATGTTTTCATAACAATTGTTCATTAAACATGGTTAATTGGTGGTAAAAGCCATTAATTAATGCTTAAACCGCTTTTTCAACCTCATAATTAACAATAGGATTTGCATAAATAACATACTAGGTGGTAGGCCTCTTATTGCAAGAGTCCCGCTAGGTAGGCAGTTAGGCACCATCGCGGTGTCAGATATTCTGCCGCCAAGCACTATAACCTGAGTGAGACAGTGGTGTCGATTCTGTTGTTCAAAATTACTAAACTTAACTAATTTGACAGGTCTAAAAGTCTAGCTATCCCTTTCTCATGTGCGGGGTTAAATCAAGATGGCATTATTTTTAGATCTGTCAAATTAGTTAAGTTTAGTAATTTTGAACAACAGAATTGGCACCAATCTCGAGACCACAATAATGAGACCAATAGTTTGTAATTTATTATGAATTGTCATAACAAACTACAATGCTTCAAATTACTATAGGAGCGTGCAAGGAAAAGTTTAAATACTGGGTTGGCAGTCGTAAAATATGATGATAAAATTTTCAATAAACAACCCCTGGTGTTGCAAGCGTCCATGGGCTACGGTACCGCTTATCATTAGGCGGGGCGTATGCGAAAGAATATGTCGTGAAACAAAAAATATTTCTTTGGAATTTAATTCTGGGCTTTGATTACAGCTACGTCAAATCATCGGCATGACGTTAACACGGTACCCTGATGATGGGACATATAGATCCAGAAAAACTTGTCGGAAGAAATCATACCGGAGTGCAGACTGTTTGAAAAAATCCATAGGTATCACAAAAACAAACTATAAGCGGAATAAAGCAAATATTTGAATTAATTATGGAATGAGCTCTGGTTTTTACAAAATGGTACAGCATGGGGTTCTTCATGAAGGGTGTGAAGAGATTGCAGGGACGGCAACACGCGAGTGTTACCGCAGTACCTGTACCCATGTTTTCTATCTACAATCGTTAATGTTATAGAAATGAAAGAAATGTATGAGAACTGACAACTTGACAACGTAACGTTAAAGTTTTTATACATTTCCCTCTGGTATTTCAAGCGTGCATAGACTACGGTAACCGCTTACCTCAGGAGGGCCGTATGCTTGTGTATTGTAGTGTATAATAAAAACCTCAAATTCTTCCGATGATCTAACCGCATTTCATATGCATCCCAAAAAAAGTGGAGAGAAGTGGACGGAAGCCGCAAAAGGCTATGTTTCAATACCTTTCGGTACCTATAACCGATAGATTAATTCGATAAATGTACCCTCCAACCGGCAATTATGATTTTATCCGCGAGCTATAATATTTTGGGTGAATTTATTATGGACCTTTTTAATATAATAAATCACACCATCAGGCCTGTAAAGAGGCAGAGCTCTACCAAAATACATAACGGCTATTACTAACCACAGTTTTAAGGTTTTGTCAGTATATAACACTGTGGGTTATGATTTTTACAAATGAGAATATGACAAGCTGATTTAATTGTATCACTTACTAGCGGCCTAGACATTTATCAAATATTTTGTCATCCCGATTTTAGACTTTTCAGGCTATTTAAAAAAATATCTCCTTAAATTAGCGAAATTGGTTCAGCTGCTCTCGAGATTTGCGCTTAGCAACACATTCAGCGATTCATTTTTATATTATAGAAGAGTAGTTATACTTAATACACAAATAAATTGATACAAATTAAAACACACTAATATTGTAAATGCGAAAGTTTGTGTGTGTTTGTATCCTCTTCACGCCTCAACGTCTGAATGGATTTGAATGAAATTTGAAATGGAAGTAGCTAATAAGCTGGATTAACATATAGGATACATTTTTATCCCGGAAAATTGTGTGGTTCCCGAAGCATAACAAAAGCTAGTGCCTACATATTAATGGTCGGCAACGCGCGAGTGATACCCCTGGTGTTGCAAGCGTCCATAGGCTGCGGTAACCGCTTACTATCAGGCGGGCCGTATGCTTGTTTGCCACCTTAGTGGTATAAAAAAAAGAAAAAGAATAATAGTATTTACTTTACATATACAATTCCATATAGACGGATATCCTGGTATCATCCATCTTTTCCTAATATGAATGTCTATGAATCATATATTTTCGTTATATATATAATGCGGATAAATAAATGTCACCTAGATTTTTCATCCCCTATTTTAAATATTTTAAATGGCATCGGGATCGTTCCCGGATCGTTCCCGTACCTACACTTATAGGAGATATACACGAGTATGCTCCTACAAGTGGCGGAGTCTTTATTAGTGTGGAAACGGTAGCAGACTGTAATTACACAATTTATAAATTATTATAATCGTGGTTGATAAAATAACGCACCGACCAAGCTTTATTTATATTACTTTGGGAACCGATAGCAAAAAAATATCCCTACTTAATTTCCTATTTTTTTTATACCACTAAGGTGGCACACAAGCATACGGCCCTCCTGATGCTAAGCAGTCAGCGGCCGTAGCAATACCAGGGGTATCACTAACGTGTTGCCAACCATGTTGTTGATGACTCACTGAGCTAGCAACAATACTACTAGCTCAGCATATCCTCGTGGAGCACTGGCAACCTTACTTACCGCAGAAACACAACATTACATCAAGTAGTGTTATTTCACTGCGGTCTTCTGTAAGGCGGAGGTACAGTCCCCAGTCGGGCGGCTCCAGTTTAAATGGGATAACCCTCGGGATATCCCAAATCGCCCTACCTCTCTTTTTAAAAGCTCAATGTGTGATTAATCACTGTACTTAAGCTTAGAAAAACTCATTGATGACAGGCCTGTTGCTTCAACCACAAGGCCACCACGGCTATCTTTATTTATACTATTAAGGTGGCACACAAGCGTACGGCCCTCCTGATGCTAAGCAGTCAGCGACCGTAGCAATACCAGGGGTATCACTAACGTGTTGCCAACCATGTTGTTGATAACTCACTGAGCTAGCAGCATTACTACTAGCGCAGCGTATCCTCATGGAACACTTTCATTAATACAATACATATATTAGTGTGTTTGTAACTTTATCACAGCATTTTTTTAAATTAATTACGGGTGAGCGATTGACCACGATCGCACCTGATGGTAAGTGAAGATGTGGTCGAAGGAAGCTCGCTAGTCCGTTAGTAGCCTATTCACTCTAGTCTTAAAGAGTCCCTGGTTGTAGGATTCAGAGAACACTGATGAGGGGAGAGAATTACAGTCCTTTGCTGTACGATGAAAGATGACGCAAAGCGTGCGTATTGGTGGTATGTCCACAACGTAAGGGTGAATTCCGAGTACCCTTTACCTTTCCATCTTTGAGTACTTTGGCAAATTGAATCGGAATGTAAGTTTGGAATATTTTTCATAACTTTTTTTCTGTCCATACATTAAAACTGCCGACAGCCAGCGGCTTATTTCTTAAAAGATTTTGAATAAAAAAAAACTATGTTGGTCAGTCTGTTTTGGATAACGTTCCATATTATATTTCGGTACGTTTTGTGATAAAACAAAAGAACTTAATTCTATGTGTTTTTTTTACACACTACTACATTTTTATACACTTAGATACCTATATACAGTATTTTTATACCACTATACCACTAAGGTGGCAAACAAGCACATGGCCCGCCTGATGATAATGGCCATCGTCGCCTATAGACGCTAGCAACACCAGGAATATCTACCGCGATGCTGACCGTATTTGAAATTTAAGATCACATATAATTTTCAATCATTATTATAAAAAATGATCCCTTCTAAAAAGTAAAATCTCTTATACATTTAATTTGTCCAAATATGTAAATGTCTCCTAAAGATCACTAGATTATCAGAATACTTAGTGAAGGAAAGGTAAAAGGTGCTCGGGGCATGCAGAAAGAGATCGAAGTCTAAGAGGTATGGCAGTCAAGAGTGAAATGGCGATCTATATTCTCTGCCTACCCAGTGAGGGACTTGGTATGGTGATAAATGTATGTAAGAACACATTACATAACAGCACATGTAGCCATGTTTCCTATCTATAAATCATAAACGCTATATAAATCTAAAGAAATGTATGAGAATTAAAAACTTGACCATGTGACAGTACGGGAAACAATTCCTTCGACTTCTATAGCGTTAACGATTGTAGATAGTAAGCATGCGAAGCTAGTTGTTATCTCAATTTCAAATGTCGAATCTGTGAAGGATGTCGATATCAAATTATCTAAAAGCGTAGTTTTAATATGCTATATCTCCAAATCTAAGTCACTCAAGGATCAGTCAAACTGCGCAGGCAATACGAAGGTATAGCTGGCGGCTATACATCACTCCCCTCGCTGCATAATATCCCAAAATACCGACCAAGTAACCCTGCATCAATTAAAATATTAATACAGGAAGGTGTGGAGAGGAATTAAAAAGAAAGAGCCAAGCTAAGGACATGTAATGTAGAACTAGAGTTTTAATACTATGATTACATAGTGAATTATTTTAATATCTTCACGCCTTCCCACAAGGGTCCTCAATGGGGTAGGCAGAGGTGTTACAACGTCCACTATCCACCGAAGATAATTTGGTGCCAACGTGACAGATGGTGAGTCCGTCGCCGTCTCTAAGGCACTACATACGTCCTTGAATTACTCCTCAGACGTATTTCTCTTGCAGGTCTCCTCACGATGTTATCCTTCACCGTCAAGATGGCATTCTAAGCTCAATGCGGAAAAAGCCGCGGGCAGAAGCTAGTATAATATACAAGCAGAAAACAAAAGCATTTTACTGAGCTGAAAGAATCAGTCTTCAACTTAACGTTGAAAATATAATGTTGTGCTGTGTTTCTGCGGTTGCCAGTGCTCTACGTGGATACGCTGCGCTAGTAGTAATGATAGCACAGTGGGGCCTCATCAACAACAGGGTTGGCAACGCGTTAGTACCCTGGCTTAGTGGCTATAGACCACGGTGACTGCTTTCCATCAGGTAAGCCGTATAAAATAATGTTACCTTAGTGGTAAGATAATGTTATAATGTCGACTCCACTGCGTTCTCTATTCACAAATTCATCACGGATCAATCAATCGACATCTTGCGAGCAATAAATTTAGTTTTTCCAATAAATTCATACCTATTATTACACTTAATAACTACCTTGCTTCGCTTATAATTATCAGTATCTATCTATTGATCTAGGAATCCTTAGTTTATGAAGGATCATAATCAGATGTTTTTTTTACGCTGAGTCATGATTTAAAGATTATTATGTATGAGTAGGTAGGTAGGTCTTGTATGCAGAACATAATATCTATTATTTCTTTAATATTATTTACACGCTAAATCGATTAAGCGGCTCAGTATCACAATATTGATGAATATAGACCAGAGGTTCGCAAACTTTTTTTCATAGACTACTTTAAAAATTTTACTTGTTTAGGTGGACCCCCTGCTACATTTCTATCATATTCTCAAAACTCGTCAATTTCCTTCGCAAGAGCGAAGGAAATTAGCGTCACAGTGTTCCAACCCTAAAATCGGAGTTTTAAGTTAAGCATAATAATATCCAAGTTTATACAATACCAGTCGTTAACTTCCTTAAATATTATCTGCCTGCATTGATAGGTAAAGCTAAGCCAACTTTCTTCTCACTATCGAAACCAGATACATTTTTGTGGACCCCCACTTACATCTTGTGAACCCCCATTTATTTTTCCCGCTAGCGTAGACCTCCGTCGAGAGACCTCCCGTGGACCTTTGGGGGTCCATCAAGACCACTTTAGGAATCACTGATATAGACGAAGTAAAAGAGGTGGTCAAGTCAAGAGTGAAATTGCTATCAATACTCTCTGCCTATCCAAGGAACTTTGCGTAATGACAGTTATGTGATTCCATCCATCCATCAACACTCACAAACTTTCGCATTTATAATTATTATTATATTAGGATTCATTGTGTTTTGTAGGTATTTAACTTATATATTTTATATATTTTATACCACTAAAGTGGCACACAAGCATACGGCCCACCTGATGGTAAGCAGTCACCGTAGCCTATAGCCGCTAGCAATACCAGGGGTATCACTACGGGGTGCCAAACATGTTGCTGATGAGGACTCACTGTGCTAGCAGCAATACTACTAGCCCAGCGTATCCTCGTGGAGCACTGGCAACCTTACTTACCGCAGAAACACAACACTACATCAAGTAGTGTTATTTCACTGCGGTCTTCTGTATGGCGGAGGTGCAGTCCCCAGCCGGGCGGCTCCGATTTAAATGGGATAACCCACGGAAAATCCCAAATCGCCCTACCTCTCAAAATATGGTTAACGCTGGCCGTGCGAAGCCGGGGCGGGTCGCTAGTTTTATATAAAAACCGTGCGCGTGTACTTACATAGTAGGTACCCAGTAAAAACAACAAAGTCAGTAGAAAAAGGCAGGCCACAGAAAAAGAAATACGGAGGGAATAATGTGTTCGTATCACGCGATGCACGCTCGCGGTTTGATGGTGTGTTTTTGATTCTTTATGTGTGTGTATAAGGGGTGCGCATGTGAGTTGGATTAGAATAGTTAACCGTTTTGTTTTTATATATAAGCCGTGGTGGCCTTGTGGTTAAAACAACGGCCTGTCATCTGAATGGCCCAGGTTCGGATCCCGGCCTGTACCAATAAGTTTTTCTAAGCTTAAGTACAGTGATTAATCACACCATGAGCTTTTAAAAGGAGACGTAGGGCAATTTGGGATTACCCGTGGGTTTTCCGATTTCAGGTGGGTCACGAAGACTCACTGTGCTGGCATTACTACTTACCAGCGTATCTTCGTGGAGGACTGGCAATTTTACTCACCGCAGAAACACAACACTACATCAAGTAGTGTTATTTCACTGCGGTCTTCTGTAAGGCGGAGGTACAGTCCCCAGTCGGGCGGCTCCAATATCAATGAGAGGAAAACAAATACGTTGAAACACCCTTAACACTTAAGGATATTAAAAATAGTTTACGTCTTATTCGCAGACTTACCAAACATTCACAAAATCGGTCGAGTAATCGGTTTTGGTTATTTTGGTTGCACTGTGTCACCTCAATTTTATTTACAAGCCGATTAACATAAATCTTATGACCAAAACAAAACAACAGCTGAATATAAAGTAACCACAATATCTAACCCTAACGTAATTATTGTAAAAAATGACAAAATTAAGGAGAACACAATATTATAGGTGGAATTCGCCTCCGGCTAACCATACTTGACATCTGCAGATAGATACTTGTAAAAATGATGCATATGATGAGGCAATGCAATATGCGCTCTATTTTTTCTTAACTGTGGGTTTAAATATGCATACCTGATAGAGACGTGGTGGCCGTGTGGTATGAAGCGTTGCCTGCTATTCTAGCGACGCAAGTTCAAATCCCACCGGTCTGTACCAATGAGTTTTTCGAACCTAAATGCAGTGATTAGTCACACCACGAGCTGTACGGTGAAGGAAAACATCGTGAGGAAACCTGCATACGTCTGAGAAGACATTCAAGGATGTTTGTAGTGCGACAGACTCGCCATTTGTCACTTTGACACCAAATTATCGTCGGTGGAAACTGGGTGCTGTTACCCTGCCTACGCCTTCGGGGACCCTTGTGGGAAGGCGTGAAGAGATATTTATTATTAGCTGATAATGAAACATTTTATAAACCACTATTTTTTATTATTGTAAGCAGTTGTGGTACTAGTTCGGTTATTTTAAACGAATCAGGTGGCAAACAAGTATACCCCCGCCTGATGGTAATCGGTTACCGCAGTCTGTGGACGCATGCAACACCGGGGTACCTATCACTTGCGCGAGTTGCCAACCCTAATTAAAAAAAATAAAATCAACGGATGACATCGTGCGGCGTTGACCATATAAAAAATTACCTACCTACATTTAATACACATCTTCATATTGAAGCACGCGCAAGTCCATGCAGCGCCATCTTTTGTCGAGTAGCGTGAACTAGCAATACCTTTAAATTGGTTTAAAAGGTTTATAAATCATTTATTAACTGAAAGTTATTAAGTTTAACCAATAAGAAAAAATAAATTATTCAAATAGTTCAAGTAGTTTTTTAGTTTATCCATTACAAACAAAAGTACAAATATGTAAAAATCTTTTCTCTTTATGATATTGATTGTACGCAGTATTCAAAATTCAAAATTCAAAAAGATCTTTATTTGACTAGACTTTACAGGCAAGCACTTTCAAATCGTCAGAATCTACCACCGGTTTCGGAAGTTCGGTTTTGCTGAGAAGAATCCGGCAAGAAACTCAGCAATTACTCTATTAAAAACCAAAAGAATTACATACAATTTACATTTCAAATACTAACTTAACATGGTTACCTATTTCTCAAAATAATAGATAATAATATGATTATCTTCTCTAAGATATTAGTATAGTATTGATAGGTGTTTAGGTCTAAACGATAAAATACATTACATTTTAACTCGACTACGGCGAAGCCAAAAGGATGGTTATGAGCATAAGCTTCAAGGCAAAGTGGCATACGATACGCCTATCTTCAGAACATCCTGTTTCCCTGCGTCTTCGCCCGCGTATCAATATTATAGGTACAGCCTTGTTACTTAGTGATAATATAGCTTTCTAACGGTGAAAGAATTCTTGAAATTAGTCCAGTAGTTTCGGAGCCTATTCAATACAAACATACAAACCCACAAGAATTCAAATCTCTCTCTCTTTATAATATTAGTATAGAAGTATAGATGAGAAAATTTTCTTGTTTGATACTTTTTAGAGCGTGATTATTCCGAAGTCGGGTCTAGTTTTGAACTAACTACTTCTTAGTGTTTTTATAAGTGTAGATAGAACTGAAAACAACACTTAGCATCGTTACAATAAATCATGGATCAGTCTACGTGAGTTATGATAGCGCGGGTTTGATTCCAGGCCGTAGGTAATCTGAGCCGCGGGCGCACGAATTAATCGCAATTAAACTGCATTTTGGAATCGTTTTTTAAGCAAAACCTTTATAAAATCGTTTGGTATCTTTCTGTTACAAAATTTGTGTTTTTGTTTTGTGCTCGTATTATTGGTCGGATTAGAATTATTTAAAACTAGCTGTTAAATGCGACTTTATCTGCATTAGTAGCCTATGTCCTTCACCAGGATAGAATCTATCTACTTGTCAAATTTTATTACAATCCGTCCAGCCGTTTAGTCCTGAAAAGTTAGCAAACAAACAGAGTTAGTTTCGCATGTATGATAGCAGTGTGCTGTGTATGTGTCAGTGTTTCAATTATTAGCTCTTCCTAAACGCTTATTTACGCAAACGCTAGTGGGTACGAGAGGATAAAATTCCCAGCAGTTCCTTCAAAGAATCTGGTGAAGGAAATACTGAGAACAAACCGATTAGAGGACTTTACAAGTAAAAACTGAATGATACTGGACCGGAATGATAGTGGATACTAGCGATGTGCCTCGGCTTCGCTCGGGTAGCAGAGCATTAGACAGCTATATTGGTGCCTATTCTCTTGTCACACATTAGTCTAACTCACACTAGATTTAAACTTAAAGCAGCCATTTTATGTTATAGATGGTAAACAGTCACCGTAGCCTATACTATACCTAGCCGCTAGCAATACCAGGGATATCACTAACGAGTTGCCAACCCTGTTTCTGATCAGGAGACACCGTACTAGCAGCATCACTACTAGTCTAGCGTATCCTCGTGGAGCACTGGCAACCTTACTTACCGCAGAAACACAACACTACATCAAGTAGTGTTATTTCACTGCGGTCTTCTGTAAGGTGGAGGTGCAGTCCCCAGTCGGGCGGCTCCAATATTAGTTACCTATTACGGATCATGAGATACAGCCCGCTGACAGACAGACGGATAGACGGACGGCGAAGTCTCAATTGCTTAGTTAGTTAGAAGGGTTCCGTTGCGCGTACGGAACCCTAAAAACAGTAGTAACTTACAATTTAAACCCTAGACCCGATAGCGAGCGACAAAGATGTCCAGTTTAAAAGAAGTCTGCCTCATTATGCTGTTGTAATATTCATGAGTAGAATAGCTAACGCGAGCCAGTTAAAACTCTGCCTATTTTCTAACTAATAATTTTACACATATTCCGTTGGTTGCAGCATTAATTTGGTAAGAATAGAGGGTGAATACTAAGTAGATAATTATATGATAGTGAACTTTAGATATATATTACACGGATTGGTATGTAATCCGTGGTGGCCTTGTGGTTGAAGCAACGGTCATTTGATGGGCCCAGGTTCAAATCCCGGCCTGAACCAATGAGTTTTTCTAAGCTTTACTACAGTGATCAATCACACCATGAGCTTTTAAAAAGAGATGTAGGGCGATTTGAGATTTCCCGTGGGTTTTCCCATTTAAATTGGAGCCGTACGACTAGGGTCTGTACCTCCACCTTACAGAAGACAAGACCGCAGTGCAATAACACTACTTGATGTAGTGTTGTGTTTCTGCGGTAAGTAAGGTTGCCAGTGCTCCACGAGGATACGCTGGGCTAGTAGTAACGCTGCTAGCACAGTGAGTCCTCATCAACAAAATGGTTGGCAACCCGTTAGTGATACCACTGGTATTTCTAGCGGCTATAGGCTACGGTGACTGCTTACCGTAAGGTGAGCCGTAGACTTATTTGCCACCGTAGTGAAATAAAACAAAAATTAACGGAAGGTTTTTTTAAAAGCCGTGTCACTAAATGCGTAGTCACATTACCACATAAAAGGTAAATAATATTACTCTGTGATAAGTAAGGTAAATACGGATGTTTTTTTTTTAATATGTCGCTAAGCTTAGCAATACATGCAAAATTTACATACATATTATCATCACGCCAAGTCCCTCACGGGGTAGGCAGAGAGTATAGAGCGCGTCACTCTTGACTTGCACACCTCTTTTGCTTCTTCTACATTCATCAATCTCTTAAGTCCACGGGTTCCTAGTACTCTTTATCTCCATAGTACTATGTAAAGTACCACCATCCATTTGGTCCAAATCTGAAAGTGCCGGCCATCGTAATATTTTTGTATATTCTATTAGAGCTTGTCCGCATGAGCATTTATTACTATGGCACCAAAGCTGTAGGGCCATAGTCCTTGCTTTTTTTAATTGACTTCGAAAATCAGAATATTCAGAATACATTTTGTTGAAAATAGGAATTCAAAATTACCAAAACAAATAAAATGTCCTGTTACGTCCAGTTTTGGTGCCACAGTAAAAAATGCTCATAAGGACATGCTTTAACAGAAAATACAAAAAAAAAAGTTGGCCGGCACTTTCAGATTTGGACCAAATCTCTATGAAACATGGATGATGTCCTTTGATTTAGAAAGTCAGACCTTGGCCTACCGCGGCTATTATGTATGATTCGACTATAAGGTTGACAATATACTACCAAATTGTAGGCTCAAAATGTTAAATGTTGTAAAAGTTACACCTGTATATTATATACATATATTACCGACGTACGACGGTCAGTCTGTACGCTAATTGCGGAGCTGCGATTGGTTGATTACAGGGGTTCGATTCCCGTTCTCACGATGGGGTGTGATAGGGTGGCCATACAATACGAGAATAAAAGAATCGATTTCTAAAACGTACCAAGAATAAAATTTACATACATACATATCATCACGCCGACTCCCTCTCGGGTAGGCAGAGAGTATAGAGCGCCATTTCACTTATTAATGACAAGAAAACGAGTCTTATACGCGATATTAAATCTTTACCTCTCAACTTTCCGATTCCGAGTGTTACCTTTTCGTCAGAGATTTAATTTTCTTTTTATACTACTAAGGTGGCAAACAAGCATACGGCCCATCTGATGGTAAGCGGTCACCGTAGCCTTTGGACGCTGTCAACACCAGGGTGCTGTCAACATCACTCGCGCGTTGCCAACCCTTTAAAAATCTCTTCACACCCATCTTGAAGTACCCAATGGTACATGAATAACAGACATAGAACGATCCATTCAAAAGAATTGTTCGCCATTACAGTTATTCACACTTGACAGCTGTCATTGCGGTGGCGGACCTACTATCGGCAGAATATTTGACACATTGGTTGTACCCAGTACTCATCTAGCCGACGAACCCGTCTTGGCAGAATATCTGACACCGCAGTGGTACCCACAATGGCAAAATCTCTAACGCTGCGGTACTATCCCTTTCGACCTCTTGGTTTTTTTTTATTAGTGAACACTTGTAATAAAGATACTAGATTTATCCTAACTATTACAAAACGATGCATACCATACACTTTAATAAGAACAGGCGAAAATATGGCGGAGGGAATTGTAGGTTATTTCGAAGGATTCGTGAAAAATTTAGTCACTCCAATTATAATAGGTTTTGAACCGACTGGTTTAAAAGAGTAATGCTCGTTAGAATGCATAGTGTAGTGTTTACTTTCTTGGATAACTAATGGTTTGTTTTAATGAATCATTCTCAAAATAGAGAGTAGGGCTATCGCGTCAAAACTAAAAGTGCAACCGCACAATAAAATTAATAAACTAATAAGTAACCGGCCTCATCAGGGCGGCCACGGCCATTTAATGTAGACGCGTCACTAACGAGTTGCCAACCATGTTGTTGATGACGACTCACTGTGCTAGCATTACTGCTAGCCCAGCGTATCCTCGTGGAGCACTGGCAACCTTATTTACCGCAGAAACACAACACTACATCAAGAAGTCTAAAGAGAGGTAGGGCGATTTGGGATTTCCCGTGGGTTATCCCGTTAAAATTGGAGCCGCCCGACTGGGGACTGTACCTCCGCCTTACAGAAGACCGCAGTGAAATAACACTACTTGATGTAGTGTTGTGTTTCTGCGGTAAGTAAGGTTGCCAGTGCTCCACGAGGATACGCTGGGCTAGTAGTATTGCTGCTAGCACAGTGAGTCCTCATCAACAACATGGTTGGCGCCCCGTTAGTGATACCCCTGGTATTGCTAGCGGCTATAGGCTACGGTGACTGCTTACCATCAGGTGGGCCGTATGCTTGTGTGCCACCTTAGTGGTATAAAAAAAACACAAATAGTTCAACATAAAGAAATCTCAGCTTTATAATAAATCACCGCTTGTTCACATGTAATTAAAAGCTATCGGTGCCAGTAGACTGTTATTATGAATTAATGTAATTAATGGCATTAATGATGACCGCAGCTACCAACATTTATCTGCGAAGGCTGTTATTAAAATATCATTTTGTTTGTTAACTGTTAAGTTAAACAATGGTTAAAGGTCGTGGGATCAAAGAGATTATGTTGATTATTAGGTAGTTGAATAGGAAATTATTAACACTTCGTTTTTGTTGTTGGTGAGACACAAGCATACACCTGATTTTAAGCAGTCACCGTAGCCTATAGCCGCTAGAAATACCAGGGGTATCACTAACGGGTTGCCTACCCTGTTGTTGATGAGGACTCACTTTGCTAGCAGCATTACTACTAGCCCAGCGTATCTTCGTGGAGAACTGGTAACCTTACTTACCGCAGAAACAACACTACTATCAAAGTTGATTCTGAAGTACTGCATTATTATTGCTATCTGTAATAATCTGATCTACTTTGATTTTGTTTCTTAAAATCTGTTTTTCACGACCACTTATAGTGGCTTTGTTACAGGAATTAAAATTGTCGTCTGTAGCTTTAGCTAGAACAACTGTCGACTACGTATTCGTATCGCTTTCGACTATTTTTCTGGGAAAATTAACAGCGCTGCGCCGCCGAAAAGTGGAACTAACAATACCTATGAAAATTGATTCCTAGGGAAATACCCTGTAGGTTATGATTCCCTTGTGAAATCGCAAAACATGCGCAAATTTGCGACATAAACGTTCATATCTTTTCTTCATATTGACTTACAGGTTTGATTATTTTACAGCCGAAAGAGACCACAGACCCGGGTATTTCATATTAATTTCAATTTGATAGCTTCACGGGTTCTTGGGGTAAAAATTCTTCACAGTCAGACAGACAGACTGACGGACAACAAAGTGATCCTATAAGGGTTCCTTTTTCCTTTTATGGTACGGAACCGTAAAAAGAGTTAAGATGATGAATAAGATGAGATTAAAAACTTTATACGTCCGTGTCGTTGGCGCCGGGTAACGCTTAATGAAAGATGAAATGTATGACAGAAGTTCAGCAAAACATATATACTCGATAAACAATATTCTTGCCCGACCTGTCAGTAGAGATACTGACGTAATATATGACGTACCTAACATCGGTATTGTATAAGTAGTAAGACAGAATAGATATATAACCCTTAGAATGGTGTTGGCAACATTAATATATAAAAAGGGTAATTTTTAAGTTTCTGCCATGTGGCAACACTTCCATTGTATCCGTGAAGTCGACAAGACCGCGAAATGTAAAAGTGTGATTTAAATAAACTTATAACAGTGCAACAGATTTGATTTCCACCTTCCTGACACATCCACAAGCCACCACTGAGCATCGAAATAAACACAGAGTGTACAACAAATGGTAAATAAGAACGTAAGGAAAAATTCCAAGAGTATTGTAAATCAAGGGCACAAATAAAAGAGTTTTGATTGATGCTTCGTACGGGTATCGAACGGGATACCCCGCGGACTCGTCCGTCGCACCTTAATCACTACACACGAGACTATTTGATTGATTTACTGAAGGGAAATTACCATTTATACGTCTGAATCACAAGTTAGGGATATTGTACCTTATCATCTTCACTATAAAAATATTAATCTATTGCTAGAGGAGAACGCGCGTAATTTTGTGTTTTAAAGAAACAGAGAATTAGAAAATTGCTCACAAAAATTTCATCCCTTTTGTTTGATTGATTGAAGGTTTCTATTTTGGATTTCTTTAGCTGAATGGTTTGTGGGTGAATTAAATACGGGACCGATTATATAGATATATCGATTAAGGAGAGTGTTTAGTTGTGATTAATATCTACAGTATACAATATTTTTGTATATCAATACTAGCTGCCCGCCCCGGCTTCGCACGGGAAGACATTTATCAAATATTTTGTCTACCCGTGCGAAGCCGGGGCGGGCAGCTAGTAGGTATAATATATAGCCTACGTTAATTAGTGATAATGTAGCTTTATGTAGGCGATTTTTTTTAAATCTAACCGATTTAAGAGTAGTTTCTTAGCCTATTTAATACAAACATACACACCAAAATTCAAATCTTTCCTCTTTATAATATTAGTATAGATATAGAAAAAGATGACGACGCAGGTCTTAAGGGGGGAGGGGTGCGGGGCAGGAAGGGAAACTTTGGGCTATTATATATCAGGCTGAAGTTTTTGAAAAAGTTACCCCAAATTAGAACATTTTGTTTGGTATTACTTTCTGGTGTGGTCTCCAACCTATTCTGAGGCCAACCGAGTCATCTTCAACTTCTATCTATGAAAACGGCTGAAAAAATGTCTAATTGTCAATTCTATTTATAGTTAGTAAACATACTTCACAGCTTTCGGGTGACTCCTGCAAACTGCGTTTCGTTTCAGTACACTAAAATACAATTTTAAAAAGGACTACGTATCATCGCAGGTTGGGTGTTGACACCCAAATCCTGGAGTATAAACTCAAGAATTAAAGGTATCAAAACAAACTATGTGTTATCTATCAAATATATAGAAGTAAAGAGAAGTCACTTATAGCTATCCCAATTATTTATTTAAGATTGCTGAAAGGAAATAATTTGAGAACTAACCTGGCCTTCTTCTACAACACCCGACGAATGATCATCTCAGCTCCGGATCCAGTAGCTTGTAGGACACAAGTATCCGATCTGTAGTGCGAGCATGAATAATTTGCGACAACGTTTTCGTGTCGCCTTCGACTATTTTTGTATTGAAAAACGTACAGCGCTGCGGCGGCGAAAAGTGGAACTAAAAATTTGAATGACAATTTTGACATTTTGCGAGTTATGTTTTCGAATACGCAGTCGAAAAATGTTCATGTTACCGGCACGTGTCATCACCACAACGCGGCTTTCGGACATATTTTAGTAAAGAGTAGACTGTCATTTCGCGGTTAGGGTTAGCTAGTTAGCCCAAAGGATGGGCAACCAGGAATACTCCGAACTACTCCGAAGGTCGGAGCGAGTAGCGTCAGTTGCGAGGGATGAGGGTTGGTCCCAAACTAGTACTTAACCAACTTCTTTTACAAATATTTTGTCTCGTACATCGCGGTAGAGCTGACAAAGATAGTTGTCAAAAAATATTAACATATATGAGGTAAGGGAATGAATATATGCCAATGTAGGTAGGCGCGAACATAGGTATTTCTAAGAGAGTGACACTGCGGGCCAATTCTTTGAGTTGTCTATGGTATTCATAAGTAGTTTGGGGCTTAGAATAAGGACGTTCGCTAGATTGGGCGTTTGGGGTCAACGGGCTTTTTCCTTATGACGGTTGCGACACTATCTTGGACCTGTCAGTTTTTTTTTTTTTAATGTTGTCAGAATCGGTGCAACTTTTGTAGGGCATAAGTCCACAGATTTAGATGCTAAGCACACTGACATAATAAATTCGAACATTATTATTGAATTTATTAATTTAAGAGTAAAATGGACGGCACAAGTAGATAATCAAGTATAGGTACTCTCAGCCTTCCCCGTGAGGGACTTACACGGGACTTAATAATTAATTCATTCAGATAGACACAAATTAAGAGCCAACTAACAACGTCCCAATCCGCCATATTGTAATGAAGTATGGCGGCTTCACAATCAATGTAGTAATTAATTATTTAGGCCCCTATCGGACCTGACCGTAACCCTCTATTACAGGGCAGTTACAACCAATTACCGAGCCAATAGTTACTGTATTCCCCTCGATATGTTATGTTATGTCAGACATAGGTATGTACTTTGATTGTATAGGTAATGTTTAACAGCCTTAAATAATCTTTAATACAATGGCTGGCTGCGCTTCCCACTGTTGATAGAATACGTATTTATAAGAATTATTGTCTACTCTGAAAGCCGTGTTTTTTTTTATACCACTTATGTGGCACACAAGCATACGGCCCACCTGATGGTAAGCAGTCACCGTAGCCTATAGCCGCTAGCAATACCAGGGGTATCACTAACGGGGTGCCAACCATGCTGTTGATGAGGACTCACTGTGCTGGCAGCAATACTACTAGCCCAGCGTATCCTCGTGGAGCACTGGCAATCTTACTGACCACAGAAACACAACACTACATCAAGTAGTGTTATTTCACTGCGGTCTTCTGTAAGGCGGAGGTACAGTTCCCAGTCGGCCACGACTTTTAGAAGGTGGCCTTGTGGTTGAAGCAACGGCCTGTCATCTGATGGGCCCAGGTTCAAACCCCGGCCTGTACCAATGAGTTTTTCTAAGCTTAAGTACAGCGATTAATCACACCATGAGCTTTTAAAAAGAGAAGTAGAGCGATTTGAGATTTCCCTTGGGTTTTCCCATTTAAATTGGAGCCGCCCGACTGGGGACTGTACCTCCGCCTTACAGAAGACCGCAGTGAAATAACACTACTTGATGTAGTGTTGTGTTTCTTCGGTAAGTAAGGATGCCAGTGCTCCATGAGGGTACGCTGGGCTAGTAGTAATGCTGCTAGCACAGTGACTCCTCATCAACAACATGGTTGGCAACGCGTAAGTGATCTGTGAAACCCCTGGTATTGCTAGCGGCTATAGGTTACGGTGACTGTTTACCATCAGGTGGGCCGTATGCTTGTGTGCCACCTTAGAGGTATAAAAAATTCTGAGGTATTCGTTTTTTTTATTATTAGGGTAGAGCAAGAGGAGCACTGACTCTAGGTGCCAGGTGACAAGGGGCGCCAAAATGTTTTTTTTTTTAATTAAGAAACATGCGTGTTAAATGTTGGCCAGCGGCAACCTTAATAAAATGGAATCTATGTTATGATGTTCCACGAGGATACGCTGCGCTAGTAGTAATGCTAGCACAGTGAGTCCTCATCAACAACAGGGTTGGCAACGCGTTAGTGATACCCCTGGTATTGCTAGCACTTATAGGCTACGGTAGTGACTGATTTATAGAAAAATTGGTTGCTCTAACATTGCTTTTATATGAAGTGATTCATCATTCTGGTAATAGGTTATCTCTGACCTAAAGGCATGGGAATGCAAGGAAGGCAAGGAATGGTCTCCATTAGAATGCATGACACTAGGCATTTCAATGCTACACAACATAAGATTGCAAATGCAATTAAGTATACGATTGAAGGACTTGTATCCATGTCATGAAAAAATAAATAAAAGTTAGATAGTATCGATAGATAGTTTAAAATGTAGGTCGTAGTAAATGTAAAAAAAGGAAATAAAACCATGTTGAGTACCTATGTATTTTTTATTACATTACAGAGACGCAATATTATTTATCATTAAATACACTCGACTGCAATAAATACTGGTCACTGACATAACCTTAATGTTTTGCAAACTCAATCATAGCATAACAATATTGGATTAAAATTTCGACATGAGAAAAAAAAAAAAAACCAGTCGGGTGGCAAACAAGCATACGGCCCGATGGTAATCGGTTATCGTAGCCAGTGGACGCTTGCAACACTAGATAACTCGCGCATTGGCGACCCTGATATTTGATTTTTATATTATTTTTTAAAACTGTTTTTTTAGTAAATTAAATTTTTATAAAGTTCGTGCCTTGTTATGATGTGTCTGGTGAATAGATACAAAAAAAATAAAGTTACGGCACTTCTATTTTGGCAAAAAAAGTCTAGAAACGGAACAAAATTGTTGTCTACTGGCAACTCCCACTAAATGTCATCTATGTTATGACGTTTACTGTAAACGAACCAATCAAGACGGTTGATGCTCTATACGAGCTGCGGACTTGCCATACGAACGACACAGTGGCGCTCTGTTATTCTGTACTCTTTTTTGCCAGATTGTACAGTGTAACACTGAAATGATACTCATAGTTTGAAGGCCTCCGCAACATTTTCCCACAGACACCTTGAAATAAATTCTCAATTATTTTGAAGTAAATTTAAACATATTTTTTTGACATAAAACCATCATTACACTGGAATTATTGTCTGTATATATATAATATTATTATTACCAGACATAAAATATTTAAACATTTACACGGCAAATTCAATTACATATACAATAAAGATAGATAATATCTAAAAAAAAAAAAAATTACATATGTATAAAAACCTGCTACACAATATAGTACTAAAAAAAACGTTAAAAAATATACTTAAAATTACATACTTGTAAAAATATTACATCGCTTATATTATAATTCATAACACTATGTCCGTAAAATATTGAGTATTAGTACAAATATATTTCTTTGTCATTATTCTTGCACCTTACAACATTAAAAAAATATTATACACTGTGTAACAGCTTTAGTTTAAGTTTGTAATATTATTAAAAACCATGAATTCCGTCGATAAAATAAACTCTATGCAGTGGTACAGCCCAACAGTTATAAAATAATTTTAAGATTACTTTGAATTATTGTGTAAGCATGTTGCACAAAAGGACTTTAAAAAAAAACACTTTTTAACTCGCCTTTTATTAGCTTCACCTAGATTTATGTTATATCACGTTTCTACCAACATAACGGAATCTTTCAACCTAGCTATCTTTACATAGAATAAAAAAACACACGTACTGTTTGTAAAAATTGGCCTTATGTAAAAAAAAAAAAAAGCAATTCACACACTATGCGCATGTCATATTATTAAGATAAAAAATTACTAGATTTTTTTATCCCCTAATCCCCTTTTTTATATAAATTTTATTATTTTTTGTTATAGCGGCAACAGAAATACACATTCTGTGAAAATTTCAACTGTCTACCTATTACGGATCATGAGATACAGCCCGCTGACAGACAGAAGGACGGACGGACGAACAGCAAAGACTTTGCAATAGGGTTCTGTTGGCGGGTCGCTAGTGCAATCATATAGATTTAAAAATCTTACTTTTCTATGTCCGCTGCTGTGAAAAATGATTACACATCAACTCTAAGCAACCTCTTGAGTTAACATATCTGTTACACACTGTATATGTGATCTATATGATAAAATGTAAGATTTCTTTCAGTCTATTTGTTTTTATATTCCAACATAAACCGTCGTAGACTGAGTAACTCATAAACGAAGGTACCACGTGCCCTAGACAGTGATAGAAATAGTTATCAATGTGTGCGTCCGTCTGCGTAAAATGCTGACACACTAGTGACTTAGCCCGCTTAGCTCAACTAAAAGATAGATAAGTTACATAAAATATTTTACGACACGTGAAAACACGTGCACGCGGTAAGGGGCAAAACATAGTATAGCTGTCTCCTTGTCTTGTACATTAGTACCGTATATAGCCTTCTCTTTGTGTGTGAGGAGAGCAGATGCTATTGCCTCTAAAGTTACTGCCTCTACGGTGGATGAAATGCAAATATTAATGTCTTAACTAAGTCCATCGCGAGTGTAATATGAAGACTAACTTTTGCCCGCGGCTTCGCCCGCTTGGTTCTAGATAGAGATAGCCTATGTCCTTCCCCAGGTTATAATCTATCTCATTGCCAAATTACATTGAGATCCGTTCAGCCGTTTAGTGGTGAAAAAGTAGCGAACAAACAGTTACTTTTGCATTTATAAAACTAGTATGGATTGATGAATGTAGAAGAAGCTAGAGTTGTGGAAGGCAAGAGTGCAATAGCGCTCTATACTCTGTGCCTACCCCGTGAGGCACTTGGCGTGAATTCATAATATATTAGGGTAATTAAGAGTGATTGTCACACTAACAAAAGTGACTTCATGATATTTTGTAGGTGTTTTTTTTTTAAATGCAATAATCATTATATTTTTTTGTAATTTTGACGTGATTATGTGTAACGTACGTTAACGTGATCGTCAAACGCTTATAAAATGATTTGGTTTTTTTTTATATGTCAAAAAATTAACATAAATTGCAATAATTAGGGTACCATTCTAAATCATTTTAACTTTGAAATGTCTACGACAAAACATGATTTACGTACAAAAATATGCGATGGGCTTAAAATTATGATGAAATTATCAATATAAATGAGATGCTAGTATATTTTGTGACGTTTGAACCTATGTTTATGTGGCAAAAGCCGTGATGAGTATAAAAAGTTAAAACTACAATATAAAAATATTAAAAAAAAAACTAATAAGGAACCAATAATACTTATTGCATAAAAATGATTTTCTGGTCCCAATATCAAACTTTAGTGTGTGTATTTTATTGCCAATTGAGCAATTTTTTTTTATTATTCTTTCATCTTTAAAACTGTTATACCAGTTTTTTACAAACGACTACCATCTGTACTACTAGCAAACAATCTTTCGACCACGAATTCGAAAACGTTACTCTCAAAATGTCAAAATTTTCATACGCATTATTAGTTCCGCTTTTCGCCGGCGCAGCGCTGTTCATTTTCAAATACAAAAATTTACGAAAGGTCGACGAAAAGACGTAGTCGAAAGTTATTCTTCCTAAGGCTACTGCAGGCTTAGCCATGTTTACTATCTATAATCGTTAATGCTATGGAAAACGAAGGAATTGTACGGGAATTAAAAAGTTTTACGTTATGTCACGTGGTCAAGTTTTTAATTCCCATACATTACTTTCGTTGTCTATAGCGTTAACGATTATAGATAGTAAACATGGCTACAGGTACTGTAGCGCGATCATGAATAATTTACGACAACGTTTTCGTATCGCCTTCGACAATTTTTGTATTGAAAAATGAACAGTGCTGCGGCGGTGAAAAGTGGAACTAAAAATTAGTATGACAATTT
Organism: Falcaria lacertinaria; assembly: GCA_951449985.1. Taxonomy (NCBI): domain Eukaryota; kingdom Metazoa; phylum Arthropoda; class Insecta; order Lepidoptera; family Drepanidae; genus Falcaria; species Falcaria lacertinaria. The sequence goes on along the minus strand of OX602136.1, from coordinate 2,773,110 downwards.
TGACATTTCGCGAGTTACGTTTTCGAATACGTTGTCGACAATGTTCGTGCTACCGGCACAGGTCTGCCTTAAGCCGAACGTAGTGATGTAACCGTCGGTGGGATCAAACCAGACAAATGAGTTGTTTACCCTCATCAATTTGGAACTGCACTTTATCGGAGTTGGATGCCTTATCAGCCGTCTTGGATAGCGCACTCGACAGGAAGATCTGTGCTATACCAGTAGCCGTCACGAATAGAGCCCATCCTGCATAAAAAGGAAATTAGATATACAAAAAGGTGGTAACCTTCAAAAGTTTTTAGGGCCTACATATGTGCTGACTGTTGAATATAAAAACCTATTTGTACAGGAACAGCAAATTATAGTTAAAGAAGTATTCATATTTGAGTGATTTGTTTACCGAGTTTTGTTTACCGATTTGTTTACCGAGGCTATTGCATAGTGGTTATATTCTCATGGGAATGATCGTTTGGTATAAATAAATCTGTTTGGTTAACCCTAACTCATTGGCACTCTTGCCCTGCAACCTCCCACCCAACACCAACAGCTAAATAAAGTGAATAAATATTTAAGTAAAAAATATTACCAATAGAACATTCATCGGGCAGATAGGGCTCCGCGTTGTCACCGCAGAGTCTCTTGACTCGGGGCGCGCCCCAACCCCAAGGGTACAGTAGCAGCCCCAACACACCAAACAGCCCTGGAAAATATTAGCATCAATTACACCACCTATCATTTTTCTTTCTTTTTATACCACTAAGGTGGCACACAAGCATACGGCCTACCTGATGGTTAAGCAGTCACCATAGCCTATAGCCGCTAGCAATACCAGGGATATCACTAACGCGTTGCCAACCATATTGTTGATGAGGACTCACTGTGCTAGTAACTCTCTTTGTCTTTCTGTCTGTCCATTTGTTCGGGCTACTCCCCAAAGTCGTTGGACCAAGCTTAGCGGGACTTTCACTGGGAGATAGCTGATACTATAAGGAGTACTTAAGCTTTTATTTAAAAGGATAAATCAGGGTTACGCACAAAAAAAAAAAAAAAAATGACACATACTTAGTCGCGGTTTGCAGGCACAGCTAGTATAAAGTATGTACCTCCCAAAGCCTGGGCTGCACCAGCTAGCGATATGACACTCTTCCTGAATACAGCCTGCACGCAGCATGCCATCACTGCTGCTAGCACTGTGCACAGTTGGATGGCTGCACCTACAATAACATACATTTGTATGTACTACACAACATGTTTGATTGAGTAGTTGGTAAATGAATACTATACTAAATGTTGCAGGTTTGATTCCTGTCAGGGTAAAAATTTGTGGTGAATAATAGTCTGGGTGTTCGTTACATATTTACAAAAAAGGATGAACAAGTAGTCTGGCCTTTAGTTCGTGTGGCTGCTAATTCTGTTGTATGAAATCATTCAACTAGACTAATTTAAAAGGACTTTAAGAATTGCCATTCTTATTTAACTCTGCACATTACAAAGAGATAGCAAGACTTTTAGTCCTGTCAATTTAGTTTAGTTTAGTGATTTTGTACAACAGAATCAACAATATATAATGTACTTTAAAAAAAGGTTTATAAGTATTCTACTAAGAATTATTGTCCAACATAAACAGACAAAGCCACAGGCCAAAGCTAGTACAACAATTATAATACTCACACAAAGATAAGAAGAACAATGCTGCCTTCCATGGAGTGGGGTACACCGAAGACTGGGTGGCAAAACCGTTGAACGAAAATGAACCACAGTTATTCGGATCATGGGCCATACGTATGCATCTGAAATAAATTGGTAAAATCATGTTTATGAGATGTTTTTATTAAATCAGTGTTATGTGAAGTGTTTGAATGTATGTATATATTTAATGTTCTTCTTCTTCTTCTTCTTCCTAAGTATGGCAATCAATCCCTTCAGGGACTATTTTTGCCAGTGTCGAGTGTTAGAGAATTTTCATGTTGCAAATTTTCTCGTGTTTGCCGCATTAAAATGCCTAGTGTCATGCATTCTAACGCCCAATGGAGTTTCTGGAGACAACCCACGGCAGTAGCAGATCGTAACACGCCTTTAGATTAGAGGTAACCTATTGACCAAAATGATAAATCACTTAACCCAAAAGTCGTATTATGGCATTATTTCCAATGCTCCTATAAATCAGTCACTAAATGAAACTTTACAGCACATAGCGACACCAAAAATACACATTAAAGATCACTATAACACAATTTACGACACACTGGAAAAAAATCTCAACCGCTCCACCTGATTCCCGCCAAAAACTCCATCTATTTAATGTTCATTGGTTGGTATAGCTTTTGCCTTTTTTATATTAATTAATACAAATTAAATTCACCATTTGACAAAACAACTGTTATTAATAAATTTGTGAACTACCCAGATTAATTCACAAGAAGTGGATGGATAATAATAAACCATATATTTTTAAATTAGACATTTAGGGTAAAAATTTATAGGCACGAGAGTTACCTCTGGTGTTGCAAGCGTCTATAGGCTACGGTAACTGCTTACGATCAAGCGGGCCGTATGCTTGTTTGCCACCTTAGTGGTATAAAAAAATTAAGAATTTGATAGAAGCAAAAGAGGTGTACAATCTATTTGGGTATAAAGGACAGTTTCATTCTTTTAAAAACAAACATAAATTAAAAACTAACCGGTTATATATACCGACACTAGGAACATAGAAATCTGTTACATTATTGAGATTTGTTATGATAGGCTTTCCCAATAACCATTTTGGTGTCATCACTCCAGTCAGCACGAACATGAATGCCACTAAGCTCAGTAGAAGCCACACTAAGCTTCGTCCAGTTATTATTATGTAGCACATTGTCGATTTTTATTCGAACCGCGTAGTTTTCTACAAAAAGTCGAAAGCACTTTCGAAGTTACACAAAGTACTACAGGCAGGACGGTCTAGCGTAGCGTTTATATTACAAACGTTGTATTCTCGTGGGATGTGGGCATAAAAAAATAAACAAATCAGATTGACTGATTGAAAAAGTCAAAACCAAAACAGATTTAAAATCCTCAATTTCCTAATATTTGAAATATGAAATATGTCATTTCATAGGTTTGACACTTGATTTGACAGCTTGTCAGAATAGAGTATAACAGAATAGAGCTTGGGAATAGAGCTGCAGCTACAGAAAAAATAGTAACCTTAATATATAAACGGACCATTTTATAAATAGTTTTACATTTCTGGATATAATTATTATGTCCAATGAGCTTACAATCCAAGAGAATACAACCCCTTTTAAATAAAATTGTTAAGCCATGATAAATGGTCAAGGTTGTACGCAGGATATATTATCTACTCCGAGGCTCACAAAAAATCAATAAATATTCATTAAAGACTAGTGACCTGCCCGAGCTTCGCACGGGTTTACACAAAACCTAAATGAATTAAGTAAACTAAAAACCTTCCTCAGGAATCAGACTGTCTATTAGTAAAAACCGCATTAAATTCGTTTGCATTATTTAAAATATCAAGTGAGCAGATGACCAGCAGGATGCGACTTTGTTTTATGCTATGTTAAGATTACGATTTATTAAACAAAGAGGGAGCCTCACTCCGATTCTCTGCTTCTATTCGATGCAATAAGGAAAATAAGTGGGTAAATAAGGTGTGAATAAGGACCACTCTCACTTACGCTAAGCAAGAACTGAATGTCCTACGCTATGTGAGTGTATTATCTATGGTCCTTGATCTAAGATTTATGCGACAGTAGCGCCAGCTCTCGTCTAAAATAGTAAAAATATGGTTATGTTCTCTCTTCTTCCTTGTTGTTTCTTTTAATTTCAAGTAGGTATGCAATTATTATGATTAAATCAACGAAGGCCTATTTTACTATTTAACTTTTTATAAAATTCGTAATCGCGCCTTGTGATACAAATAAAGTTGTGCTGTGTTGTGCTAATTTCTAGTGAAAATGTGGTCGATGACAGCGTGAAAACGAGTGCTACGTAAGTATAATCCGTATAAATTTAGAACTATAGAATGCACGAAGAGAGCCTAAAGCTAAACAGTTCGATTAACATTATGAGGGTATATCTGTCAGTCAATTGTCAGGTACAAACAGATGTAGGCAGCTACCTGAGCATTGTCAAGTAAAGAAATCAGTCGTAATTTAACAATTTATTTTGTCTAAATCGTTTATTTTATGATTATTTTGTGTTTGAAACAGTGCCATGTTATATACTAAAGAGACTTTGAAGGTACGTAACGATTTCCAACTTGACTAAATAGAAGAAAAAACATGTTTTCCATTGCCCTTGTTTGGGTTGCAAAATCTCAATTCCTTTGTCAGATGTATGGGCACTTTTACTTTTTTAGAACAAAGTGGCTTGTAATCGAGTGCTGGTGCACGATTTCCCGCTATTACACAAATTTTTTTGGTATAGGAATTATCCTATACCAAACTCAAACTCAAAATGAATACCCACACTTTCCATTAGGAAAGTGTGGGTATTCATTTTGAGTGCATTTACGGATTTCCTCTTTCTAAATGTCTAAACCTTATGTTAATACGGCCCAGATTCATTCCTACTTCTCAGTAACTGATGTTCACTAACTATGTTTGGCGAAAATACAGCAAGCATGATAGTTATCCATTTAAAAAATAATAAATCTTACCCCAGGTAGTTATCATAAATTGACTTTGTAATTGTTATGCTGCCTGTTGGTGTTCTTCATGAGTACTTCAGTAATCAATTCATAGATTCAAAACTTTGCAAGTTTATTAGGTTTTCAAGATGTATTTTCTACCTGCTCATGTGAATATTTGATTCACCACAAATCTCTGCTGTGAACCCCTCTCATGATGAGTACATTTAATATGCTTCATGTGACAAGTAAATATAGCTTAAAACTCATAGAAGCTTAGAACCACAGTCAATCTCATGCAGATTGTTTTGGATGTGTGTCATGACCTTATTCCAAACATTATAGTGGCTGAGATTCTAGTTACCAGAATGCTACATCAGCCCCTAGCTATTGTTGTTACTTCCTACTTGATCTCACCCTGTGGTGGGTTTACACATTTCTCATTTATAGGCTGCAGTGTGCTTACAATTTTATTGACAGTTCCTAGAGACTATTTTCCAATGAAGAATTTAGTTGAAATCAAACAAAAGTTTATGGGTATATTTATGACTGAATCATAGCTCAATCATGTACAAAATATAAGCAGGACAAATTTGCCACCACTAAAATTAGCTGGCTGTATTATTACTATGCTTGCTGTTATACATGCTGTGCACAACATGCCAGCCTGTAGGTAAATCTGCCACTGATCTACCCTATGTGTCTGTTTACCAGAACTCAAGCTACTGCGATCTGACTTCGTAATCCATTTTATTAGGAAGAATAATCTGAATATTCATAAATTTTTGTTGAGGAAAGGAATTCAGAATAACCAAAATAAATAAAATGTCCTGTAATGTATATCTTTGGTGCCATAAATGGACAAGCTCTAATGATTATCCTGTATTTTTATCTTTCTTAGCTATGTACTGGAAAATTTTATGGCAATATCAGATCACAGAACAATCTCTAAGTTAAGTAAAATAAGTGCATGCATTGAGTTTGTGCCCTAGGTAAATTTTTATGAGTGTAGTTTGAATTAGAGTGAAGGTCACTATGGTTCTTCAGTTCAGTACAGAGGTATCCATGGTACCATTACCCCAAACAACTGGACACAATATGTAATATCTTCTTCTTCTTCTTCTTCCTAAGTATGGCAATCAATCCCTTCAGGGACTATTTTTGCCAGTGTCGAGTGTTAGAGAATTTTCATGTTGCAAAATTTCTCGTGTTTGCCGCATTAAAATGCCTAGTGTCATGCATTCTAACGCCCAATGGAGTTTCTGGAGACAACCCACGGCAGTAGCAGATCGTAACACGCCTTTAGATTAGAGGTAACCTATTGACCAAAATGATAAATCACTTAACCCAAAAGTCGTATTATGGCATTATTTCCAATGCTCCTATAAATCAGTCACTAAATGAAACTTTACTGCAAATATCGACACCAAAAATACACATTAAAGATCACTATAACACAATTTACGACACACTGGAAAAAATCTCAACCGCTCCGCCTGATTCCCGCCAAAAACTCCCTATGTAATATCTGTTGTATGCCTTACATTGTTTTTATATAAACACAGGATAGATGTTAGGATCATTTTATAAACAACCAGAAAAAAAAAACACTGGTTTAAAAAACTATTTTCATATCTAACTAGGTTAGGTAGTTCATTTAAATTTATTTAGAATAATAGAAGAAAAAAGCCTTTTCAACCAAAGTCATTCTATTGATAAGGCTTAATCTTGTCTGTTTTTAAACTACTAAGTTGCCATGTACATGTTTTGAACACCTGGAACTATGCAGCCTAAATTACAAGATAATTTAGCTTATTGCTGTCAAAACACTTATTTACCTTTAATTAATCATAGAATAGGATTAAAAATTTAGTTTTAGTATGCTCAGATGAACAAGTGAAATGGCATCAATATTTATGTCTCATTAGCATTTATTTACGTTCATGTTAATGGAAATAAAATAATCTTTATTCTAAATGGTTGTTTAAATATATGATGAACTAGCGGCCCGCCCCGGCTTCGCACGGGTAGACTAAATATTTGATAAATGTACCCGTGCGAAGCCGGGCGGGCAGCTAGTATAATATAGCCTATGTTACTCAGTGATAACGTAGCTTTCTAACGTTGAAAGAATTTTTGAAATCGGTCCAGTAGTTTCGGAGCGTATTCAATACAAACCCACAAAAATACAAATCTTTCCTCTTTATAATATTAGTATACATAAATATACCAATTGACAATATTAAATTTATATTCTTATGTCATGTAGGTGTATTTTTTTATATTTTCATATCTTTACTGTCTAAGGAAACAATGGATGATTTATATAGAGAAATAACAACATATTATGTACTTCTTTACAGATTTGACAAGCAGCGCTATCAACTGCCGTTCCATAAACAAGATAGAATAAATAAATATAAATAATTTTATAAAATTTATACCTAACTAAATTAATTAATTATGTAAATAGGCGAAGGATTTTATATATCGACGCTGTGATCTCTTTAGTGTAATTTTTTTTAATTTTAAACCTGCATGAGAGAATACATAGTGCAATCTTGATTCGGTTTATGCATTTGTGAAGACAAGATGAGTTCGAACAGTATCCGGCCACCGCCACTGAGGCAGAAGGATTTTGAACAGGTAACTTTTTTTTTCTACTCGTTAAGTTTTTTCTTGCATTCAAGATGGTCCGCCTCGTGGTTAGCAATCATCGTAGTCTATAGACGCTTGCGAAACCAGGAGTATGTATAACCTGCCAGTAATTTCGTGAAAGGGATAGAAATCCATTACAGGAAGCAGTGTTGTCAATTAAGCGACTTGCTCTAGAAGTGACGACTTTTGAATAATAGTCGCTCGTTTTTTTTTTATATACATATGTATGTCATCATCATTCTCCTGCCCTTATCCCATATTATTTGGGGTCGGCGCAATATGTATTTCTCTTCCATACTTCTCTATCAGCCGGCATCTCTGTATTCACTTCCTTTCTGGCCACCTAGCTACCGCTTGCACATATAGAAGATAATAAAAGGTCACGTTTGCATACGTAATAAGGCTCTATTAAGCAAAACAGAGCAACAATTTAATTGACATTGTACCTACACCTACATAGTATTGTGTGTGACCTAGTTGTTATCTAGACTTGTATTTACAGAAAATGCAGGTAACAGTACAATCGGGTACAGTTATGCTAGTCTGGTCGGCCAAGTTTGAATGATTTCATCACATGGATGTGGTTTCGTGGGAATTATATGTTAATGTATATATTTTTTTTATACAACTAAGGTGGCCAACAAGCATACGGCTCACCTGATGGTAAGCGGTCTCCGTAGCCTATGGACGCTTGCAACAGCAAGGGTATCACTCGCGCATTGCCGACCTTAAATGTATAAGCCGTCGTGGAAGTGTGGTTGAAATGACCGCCTGTCATTTGATGTGTCTAGGTTCAAACCACGGCAGCATGTACCAAAGAGTATTTGTAACGGTAAGTCAGTGATAAATACACCACGAACATAAAAATAGAGGTAGGGCAGAATGGGATCTTCTTTTTCCCATTAAAATTTGATGCCCAACTGGGGCTGCTACCTTACCTACACTTTACAGAAGACCGCAGTCAAATAAAACTACTCTAATGTAGGGTTGTGTTTATTTATTTAATAATTGCACGTGCATCTGAGGTGAGTATGATTGCCAGTGCTCCTCGAGGATATGCTGCGCTAGTAGTAAGGATACGCTGCTAACACAGTGAATCCTCATCAACAATAGGGTTGCCAAAGCGTTAGTGATATCCCTAGTATTGCTAGCGGCTAGAGGCTACGGTGACTGCTTACCATCAGTGGGCCGTACGCTTGTGTGCCACCTTAGTGGTATAAAAATAAGGTTTTTAGACCATATATTTGGAAATGTTAGCGTATAGGTACATAATATGTATATGATGCAGAAATTTTATTCGTGTGGACAGGATTCATTATATTGCACCACCTGGCGCGAAGCCAATGAAATATTCTGTGTTTTAAAATAGAAAAATTATATATTTGGTGAATATTATTTTTGGACAACGCAACGCTAGCGTGCGTAATTAGGTTGATTCGAGGATTTCGAGAGATGGATGATTCATAACTATTGGTCACTTGCAGATTTGTTTTACATACAGTAGGAAAATTGACGATTTTTCTCACACACCTTCATACAAATACGATGATTATCACTTTGTATAACAAACGTTTTTATAAACAGATTAAATTTCCGATGTTCTCTGTCATACAAGATCATACGTTCGCGATCGTACATTGATCCTAAAAAGCGCCCAAAATATACTAATGTATGTATGTAAATAAAACAAATTGAAATGTATGAAACTACAATTAAAGTCGTACCATACATTTATTCGGATTTAATCAAATCATGATTAAATGTATCTTTGGGTCTATCCGTGTACCAAATTTAGTTAATGACCTCATTTGAAGTTCGCCTACTTTTAACCTTACTTACAAGTGTACGGAACCCTCGGTGCGCGAGTCCGACTCGCACTCGGCCGGTTTTTTTTATTCAGTAACAAAAACGATCAACATCCAAATTTTGGCATGTAATATATTAAGACTAGCTTTTATCATTGGCTTCGCCCGCGTGGTTCTAGATAAAGATAGCCTATCCTTCCCCATCTATCTCATTGCCAAATTTCATTACGATCCTTTCAGCCGTTTAGTCGTGATCAGATAGAAATTGTAGCGAACAAACAAACAGTTACTTTATAATATCGGTAGTCTCATGCCTTGTAATTTTTCAGTTTGGACATTTGTCGCCTTACTTTTTTTCCATTAAACATTAGTTCACAATGTTTAACGCACACAGTACACCTTCATAGGATTTAATGAAGCCTTTTAACTATTATTATCTAGTTTAATCTCATGGATAGAGTAAACCCAGCGGACCTGGTCGTTCTCCGACATATAGAACAGATTTTTTATTTTATTATACTGTTTTACAGTTTGTGATATACATGTCTTGCGATTAAATACAAGTTATATAATTTTACATAGAGGCGCTTATAATTAGGATTTATGTTAACCAAATACTTTTATTTTATGGAAAACAAAGGAGAGTGTGTTATACTTATTTGTAAACGGCAGCTACGTTTACAACAGGTATTAGCTGATGCACATGCTATGCACACTTACCTTGGAGCACAATTCAGATCAGTGCACGTAGCAGGAACCATTGTCGACAACGTATTCGAAAACTTAACTCGGGAAATGTCAAAGTTGTCATACTAATTTTTAGTTCCACTTATCACCGCCGCAGCGCTGTTCATTTTCCAATACAAAAATAGTCGAAGGCGATACGAAAACGTTGTCGACAATGTTCCTGCTACCGGCACTGATTTTTTCATTTTACTTTGTACTTGTTTTTTATAAAATTGTGTTATGTTTTTTGTTCTTAATAAATAAATAAATAAAGTGATGTCCGTTAGTATGTGTACGCACGTACGCGTGTAAATAGAACTCAATTAATAAAAAAAACTGCGGACATCCAGGATAGGTATAGGGCGCCATTGCCCTCTAGAATTACGCACACCTCTTTTGCGTCTTCTACATTAATCAATATGTAATATATTATCCTAAAATGCCAACGAAAATGGGAATTATAGATACTTTTATACATATTTACTTCGACTCTGCGACCGCTCAAGAGAACGCGCGGCGAATACACATAATTATGTTGTATCCACTCACTCCATTTTCACATTATAATTCAATTTACTTACCAAAACAGTTGTCATTATTTGAAATACCACGATTGCCTCCGTTACCGAAGAACCCTGCCTCCAAGCGACTGCATACTTCATTAGCATATACATATAGCATATCTATGTATTAAAATGAGTTTGTAATTACTTTTTCAGATATGGGGCGACCTCCAGGAGGGCATTGAACAAGTATACAAACGAGAACATATGGTCAAGAATAGATACATGGTTCTTTATACGTATCCTTTTTATATATACATACATATATAACAACTAGTTCTTGCCCGCGGCTTTGCACGCGTGATTAAGTTAATAAATCAACATGTACATAGCCATACTTATAATATAAGTACCTATTTTATTGCGTATAGTTTAAAAAGTTACGAATTTTCATACAATCTTTCAACCCCTATTTTACCCCCTTAGGGGTGGTGGTATTTCGTAAAATCGTTCCTTAGTAGATGCCTACGTCATAAAAGGTACGAACTGTCAAAATTTCAAGTCTCTTACCTACGTACACTGCGAGGCGTAGTCTTAACCGGAGTCACTTACAGCGTACAGCATGGGGTTCTTCAAGAAGGGTGTGAAGAGATTCTGAAGGGTCGGCAACGCGCGAGTGATACGCGGGTGTTGCATGCGTCCTTAGGCTGCGGTGACCGCTTACCATCAGGCGGGCCGTATGCTTGTTTGCCAAATTAGTGGTATACAATAAAAAAAACTTCGTCGTTTGTAAAATTCTATTTACCTTCTTTATTTGATCTCAGGCTTCTACACAACAAACTAATCTTATCGGACCCATCTTATCGTCTGTATCGATCGAGCTATCTCGGCTCATTTAATCGGACTGTTACTGTAGATAACGACTTTAATTGCTAGATCGAGTTACTACGTAAACAATGGATTGTATCACTTTCCCTTGGAAGCTTAGCTAGCATGTTTTTCATTGTTTTTAACCGACTGCAAAAAAAGAGGTCTGCAAAACTAAGACTAATTTATATTTAACTATTTAGTGCGCTTTTTAATAGCATTTCTTTCCGAGTTGGTTTTATAAATGTTTTTAAAAGAATTATCATTGATTTTGATTTTTCCTATGCGTGACCTTTAGTATGTATGTATGTTCATATCTAAAACAAAATAACTTAATCTTTGAACGTATTGAGTATTTGAGGACCGATGATAATACAATAATTTCATACTATTGTCCTAATGAGCTATTAGTTATTGCCTGTATACAGATTTTTTACGAGGTTAAGCTTCTTTTTATTACACTTTAAATAGGCACAGGACCGAAACATTGGGAGAGAGACGGCCCAGCAGTGGGACGGCAAATGCTTAATATCTAAAGCACACAAGAAAAATCTCGTAACAATATGCAGGTGAACCGAACCGAAACCTTCAACCCATATTTGGACTCGCTTAACATATCAAGCTATGTGATTTATATTATATGAATGCAGGCGAAGTCGTCAACAAGCTAGTCTGGCTAGTCCTAAATCAGCGTTGCCCAAATGGTGGGTAGCGACCCGGCCACGAAAATTAAAATACCGGGTCGCAGCATTGTCTCATTGTTAATAAGCTCGTTTATGATCAGTAGAGGTCATACTAAAAACAAACAGCTTCATACATGTCGCTAAAATATGACGATATTATATTTGGTACAATACACTTAGTTATATTTTGTGGGAATTGATATATGTCTTTAAGAATTAGGAGAGCACACTAAAATAACCGGGCCAGGGCTTCATGTTTGGGAAACGGTGTCTTAAATAAATAAGAATTTTTGTAGCAAATTCCATTCAGCGGTTTTAGCTGTATGGAATTTGGGGTGAGGGTCGGCAACGCGCGAGTGATACCCCCGGTGTTGCAAGCGTCCATAGGCTGCGGTAACCGCTTACCATCAGGCGTATGCTCGTTTGCACATTAGTGGTATAAAAAAAAAACTGCTCCATTAAGTAAAGAACGATCAAAAATTTTGCGTTAATTAAAGAAGTTGAAGGATTTCTATAATGAAGTAAAGCTTCCCACAAGTCGAACAAAGGCATACATAACTCTGTAACTGGTTGCGAAATGAAGATGTAATTATGAAATTTGAACGTTGTTGTTATTATAATGCGTAATTTAAGTTCTAATGCGTTGGTAATAAGGTAATAAGTGGTATGGCAGTGTTATGCGTATGCATGACGTTTCCTTAGTACTTTTTTTTATGATTGTCGATTACGAGTTACGAAAGGCGTGTGGCGTCACAATACGCAGTCGATTCGATTCTCGCAATGAGTTATTTGCTTAGCGCAGTGTCTATACTGAACGTAAATAATTTGTATACCGTTCTATTTTTAGTGTTCCGTAGCCATATAACAGAAACAGAATAACATAAATCTCAAAGTGACGTAGAGTTGAATATTGCAACATAATCAATGTGATATAGACGTTTGCAACGCCAGAGACCCTGCAACAACCTCTTCACTCCCTTGAAGAACCCCACGATACCTACTCTCTCGACTCTCTTGGGAATAATAAAAATGCTTGGACATTATCACACAACGCCATTTGGCCCCAAACTGAGCAAAGCTTGATCTATGGGAGCCAGCAGCTGATACAATACTTATATACTTTAATTGTAAATACATACTTATAATAAACTAACTATTTATCCGCGACTTCGCCCGCGTAGCAATATGGTATAATATTACCCGTTTTCCCTTAGGAATGAAGCATTTTCTCGTGGTAAAGAGTAGCATATGTTCAGCAGGGATAATGTTGGCTTCCAATGGTAAAATATTTTACATTTCGGTCCAGTACTTTCGGAGTTAATTCGATAATAAAACAAAAAAACAATCAAATTTTTCCTCTTTATAATATTAGATTTATTTATTTAATAATTGCACGTGTATCACATAGTATACAGACATTATACTGTTCTTATAGCTAGAATACACACCCTGTAGAGCACAGAAAGCACAGATATTAGTATCTACACTAATATTGTACATAAAATGCTTATCACATAAATGATTTATTTCGCAGCCCCATATTATTATTTTTTATTGCCACAAAACAGATTAAACTATTTACAAAAACATATCTTAACCTACCTACTTATAGATAGAATATTTATTTATATTCTTAAGTGTTACATGAACTTGTAATATAGTAACGGTTTTAGGAATTATATATAACAATAGTATACCCTGAGCCCAACCCAGTCATGTGTACAACTACTGCACCTCGGTGCACCATCAGAGCGTCACCAGCGTGCGAGCCTCCGCCACCAACACCAGCCGGAACCACTACAACCCCATCAAGAAACAGGTGCAATGATAAAAAAAAAGTTGACGTAAACACTATGCTTTATTTTGTACGCCTTGCGGTTGAAGCAACGGCCTTTAATCTGATGGACTGAGGTTCAAATCCCGGCCTGTACCAATGAGGGTGGAATAGACGCTTACCTAAATGTCGCCCATTTTTAATCCAATATGGCAGAAGTCACAAAATAGACATTTGTAATTTCCACATTAATCCAGGTGATATGAGTGTCAAATGAAAGGGTTTAATGAGCAATAAAAGCTTGTATCAAAAGATATTTTTTTAAACTACGCTGCCAATCGTTTCTTTCAAGACCAGGTGCAAAACTCGCGCGTTGCCGACTCCCATATTTTTAAATTATATTATTTATATCCTGACATAACGAGAGTTGTATCAACGTAGTGACAATGGACTTCGGGTCTAGTACAAAATTCACGAAAAGTGTCCGGAACTCACCTTTATAGATACATAAAATGTAAATCGCTTAAAAATCTCTCATTCTCATTACCCTGCATCAATATGATTGTGTTTCTGTTGTAGGGTGGTCAAGTGCAGAGTGGGGGCGCTCAGCTGGTCGGCCTGGAGCTGTACAAGAGGCTTAAAGAGTTCCTCAGGGTGTACCTCATCAATCTACTGCAGGTTGGTCCAAAATTTCCTTTGAGAGGTAGGGCGAATTGGGATCTCCCGTGGGTTTTCCCATTTTAAATTGGAGCCGCCCGACTGGGGACTGTACCTCCACCTTAGAGAATACCGCAGTGAAATAACACTACTTGATATAGTGTTGTGTTCCTGCGGTAAGTAAGGTTGCCAGTGCTCCAAGAGAATTCGCTGGGCTAGTAGTATTGCTGCTAGCACAGTGAGTCCTCATCAACAACATGGGTTACCCGTTAGTGATACCCCTGGTATTGCTAGCGGCTATAGGCTACGGTGACTGCTCACCATCAGGTGGGCGGTATGCTTGTGTGTCACATTAGTAGTATAAAAAAAATATATGAATGGAAAAAATAGGAAAAAGATTTTTTTAAATTTCGTGATAAAATAAAGGTCTTTTTTCTATGATGTATTTGGCATTTGAAATCATAGCTAAGGCAGGACGTCGTCTGTCGGGACAACTGGTATGTTATATATTTTAAATCTATGTATATATAATATGTTCAGAACGGCGAAGACCTTATGGGCGAGGATGTGCTGGCCTTCTACACGAAGCAATGGGAGGAGTATCAGTTCTCCTCCCGCGTGCTGAACGGCGTGTGCGCATACCTCAACAGGCATTGGGTGAAGCGCGAGTGCGAGGAGGGCCGCAAGGTAACACTAACCATATAATGTAGCAGGACTTGAGGCTACTAAAGCTGAAAGTCTGATTCACCTTTCCACCATTTCATCTCCCAATTGTCCTATTTTTTTCTTTATGTCAATTTTCTGAGTGTGACGTTAAGAGACAAATATGCTCCATCGCTTCTAGCGCGGTCGGTTGTGATGACATAAGCCGTAAAATGATTCTTCCTCTCTTAGATCTCCTTTCACCTATCATTACATACATCTTTAACTTTTCTATTTCTACCGGTGCATTTCCATCACAATGGAAAGAAGCATATATAATACCACTTCCTAAGAAAGCCAATCCTTGTTCCTTTTCTGAGTATCGTCCTATTTCTTTTCTACCCTTCCTTTCCAAGGTGCTGGAAAGACTGGTGCATTACCAGTTAAGTACACATCTTTCTAGCCACAGTCTGTTGAATCCTCTCCAGTCAGGTTTCCGACCTGGCCATAGTACTACTACGGCTTTAGTCAAGATCACAGACGACATCCGCGCTGGCATGGAGAAATCGCAGCTCACAATACTTACGCTGTTAGATTTCAGCAATGCATTTAACACCGTCGATTTCGACATACTGCTTGCAATATTAAGATCTCTTAACGTATCTCCACTGGTAATTGACTGGCTTCGTAGTTACTTGTGTGGGCGCCGACAACGTATACGCATAGATGACAAGTTGTCGTCTTGGTGCAGTACTACTGCTGGTGTCCCACAAGGTGGCGTCTTATCACCTCTCCTCTTCTCCATCTTTATCCAATCAATTACTCTTCTAATCTCTTCATCCTACCACCTATATGCAGATGATTTACAAATTTACCAAAAAAGTCCACTATCAACCCTCTCCTGTGCCATCACTTCTACTAATGACGATCTAGAACTGATATCTGAATGGAGCAGGAGGCATGGACTCCATGTTAACCCTGCCAAAACACAGTGTATCATCGTCGGCAGTAGCAGACTGATGGCGCAGGTGAAATGGGATGACCTTCCTCCTGTATTGTTCGCGGGTGTGGTGGGTGCCGTTTAACACCGTTACATTACATTATCATGGGCTCCACAAATAGCCGATATTAGCAGGAAGTTGTTTGCCTCCGCGGCGTCCCTTAGACGTTTGCGGAATTTTCTTCCTAATGACACCAAAATTGCGCTCTCACAATCTCTACTTCATCCTATCCTTGACTATGCTGACGTCAGCTATCTTGATCTTAGCGAGGAGCAATTAAATAAACTTGAGCGCCTTCAACATTTCTGTATACGGTTTATAAATATGACTACGTCTCCGAATTTCGCCAAAAGCTCAAGTGGCTCCCCATCCGCCTTCGCCGGAATACTCATATCCTGTCCCTACTTTACTTTATTCTTTTTAATCCAAAAGCTCCATCCTACCTTCAGGAACGGTTTGAATTTCTCACCTCTGACCTGCACCCACTCCGAATTTCCAAAGAACTCCGTCTAAAACTTCCTATCTTCACTAGCTCCGCTTACTCCAAATGATTTACTGTTGAAGCTGTTCGCCTCTGGAACTCACTGCCGCTATATGTAAGACAAGCCCAAACTTCTCACTCGTTCAGAAAACTAGTAAAAGACTATTATCTTTCCCTGTAACCTCATTTAAATATCCATCTATTTCTGATCCATGCCTTGTTCCCATAAATTGTATTGTAGAAATGTATTTATTATATATGTATCTTTATGCGTGTATGTATGTATGTTTATGTATTTATTTATGTATCTACTTATTCATATAGATTATATATATAATGTCACTCACTGACGCACCTACCTATCTTTGTTTTCTCTTTCACTCCAGCTCTGTACCCAAAGGTTGCCTGGAAGAGATCGCTCTTGCGATAAGGCCGCCTTTTGTTTACACTATAATTATTTTTTTGTTGTTTTTTTTCAAATATTTCTTACTTGGTGTGCAATAAAGAATATTTGTATTGTATAATCTATATCAAGTGGTTCTAAAACTTGAATGGGGTATGGTCTTCTTTAGAAAAAAATATAATAATACCCAACGGCCTGTGAAATTCATAATCTTTTTTTTTGGAATATGTAGGAAAATAAACAGTAACAACTTTTGTTGAGCTATTATGCATTTCGTCATATATCGGTTTTTATATTTATTTTATTTTATTTAAAACTTAATGCACAATTAAAGTACAATGGTGGACTTGAAGCCAAAGCATTTTCTGCTAGTCTACCACATCTGGCAGGAGAAACATAGGAGCAGGTGTGCATATCATAAACTGTAATATGAATTGGGTGTGATCATGTCAACAACGAATAAAATACATACATAGAATATAAAATAATATAATATATAGCAAATCGATACGATTGTTCAAAATGACTTAACTTTTCTTAATTTGACAAATCGAAAAAGTCTTGCAATCCCTTTCTCACGTGCGGGGTTAAATAAGGATCGCAATATTTTTAGACCTGTCAAATTAGTTAAGTTTAGTCATTTTGAACAACAGAATTGGCACCAATGTATAAGCCAATGTATAAATAAGATACGATATATTATATATAGTGTTTAAAGAGGAAGGTGTATGTATAATTCATTCGTGTTTTGTAGGTATTTCACTTATATGGCTAACGCTAGCCGTGCGAAGCCGGGGCGGGGCGCTAGTAACTTTTTTTTTATTTCATTGCAGGGTATCTACGAGATCTACCAGCTGGCGCTGGTGACGTGGCGGGACAACCTGTTCCAGCGCTTAAACAAGCAGGTCACCAACGCTGTGTTGAAGCTCATTGAACGCGAGCGCAACGGAGAGACTATCAACACTAGGCTCGTCTCTGGGGTGAGTACCGCCGCTTAGGGAACGTACCCTTACTACGTGACCCGTTTAACGGGCGGAGTGGGGTATTCAAAATATTACGCTTAGACACAGGAGAGGGGAGGGGCTTATAATTTTTTTTTTATACCACTAAGGTGGCACATATGCATACGGTCCACCTGATGGTAAGCAGTCACCGTAGCCTATAGCCGCATGCAATACCAGGGGTATCACTAACAGGTTGGTTGAAGTGGACTTAACCTAGACTGTTCCTAGCTGTGATCTTTAGAGGATTTGGAATCGAAGTTTTTAACATTTTTAAAGGACATCATCCATTTAGGTCCAAATCTGAAAGTGCCGGCCAACTCATTTTATTTTGTATTCTCTTAGAACTTGGATGTCTTAATTTTTTCTATGGCACCACAGCAGTAGGACCATTGTAGTTTATATTATTTGAGTTGGAAAATCTGAATGTTCTTACATTTTGTTGGAAATATGAATGCAAAATCACCAAAACAAATGAAATCTCCTGTATTCCAACTTTGGTGCCATAGTAATAAATGCATAAACGGACAAACTCCAACAGAATATACAAAAAAAAATGCTTTGGCCGGCACTTTCAGATTTGGACCAAATCTCTATGAAACATGGATGTCTTTTACGTTTTTATTCTACTAAGTTGGTACGAATTTTTTTTTGTGCTTTACATATTATAGTATGTAGTGATACGACAGTTGTATCGGTGTACTCACGTAATGCTTGGAACAGGTTATCAACTGCTACGTAGCCCTGGGTCTGAATGAGGAGGATCCTTCGGCGCGCGGCCAGAACCTGGCCGTTTACAAGGAGACGTTTGAAGCTGTATTCCTCGAGGACACGGAGCGATTCTACACCAGGGAGAGCACAGACTTCCTCAGGAATAATCCTGTCACTGAATACATGATCAAGGTATTAAAGTCTTTATACTTGTTTTTAGGGTTCCGTACCTTTAAAGTAAAAAAGGAACCCTTATAGGATCACTTTGTTGTCCATCTGTCTGTCTGTCTGTCAAGATTTCTTATCTCAAGAATGCGTGGTGTTATCAAGTTGCAATTAATATGAAATACCCGGGTCTATGGTTTATTTCGGCTGTAAAATAATCAAACCTGTAAGTCAATATGAAGAAAAGTTATGACCGTTTATGTCGCAAAATTTCGTCGGTGTTTTATTAAAACAAAGTATATAATACGGCCATGTTAGTGGTCAGGGTTCTCTCAAGATTTGGCCACATTGGTGCCCAATGCTATAGGCCCTGCGCTAGCAACATAGGGCCACATTGGTGCCCAATGCTATAGGCCCTGCGCTAGCAACATAGGGCCACATTGGTGCCCAATGCTATAGGCCCTGCGCTAGCAACATAGGGCCACATTGGTGCCCAATGCTATAGGCCCTGCGCTAGCAACATAGGGCCACATTGGTGCCCAATGCTATAGGCCCTGCGCTAGCAACATAGGGCCACATTGGTGCCCAATGCTATAGGCCCTGCACTAGCAACATAGGGCCACATTCGTGCCCAATGCTATATGCCCTGCGCTAGCAACATAGGGCCACATTGGTGCCCAATGCTATAGGCCCTGCGCTAGCAACATAGGGCCACAATGGTGCCCAATGCTATAGGCCCTGCGCTAGCAACATAGGGCCACATTGGTGCCCAATGCTATAGGCCCTGCGCTAGCAACATAGGGCCACATTGGTGCCCAATGCTATAGGCCCTGCGCTAGCAACATAGGGCCACATTGGTGCCCAATGCTATAGGCCATGTCCTAGCAACATAGGGCCACATTGGTGCCCAATGCTATAGGCCCTGCGCTAGCAACATAGGGCCACATTGGTGCCCAATGCTATAGGCCCTGCGCTAGCAACATAGGGCCACATTGGTGCCCAATGCTATAGGCCCTGCGCTAGCAACATAGGGCCACATTGGTACCTAAAATTTGACTCATATAAGGCCATATTTTTTGTACCCAGGGTTCGCCCAAGACTATGCCATATTTGTACCCAGGGTCCGCCCAAAATAAAGCCACAATATGTGGCCACAATGGTACCCACAGCTTACTTAACATAAAGCGACATTGGTACCCAGGGTTCGCAGTCTATGAAAATACAATACATTACCATTTCCTCGAAAGTAAATAACCCCCTAGTACTACACGAGACCACCTATCGTGATGGAGTGGGGTAATGTCTGTTTGTGTGTCGCTGGTAGGCAGAGCAGCGCCTGCAGGAGGAGCAGCGCCGCGTGCAGGTGTACCTCCACGAGACCACCATGGAGCGGCTGGCCAAGACCTGTGACCGGGTGCTCATCGAGAAACACCTGGAGATCTTCCACGCTGAGTTCCAGGTCTCTACAATTATTATAAATTTTCTGCTTAAAATCGCAGACGAAAATGTCTCAATTCTCAAATGATAATATTATGAAATATATTCACACAATTCCTTTTACAAAATGCAAACGGAAATGTCCAAAATGATAGAAATCTATATGATATTCAGATACTGATGATGTTATACATTTCTTAAATTATGTATTTATTGCGAACAGCAATCACAAAGACGTGTTACAATTTGAAAACCCTAAAGGTGAGTGGTAAAGGTGAGTGTAGACTACAGCATTTACTTGTAACAGAACAACGAGCCACTATTAAATGTTCTAGTGTATCACCCTTGCTTTTGACACTGAGCTTTTGTCCTTGTATTTGTACCATTCGTAACAACGTTACATTTCATAGAAATGCTCGAGATAATGCTTTAGTGTATACCCACCTTAAGAAACGTGCAGTGCCGGTAGCAGGAACATTTTTCGACGACGTATTCGAAAACATAACTCGCCATATGTGACATTTTCATACTAATTTTTAGTTCCACTTTTCACCGGCGTAGCGCTGTTCATTTTCCAATTCAAAAATAGTCGAGAGCAATACGAATACGTAGACGCAAATTATTTTTGCTCGGGCTACTGCAAATAGTGCGTGGTGTCGCCACGTGCCACGTGCAAAGTGTTAGCGTGTCGTGTACGTTGTGTGTTGTGTGTGTCAGAAACTGCTGGACGGCGACAAGAACAGCGACCTGGGCCGCATGTACAGCCTCGTGGCGCGCATCCCCGACGGACTGTGCGAGCTGCGGCGGCTGCTCGAGCACCACATACACGCCATGGGGCTCCAGGCCATCGACAAGTGCGGCGAGTGCGCGCACACGGTCAGCACACACACACACACACACACACACACACACACACACACACACGCACACACACACACACACACACACACACACACACACACACACACACACACACACACAGCCTAGCCCTGTATACAGCCTAGCCCGGGGCGTTCAGTACAGCATATGGCCTAGCCCGGGGCGGTCAGTACAGCATACGGCCTAGCCCGAGGCGTTCAGTACAGCATACGGCCTAGCCCGGGGCGTTCAGTACAGGATACGGCCTAGCCCGGGGCGGTCAGTACAACATACAGCGTAGCCCGGAGCGTTCAGTACCACATACAGCCTAGCCCGGGGCGGGTTCATGCACAGGAACCTTTTTTTACGAACCGGTGGTCATTTAGATCGTCATTAAACTAAACTAAATATTTTATTTTTTTTATATTGATTTCAATCAATTTTCGGTCAGGATCCGAAGGTGTACGTGTCCACAATACTGGAAGTGCACAAGAAGTACAACGCGCTCGTGTTGTTTGCATTCAACAACGACTCGGGCTTCGTCGCCGCCCTCGACAAAGCCTGCGGGAGATTTATCAACAGTGCGTATATCCTCGATCCTTCTAATCTCACAAATATTGTAATTAGCTGTTACTTACTTCGTCTGCATTTCTTTCAAGACAAAAGCCTATGTTCTTCACGAGGATATAATCTATCTTGTAAGATTTTATTACGATCCGTTCAGCCGTGTCGTGAAAAGGTAGTAAACAAACACACAGAGTTACTCTCGCATTTATAATTTCGGTATGGATGTGAAAGTTTGTGTGTTTGGACCCTCTTCATGCGTCAACGGCTGATTGATTGTGTAATATTATTGGATTGCTTATAAGCTGGATAACATAAAAGGATATTTTTTTATCCTAGCTGTAGCTAGTCCATACATTTAGTTATCTAAATATTGGTGTCGATTCTGTTGTACAAAATCGACTAAAATTATTGCCATCCTTATTTAACCCCGCACACGAGAAAGGGATAGCAAGACTTTTAGACCTGTTAAATTAGTTTATCTAAGATTTTGTACAAGAGAATCGACAGAATTCACTCCACGAGGATACGCTGGGCTAGTAGTATTGCTGCTAGCACAGTGAGTCCTCATCAGCAACATGGTTGGCACCCCGTAGTGATACCCCTGGAATGCTAGCGGCTATAGGCTACGGTGACTGCTTACCATCAGGTGGACCGTATGCTTGTGTGCCACCTTAGTGGTATAAAAAGAATCCAGTGGTAAATTCTGACGCTTTGAAAGTACTTGTCTAAAGTCTAGTCAAATAAAGATGATTTTGAGTTTGAGTATGACACTATTGTCCAAGCATTATTATTATTTGTTGACGCGGAGTAAAAACAAAGGATGCCACGGGAGCTCCTAGAATTCATAGTATCCAGGCATTCCTCGGCTGAACGATGATTGAAATTTGATTTTGATGAGTGTTGCCAGGTAACTCGGTGACGAAGGCGGCCAACTCGAGCTCCAAGAGTCCAGAACTGCTCGCCAAGTATTGCGACCTGCTCCTCAAGAAGTCCAGCAAGAACCCCGAAGAGGCTGAATTGGAAGACACGCTCAACCAAGTGGTATGCATTTTTTTACACCCTATCATTAGCTTCACCTGCAGCCCGAGTAAGAATATCTTGCGACCACGTATTCGTATCGCCTTCGACTATTTCTGTATCGGAAAATTAACAGAGCTGCGGCGGTGAAAATTCGAACTAAAAATTCCGAGATACGTTGTCTTGTCACCGGCACTTGCTTAGAATCTCAGAGGAACCTAAAATTTTCCCGGGATAAAAAGTATCCTATGTGTTAATCCAGGTTAAAAATTATCTGTCTTCCAAATTTCATCCAGATCCGTTGAGTAGTTTTTGCGTGAAAGAGTAACCAACATCCATCCATCCATACTCACAAACTTTCGCGTTTATAATATTAGTAGGATATCCAACTAACTTTCTGTCAACGCAAGTACAAGCCGCCACGATTATTTGTTGCGCGGAACACCAAAATACTTTTCAAAAAAAATTAAGCCTAAGTTACGAATTATAGCATCAGATACCTGCCTGGAAAAGTCCTGTTCCAATCGGCCTTGCCGTACGGATTTTGATCTACTTTCATGGGTTTTTTATTTGCTGCGCGGAATCCTAATTATTTCTCCAAAATAAAAGTAGCCCAAGTTACGCCCAGTAAAATCAACTGTCTGCCAGTGAAAGTCTTGCTCAAATCAGTCCAGCCGTTACAGCCATGTACACATTTTACCTTTTATCCCATATCCCTAGGGAACCGTGCTGAATTTCGGGATAAAAAGCATCCTATATGTTACCTCGGAGAGTGAATTTATTGACGCCTTACTTATTAATGTATGTTTGTTTGTCACCTCAGCGGCTTATTAAAATAGCTCACTCGTTCGTTCCAGATGGTGGTGTTCAAGTACATTGAAGACAAGGACGTGTTCCAGAAGTTTTACAGCAAGATGCTCGCCAAACGACTGGTGCAACACATGTCGGCTAGTGACGACGCTGAGGTACGCAAATTATTGACGTCACTTTTTATATTAAACCCACACCTTTTAAGAGAGGTAGGGCGATTTGGGATTTACCGTGGGTTATCCCATTTAAATTGGAGCCGCCCGACTGGGGACTGTACCTCCACCTTACAGAAGACCGCAGTGAAATAACACTACTTGATGTAGTGTTGTGTTTCTGCGGTAAGTAAGGTTGCCAGTGCTCCACGAGGATACACTGGGCTAGTAGTAATGCTGCTAGCACAGTGAGTCCTCATCAGCAACATGGTTGGCACCCCGTAGTGATATCCCTGGTATTGCTAGCGGCTATAGGCTACGGTGACTGCTTACCATCAGGTGGGTCGTATGCTTGTGTGCCACCTTAGTGGTATAAAAAAAAAATTACTAGCGACCTACTTCGGCTTCGCACGGCCAGCGTTAGCAAACCTACAAAAGACCAATGAATTATACATCTATAAACCTTCCTCTTGAATCACACTATCTTTAAAAAAAAAACGCCATCCGCTGTGTAGTTTGGAAGATCTAAGCGTACATAGGGACAGACAGACAGCGGGAAGCGACTTTGTTTTTTATACTATGTAGTGAGGAAAGAAAGAAAGAAATAAGAAATTATGTTTTATTTCCCACTCAAACACGACACATTTTTTTTTACATTTACGGTTAAGAATAAAATTTGTAAAAATAAATAAATTGATGAACTAAATTAAAGACAATAAAATTATTTTCTTCAGAAAAAGATCACTAGTTTATTGTCTACACTTCCTGTCGGTCTTGTCGTCACTCTAAGTCACTACAGTTTCTGCGGTGAGTAAAGTTGCCAGAGATCCACGAGGATACCCTTAAATTCTTGCCATCCTTATTCAACCCCGCACATGAGAAAGGGATAGGAAGACTTTATCAATTTAGTTTTTTACAACAGATTCGACACCATTAATTGTATTACTGTCTGTCTTTATGATTAATTAATTATGTTTCTATCTGCAGGCATCGATGATCTCAAAATTGAAGCAGGCGTGCGGCTTCGAGTACACCAGCAAACTGCAGAGAATGTTCCAGGTAACCACTTTACAGACTTTCTACCCGACTACGGTGAAGCCAAAAGGAAGAGTTATGATTTTAACTGTCTTATGTATGTTCCTCCATAGCGCCTAAACTATTTTATTTATTATTTTTATTTATTACTATTACTAGCTGTCCCGGCAGTTGCTTGGCTTATCTATGAATTCATATGTCAAACAGACAATAGGAAAAAGGTCCTTTAGTTTATTCCGAAACCAAAATTAATGGGCCCAGGTTCAAACTTCCGCGGTATTATTATTATGTCTCTCTAAAATTCACGGAGCCTCATAAGGTCCGGTCCTTTATCTAGGCTTGCGTGGGGATATATATCCAACACGTAGAGGCCCGTTCGAGAATTTTAATATTAGGTAAGGGTTACACGTGGCGAGTATCATCCCCGGAATGTATAGTGATGTACCCGGGGATGATCCTCGTCTAGTGCAGAGACTATTTCATGGGGATGGAAAACTAAAATTGGGCCATTGTAGTGAACTGTTAATGGATTGGGATATCTGTGCTGCGGACGTCGGCCATGGAATCGGCCTCAATATCTTATATATAAAATTCTCGTGTCGCGGTGTTTGTAGTTAAACTCCTCCGAAATGGCTTGACCGATTCTTATGAAATTTTGTGTGCATATTAAGTAGGTCTGAGAATCGGACAACATCTATTTTTCATCCCCCTAAATTAAAAAAATAATTAAATGGGTCCAGTAGTTTCGGAGCATAAAGACATTTATCAAATATTTTGTCCACCCGTGCGAAGCTGGGGCGGGCAGCTAGTGTCTCTCTCAAATTCGCGGAGTCTCATAAGGTCCGGTCCTTTATCTAGGTTTGCGTGGGGATGTATATCCAACACGTAGAGGCCCGTTCGAGAATTTTAATATTTGAAAATTACTAAACTTAACTAATTTGACAGGTCTAAAAGTCTTGCTATCCCTTTCTGATGTGCGGGGTTAAATAAGGGTGGCAATATTTTAGACCTGTCAAATTAGTTAACAGAATTGTCACTATTATTACCTATTATTGTTATTATAATTAATCGTAGGTGTAATAAACCAATACGTCTGTGTTCCAGGACATCGGCGTGTCTAAGGATCTTAATGAGAATTTCCGCAAGTTCATGTCGAGTACGGCGGAGCAGCCGCTGCACATCGACTTCAGCATCCAGGTGCTCTCCTCCGGCTCGTGGCCCTTCCAGCAGTCCTCCTCCTTCCAGCTGCCTACCGAGGTAACACGCTTTATATTTTTTTATACCACTAAGGTGGCACACAAGCATACGGCCCACCTGATGGTAAGCTGTCACCGTAGCCTATAGCCGCTAGCAATTCCAGGGGTAACACTGACGACTTGCCATGACTGTGCAGCAGCATAACTACTATCGCAGCGTATGCTCGTGGAGTACTGGCAACCATCCTTATCGCAGAAACACTACAATTCATTAAAGTAGTGTTATTTGACAGCGGTCTTCTGTAAGATGGAGGTACAGTCCCCAGTCGGGCGGCTCCAATTTTAATGGGAAAGCCCACGGGAGTTCCCAATTTGCCCTACCTCGCTTTTTAAGCTATTGTGTGATTTTCACTGTAATTATGCTCAAGATGTTCAGGCTGGGGTTCAAACCCCAACCTAGGCCCATCGGATGACAGATTGCTTCAATCACAAGGCTAGTAAAATTATTACCTTTACAATGATAATATAATAAAGAGGAAACATTTGTATTTTTATGTGTGTATGTTTGTATTGTATTGTATTGAATAGGCTCCGAAACTACTGGACCGATTTCAAAAATTCTTTCACCGTTACAAAGCTACATTATCACTGAGTAACATAGGCTATATATTATATTGATATGCGGATGAAGTCGCGGGGAAACAGCTAGTTAACAATGTTTTGTTGATATTGTCCAGTTGGAGCGGTCAGTGCACCGGTTCACGACGTTCTACTCCTCGCAGCACTCGGGCAGGAAGCTCAACTGGCTCTATAACATGAGCAAAGGCGAGCTCGTCACCAACTGCTTCAAGAACAGGTTACTTGACATCGAATTTTTTTTTTCTTAATTAAATTACCTATATCAAAATAATTTATTCAGTTTAGGCCCTAATAAGGCACTTATTAAGGTCTAAATCACCACCGGTTCGGAAAATAGCCACCTGAGAAGAACCGGCAAAAAACTCAGTGCTCAGTCTTTTTTGCATGTAATGATCATGATATAACAATGTTAATGTTTAACAAAATTCTTCTAGGCATACTTATGTCTAAAATTTTGTCTGTGTCTGTCTGTCTGTTGTGTCTACCTACTTAGGTATTTAAAAACATACACATAAAAATATAAGCATACGGGCCACCTGATGGTAAGCAGTCACCATGGCCTATAGCCGCTAGCAATACCAGGCGTATCACTATGATATCGCCCTACCTCTCTTATGTATGTATGATGTGTGTATGTAGGTACACGCTGCAGGCGAGCACGTTCCAGATGGCGGTGCTTCTGCAGTACAACGAGAACACGGCCTGGAACGTTCGTCAGCTGGAACATCACACCGGCATCAAGGGGGACTTCCTAGTACAGGTACTCACTACAAATATTTATTTATTTTTACCTAGCTGTCCTGACAGGCGATGTCCTATCTTAGCCATGAATTCATATGACAATTAGACGAGACCGCTGGCCTAGTGGCTAGTACAACTGACTGCTACGCTAGAGGTCGCGGGTTCGATTCCCGCCCGGGCAAACATTTATGTGACAAATATGTTTGCCTTGCGTCTGGGTTTTGGTATGTTTTGGTAAGTATGTATTTACAAAAAAAATAATATAAGTATAATATCTAAAACTCTCATCCCCTATTTTCATATCAATTCCAAAAATTTTGAAATTCGTATTCATTTATTTTTAACTGTAAAGTCAAATACTAATTTTCACGCGTTTATCTTCAAAAGTGACGGATTTTCATACAAAACTTTCAACCCCTATTTTACCCCCTTAGGGGTGGAATTTCCAAAAAATGCTTTCTTAGCGGATGCCTACGTCATAACATCTACCTGCATGCCAAATTTCAGCCCGATCCGTCCAGTGGTTTGGGCTGTGCGTTGATAGATCACTATGTCAGTCAGTCAGTCAGTCACCTCCCTTTGAGTTTTATATATTTAGATAGTCTACCCGTGCGAAGCCGGGAATTCATGAATTGTTTCAAATTTGTGTCTGTGTGTGATATGTGTGTGTGTCTGTGTGTAGGTGCTACAGATCCTGTTGAAGGCGAAGCTGCTCGTGTGCGCAGAGGACGAATCCGAACTCACAGAGGCGTCACTCATCTCACTATACTTAGGTTATAAGAAGTGAGTAACGTAACAACATTTTATCTCTGTCTCTCTCACACCTATGGTTAGTGAAAAGGATGTATAGTTCTGCATATTTTTTTTATACCACTAAAGTGGTACACAATCGTACGGCCTACCTGATGGTAAGCAGTCACCGTAGCCTATAGCCGCTAGCAATACCAGCACGTAATACATTAATTAACTTTGCTTGTAACAATTTTTCGGTTTAAGACCGTAGACCAAACCCCTGCTATTGCAGGCGTCCATAGGCTACGTTGAACGCTTACCATCTGGGGGTACGCCAACTTTTTTTTTTTTTTCCAATTCTATTTTTATTTTGTACATAATAAAGTAATTCAAATGTAACTTTTTCATCACAAGCAACTAGGTGTTCCGACAGACGTTGTCCTCTCTTAGCTCTGAATTCATATGTCAAATGCACCATATAAAAGAGGACCACAAATTGTCTTTTCATAAGAAAATTTCGGTTCTTCTGACAATAACAAACACAAAAAGTTATAATTTGCGAAATCGGTCTAGCCGTTCAAGACGAGTGGGCTTGCCGTCGTTAATTGAATGATGCGTAACAGTGTACTAATTTGTTTCCAGCAAAAAGCTACGCGTGAACATAAACATCCCTCTGAAGACAGAGCTGAAGGTGGAACAGGAGGCGACACACAAACACATCGAGGAGGACCGCAAGATGCTCATACAGGTAACTAGCCCACTTACCCACTAGCCCACTAGTGGGACACGGCCCACTATTACGCTGCGGGGAAGGGAGGCAGGAATATGCTCATACAGGTACCTATCCCTGTAGCCCACTAGTGGGACACGGCCCACTATTAAACTGGGTGGAAGTGAGAGGATAGGAAGATGCTTATAAAGGTACCTAGCCCGATAGCCCACTAGTGGGACACGGCCCACTGTTGCACTGGGTAGTAGGGTGGAGCAAGAGAATTCTCAAACAGGTACCTAGCCCACAGCCCAATAGTGGGACACAGTGCAAAATTATCAAAAATCTGGAGTCGCTAAAAACTACGTCGTTCTCACTTAGAGGAGAAGGGGTTCCCGGAAAATATTACTTAACTTTTCCTGTAAGGCGCAGAGTCAAATTACTAGAAAATCTGTCTTTTTTAAATAACAACACTATGTTCTTCCTCTACAAATGTCTTCCTCTTTTGTATGTTTATGTGTTGTCATGAATAATTGTATTTTTCGTTTTTTTCTCTTTCTTTCTTAAATATTGTTTCCCATCCCCAGGCCGCCATAGTGAGGATAATGAAGACCCGCAAGACGCTGAAGCACCAGCACCTCGTGGTGGAAGTGCTCAACCAACTGTCCTCGCGGTTCAAGCCCAGAGTTCCCGTCATCAAGGTAAAGTTAGGTGTGGTGACCGTGCGGTGGTGACCGCTTGTCATTTGTATTGGTCCGGGCTTAAAGTTTATTTATTTCGTTTTTAAGAGGAACATACTGAATTTTTTCCAATCCACTTTTATTTATATCACTAAGATGGCACACTGGCATACGGCCCATCTGATGGTAAGCAGTCACCGTAGCCTATACCCGCTAGCAATACCAAGGGTATCACTAACGGGGTGCCAACTATGTTGTTGCTGGGGACTCACTGTGCTAGCAGCAATACTACTAGCCCAGTGTAGCGCACTGGCAACCTTACTTATCGCAGAAACACAACAGTACATCAAGAAATGTTATTTGATTCCGGTCTTCTGTAAGGTGGAGGTACAGTCCCCCGGGCGGCTCCAATTTAAATGGGAAGAAAACCCACGGGAAATCCCAAATCGCCTCCTACCTCCTTAATCCCAGAGTTCCCGTCCCGTCATTAAGGAAAAGTCAGTGAGATGTGGTGACCGTTTGGTGTTGCCATTAGCAAGTAACTTACAACTAAAGAACTGTTTCCAAAATCCACCGCTAGCGCCATCATGCGATCGGACTTGAAAATTTGCGCATGCGCATTAAATTTCAATGAATTAAATGTTGGTGCTGAACTAAATTGTATGGTGTTCTTCCAGAAATGCATCGACATCCTGATAGAGAAGGAGTACCTGGAGCGCACGGAGGGCGAGAAGGACACGTACAGCTACCTCGCGTGATGCGCGCGCGCACAATAAACATATTCACCTATTGTATTAATTGTTTTATTTACACTACCTTCTTAGGGTTCTATACCCGAAGGGTAACAGACGAGACCCTACTAAGCCTCCGCTGTCCGTCTGTCTGTCAGCGGGCTGTATCTCATGAATCAACAACTATCGATTACGTATTCGTATCGCTTTCGACTATTTTTGTATGGGAAAATGAACAGCGCTGCGCCGGCGAAAAGTGGAACTAGAATTTCGTGTGGAAAGTAGTTTAAATTATCACAGAATGTGTATTGCCGTTGCCGTTATAACAATTAATAAGAATTACAGCAGGGCCTAAGTTTAGAATCGTGCTTTTAACTACTTTAAACTAGAGTCCAACTCACTTAGTTGGTTTTTATTTTACTACGGACCCGCCCACGCTTCGCATCAATCGCCCAGGGCGCAGTATTAAGTAAAGCAGATTTTTTGTAATTTCTTCTCTAATGAGATAAGGAAAATGAAATGATTTTAAAACAAAAAAAACATCAAAAAAGTACATAGTATCTCATATAACAAAAAGGTTGCAAAAAAAAAAACTATGCATCGGCCGGGAATCGAACCCGGGCCGCCCGCGTGGCAGGCGAGCATTCTACCACTGAACCACCGATGCTTACGATGTATTAACAAATTTATGGAACATAATTTACAACGCAACGGTATATTATTTGATTATGAAATGATAGATAGAAATCGTAATATAGCAGAAGATTAATTTAGCACACGACACTCCACATTGCTGGCAGTTAAGACCGGCCGGAAGAGAACACATCTTGTGATAAGGCCGCCAAGTGTACCGATTTCTATGCTAATTGTACCTACAACAAAATCAAAAAGTATCGATTTTGGTGTAGGTACAATTAAAGATTTATCTAATCTTGCTAATAATTTCACTATAATGAACGCGATAGTGATATTTGTTATACAATGACGCTAAAACGAATGAACGGATATTAACGGATCACAGATAGGAACGTGAATTGTCATGAATTTTGTTTTATTTCATCTATGGACGCTAACTAGGTACACTTTTTATCAAGTCAAGACTTCCCACAAGGGTCCCCAAAGAGGCAGACAGAGGCAAGCAGTGTACCAACCAACACCCAATTTCCACCGAAGTTAATTTGCTCACAGCTGGTGAGTCCACCGCCGTCTCTTGGGAACTAGGTACATATTCCTCTAAAGCACTTCATACGTCCTTGAATTTCTTCTCAGACGTATACAGGGTTCATCCCGATGTTTCCTTCTCCGTAAAGCTCGTGGTACGACTAATAACTGCACTTAAGCTTCTTAAGAATTGGTGCAGCTACATAGGTGGGATTCGAAATTGCGTCGCTACCATACGGCCACTACGGCTAATAGCGTATAATATGTGCCTAGAGTTATCAATGAATTATGTACAAAAAAATGTACAATTACAATCTTCTTTATCAAGATTTATTATAGAAGATATCTTACTTAGCCTTTGTATTCGTTCCTACTTATTATATAGGTATGTTTTTGTACTGTTTAAATATATATATCGTACTAGCTTTTGTCCGCGGCGTCGCCCGCATGCTGATACTATCCCTGGGGAAAAACGGGTACAAAGTAGAAAGAAAGAAAGAAAGAAAGAAAAAATGTTTATTGACACAACAACATATAAAAACATAGTAATATAAATGCTTAAAATTAAATGTATATTGCAATTGTGCCAAAAAGGCTATGTATCCTTTATGTCATCCAGCTTACAAGCTACGTCCATTCCAAATATCATACACATCCATTCAGTCGTTGAGGCCTGAATAGGCTATAAACACACACGTAGACACAAACGTTCGCATTTATCATGTATTATTATTTCCATTATTTATTTAGATTAACTTATGTTTAATGGTATTTTTACAATATTAATAAAATAAAATTATTATTAAAAAACCTAACCTAGAGAGCCACATTATTATTATTATTTATATGTTTATGTTTTAATCTCTCGCGAGGTACGAGGTAGGATTGGAGTTTTTGGCGGGAATCAGGCGGAGCGGTTGAGATTTTTTCCAGTGTGTCGTAAATTGTGTTATAGTGATCTTTAATGTGTATTTTTGGTGTCGATATGTGCAGTAAAGTTTCATTTAGTGACTGATTTATAGGAGCATTGGAAATAATGCCATAATACGACTTTTGGGTTAAGTGATTTATCATTTTGGTCAATAGGTTACCTCTAATCTAAAGGCGTGTTACGATCTGCTACTGCCGTGGGTTGTCTCCAGAAACTCCATTGGGCGTTAGAATGCATGACACTAGGCATTTTAATGCGGCAAACACGAGAAATTTTGCAACATGAAAATTCTCTAACACTGGACACTGGCAAAAATAGTCCCTGAAGGGATTGATTGCCATACTTAGGAAGAAGAAGAAGAAGAAGAGGTAGGATTGCATTTTCCGCGGGCTTTTGGCCAAACGAAAAATGATGAAGGAAAGATAGTAAGAGAGGAAAATACTAAAGCGATAGAAATATTATTAGTGTGACAAATTTAAATGTTGGTATTTAATGTTTTTTTTTTTCGACTTACTCAATGGTCACACCAGCTCTGTTCTCGTACGTACTTTGTTTTTCCACCTTGTCCGCAGGTGTGAGTGCAGACATCGCTTTAGCCGTGGGACCGCCGCACCGGCCGGTTGGCGTTCACTATACCATAATATATCAGACTCGTTTTTAGGGTTCCTTACCTTAAAAGGTAAAAAGGAACCCTTATAGGATAGGATCACTTTGTTGTCCGTCTGTCTGTCAGTCAAAAAAATTTTTCTCAAGAACCCGTGGACTTATCAAATTGAAATTAATATTAAATGCCCGGGGCTATGGTCCCTTTTGGCTGTAAGATAATCAAACCTGTAAGTCAACATGAAGAAAAGATATGACCGTTTATGTCGCAAATTTTCGCATATTTTGCGATTTCACAAGGGAATCAAAACCTATAGGGTACTTCCCGTTGACCTAGAACCATGAAATTTGGCAGAAAGCAGTGTCTTACAGTACAAGTAAAGGACACAATCTGAAAATCGTAAATAAGTTTGTTTTTTATAAATGCGAACTCACTAAATAATATTCCTGAATCGCGCTGTTGAGAATTATCCACGAATAATGACCTCTAATATAATAACTAATATTGGAATGACGTCACTGAGGCTGAGTTAAAGGCGTTTGTGCCTGAGAGGGTAGGTGAAAATGTTTATGACATAGTTTTTGGACAATGGACTTTATCACACAGCGCCAACTAGCCCAAAACTAAGCAAAGCTTGTACTATGAGAACCAGCGGCTGATATCTTATATATAAAATTCTCGTGTCGCGGTGTTTGTAGTTAAACTCCTCCGAAACGGCTTGACCGATTCTCATGAAATTTTGTGTGCATATTGGGTAGGTCTGAAAATTGGACAACATCTATTTTACATCCCCCTAAATAATTTTTTTTATTAAATCGGTTCAGTAGTTTCGGAGCATATAGACATTTATCAAATATTTTGTCTACCCGTGCGACGCCGGGGCGGGCAGCTAGTAAATACTTATATACTTTTGTATGTGTAGTGTAGTGTAGATTTCCACGCGGACACAGTCACGAGCTACACATAGGTGTATACCTACGTACTAGCACGTAGGTATACACCTATGTAATATGTTTGTTTACGTAAACATACCTTGCAACTATATATAGGTGGATCAAAGTGTTAAGTAACTGACGTAAGTAAATTACCGCGTTATCTGCAGTACGCTGAGGTATTTTGTAGTGTAGACTCGTGTCAGTGGCCATGATAAAAAATCCGAATTACGTTTATGGGCCGAAGGAGATACAAATCCCGGGAAATGTTAACTTTGGCGAGTTTATCATTGATAGGATGTGGAGTTACCGGGATAATGTTGCCCTGGTGAGTGAGAATATTACATAATTAACATAGGGTACAAAAAACGGTTTCACAGAAAAATAGGGGTAACACTAACACGTTGCCAATCCTATTGGTTTTTTTTTCTATTATTTCGGGATTTTCAATTGAGAAGATGTTAACCCCTTGTCGTGTCCCTATCTTCTGCTCAGATCACTTATATAGTGCTTTAGGTTGAGGATAACTTCGTTCGGTCAAAAGTTACAAGTAGTTTACGACCGATTTTCCAAATATCACAAAAAAACATAAGAATCGGATAAGCCGTCCCGGAGGAGTTTGGAGACAAGCACTGTGTCACGAAAATTGTATATATTCTCAAACTCAAACTTAAAAGATCTTTATTTGACCAGAATTTTCAGGCAAGCACTTTCAAATCGTCAGAATCTACCACCGGATTCGGAAGGTCGGTTGCTGAGAAGAATCCGACAAGAAACTCAGCAACTACTCTTTTAAAAGCAAAAGAATTACATTTCAAATACTAACTTAACTTACCTATTTCACAAAAGAATATATAAAAAAAAATTGATAACATTAACACATAGACAAGGATATAATATTAGACTAGTTATAATGGATATAGTATTAAACAAACGAAATTTTATAAATAACATTCAATTATAATGTTCGAGAAATAGTCTTTAAACGTCTTATCTATTGTATAATGACATGATATGAGGCAGTAAATATTAAGTATAAATTATCTTATCTTA
Organism: Falcaria lacertinaria; assembly: GCA_951449985.1. Taxonomy (NCBI): domain Eukaryota; kingdom Metazoa; phylum Arthropoda; class Insecta; order Lepidoptera; family Drepanidae; genus Falcaria; species Falcaria lacertinaria. Next base: position 2,738,412 of record OX602136.1, on the reverse strand, counting down.
TAAGCTTGGAGTGCCCCACTGACAATACGTCCAGCTGCCGTAATAAAAATTAAATGAGGTAATCAAAACATACATACCTACCATCATGCCAAGTCACTCACGGGGATATAGTAAAGTTAGGTAAAGTAAAGTAATAAATAAAATAATATATAAATATTAAACGTATAGTAAATATATACCCAATTCAAATAGAAGTTCTATATAATTATTATAACATAATTATATTTCAACACATTAACATATATATATATATATATAACATGTATATAATATATATATGTATATATATGTATATGTATAAACCTGTGACAAGAGGGCTGGCGAATATTTGGCCCAAAGGATAAGCATTGCAATTCAGCGTGGCAATGCCGCCAGCCTTCTTGGCACACTTCCCCGTGACAGTGGTTCGGGACATTTATTTTACGTTTAGGTTAGTTTTGTACACAGCTAGTTTCAAATCATTCTGTATATATGATTTATAACATATAAATTATTACAGTATATTTAAATTATATTGGTTCCTGTTCCTCGAATAATAGATTAATCGTAATTATAAGTTTGTTGTTCATTAGTCGTGTTATATTTTTTTATGTTACTTCTAAAATTATTTCACTCACTCGCTCAAATTGTAATGCAAATTTTATAGGTTAATTGTTTGCTTATCTATAACACTTTTTTTTTTAATTAGTCAAGTTCAGTGTACTAGGTATCTTCCCTCTTGCGAATGTTGTGTACGCCTCTAAATGATACACATATCACAAATGTGATTATAATAATATCTAAGTGTAATGTCACAATATGTTGTATTGTTGGTGTACCTATCTACACTTAATAATATTAGGTCCTTACATATGAAATTGGCGTTTTTCGTACTGGCCACTTTAATCACGAATTTCTCCTCTTTGGTAAGGAATTCAAAATTCAAATTTGTACAGCTATAGACTCATGTATTTGTGCTTCGATGATCGTCATTCATTTGTTTTTTTTCTTCTGTTTTTTTCTGTTTGCGTCACTCATTTTACAAAATGGAAAACCTTAAATATCGCATTATTTACGAGTACGAGTTCCGCCGTGGCACTAGTGCTGCGGAAACAACTCGAAGGGTGAATGATGTGTATGGCGGTCGTGTTGCAAAAGAAAACACAGTTCGTTTTTGGTCCCAACGTTTTCGTTCTGGAAATTACGACCTGCAGAACAAGCCCCGTGGACGGCCTGAGACTCAAGTTGATAATGAAGAGTTGAAGGCTATTGTGGAAGCGGATCCATCGCAAACCACGTCCGAGTTAGCTGCAGGCTGCAATGTTAGTGATAAAACTGTTTTAATTCACTTGAAGCAAATTGGGAAGATTAAAAAGCTTGAAAGGTGGGTACCTCACGAATTGACTGAAACAAACCGGCAAACGCGCGTCGACTGCTGCGTTACATTACTAAACCGGCACAATAATGAAGGTATTTTAAACCGAATCATTACCTGTGATGAAAAATGGGTTCTTTACGATAATCGGAAGCGCTCAGCGCAATGGTTAGATCCTGGCCAGCCAGCCAAATCCTGCCCCAAGCGAAAATTAACCCCAAAAAAGTTACTTGTAAGCGTTTGGTGGACTAGTGCCGGTATTGTTCATTACAGTTTTTTCAAATCTGGCCAGACTATTACGGCTGATGTCTATTGTCAGGAATTGCAAACCATGATGGAAAAGCTAGCGGCTAAACAACCTAGGCTGGTCAATCGCTCCACGCCACTGCTGCTTCACGACAACGCTAGACCACACACTGCGCTACAGACGGCTACTAAATTAGAAGAGCTTCAATTGGAAAGTCTAAGACATCCTCCGTACTCCCCGGACCTTGCTCCAACAGATTACCATTTTTTTCGAAATTTGGATAACTTCTTGCAAGGGAAAAAATTCAACTCCGATGGGGCAGTCCAAATCGCCTTCAAAGATTTTATTGATTCCCGTCCGACTGGTTTTTTTAGTAAAGGGATCAATGAACTACCTATGAGATGGCAAAAGTGCATAGAAAATAATGGTTCATACTTTGATTAATTAAATATATTATATTAAAAAATATTCGACTTTTTGTTCCTCCCATACAAAACGCCAATTTCATATGTAAGGACCTAATATAATATTATAAAGAGGAAAGATTTGTACTTTTGTATGTAACGAATAAACTCAAAAAGTACTGGACCTATTTTAATAATTCTTTTTTCATTAGAAAGCTACATCATCACTGAGTAACATAGGCTATATATTATACTAGCTGCCCGCCCCGGCTTCGCTCGGGTAGACAAAATATTTGATAAATGTCTATAGGCTCCGAAACTACTGAACCGATTTCAAAAAATCTTTCACCGTTAGAAAGCTACACTATCACTGAGTAACATAGGCTAACTGCCCGCCCCGGCTTTGCACGGGTAGACAAAATATTTGATATCAATGTCTACCCGTGCGAAGCCGGGGAGGGCCGCTAGTCTTAAATAAATAAATAAAGTGATCCATTTCTCCCTTGACTTTAAGTAGGTACCTATGTTGGAAGCTCTTCCGTCAAAGAGTACTCGGAAGCTATGGACAAGAGATTGATGAATGTAGAAGCAAAAGTGGTTTTGAAAGTGAGGTAGGGTGAATTAGAATCTCCCTTGGGTTTTCTCATTAAAATTGTCGTTGGACTGTATCTCCACCTTACAGAAGACCGCAGTCAAATAACACAACTTTGATGTAGTGTTGTGTGTCTGCGGTGAATAAGGTTGCCAGTGCTCCTCGAGGATACTGCGTACTAACGCAGCATCCTCGAGCATAAGCTAAAAACATTACTACTCAGTAATGCTGCTATCTCAGTGAGTCATCAACAACATGGTTGGCAACTCGTTAGTGATATCCCTGGTATTGCTAGCGGTTATAGGCTACGGTAACTGCTTACCATTGGTGTGTCGTATGCTTGTGTACCATGTTAGTGGTATATTTTTATTCAATTAACTAACCTATATAATACCCATTCACACTCACGAACACACTCATATCACAAAGTGAATAAAAACGTTGTGGTATGAAAAAGAGATGTGCAAGTCATGATTGAAATGGCACTATATACTCTCTGCCTACTCCGCGAGGGACTTGGCGTGATTATATTATGTTGTTCAATCGAACGAGATATGTCTTTGCTCTTCTGCCTTCAGATAAACGGCGAAACAGACGATAGATATACCTACAGAGATATAGTTCAGCAGTCCATGAACTTCGCCGTCTCGCTCACTCGCCTCGGAATAGGAAAAGGACAGACAGTGGCCCTGTTCTCTGAGAACAGACCGGAATTCTGGGGAGCTGCAATTGGGGTGATTTGTGCTGGTGCTGTACTCACTACTGTCAACACTGGATATACTGCAGGTAAGTTAAATTAAAAAAAAATAACGGATACGGATATAGATAGAGAGAAACAGAGGAGAAAATATTTTGTATCAGATCTCTCGTTGGTTTTTTCTGGACGGACCAAAGCGAGATAGACAGAGGCGGTCTCCAGACAGGCATAATAATTCTTAGCTAAGAGAGCTCCATAGTGCGGCTCGGACCCCGGCTTAGGGCATTCCTGGGGGGCGAGCTAGAGAGCTGGGCCGGACCGGTGGTGGGATTCCCATCAGGAACGAAGCTCCTTACATTATGTTTTAATAATATTTCCACGCGTTCAGAATTGAGATCATACAACAGAAAATAAAAAGGAACTCGCATGGACGTGGCCTAACGCTTTTTCGTTACGTGACGATTTCTATCTCAAGCCGCGATAAGAAACTTTGTTCCAAAAAAAAAACGGTCGTTATAATAGTAGAAGTAGAATCAAGAAAGGATGGTCTGTGTGACGACAGATGACAGCTGATAGAGAGGAATGGAAGATACCATTGTATGTACGAAATTGTATCTAAAAATATCATTTGCTCTTTACGTGGTTCATACGGTCATTCTTTGCAAATATTTATTGGAGGGTCGGAAATTCCAAAATATCTGTCACCCAAAGATACTAAATGACAACCAGAATCGACAGCTGAGAGAAATCCGTGGTGGCATGTGGTATGAAGCGTTGCCTGCTTTTCTAGCGACACAAGATCCAATCCCACAGGTCTGTACCAATGAGTTTCTATCACTTAAGTGCAGTGATTTGTAACACCACGAGCATCCTTCTGAGTAGATATTCAAAGACATATGAAGTGTTCTGTCTGCCTGAAGCCTGTAGTGGTGACGGACTCACCATCTGTCACGTTGGCACCAAATTATCTTCAGTGGAAATTGGGTGCTGTCACACCCCTGCCTTCCTCTTCGGGGACCCTAATGGGAAGGCGTGATGATACATTATAGTTAATAATAAATCATGAATTAGTAATTTTTATATTTTCAGGTGAAATAAAACACTTGTTAGACATTGCAAAACCAACAGCGTTCATTTGTTCACCAAAATGTTACGAAAATAACAAAAAGCTTCTAAAATCTCTGAAAAACGTAAAGACAATTATCGTTTTCGGCACCGAGCGGATGAATAACACGTTATCGTACAACGATTTAGCGTGTAACGTTACTGACAACGTTGCTTACGAAGATTTCTCACCAGTCGATGTGGAAGGGCAGAGTGATACGATGGTTATACTGTTCTCGTCTGGAACTACTGGAATGCCTAAAGGAGTAATGTCGACGCATCTTAATATGTTAACGTCATGCTGTATGTAAGTCAATTATCCTACTAATATGAGTATGGATGTATGTATGTTTGTTACTCTTTCACGTAAAAACTACTCAACGGATTTGGATGAAATTTGGAACACAGATAATTCATAACCTGGATTAACACTTAGGACTTTTTATCCCGGGAAAATGTTTGTCCAATGCCCGAGCATCTCTGGCCTTAGTCAGAAACGAAGCACAGCCACTAAGTTTTTATTGTCTCTTAGTTCCTTCAAATTAGACCTGGACTGGATGATATTTTTCAGGCCCGCAGCGCAAGATCCTACACAGCTCACCATGGCCATAACGCCGTGGTACCATACAATGGGGCTGGCAGGGCTCCTGATGGGCCTAGTTAAGGGCAGGACTGTGGTATACATCACGAGATTTACCGTCGATCTATATTTAAGTACTATTGAGAAATATAAGGTATGTAATATATCTTCACCACGAAGGGGTAGGCAAAGATGTTACAAAACCCACTTCTCACCGAAGATAATTTGGTGCCAACGTGACCGATGGTGAGTCCGTCGCCGTCTCTTAGGCACTATACGTCCTTGAATTTCTTCTCAGACGTATGCAGGTTTCCGCACGATGTTTTATTAAACCGTAAAGCTTGTTTCCTCTATATAAATATCCTCGCATTGTCGCACATATAAATATCCATCCAGCTTAGATTTTATATATTGCCAGGGATAGTGTACCTTCTCATTAATTAAAATTGTTATAAGCCTGAACTGTTTCAAGTTTTCAACTCCTCCATCTGCGTAATTTTCGTATTACGCAGACGAAAGTATTTGCTTCACGTATTCTTACTAAGTATTAATATTATTATTGTTTCCGACACGTGACGTTACGGGACGGTTCCCACGGAAGATCAGCGCTGATTGTCCGTCACAAGACTACCAGCACATGCTGAGTTGGGACCGCTTCATAACGGCACTATATGCTTCTTCTACACTTATGTGCTGAAGAAATGATAAGAATGGAAAATGAATAAATGATATTTTTTTTCTTTTCTTTCGTTTCTTTCTTTTCTTTCTTTTCTTTCTTTTCTTTCTTTTCGTTCATTTTTCTTCTAATAGAGGAAAACGTTTCAGGTTGTTCAATTGATAGTAGTGCCTCCAATTTTGGTGGCAATCACCAAGTCTGATGCCAAGTATGACCTAAGTTCCGTGAAGGTGATATATTCAGGAGCTGCTCCTCTGTACGGGGATACTATTAAAGATGTTCAGAGGAAGTGAGTATAGAAGCGCCCTTATGGCCGAAACCCCAGTAAAATCTGTAGGGCTAGTATGAATAATTTGCGACGTTTTCGTATCGCCTTCGACTATTTCTGTATTGGAAAATGAACAGCGCTGCGCCGGAGAAAAGTGGAACTAAAAATTTGTATGAAATTTTGACATTTCGCAAGTTACGTTTTCGAATACGTTGTCCAAAAAGTTCATGCTACCGGCACTGATGCCACTTTAATTTTGAGTGGTCCTATCTTACATGTATAATTTTTGACGACGCTTCAAAGAGTGACGTGTGCCTTCAAACTTTGAGTGTCGTTTCAGTATTCAGTATATTATTAAGTTTCTCAATATTAGCTTCTGTTGCTTTCAATTGACTAGTGTCATGCATTCTTACGCTTATTGGAGATTCTGGAGACAATCCACGACCAGTAGCAGATCGTAACACCCCTTTAGAAGGTTAGCTATTGAATAAAATGATAAATCACTTCACCCAAAGGCTATATTATGGCATTACTTCCAATGTTACTTTTTTTTTTAACACTAAGGTGGCACAGAAACATACGGCCCACCTGATAGTAAGCAGTCACCGTAGCCTACATCCGCTAGCAATACCAGGGGTATCACTAACGGATTGCCAGCCATGTTGTTGATGAGGACTCACTGTGCTAGCAGCATTACTACAAGCTGAGCACTGGCAACCTTACTCACCGCAGAAACACAAAGTAGTGTTATTCACTGCGGTCTTCTGTAAGCTGGAGGTACAGTCCCCAGTCGGTCGGCTCCAATCTAAACGGGAAAACTCACGGAATATCCCAAATCGCCCTACCTTTCACGCGAAAATACACACTAAAGAACACTATAAGACAATTTACGACACTGGAAAAAATCCCAACCGCTTCTCCTGATTCCCAAAAACTGAAGCTTCTAATTCGTAATCAGGTTCCCGAACGTGCCTGGAGTCTGCCAAGGCTACGGCTCTACGGAGTTAACCCTTGGTGTTATACGGACAACATACAGTGATGTTGATAAGCTGGTACCTGGGACTGTTGGCATGGTTGTACCTGGCACTATAGTAAAGGTATACTAGAATATTATATTTAAACTCTCCGCGCCCGCGACATCGTCCGCGTTGAGCTTAGAATCCCAGAGGAAACTTTTTTTTTTTTACTAACTACCATTTTTGCGGGATAAAAAACATTTTCTCGGGATAAAAATCATTTTCCCGGGATAAAAAGTGGTTTATTAATAAAGCACTTTTTATGCAGGGAAATTACGAAATACTGTAACTTTTCAACTGGGTAATGGGATTTGAAGTAGCACGTACAGTAGTAGGTTTTTATAAGGTTCATCCCTATTGATATTCGTATATTTTTACTGCAAGTAGCCAATAGTATAAAGATAATCCTCCCCAAGCATTATAATGGGTGTGATAGTCTTTTAGGAGCTAGACCAGAAGCAATCCATTTATTTGAAAATTGTTAGAAATCGCTCTAGCTGGCGGCCGCGCTTCGGCACTGTATCCGGTTAGCTTCTTATCGACTTACGCACGCATAATGAATTATCTCCATACAAACAAAATAATTAAACATATCATCAAAGGGGTTAAACTTGCAAATATATAATTTGAAAATAGCGTTATAAGGCTTTTTAAGGAAATAGCGAAAAGGTTAGTCGACATCACAGGAGACCGAAGAGCTGGCAGCTACATCGGACAAAGATTAAGTCTTGCTATTCAGAGGGGGAACGCTGCCAGTATATTCGGAACCTTACCCACAGGGACTCCTTTTAATAATATGTTTTAATATTTATATTATATTTTTAAGGTTATTTAAATTATTAACATGATATTTTGTGCTATAATAAAAAACAAAAATCCAAAAATGCATTTGAAAATCTCTCCAAATGAATTGTAAATTCAACTGTTCTGCTTTATTTATTTAATTAGAGCTTTTTTAAACTGGGTAGTCGCCTAGTAGGATTCGAGTAGCGCCCTGCCAGTAAGAAACTTCAGGCCTACAACTCATGAACCAGACTTTATACTGGAAAAACATTTTGTATCTGTGTCGGGGAAATATATAGACATAACTTAAATATTGCTAAAATAGGAATGCTCTTATTGAAAAATATTGCAAATTGGTACAATGTAAATTTTATGTAATGTCTGTTATAATTTTATGTAATGTCTGTCATAATTTTATTACAGATAGTAGACGTTGAAACTAGAAAACCTTTAGGGCCGCATGCACAAGGCGAGATATGCGTCAAGGGTAGAATGGTGATGAAGGGATACGTGGACCGGCGTAGGAGTGAGGACTTTGATGATGAAGGCTTCTACAGGACCGGAGACGTGGGCTACTATGATGATGAGAGGCGGTTCTTCATCACCGACAGGTTGAAAGAGCTCATCAAATATAAGGGATTTCAGGTATGTTAAGAAGATTAAACACCATTAAAATGCCTTTTTGTACGAACGCTTAGATTTAGTTGCGATTTATTTGATATAGCGGTCCGCCCCGGCTTCGCACGGGTAGACATTTATAAAATATTTTGTCCACCCGTGCGTAGCCGGGGTGGGCAGCTAGTATAATATATAGCCTATGTTACTCAGTGATAATGTAGCTTTCTAACGGTGAAAGAATTTTTGAAATCGGTCCAGTAGTTTCGGAGCCTATTCAATACAAACATACAGACAAAAATACAATTATTTCTATAGATTATAGTCTTTTTAGTTAGATGACGTCATTTTGACGAAGCAGCAACAAGAGAATATAGCGGAGCATTCTCTACTTATGTTTTCCGTATCTTTTAAAAAAATCTTCTGGTAAAAAAAAATAAGGCTCAGTATTGGATCACTGCACGAATTTAAATTTTATACATATTTATCAACGCTCAATGACAAGTCACAAACAAATGCGTGTCACTTTACTCGACACTACGGTAGCCAAGTTTTTTATAGGGATTTTTCACAAAGACCTAATTATTAATTATTTTAACATCATCCATTTCGGTCAAAATTTCAAAATGCCAGTCACCGCATTTTCTTTTGTATATTCTTTTAGAGCTTGCCCGTCTGAACATATATATTGCTAAGACACCAAAGCTGTAGGACCTTTCTCCTCGATTTTATTTGATTTTGAAAATCTATAATTTTTATTGAAAATAGCAATTCAAAATAATTAAAACAAATGAAATGCACTGTAATGTCCAACTTTGGTGCCATAGTAATAAATGCTCTGACGGACAAGCTCTAACCGAATATACAAAAAAATATATTGGCCAGCACTTTCAGAATTAGACCAATTCTCTATGAAACATGTATGTTGACCTTACACAATAAGTATATTATTCTTATTACTTACTGTGCCGGTAGCAGGAACATTGTCGACAACGTGTTCGAAAACGTAACTCGCGAAATGTCAAAATTGTCATACTAATTTTTAGTTCCACTTTTCCCCGCCGCAGCGCTGCTCATTTTTCAATACAAAAATAGTCGAAGGCGATACGAAAACGTTGTCGCAAAAGTTCATGCTACCGGCACTGAACAGCCCTAGTGAAGTAACGTTGAAGTCTTTCTCCAGGTACCACCGGCTGAGTTGGAAGCTGTTTTACTCCAACATAACGGTGTGATGGACGTGGGAGTTATAGGAGTGGCACATAATGAGGCTGGAGAGGTACCATTAGCCTTTGTGGTTAAGCAACAAGGAAGTGACGTCACTGAGGCGGAGTTAAAGGCGTTTGTGGCTGAGAGGGTAAGTGAAAATTTTTCGACATATTTTTGGACATTGGACGTTATCACACAGCGCCATCTAGCCCCAAACTAAACAAAGCTCGACTGTGGGACCCACCAACTGATACAATACTTATAGTACCTTTTTGTAAATACATACCAAACAACCAGACGCAAGACAATTTTGTCACGTAAATGTTTGCCCCGGTGGGAATCGAACCCGCGACCTCTAGCTTAGCAGGCATGGATTCTAAGCACTAGACCAGCGGTCTCGTCAATGTTGGGAACGAAGGAAGAACGTAATGAGTTTTCCATCAAATAAGAGTATAAAAAAATGCCGTGGAAAGTCTAAATTGACAAAGCACTCAATGATGGACCGGTAAAGAGTTCTCGGACTCGGCGGGTATGTATGAAGAGATTGATGAATGTAGAAGAATCAAAAGAGTTGTGTAAATCAAGAGTGAATTGGCGCTCTATACTCTCTGCCTACCCCGTGCGAGTCATGGTGTGATTTTAGTGGGTATATAAAAAAAATACGTAAGTTTTTTATTAATATTTTTTTATTTGCTTTTCAGTTATCAAACCCCAAGCACTTGCGCGGCGGAGTTCGTTTTCTAGAACAAATTCCTAAAAGCCCAAGTGGTAAAATTCTTAAAAAAGATCTCAAAAAAATGCTTCAAAGTGGCAAAAGTAAACTGTGATTAAAATGAAACGTTTGGTTTTTGTTAAAACCCCAAATTATTATATTTCTAATTTTACAAAGAGATTTTTTTTTATTGATTTAGATTTTACATTGCTAAATTTTTGTTCCTAAATTGAATTTAAAATAAAGAATTGTAATGTTTTGTGTTTTTTTTATTATTAATTGGAGTTATTGGCCAGTATCTTGTGTAACCTAAAGGCTGTTTGCACCAACCGGACGTACATTTATTACAAGACAAGTAAGGAGTTATGTAAACACATTTCTCCAAACTTGTCTTTTTAAACTGTTCAATTTTCGTCACTTGAGCGCTTGTCTCGGCTCGTCGCGGCCGCAGACTACTTTCGATTTATTTACCGAGTTCCTATCGATAGAGTACGAATTAGCTTTTTGTGTCTACCATCTCTAAAAAAGTAACACTTCCTACTTTTTTATCTAAATCAAGAGTTACTTACAACAACAAAACGTTTTACATTCTTAATTTGAAAGTTTATTGATAGTGAGTTGTTTTTGAATTTGAATAAAGAACTTGGCGCGTTTGAGACATTTATGTGATGTTCCAGTGACCTTAAACTTGGACATAAAGCTTCGAATTTTGAAATATGTATTGTAAACTCATTTGTTATGCTAAAATTATAGTACTGATGTACTGTTTCGAAAGAACATTGGTAGAATGTGATAGTTCGGAAGAAGTAACGAATTTGGATTTGTTTGAAACGAAAAACTTAATACGAGCTAACGACAATGCGGTGTTGACAAAACTTTTAAGTGAGAGTAAATTCAACTCCGATATAATTAAAAATGTCGGTCTAAAGGACGATGTGGTGAATAATTACGAGGACATTTCCATATTGGATGACGATGGAAATTTGAAAAATTTGAAATACCAATCTGCAAACGCCGTAGTGTCAATTGAGCTGCAGAATATGGTGATTAGTGATGGTTTAGTGACTAAATACAGTGATAAAGTGACCAATCCTGTGATCGGGATACCTGGAGACGACGGCAACAATTTTAGCGGTCCAAAGCCGAAATTCTTCGATGAATTGGGACGTGAGTAGCTCTTAAATAATTTCCTAATAAAGTATTATATTATAGACGCCAATCATTGACCTTCTTCTTCCTAACTATGGCAATCAATCCGCTTTAAGGACCATTTTCTGCCAGAGTTAGAGAATTTTTTTTATTTTTTTTATTTGTTGCATTAAAGAGCCTAGTGCTTTCTAGCGTTTTTGGGAGTTTCTGGAGACAATTCACGGCAGTAGCAGATCATAACATGACTCTAGCTAGGGAGTTTTTGGCGGGAATTAGGCAGAGCGGTTGAGATTTTTTCCAGTGTGTCGTAAATTGTGTTATAGTGATCTTTAATGTGTATTTTTGGTGTCGATATGTGCAGTAAAGTTTCATTTAGTGACTGATTTATAGGAGCATTAGAAATAATGCCATAATACGACTTTTGGGTTAAGTGATTTATCATTTTGGTCAATAGGTTACCTCTAATCTAAAGGCGTGTTACGATCTGCTACTGCCGTGGGTTGTCTCCAGAAACTCCATTGGGCGTTAGAATGCATGACACTAGGCATTTTAATGCGGCAAACACGAGAAATTTTGCTACATGAAAATTCTCTAACACTCGACACTGGCAAAAATAGTCCCTGAAGGGATTGATTGCCATACTTAGGAAGAAGAAGACTCTAGCTAGCGGTTGTATTCTCTTGGAACATGACTTTACTGGCGTTTGACGTTTTATCGTACACATGTAACTTTATTATTGATGATCTGATTGTAATAAAACAAAGACTAAATGTTAAAAGAGGCTTGCCACAATATATTAGTGATAACCGTATCGAAATGGGCTAAGAGTTATTCTTGAGAGAGAGAGAGCGCTAAGGTTATTTCGTTAACTGAAATTCTGACGTTAGCGCGAACAAACACACAGACAAAAAGAGAGAATATAACAATCATTGTTTTGGCTTCTATTGCGTTGATAAAGGCTCTCAATATTAGTTTTATCTCATATATCTTCCATGAGTGACGAGACAGCTGTTCTAGTGGTTAGTAAACCTGACTGCTCCGCTAGGGGTCGCGGGTTCGATTCCCGCCGGGGTAACCATTTCTGTGACAAACATGTTTGCCTAGCGTTTGGGTGATTGGTATGTATTATAAGTATGTATTTACAAAAAATATATGTTAAAGGATAGGTATTGTATCAGCTGCTGGTTCCCACAGTACAAGCTTTGCTTAGTTTGGGGCCAGATGGCGCTGAGTGATAATATCCATGCATTATTTCCATTATTTATTTAGATTCTTAGCTTAGATTTTTTTTTACAATATTTTTAATAAAACATAGGGAGCTACCGATAACGAGGCGCAAGCGCAAGCTACCAGTTCGGTGGTTAGGGTGACAGAGTGAGGAACCACCTGACAATGCGTGCCGTGTCAATAATGTCAAAGCTTTATTATTATTATTATGTACAGACAGCGACCAGTAACATTTTTACTATATACTGTATTGATTGTTGCCTACTGCCTACTAACCCAGGTCTATTATTTGGTAAGGTTACGCCACTAAGGCCGCGTGCAGGTGAAAGCAATGTCCGGCTCAGTTTATTACTCATCCGTGTAAAGGCACCTTTAAACTGGCCAATCAATAATACTTTGTTGTAATATTGCGTAAATTTAACATTCACTTTTAATTACTGTGACGTCATAGGTTTTTTTAATTACTGTGACGTCATAGGTTTTTTTAATTACTGTGACGTCATAGGTTTTTTTAATTACTGTGACGTCATAGGTTTTTTTAATTACTGTGACGTCATAGGTTTTTTTAATTACTGTGACGTCATAGGTTTTTTTAATTACTGTGACGTCATAGGTTTTTTTAATTACTGTGACGTCATAGGTTTTTTTAATTACTGTGACGTCATAGGTTTTTTTAATTACTGTGACGTCATAGGTTTTTTTAATTACTGTGACGTCATAGGTTTTTTTAATTACTGTGACGTCATAGGTTTTTTTAATTACTGTGACGTCATAGGTTTTTTTATGAATCCCGGCCTGCTTCATTGAGGTAAATGACATGTTAAAATGTATATCAAAATAAAAAGATACAATACGAATGTGGGTGGAAGGCCAAAGTCCAACTTTCAAGGTCAAAGTCTTCTCAAACTTATACAGATTTCCTCACGTATTTTCTTTCTTCGTAAAGCTCATGGTGTGACTAATCACTTCACTTTAGTGTTTTTAGAAAAATTCATTGGTACAGAGCGGTAGGATTCAAACTTCCGTCCCTAGTATAGCAGACAACGCTTCGCACCACACGGCAACTACGTTTTATTCAATTTAGGACCTAATAAGGCACTTATGAAGTTCTAAATTACCACCTATGTGACCACTCATAAGATATTTTAGTACTCTTGTTACACAATTTAAAAATAAAACGCTAAGTCTTACCAACCAGTTTAACCTTACCTTTGCCGGCTAGTAACAAAGCGGCCAGCTTTCTCCGCAACCTTCGCGGTGATGTAACTACTTACTTATATAACAAATTACCGCTAACAATATCCACACTATATTTTCTTATACATAAATATATATATATATATATAATACATAGAAAAATAAATTTGGGCGGGCGTGATGCTTACCATCAGGCGAATACATTGCTCTTCTCGTCTGGTGACGTCGTTGTGGAAATCTGTAGTAGGCCATTATTTAGTTTTTTTTTATACCACTGAGGTGGCACACAAGCATACGGCCCACCCGATGGTAAGCAGTCACCGTAGCCTATAGCCACTAGCAATACCAGGAATATCACTATACTACTAGCCCAGCGTATCCTCGTGGAGCACTGGCAACCTTACTTACTTACCGCAGAAACAACACTACATCAAGCAGTGTTATTTCACTGCGGTCTTCTGTAAGGTGGAGGTACAGTCCCTAGTCTGGCGGCTCCAATTTAAATGGGAAAACACGAGAATTCCCTAATCGCCCTACCTTTCGTTTTAAAAGCTCATGGTGTGATTAATCACTGTACTTAAGCTTAAAAAAACTCATTGGTACAGGCCGGGATTTGTACCTAGGCCCAACCACAAGGCCACCACGGCTGTTTTAAAAAGTCATTGGGTCCAAAGCAAAAGCTAATATGTGTAGCGTCTGAGGCTTATATTTCGATTGGAATTGTGTCTCATTTGTCCACAAAATGCAACGTGCAATTGCAGTTTAAATAATCTCTATCTACTTTATCTATGTACTTTCCCACACACGTTTGATATTTCTCTGAATTATTCATAATTTATTTATTTGCTACAAGTATATAGCCAGGATGTGAGCAAGCGCAACAGTCGTGGCTTGCATGGCGATTGTACTATTATTTCTGATTTAAAGGGATGGTGTTTGCCAACTACGCATCAAAACTAGCAGACATTATTTTACTTTGTGTCCAGAATATTAGTTCTTTCGATTCACTCAGTTGTCAAGACCCAGACTGGTGATATGCGCGTGGGAACTTATTATATAAGTGGCGCTCGACGGCTCGACGTATATACAAATAAAATGCAATAATATGGTGCAGTTAAAGGGTGGCTTTTGACAGGTCTGTGCCGGTAGCAGGAACATTGTCGACAACGTTTTCGTATCGCCTTCGACTATTTTTGTATTGGAAAATGAACAGCGATGCGGCGGTGAAAAGTGGAACTAAAAATTAGTATCTATGGCAAATTTAACATTTCGCGAGTTCACGTTATCGAATACGTTGTCGACAATGTTCCTGCTACCGGTACAGTTCATCGAAATCGAAATGTTACCGTTGGTTTACGTCACTTTTTAGCTGTCAAAACTCACCGTATATATTGGCCCTGGTGCCAATTCTGTTGTACAAAATTACTGAACTAAAGTAATTTGTCAGTTCTTAAAGTCTTGCTATCCCTTTCTCATGTGCGGGGTTAAATAAGGATAGCAATATCTTTAGAACTGTCAAATTACATTTGTCCAACAGTATTGGCACCAACGATGTGCCTCTAGGGTAGCGGTTGTATTCTCTTGGGATGTGCCCTAATCTACAAATCTACTTCTGCCGTGTGTATGAGCGCTCTTCAATGTTCTAAATATAAAAATAAAAAAATAAAACTGACAGCTTTCCACGATCTAGACACGGCGGACACCGCTCTTTGCAACTTTCTGGCACTACACAAAGAGGTGCTCAACATTTTATTATTTATTATGTTTTAATTGTTTAATTATTGATATCATTCAATAATTAGTTTTTAATTTTGTTAATTTTATATCATTTCTGCAACTAATTTAATACATGCAAAACTTAGGATGATTTTTAGGGTTCCGTTCCTTAAAAGGAAAAAAGGAACCCTTAAAGGATCACTTGTACGTCTGTCTATCTGTCAAGATTTTTTATCTCGAGAACGCGTGGAGCTTTCAAATTTATATGAAATACCCGGTTCTGTGGTCCCTTTCGACTGTAAAATAATCAAACCTGTAACTCAATATGAAGTAAAGATGTTACCGTTTATGTCGTAAAATTTCGCATATTTTGCGATTTCACAAGGGAATCAAAACCTACAGGGTACTTCCCGTTGACCTAGAACCATGAAATTTGGCAGGAAGCAGTGTCTTACAGAACAAGTGACGGGAAAAATCTAAAAACCGTAAAAATGTACTTTAATTTTTTTTAATGCGTATTTACTAAAAAAAAACCTGTTTCGCGCTGTTGAGAGTCACCGACGAATAATGACCTCATTTGAATTTCGCCTACTTTTAACCTTACCTACACAATTGTGTACGGAACCCTCGGTGCGCGAGTCGGGCTCACACTTGGCCGGTTTATTAGGATGAGAGATCTCCTGGGGATCCCCAGGTGCATCACTATACATTCCGGGGATGATACTCGCCACCAAATATTAAAATTCTCGAACGGGCCTCTACGTGTTGGATATATATCCCCACGCAACCTTACCTTGGACCTTATGAGTATTGCTCATGAGGCTCCGTGAATTTTATAGAAACATAACAATAATAATAATTTATTTATTTATTCAGTGCCAGTAGCAGGAACATTGTCGACAACGTTTTCGTATCGCCTTCGACTATTTCTGTATTGGAAAATGAACAGCGCTGTGGCGGTGAAAAGTGGTGGCGAGTTACGTTTTCGAATACGTTGTCGACAATATTCCTGATACCGGCACTGATAACAAAGATCCATTTCGTAGTATACATAAATTACTTATTGACTATGTTACTACGATATATTATTATTGTTGCTTCCATTCTACCCGGCACCCTTTGTGACTTGTCTGGCACAGCAATGCTGGATACAATGAAAATCTAGCCTATTGGCGATCAGCAGCTAAAGTGAACAAATAACCTCTGAGTCACACATGTATCTATCGGGATTCGTATAGGAATATGAGGGTTGGCAACGCGCGAGTTATAAATCCCTGGTATTGCAAGCGTTTAAAGACTTACGATAAACGCTTACCGTCAAGTGGGCCGTATGCTTATTACCACCTTTGATATAGGAAAAAAAAAGAAATATCTGCGGTACAATTTCGGCTTTTAGCATTATTGTCCAACAAGATTTTTAGACCAATAGTTTTTTTACATGTTCCACTTTGGTAAAGTGAGCGATAAATGATAAGCGCTTTGACGTGTACGCGTTAATTAAATATGTAGGTTACCAAAAGCAACGGACAGTACCTACACATGCATTACTTACACTGTGAAAGTTACAACCATATAATTGATTTTTAAATTATTGTTACATAGCGCCCCGGCTTCGCACGGGTAGACATTTATCAAATATTATATAGCCTAAAAAGCCTTCCTCGATAAATGGACTATCCGAACCAGTTCCTGAAATTAGCGCGTTCAAACAAACAAACTCTTCAGCTTTATTATATTAGTATAGATTTAGGACTTATTCGACTGGGGCAACACGTCCACTATACAGAAGAGCAGTCAAATAACACTACTAGATAATATGGTGCTGTGTTTCTGCGGTGAGTAAGGTTTCCACAGCTTCTAGAGAAAACGCTGTCCTGCCAAGAAGGAGCAGTTGCTATATGCTGCTAGTACAGTGAGTCCTCTAAACGATTAGGTTGAAAAAGTAGTAGCTGTACTCCGTGTATTGCAAGGTCTATATGCTACGGTGACCGCTTATCATTAGGTGGCCGAACGCTTGCAATACACGCCTTATTCTGACGAATAAGTCAAGCAAATGAATATCGGATGAATGGTTCAGGCGCTACGAAAGAACATACATACATACTGCTAAAATCATAACCCTGCCTTTTGCCTTCGCCGTAGTCTGTTAAAAAAGTACCACCTATCTTTAGGCACATTATTCCCTTCTAAATTCGGTCTTCTGATGCAATATTAAGACAGTCACATCCGGCTGTCACACAAAAAGACAAAAATGTAAATTTTCACAACCCATACATGCGCGTTACGAAACACAAAACTAAAAGATTGTATTGCGCATACATAATAATGATTGCGTTCCGTCCTGTTTACTTTAAGGTAAAGTATGACAAACTCGTGATGTGTGGAGCCTAGTACCTTTATCGTAACATTTCATCTGACTACGGACAAGTAAATAAGAGGAATGATCATTAAAGCCTTTGGGTCAGAGGTATCAAAATTATAGATCACTCACTCACTACACACACAAGCCATAATACAGCATTATTTCCAATGTTCCTATAAATCAGTCAATAAATGAAACTTTACTGCATAAAATGACACCGAAAAAATACACTAAAGATCACTATAACACAATTTACGAGACACTGGAAATAATCTCAACCGGTCTTCCTGATTCCCGGAAAAACGCCGTTTTTTGTATCACATAAATGAATTAAGAAAAGTTTTTATCTCCGTCTGTGTAATCAGTACAGAGGTCATTATCTAAAATGCTGTGTCAAATTTTGTATCAATTCATAAAATTGCTGTACTAGTTCTCATGGTTTCTAGAATAAAATTACATTGTGATAATTGATACAAGGTTAATAATGTAGGGTATTATTTGAAAGGGCAGTTTTTATAATAATAACTAGCGGCCCGCCCCGGCTTCGCACGGGTGGACTTTTATATCAAATATTTTGTCTACCCGAGCGAAGCCGGGGCGGGAAGCTAGTATAATATATAGCCTATGTTACTCAGTGCTGATGTAGCTTTCTAACGGTGAAAAAATTTTTGAAATCGGTCTAAAAAATAAAATGTAGGGGTGGACTACCCCTAACATTTAGGGGGATGAAAAATAGATGTTGGCCAATTCTCATAGATACCGGATAAGCACAAAAAAATTCATCAAAATCGGTCAAGCCGTTTCGGAGGAGTATGGCAACGAAAACTGTGACACGAGAATTTTATATATAAGATAATAAGTATTTATTGACACATCAATTAAATAGGTATTACAATGTTCTCAATTCCTAAACTAGGCTAGGCCTGTGTGTCGAACGCGAAATGAAAACAAGAAATGCGAAAACAAATGGGTTATGGGTACAAAATCGAAAAAAAGATTATATAATACTAATCAAACAAAACAAATCATCTGCGTTTTATTTTGGTTGTTTGATAATATTTTACTGAAATATGATCTAAAAACCGCGTTACATATTTGAGGTGTCACATCTTTCATTGCTCTCCTGTGATTTCGTGAAGAGGAACGGAAATGCATTACAGGAAGATGGAGAACAGTGTTGCCAATTTAAAGACATTGTCGCTAGAAATAATGACTTTTGTGTCAGTTTTAGCAACAAAAAAGTAGAGTTGCCAGATGTTACACATCTTAAGCGACTACTATTTAACTGTACGGCTGGCTTTTATTATTTTAGTCGCATCTCGTTTTAAAACTGTGTTTATTTTTATTTATAAAACAGCTACAATTCATCCCATAATAATTCAGAACGCAACATAAAAATGGCGCTTTATTTCACGTCACGCACATTTCGCGCGCAATGAAAGTGAAAAGTCGCGAAGATGTGCTGTCAAACTATCGGCGCGTTCCGTTCCGTTACACTCTCGATTTTGTTCTTAATTTGATATACGGTGTTTTATTGCAACGTTATGCTGTTAGTTGATATTAATTTTTAAACGCCTGCATGGTAACACAAGCAAAAGTTACACAATTAAGTTTCCATATTTTTAAGTTCCTCCCTTTTAATGGTGTTTTTCTAATCTTTGATTTAGGCATAGCATAAGCCGTTAGTTAATTTGAGTGGAAAAAGACATGTTTGATTAGAGTACTAATTGATATAAGCTTTGAGGGGAGGCCTTTGTTCAGCAGTGAACGTCTATAGGCTGATGATGATGATGATATAAGCTTAAATAGTTCATTGGAGAATTGGACATTAATTTTGACATTATAACTAGTGCAATCACAAAGTAATTAGTTACGGGCGAATTAAACAATAATTTAGCATCTTATCTTTAATGACCTACTTTACCTTTGTGTCTAAGGACAATTCAATTAGATTAGTTAGAGCGAGTCCACTTTATGGGCCCAAGACATAAATGAATTGAATTAGTGACGGGTTTCAACGTAACGCTACGATACCGAGAAATTATTAACCTTTTCCAATGTCATTAGCAAAGAAAGCTGACCAGCAAATTACTAGCATCCTGGCAAACCACTCACTCGAAATTACACCTAATCACACAATTTTTAAGTCTAATTTAGCGATCCAATTCACAAATACGCAGATTTGTCACCACCATTACTTTTATTCTCGTGGAAATCTAAGCCCTATTGTGTTTGAACCAAGATTTAAACTTATTCGATTCAGTTCTGGGTGGTTGGGTCGTTTTCCGCCTGCTTATGGTCATGTTTTGGAAAGCTGTAGCGAAAGTCGACGCTAGCGACTTAGTGCGACCGCTCACACTTGATACTTAAATGATTGAAGTTGCTCTGACGATCATAAAATATTTAACTTAATTACATCATTATAGTATTATAACATTTGTAAGCACGTAAGTATCTCATGAAAAATTAATGATATCGCATTACTTTTCAAACAGTTGTTTTTTTGAGTTTTTTATAAAGCCCAATAAATTGCTTGAGTGTATGAAAAAAAAAGTTATTGTACGTTAAATTATGCTGTATGTTTGCATGCGAAGGTATCCGCTTACCATCAGGCAAGTCTTATTGTTTGTCACCGTGGCATAAGATTATATTACACCCGCTGCGTTTCCAAGTAGTCTTTATCTTAATTAATTGAGACTAAATTACATCATTTAGCTAATATTTATATAAGTTTTAAACGGAAACCCTATAAGCTTAAAGTTCGGCGTAGGTATACCGTATAGTTTTCTAATAGAAAATTGTCATAAAATTAAAAAGTTGTCCATGCCATGTGCGTAGTTTGGACAACCTAAAAATAAACAATAAAATCACAAGCCGGTACGGTACATAATTGAATACGTTTCTGCTAAGCAAAATTCGTGATAGCATCACGGTTTCAAATTTTTAATATTTTATCGAAAGGAAACGGACGTACTAGTAGCACTTTCTACCATAACCCGTTGCCAGTGAGTATAATTTGCGTCACACAACCGGTAGGATAACCTAATAAGCAACTTAACTGATGCTATTTTCTCTGAGATGAAAATTTGTTGTCTACCTACTTATAGGCTGCTAGCTTTTCCCGCGACATCGGCCGCGTATGTAAATTATAGGAAAAAAATACATAAGTGCTTTATACATGAACCGAATTTCATACAAAATATAACTAATAACCATCCACGAGAACTGAGATATATAAAACAAAAAACAAGCAGAAAAGATAATGAGTTCGATTCAGCGGGCCTTCAATTACGTCATTTTAATTCTCTATGTTAAAAACGGGCATATCGTGATACAGGCATGCTTTGCGGAGGAATGAGGCTAACGTTGCAAGAATATTTTTTTGTACGAATGTGGATGGTTTTATTGGTAGAGGCAGACCTTAAAGATGGATGGGTTACGTGAACGATGATATGGTTATAAAGGCAGTGATAATAGAGACGGCTTATAGATAAATGGAAGAGGATATACAATTATTACGGTGATACAACGTGTAGTACCTACGTGTGAAAATAGATGGATAGGTGTGAAAGATGACATGGCTAGAAAGGTAGTGAATGCAGATATGACGGCTGATAGAGAGGAACGGAAGACACGCATTGTGGTGACACGAAATGACTTGGAAGAATTTGTAAAAGAATGCTGTCTGACCGAAAATTTTATGATCTACCACTTGTATCTAGAACTTAAACGATTGAATTAAATAATGCACACACAAAGTATTTGTTACCAAATAAACATCATCATTCTCATGTCCCCATACCACGTTATTTGGGATCGGCGATATATGTGTTTCTCTTCCATTTCTCTCTATCAGCCGTCATCTCTGTATACACTCCCTTTCTTGCCATGTCATCTATCACACAGTCAATTTTCAAAATTTCAATTTCAAATTTAGTATACACAACCTCACATTGAAAAACATTAATACATCCCAAATTTGATGGAGGTTTAATTATCACACGTGCACGCATGATTAATGATCACAACAAGAAGATACGTAACACCACAAATGCAGTTTGAATCTTTGATCCACCATCATTAACAAAATTACGTTCCAACAGTGAAAAGTGAAAACGCACGAGGCTGCGCGGGCGTTACTTCCGAGCGCCTTCTACCCGCGTGAAGACGTCTCAAAATGTGTACAGTTTAGTGAAATGCGTGCAAATATAATCCATGGCTGGATCGCGAACAATTATAAAAACAGGAGAAGATCGGCTGTAGATATGTTTAAATTTCTAGTTGCTGTGACCTTTATCAATGTTGTGTGTGGTGATAATGACGTGTTTACGTTGCAAGATGACTTGGATTCGGACGTAGCGATGGATAGACGGAGGCCGGCTAATGAGCAGGAGAAAGATATACTGCTTTTAGAGGCTTTGGGAAGGAGAAAAGGCTCTCACCACAGTTCGTATAGTTCGTCGCAGGAAGACGACTCTATTATGGATTTGTTGGGGAAAAGTGAGTATTATTTAAGTCTCGTAATGTTAATGAAACTAAAAGTTTAAAAGATACAATTAGCTGTTTTAAAAAATCTAAATCAAAAAGTCCTAAAAATTCAGTTGAAGTCCTAAAAAGGCACTAATGAAGGTCTGAATTACCACCGGTTCGGAAAAAAGCCAGCTGAGAAGAACCCGCAAGAAACTCAGTGCTGTCTTTTTTTTCATGGAACAATCATGTTAAAAAAAATGTAACCAAATTTTAATGCGGTATTGATTGGTATATTTAATTAAACTTAATATGACTTAAATAACATATCGCAGATGTTCAAATAATAATATATACTACGTACAATTAATACGAATGAAATAATATTAGGTCCTTACATATGAAATTGGCGTTTTTCGTACTGGCCACTTTAATCACGAATTTCTCCTCTTTGGTAAGGAATTCCAAATTCAAATTTGTACAGCTATAGACTCATGTATTTGTGCTTCGATGATCGTCATTCATTTGTTTTTTTTCTTCTGTTTTTTTCTGTTTGCGTCACTCATTTTACAAAATGGAAAACCTTAAATATCGCATTATTTACGAGTACGAGTTCCGCCGTGGCACTAGTGCTGCGGAAACAACTCGAAGGGTGAATGATGTGTATGGCGGTCGTGTTGCAAAAGAAAACACAGTTCGTTTTTGGTTCCAACGTTTTCGTTCTGGAAATTTCGACCTGCAGAACAAGCCCCGTGGACGGCCTGAGACTCAAGTTGATAATGAAGAGTTGAAGGCTATTGTGGAAGCGGATCCATCGCAAACCACGTCCGAGTTAGCTGCAGGCTGCAATGTTAGTGATAAAACTGTTTTAATTCACTTGAAGCAAATTGGGAAGATTAAAAAGCTTGAAAGGTGGGTACCTCACGAATTGACTGAAACAAACCGGCAAACGCGCGTCGACTGCTGCGTTACATTACTAAACCGGCACAATAATGAAGGTATTTTAAACCGAATCATTACCTGTGATGAAAAATGGGTTCTTTACGATAATCGGAAGCGCTCAGCGCAATGGTTAGATCCTGGCCAGCCAGCCAAATCCTGCCCCAAGCGAAAATTAACCCCAAAAAAGTTACTTGTAAGCGTTTGGTGGACTAGTGCCGGTATTGTTCATTACAGTTTTTTCAAATCTGGCCAGACTATTACGGCTGATGTCTATTGTCAGGAATTGCAAACCATGATGGAAAAGCTAGCGGCTAAACAACCTAGGCTGGTCAATCGCTCCACGCCACTGCTGCTTCACGACAACGCTAGACCATACACTGCGCTACAGACGGCTACTAAATTAGAAGAGCTTCAATTGGAAAGTCTAAGACATCCTCCGTACTCCCCGGATCTTGCTCCAACAGATTACCATTTTTTTCGAAATTTGGATAACTTCTTGCAAGGGAAAAAATTCAACTCCGATGGGGCAGTCCAAATCGCCTTCAAAGATTTTATTGATTCCCGTCCGACTGGTTTTTTTAGTAAAGGGATCAATGAACTACCTATGAGATGGCAAAAGTGCATAGAAAATAATGGTTCATACTTTGATTAATTAAATATATTATATTAAAAAATATTCGACTTTTTGTTCCTCCCATACAAAACGCCAATTTCATATGTAAGGACCTAATATAATATTTTCTAATTTTCCGTTCTATTGAAAATATGATGACCCTGCAATGCTCCTCTTTATTCGAATTTCAAGAGCATCTTCTTTCAGCTTCGGTCAAGCTCTTTGGTTCAGAATACTCTTTCTTAGCTTACCATCACTCAGTACCTAAGTTAACAATGCAATAAACAGTTCCATCCGACTGATATTATAAATGCGAAAGTTTGTGAGTATGGATGGCTGTTAGTTACTCTTTCACGCAAAAACAACTGAACGGATTTGGATGAAATTTGGTACACAGATAGTTTATAACCTGAATTAACACATGGGATAATTCTTATCCCGAGAAAATGTTTTATCCCGGAATTTTATTAGGTTCCTCTGGGATTCAAAGCTTAACGCGGACGAAGTCGCGGGCAGAAGCTAATTAACAATAATTATCTAAATATAATTTAAGGTAATTACGGATCGATTACGTGAATTTGTCTAAAACTAGGTTGCGTAATGCCATTCTAGGTTACCTAACGGCTGTTTAACGGTACTGGCTATTTTAGGTCATTGTTATACAACACCCTAAAATAATGATCTAAAAATACCCATACATTATGTATTACTAGCCTTAATCCACGGCTTCGTCCGCGAAGAGAAAAAAATATTATTCATAGAGTAATTTCATTCCACGTGCCACAGTGCTCCACGAGGATATGCTGCGCTAGTAGTAATGCTAGCACAGTGAGACCTCATCAACAACAGGGTTGGCAACCCGTTAGTGATGCCCCTGGTATTGTTAGCGGCTATAGGCTGAGGTGACTGCTTACCAGGTGGGCCGTATGCTTGTGTGCCACCAGGCCCTTAAGTCTTTAGCCAGGCACTTCAACGTTGAGCCACTGTGATTAATATAATAATGCTTGGACAATATCACACAGCGCCGTCTGTTCTCAAACTAAGCAAAGCTTGTACTATGGGAACCAGCAGGTGATAGTATTTTTTTTGTTTTTTACATACATAAAATACATACCACACACCCAGACGCAAGGCAAACACAACGTTTACCCCGGCGGGAATCGAACTCGCAACCACTAGCGTAGCAGTCAGGTATAACCACTAGACCAGCGGTCTCGTCAGACCTTATTAATTATACAATTATGGTACAGTCATTATACTGTACAAGATAATTATCCTTTTTATAGCCAATAAGTAACAGTAAATATAGCTTGGTGACGGAGAGTAAGAGCGTCTCGCGTGGGTGGAGATAACCGTTCGGTCGTTCACCTATGTGATTTAATAAATAAATGAACGGGGGCTACCCTAATGGGGAGACCCGTTAATTAATTAATTTATTTTTATTATTTCAAAAAGGGAGTAAGGGCTAATTGACTACAGAAGACCGCAGTGAAATGACACTACTTTCATGTAGTGTTGTGTTTCTGCGGTAAGTAAGGTTGTCAGTGCTCCACGAGGTTGCGCTAGTAGTAATGCTGACTAGCACAGTAAGTCCAAATCAACAACAAAGTCGGCAACTTGTTAGTGATACCCCTGGGAGTGCCAGCGGCTATAGGCTACGGTGACTGCTTACTATCAGGTGGGCCGTATGCTTGTGCGCCAACTTAGTGGTATAAAAAAAAATTCTAGGCAACAGAAATACACATTCTGTGAAATTTTCAACAGTCTACCTATTACGGATCATGAGATACCTACAGCCCGCTGACAGACGAAAGACGGACGGACGTACGGGTAGAGAAGGCTTGGTATTAGTGTTCCATTGGTTACCATTCGGGACGTTTTTTATTGATATCTATGGATAAAAAGAAAGCTATCTACAAATGCGGGTCCCGCATTAGTCGACTTTTTTTTGGTCACTGAAGAAATCATTAGATGGATATAAAATTCAGTCCAAAGTAGTTTTGTCTAGGTTATATATAACAAACTGTTATAAGCTTTGACTGCAACATATCAATCTGATATCGATATGCAAATTAAATAATCTTAGTTTATTGCGTCTGCTGTTCTGAATCTGAGTTTTTGCGAATTATATATATTATGCGACGTGCTAGTTGGATCCCTTACCACTTAACTTTAGGGTCGGTAACGCGCGAGTTTACCCCTGGTGTTGCAAGCGTCCATAGGCTACGGTGACCGCTTACCATCAGGTGGACCGTATGCTTGCTTGCCACCTTAGTGGTATAAAAAAAATTGTCAAACTAATATTGAATTCTTCTTTAATTTCAGTGATCCCGCAAACGTGTCGGTACCGCGGCGCGCGCTACGCTTGCGGGCTCAGCATCTCTTGCGTGTTGGGCGGAGGGAAACCGCTTGACCTGTGCTCCGGTGGCATGATATGGGCCTGCTGTGTCGACAGAGACACCACTGAGAAGCCGACAGAGATAGCACCAGTCGTACACAATGCCAGTAAGTGTACGAGTATCTAAAGTTATTGGTGTCGATTCTGTTGTACAAAATCAATAAACTAAACTAATTTGACAGAACTAGAAATATTGCTATCCCTTTCTCATGTGCGGGTTAAATAAGGATGGCAATACATTAAGTAATGTCACATTAGTTTAGCTAAACGATTTCGTACAACAGAATTATCACCATTATGTTGCTTATCTGTGACAATAATCAACTATGTGTCTAACTAAAATCGATTTTAGCCAATCAAAGCACCCAATGATATTGACTTGTTGTACTGTATAATCTACAATATAAAAATGAATCGCTGAATGTGTTGCTAAGCGCAAATCTCGAGAGCAGCTGAACCAATTTCGCTAATTCTTTTTTAGAATATTCCTTGAAGTACGAGGATGGATCTTGAGGCAAGAAAATTAAAAAAAAATGCCTGGAACAGTCTAAAAACGGGTAGACGAAATATTTGATAAAAGTTTACCTGTGCGAAGCTGGGGCGGGCCGCTAGTTTGTAATAAAACTAGCTGACCCGACAGGCGATGTCCTGTCATAGCTATGAATTCATATGTCAAATACACGATGGCAAAAAGGAAGAAAAGGACCTTTAGTTTATCGCGAAATTAAAAAGGATCTGATTTCTATTTTTTTCGTAGGAACCTTCTACTGACTATAACAAACTCAAATAAAAAAGAATTATCGAAATCGGTCCAGCCGTTCACGCGTGATGCCGGGACCAAGGGAAATAGGGATTAATTTTTATTTAATATAGATATAACTTTATTTTATGAAAAGAAGAATACCATTTTTAGGTTTCTACAAAACTGAATAGTCGGTTTCGCTGTGAAAGGTGGTCGCACTTTGGAACAACATTAATTTTAAGGCGTGGAATATAAAATTGTACATGTATTTTGCGTGTCTAATCGGCCATTCATGAGAAGTAGGGCGATTTGGGATTTCTCGTGGATTTTCCGATTTAAATTGAAGCCGCCCGACTGGGCCCTTCAAAAAGGGTGTGAACTGTCAAGGGATCGTAGCAAGGTCCGCAACGCGCGAGTGATACCCCTGGTGTGGCAAGCATCCATAGGCTACGGTAACCATCAGGCGCAGCGCACCTTAGTGGCATAAAGTAATGTATTCGAAGTGCAGAATAGTTCCGCGCTGATTGTTCAAACAATTGCCTTCCCCCCGCGTGTCAGTGGGCTGCGGACACCCATGCCGTAACACTTCACACTTTCACAATTCTGTGAACTCACACCACTGTCTTAATAACGGTCTTAAACTTGATCTACTACTGATTATCTCATTAAAACATTAATATTTCAATGAGATGGAATTTTTGTTTAATAATGTCCAAAGTAGGTGTAACACGACCACGCTTTGCTGTGGCTAAGAAAAAATATATCTAATTTTTACATGTGTAAAAAATGTTTAAGCCGTGGTGGCCTTGTGGTTGAAGCAACGTCCTGTCATCTGATGGGCCCAGGTTCAAATCCCGGCCTGTACCAATGAGTTTTTCTAAGCTTAAGTATAGTGATTAATCACACCATGAGCTTTTAAAAAGATAGGTAGGGCGATTTGGAATTTCCCGTGGTTTTTCCAATTTAAATAGGAGCCGCCCGGCTGGGGACTGTACCTCCACCTTACAGAAGACCGCAGTTAAATAACACTACTTGATGTAGTGTTGTGTTTCTGCGGTATGTAAGGTTGCCAGTGCTCCACGAGGATACGCTGGGCTAGTAGTAATGCTGCTAGCACAGTGAGTCGTCATCAACAACATGGTTGGCAACCCGTTAGTGATACCCTTGGTATTTCTAGCGGCTATAGGCTACGATGACTGCTTACCATCAGGTGGGCCGTACGCTTGTGTGCCAACTTAGTGGTATTAAAAAAACCTTTTCTTTAGCATTCCTGCAATCTGTGATTTCCTGAAATGGGACGGAAGTGTGTTACAGGAAGCCACAGAAGTGTTTCGTATGTATTTACAAAAACAAAACTGTACAGTCGAACTGGGCAGCTATAACTGACGCCCCTAGTGTCTACACACGTTCAGTTTAGATCGTCAGTTCAACTGCACAGTTGTCAGTTTTGTCTACACACGTACGATTTAACTGCACAGTTCGACTGTACAGTAAAAACTGTGCAGTTAAAACTGAAGGTGTGTAGCCCGCTTTAGTAAATCCCAACCTATCTATAGGTTATACATTATACGCTGTATGGTTCAGATTAAAGTGAAATTAAGTGAATGTGCTCGTTCGACCGCTAACACAATAAGTGTAATATAATCGCTATTGCTTCATGTAATTGATTCAATACTACCTACTCTTAAGTAATAATTACATCTCTATGTATTGCATATTACATGCTATTATTATTATGATTTTTTTATACCACTAAGTTGGCACATAAGTATACGGCCCATCTAATGGTAAGCATTCACCGTAGCCTATAACCGCTAGCAATACAAAGTGTTGCCAACCATGTTGTTGATGAGGACTCAGTGTGCTAGCTTGAACCTAAGATTTTCTCGGGATAATAAAAATCACGGTATAAAAAGTATCCTAGATTAATCCAGATAAATTGAATACGTCGTTAAGTAACTACTTATACGTAAAACTTTACGTGATTACATCCATTCATCCATTCTTGCAAACATTTACTTTTATAATATTAGTAGGAAGTAGGATAAACTCTAGAACTACTCTACTACTATCCATTTCATTAAGAACTAGCAGTTTCCCCGCGACTTTGCCGCGAATCAATATAATATATAGCCTATGTTACTCAGTGATAATGTAGCTTTCTTACGGTGAAAGATTTTTTAAAATCGGTTCAATAGTTTCGGAGCCTATTCAATACAAACATACACACATACAAAACTACAAATCTTTCCTCTTTATAATGTTAGTATAGATTTAAGTAAGTAACTATTATAACCCCGATTAACATAGGCTATTTTATCATCTTATTTCTAAGTCTGAATCGCGGGCAAAACTTCCGCGTGGTATTTTAGTAGGATTTATTAGCTTTACGTGGTCTTTAGATTACGTGACTTAGATGCTTTTTAAGTTGATTTAAGTGAAAGTGTCTGAAGGGCACTTATGTTATACAACTTACAAACAGAAGAGAAAGGATTAAAGAAAGTTTCCAACTAAGAGAAGATACAACATATTTGCTTCTTTCATCTCTCCTACATCATCTCCTACTGGATTTGTTTATGTGAGATTTCTAACCTCATTTCTAAAATATCGTCCTTTGTCATCTTAATCTGCTGTAGTTAGGTAATAACATCTTGCATCTCCGAAAACTACGAAAATGGATTCAGCAGCATTTTTTTTTTCTATACCATTAAGGTGGCAAACAAGCATACCGCCCACCTGATGGTAAGCGGTTATCGCAGCCTATGGACGCTTGCAACACCAGGGGTATCACTCGCGTGTTGCCGACCCTGAAAACAATGTAATGGAATGGTCACGTCTTTGGTATCAAACTATGTATTTAAAATTATCCTCGGAACCCAATGAATATAAGATAGGTATAGGGTATAGGGAAGGGTTACCCCTTGGAAAATGTCCAAACTGTCAAACTGTCACCGACAAAGTCAGTAGTAAAGCTAGTTTAATAAGTAAGTACAATAAAAGAAAAAACTTAGGAAATAGTTCGGAAATAACCAAGTTCATAACGCAAAACCAGTATTTTGTAGCAATTTTTACCGGTTTCGCAACAATTACGTAAATTCCTCATGTGGTTCCGGTTAACAAACGGAAGTAGGTGTATTTTCATAACTCACCCAGTCGTTACTTCAGTATGTAAATGAGCTATCACATGTAATATAGGTTTTTTTCTGTTATTGTTAGCATTTATTGCACTGGTAGGATCTTTACCATATTCGATAACTGTTTATTAGACATATGGAGTTATACTGAAACGCCAATCAAATCTGATCCTACATTAATTTTGAGCGAATGAAACTGTATTTTGACGACGGTCAATTGGGCCTTCACACTTTTGTCTTTAAGTATTTTACCGTTATCAAGATATTTATTTCTGATATTATAGATGAACAAACATCTGCAGCTTGAACAAAGAACATTATAATCACAGATCATAAATTACATTTCATAAAAACATCGTATACGTCAGCTTAAAATTATTCTTCAATAATTCACAATACTAAAGCAACAATTTCAAAACAGGTGACCTTATTGAACTCATCGGTTCATTCCCACACGAAAACTATGACTACCAAAACACAAATCAATTCGAAGACCCTATAATCATCTACACTGAAAACGACAGGCCGAAACCACACTACAACCGGCCAAAACCAGACATGAACCACCCAGAACCGGATCAAGGTGGACATAACCGGCCAAAACCAGATTGGACCGAGCCGGATTATCAAAATCACTATTACCATGTCAAACCGTCGTACCATGAATCTACAACACGTATACCCGATGAGTTTTACACACAAAATCATTATGGTGATCACAACAACGAGGCAGGTGGTGATGATTATGTACCCATACACACAAATGTCCATAACCCACAAGGGGCAAGCTATCCCGGTGAGATTTTACTTTTATAAGCCGTAGTTTGGTTGGCTTTTACGATATTTTGGGCTGATGAAACTCAAACGATTAGTCTTCTTAGATAGGTTGCATGCAATGGGAAAATGGGCGACGAATATGCTAAAATTACGAAACCCAAATTAGAAGTTTTCTGTCTACGATTTATAGTGGTAATTCATTTTGTTTTAGTTTGACTAATAGAAATATAACTTTTTTACAATAAATACTTCAGTTTGGATCAAATTGTTTGCAATCCGCATTAATGTATTATTTAACATTATCAGTGTTATCGATATCTAAAGTTTAGATTGTAAGCCAGTGATCTGGTCGGATCACAATTGAAATCACTGGCTTGGAATCTATACTTTAGATCAGAGCAGAGTAAATTGAATTACTTTAACTAGATATTAATCTTACTAAGTATCTCATCTTTAATATTATTTCTCATTATATCAATAAAATTAGTTTAATTTCGAAAATCTTTATTATATTTTTGATCAACTTTTAAGACTATTTCGATGATTAAATAACCCATGTCAGTTACAATTTGAGTTTCATCATCGGGTCTATCTCTATCCGCTTATATAAACAGCACTGCGATTCCATAATCATCAGCACCTTTCTGTTTGTTTTGTACACGCTTTTCACTTTGTTAAACTGTTTAACTTAATTACTTTAAACTTTGGTATTGGCAGGTTATGTTTTGTAAGTACCGTATCCGTACTTAGTGCGAAGACTTTGGTTTTAGCAGTCATGTGAATGTTGATAGCTTAATAGTTATAACTGCTCTTATTCAATAAGCGGTGCTATCCACTATGGTGGTACAAAATGTTTTCTATATATACAAAATGACAATTGACAAGAATACATTTTTTAACATTAATTTTTCGTACTAAATAGTTATAAACATTTGCCGTAGTTTAAAAAATAAAATTTCTCTTTATAGCGCGCATTTGAGCGTATTTTCGGTTCGATTTCATACACACATTCACGTGGTTCTTTGAATGAATTCAGATTCATGACTCAAAGTGCGTCTTCACGGTAAAATATTAAGAGATCTTTTCTTATGGTTTCTTTATTTTTGTTTTTTTATTTATTCGTGCAAGAGTATGAAAATAAATTAGATTCTTTTTGCACATTAAAAATACAGTAAAAATCCAAATTGTGTATGCATTTTAGCCCCTGATAAGGCACCTAATATCGGAAACTCTGGCACCAGCTCAGACCGAAAGCCTCCTGAGAAGAACCGGCAGGAAACGCATCATACTAACATTGTTTTCCATCATAACTTTCCAGGCTGTGGCGAGCATTTCTCTCGATCAAACCGCATAGTAGGCGGCCACTCAACAGGCTTTGGGTCACATCCGTGGCAGGCGGCGCTTATCAAGTCAGGGTTTCTCAGCAAGAAGCTGGCTTGTGGTGGAGCTCTCATTTCTGATAGATGGGTGGTCACAGCTGCTCATTGCGTTGCCACGTAAGTTGTCGTTTCAATTAGTTGATCTTCTTTGATTGTTTGTTATATGACTTTTAAAAAAAACGACTTGAAATATGTCAGTTTTTTTTAATACTACGTGAATAGAAAAACAAAATTACTAAGATGATGACCAAGCATATAGCCTGAATAATGGTAAATAAAAGATCATCGTAATGTAATCACGCTTGCTAATACCAATTGTGCGTTGCCATCCATATTTTGAGGATTTACTGCGTTATGCTAGCACCATATTATGGTATTATTACTAACAGCACAATAAGTTTTCGAGAGACGATGTTTTTGCTGTAAGTAAGAAGTTGTGGAAACCTTATTCACCGCAAAAACAAAATACTACAACAGAATGGAGTTATTCAAAAGCGACCTTCTCTCAAATGGAGGTGTTGTCAGTTCAGGGGAATAAAATTTAAGGGAAATCAATTTATCCCCATTCTCTCTTAAGCTGGAGCATATAACCAATTAGTTTACAATAATTTAAAAGGTAGTACACGTTGCCCAATATTTGTTCCAGCACTCCAAACAACCAATTGCGCGTGCGCCTTGGAGAATGGGACGTTCGTGACGCCGGTGAACGTTATTCACACGAAGAGTATGCGGTGCAGCGCAAGGAAGTACATCCATCGTACGAGCCGGCTGACTTCAGAAATGACGTAGCACTGGTACAGTTGGATAGAGGAGTGGTCTTCAAGCAACACATATTGCCAGTAAGTGCGAACGTACATTAAAATATACAAATAGTGTTCTGATTCTAGCATGGAATTTCAATATTTTTGTGTTTATTGAAGAATTCATAAAGAAACTAAATACATCCTTCAATTATTTAAAAGAGAGTCTAGTAATAGGTAGATATGTATACCTTATTATAAAACAATATAATATAAAATGTCATAATCTAATTCATGTACAGATTGCGGTCTTATGGCATGAGAAATAAGAACGATCTCTTCCAAACAACCTATGAATGGTAGACGCCAAATTTGAATTAAAGCAGTGGCTGAATATATAGTCAATTTACTAGAATTAACCAATAATAAAAGTTGAACTCCTACTTGATATTAGATTTCAGAAACCTATACTTAAAGCTATTTCTAACCGCGTCTGGATTTATCAAAAAGGCCTAAGAAAACTTTGAGAAGGCTGTTATACTAATACAGTTGAATCTTTTTTCAGGTATGCTTACCACAGAAGCAGATGAAGCTAGCTGGCAAAATGGCAACGGTGGCCGGATGGGGCCGGACTAGACACGGTCAGAGCACTGTGCCTTCAGTTTTACAGGTAATTATATTCACTTTCCGATTTAAAATACCTACATTTAAGCGATTTCATTAAAGATACATACATATCTTCTTGTATGCCTGCTCGTTGCGAGCGGTAGTTCTTTGTCATCACTGAGTGTTTTTACGGATTTTCATGCTCACATTCACTTTTCACTGTAGACAGTATAGGGGCCAACGTGACAGTTGTTGAACTCAACTAAATCAAAGTACTGTTATTTGAGTGCGGTCTTCTGAAAGATCGAAGTACAGTCCCCAGTCAGGTGGCTCCAATTATAATGGGAAAACCCACGCTACATCTCAATGCTCAAGACAGGCCGTTGCCTCAATCAAGGCCATCACGACTATGAAAGATCCATTGCATGTTTTTCGGGCTCCTTTAAACTCCATGATATAAATTATTCAACATTTAAAATATCGCTATTTCACTCATCTTTTACTTGATTCATTCATTAATATTTTCATACATGTCCGCCGATGCCGAGTAATCTTTACCTATCCATCATTGAGTACTTTGGTTATTTAGTCTAGAAAGTTGGACATGCCCTTCCACGGCATAACCATTCAAATATAATGTGTTTCAATTTTCAGGAGGTTGACGTAGAAGTGATACCAAATGAGAGATGTCAACGATGGTTCCGAGCAGCTGGCAGAAGGGAAACCATCCACGACGTGTTCCTCTGCGCTGGATATAAAGAGGTATAACTTTTTTTTTTTAAATACTAGGGTGGCAAACAAGCATACGGCCCACCTGATGGTAAGCGGTCACCGTAGCCTATGGACGCTTGCAACACCAGGGGTATCACTCGCGCGTTGCCGACCCTTGCCGACCCTATTTTTTAGAGCAACCCGGATATTATTTGCTCTAGCATATTTTACACTTAGATCAATTGCATTGTTTTCTTCATTGTGATTATTTGGTACGTGATTGAAATACGGTGGTGGTTGAAGAATGATCTGAAGGAGAACATGAATGATTGGACGATGAAAACAAAACAGTATTAAGCAATGCGTAATAAACCATGTATCGATCTTTTCAGGGAGGCCGGGATTCCTGTCAAGGTGATAGCGGAGGTCCTTTGACCATGAAGCTGGAGGGGCGAAGCACCCTCATAGGATTAGTATCGTGGGGCATCGGGTGTGGCCGCGAGCATTTACCCGGAGTTTACACGAATATTCAGAAGTTTGTGCCTTGGATTGACAAATTGGTCAACCCTTGATTAGTCCAGTGAGTTCTATCAGGTTTATGTGTATCACATACTATACATATTAATCAAATTTACAGGGTCATAGCAGTGGTATTTATTTCATACACTAAATCTTGTATAAATATTTACATGCAAGTTGTTTTTGTAAGCAATGTCAATTAGTTATATCAATTTTTGTTATCATGTATTGATTTCGCTTATCTAGATGATACGCCTATATTTTCAGTGTTTGAAATTTTGCTGGCGGTAAGATCATTCGAAAGGAGAGGATAAAATTATCTGTAACAAAATACTTTATAGCTCTCAGCAAGTCATGAAGTTTGCTACAACCTTACAAAGGCCAATCACATAAATAAATTAATGTATAATTTTTGATCTAAAAAGGATGATTGTGTAGGAATTGTTTGCATCCATATTATGAAGATCTCCGTGAATTTTGAATGAATATTTGATAATTTATTACAAGTTTTTGATATTTTTTTTGTAAATAGAATATTTTATATTAAGCATTGTTGATATTGTTTTAAGGTAGGTTTATATTATCATAAAATGGTATAAGTTAGCTTTCTCGGATCACCGTGATCTTATAATATCATCATATTCATTTGATTGTTTGCTTTCTTTATCTTCCTTAATTCTGCGTATTTCGTATTTCACAAACTTTCAGTACGTTGTGAAATTTTGTATCCCAATACTTAAAAGGTGGCCATCAACAAAGTTAATTTCAACTTTCATTATACAGAATTAATTACACAAGAGAATAAAAAACTAAGAAACAAGATATGCAAGGATAAGACTATACATAGACTTATTTAAAGTAAATACTCAATAAAGGAATATTGCCAATATTCCAGTCACTTCACTTATATTTATGTAATAGTTAAAATACTTGTAAGATTAATCTCTATACGTAAGTTCAGTCACCTTTGAACAAACGTATTACAAGGTAATGGTGCCAAGTCTTTTATACAAAATTACTTAACTAATTTGACAGTTCTTATAGTCTTGCTATCCCTTTCTCATGTGCGGGGTT
Source organism: Falcaria lacertinaria (assembly GCA_951449985.1). NCBI lineage: Eukaryota > Metazoa > Arthropoda > Insecta > Lepidoptera > Drepanidae > Falcaria > Falcaria lacertinaria. The sequence goes on along the minus strand of OX602136.1, from coordinate 2,702,405 downwards.
AAATAAGGATAGCAATACCTTTAGAAATGTCAAATTAATTTAGTTAAGTGATTTTGTACAACAGAATTAGCTTTGTCTACTAACTACGATAAAGTTAAGCACTCGCTAAACAGGCTTTGAAAGTATGAAGTTTAACCCGCGCTGAACTTTTACATATGTAGTATAGTAAGACGGTTTGTTTGTTTATATGTTGTTAAAATACTCACAGTCCTAAATTAGGACGGAACAGAGCTATGTGGCTCAATTGTTTTTATTTATATTAGCTTGTATATTATAATTAAATTTTTCACTTTTATAAAATATTTTTTTTTTAAAGATATGCATTCCATTTTATTACATTACTTACCTCGCTGTGTTATGCGCTTGAGACGCTGAGATCTTGAGTTCGATTCTCAGGTCAAGTTAAATATATTGATGACTTTTCAATGCTTTGAATTATTTATCTATTTGATGAACAAGCGATTAAGCCGGTATTATGTAGTATAGAATGTGTCCGATGAAGGATAGATGTGTATGTTGATGAATCTCACCTGGGCCTACCCCTTCAGGGATCCTGAGTTAGGCGCAAAGATATTTATATTACTATTTCTAATATTATAAAAAGAAAATATTTTTGTTTTTTATGAATAAACTCAATCCTAATACAACGACTTTATAAATTCTTTCACCATTAGAATGCTTTGGGGGCTTAGGGGAAAAAGTGTATAATATAAATATGATACTTAAATTGAAGTTAAAAATATGTGTGATTTCCGATACAAATGGGGCCCTCGATCATATGCGATTTCCATGACGATTTTTTTCATTTTGAATTTTAAAATAATTAATAATGAACAAAATATTTACTTACTAGCGGCCCGCCCCGGCTTCGCACATTTATATCAAATATTTTGTCTTCCCGTGCAAAGCCGGGGCGGGCAGCTAGCCTATGTTAATCAGTGATAGTGTAGCTTTCTGACGGTGAAAGAATTTTTGCAATCGGTCCATTATTTTCGGAGCCTATTCAATACATACAAAAATACAAATCTTTCCTCTTTATAATTTTATTAGTATAGATTTTGTCTACCCGAGCGAAGCCGGGGCGGGAAGCTAGTATAATATATAGCCTATGTTACTCAGTGATGATGTAGCTATCTAACGGTGAAAGATTTTTTGAAATCGGTCCAGTAGTTTCGGAGCCTATTCAATACATAAAAAAATACAAATCTTTTCTCTTTATAATTGAAGATAATAAGTACATATGTTAATTGTTTCTTTTTTATAAAAGTACTCAGAATAACTCACAGACATATTTGGCGACACAAGCCCAGTGCAAGCGCAGCGGAACCAGCGCCATCTATGATAAAACTTAATAACTAACTGGAGAAACAGCACGAAGCTCGATGGCTTTAGTTGGCACCTTACATGCTTTGCTTACTAGTCGACAGGTGGTGTCAGATGTAGAATCTATATAAACAACATAGTTTACTATTAACTTCACTCATATGAGTAATTACTGAAATAATTTTAATTATAATATTATGAAACGAAGATATATTTTAGTTAAACTTAAAACCCAGAGAAAGACAGTTCATTTCATTAAAAAAAAAAATGGTATATGAATATAGCAATACGAAGACAAAGTTGTGGGAAGAAATCTATATAACAAACTAGCTGCCCGCCCCGGCTTCGCACGGGTGGAAAAATATTAGATAAATGACTACCCTTAACATTTAGGGGGATGAAAAATAGATGTTGGCCGATTCTCATAGATACCGGATAAGCACAAAAAATTTCATCAAAATCGGTCAAGCCGTTTCGGAGGATGGCAACGAAAACTGTGACACGAGAATTTTATATATTAGATATATATAACTTCGGAACTGTATGTCACAACATTGTAACCGTATTTGCTAATCGTTGTCTGGTCTCCTGCGATACAAGCTGCGCTTAGTGCAGGGACCATCGGAACATGTATACACTGCAATGTTTATCACTCAATAAACGATTATTATTATTATTATATAAATATGTTAGAAAATTTATTAACAATTAAAAATTTATGGCTACGGAGCTCATCTCAAGAAAATGAAATCATTATAACGGTATATTTTTTTTTGTTTTTCTGTATATAAATATGTATTATAAATATTTAAGTATACGGTAAAAAAAAAGAAATTGAGTCCCACGAATAAACTGATACGATCACCCGTTGATGTCTTTTATTCGCAAGACCTAACTTACATTACAGAACTTCTCAATTTTATTACGCGATCTAAACTTATATTTCGTTGGTTTCTGACCACTCCCGTTACTTAAATGCACAGGCTTTGTGAAGTGGAGTGAAGTCCTATAATACATTGACCTCAGAGAGCTGATTTTTCGTTCAAAATAAACCAGAAACTACTATCAAAATAAAGAAAAAACAGGCTATCGCATACAAACGGACTATTTCTGGACATTAAGTATATTTACTCAAGACCAATAGGCATATGTTACATGTTGATGTCATAGGATTTTCAAACATATTGAGTCTGAGATAAAGTTGACTTTACTCTGAAATATTAAAGAGACCTAGTGTATTTTAGTTCAGTAGGTAATATTAAAACTTGATTCTGGTCAGCGGAGGCTTTAAAAAGCCTTTTCAATGATGCAAAAGGTTTGCCAAGTGATGGTTACGGAACATACGTATATTTATAAATAATTATTACCTGCGGCTGCGCACGCGTCGCTCCGTAAGAAAATATTTTTCCGGGATAAATCGTATGCTATGTGTTATTCCAGCGTATAAGCTACCTCAATTTCATATTTCATTCAAGCCATTTACTCGTTGTGGCGTGAGGAAATTACACAAACAGGTCTATCTGTGAGCCAAATTTCATTAAAATCCGTTCAGCAGCCTTAACGTGATTGAGTAATAAATATTCATCCAAAAATTTGAATAAATATAATATTTGTAAAAATTATTATATAGTCACCTTTTTTAATACATGAAGGGTATGCGATATTATCGGATAAAGACGATCTTATTGTTGTCTGTCAGTCCATATGGACACATATATCACTATAGTTGGAATATGTATTTCATGAAAGCAGTGACAAAACCAACTTGGTAGCTTTCATTTTGATATTTGTAATTTCATACCAATGTCTAGAAGAATTTTGTTACAAATTGTTATATAATGATTGTTAAATGCAAAAAAAGACAGAGCACTGAGTTTCTTGCCGGTTCTTCTCAGGTGGCTTTTTTTCCGAACCGGTGGTAATTTAGACCTTCATAAGAGCCTTATTAGGGCCTAAACTGAATAAATTATTTTTGATTTTGATTTTGATATAATAATATAAATATTGATAGAGTACGAATCAATTTATAAATATATTCAATAGTCTTGCAATTATCTATACTAATATTATAAAGAGGAAAGATTTGTATTTTTGTATGTATTGAATAAGCTCCGAAACTACTGGACCGATTTCAAAAATTCTTTCACCGTTAGTAAGCTACATCATCACTGAGTAACATAGGCTATATAATATACTAGCTTCCCGCCCCGGCTTCGCACGGGTAGACAAAATATTTGATATAAATGTCTACCCGTGCGAAGCCGGGGCGGGCCGCTAGTGTTGTATAAAAACCAATTTACAAACGGAAGATTCAATAATCTTGCGCATTAAAGATTGATATTGTCTGTAACTAATTTTATTTCCTGTACCATATTTGCATTCATCGTAGATTCATATCTGATTCATCAATAAGCCAGTCTAATATCACCTTGAAACGACCGATTTGCAATCTCATTTTGGTAACAGCTACAGCCTTACTTGAGCCTACTCATTCACTAAATATTTTTTACGTTAAAAGAAAAGTCATGTTTTGTGGCCAGCCAGTACTTGTTCTTTAGTTAAGAAATTCCATACTAATATAATATTATAAATGCGAAAGTAGCTCTGTTTGTTTGTATGTTACCTTTTCAGGACTAAACGGCTGAACGGATCGTAATAGAATTTGACTAGGAGATAGATTATATCTTGGGGAAGGACATATGCTATTTTTGTCTTTAAACAAATGCAGACGAAGTCGCGGGTAACAGCTAGACATTTAGAAGATTCCATTATTCGTTTACGTCTCGGATAAAAAAAAGATAGATGGAACTGCGAACAACGAAATGACGCCTGATTTTTAAAACGAGTAGTGCGTAGGTTCATTCATAAGGTGAGGTTCAAGGCGTAGTTTCATTGTATTCGTTGTGCATGAAGTGGTGTGTATGTACACTGCAAGGCGTAGTTTTAACTGGCGTCACTTCGTTGTTCGCCGAGTTCCATCTATCTTTTTTATTTGATATAAGGTTTACGTAGCGAAGAGGTCGCTACATAAATGCTTAAACCTCGACTAGCTAAGAGTATTTACGAACGTTTGAGGAAGATCGAATCTCTGAATTATATACTATGAATTATATAATACTGTAAGTTATTTCTTTACTATTTTAACCTTTAAGAAGTAGTTACAGATCTATTCATGCATTCGGTGCCGCTAGCATGAACTTTTTCGACGTTTTCGTATCGCCTTCGACTATTTTTCGCATTGAAAAATGAACAGCGCTGCGGCAGCGAAAAGTGGAACTAAAAATTTGTATGACAATTTTGACATTTCGCTAGTTACGTTTTCGAATACGTTGTCGACAATGTTCCTGCTACCGGCACTGCTGTCTCTTAAGGGTTAGTTGCGGGACAGATCCAGAAACGTTATATAAATCTTCACCCAAATTTATCTCTGATTGTACCCATTCGGAGATGACATCTGACCGTCTTTGCCGAAGACATTTAATGAACCAACGTGACAGGTGCTATTGGTGACGTATTTGGGTGCCTAACCAAATAGATAAATTACTGTGATAAATTAACAAAATGTTAAACAATCGTAGAAATTTATGAATATTTTAATGCCCGCATTGATATTGAGAACATCCTCGAAATCTTTATAACATTTTTGCAAACGATCGTAAAGGACCTTAAGGTCGTAGGCAGACAATCCATACTTGAATGACAAAAGTAAATAAACAGATATTCCGAAAAAAACTATTTTACTTTTCAAGTATTGTCCTATAAAGCTATTAACTGCCGGTACTTCACATTCTCTGCTTAGTTTGGGCATAAGAATAAGTGTTTGGGCTTGGGACCGGATGAAACTGTGATAATTTCGAAACATTAAAAAATCTCAGCTACCACAAAACATAATACAACATTTTATAGCCGTTTCCAGTAACTTGCATACTTCAGCATCACACCACCAACTTATCTCTTGGCATAACTTGTTTTATATTCATATTCAATTCTGACATCATCTTTATCTTGACAAAGTATTAAGAGTCAAAATCCCTGGGCAAGTAACGCCTTCTCAGAGACGGCGAAGGTTAAATTTAAACCAGTCGACGCGCCAGTTGTCTGGCCGACGAGCGAGCGAGAGGTCGCGATGTGAGACAAAACGAATAAGAAAAAACGAAAACGAATTATCAAAAGTCTAAAATCTATGTCGACAACCCTAGCTTAATAAAGACGACCATTTTTGAATTTAAAACCAAAAAAAGTTAACGAAATTTAAACATATGGCGTGCCAAGGATGTGAACAGTTGAAACTTTAGTCGTGCAAGGAAAGGTGTGTCCATGTCTTGTGTTGTGGGTTCCGTTTGGTTTATTTTATTTTTTTAATGTGTGGTGCCGTGCAATTTATTAGGATTTTCAATTAACTAAAAGGTAAGATTTTATGCGTTGTTTTTTGGCTTTTGTTTCATTGTGGACATCAAGTTGAATTCGTTTTTGCATTAAAAATAATTAAGTCCACTTGACTTTGGTATGTCTCAATATTATAAGCTACTAATGCATGTGGGGATCGTCAATTAGAGCTAATATTTTATATGTACATTAATTACTAACTAAAGTGTATAACTTTTTTGAATAATGAAGTGGGTATGTGGGTAGTTTAATTTTTTTTTTGTACGTATGATCATTCTCCATAGTATCGAGGCGTGTTCTCAAAAGGGTCGTCAAGAGGGTAGGCAGAGATGTGACTGGTCGGCGCGCACGTGAACCACGTCTCATTACTATCACTACATAGTATAAAAAAGTCGCTGCCCGCTGCCTGTCCCTATGTACTGTACATATGCTTGGATTTTGAAAACTGCGCAACGGATTGTCTTGCGGTTTTTTTAAATAAATACAGTGATTCAAGGGGTTATTATATATATAATGCAACCATGCAAAGCCGGGGCAGGTCGCTAGTCAAATTATATTTAACATCCCAATGTGACTGTTGAGCCCCACGCTTTGGACGTTCTCCGGGAAAATTCCAATCGTCATCATCTATTTAAGAGCTAGGCTCTTGTCGGTGGAGCAATCGCCAAGCCGTTCTATCGTTAGCCATCTCTTTGACCTCCTGTTACGACATAACGTTAGCCTTCGTCTTTATCTGTTGCAGGTAACTTATCCTTGGCCTTCCTCTGCCACGCATTCCTTCGATCTTTCCCTCTATGATATAATAGTACTAATAATCGTTCCGAAAATTCCGTTAATAATAACAAATTACCTTTTTTTATAAATTGACTTGAGTATAAACCTATGAACGCAAGTATTTTAAGGAGTTTTAACAATCGGTCACGTTTCGCCAACCATTGATAATTCTACAGATAAACAAAAGGTCAGTTTAGTTGGATAACAGTCTGTTGACCAATAGGCAACGCTGTTTTTGTGGGAATTATTTGACTCAATGAAATTTCGCCGCAAAAATTATTTAAGCTGTTCTTGTAGAAGGTAGGTAGGTATCAAGGCTGCGTCTTACGACGATCTACTTTATGACAATTCTTATTTTAAGGCATGCGAATGTAAAGTACCACCAAAAGGCTGAGAGCAAAATAGGTTTTTTTTTAGTGCTTCAACCCGTTTGATGGTAAGCGGTCACCGTAGCCTAAAGAGAAATGGTATCATTAACGCGTTGCACACCAAGTGGTTTTGACGATTTGTTGTTGAGGTTGATGTTGATTGATGAGGTTCCAATGTGCTAGCAGCATTACTAGCGCAGCGAATTCTCGTAGAGCACCGGCAACCATAGACACCATAGTTACCTTACCGCAGAAATAACACTACCTCAAAGTAGTGTTATTTGACTGTGGTCTTATGTACAGTCCCCAGTCGGGTGGCTTCCGAAAAAGCTAAAAATTAATACGATATTTATATATTTAGATTGTCCCACATAAAAAATATATATTTGTTTGTCTAATCTCAAAAAGAAACCTGAAAAAATATGATATTGATCTAATGCAACTAGTTAATGACATCCTTCTATTTTGTTCATGATCTTCAGTTGTATGAACATTGATCAGGTTGCATGAACTTGCATGTTGTACGCACGCTCGGCTTAACACTCCATTTGACTTGCCCTTATACCGTAAAGTCATTTTAATAAGGCAGTGTACCTAATAAAGTCGATAAAAAGTTAATTAAAATAATAAACAAAATATTAGGTTAACCAAGACTATGATAACTATTATTTTAGTGTTGGTATCTACTTTGAAATAGTGAGAGAACGTGAATTTGGTCACATAGGAATAAAAGCTTATAAAAGAAAAAGTTTGTGATGGTTATGATAGAATTTATTATGGGAAACAGCTGTGCCGGTAGCATGAACATTGTCGACAACGTATTCGAAAACGTAACTCGCGAAATGTGAAAATTGTCATACTAATTTTTAGTTCCACTTTTCACCGCCGCAGCGCTGTTCATTTTCCAATACAAAATAGTCGAAGGCGAAACGAAAACGTTGTCGACAATGTTCCTGCTACCGGCAATGTTATGATACAGAAAATACCCCGTAAAAAATATTATTAATTACCAAAGCTCGGGTAGTTTTGCAACAGTCATGTTATTAATAAGAAATCTTTGACGATACATATTGTTGGTTTCTTCCAGCGCCCGAATTACCTATCTAATTACAATTGATTTTAATAGAGATTAATTAAAACACATGCTGTAATATTAATAATTCAAAAAACATCAGAGACGAGTTACAAAATAATGGTTTAAAAAGTTCACTCTTTAGTTATTAAATAATTATATGTATAACCAAATGCCGTCTCAAGAGCCAAGTAGGAAATGCTTGACTGGGAACTGTACCTCCTTACAGAAGACTGCAGACACCGTAGTCAAATAACATTCATGTAGTGGGTTGTTAGTTTGGCAACGGAGAGTATTTTGTTCTTTTATAATATGGTTTAGTATTTATATCCTACTACTATTATAAGTGTGAAAGTTAGTTAGGATATATGATAACGTTTATTGCTCAATCACGTAAAAACGGCTCATCGGATTTGTTTGAAATTTGGCACACGTGTAGTTTATAACCACCATGACGAGAACGCTGGTCTAGTGGTTAGTATACCTGACTGCTGCGCTAGGGGTCGCGGGTTCGATTCCCGCCGGGGCAAACATTTATGTGACAAATATGTTTGCCTTGCGTCTGGGTGTTTGGTATGTATTATAAGTATGTATTTACAAACAAAAAGTATATAAGTATTATATCAGCTACTCGTTCCCATAGTACAAGCTTTGCTTAGTTTGGGGCCAGATGGCGCTGTGTGATAATGTCCAAACATTATTATTATTATTATGTCCAAACATTATTATTATAACCTGGATACTTTTATCCCGGGAAAACGTGGACGTAGTCGCGGGCTGAAGCTAGTAAGACATTTGTTTACGGGACAAGTAAACTTCGCATCTACGTGCAAAGTTCCGGCTCAACATTATGTATAATGACGTCATAGTGTAGGTGTACTGTGGGCAGGTGCAGCCTTCAAACTGAAACACAGCCTTTTGTCAGCTGATTGAGCAACCGTGTTGGTTGTCGGATGGCTCGCCGGTTGGAATTCAGAATAACAGATGAAGGTTGGAAAATGGATTGGTGGTCGTTAAGAGAATTTTTATTGGCCAGTTCTTGTGTTTTTTGGCTTATGCTAGAAGTTTCTTTTCGGTATTGACTCGTCTTGTCCTGCACTGATTTATAAAGACAGAAAGGTTTAAATTTGCGAGTGACACTATAAGGTTTTTCTTTTTTAATTGGAGACGCCCGGCTGGGGACTGGAGAACAGAAGACCGCAGTCTAATAGCAATTTTACCCTTAAGGGGGTGCAAAAAGGATTGAAAATTTGCATACCGTCTTAATCAGCTCAGTCAGAGTGCTCTTCTTAAATGATTAACTACGTGTTTTCCTAAAAACTCGTAATATACACGTAGTTATACTCATACATAAAACAGATAGGGTTTTAGGGTCGACAAAGCGCGAGTGATACCCCTGGTGTTGCAAGCGTCCATAGGCTACGGTGACCGCTTACCAACAGGTGGGCCGTATGCTGGTTTGCCACCTTAATGGTATATAAAAAAAAGAGTTAGTTATACTTAAAAAGATTCCTCAGGAATCCCCATTAACATCCTATAAACTTCGAAAATTGATTGGTTTCAACTTCAACATTAATTAAATTAGCGACAGAAGCTAATAGAATACCATCTTAGGTACGAAGAATTACATAAACTCAATCCATCAATGTACAATACTGAATCTTTTGGTTAAATATAACGCAATATTTACAAGTATGTAGAAGTATTCACACACTTTAATTCTCTTAATAAATTGTTGACTTTCGATATAAATCATTGTATGATGCAACGAAAACGAAACGAAGATGGTAATGGTGGGCGGGTTACGATAAATGAATTTAAAAACACTCTTACATCTAGGGTTTCCACTTGGTTCATGCTACACGTCCAAATTGGTATTAAATATAAGAGTTTACTTTTTGCTCACAAGATGTCGCCACTAGTAAAGTTAGAAGTCACTATAGTTTCGTTCACTGTAAATAGATTTTAAAGAGCAAATATTGTCGTATTGATTGTAGGTTAGTACGGTGAGGTCTAATTAATAATAATAACAATAATAATGCTTGGACATTATCACACAGCGCCATCTGGCCCCAAACTAAGCAAAGCTATGGGAACCAGTAGCTGATATAATACTTTATCCTTATTTTTTTGTAAATATATACTTATGATACATATCAAACTCCCAGACGCAAGGCAAACATATTTGTCACATAAATGTTGCCCCGGCGGGAATCGAACCCGCGACCTCTAGCGTAGCAGTCAGGTGTACTAACCACTAGACCAGCGGTCTCGTCGTTTTTATTTTCGTTTCAATTTCGATTTAATTTCGTTTCATATCAAGCACCTTTGTAATAATGTGTAGTGCTAAATCTGATACTGAGTACAAGTGAGCGAGATGGTAAGCGGTAGAGCTGTAAAATAGGGATGGAGATTCTTTCCGCAAAAAACAATTTTTAAATCGATTCAATTAACTGAACTAGATTAGTCAACTGAACAACCGAAAAAAAAAAAACTACGCTAGATTAGTTCAGTCAACTGAAAAAGTAGACGCCTACCTCGATTATATTATTTAGGTGAATTTTAACTCAACAAGTGGCATTCACATGAACAGCTTCACGCACATAAATTGGCTTAATCGTAATAATTACAAAACGCACGCTTTTACGGATGATCTAAGGTCGGAATCGAACCCAATACGGGCAGACAGGGCCGTGCGCGGGCGCACGATACGTGGAGTATTGTGCAACATTAGGTAACCCCTTCAAGCGAATGAAGTTTATTCATTAAAAATCGTTTTTATTGAGAACCTCCTTTCAGAAACTCTCTATTCAATTATATCACTATACTGATATTATAAGGAGGAAAGATTTGTATTTTTGTGTGTGTGTGTACGTTTGTGTGGAAAAGGCTCCGTAACTACTGGACCGATTTCAAAAACTCTTTCACCGTTAGAAAGCTACATTATCACTGAGTGACATAGGCTATATATTATATTGATAAGAGCGCGAGGTCGCGGGGAAAACAGCAAGTTCTTAAATATATGAATATAGTGTATGTACCGATTTTTGGGCAATTTTTTACTGATGTGAAACAAAATAGTATGAAATTGAGTCAGCTCGCTACGTCGGCCAATACAACTTTGCCAAATATTTAAGGTATATCGCGTTTAAAACCGGATTATTAACGTTCTTACACTACCTGTGTACTAAATTATGTATTTATTTATTCTCGGAAGATTTACAACATCTTAATACTACTACAATCACTTTATGACTAACTACATGAAGAAAAGAAACCTTCGCCTTTATAAATGTGGTTATGGAGTGTGATTAAAGAAAAATAGCAGTAAATTATATTTAATATGAAAAATTACAGTTTTAGGTTCAGTATCGAATATAGAGGGCACCAATAAAAAATCCAAAATACCTTCAATTTTCTGTACATTGGACCTGTTGCAGTTTTATTATAACTACAGATTTTTGCAGAAAACCCATGCTTAAAATACCGAACCTATCTTCTAAACCTAAACATCCCCTGTGTATTCAACTATAACGGCTATTTCAATTGTATAAATAATGTTTTTGTTTTATAAATAAGTGTATTTGCTCTCTGTATATAGCTTAAGTTTATTTAAACAAATTCTGTCAGTTTTTATATTCATCTTTTATCAAGAACTAATCTACACGTTGATATTAATGCTAAGTCAAGCCAAGTTGTCTTTTATGGAATCTTGCTGTCGTAAATGTAGATCTGCTATATTAGGGCTGAACGATTAATACGTGTGACCATGTGAGTTGCGAAATGATTATAGTTTTAGTGCCTTTATGATATACCAGTATCAGAAATACAACTCTAATTTATTTGGTACTTAAAGTGGTTTTTAGGGTACAGGAAAATTTACTTTTACTAATCATTTTTTTAATTTAATCTTTATAAAGGTCCACAAATTCTGAGGGAGACTAGCCCCGAATCTAGAATTGGCCTTTGATTTAAGAACACAACGACATCATAGCCTTAGCTTTATTGCGGTTTTTATTATTATCACGGTAGTTCCAGAGATTATCCCATACGTAGAAATAAAACAAAAAAACTGTTTTTATTTTTTATTAGTTGTTTTTTTAATGTTGGCACTCCACTTTACACGTAAAGCGATAAATTTCCTGTAAATAAAATAACCTCTCTTACAACACTAAATAAATTCCATTAGTTCTTTTTTCTTAACTATGGCAATCAATCCTCATTAAGGACTATTTTTGCCAGTGTCGAGTTTCAGAGAATTTTCAAGTTTAAATTTTTCATGTTGTTGCATTAAAATGCCTAGTGTCATGCATTCTAATGCTTATTGGAGTTTCTGGAGACAATCCACGGCAGTACTGTATTAGTTTGTAACATGCTTAAGGTCAGAGGTAACTTATTGACCAAGATGATAAATTACTTAACTGCAAAAGTCATATTCATAGCATTATACCTGTTCTTATAAATCAGTCACTAAATAAAAGTTGACTGCACGACAATAACTACACCAAAAATACACATTAAAGAATTTACGAGACACAGGAAAACATTTCAACTGCTCCGCCTGAGTCCCGCCAAAAACTCCTCTATTAGTTCAATCGTTTCAGCGGGGGTAATTAAGAAACAGGAAACGCAATTTTTTTTTCATTTTGCATTTGCTTCTCGGGCAAGGCAAAAGACATAATTTATTACCTTGGCCACCCTAGCAGCTCAAAAAATTGGTTAAAAAAACACTAGGTACGACTTTTATCAAGTACTGAATCTAAATTAAAATAGGTACTTTAAATCTATTAAACACAAAAATCCATCGGCAGAACGCATTTAACATCACAAAAACTATTAAACTCAACCACTTAAAATTATGGCTGATTCACTTAAGCAATCATCTGAGCATTTATCATTTATGTTCTTCACCCGGAAAGCAATTAATATATACATACGGGATGTTTTTATACACCTACAGCAATATATAGTTGTAGTATAAAAAACACCCTTGAATTTCCAATTACTGAACGTCTAGCGACAAAGCTACGTTTAACAAAATCAAGGATTTGCAACCTCCTATTCATATTTGTGGGCGTACAGAGACAACCTTCTGTGCCTACGCTGAGTACAGAATTATGACCATACCGGCTGGTCTAGTGGCTAGTATACCTGACTGCTACGCTAAGGGTCGCGGGTTCGATTCCCGCCGGGGCAAACATTTGTGTAATAAACATTTATGTTTGCTTTGCGTCTGGGTGTATGTTTTTACAAAAATGTGTTATGATATGTAAATAACATATAAACGTACATATCATCACGCCAAGTCCCCACGGGGTAGACAGAGAGTATAGAGCGACATTTCACTCTTGACTTGCACTGCACACCTCTTTTACACAAATATGTGTTTATAATATATACTTCTATACTATTTTTATTATAAAGAGAATTTATTTTTTATTTTTGTGTGTATGTTTGTATGGAAAAGGCTTCGAAACTACTATACCGATTTCAAAAATTCTTTCACCATTAGAATGCTACAATGTCACTGAGTAATATAGGCATAAATATTTGATAAATGTCTGCCCGTGCGAAGCCGGGGCGGGCCGCTAGTATATAATACACAACATTTATTTTTGTTTTTTGACGGTTTGTTTGTGTGCGGTAATATGAACTGAGCTTGTATAAAGATCCTAATAATATATTCTATTCTATAGTTCTAATAATCCAATAATTCACTACCCCTAAGAAACATCAGGCTATATTGAATCTTAAGGCTAGGTATGCTATTGCTACGCGGGTGAAGTGGCGGGTGGAAAGAACGTTTTCAATAAAATGTGAAACCCGCTTGACGTTTCGCAACATAGCTGATTCATTTTATTCTCATATTCAATAACTTGGTTGTTATTAGCATATTACTAAAACGTTCGTTTCACTCCTTACAGAGATATTTACAATCCGACCGAGGCTATCTTTGAAGCTGTGTTAAGTTTTATATTTCAATTAATAAAACTGCTATGTAAATCACTGATTAGAAATGTTAGCGTGCGATTTTGAAGCAGAGTTTCTGTTACTAGATTTCAAACTATGGAGCCCTTCAGCTACATTTAATAACGATAACAAATCATACTATGGACTTAAATATAGCACATATTACTAATATATATATCACATAACGCCAGGTCTCTTTCGGAATACGCAGAATGTATAGAGCGCCATTTCACTCTCGACTTTAACTATAATATTACAACAATTAGGGTGGGCAACGCGCGAGTGATACCACCAAGTGTTGCAAGCGTCCATAAGATACGGTAACCGCTTACCATCAGTCGGTCGTATGCTTGTTTGCCACCTTATTCGTATGAAAAAGAAATAAAGTTACCTATTAAAATTTAATGCGATTAATTTTTTTTTTTTTTTATTTGTTTATTACTGAATAAAATGTTGTTAGTATATTTTGACATCATTTAACACCAAAAAAAAACCACTGAGGTTTAACAACACTGGTGTTATTTAATAGTCTACGTCGACATAATATAGTTGAGGCATTATATATTACTTTAGTTACTCACTTAATTATTAAGTTATATACAATCATAGTTTGCTTAATTACTGGTACATTTTAATATTGGATAAGAAGTATTCTTTTAATTTATTCTTAATATTGCTGTGGGTGAGGCTATTGCGAATATTAACGGGTAGATTGTTAATTAATCGAGGTATCATGTGAATGGCGGTCCTCTCTCCGTAGGCATTTAAATGCATGCAAATAAATGTACAATCAAGGTGTAAATGATGGTGTTAAAATGTGTGCCAAATTTTGTCTTTCCTATCTATACGAGCCGAGGCAAGTCACGTACATAAATAAAAATTTCAAACACAAAAATATATAAAACCACATAATCTTACCATACAAATTACATAACAAACACATTATGTAAAATATTCAACAACACATTAGCAGCCGTCGCTAATGTGAGACCTATGAGACCTACAAAACATATTACCTTTTCAAATAAACCGAAAAAAAAACTCAAATTCCAATCTTCTGCCTTTTCCAATAAAGAGTTTTTAACCGCAAATTAAGTTTGCTGTCATTATTATACGACAAAATTAAATGAGCATTTTGGAATTGGAATTTTTACCTTATTTTGTGAGGAATAAGTGTGTAGATGGATGAACATTCATGCTTAGTATCGGCCTCGGTTCGAGGTTGTCTGTAATCACTTGTGCGCCTACGAATATAAAGCTAAGCTCACACTGAAGTGTCTTTTTTATAAACTGTGATATCACCTTTACGCTTCTACAAGGACAAAGCATTTGTATAAATTAACTTAGTCATGTTTCTCACAAATAAGGAAGGAAAAAGATATCTTAAACTTAATTAGTAATAAAAAAGCGAATGAAGAATGAAAAATTTTAAAGTTTGATGAATAAACAGTGTTCCACGAAGATACGCTGCGATATTAGTGATGCTGCTAGCACAATGATTACTCATCAACAATAAGGTTGGCATCTGGTTAGTGATACCCCTGGTATTGCTAGCTATAGGCTACGGTGACAGCTTACCATCAGGCCGTATGCTTAAGTTTTTAAGTATCAGTTGAGTGGTACCCGTAGTGCAAACTGAGTTAGAGATCAGATAGTTTTGTGTTGTGTTATAGCCCAAACTGTTTTGGCACCTTTATATGTATTTAAATAAACATTCAGCTTTAGTATGTGTGTGTCCGCGAAACTCGAAAAGTAGTCAATGGATTGCAAGACGTTGCATTAAAATAGAAGTGTGTTTAAAGAGTTGGTTTCGAATTTCCCACGGAAACGGGAAATTCCAGCGTTTCGCGAGGCTTAGATAAGTCTGAGAATCAGCGATGCTTGGCCGGGCTTAGAGTCTATCTATAAATATGTATTATTAAAAGGAGGAAACATTTGATTTTGTTGTTTGTTTGTATTGAATAGGCTTCTAAACGAGACAGACCTGAATAATTATTAGTAGGGATATATGTATGACGATGGTTTATGTGTTTATATATATTGCAATCTGACGTGCATCCATATTCCACCCACTGCAGTATTTCACTTCACACATACAAACGGCACGAATATAATATGTATTATTTGGTTTCCTGCTCAATGCCAATCGTGCCTAGCTTTAGTTATGATGTCATCGACGCGGGCGCATGACATATGAGTGCGTGTTCAACTCACTCACGTAGAACAACCTTACGTATTATGGAAACGACCTTTTAAGGATCACTAATTACTAGGTTTTAAGTAATTAATAGAACTATAGAGACTTTTGGGTGCGGAGATCAAACGAATAAAGAGGTAGGACACACGGTATCTCCTAGAATATTGGAGCTAAGAGCTATCTAACTGTGATAGTACCTGCATCTTATAAAAAACCCATCCGAATAAAATAGCTTTTAACTGGTTTTCTTTCATTCTACTAAGATAGCACGCAAGCGTGCAGCCCACCTGATGGTAAGCAGTCACCGTAGCCTACAACTGCTAGCAATACCAGGGGTATCACTAACGAGTTGCTTATGTTGCTGATGAGGACTCACTGTTTTAGTAGCATTATTACTAGCCCAGCGTATCCTCGTGTATCACTGGCAACCTTACTTACCGCAGAAACACAACACTATATCAAGTAGTGTTATTTGACTGCGGTCTTCTGTAAGGCCTGTACAGTCCCCAGTCGGTCGGCTCCAATTTAAATGGGAAAACTCACTGGAAATCCCAAATCGCCATACCGCTCTTTGTATCTTACTTAAAATAATCTTTCCTACAAAATCATACATTGATATTGTCTAACGTGATTCACCCACAGTGAACAATGTCCATATTTCGGAAGGCTGCATAAAGTACACAGTATAACACGTAATATTTATTGAGCATCCGTGAAACATTACATAAAGTCTCTTACTGAGGTCAAAGAGCTTGTGAATTACTTGAGGTCACATAACCAGTGTCACTTGAACCCTGCTTTTAAGTAAATAAAGTAAAGATATAGGTCTTGTTATACTGGGAATTGACACCTTGAAATCACAGAGTTCCTTGTAGGAGGATTAATGTCTGGTTTTGTTTGCATAATGAAATTAATGCTAATTCTTAAATCACAGATGGTCTATTTATTGGTTGTGGTTCTATTCGGCAAGGCTTTTATCGTAGGTTGCGCTTACGACTGGGTACACGGGGATATTGCCTCCAACTCGAAGAAAATCGCCGCTTACTAATGTACGACACTTCTCTTGGTAGTAGGTACGGTTCCTGTGGTGAATAATTTCCGTTCTGGTAGCAAGAACATGTTCCACCTACGTGTTCGAAAGAACTCTCAAAATGTTAAAATTTTCATAGTTTTTAGTTCCGCTTTTATACAATATAAGCTATTCGAATACGTAGACAAAAGTTGATACTGTTTACTAAAAAGACCTGTTTATCCCTTATGGTGCTAGCACAGTTTGGTAACGTCCTCAAATATGTAGTGAGCATATCCTACGGTGACCGATTACTATCATACCATCGTAGTAACCGTAACAAAAATCGCGGGATATTCCACACTTTTTTTAACTTACAAGTGGGATAAGTTATAGGACAATTAAACTTAATTAGGTCCTTATTGGTTACACCACCTGCCCGTTAAGATGTATCCTAAATTAATTCCATCCCAAGGTTGCCTGGAAGAGATCGCCGAGTGTGATAAGGCCGCCATTTTTACTTTACTATGTAACACTGTATTTCTATTTTGTATTCTTTGGTGTTGTACAATAAAGTTTAAAATAAATAGATCCTATCACGAGAAGAAATTATCAAAGCCTTCAACTAAAACTGTTATTTCCCATTGCAACTATTGCTATGAATTAGACAGAGACAGAAACACAGATGCCTTTAATTGCTACCATTACGTAAGTATCACATAATTCTGTGGTGATAAAATCTAACACGTCTTGATCAATTGTAATATTACAAAATTACTCTGTTTCGAAATCATAATTGCAATTTCGACTATAAATTGTTTTTGTTAGAGTACATTTTTGTCTAAGTCTAAAATGATGATGTCGAGCTGTTTATGGATGTCGTGACGTAAACTATACTTTAAAGTGTATCTGCTAAAGCTTAAATTAGCTATCTACGACCCTTTGTTTCTCAATATTCCCAGCAATACAATAGGAGCTAAATAAATGGTGTGAAACAATTTTATTTAGACCAACTTAATTCTACACTCATTCAAACATGTATTACAGTAAAAACGACACTATATCACGAGTAATACGGTTAAAAACACAATTCAATTATTATTATTACCGCAAAATTATTTGATTCTTGCAATGTCCAGTTTGGTATGCTCTTGGATTGCATTCGGAGATATTATAATATGCTTTATGTTTCAGGTAATAGAGTATATTATTGACAATTAAAATTTTGCAATATGCATCATTATGTTTGGTTTACATACAATGATCGGAATTGTCTTACGCACTGCATTCGACCTTGCGTGACTAAAAAAGCTACGCGTGCTACAATTCTTATAAACGGTTTAAAATCAAAAAGTGTAATTTTCACGGTCAAATATATTTACTAGCTACTACCCGCGAGTTTGTCTGCGTTTGTTTTAAGACAAAAGCCTATGTCCTTCCTCAGTATAGCCGTTCAGCCGTTTAGTCCTGAAAAGGTAGCAAACAAACAAACAGAGTTACATTCGCATTTTTAGTATTATAGTATGGACTGCATTCATATAAAAAATAACTTAACTCACGCGGATTTAAAAAGTATATATCCACTAAAGTATAAGAATATCTATCGATTAACTCAAATTTAATAAAAAATGCTATGCTCTACATGGCTCTATCTTTGTGCTAGATATTCGACAGCCCTCTAGTCACGGGAGGTCTCGCATAATTTTAGGTCTCCTTAAAAAAATTAGAGCCTCTAGCCCCCAAGGCCCAGGAGTTTCGACCCCAAACGCCACAAAGATACACCCGTCCTTCAGAGATGAACGATTCACTTATATTCCGTACGAAAGACTTCAACGGGTTTACTATCATAAAATTAGAGTAAATTTTAGACTGTCACTTTACTGGCGTCCCTAACAGATGATTAGTAACACTACCCTAATGCTGTCTACCTTTAATAGTTGTAATAAAATGAATACCACATTCGGGTATTAAAAATTAAAAATGCCTACTAACGCATGTCACACTCTTATGGAAGGATAACATAATATGAGTATTTACTTTTTCTTATTCTAAAGCATGTATAGCAGAAAAAATATGCTTGCAGTCTGTTACCTTTAAAGATACCTGGACAGTTATAACTCGATATTATTAAGCATGTTTCATAACGGATTTTCGTGAACGTTTAAACCGAATTTAGTATATTTAGAACTCAGATCGAATAAAAAAGGTAGATAGAGCTGTGCGTACAACTAAGTGACGCCGGCTAAAACTACGCCTTGCAGTGTATATATACACAGTTACACGCACACACCTTCAACGAATACAACGAAATTTAGCCTTGCCCACGTACTACATGTTTAAAAAACTGGCGTAAAAAAAAACATTTTTACCTGATCTGAGTTATAGGATTCCAGATATCTACCCATAAAATAATTAAAACCCTACAAAGTTGCTTTGGAAAACAATATAGCGATTATAGCGAAAGAAACTGCATCTAAAATACTTCATCATGCACAGCCCGCTGCGCTCGCGCCCAAAACTAACGGGTTTACTTTTAAGGCATCGCCCGTTACATTACAGAGTACTTGTTTATGGTCAGCGCCGCCATCAAGGTGTCAACAAGGTGACCACAGCGTTTTAAACTATAATTTGATTTTCCTAAACGAGTTCTGATAAATTGTTTTTTTTTTCAATTTTGGAGAACGTATATTAAAACATTTCCAAAAGTATCAGAGTAGTTTATAGAATATTCGGTTAAATTAGTTATCAATTAATTTTAACGATTCAGGTATATATGTTTATATAAAAGTGTCTTCTGTATTAAGAGAATCAATCTTTAGTGAGAGTATAATTTATTAAAATGTAAATCTTAATTTTCTTTTGATATAATAAATAACGCTTTAAGAATTCTCCTTTTTAAACGAGTTAAAAAACTTTTTGTCTTATTAGAATGTCGTCTCTTCAATTGTGAATGAACGCCGTAAACGCTTACTCGTTATCGATACTAAAAATAATAAAACTAAAAGGTTTAACGAACAAATTATTGGCTAAATATCCAAAACATATAGCTATCCAACACATTTTGTCCTAAGCGAGTAAAAAAATACTTGGCAAGCTTTTCATTAGTGCGGTGGTAATTAAGACTTTCATAAGAACCTTATTAGGCCTAAACTGAATAAATGATTTTGATTTTGACAGAATGTTCATGTCAGTAATTCCAGAGATTGTTGCAAATAAATTTTACTTTATTGAAACGTTGTAGGTATATTTTATTTTGAGAATCTCATAGCTAAACTCAATAAACTAAATAATAACTTTATCTATAACTACATATAAGAAGAATCTCATGGAATTGAATATGGTACCACAGTGTGACATTAAAAGTCCGAAACCAATTCAAAACGGTCTCAGAGTCGCGGTCGAAACGAAACGTGGTGACTTGTGACGTAACCACAGCCTTGTGCAACGTAACCGGTATCAGTACAGACGATAAGACAAGTCATAACTTTAGAACGCGGATATTTAATAATAATAACGCATTACAGTACAAGTACAAATACATGGTCCATAAATCCTTAAACTGACACATAAAATGACACTAATACAATAATTAACTAACGGCACACTGTACCGCAAAAGCGACATCTTTCGACTCAAGGAAACGTAACA
The DNA here is from genome assembly GCA_951449985.1 of Falcaria lacertinaria. NCBI lineage: Eukaryota > Metazoa > Arthropoda > Insecta > Lepidoptera > Drepanidae > Falcaria > Falcaria lacertinaria. The sequence continues at coordinate 2,681,658 of OX602136.1, read as the reverse complement.
CTCAGAATGTAAAAACGGTCTTATTTTATTTTATTTCCGCCCTACTACCTTCGTCCCTGCGACTTCGCCCGCGTATCAATATAATATATAGCCTATGTTACTCTGTAATATTACAGCATTCTGTTGGTGTGGAATTTTTAAAATCAGTCCAGTAGTTTTTGAGTTTTTTTATTACATACAAAAATACAAATTTTTCCTCTATATAATGTTTGTGTAGATTCCGCACCACGGCGCAGTTTATTTTCTTACCTACCTCTTCGGGGCCCCTTGTGGGAAGGCGTTAAGTTTATTATATTTTTGCTAGCGGACCGCCCCGGCTTCGCACGGGTAGACATTTATAAAATATTTTGTCTACCCGTTTTTGGACTTTTTCAGGCAATGTTTTTATATTTTCTCCGTAAGAACCATCATCGTACTTCAAGGAATATTCTAAACAAAGAATTAGCGAAATCGGTTCAGCTGCTCTCGAGATTAGCGCTTAGCACTATATTCGGCTATTCATTTTTATATTATAGATTTAAATGCCTTCTGGATTTGTCGGTGACAGTACACACTACACAAGTCGCTATTCTGGCGCGCGCCAAGTTTCCAATAAATGACATTGGTCGGAGACTCGATGCGTGCTTTTTTCTTTGGCTTTATATTTGCGTAAACTTTGCGTTGATTGTTTTGTAATTGCAATGTTCCTTGCATTGATATTGTCACTATTGTTACTAATATAATATGCTCAAAATTATAACAGTGAAATTGAATTTGTTTTTACGCCACCGCCCAATGAATTTAGGGTCGGCAACGCGCGAGTGATACCCCTGGTGTTGCAAGCGTCCATAGGCTTCAGTAACCGCTTAGCATAAGGCGGGCCATATGCTTGTAAAAAAAAAGAATTAGTTTGAGATGCTTTTATTTAACTACCAACGACCCCCGGCTCCGCACGAATACCAGTCGGTACCAGAGCATATACACACGTCACAATAAATTTCATGCATGTAAAATCGAAAGCCACTTAAAATAAATGGCATCAAATTTGACTGGCATTTCAGTATTCGGTCATAAAAAGAGAGGGAGGGGGATGGGGGAACGCCCCATCTTGCGGTCTTCTGTAACGAAGACCGCACTCAAATAACACTACTTTGATGTAATGTTATGTTTCTGCGGTAAGTCAGGTTGCTAGTAGCTCAGAGTAGATAATATACTACGTACAACTAGTGGTAATGCTGCTAGCACAGTGAGTCCTCCCCAACAACAGGGTTGACAACTCGTTATTGATATCCCTGGTACTAGGGTACGGTGACTGCTTACCATCAGGTGGGCCGTATGCTTGTGTGCCACCTTAGTGGTATTAAAAAAAATAGAAGAAAGAAACAGTAATTAATTTTGGAAGTCTTCATTTATTGTGTCAAAAAGCATTTGGATGGAAGTAGACCGGATAATTCGTGTTCAGCCTTGGATTTGTGGCTTTTACATAGATTCCCACGTATGTGATGCAATGTTACATCTTCACTCATGTTTAAAATGCAAATGTGTCTGTAATGGCGGGGCTGTCTGTATGCTACGGGTATCCTAAAACTACGCGCAGCTAAGAAGATTTTACTGGGCATTCTGCAATGTTGTTTGTATTTTCTTAAACGATTGACATCTGTCAACGTCATGTTTGACAACGTCACTACAGATTCATTCTAGAACTATACTCGAGTCAAGATTTTCTTGAGCATAGATTATATCCTCAAGTAGTGATCAGGTGGACAGAGATCAAAAGACACAATCAAGAATTGTTGGTGAATAAATAATATTATAGTATAGATTAATTACCTATATGAAAAATTGCTTACGATTTCCACAAAACCAACGTTGTCGTCACACAAATAAAAAAGATGGGAAAGCTAAGCTTATGAAGCATCGTAAAACTAAATTGTACAATAATTACCTATCTATCTATCTATATTATCTGAATAAATAATACAAAGCTAGGTTAGTTATGGTTACGTAGTATATCTTCTCTTAGGTTATACCATATCTCAAGAACGGTAGGACCGAATTAATGATTCATTGGGTGCTCCGTCCCGAATAGCAGAGTACATATAAAAATATCGGTAAAAATTACAAAAAATATATATAATAAAAAAATGGTTTGGAACTCCGCCATCTTCCGCAATTGACGTCACGCACGCTTATGTCAAAATGTTTTTCTGGAAAATGCACCCATGCGAAGCATACGCAGGATGCTAGTTTAAATATCGAACCCGCATACATTGAGAACCTAACCATAATCACCAAACCGTTCGTCAATAAAAGGTTACATTTCAACATTAAAATGCCGTAACTCATAACCGACTTCCTCACCAAAACACTTGTGTATATATTGAGTGAGTATTACGGCCGTATGTGTGTCAGTAAGGTGTACATTACATAATGTGTACTGAGCTCTCGTTTACTGTGTCAATTGGTTCGAGGAATAAGAATGTCTTCACGTCTTTCTACAACGGTCCCCTAAGACGATGGTCTAGTGGTTACTGTACCAAAATCAAATATGTTTGCCTTGCGTCTGGGTGTTTGGTATTTATTATAAGTATGTATTTACAAACAAAAAAAGTATATAAGTATTATATCAACTGCTGGTTCCCATAGTACAAGCTTTGCTGAGTTTGGGGCCAGATGGCGCTGTGTGATAATGTCCAAACATTATTATTATTATTATTATTATAAGAGGTAGGTTACAGCACCCACTTTTCACCGAAGATAATTTGGTGCCAACGGGACAGTTGGTGAGTCCATCGCCGACTCTCAGGCACTTTGGTCCATGAATTTCTTCTCGGACGTATGTAGGTTTCCTCATGAGACTACATTGTAAAGCTCGGGTGTGAATAATCACTGCACTCAAGTTGGATAAACTCATTGGTACAGACCGGTGGGATTGGAACTTCTTCGCTAGAAAAGCAGCAAACCCTCATTCAATATGGTCACCGCGGCTCCTTCGATGAAAAATAAACTTTAAATAAAAAAACAAACATAACCTGACATTTGGATATTCTGTATCTTTAACCTTATCTTCACTTACCGAGTAAGATTGTGTGACGTGTGACGTAAATATAGACAGTAGGCTCATAGTTTTTTTTTTACCGTAAGGTTGTCATACGCATATGTTACATGTCAAATTTATTGGTCTGAGACGGCTTTGGATCGGTAAGAAAAAAGGCCAATTTAGCTAAAAATATAACTAATAGACGGAATAATTCCTGAGGAAAGTTTTCATGTTCATTTAGGTTTTGTGCAAGCCCGAGCAAAGCGGGGCGGGTCGCTACTTAATAAAGAAGTAACTTTTGTTGGTTTTATAGTTCCGTCTGTTTGTGCAATAGTGAATGCCACGAGCCTCTCACTTGCGTCGGCCTATTATTTATCTTATTTCTTTATATTATGTTGTTCAATAAAATACAAACAGACAGACATAACTGGCAGACAACGCACGTTTTAAATAGTTAGAATTATAAAAGTTTCACAAAACACATAGTACATGGGGGATTTTAAACTTTTCCCCTAAGGGATCAATGGGTCAAGGGATAGATAATATTACCAGCAGCACCCTGGGTGAAGAAAAGTTTCAATGTTATTGAAACTATTCTTTGAATTATATGTTTGATACTCAGTGAGCACAGTGCGTGCTAAACAACAATAGGGTTGGCAGCGCGTTAGTGATAGATACCCCTAGTATTGCTAGCATCTATGGGCTACGGTGATTGCTTACCATCAGATGGGCTGAAAGCTTGCTAGCCAGCTTATTAGAATAAAAAAATCGGCAAAGTACGAGTTGGACTCGCACACCGAGGATTCCGTACTAAAAGATAAACTAGGTTAAATGACAAACTTAACTTTGCCGTCCCATTCCTAGATACGGCTATTGAACCAACCGCAAATATAACTTTGTTATATTAAATTCGCTTCTCCGGGATCCGTTGGTTACTCTTCGGGTACGGAGCCCAAAAAAAATATTGCGTGCAAACGTTAAAGCTAGCTGTACAAAGTACAAGCTGTACTGCCTACCGTAAAATACACAATAAATACCCGTTAAAAACAACCATAAATTAGAGGAGCATCGGACCGTCTAGAATTATATTTATACACTCAGAAAAAAGATACGTCATTAAATTATAGTCGGCAACAGTAATACAGTATAATTAGTGAGTCTTTATACTGGCTGTGGATGTGAATCTTCTTGTGTCATGCTTCATGGACCTTGAACGAAGTTCCGGGTAGGACTTGGACATATTACGTCATTATTCACTTACTATACACAAGCCGTGGTGGCCTTGTGGTTGAAGCAACAACTTGTCATCTGATGGGCTCAGGTTCAAACCCCAGCCTGTACAATGGTTTTTTCTCAGCTTGTACAGTGATTATTCACACCATGAGCTTAAAAAGAGAGGTGGGGCGAATTTGTCCCATTAAGGTTGCCAGTGCCCTAATACGCTGCGCTAGTAGTAATGCTGCTAGCACAGTGACTCCTCATCAACAAATGGTTGGCAACCCGTTAGTGATACCCCTGGTCTGGTATTGCTGGCGGCTATAGGCTACGGTGACTGCTTACCATCAGGTGGGCCGTAAGCGTACGACTTACTTGCATGCCAGCATAGTAGAATAAAATAGGATGTTTCCAAATTGAGAGAAATGTATCGCTTATCAGAATTTGTGTTGGCTTGGTTGATTGAATTACAAACAAACGAATATACAAACATTAAAATTGATATATTAATTTATTTACACAAAAACAATTAAACTGTGAACAAAAACATAAAATTGATTAATATGGTATCTTAATTTCAAATGCCTAAGTTCTCATGTTTGTTTATATAACAAACAAGTATACTCATTACTAACATAAGGTATTATGGCTGGCTCCGTCTCATCTCCCTGGCACCTCGGTGGCGGCCGGCGCCGCTGCTGCTCAGCAGGAGTGCCTCAAGCGCCGGAAATATGCATGTCTTGGTCCAGGGCACAGCTTTTCAAGAAAGTCTCACGTCGGCTGGTTGAGGCCTCCCGTGAAAGGCGTGCTGGAACATATCTCGCTCAGAGAATCAGCATTGCTATCCAGCGTGGCAATGCTGCCAGCATTCTTGGCACGCTACAGCATGGTTCCGGTTTGGGTCAGATCTTTTATCTATAAGTAGGTTGGTTAAGATATGTTTTTTAAATAGTTTTTACAGGTATTATAATGAAATCTGTAATTAATACGTCACATCTCAAAAATATGTCCCTGTCTTACCCGTGACCGGCAAGTCGACAAACGACCAGTCAAAAATAAGTACATCACTAGTTGTGTTGTATATTACTCTGAGTCACTAGTGATATAATTATGCATGTATCGCTAGAAAATGGAAAGTTCCCTATTACGTGCACCTTAGGGAAATTATACAGCTTTATTATACATAAAGGATTATATTTCATCACTCGATTATTAATACGGACACACTTCAGTCAGTTCACTATCGATTTTATTCCGGGCCGATTATAATCGATACCGGACATCGAGTACGTATAGTTATTTAACTGTGGAATATTGCGTAAAACAATGATTTTTTTTATTCATTTCATTTCATTTATCGAGAATGTAATCTTGATTTCAATTAGTTAATTGTGCCACGGATCAAATGTTTGGCTGTGCTTTGGTTTATGTATTATTATTATTAATAATAATGTATTATTGACGGCAATCGAGAGGAGTGTTCATGATGTAAAATAATAATATTTTAGGAACTTATTTAAAAACTGTGGAGTGGTTAAATAAAACCAAGTAACTGGTATTGTAAAATCCATCTTTATTTATTTGATCAAAAAAAACACAATTAGTTACCGTTTTGTGTAATTGCCTGCCTACCTGGATATTTACAATTGGGGAATGGGGAAGGTAATATGATGGATTAACATATAGGATATATATCGCGAAAGTTTTTCTAATTCGCAAATTTCCTGAAGGACAATAGAAACCTGCGCGCGACCGCTGCTAAAAGCTAGTATACAAATAAATGGTGTTTTGGAATGTTACGTAATTTATTAACTGGTTAGAATGTTTGAGATACACAGGGTGAGCGTATTGAATGGAAGTAGGGCACATTTGTGCTATATTTGATCAGTTATTATGAAGCAATATGTCTGCTCAGCACTAACATGTTTGAATTAAAGCAACACCTTGTCAGTTGTGATAACATGTTGCGCAACTTTATTTGGGTTAGACTAGTACACCCGGGTCACTTAAGATTAATTTGAGACCAGACAAAATTGTTACCAGCAATTTTTTTACTAGATTTTATTAGTTCCACCTGTCTTCCAAGTGTCCATTGAGCTGAAATTGGCATACACGCTTGGTTCCCGGGACAATTGCACGATTACTTAAATGCCGCCATTTTAAATCCAAAATGGCGGACGCATCTAAATTTGCTTATCATTTACACTGTAACCCCTATGTATGTATATGAGTATCACATGATCTTGAAGTGCAAATAAAACTCTGTATTTCTTAAAATACTTTTTCTACCTTCTTGTTTCATTTAAATTATCAGCGTATCTATCTATTACTTAGTTAAGAAGTGTTTAAGGTGGCCTTTCACTGGGATTGTTTTTTTTTTATACCACTAAGGTTGCACACAAACATACACCCTCCTGATGGTAAGCAGTCACCGTAGCCTATAGCCGCTAGCAATATCACTAACGAATTGCCAACCCTGTTGTTAATGAGGAGCCACTGTGCTAGCATTACTACTAGCTCAGCGTATCGTCGTGGAGCACTGGCAACCTTACTTACCGCAGAAACACAACACTACATCAAAGTAGTGATATTTCACTGCGGTTTTCTGTAAGGTACAGTCCCCAGTTGGGACAGTGGTTATTTGCGATAACGCATACGAGTCGTGACTACCTCGCTTTATATAGGCCTGACCGACCACGTTATGTAACTCACTGTACTATGTAGCATTGCTCGAACAATTTGCTAAATGTAACTGGCTTGTTTACCAGAAACATAGCATAGAGGCAAGGTCTTTAAGTAGGGTTTATTAATTTATTTGGATCACCAACCGATTACAACACTACAAAAAAATCGTGACAAACTAGCTCATAGAAAAATGTACACCCAATTACAGGTAACCACAGCTATTGAGTGTTACCGAGGTTATCGTATTATGTTGCGCGCAATAATGTGGAAACGATAAATGTCTATTTTGTGTCCGCCATATTAGATAAAAATGGTGATATTTAAATAATTGTGTCTCTGCACAATTTACATAAAGACCGAATTGCTTTTATGTAATCATGTTCACTTAATCTCTTGGGTGATGAAGTTGGAGGATTTTACTGTTGACATGCCTGACTGTGGTTATGTACTCTGTGGACTGACTAACGACGTCTTAATTGTCCCTAATGTAAATGATTTACATTTTCCCATTTAAATACGAGCCGCTCGACTGGGGACTGTACCTCCACCTTACAGAAGACCGCAGTGAAAGAACACTACTTGATGTAGTGTTGTGTTTCTGCGGTAAGTAAAGTTGCCAGTGCTCCACGATACGCAGGGCTAGTAATGCTGCTAGCACAGTGAGTCCTCATCAACAACATGGTTGGCAACCTGTTAGTGATACCCCTGGTATTGCTAGCGGCTATAGGCTACGGTGACTGCTTACCATCAGGTGGGTAGTATGCTTGTGTGCCAAAAAAAAAGGAAATCCCAAATCGCCCTAGCTCTCTTTTTCGGTACAGGCCGGGGTTTCAACCTGGGCCCATCAGATCAGATGACAGGCCGTTGCTTTAACCACAAGGCCACCACGGCTTAGATGAGATCCGAGGGCTTAAGTATCGAACTTTGCATCAAAGTGTTTCATTTCACCGAATCCTCTGAGCTGTCACAACATGTTTCGACCTTCACATAATACGGAGGATCCCCTTGACATTCACTCCACCTTGCCTCAAAACTGGCACGTACTTGAACAACTATCAATATGTGTACCAAATAACACATTGCGACACGTCTCTTAGTGTCCAAATAAACGTTTATCCATACTTGGTGACTTGCACACAAAGATTAGGTTTATCTATATTATTTGTAGATTCAATTCGAGGCGAAAATTGGTGGCGTAAATAACTGTTATTTTATTTTTACTTATTACTTTCTGTCGCGTGAACTTAAGACAGAAACAACCTGTGGCAATCCATTCTTATTAAAATCTACACAAGGGTCCAAACAGCCTCCAATTACAATCCAACTCTCCATTCATTTCAATTGAACATAATATGACCTGATAAAGCGTGAAAACCAAACGAAAGTTCCTTGGAAGCGTTTAAGGCATTAAATCATTCATTGTGGAATCTATGGGGGCCTTTGTCCAACAGTGGACGACTGTCGGATGATGATATCGATGAAAAGTGTAATAGAGCAAGAGCCCGTGAACCGCAGACCTTCGTAATTTTATAAAAGCTGAATGTTTGCAGCGCACGCTCCCAACACAGATAAGAACGATGGCCAACTATGGAGTTTGGGTGACCGTGGCTTTGGCTGATATACTACTACCTCAGTAGATACTCGTAATATACTACATACAACTGCTACTAATAGATATAGGTTTGTAAAATACCGTTCTAATATGGTCAAATAATATAGTGTTTTATCATGAAACACGTCATTTATTGCCAGACACTGGACATCATGGTAGCCCCATGCCAGACAGCATACATAAAATATGTTTCAAACATATTCACTGTACAGCTGTTTTGAGTTGAGAAAATTCTACGAGAAATTATTTGTTAAGTTCTCAGTAATCTATCTTTATACCAGCATTTTATTGAAATCCGTTCAGCCATTTCAGCGTTATTGAGTAACAAATAAACAAGCTACCTATATAGAGTATTCATTATATTAAGATAATATTTAAGATAGATTTACACGCAACCGCTTACCGGATTCTCCCGTTACACTTTGCAGATAATAAGCAGCCTCAACCACCACTTAATAATGTATTATTAACACAGAACATCATCTTTACTGGCCTAAGCTAAGATGTTAACACGTGTACAAAGTCACAGCCCGCTTCATATTCAGGCCTGGCCACATATGAAAGGAGAAAAATGCTAACGGCAGTGCGGTTACTACAATAAGGTGTGAAATAATTCTAAAACTTTTATGTACTTTAATGACTCACGGGAGAGTTGTTATTGCGATTTTCGACCAATCTGCGCAGTCAAGCAACCTTAAGCAAGGTTAGGGATTGGATGGGTGAGCGTCCCTGCCATAACGAGTTCATCTGACTAGACTCAAACTAAACTAAATATTTAGCCTATAGGTACTGTTGTTTATTGCAATTAAATAAACGATGAATACATCGTATTGACAGGAATAAAGGACATCATCCATTTTAGTCCAAATCTGAATGTGTCGACCGACGCAACAGACGGACAAGCTCTAACAGAATATACAAAAAAAACCGTTGGCCGCCACTTTCAGAAATGGACGAAATCTCTATGAAACTTAGATCCTTTGATTTCGTGCACTTTGCAAAGATTTTGTGCAATTAGCTATAATATATTGCGTAATTTAGACTAGCATGTAACAATAGAATTGGCACCAATATCACATCTAAAGCACTTATTAGTAAATCGTGGACCAATCTTGATTGAACTATTTGTTCCATCCGCAATAGTTCCACGTAATCAGTCCCATTATTAGATACCATTACAGCAATCGCAGCTCAATAAAATCTAAAACCTGAATCGGCCTGTAACTAATTTGTTCTGTAACCGTCTAAGATCAAATAAAAAAGGCAGATGGAACTTTACGAACAACGAAATGATGCCGTTTAAAACTACGCCTTGCAGTGTACATTTAAACACAATTACACGCACACACCTGTCTATCTATATATTATCTATATTAATATAATAAAGAGGGAAGATTTGTATTTTTGTGTGTGTGTATGTGTTGAATAGGCTCTGAAAATACTGGACCGATTTCAAAACTTCTTTCACCGTTAGAAAGGTACATTATCACTGAGTGATAAGGCTGTATATTATACTAGCGGCCCGCCCCGGCTTCGCACGGGTAGACATTTATCAATTATTTTCTCTACCCGTGAGAAGCCGGAGCGGGCAGCTAGTATAGCCTAAATCCTTCCTCAATATATGGACTATCCAAAACAAAAATATTTTTCAATTCGAACCAGTAGCTCCTGGAATAGCGCGTACAAACAAACAAATTCTTCAGCTTTCTAATTATTAGTATAGATTGATACGCGGGCTTAGTCGCGGGGAATCAGCTAGTAACGAATATAATGAAACTACGCCTTGCCCATGCACTAGATGTTTAAAAATCGGCGTCACATCGTTGTTCGCAAAGTTGCAACTACGTTTAACAGTTACGTAACCTCTTGTAACTCTTGTTTCAGACTGAAAATGTGGCGAACACTGCTCCTATCCACCTTGTTGGTGACCGCCCAGGGAAAGCAAGTACCCCCTGTCACTGGTAAGACAAATTTTTTAGCTGCCTGTAATTATTATCTTAAATGCTTTATTAATTTCATTACACTTAATATATATGGGACAATAATAATACGATCTAAAACTAAAACTAACCTAATATAAAAAATGTAAGCAAATAAAACACATTTTCATGGATTTGAATGATTTCATACAAACTTAAATCCCCTATTTTACCCCTTTGGTATTTGCACAAACCCTTCCTTAGTGGATGCCTACGTCACAAAATGTAAAAAAATCACTCTTGTATTTCGGGCATTTTTCTTTAGACTATGGTAAACGCTTATCATTAGAAGAGATATATCATTTTAAATCTATCTTTTTAAACTATTTAAAAGCAAACAAGTTTTATTTGCCAGCACACGGCTCCTACATTCGGAACTTATCAATATTTACAATCTATATTACGGTTTATTTGTAACGGTTTAAAGAGCTGATTCTTTGGACATATTTGAGATTTCTTTGTGGGGCGAGCGAGGTGATCATGCTCAGCCACCGCAAAGGGAAGATCTTCCAGCCAGGCGGGTGTTTTGCCTGGGGAACCGCGGCTCCGACTGTTTTAGTCGGAAACTTGTATATATGTCGAATTGCGTAGAAAACATCGCTAGCGCGTGGCAGGATTGTGACGTATGTAGTTTGTCATCCGTTGAATGTTGTCCTGCTAGTTATTAGATTTCTAACGTTGGTTTATGTAGCGGTGAGGTCGCTACATCTTTAAGACTATCTCGGTGATGAAATACAAATGGTAGTAGTACCTAAAATTGGTTTCCCAGACCATCATCTTCTCCGACTGCCTCGACCCCTGTGGCCTGTACTGTTCACATTCATATATAAAACTTTCCTTACCACGTCGTCGGCCCAATAGTAAACTAGCCACTCTGCAATTTTGGCAGTTTTGAGTTAAATATGACATCACTTTAGTTCCCTTTTGCTCCACATTGTGGTAAAATATTAAATCGATACCATTAAAAATGAAGAAGATATATGCATGTTATCCTTTTCCACATCTGCAAAAATGAACTTCGTCCAAAAGTAAACTTGTCTATGTGAATATAGTTCAGTTGACCAACACCGAAAATTACTACTCCTCAAAAATATCGCCATGTCCTACTAGCCTAAGTGGTAAATTGAACACTTTACCTTGGTTCGCAATGCAATGGGAATGTTTGTTCTCACAATATTCTACTGGCCAATGTGGTACATTTAATAGTTTACCGTGGTTCAAAAGCAACAGGAACACTAAACTTCAGAGTATTCTACCTTTGTACTAGCCTAAGTAGCAGATTGAATACTTTACCTTGATTTGCTAAGCAATCAAAATATTTGACCTTACAATATTATACTAATCTATGTGGTATCTACATACGTCTGTTCTTATAATAAAATTGTAACAAGTTCAAATCAATTTTGGGGAGCACTATATTTGATACTAAACCCCAAGCTGTTTTTTTATTTGTCTGTCTGTTCCTTGGCCGCGCAACACGCCGACCCTACTGAATGGATTTAAATTAGACTTGGCACAATTAAAGTTCTTACTACGAGGTAAAACATAGGCTTATTTTAATCCCGATTCTGCACGGTTCCCTTGAGAAAGGGGATGAAAGTCAAAACCTTGGCTGTAACTTATTAATTCATAGTCCGATTTCATTGAATCCTTTTTTTGTTAGAAAGGAGGTACTTTAAAATTGATTCAAAACATATTTTAAGATCATCGGTTTCATAGTTCAGAAATTACCGCATCACAACCCTCAGTAAGATGTTCAAATAACTTTGAGCTTATAGCAGTTATAGCTCATCTGGCATGCACACCATCGTGTATACTTCGTGTTTGTTGTTACCTACATCAAGGAGGTATATAATCAATAAATTGCATCTATGCAAATAAATTAAATTGAAGTGTCTGTAATCTTAAAATAACAGCTCTTACTTAATTCATATGCAAGTAAATAGAATACTAATAACGAATAAACTTTTTTTTTATGTCTCTGTCTGTCTATTTTTGTTCTGGGTAATCTCCGAAACGGCTGGACCTATTTGAACGATACTCACTTTGTTATGTGCTGAATCGCTGTTTCGGTGACTCGAGTCGGTTAATACAGTATTTGAATCATGACTCGATTCCGCGATTCGAGCCTAGTACCTACTCCAGTTCTATGTTTGAGACTGGAATCCACTCAAGTCTAGAAATTCGAGTCCAGGACTCGAATTTAGAAATAAGAGTCCATAACTACTGCTTATAGAAGAAAAAGGATTTTTAAGAGAGGTAGGGCACAACGGGTTTACCCGTTCAAAATTGGAGCTGCCCGTCTGGGGATCGTACCTCCACCTTACAGAAGACCGCGGTCAAATAACGCTACCGTCAAGGTAGTGTTGTGTTCCCAGCGGTGAGTAAGGTCGCCAGTGCTCCGTGAGGAGGCATTGTGTCGGCAGTAGGGGGACCAGTGATGTATTACCGCTGCAGAGTTGCGTGGGCGTGGCATGTTGGCGCGGCGGTTAGGGAGACCCGGTGAAACGGTTGTCCGCTGGCCGCCCGCGGGTTGTAGGGGTCCCGAACCCAGGGATTACTTAATCTCCGCCCTGGGAGGCTGACCCGCCGCCCGCGCATAATCCCTGTCGCAGACGGTCGTGCCGGAGGAGGAGACCGGGGTGGACCCGGCCGGCTGCGGCAGGGGGGGACCGGGGGCCCTTCCGACTGCCGTGCCAGCAAGCCACATCACCATCGCGACTCTCTGGTGGATCTGCATTGCGCTTTGTCCCTTCTGCTGCTGACACAACGACTCCTCTCAACCCTCTCCCACCCCCTTCCTAATATGGCCAGACAAAAGAAAAAAAAAAAGTTTTCTCCAGCGGCCTCCCCATCCACAATTTCTGTGGACTTTTGCAACATCAGGGGAATCCACGCTAACATCAATGCAGTCCACCAACATCTTGAGACTGCACAGCCGACTCTTCTTTTTCTCACGGAGACGCAGATATCCTCCCCCGACGACACATCGTATTTGCACTACCCCGGGTACAAGTTGGAGCACAGCTTTGTGCGCCGTGCCGGGGTGTGTATGTATGTCCGGGAGGATGTCTGCTGTCGCCGTCTCCACGGCCTTGAAGACAGGGACCTGTCGATTTTGTGGGCGCGCGTAGATTACGGTGGCCACACCCGAATTTACGCGTGCCTTTACAGGTCCCACAGCGGTGACTTGGACACAAATCGATTGTTCGAGCACCTGCAATCGACGACTGTTACAGTATTTGCGCAGTACCCCTCCGCGGAGTTAGTGATTCTTGGAGACTTCAACGCTCACCACGTTGAATGGCTTAGTTCTCGGTCCACTGACTCCGCGGGTAGGGCTGCTCATGACTTTGCCCTGGCCTATGGCTTCTCGCAACTGGTTCTTTCTCCCACGAGAATACCAGACATCGAGAGTCATACGAGCTCCTTATTGGACCTTCTGCTGACTACGTGACCGGACGGCTATACAGTCACAGTGGAGGCGCCACTCGGCTCCTCAGACCACTGCCTCGTCCGGTCGCTAGCGCCCTGCGCGCAGCCCGTGGCGGCTCAGCCACCCGGGTGGCGCCGCGTGTGGCACTACAAGTCAGCAGATTGGGATGGATTGCGTGAGTTCTACGCATCGTACCCGTGGAGGCAGCTCTGTTTCGCAACAGATGACCCCGACACCTGTGCGGCCGCCGTCGCTGAGGCGATACTGGCGGGTATGGAATGTTACATTCCCAACCCGCTGGTGGCTGCAGGGGTGAAGAGACGGCCGTGGTTTAATCGGCCCTGCAAAGAAGCTCGACGAAAAAAGCAGACTTTGTACGAGGCTTGGACCACGGCCCGCGCTAATCGGGATCCTAACATCTCTGCTGCGAAACGTCAACTGAATGCTGCCTCGAGGTCCAGTAAAGGAATGATTGCCAGGGCTAAATTCAATTTCGTCGGCAGAATTGGCGAGAGGCTGGCAAGCCTCCCTTCTGGGAGCCGCGCTTTCTGGTCTCTCGCTAAAGCTGCCGAAGGAAACTTCTGCCAGTCGTCCCTGCCACCACTACGGAAGCCGGACGGCAACTTGGCCCACAGTGCTAAAGAGAAGGCTGATCTACTTGGGTCTCTCTTTGCCTCGAACTCGACTTTGGATGACAGGGGTGCCATACCGCCTACCATCCCGCGGTGTGACAGCTCCATGCCGGAGATCCGTATAACCCAACGGGAGGTCCGGCAGGAGCTACTTTCTCTTGACATCCATAAGTCGAGTGGGCCAGACGGCATACCGGCAGTGGTGCTGAAGCAGTGTGCTCCCGAATTGTGTCCTGTGCTGACGCGCCTTTTCGCGCTTTCCTACTCCAAAAGTGTAGTCCCGTCTTCGTGGAAGACTTCCCATGTGCACCCAGTGCCCAAAAAGGGTGACGGGTCAGACCCGACGAATTACAGGCCGATCGCTATTACCTCCCTTCTCTCCAAACTGATGGAGCGAGTGATCAATACACAACTTTTGAGGTACCTAGAGGTTCACGACTTGTTGAGCGACCGACAATATGGCTTCCGCCACAGTCGCTCGACTGGTGACCTCTTAGTGTATCTCACACACCGTTGGTCACTCGCCATCGAGAGTCAAGGTGAGGCCTTGGCAGTGAGCCTAGATGTAGCGAAGGCGTTCGATCGGGTCTGGCACCGTGGTCTTCTCGCGAAGCTACCATCATACGGGCTTCCCGAGGGATTATGCAAATGGGTCGCCAGCTTTCTGTCCAGCAGATGCATAAGAGCTGTCATCGACGGTAGTTGCTCCGATAGCATGGACATAAATGCCGGCGTCCCGCAAGGCTCCGTGCTATCCCCGACACTGTTCCTGATGCATATCAATGATATGCTGTCTATTGACGGTATTCATTGCTATGCTGATGACAGTACCGGGGATGCTTATTACACGGGCCGTGCAAACATCCCTCGTTCCGTGGTAGAGGAAAGCCGCGAACGACTTGTGTCCGAAATCGAGAGTACACTAAGAAGTGTCTCCGAATGGGGTCGACTTAACCTAGTCCACTTCAACCCCACTAAGACACAAGTCTGCGCGTTCACCGCTAAGAAAACTCCATTTGCTGTAACTCCACAATTCCTGAACACGTCCGTCAACATCTCGAAGAGCATTGGGATCCTTGGCGTCGACATTTCTAGTGACGTTCAGTTCCGTAGTCATTTGGAAGACAAGGCCAAGCTGGCATCCAAAAAGCTCGGTGTGCTCAATAGGGCGAAGCAGTGCTTCACATCGGGGCAAAGACTGCAACTTTACAAGTCGCAAGTCCGACCCCATATGGAGTACTGCTGTCATCTGTGGGCGGGGGCACCTGGATGCCAGCTTGCGCCTTTTGACTCGGTTCAAAGGCGCGCTGTAAGAATTGTCGACGATCCCAAGCTCTCAAGCGGCTTAGAACCACTAAGTCTTAGGAGAGATTTTGCCTCCCTGTGTGTGTTCTACCGCTTGTATAACGGACAGTGTTCCGAGGAATTGTTTGACATGATGCCCACGGCAACATTTTACCATCGCACTTCTCGCCACCGGCGGGGAATTCATCCCCACAAGTTGGAACCAAAATGGTCCCGAACTGCGCGGTTCCAAAAGAGCTTCCTCCCGCGCACAATTAAACTGTGGAATGAACTCCCCGCCGTGGTTTTCCCAAAGGAGTACAGCATGGGGTTCTTCAAGAAGGGTGTGAAGAGATTTTTGAAGGGTCGGCAACGCGCGAGCGATGCCCCTGGTGTTGCAAGCGTCCATAGGCTGCGGTAACCGCTTACCATCAGGCGGGCCGTATGCTTGTTTGCCACCTTAGTGGTATAAAAAAAAAAAAAAAAAAAGGAGTAAACTTCGAACAACATGTAGGTTTAGCATAATGACAACCATATTAAATCAATAATGTTTAATGAAAATGTTTGTAAACATTACATAACATACTAAGGAGGTATCTAGGAACCAGAAACGAGATCAAGTTCTATTTGTTTTAGTACACCACAAAAAGAGACGAAGTAAACCAAGACCGAATACGAGTGACTCAACATAAGTCGAGTACATGACTCGAGTCAGTAGGACTCAAATACAAGACTCGAGTCAGTTGGACTCGCCATAATAGAATCGAATCAGCAAGTACAAAATCGATTCTTCCTGACTCGAATAACGGAATAGAGTGCGGCGTAATCGAATCGTATAAATTGGTACTCGAGTAGGCGAGTCCAAAGCACGAATCGAGTCTGACTCGAGTCAAGCGGTGCTTGGCACATCACTAACTCACTTGCAGATAGCTGATGCTATAAGGCATCACTATAGTTACCTTTATTTTGGAAAAATAAATAGGGCTCCGCGCAAAAAAATCCATGAATTCTTAAACAAAGTCAATTCGACGCGTACAAAGTCGCGGGCGGGCACAGCAAATTTTAAGAATAAAACATTTTTGCAATTAGATATGCATTTAAATTGTTTGTCATAATAAATCAATGGCATCAATACAAGTAATTATAATAAATCCTATAGTTGGGGTACAGTTAGGCTAGTTTAAAGTAAACAAACTCCTATGATGAGGTATGTCCCACCACAGTCAATTTATCTATCTACCACTTTGGCTTCTTTTCATACGTCAAAAATGCTTAAGCTCTCCTTAACCTAACCATAGTAAATATGCTAATGTGCGTTAATTCCTAAAATAGTAATAAATATTCGTTTTTAATAATATATCTATAAAGATGTTTATTTATGACTAATAAATTAACAAAAAAGAAAAATATATGTTAAAACGCTGATTTACAGTACCAATTACAAACTTCAATTCGATTTTCCCAACAATTTGACTTTTGCAGATTGACTAGTTTCATTTTGGACCGACGACGTTATCTTCATTTAATTCCTCAGTATAACATGCAGATATAACATTATAGTAAATGGGTATCGGATCTAGAACAAAATTAACGGATCTCACCTGTCTGAATTTGGATGCAATCCTTAAAATTAAGTCTTATCTCATTATTGCACAGCTTAATTTTGCTTGCAACAATTTATCGAGTTAATACAGTCGATCAATCGGGATTGGCGCAAGCTGTCTTGTATTCGCAATTCGTAGTGTTTTATAGTTTGGCAAAAAAAAAAGGCGCGGTACTGTGCCGTTCGTATGGCAACCCGCCGCAGCTCATATAAAGCACTGCATCAACCAACGTCATAACGTGGATTACATTTAGTGAGAGTTGCCAGTAGCCAAAAACTTAGTTCCCATTCTAGACTTTTTTGCAAATCTATAGCTCCGACACTTTTGCAGACGCGAAGTCAATATATTATAAGGTCGGTGCCTATCTATAAGTAGGTACACATACTACCTACAGTCCAATCACGACTGACCACAGGGTAGACGACCGAGGTCATTCACCCTGCGCAGACATCCTCAGACATTTTTATGGGAAGTGTGGTGATCTTATCATCGGCGAAGCTTTGTTCGCCTTTTTATTGCTTGTTGTTCTTTGTTTTGAAAAAAATGTTCTTTGATTAGAAACATTTTTCCTTTAACAAAAGATAGTTGTGGATCAATTTGAGTCACTTTAAAAGGTTTTTTTTTTAATTTGTAAGCCGCATGTTTAATAAAATACCTTTGATATATATAATAGTAGATTGTTATAGAACGTGCTATAGTGACCCATTGTATACGAGGTAGTTTCACTCCCGGGCTTTAGCTAGGCAAACAGAGTTACGATGGGTTTTAGCGCCGTGTGTAACACTCTGCTGTTCACTACGAATGCGAAAAATTTTAATAATCCAAAAATAAATTACGGTCATCAATTCAATTTGCAATTAGAGAAAAAATCGAAAGATATCGCTGCAATGACTTTTTATTTTCTTCTGTAGCCGCAACGCAATGCACGTATTCCTCCGAAGAATACTCCAAATTGGTAATTCCGTTTAAAAAAACCTTCTTATTTCTAATACAGTAATTAGTCGAGTCTTTATTCATAATCTTCTATTTATAAATAAGAATTTTCTTTTTCCCCTAGAACAGGATATTCTATTTTTTCCCCGCTCTGGAACGTTACAATGTCGAACTTTATGAGCATGAGGAGTGAAAAATAAATTAAAATTGATACACACAAACTGTTAACTATATATAGTAACATTATGGTTCTCCCATGCCATGCTCTGTTATGGCAACGTCAGCATGTTTAAAAACTACTTAAAATTTTTCGTGGATCCAAAATTTCAAACGCTTAATTACCTACCCTAGGTAAAGTAAAGCTTTTATACTCGTGTTTTTTTAAAATATCGATGATTTACAGTGAATTTCAGTGAACACTGAAGTCAAGAGTGAAATGGCCCTCTATACTTTAAAACTCATTTTAAACACATTTTAGAAATGTTTGTGTATTTATTGTTCTATGGGTTTTTTATTGCCTTTTAATAAAGAATTATTATTATTATTATACTCTCTGCCTACCTCAAAGCTGAGGCGTGATATGTTATTACATGCGTAACATAGAAATAACTTTTTGTTATTACAACTCTCTAGACTGAACGCGTAAAACAAGGGAACGGAACGGAACGAAACGCGCGCTAGCGGAACACTTTATTACGAGAAAAGAATTACGTTTGGATACCAGAACAGAACCAAGCATTAACTCGATAGTTTTTAGGGTTCAGTACCCGAACGGCGCAGAACAACACGGCTCGCCTATGTGCAAATTAAGATCTAACGAACGCTTGCCACACCAGAAAATACTATTCGGCTAATCGCCCGCAAGCCCTCTTTATAGCGTTATAGCGGCCCGCTCCGGCTTCGCACGGGTAGACATTTATATCAAATATTTTGTCCACCCGTACAAAGCCGGGGCGGGCAGCTAGCCTATGTTAATCAGTGATAGTGTAGCTTTCCAACGGTAAAAGGAGATTTCAAATCGGTCCAGTAGTTTCGGAGCCTATAGACATTTATCAAATATTTTGTCAACCCGAGCGACGCCGGGGCGGGAAGCTAGTATAATATATAGCCTATGTTACTCAGTGATGATGTAGAATTTTTGAAATAGGTCCAGTAGTTTCGGAGCCTATTCAATACATACAAAAATACAAATCTTTCCTCTTTATAATATTAGTATAGATAACATAATCTAGGCTATAGTACTAAGCATGCCTAATACATAATCAACTTGTGCGTAAAAGGAGGTACTGAGTAAAGATTGCAATATTTTATGTAAGTAATTGCAATAAAATGTGCAACAGAGCCAATCAAATGCCAAGGAATTTATGTAGGTAGATGTTTATTTATTGATTACCGATATGGGCATGTAAGAACTTAAGAACGGAAAACCACGAATAACCGGAGAATTTAATTATATTTTTGATGCCATTAAGGTGTCTGTTTTTTTATACCACACATGCGTACGGCCCACTGATGGTAAGCAGTCACCGTAGCCGCTAGCAATACCAGGGATATCACTTACGAGTTGCCAACCATGGTGGTGATGAGGACTCACTGTGCTAGCAGCATTACTACTAAGTACTAGGCCAGCGTATCCTCGTGGGGCACTGACAACTATACTGGCCTTTGAAACACAACACTACAATCAAGTAGTGTTATTTCACTACTGTAAGGTGGAAGTACGGTTCCCAGGCGGGCGGCTCCAATTTAAATGGGAAAACCCACGGGAAATCTCAAATAGCCCTAGTGTTACTGACTCTGATGAGTCAGTAGTGTTATTTTAATGCGATCTTCTGTAAAGTGTAGGTAATTTGCCCAGTCGGGCGATTTTCAAGCTCGTGGTGTGATTTATCACTGTACTTAAGCTTAGGGAATATAATTAGTATAAGCCGGGGTTTGAATTCGAACCAACTCATGGCAGGCAGTTGCCTCTCTATGGTTTTTGCAGCAGCCTATTACAATTCAACATCGTTTTTGGCAGATATTCCATCAACAACTGTAGCAACAGCTACGGAAGCCGACTCCACATCATGGCCGGGTGCGCTTGCGCCTCTCGACACGCTCTCCGTCGCGTGCGAGCGAGACAGCATGATTGTCACCATCACTCTAGCACCTAAAGATAATGCTCGGGATAGGTAAGCTTAATCTTTATCAATCTTCTAAAGAACCCGTTTCTCAAAAAGGAATAATTTAAAGTCTAACGACTGAACACTGAAACGATATTCAAAGTTTGAGTGGGCCTTACGTAACTGGTTGAAGCGTCGTCCATACACAATTTCGCATGTGAAATCTGAGGCCCCTCAAAATTGATCTGGCATCAGACTTGACAGGCGTTTCAGCACTCGGCCATATGAAACCTATTACGAAGTATTATGTTACAATAATAAGAGTCGAGGTGGCCTCGTGGTACGTAGCCTTGGCTGCTATTTCAGCGTCGTAAGTTCGAATCCCACCGGTCTGTACCGATGAGTTTTCTATCTTAAGTGCTGTGATTAGACACACCTCGAGCTTTACGGTGAAGGAAAACATCGTGAGGAAACTTGCATACGTCTGAGAAGGAATTCAAGGACGTATAGTGCCTAAGAGACGGCGACGGAATCACGTTCGCGTTGGCACCAAATTATCTCCGATGTAAAAGTAAATGTTGTAACACCTCTGCGTACGTTTTCGGGACCCTTGTGGCAAGGCGTGAAGATATAAACAAGCATAGGCCGCACCTGATGTTAAGCGCTCACCGTAGCTTATGGACGCTTCAACCACCAAGGGTACCCTAAATCATTTTTTTACATTTCAAATTTTATTTGTTTTTCTTTGAACGAAGTATTATGCAATGTATCAGTGTGTATTCATAATTCCTTAGTTACTCGGACTCGTTCAACGGCATCGTGTACCCAGCTGGTCTGGGCAGCAACTCCAGCTGTCTCCGGGAGTACGTATCCTCGCGAGGAGACCTCCTCTACACCGTACCGCTGAAGGGCTGCAACACCATGTCTAATGATAGAGTGAGTACTGCTTTCATTCTCTTTGAGAACTTGGCCTTTTTTCCGAACCGGTGGTAATTTAGAGTTTCATAAGTGCCTTATTCTGAATAAATGATTTCTGATTTTGATTTTAACTCTTATTGCAAGTCTCACGCGATTTTATTTATATCAATAGGTTTGCTTGGGATGATCATTGGAACTATAGATTTTATTTCTACGTCGGGTAAGTCTTTGTATCTAGATGTATTTCTGCGAAGTAGCATTTGTTTTTTCCATACTAATATTATAAATGAGAAAGTGACTGTTTGCTTGTTTGTTTGTTATCCTTTCACGACTAAACGGCTGAACAGTACATCATGAAATTCGGCAATGAGATAGATTATGGGGAAGGGCATAGGATATTATTACCTAGAATCACGCGGGCAAAGCCGCGAGTAAAAGCTAGTTGATTATATTTCTACGACGGGAAATTGTAAGGATATGTATTTCTGCGATGGTCCACCTGTTTTATTCCATTCCTTAATATAAATAACGCTTTACATCCAGCTCATTACCATCTCTCTAAGCGTACCAAGCATTACATTCTCCGTATTCTGAGAATGTCACGTTTCGTAATATTGGTAATAGACGCGTTACACGAATGCTAAGTTCGCGTGTCACACCTGACCTGTGCCGGTAGCAGGAACATTGTCGACAACGTATTCGAAAACGTAACTTGCGTAATGTCAAAATAGTCATACTAATTTTTAGTTCCACTTTTCACCGCCGCAGCGCTGTTCATTTTCCAATACAAAAATAGTCGAAGGCGATACGAAAACGTTGTCGACAATGTTCCTGCTACCGGCACTGAATCCTGCCTTGAATCACTGATACGAAGGAAATTGCTTGTCAACTGTCAAACGTCAAAATCATGACATTTGTCATCATATTCCACAGGTCTCCTTCTTCTTCCTAAGTATGGCAATCAATCCCTTCAGGGACTATTTTGGCCAGTGTCGAGTGACAGAGAATTTTCAAGTTTCAAGATTATTCGTGTTTGCCGCATTAAAATGCCTAGTATCATGCATTGTAATGCTTATTGGAGTTTCTGGAGACAATCCACGGTAGTAGCAGATCGTAACACGCCTTTAGGTCAGACGTAACCCTATTGACCAAAATGATAAATCACTTAACCCAAAAGTCTTATGGCATTATTTCCAATGTTGCTATAAATCAGTCACTAAATGAAATTCTACTGCACATAACACCAAAAATACACATTAAAGATCACTGTAACACAATTTACGAGACACTGGAAAAAATCTCTACCGCTCCGCCTGATTCCCGCCAAAAAACTCTATTCCACAAGTCTTTTCTGAAAGTAAATATTTTTGTTTCTAAAATCCTATGCTGCGGTTTTGGTTTTCATCAAAATCCAGCCCGTAACAATTTTCAGCACTTTTCGCTATTCCTCATAGTTTCAGATTAGGCCATCCGTAACCACTTAAAAAAATCATTCTGCATACTTTTATACGTAAAAGAAACTCTCAAGAAATCAAGAACAGACGATAGGAAACTGACCATCTATTTATCACACCATTGTTAATAGACAACATAGCAGGAAACACGAACGCACACACACAAAAGCATTTTATTTCACACACGATTCACAATCACGAACTTGGATACCCACGGAGTTAACTAGTAACATTCACCTTGTGATGTTGTCATCGAATGAGTAATCGATCCAATAATAATCGAATATTATGATCGTTTTAATCGATTGTTGGATATGGTAATCGCGTAGGTGATTTTTCTGCGAATAGAATTTTAAGAGGTATTTTTATTTACTTCAATTTATTTAATTGATGAATGTAGAAGAAGCAAAAGAGGTGTGCAAGTCAAGAGTGACTCTGTATACTCTCTGCCTACCCCGTGAGGGACTTGGCGTGATGATATATTGGTGTCGATTCTGTTGCCTAAAATCACTAAACTTAATTAATTTGACAGGGCTAAAAGTAATGGCATCCTTATTTAACCCCGCACATGAGAAAGGGACGGCAAGACTTTTTATCCCTGTTGAATTAGTTTCGTTAAGTGATTTTGTACAAATTGTACAACAGAGTTTATTTATTTTATTTATTCAGGAACAATAATTAAATGGTACACACAAACAATTTTGCGATGATATCACTATTACCATGTTAGAATTTTGACTAGTATAATATAATTTTGTTCAAGTTAAGCAATGTCGTTAATGAAGACTAGACTAGTTGCGCCCCGCGGTTTTCTTCATACTACGTACAATACAATACAAAACATTTCTCACACTATTATCTATTATTTAGTTTAGTTTTTACTAAGGGATATGAATTATTGGTTTGTTTAGGAGTCGTTAGTAAATATTGGAGAAGTTCTTTGTACTTTTTTATGAGTTGAGAATAAACAAGGGGTGTGCCTTTAAGAGATAAAACAGTAAACAAAAAAGTCAACATCAAAATGCCACTCTATACTCTCTGCCTTCCCCGTGAGATTCGTGGTGATATACATGTATGTACTAGCTGTGACCTGTAGCTTCGTCTGCATTTGTTTAAAGACAAAACTAGCCTATGTCTTTCCCCAGGATATAATCTATCTCCTTGTCAAATTTTTTTACGATCCGTTCAGCCGTTTAGTCGTGAAGAGGTAGCAAACAAACACAAATAGTTACTTTCGCATTTAAAACATTACTATGGATTTAAGAGTGTGATGTAAAAGAACCTCCACCATTTTTGCAGTCGGTTAACAACTTTAATGTAATACGGACCTACAAAGGGTTTCATACAGCCTTCATACAACCTTATTAAGACATGCAATGTCTTATGATCTCACCCCATTACATAATTAAAGTCTCAATAAGGATGGTTCTCATGGCACCTTAATTGCATTGCATTGCATGTATGTATGTGCAAATTTTTAAACTTTGCAACAAAGGCTGTGATAAACATGTTTTTGTTCGCAATTTTTACGACAAATTTTCGTAACTAAAAGTCCCACACAAGATTAAAACAGCGCGAATTTTCAACATTAATTTAATGATCTATTTCGTTCTAAGATATTTAGATCCTCACAATTAAATTGTCTAGACGTAGAATCAGGTTTAGCCTAGTTCCGAAGGATTGAATAATGAATACAAAATATATTATTGCTTCAATAACACATCATGCTTTGATTAAGACATCTACATTGTGAGTGTGGCGGCAGCAAAAACAACTTTGTAATTGCCATACCGTTTTTTTTGTCTCGTTACTTTCGCGGGATATTAATGGCATGTCTTTGGCCCGCATATTAAGATTTAATTATTATTAAATTATTCTGAAACAAATCACACTAAGGTGGCACACAAGCGTACAGCCCACCTGATGGTAAGCAGTCACCGTAGTCTATAGCCGCTAGCAATACCAAGGGTATCAACGATTTGCCAACCATGTTGTTGATGCATGCTACTAGCCCAGCGTATCCTCATGGAGCACTGGCAACCTTACTCCACAGAAAGACAACACTACATAAAAGTAGTGTTATTTCACTGCGGTATTCTGTAAGGTGGTACAGTCAGCAGGCATATACGTACTTGTTGGTAACTTAATGGTGTAAAAAATAAAAAGCAAAGTATAAAGATTACGAGATTTACACTTCAAAGACAACGAAATAAAGACCACCACCTTATATTTTTTTAAGACCACATTAAACCGCATTCCACTACATTCTGACCGCAGAAACATAAAATATTTAAATAAACGTATTGCTTTAGCCATCATCATCATTAACAATGATAGCAGTCATCATCATTTCGTTTATCACTGTCACGATCACACATGCAACATTTTATGCAATCAAGAGACGTAACACCAATTTTATTCGACGGCATTGAATTTAAAACACACACAATATGATATTGTGAGTCCATCCGGGGCGATTTGGGGTATCTAATATTTAAGGGGGCGAGTGAATATACTTAGGCAATTAGGAGCAAGATCAGAGAGCCCAACCCAGTATTTTACTTCTAGGTAGAGTTTCTTCAAGTGTGTGATGAGATTTTTGTAGGGTCGGCAACCCCTGGTGTTGCAAGCATCCATAGGCTACGGTGACCGCTTACCGAAGGTGGGTCGTATGCTTGTTTGCCATCTTAGTAGTATAAAAAAGAGGTGATATTATATCATACATATCATCATTCTACACCATATCATCACTCTTCCTTCATATCACCCAAAATCCCAGAGTAGGCAGAGATTACAGAGCGACATTTCTTGACTTCTGCACATCTTATTTTATTCTTTTACATTCATCAATCTCTTCATACATGCCCGCCGTTTTGAGACCCTTACTTTTCTATCATTGAGCACTTTAATTATTAATTTATATTTATGAACGCTCATCATAGACGCAAGTTAAATTAAAAAGGTGAGGATAGTTGCAGCATCACAAGTCGACCTCGATATGTAAAGCTTATGTAACAGTACCCACCTGCCAGTTTAAATTTGCATTTGGTTTTCTGCCTAAAGAATTCTGAGGCTTGACCGGTTAAGCCGTTTTCAAAAGTTATTATGAACTCACCTTTGAAACCTTACGACATGTTGACGTCTTTGCATATATAATATTATATTAATCGTGCCCGCCCCGGCTTCGCACGGGTAGACACTTCAAATTTTGTCTACCCGTGCGCAGCCGGGGCGGGCAGCTAGTTTAATATATAGCCTATGCTACTCAGTGGTAATGTAGCTTTCTAACAGTGAAAGAATATTTGAAATCGGTCTTGTTATTTCGTAGCTTATACAATACAAACATACACACAACAATACAAATCTTTCCTCTTTACAATATTAATAAAATTAGTATAACTGCTCAGCCGCATCTGTCTGTCTGTAAAATAATTCAGCGTGGGTAAAACCTGTGTCCAACAGTGGACGTTTGTCGCTAATGATTATTAATTAAGTTTGTTCGTATGCCATGCGCTTCTGTACGTCAAGTGTGGAGGAACTACTAGTCTTACAATTATGATGAAACTAGCTACTTGAAGTGAACGCGCCCGTGAATGTTCCTTGAAACAAATATAGGTTAAAAAATTTTCAACACACGCCTCAAAATATATCTATCTCTCTCTTAAAAATATAGTTGGCAACGCGTTATTGATACATCTGGTATAGCTAGCGTCTACAGACTATGGTGACTGGTTACCATCAGGTGGGCCGTACGCCTTCTTCAATAAACCCCATTTATAATAGGTACAAGAAAGATCTACCTTCAATTCCAATACTGTATGGGCTGCGAAGTCTCTTAACTACCTACATGTGTTTAAAAATCATAAGTAGTCGGTATGTCCCAACATAATATAGTCTATATATAGTGACTGGTTGTGGCGCCAAGGCCAAGTAAAGGTCAGTGGTCTTTCTCCGCCCGATACTAGTCATTCTTTTTGTTTGTTTGACACAAAACTTGTGTGGGGGACCTGCCTTTTAAGTATTCTTTTATTATTTATGTAGGTACTGTAGTGTAGCTACTGTCAGCAACTTAGCTCGTGTAGGTATAGGATACACAAGATATATCCACCATATGGTTACTCACATGATATTGAAGCTTCTAATTAGCGAAATATTATTCAATCTGTTTGTTAGTTCCAGATATGACCTCGTAAGTCACAGTACTATCAAATAGTTTTATTTTATTTATTTATTTATTAGGCACAAAAATACGACGGTGAAAAGTGGAACTAAGGATTCGTATGAAAAAGGACATCATCCATGTTTCATACAGATTTAGTCCAATCTGTAAGTTAGAAAGTTACGTTTTCAAGTACGTAGTCGAAATTTTATTTTTTTATAAAAGGTTTTTTTTTTTTTTTTAGTTTTTGTGTATTATTATTGTCCCATATATATTACGTGTAACTCACTGAAACAAACTAATTTCGTAGAAAGATGTTTTAGCCGCCAGTCTATTTTTATAAATAGTTGACTAATGCAATGAATATAAAGTACCTATATGAGTACAATATAAAGTACCTAAGCCTTGATAAATTTAATGTTAGAATTACAACTTATCTATTTCAATTGAAAACTAAAAACCTTAAAAATATAATATAAATATTAAAATATATTATTAAAAGAAGTCTCTTTAGGCAAGGTTCCGAAGATACTGGCGGTAAAGTATAGATTTTCAACTTTCAAACGAAACATTAAAATGTGGTACATAAAAGAGGGACCGACAAGCGACTAAACAATATGGGGACATGACGTCACATCCTGCCTCACCCCACGACTTTGGGACGGAACTGGACACCGGGTGCGATAGGAATATGAAATTATATAAAAGGGAATTGTAAGGGGCGAGAGAATTTGAATTTTGGAACACTAGCTTTTGCTCACGAGTTCGGTCGCGTAGAAATAGAATATATATCCTATGTTCCTTAAGAACAGTTTATCTTTTCATAAGTGAAAGTATTTTTTTAATCGGAGGACTATTTACTAGAACTGTGCTAACATACATACAAAAAACAAACATCTCGAATCTCTTTGAAATACATTGTTGCCTAATAATGGACCTACATTTAGATTTTAGCAAGCAGAATTGTATTGATCCTATTTTTCTTTATTTTCAACATGTTTAAAGTCGTTTCACTTCATCTCCTACTCAGTTCAATTGAATTATTAAAACCATTTCAATATTTGACATGCACACCTATTTTTTCCTGCCAGTTCCGGGCTCTCTTTACCATTGTGCTTTCTGCCACTGAATGCTTTAATCATGTTGTACTATCGTGCACAGCTACCACATGACTGGTAGATCGACTGAGCATGATCACCTCGCTCGCCCCACAGTATCATACATACAGTCTCCGACTAGAACATTCGAAGCCTTGTTCCCCAGGCACAACACTCTAGCTGGAAGATCTTCCCTTTGTAGTGGCACCTCGTTCCCTGAAAAGAAATAAAGAAAATACATCTATTCATAAACTGCAGACAGAGCCAAGGCAATATGATAATCCCTTACTTTTTATTTTCCAGGACGATGGCACAGTTGAGTACTACAACAACATCATAGTGCAGCCACACTTGAGGCTAGTGACTGGCCAGGGTAGAGGGTACCACGTGCGGTGCCGCTACCGCCGCCGGGATCTGACACACTTCCACATCTACAAGCCCCGGGCGGACCGACTCACCAATTCTCTCGAGGACTATAACGCGTAAGGAACAACACTAGGGCCCGTTCCAGTTTCAAAACCCAATTCACCTTAGTACAGTTGAATTTAATAGCGATTACAAA
The DNA here is from genome assembly GCA_951449985.1 of Falcaria lacertinaria. NCBI lineage: Eukaryota > Metazoa > Arthropoda > Insecta > Lepidoptera > Drepanidae > Falcaria > Falcaria lacertinaria. The sequence continues at coordinate 2,652,964 of OX602136.1, read as the reverse complement.
TTATTTTTCTTTTATACCACTAAACGCTTGATGGTAAGCGGTACTGTTACCGTAGCCTATTGACATTTGCAACGCCAGGGGTATCACTCGCACGTTGCCAACCCTAAAATCTATTTACGCCTCAATCATCAAACATCATTGCTACATTGTGAGCGTGGCCCAGAAGTAAAAACAAGCATACGGCCCAACTGATGGTAAGCAGTCACCGTAGCCTAAAGCCGCTAGCAATACCAGGGGCATCGCTAACGCGTTGCCAACCCTGTTGTTGATGAGGTCACTGTGCTAGCAGCATTACTACTAGCGCAGCGTATCCTCGTGGAACACTGGCAACCTTACTTACCGCAGAAACACAACGCTACATCAAAGTAGTGCTATTTGACTGCGGTCTTTTGTAAGGTGGAGGTGCAATCCCCAGTCGGGCGGCTCCAATTTTAATGGGAAAGCCCACGGTAGATCCCAATTCGCACTACCCCTCTTTTTGGTAATCGTTACTAATTTCAACTGGAACTTAGTATTTAGTACTTTATCTGCTTCTTTGTTACTCATATATTGTTTGTTTCCTGTTGGATTCCAGCGAGGAGTTTGATGAGGAGTCGGGCCTTTTGCCCTCTGTGCTGATGAAGATCTACAAAGGTGACCCTGAGGACAAAGAGGTGGGATGTAAAAAGAGTCATGCGTAAATAAAACCTGTGGTTATATTCTCTGAAACTAATATAAGCAACGCGCCAGACATGTATTTTAGAGCTTTTTAGTTACCTATGTAATAATCGTCATTTTCACATCGCCGTAGTCGGGTAAAATTGGCTTAGCTTTAGACAAAATCCATCACATTTAGCAAACGAGAAACGGCGACCGCCTACCGACGCCGGGCCAAACGCTAGCCTGTTCCCTTCGTAGATAAAAAAATGACTCTGTAAGCAGCTTATCCTCATACTTGCTACTGTATACCTAACTATTACAATATATCTTCTCGCCTTCCTACAAGGGTCCCCGAAGGTCCCCTGGTAGACAGAGGTGTTACCACACGGACTTTCCACCGAAGATAATTTGGTGCCAACGTGACAGACGGTAAGTCCGTCGCCGTCTCTTAGGTACTACATACGTTCTTTAATTTCTATAAACATATGCAGGTTTCCTCACGATGTTTTCCTTCACCGTAAAGCTCGTGGTGTGAATTACTGTACTTTTTAAAAAAACTCATTGCTACATACTGGTGGGATTCGAACTTGTCTCGCTAGAATAGCAGGCAACGCATGCCACACGGCCATCACGGCCAGTACGACTTAACTAATTGTATCTGTCTTTATCAGGTTGCGTCTAACGTCCGTATTGGAGACACTTTGACCCTGGTGGTGTCTCTGGAGAAGCAGCGCCAGTACGGAGTTCTGGTATCGGAGTGTGCCGTCCGCGATGGACTGGGCTGGGCGGAGCAGAGCCTCATTACTGATGATGGGTGAGCACGGGGCCGTAGCTAGAGTCATTGACGGGCAAAGCCCTACCTACGTTTTAAGAGAGGTAAAGGGCATGGGATCTCCCTTGGTTTGTCCCATAAAATTGGGGCCGCACGGCTGGGAACTGTACCTCCACCTTACAGACTTAGAAGACCGCAGTGTAATAAGGGTTATTTCACTTGGATGTAGTGTTGTGTTACTGCGGTGAGTAAGGTTGCCAGTGCTCCATGAGGATACGCTGGGCTAGCAGTAATGGTGCTAGCACGGTGACTCCTCATCAACAACAGGGTTTGCAACGCACTCCAGTATTGCTAGCGGCTACAAGCTACGTTGACTGCTTACGATCAGGTGGGTCGCTTGTGTGCCACCTAAGTAGTATAAAAAAATGCCTTAAAATACCAATTTATAATATTGTCAACTAATAATGAACAAGGTACTGGTGTCGATTCTGTTGTACAAAATCACTAAACTGAACTAATTTGACAGGACTAATAAGTATTGCTATCCTTATTAAACTTCACATATGAGAAAGGGACGCGGTTAAATGGCAATACTTTTAAGTCCTGTTAATTTTTTAAGTTTAGTGATTCAGATCGACACCACTATTAATAAAACTTAAAACATTCTTATATAAATAATCTGTCATAATATTTAATCATTATTATGTGTGAGGGAGAGAAAGTGTGAGTTACCTATGCTTGAAAATTTAATCCAACTCTCTTACGCAGGTGTCCATTAGACGGTGAAATAATGGGCATGTTCCAATACTCGAGCGACAAGCAGGAGGCCCGCGTCTCGTTCCCAGCCCACAAGTTCCCCTACACGGCCTCCGTGTACTACACCTGTGAGGTGAAGCTGTGCGACCTGCGCCATCCTACTGATTGTGTGAGTATCTCTACTCTATATATAAAAATGAATCCCTATTTCTCTTGGTCATGGCATCACGCGTGAACGACTGGACCGATTTCGCAAATTCTTTTGTTTTTATGTTTAGTATTGTAAGGTTCTTATAATATAAATATTTGAAAAGAGAAACGAAATGTTTTAAATTTCGCTATAAACTAAAGGTCTTCTTTTCTATGGTGTATTTTATACATGAATTCATAGCTAAGGCAGGACAACGTCAGTCGGGACAGCTAGTATGCAATATAACTCTAGCTTTAATTTTACCTGCGACATTTTCCGTGTTGAAAAAGGATGGTACATAATGCTTCTACACTACAATGTGAATCGCTGCTATGCTATCTCACACAGAGAAATGCAACAGTGAACAACACCGATAAATAACTAACATTGTATTAAGTATCACTAACACATTGAGTCCTGGTTATTGAATATATTCGTATTATTATTATAACGGTACGTTTATATTCATTCTTAATTATACTCATACTAGGATTTTCCCGCATTCTACTGTCCCTTTGGAACCACACAATTTTTGTCAAATTAATTTAGTTTTGTGATTTTGTAAAACAAAATTGACACCATTCATTATTTTGTTAATTTAGTTCTAGTGTTTTTCTTTCTCTCTATTAAAATTATTTTAGTTGTTATAGTTTAACTACGAATATCATGAATGTTTATTAATAAAATATTATATTTCCAGGAGCCGTGTGCGCACAAAACAAAGGCACGTCTTGACACTGATGCCTTGCAGACTGCTGAGGTAAACTCTAGAAAACTTCTCTTATCATACATAATTTCATACCTACACGCAGTCCCTACGGGAAGGCAGGGAATAAAGAGCGCCACTTCACTCTTGACTTGAGCAAAAGAGGTGTGCAACCTTTTTCCATTGGGGCAGGAGGGGGACGCCGCCACCCTTCCATCAGGGGCAGAAGGGGGACGCCACCGTTCTTTCATGGGGGGCAGCCGATAAAACCTACTGATAATTCTTTACAAATATGTTATAAGTAAATATGATACACAGGATCCGACGGCTCTCCAAACCCGCGTCCGCCGTGACTCGAGCGAGGGGTCACCGGCCACCGTAGAACTGTTCTCTGGCCTGTACGTCAATGAGGCTGACTCTCCTGACAACGATGAGGTCACCACTGAGAAGGTAACCATTTATTTAATATATTTGTCATACTCTTACCTGCGCCCGTCCAGGTGTGTATTTTAAATAAATATAGGTGCCAATTCTCTCGTCACACACTAAATTGTAGCTTATTTATTTAGCTTAGCTCTCTCTTAGTCAACTTTAATTAAGTCCTGCCAAACTGTCGTTGAAATTAGTTCCAATGGACCACAGCATAGGGTAAATATTTTAGTTTTAGTCTAGTCAACGCCCTGTCATCTGAAGGGCCCAGGTTCAAGCCCCGCCTGAGAATAATCACACCATGAGCTTAAAAAAGAAAGCTAGGCTGAATTAGGATCTTAATGGGTTTTCCCACTAATTTTGAAGCTACCCGACTGGGGACTGTACCTCCACCTTACAGAAGACCGCAGTAAAAAAGCACTCGTTTTATGTAGTGTTGTGTTTCTGCGGTGACTGCGGTGAGTAAGGTTGCCAGTGCTCCACGAAGATACGCTGCGTTAGTAGTAATGCTGCTAGCATAGTGAGTTCTCATCGACAACAGGCAGGCAACGCTTTAGTGATATCCCTGATATATAAAAAAAGCCAAGAATTATGGAATAATAATCTATATTTCAGAAGGAGGACGAGATTTGCATTTCGCACCGCAACTTTGCGATTGGAATAAGCATAGCTGGTGTTATCCTGATGGTCTGCGTCATAATCGCGATCGCCTTCATCCTGGCCCGCAGACGGAACCCCAAGACCTACTCCAGAACAGCCAGCTCCCTATACAGTGGTCCTTACACTAACACTGGCTATTCACATACCAGCTAAAAAGCTTAAAAAAGTAGGATTACCTTTCTTAAAAAAAAAGAAATGTCAATTTATGACAGCTGGCATTAAATTTTAAAAAGTCACTACTATTGCAAGTCGCTATTGCAACTATTTCTTTTTGGCAAATACGCCATTTTATTTCTTAGTGACATTTAAAACAAGATGAAAAGTAGATAGTAGACATTCATAGTGATGTAACTTTTTTAATACGAAAAAGAAAAAAGAGCTCGTTTTTAAAAAAAAACGTTTACTTATTTAATGTGAATGCCATGTGTCATGTTCCGTCTTATCACAGTGTTAGGTTTAGATAAATAGCACGCTGTGTCATTGGACTATTATTATCATATTTAATACAAATTCGTTTTCTACAAATACATCGAATTTACCATACCTATTTTATGTGTTTGCTAAGTAAATTTAGTATAATAGTATTACTTTGAAATCACTACCTTTTTTGAGCAAAAAGGCCGTCTTATTAAAAACTGCTAATACGATGAATAAAAAGTTTATAGTTGTGTTCGAGCACAACGCGTCAGTCATAATTTAGTTATACTATGTAATATTTAAATGATATTTTGTGATAATTCGTGCGTTATTAGTGTTTTTAATAATATATTTGTATTTAAGTACATCTGGTTGCCTTGCATTACGTAAAAACGAACAACATAATAAGATAAAACATTGTATACTTGTTATAAGTTTGAATAAGGGGTTAAAAAGGGCCTGCTTAATTAATTTCATAAAAGCTGTGACAATTGAACATCCATCTTTATAGTAAACTGGGTTTCTGTAAATATTTTTTAAAACTGTATTGTTTCACAAATTATAGCAGGCCTTATTTTCTTTGCATGGTGGTGGGACTTAATTCATATTTACAGTCAACTAAAAACTTTACATCTTGTGGTTATTTTTCTCCTGGCAACACTAGCATGTGCCATGAAATTTTATTGTAGTTAATTTCATCCGGCATCTTAACACGATCCAGCTTGTTATTTGATTGCAGGAGTTAAGAAAATCATAAGATTTACTGTAAATGTCTAGTTCTTTTTATTGGATTTTCGCGGATGCCATATTTTTAAGTTAAATTATTAAGTATTTTGTTTTTTGCCAGTACCTAAGTCCGTCCAATTTGGGTGCTATTTTATGGCTTATTTTTTAAGTTGCTTGTTCATTTATCAACGTTATGTAACAACGAATATGTATATCAATATCGATATGCGTTTCATACCTACTCCATTGTCGTTTAGTTTCTAACTTTTTTTACTAGATTTTTGTTTTTTTTACAATGGAGTTCTGGAACGGTATCGATGACGTCATGTGACAGTGTACATTTTTTTAACAAATATACTGACAAGGATATGAGGCGTTTTATTTTCTACCAACAATCATATTAAGTTACTTACGGCAGACGACGGTGTCATTCACTTCCGACACTATAGGAATAAGTTAATTATACCTTAAGAATAAGTAGTTTGAGCCGATCATTGAGTGTCAATGCAAATGGGGTGTCGCTACCTATGTGATATTAGTTGAAAATATCTACAACACATTATTTTTAATCACCTACGAATAAACTGATTATCGCTTCCTGTTTTATTATAAGCTAAGCTTAAGTGCTCCACGTAGATAAATATTAATAAGGTTTTAATACTATTGACAAATCAAACTATATTTTATAGTTTTCTATTAACTCAGTAAATAAAATGGATATGAATGGATAAACAATTAAATAAAAATGCTCGGCCTTTGAAATTATCACACAGCGCCATCTGGCCAGTCAGGTATACTAAAAAAACTAAACCAGCTGTCTCGTCGTATTGCAATAGGTAGCTATATGTAGATAGATAAAAAATACAGACATTTAAGAGAGGTAGGGCGATTTGGGATATCCCGTGGGTTATCCCATTTAAATTGGAGCCGCCCGACTGGGGACTGTACCTCCGCCTTACAGAAGACCACAGTGAAATAACACTACTTGATGTAGTGTTATGTTTCTGCGGTCAGTAAGGTTGCCAGTGCTCCACGAGGATACCCTGAGCTAGTAGTATTGCTGCTAGCATAGTGAGTCCTCATCAACAACATGGTTGGCACCCCGTTAGTGATACCCCTGGTATTGCTAGCGGCTATAGACTACAGTGACTGCTTACCATCAGGTGGGCCGTATGCTTGTGTGCTACCTTAGTGGTATAAAAAAAATACAGTCATTTTTAAATATTATATTGATTGGCCTATTTCGTAATACAAAACCTCCATAGAAAACATATCAAACAATACATGTTTAATAACTATTACTAAACAACTCTTAAACATAACTGGAAATATTTTACTCGGACACAAATAATAGGTCACTGGAATTGTCAGGGTATGACAGTCTAACGAAGACTTATTTTCAAATTTATTTAGCCCTTATTCCATCAAAAATGAATTTTATTTTATTTTACGTTTCTAAAATATTTTATTATGATTCTGATGAAATAAGGGTTAAAGACTTATTCAGGTAACTCAGATATATAGTAAGTGGTTACCAGAGCGAGTTAGCGTGTCCAGGGTGCCAATGATCTGTCATTATGACGTAGCAGCTACATAAAAATAGCTAGTTTTGGTCACTAATGTCACAATTGGTTCGATAATTTTTAAAATGACGTCAGAATATTTTCAACAGACAGGGAATAAGTCGGTTATAATTTAGTAAAGATACATAAAGCTTCACGGTTTCAAATGTTAACTTTTGCGTTGGGAATTCATTCATTCATACTGTTTACAAAATCACTTAATTTTGACAGGACTTAAAGTATTGCCATCCTTATTTAACCCCGCACATGAGAAAGGGATAACAAGACTTTTGGTCCTGTCAAATTAGTTTAGTGATTTCGTACAACAGAATTAGCACGATTGGGTATTTATTTTATGTTTTATTAGCTATCGCATAATTATTAAGTGATGCGACTGGACATGCGGCAAGGTCACAGCACTATACAAAACCTTAACATTAATTAATTACACAACTAGCACTAAGCCATTCAGTCTTTCTATTCAACATTACACTTACTGAAATATATTTACAACACAATAGCTTAATCTAAGCATATGCAATCAGACTTACAAATTATTATAACGCGTTACCGTAAAGTAGAAGTGTCTCCGTCTACAATTTGGATATCAGTCTGAATTCAACTCTATCCAATACATAACACGAATTTATTTTGACTGGCAATAAAATAATCCGAATTGCCTACCGCTCGGAACTTTACAATATATGTACCTAAGGATATTTATTTTAACCTTTCGTTAGATGCAATTCCACCCAGGAGGTATTTTATGAACAGCTAACGAAGCTTTCGTTTTGACGGATCGACGTTTTCCTTACCACAAACATGTATTTTAATTTAATAAAGAGGTAAGATTTGTATTTTTGTGGGTGTGTATGTTTGTATTGAATAGGCTCCGAAACTATTGGACCGATTTCAATTATTCTTTCACCGTCAGAAAGCTACATTATCACTGAGTAACATAGGCTATATATTATATTGATACGCGGACGTAGTCGCGGGGAAACAGCTAGTGTTAGTATGAATCCGAAGTTTGGTGATCCTTCGTTTTGGTCCGAACAATCGATGTTCGTTTTTCATTGTAGACCTCCTGATTTAAGGTCTACGATCGTCGCATTCGAAACATGTACGTGATAAAAAATAAATCCGTCAAAACGAAAAAGCAACATTTTTCGACTACGTAAACGTAACTCGCGAAATGTCAAAATTGACATATTATTTTTTAGTTCCACTTTACACCGCCGCATAGCTGTTCATTTTTCAATACAAAAATTATTCATGCTCGCGCTACAGACCTCTAGGAGGTTAATTCGTAAAGTCCCGCGTGGCTGCACTGTGCTCGTCACCTCGACACCTTAGTTCATAAATCTTTGCCCAGTAATGTCGCTAGCTACAGTGCCCTTCACACCGGAACACAGTATTGCACACACTGGTGCTTAAAAGACTAGGATTAAACTTAAAATTTGCGATAAGTTAATCTCATACATGCAGTTGCTATAATAACACGACAAACAAACACATTCACAGATATATATGTGTATATGAAAATTGTATTGCGTCAATTTTATAAAATTACTAATTTTATATGTTATGATTTTATTTATTATTATTAGTATTTTCCGTATTTTCGTTAGTAGAAGTTTTACCTAGTTTTACGCCTAGAAAGGCACTTAGCTTATACGACATATCATTAATAAGACACATTACATGGCAAATTACTACTAACACACAAATATTATAAACGCGAAATATCTGTCTGTATGTTTTGTTTCTTTTTTTGAACGACTAAACCGATATTGAAATGTAACAACGAAATGAATCACAGGAAGGATATAGGCAAAAGTTTTTGGAACGGAGACTCGCCGTACGAGTTGACTGGTAGAAATCGTCGCGTAACGAAAACGCGTTATGTCCCCTCGATGCGAATTTCTGTCTCTCTATTCTATAATATACCAGATTGGAGTACACATCATGACAGGGATACTCTGACTGCGCACGTTTTTGTAGCGAAATGTGATTTAGCCGTATCAGACGATGTTTGATAGGGGCAAAACTAAAAGTACGCGTCACCGACACGCGACATGCTTATGAATGTAATTTGACGTGTTGTTCTAAAGTTTTTACTTGTGTTTTAACCCGCGGCGTCGACCGCAGAGTTCTACTATCCCCGGGATACCACACAATTTCCCGGGATAAAAATATCCTATATGTTATTACAGCTTATAAGCTACCCCCATTACAAATGTAGCGACCTCACGGCTACATAAACCAACGTTAGAAATCTACTAACTAGCAGGACAACATTCAACGAATGACAACTACATACGTCACAATCCTGCCACGCGCTAGCGAAGTTTTCTACGCAATTCAACATATATACAAGTTTCCGACTAGAACAGTCGGAGCCGCGGTTCCCCAGGCACAACACCCGCCTGGCTGGAAGATCTTCCCTTTGCGGTGGCGAGCATGATCACCTCGCTCGCCCCACACAAATATCATACAAATCCATACACACAAACTATCGCATTTATAATATTAGTTGTGATAATCCGCAGTTTATTTTCAACTTTTAACGAAGATGCGTGTAGTATTACCATATGAGACTACAAACTTACATGACACATGAGATAAATGACAAGATTGAGCTACTCTTCTTCCATTTGCACTGTCATTAGCGAGTCTTCAGGGTGAATCTCCAACAAGGCTTGAGTTCCGTCGTTGAAAGGAAACGATACACTGCCGTCGACCACTAGACCTGAAAGAAAAACTTAATTTAAAAACCTGCTAGTACAGGTCCTCATCAACAACATGGTTGTGGCAACACGTTAGTAACATCCCTGGTATTGCTAGCGGCTATAAGCTACGGTGACTGCTTACCATCAGGTGGACCGTATGCTTGTGTGCCACCTTAGTGGTATAAAAAAAATACAGTACTTACATACATTTTTTGTAAATACATATGAAACACCCAGACTGCAGGCAAACATGTTTGTCACATAAATGTTTTTCCCAGCGGGAATCGAACCCGCGACGCCAAGCGTAGCAGTCAGGTATACTGACCACTAGACCAGCGTTCTCGTCAACTCAAATAGATGTCACAAATCTTATATATATACTAGCGGCCCGCCCCGGCTTCGCACGGGTAGACTTTTATATCAAATATTTTGTCTACCCGTGCAAAGCCGGGGCGGGAAGCTAGTATAATATATAGCCTATGTTACTCAGTGATGATGTAGCTTTCTAACGGTGAAATAATTTTTGAAATAGGTCTAAAAAAAAAAAAAATTTAGGGGTGGACTACCCCTAACATTTAGGGGGATGAAAAATAGATGTTGGCCGATTCTCATAGATACCGGATAAGCACAAAAAAATTCATCAAAATCGGTCAAGCCGTTTCGGAGGAGTATGGCAACGAAAACTGTGACACGATAATTTTATATATTAGATATAAAATTTACGTGTCACGTTGTTTGTCGGCCATAGACGCCTAAACTACTGAACCGATTTTAAATTAGATTTGCACACCGTGTGAAATGTGATCCAACTTGAAAGGTAGGACACCTTACATCTCAATTTGTAGTCGCAATCTTTATATGTATAAACATTACGAGTCACGTTGTTTCTACTCACTCCTAATAATGATTGGACATTATCACACAGCGCCATCTGGCCCCAAACTAAGCAAAGTTTGTACTATGGGAACCAGCAGCTGATATAATACTTATTTACATTTTTTTTGTAAATACGTACTCATAATACATACGAAACACCCAAACGCAAGGCAAACATATTTGTCACATAAATGTTTGCCTCGGCGGGAATCGAACCCGCGACCTCTAGCGTAGCAGTCAGGCATACTAACCACTAGACCAGCGGTCTCGTCAAAAACCTAAACTACTGAACCTATTTAAAATTTGATTTTTGTATACTATACTAGCGGCCCGCCCCGGCTTCGCACGGGTAGACATTAGTTTCGGGGCATAGACATTTATCAAATATTTTGTCCACCCGTGCGGAGCCGGGGTGGGCAGCTAGTATAATATATAGCCAATATTACTCAGCGATAATGTAGCTTTCTAACGGTGAAAGAATTTTTGAAATCGGTCCAGTAGTTTCGGAGCCTGTTCAATACAAACCCACAAAAATACAAATCTTTCCTCTTTATAATATTAGTGTAGATAGAGTGGTACGCGGGCGAAGTGTCGGGGAATGAGGTAGTGTAATGCATGCAGTTCTGACCGGCATCAGTGCAGTGCGAGTTGACCCTCACGGCTGTGGCGCGGTCGCGGCCCCGCAGCCCGCGCGGCGCCGGCCACTCCTCGAAGGTGATGTACTCGCGCACAGAGTACGCCAGCTGGGGGGACTCTGCGACAGACGAACAGTGCCGGTAGCACGAACTGTTTTTCATATTCGAAAACGTAACTCGCGAAATGTCAAAATTTTCATACTAATTTTTAGTTCCACTTTTCACCGCCGCAGCGCTAGTTTTAAATTTAAGACATTCTATCTAGCTCGGATTACTGGTAGCAATAACATATTTCGACTACATATTCTAAATCGTAACTCTCAAAATGTAAAAATAGTCGAAAGCGATACGAATACGTAGTCTATAGTTGATCTTTTTAAGGCTACTGCAGGATTAAAAACTTAAAAACCAAGGGTTTCTCAATTCAACTCAACAACCGTTTTAACAACTAACTAACCCTAGCCCAAGAATGCGGTCACCTGTAATTTAATTTTTTTTTAAATCATGCATCCCGTGGAAATACATATTTTTTCGAGATAATACCTGGGCTCCCGAAAGTTTTCTCTCCGGCCCCTTAAAAATATTGGGACAAAAAACGGGTTTTCTCTCATGGGAGACACGTTTTTAATCCGGGATAAAAACTTAAAGGCTCTAACTTTCAAAGTCCTGTCAAATTCATTCAGCCGTTTCGAACAATAACGTTGACGGACAGAAAGAGAAAAATAGATTAAAGCGCTAAGTTCTGTTTCATTGACAAGTATATAATCATATATGTACTAAGGGAAAAGCTTTCCTTACCAAAAAGATTGAGATTTTTTTTATTTATTTAACTACCTATATGTTTGTATCTATATAGCAACCAATCGAATCTATCAATGTATTTACCGTACTATGTACCGATCTTTCAGTATAACCACCAATCTATCAACAAATAAACTAAAAAAAAAAAATTTTAACGTACACACGTATATCAAGTCGCTCTGTATATTTAAATCAATAAGTGTGGTTGAACCCGTCGTTTGTGGATTGAATTTCGTATCATCATTACGTGCAGAAACTGTGCTAAGTGTTGGTGTATACAACTTTTCCAACCTTTCCGAATCGTGAGTAAATAAGAGAAAATAATTCTACAGTGACTCAAGTAATTGTATAATTAAGCTACAACTACCCGCATATGCGCTTACATTCACGCCTTGGATAAGCAGTAGCGCCTGCTTGGAATATCATTGCAAATTTTACATTGAGATTAACATTATGTCTTCCACAAATAAATGCGCAGGCTGCAAGACGGTGTTCAAAAGTAAAGATTGCTTAACTTGTTCCACTTGTGCATATAAATATGATCTGTTTTGTGCTAATGTGCCCGAAAAACAATATAAATCTATGGGTAAGGAGCAAATAAGAGAGTGGAAGTGTCCAGAATGCTGTAATAAAATGCCCAAGACGGACAACACTAATACTCCCGTTCATGCACACTCGGGAATCCGCCCGGTCATTTCATCCAGCCCACAAGGAGCCAGCTCGGTCGTGTTATTGGATGAGCCTCTTAATAATAATGTGACTATGAGGTCGAAAGTACGGCTAACCTCGGATTGCATTACATTGGATAATATTAGAGATGTGATCAAGCAGGAGATGATGGAAATAGTACGTGCACAAGTAACGGAAGAACTAAAATCAATCAACCAACAAATGTCTAGGTACCACGACTCAATGTCCTTCATAAGCCTCAAGTACGACGATATGAAGGTTAGTCTTGAGGAAAAATCGGCCGTCATTAATAAACTGCAGGCTGACAATGTATTTCTGCATTCGACTGTTGCTGATATCTCGAGTAGGCTTACTCTGGCTGAACAATATCTACGTGAAAACAACTTGGAAATCAATGGCATCTCTGAATATAGGTCTGAGAATCTGGTAACCACAGTGTTACAGCTTGCCAACACTGTTAAGAGTCCTCTTTGTGAAGCGGAAATATTGAACGTCTCTAGAGTGGGTAAATTGTCCAATGAAAGTAAAATGCCGCGGTCGGTAGTTGTTAAGCTAAGCAGTCCACGTCAACGTGACATCCTCCTTGCTGCTGTCATCAAATTCAACAGAGCAAATGCCAACGACAAACTGTCTTCCCAGCACCTCGGGATAGGCGGCCCTCGTGTCCCAGTCTACGTCGCCGAGCATCTTACACCAACCAATAAGGCTCTACATGCTGCCATCCGCAAGAAAGCGAAGGAGCTTAATTACAAATTTGTATGGGTTCGAAGCGGTCGTATCTTCGTGCGGAAGGATGAATCATGTCAGGCACTACATATTCGTAGCCAAGATAGTATAAAGCTGATGTCTTAAGATTGTTCAAATTGCTGTGTTGGGAAGTTTTGGTGTATATATTTAAAATTCGATTCTATAGATATATATTATCAAAATGTTCGGGGAATCCGAACAAAAACTACTAGCTTCTACGATAATGTGATTCAATCCAATTACAATATCATTGTATTGACTGAAACATGGTTAAATTATAGTATTAGCAACAACGAATTTATAGATAAAAGATATGTAGTGTATCGCAGGGATAGATTACGTACAGAGTTTTCTAAGAGTGATAGGGGTGGAGTACTAGTTGCCGTTTCTCGTGATATTCCTTCGAGTCGTGTAGAAGTTTGGGAAAGTGACTGCGAGGATCTATGGGTCCTTGTTCACCTTAAGACAAAAAACAAGATAAAAAAAATTGCGATTAGTGCTGTCTACCTACCTCCACCTCAACGCTTGGATACTCTTGTAAAATATATCGAAGGTGTGAATGATGTTATTAACATGGTTGACGATGTGGTGATACTAGGAGATTTCAACCTTCCCTTTCTTAAATGGTCGAAAAAAGATGATACGTGTAATCACGTGAGTCCCGATAACTATGACAATTCGTTGGGTTATACTTTTGTCGATTTTTTGTCAGTCGATGGTTTGTATCAATTTAATAATGTGACAAATATAGATGGCCGTACTTTAGATCTCATTGTTAGCAATCTTCCAAATATAATTGTAGAGGAATCTTCTGATCTTTTGTGTAAATTGGACGCCAAACATCCTGGTTTATTAGTTACTATTCCCGATACGATTCCAGAAATAGGTCTTCGTCCATTTAACAATTGTAAATATAATTATTTTAAAGCTAACTATGAACTGATACTTGAAGAATTGAAGACCGTAATGTGGACAGTAAAATTATCAGAGTGCAATAATGTTAATGCAATGGTTTCGGTTTTTTATGATGTATTAAATGGCGTTCTTGAAAAATATGTGCCCAAGCATAAGCCCGTTAAATCTAAATACCCCAAATGGTTTAGTTATTCGCTGATAAACAGATTGAAAGAAAAAGAAAAAATTAGACGCAAATATCGGAAATACAAAAATCCCCTTGACTTGTTATCATATGAAGCCCTCTGCAATCACTGTCACAAGCTTTACCAAGCTTGCTACACACAATACAAAAATAATGTCGAAAGTAATATAAAATACAATCCAAAACTATTTTGGCAATATATCAAGAATAAAAATAACAATACTTCATCATCGATTCCGGCTACTATGCACAAAGACATGACTGTTACTGCTACTACTGGTCCTGAAATAGCTGAACTCTTTGCCAGTCAATTTTCCTCGACGTATGTTCCTGACAATCCTACAAATAGTGGCAGCCCATTTGAAAATTATGCGTGTCCTCGTAATGATTGTATTAATAAATTAAGCTTTACTGAGCGCGATATTTTGGACAAGATTAAAAAACGGATATATTCAAAGGAGCAGGCCCTGATTGCAGCAGTATTTGTTAAACGTTGTGGTGCGCTGCTGGCTTTGCCATTGATGCTTATATTTAACCGCTCGTTGGAAGACGGCTGTTTTCCAGATGAATGGAAAAAAGCTAAAATCATACCACTGTACAAAAAAGGGGACCAAGCTAATACCAAAAATTATCGTCCCATAGCCATTCTGTCTTGCTTTTCTAAATTATTTGAAGCACTGGTTTGCTCCATTTTAACAAATCATGTCGATACCTCTTTATCGTCTAGTCAACACGGATTTCGTACTGGTCGATCTACTACAACTAATTTAGTGACTTTTCTCGCTAATATTGCCAAAGAACTTGACTGTGGTCTCGTAGTGGACGTGATTTACACAGACTTTGCCAGTGCTTTTGATAAAGTTTGTCATTCGATCCTTGTAAATAATTTTAAAAAAAATATGGTATTTTTGGTTCTCTACTACATTGGTTTCGGTCATATTTATCAACAAGACCTCATTTTGTCTCTGTGAGTGGCTACGACTCACACGCTTATTATGCCGTTTCTGGCGTACCGCAAGGCTCCCATTTTGGACCTATTCTGTTCTCAATTTTCATCAACGATCTTACATGTACAATCCAAAATTGTCAAGTGCTCATGTTCGCCAATGACTTAAAATTGTACAAGACTATAAATACCCAAGATGATGTTAAAAGCATTCAAGATGACCTAAACAGGTTAAAAGACTGGTGTCGTGTGAACCAAATGGAGCTTAATATCAATAAATGTCACCATATGACATTCACAAGAAGAAAAAAACCCCTTGAATCTACTTATCATATTGACGGAACATCTCTTGAAAAGGTCAGTACGATGAGGGATCTTGGTGTTATCATGGATGGTCAGCTTCAATTCAAGAGGCACATAAACAACATCGTCATAAAGGCCGCTAAGATGTTGGGATTTTTAAAACGAAACACTAAGGGGTTCAAACACGCGTACACTAGAATAATTCTATTTAATGCCTTAGTACGTAGTCATCTGGAATACGGATCTGTAGTGTGGAGTCCTTTTTATAGCGTAAACTCACAACGTATTGAGAGCATTCAGCGCGCGTTCACACGACATTTGGCTTTCATCTCTCAAGGTATTAGCCACCGATGCAACTATGCCCAACGATTAACATTCTTTAAAATGAATACGTTACATAATCGTCGGAAAGTACATGACTTGGTATTCCTCCACAAGCTAATGAATAACGGCATCAACTGTGATGAAATACGTAACTTTATAGGAATCAATGTCCCGCGTAAAATCCCGCGCAATAAACTCACAAAAACTTTCCATAGCCATCTAGTTAGAACAAACCTTGGTCTTAACTCACCCATTGTTAGGATGTGTAAGGAGTATAACGAGCTTAATGCTAATAATGAACTTGATATTGATATTTTTCATGACTCGCTGGCAAGTGGCATAGGCACTTTCTTTTCTTTTACAACTCAGTTTCAAGTTTTATATTTAACTTTTATTCATTTTTATTATCAGTGTTATGACTTAGATTAGAACCACTTTACAATAAAATTGAGTTCCTTTAATTGCAAATGCTGTACACGCCTGTCATAGGTGTATATATCAGAATTAGTTACTACCACTTTATAAGATGTATAGTTTAGATATGTATACTGTTGGTGTGTCTTTCTCAAAATAAATAAATAAACAAATCTGCCAATCTAACCACCGATTTATCAACCTATCTAACCATAGATCTACCTACCAATATATCAATGTAACTATTGTGCTATGTACCGTTCTTTCAACAACCATTCTATCAACCAATCTAACCACAGATCAATCAATCTAACCAAAGATCAATCAGTCTAACCACAGATCAATCAATCTAACCAAAGATCAATCAGTCTAACCACAGATCAATCAATCTAACCACAGACCTATCAATCTAACCGCAGATCTATCAACCAATTCACCGATCCATCAATCTATCTACCCACCTGGAGGAAACATCAACTTCTGGTTGTATCTCTCGGCGACCTCCCGAGCCTTCTCGAGCGTGACGTCAGTCTTCACGCCGAACTCCTCCGACAAGATCCGCATCAACTCCATAACAGAGTGCGTGCGCAGGCAGTTTATGCTGAGAACAAGCATACATTACAAACCTTTTAATATACAGTTATTAGTGAACTCGCTGTCCCAGAACAGACGTCCTGTTTTAGCTATGAATTCATTCATCACAAAGGTCCTTTATCGCGATATTAAAAATAGACCGATTCTTTTTTCAAATTTTCTTTTCATATGAACCTTCTCCTGACAATAAACAACACAAAAAAAAAGAATTAGCGAAAGCGGTCCAGCCATCCACGCGTGATGCCGTGACAAAAGGAAATAGGGATTCATTTTTATATATAGAGACTAGCGACCCGCCCCGGCTTCGCACGGGTAGACTTTTATATCAAATATTTTGTCTACCCGTGCAAAGCCGGGGCGGGAAGCTAGTATAATATATAGCCTATGTTACTCAGTGATGATGTAGCTTTCTAACGGTGAAAGAATTTTTGAAATCGGTCTAAAAAATAAAAAAATAAATTTAGGGGTGGACTACCCCTAACATTTAGGGGGATGAAAAATAGATGTTGGCCGATTCTCATAGATACCGGATAAGCACAAAAAATTTCATCAAAATCGGTCAAGCCGTTTCGGAGGAGTATGGCAACGAAAACTGTGACACGAGAATTTTATATATTAGATGAAACCAAGGGCGATTCAATTAGTCGACGTTCAGTCAGGACACGCTCCCAATAATACATGGAATTACAAAGAAATTGTATTTTGCGTCTAAATACTTTTATAATATCTATACATATAAATAAAATTGAAATGGCTGTTTGTAATGTAGAGGTATTCGATTGTATGTATAGATTAGGTTGTTAAAATACATAATAAATAGATACAGCCTTACAGAAGACCGCAGTCAAATAACACTACTTTGGTGTAGTGTTGTTTCTGCGGTAAGTAAGGTAAAGCTAGTAGTAATGCTGCTATCACAGTGAGTCCTCATCAACAACATGGTTGGCAACTCGTTAGTGATATCTCTGATATTGGTAGCGGCTATAGGCTACGGTGACTGCTTGCCATCAGGTGGGCCGTACGCTAGTGTGCCACAGTAGTGGTTTAAAAAAACAGTTACTCCAATGCGAACTGAATACAAAAGGCGTGTGTGTGTACGACTCGTGTACGATATAGTATTTATTCGACGATAAAAAACAAACAAATGCTATTTCAAATGACGCACCTACATATATAAACAAAACGAAACGGAAATCTCACATTAAGGCATAGAATACAAAAATAGAAAAAAAACACGATCGTGTCGTGCAATAGTCCCAAAAAATGTGTTAGGATAAGATAAACAAAGAAAAATAAACACTTTCTGATGACACTCCACAGGGGGTTGGTACTAACCACGTATATACCCCCTCTTTAAAGTTAAAGAACACCCGCGTGAAGGTAAGCGGTCACCGCAGTCTAAATCGCTTGCAATACCAATATAAACTAAGGTTTGTACTGTGTCATGAATCCTTCCTATATATATTGAAGGAACAAGTCAGTGATTGAGTTTTTTTTTATACCACTTAGGTGGCAAACAAGCATACATCGGCCCACCTGATGGTAAGCGGTCACCGTAGCCTATGGACGCTTGCAACACCAGGGATATCACTCGGTTGTTGCCGACCTTAATAAAAAAAATGTATTAAGTGAGTGAGTGAATGGATATAAGAGTGATTGAATGATTGGACGTGTGAAAAGAGTCAGTAATTCATTGAGTCAGTTAGTGAGTTACCTGAAGTGCCACGAAGTGCTGCCAGTGCCTGTAGTGACACAAAGGCCGGAACTCTTCGTATGTGTCCATTTGCCATTGTCTATCTGCAGCCGCAGCAGCGACACACGCGACGTCACGCTCTCACCTATGAATACCTTATGAGAGGGAGAGAGATAGGTATATTTCGTTAGCATATTCGTTAATTAAAAAGCTTTGACCCTATGAAGAACTAACTAGCCCCGGCTTCAAACGAATACCAGAGAATATACGTCTTTTGGAATATACGATTGTTATCCGCGTGGCATGATTATTTCCGCCATCTTCAACAATCATCGTCATATTTCAGCAAATTTACATAAAAATTAATGACTAATACACTGAATTAAACCTTGTTCATGAAACCACTCCCTTCATTGGTG
This sequence comes from Falcaria lacertinaria, assembly GCA_951449985.1. Classification (NCBI taxonomy): domain Eukaryota; kingdom Metazoa; phylum Arthropoda; class Insecta; order Lepidoptera; family Drepanidae; genus Falcaria; species Falcaria lacertinaria. The sequence goes on along the minus strand of OX602136.1, from coordinate 2,633,834 downwards.
GAAATCCGGTGTTAAGTTTTTTGAGTATATCGCGATCAGACAGACGGAAAAACGCAGAGGGGATATTGGTTAATATGTAGTGGCAAGCTATGCTCGAGACGTGGAGTAAATTATGTTCACAATTTAATGGGTTTTTATTTTACTAAGCGAAATTTTCCTATAATAAGCGTACCCTAGGTTACGCCTTATAACATCAGCTATCTGCCAGTGAACACCGGTTAAAATCGGACTAGCCCTTTCGGAGCTTTGTCGGAACAAACAGCCAAAAAAAAAGATTAAAACGTTATATACGCCGTATATGCTTTCATATGCAATGTGGACAATACAAACAGACACTTTAATATTTTTTTAAATGTACGTATATTTAGATAATGCGTACCTCATTGAGTGCCAGGTATGGCAACACTTTGGTAGAGACGGTAGTGTTGGCATCTTGCTGCGGGGTGGTTCTAGAACATGGCTCCATGCCGTCCAAATCCAGCCGGTCGTGTATGTGGGGCACTGGGGGGTACCTGGAAAAAATATACAGCATCTTGCCACTGGACTAATAATACGTGAACTATGAATTCGGGTCTACGCTTAAGTGTGCGGAGCTAAAACAAATGCGAATGAGACAGCCCTGATTGGTCGACTGTCTCAACACGATAAGTTACGCAAAGTGTGTGCCGCGGTGATTAGCCTCGGAAAACTAAACTTAACTAATTTGACAGGTCTAAAAAGTCTTGCTATCCCTATCTCATGTGCAGAGTTAAATATTTTTATATGGCAATATTATTAGACCTGTCAAATTAGTTAAGTTTAGTAATTTTGAACAACAGAATTGGCACCAATATCTCCTAAGGTTAGACGAAGGACGAAAGCAAATGGCACTTAACAAGCTGGTTTGAATAATATTTAAAAATTGACTTGTCATTTGTGTTGCTCCTAAAAAATATCCCGATTTTCTAAATGTACCTTGGGCATAATAAGTTTGCGGAACACTGCGATAAATTGTTACAAGCAAAGTTAGACCTATGAGCTGTGCCGGTAGCAGGAACATTGTCGACAACGTTTTCGTATCGCCTTCGACTATTTTTGTATTGGAAAATCAACAGCGCTGCGGCGGTGAAAAGTGGAACTAAAAATTAGTATGTCAATTTTGACATTTCGCGAGTTACGTTTTCGAATACGTTGTCGACAATGTTCCTGCTACCGGCACTGTTGTAGAGTTTGCCGATAGATGTCAGATGCTATACATAATTTGCCACTACTTGTCCATCGCTGCCTTTTTTTTATTTGCTGCTGTCTCGTATTTAGACACTCTAAATTAAGTGATTATATAATAAGAAATAATTATAGATTTTCTCGTATTAATTGTGTTTTTAATATAGTAATTTGTAATAGTTAGAATAAGAAGAACAATATTTAATGACATTTGACATTTACATAAAAAATAAAAATTAAATATACAAAAAGTATTTATATGAGGCGCGACGTAGGCGCGAACACCTGCCTACCCACAACTTGATATACCCTGAGAGAAGCCATGTTAGGTGAACATACAGACGTGACATACCGACAATAATGCAGTGTGTGCAGGTCAACAGGGGTAATGGTGTCTAAAAGCTTCTGCTCGCAGGTGACCGTGGTGCGTATCCTCGAGCGGTGCATCCACCTGAACCTACCCTGAAAATAATACAACACGGTTTAAATTATAAACTTAAGTTTGCGTATCAAAATCAAATCAAACCAGAAATCATTTATTCAGTTTAGGCCCTAATAAGGCACTTATGGAGGTCTAAATTACCACCGGTTCAATCTTTATAACATTAAGGTGGCACACAAGCATACGGCCCACCTGATGTCAAGCAGTCACCGTAGCCTATAGCCGCTAGCAATATCAGAGATATCACTAACGAGTTGCCAACCATGTTGTTGATGAGGACTCACTGTGCTAGCAACATTACTACTAGCCCAGCGTATCCTCGTGTATCACTGGCAACCTTACTTACGGCAGAAGCACAACACTTTATCAAAGTAGTGTTATTTCACTGCGGTCTTCTGCAAGGCGGAGGTACAGGCCCCAGTCGGGCGGCTCTAATATTAATGGGAAACCCCACGGGAGATCCCAATTCGCCCTACCTCTCAAAATTAGGTTAGTACCTCGACCAATGCGTGCAGGGCTCCCTTGAGGTTACTAGAGCACCAGGTAGGCAGGCACAGGCGGCCGACCGACTTGTGCGGGGCGCTGTTGAACCCAATCACAGGCTTGCTGGGAACAAATTTACAATATCACACCACACAATGGAGCTTGACAAAAGAGTCTGGAAACGAAACACAATTTTTTGATACTGGCAACCTTCACAAATTGGAATCTATGTTATGACGTTTACTGTAAACAAACCAATCAAGACGGTCGATGCTCTGTACGAGTTGTGGGCTGTTATACGAACGGAGATAAAACTGAATTATCATCATCGTCTATTTGAGAGCTAGGCTCTTGTCGGTGGAGCAATCGCTAAGCCGTTCTATGGTTCGCCATCTCTTTGACCAGGCAAAAAACAGGCTGTTCATATGATCATAAGCAGATACTGAAAATATTTCCATTTATTCTTTTGGATGTTGATGGTGGTTTTGTTCGAGCTTGCAAAGCAGAAGTAACTATGCACGTCAACGTATAAAGCGCTTAATAAGATTGATTTAATACTAGCGGCCCGTCCCGGCTTCGCACGGGTAGACATTTATATCAAATATTTTGTCTACCCGTGCAAAGCCGGGGCGGGCAGCTAGCCTATGTTACTCAGTGATGATGTAGCTTTCTAACGGTGAAAGAATTTTTGAAATCGGTCCAGTAGTTTCGGAGCCTATTCAATACATACAAAAATACAAATCTTTCCTCTTTATAATATTATTACTATTCGTATATTAGTATTAGTATAGATGAGCAGCCATTTACTCAGGTCACGTCGACCGAATTAAATACGATAACCAAGACAGAAACGCTTTAATATTTTTTTTTTTAAACTCTTTTTTTAATAGGATCACCAACAAGTGACACACAAAAAACTTAAATTTAATAACAAATTAAAAACATGCTTGGTGCTCACTTAATTATAGGCAATCACAGCTAACCTAAGTATTGCACTGGACATTATATAAAAAGTACAAAATAAAAAAAACGACTAATATTAAAAATAAAAATAAAAACTATTCATAAGCTTGTATATTCATCAGGTATACCATCTTCATCATCATGATCTGAACTACAGGAGGCACTTACTTCGCGTCCCTGACCCTAGAAGCTGCCAGCAGGAAGGTGCCGTCTCCTCCGCAAGGCACCACCACATCACACCAGTTGATCATTTCTTCATTATATGTTAGTCTGGTAAAATAAAATTAATAATTATATGTCTTCAAGCCTTCCCACAAGGGTCCCCAAAGGGGTAGGCACAGGTACAACACCCACTTTCCACCGATGATAATTTGGTGCCAACGTGTCAGATGGTGAGTCCGTTGCCGTCTCTTAGGCACTATATGTCCTTGAATTTCTTCTCAGACGTATGCAGGTTTCCTCACGATGTTTTCCTTAACCGTAAAGCTCGTGGTGTGACTAATCATTGCACTTAAGTTAGAAAAATGTATTGGTAGACCGGTGGGATTGGAACTTGCGTCGCTAGAATAGCAGGCAACGCTTCATACCACACGGCCACCACGGTTTTTTAAATGACTAAACCAATATATTTATAACGCTTGCAGCATTTCATGTGTGTCCTGCTAGCCATTGAGGAGATCCCTAGTCAGGACCCAAACCTGAGTGCAGCAACCACGTGTTGGCAAATAACTACACTACATACTCGACAGTATGTAGTACCAAAGCTTTGGAATAAATATCATAAATTAAGAGAAAATGTAAAAGCTCGTTAAAAAGAATAATTAAAGAAATATTTGCTTCTAGTTTAAAAAAGAAAACAAAAATAACATTTGATTAAAACAGTATAATATTATAAGTATATTATAATATTTAAGCATGCACACACTAAAATATTAGGTCCTTACATATGAAATTGGCGTTTTTCGTACTGGCCACTTTAATCACGAATTTCTCCTCTTTGGTAAGGAATTCCAAATTCAAATTTGTACAGCTATAGACTCATGTATTTGTGCTTCGATGATCGTCATTCATTTGTTTTTTTTCTTCTGTTTTTTTCTGTTTGCGTCACTCATTTTACAAAATGGAAAACCTTAAATATCGCATTATTTACGAGTACGAGTTCCGCCGTGGCACTAGTGCTGCGGAAACAACTCGAAGGGTGAATGATGTGTATGGCGGTCGTGTTGCAAAAGAAAACACAGTTCGTTTTTGGTTCCAACGTTTTCGTTCTGGAAATTTCGACCTGCAGAACAAGCCCCGTGGACGGCCTGAGACTCAAGTTGATAATGAAGAGTTGAAGGCTATTGTGGAAGCGGATCCATCGCAAACCACGTCCGAGTTAGCTGCAGGCTGCAATGTTAGTGATAAAACTGTTTTAATTCACTTGAAGCAAATTGGGAAGATTAAAAAGCTTGAAAGGTGGGTACCTCACGAATTGACTGAAACAAACCGGCAAACGCGCGTCGACTGCTGCGTTACATTACTAAACCGGCACAATAATGAAGGTATTTTAAACCGAATCATTACCTGTGATGAAAAATGGGTTCTTTACGATAATCGGAAGCGCTCAGCGCAATGGTTAGATCCTGGCCAGCCAGCCAAATCCTGCCCCAAGCGAAAATTAACCCCAAAAAAGTTACTTGTAAGCGTTTGGTGGACTAGTGCCGGTATTGTTCATTACAGTTTTTTCAAATCTGGCCAGACTATTACGGCTGATGTCTATTGTCAGGAATTGCAAACCATGATGGAAAAGCTAGCGGCTAAACAACCTAGGCTGGTCAATCGCTCCACGCCACTGCTGCTTCACGACAACGCTAGACCACACACTGCGCTACAGACGGCTACTAAATTAGAAGAGCTTCAATTGGAAAGTCTAAGACATCCTCCGTACTCCCCGGACCTTGCTCCAACAGATTACCATTTTTTTCGAAATTTGGATAACTTCTTGCAAGGGAAAAAAATCAACTCCGATGGGGCAGTCCAAATCGCCTTCAAAGATTTTATTGATTCCCGTCCGACTGGTTTTTTTAGTAAAGGGATCAATGAACTACCTATGAGATGGCAAAAGTGCATAGAAAATAATGGTTCATACTTTGATTAATTAAATATATTATATTAAAAAATATTCGACTTTTTGTTCCTCCCATACAAAACGCCAATTTCATATGTAAGGACCTAATATTAAGGTAGCATTTAAGTTATAAAAGTTGTTGATGAGCGAAACGCCTACAAACTGCTCTAGTGGTTTGGCGAAGAAAATTATGTTGCATGATTAAACTAAAATGTATTAAATAAATAAAAAGAAAAAAAATCTTAAATCCGGCTATCATAATAAAATGCGTATACAAAATTTCGTGTGAAGAGCTGTGCGGAGGAAAGTGCTTTGTAGTAAGTAAGCGACGATGTGTTTTATTGTTTGAGCATTGTTATTATACACTAGCTTCTGCCCGCGACTACGACCGCGTTGAGCTTAGAATCTTAGAGGAACCTAAATTTCGGGGATAAAAACATTTTCCCGGGATGAAAAGTATCCTATGTGTTGACGCAGGCTATAAATAATCTGCGTTCCAAATTTCATCCAAATCCGTTGAGTAGTTTTTGATGAGTTGTCCGTGAAAGGGTAACAAACATACATACATCCATCCATCCATACTCACAACCTTTCGCATTTATAATATTAGTAGGACTAGCTTATACGGCGTCGCCCGCAGGGTTCTATTATCCCTCGGGAACCACAGTTTTTTTTTAAAAAAGTATCCTATATGTTAATCCAGCTTATAAGCTACCTCCATTACAAATGTCATACAAATTCATTCAGCCGTTGAGGCGTGTAGAGGGTACAAACTTACAAACACACATAAATCTACGCAAACTTTCGCATTTAAAATATTAGTGTGAGTGTTGTTCACCTGCTAGCCAGCTCAACTTGTATCCCCATGTCCTTCAGACTCCTGGCGACCCCCTCCTCGAAAGCCTTCTGCTCGCGATGGTTGTGCAGCATCATGTCACAGTCTGACCCTCGCTTGCGGAGTAGCCTCAGCAATTCTTCGTCTGATATGTTGTCGTGGATGTGTCTGTTTAATTCAAAAACGTTTGAATCGAGTACTTCTTTGGTCGCGTTGAACCATTTATCAAGTTAGAATAGATATAAATGAAACCAGGTTCAATCGCTTGTTTAATTTTAACCGAACAAACGAGAATAATATTCTCACTAGTTCAGTCAACTGTGCCGGTAGCGGAACATTTTGCGACGACGTATTGGAAAACGTAACTCGCGAAATGTCAAAATTGTCATACTAATTTTTAGTTCCACTTTTCACCGCCGCAGCGCTGTTCATTTTTCAATAACAATAGACGAAGGCGATACCAAAACGTTGTCGCAAATGATTCAGCTCGCGCTACTGCACTAAAAAATGTCGTGTTCTGAGAAAATATCAACAATACCTGTTATATAATCTAATTGAGATACAAACATATACCGTCTACGGAGAGGTCACTGCCACATTTATCTTAATATAAAATGTAATTATTATCACTATTACGAGGCGTGTGAAAAGCTAACGTTAGTGTTACGTCAGCCAACAATGAATAAAATTTAAAAGACGAAACAATAATTTTTGGTTGAAATAAACACGCCGTTAATCCGCCCTAACCTCAAGTCTAGTCTACTGTTAAAACAACCACTGCTGCACTGGTGCGCCTGGGCACTTGGTATGTTTTATAAGTATTTATTTAAAAAAAGGTACCTATCTCAGAATTATATCAGCTGTTGGTTCCCATAGTAAAAGCTTTGCTTAGTATGTGGCTAGATGGCGCTGTGTGATAATGTCCAAGCATTATTATTATTATTTTTAGAAATAAAATATTAATCGTTGTGACAGGATTTAGTTTGATTTGACAGCACTAAAATTTAATTTGACATTTCCTAGTCTCATAGTAAGCGTAATTTAGACTAATGTGTGACAAGAGAATGGGTACAACTGCCTTACATACAATATATTTATTAGATGCACAATTAGCGTTGAGCAAAGCGGCGAGAAGTTATCGCAATAAATATTATTTATAAATGTTATGTTACGTATTTGAGCATATATGTCAACGGCAAACACTGCGTTATCTCTAAGGTCATAACAATTAACTGGTTATGGTCGGTAAACCCACTGACTGATACCAGTCTAACAAACAGTAAGACCTGAATGAGTACATACATATCATCACGCCAAGTCCCTCACAGTAGGCAGAGAGTATAGAGCGCCGTTTCACTCTTGATCTGCACATCTCTTTTTTAGGGTTCCGTACCTTAAAAGGGAAAAAGGAACCCTTATAGGATCACTTTGTCCGTCTGTCGATCTGTCAAGAATTTTTATTTCAAGAACGCGTGGACTTCATATGAATATCGTATCATTTCTTCATATTGACTTACAGGTTTGATTATTTTAGAGCCGAAAGCGACCACAGACCCTCATACTTCATATTAGTTTCAATTTGATAACTCCACACGTTCTTGAGACAAAAATCTTGATAGACAGACAGACGGACAACAAAGTCCTATAAGGGTTCCTTTTTTTCTTTTAAGGTACGGAGCCCTAAAAATCGTCTTAAGCACAAGTAGGTTATAAAAGATTTATTTCAATACAAGCTTGTTTCTGTCCTTGTCATGTCCCACACCAGACATGTGAAAGAAAATAAAAGCTGTAATAATTAAATTCAAGACTAACACGGTTTAAGTACTCACTTTTCGTATTCAAATCTTGTAACTTTTGAGACGATAAGGCACTTGTCCATCTTGAGATTGGGCTGCACATCCTTGTGGCTGCCACGCCGCCTCGTTGAGGCCGGTAGCACTTTGTTTAGCTCTTTGTTATGCCGGAGCCCTGTACACAATTATAATTAAAATTATTTATACAATTCAGGCACAAATAAAAATTAGGGCGGGCAACGCGCGAGTGATACCCCTGGTGTTGCAAGCGTCGATAGGCTACGGTGACCGCTTACCATCAGGTGGGCCGTATGCTTGTTTGCTATCATAGTGGTATAAAAATAAACTTATTACAAAATAAATAGACGAACACATATTTATTCAATTGAAAGAGTGGATATAACAGACCAGTGCAGTCATATTTTTTTGGAATCATTTCTCCACGTACAATTATTGACTGCTGAATAATCTTCGGGGTAAAGCCAGGTTAATGCTGTGGACACATTATAAAGACGCCAATGTTATGATTTGTGAAATGTCATTAATTAACGATGTTATGAATGGAATATTTTCACTGATAAGAGTCCGTGGATTAATGTAGAAATAAACGCACTTGTACCAAGCTTGCACTTGTTATTTGTCTTGTAGATATTATTGTGTGACTTCCTTCATAGTAGGTATGTATTTAGAGCAAAAGAATCATTTTTCAATCCGATGGGATCGCGTTGTTTTTCCGGGATATAATTTTAAGTTGTAAATTAAAATCGGACAATATAAAACGGTCAACAAATTTAATAAAAATGTATGTGATGAATTGAATGCATTTTATTGATTGGCCCCTTGGCCCGTGAGTCTTTTATTTATTTATGTTACACAAACAGTGCCGGTAGCAGGAACATTGTCGACAACGTATTCGTATCGCCTCCGACTATTTGTTTTGAAAAATAAACAGAGCTGCGGCGGTGAAAAGTGGAACTAAAAATTAGTATGACAATTTTGACATTTCGCGAGTTACGTTTTCGAATACGTTGTCGACAATGTTCCTGCTACCGGCACAGATTGTGATCAATAGAAATTACATAAACATGAAGATAAGCTATATAGAACTAGATAACAATCCAACTAAAGCGTAAACAGCTTAACACATACACAAAATATAAAGAAACTATATGGGTCACACTTCTAGTTCTCCGAATCCACCAACGAGGCAGAAACTACACACTTTTCTGCATAAAACATGGATATATATATATATATATATTATTCCCGATATCCCCCGTGATTTAACTACTAAATATATTTATTTACTAGCTATCCCCACAGTCAATGTACTGTCTTAGCTATTAAATCAAAATTATCTTTTAAAAAAAACAGACAATAATCCAAAAAAAAAATGCGAAATCGGTCTAGCCGTTCACGCGTGAACAAGAACGTCAGCAAGAGAAATAGGTATTCTTTTTTTATAAACAGATTTATTATTTACATACGTAACTAGTATATGTGTACATATACTGACTGTAGTAGTACATACGAACTGTAGTTCATCACAAATAAATGACGAATGTTGACAAACATCTGTTCTTGTTCAGGAAATAAATAGATGTTTGTGTTATGCTTTATGCACTTAATTCTAATGTTGATAAGATAACGAGTCCTAAGTCGCATTTCATGCTCGTATCTACAGCAACTACATTATAAGGCGTATTAAATTCATTTTGACGGGGTCTTACCACGGTATTTTTATTTAATTAGTTTCCCGTAACTTCGATGCTATTGCAAGCACCATGATCAAAGAGCGAACTGCGGTAGGTGCGGTGTACGCTTAAGTGCAAACAAAATGAAATTAAATGAAATGCATTTATTTCTGACACACCCAATATCGCACATTGCATAAATGCGAAATAGGTATAAAAAACATAACAACACACAAAATAATAATAATAATAATAATAATATACTTGCGACATTGTATGATGTCAGAAATAGGTCCCAACTCAGCATACAACCGAGATTGCGATCAGCAGCCTCGGTTGCTGATTTTCAGTAACGATCTACCATCAATCGCTTTCTTTTGCTACGTAAGCTAACACTGGAACTCACTCGATAGTCACTTCGACACACTATGCTTACAGTGTCTTTAATTTTAACGAATTTAGGCGGCATTTGTTCTTTACATAAGCGTATCACTGGATACCTCGTGCTTGACAATTTAAATCCGTCTTCTCGATTAAAATTGACATATTTGGATATTTCTATGGCTTCGCGAACTATCTTCGGTAGATCATAACCACGAAAGTTTACGACAATATATTACATAAAAGCTCTTTCAGTATTTTACTAACCTATATCTACATCTACACTTCTACACTATCTACATCTACACTAATCTACACTAATATTATAAAGAGGAAAGATTTGTATTTTTGTATTCTTGTGGGTTTGTATTGAATAGGCTCCGAAACTACTGGACCGATTTCAAAAATTCTTTCTCCGTTAGATAGCTACATTATCACTGAGTAACATAGGCTATATTATACTAGCTGCCCGCCCCGGCTTCGCACGGGTAGACATTTATCAAATATTTTATCTACCCGTGCGAAGCCGGGGCGGGCCGCTATTTTATTATATATTTCAGACAATTTGTCGATCTGAAACCTAAACCTTCCTGATGAATCACTCCGTCATTAGTTCAGAACCGTATGAAAAATTTAAAATATACACATCCAATAGGTTTTGAGGTTTTCGCATTGAGACAGACAGTCAGACAGACAGAAGCAGCTGGGGACTTTGTTTTATAATATTTACTAATTAAATCCTCTGGACTAAGCTAACATTAAAATGATCAATGACGAACTTAGTTCAATGAATGATTAATAAAAACAACACAAGTACCTATTATTATATGTTGCCAATCCAATATGACCTCTAACACGATAAGATTACGATAATGAAAACAAATGTAAAAATAACGTTGATTTGATGAAAATAACATCTTTATTGGATGAATTGGATCACGTGCCGGTAGGTATTTTATTCACGTGCAATCATTTTATCATCATTCATCTTTATTACTATAATATACTACATTACCTAGTTCTGTGCCGGTAGCATGAACTTTTTCGACAACGTTTTCGTATCGCCTTCGACTATATTTGTATTGAAAAATGAACAGCGCTGCGGCGGTGAAAAGTGGAACTAAAAATTTGTATGACAATTTTTGACATTTCGCGAGTAACGTTTACGTATACGTTGTCGACAATGTTCCTGCTACCGGCACAGATCGGTACGTCAAAATTACTCAAAATATAATAGTAATGACTATGACGGTACTTTCATTATTATTTTAATATTTATTAATTAAGTACTAATCAACAGGTCGTCATCATCGGACCGACCGACCGACCGACCGACGTCCACTACTGAACAAAGGCCTTCCCCATAGATTTCTCAGCTACCTTTATCAGGTCATTGGTCTATCTGGCCTAGGTGGAGGCCGAAAAATTATTAAAACAGATATGGATGTAAAATGATTATAAAAATAAAAATAAAAATAATACCTCATAGGACAATTCAAAAATATTCAATCAATAGCACAATATGCCACTGACACATACTTCTCTCAAATCATCAAACACTCATCCACAAACATCAACTAACAGTCTACTTACTACATAGAAGAGGCAGCTGGACCTAGCAATCCTGGTCTTTTTAAAACAAGTTCCTTAAAATTTCCAAAATAAATTACTGATTTGCCCCACTCTAGACCAAAACCTGAGTAGGTAGTGTAGGTACTAGGTATATCCATAGCTTCTGTGCAGTTTAGAATAGTTAAATAATATAAAAAGGATGAGCCAGGTGCTCATGTTCAACACAAAGGGAAGATCTTCCGGCCAGGCGGGCGGGACCGCGACTCCGATTACTCAAGTCGGAGACTTATAGATATGGTAATTGCATAGAAAACTCTCCTAGCGCGTTGTAGAATTGTGACATATAATATGGAATTTATACAAATCATGAATAGCGCCATCTGTTGCTTGAGATGTCAGTAAGTTCCAGTGTTAGTTTATGTAACACACACGTTTCTATACATTAAAAAGTATTATGAATAGGCTTGAGTTGATGTAACAGTTACATTATTAAATAATTTGATCAATATAACTTTAGTCGTTAAGATAAAAGAATGATGATAATGCAATATCTTCACTGGAATATTTTGGCAAGGTCATTTTATTATCTGGGTTTTCACTCTTGGATTCATCTAGACTAACATTATAAAGGGGCAAGATTATATCTTTATTAATTTTGGTTGTAATTAATAATCTCAATATGTAAAATTTTGTATTTAGTATATTTTGTATTTAATATAAATAAATTAAGGTCAATAATTTAAGAAAAAAGTGGTGTTTTATTTAAATGGTGCCAATTCTGTTGTACAAAATAACTTAACTAAAGTAATTTGACAGTTCTTAAAGTCTTGCTATCCCTTTCTCATGTGTGGGGTTAAATAAGGACAGCAATACCTTTAGAACTGTCAAATTAGCTTAGTTTAGTAATTTTGTTCAACAGAATTGGCACCAATATCACATTTATTCTGAAGCAGACAAAGTCGCGGGGAAAATGCTATTTCATAATGTAAATATCCTGCCTATACTTATCTTAATTCAGTTATTGGTGGATATTATTAATTTATTATGAATATATTAAAAGAAATAACATTTTTGATATTTTTCACCATTCTTTTGGTTACTTGATTATTATTAAGATACAATATATTAATTATAGTGATTAAATGTTTGTTTAAAAACATTATATTAAACAATATGAATAAGAATTAATTTGTTTATTTTTAGTTAGAAGTTGTTGTACATTACTGATTGTTTACTGACTACTCAACTCACAAGCAGTAATAAAATATTTGAGGATACACACCGCAGTAATTGAATAAAGCAATTTGAAGATAGATTAATTTAAAGACTTTAAATAAATTTATCCAAGATAATCTAATATTTATAATAGCCTATATTTATCTCCATACATGCCATGATAATTATTGTTTTGAACGCTGCTCTTAAATCATCAGAATTTAATGTCAGATTCTAGGTACCAGATAGGTACCAGATCATTCTCAGCAAATTTTATCTGGTAAGAAACTCATAACTATTATCAGTTTCCATAAATTTTAGTACATAATATGTACAAAGTGTCCTTTATCTTGATAAAGGAATCCCTATCAACCCAAGGGAACATTAATTTTATTGGATGGACAGCAATATGAAACAATTGGCAATGAGTGAGTACCCCTGGTGTTGCAAGTGTCCATAGGCTACGGTAACCGCTTACCATCAGGTGGCCCATATGCTTGTTTGCCACCTTAGTGTATAAAAATTTATTAAACAGCATTTCATGAAAATGTGAGAATTAAAAGTTTGAAATTTCTTTTAGTCACTATGAGCATATGAATTCATAAATATTTGTAATTTTTATTAAGTGTTTTTTGAACAAAAAAAAACTTACAATTGCATCACATTTTTTTTTTAGTTGCTGGCTTTTTTATTTCATAAGACTTTCCAATCACACACAGTTGAAATCACAGGTGGAATGCTAGTCCACTATATTTGTGTGAACACTTAGTGATAAAATTATGAGATAAAAAAATCTTATAACAAAGATAAAAAGTATTAGGATAGTAAGTGAAGTTCTAGAAATTTCTTAAAATTATTTAGTGCTGGATGTTGTAAAAATGCATTTTATTTATTCTGGGGTTTGAGTGTTGAAATATTTACAGGCTCTGTACACATTATTTTTTGTATTGTTAGGTACTTAGTGATGAAAGTGAAAAGAACTTAATCTCAAATATTCACTAAACATTTTGATCTACATAGCCTAATAAAAACTTAAATTCCTCCTTAGTTGCTGGAACATTCAAAACATTATTGTGTCTACTTTACACTAATTAAATTCTTTTTTTCAATAATAATACATTTTTGGGGTTAATAATAAGAAATTGGTGATATTATCCAAAGTTGAAGAACCAAATGCAATTTATTTAGTAACAGTTATTACCACTATATTTAAAACTAGCTCCTGCCTGTGAATTCGTCCGCATTGACCTTAGACTCCAAGAGGAACCTAACATATCCCGGGACAAAAAAAACCTGGGATAAAAATTACCCTATATAATAGTCAATTTAGTTTTTGCATGGAAAGTAATAAATACCCATCCATACTCAAAAAAAATACATTTATAATATTAGTAGGATAAAGAAGTTTATTCATTAGATTTAAAGAGTTTAAGTGAAAGTACACTTTTTATTTGGAATAAGTTAATCGTTTGCTGTACGCTTGCCACATTAGTGATTAAAAAAGTTAATCCAACAGCTTAAAAAGCAACCCACTCTGTGCTAAAAGACTATTCCTACTTAATTTTAGTAAAAAAAAAAATACTTACGCCGTAGTCCCCTGGCAACAGACACCGTGAAGTTATTGAGAAGAGACATCGTTTAAAAGTCCCAAGTCCACTTAAACTCAGATTACACTTAAAAGTATTTATAATTAGAAAATTGTATCTTTCTTTATCTAGAAGCCCACGATTCTTACACGCTATCACACACTGGGATACACGAACGAACAGAATACACGAATCAATCACGGCCTTTCGTTGCAACGACTGTTCGACATAAATGAAACTTATCAGGCGTGTGTACTTCCAATAGAGGCGTGGCGATTAGATTAAAGGAATTTGGGGCTCGCGCCTTCTTCACCGTGCTAACGATCGTTAATAACTTACCTATCAAGATCACGAAACCAACTTGTTATTTTGCAAACTGATTGGGTTGGCTGATGGAATGACGAAACTAATTGACAATTGATATGGACATATGTCATATTGACAGTACTTGCTTCGTTCGGAAATTATGCAAACAATATTTGTCGGAACTCGACACAACCTTTATGGCTTATTTTTATATTTAGATTTTCCGAGTTTTCCTTTACCGTTTTGTTTTTCATTTGTGTCACTTCGAACTTATGTCAAACTGAAAAATATACTGTTTTTTCCATCCGAACCTATAATGTTGCTTATTTAATTAAAATACCCAATAACGCCTACGAAACTTTGTCCAAGACTACTTATATTTTCACCGGCGGACCTGATAGGGGATCTACCTCACAATATTTATCTTTTTCAAGGACTATTTTTGTAATAGTAGAATGTAAGTTTTAGTATTATGTTCGTGGATACTAATGGTTATTGGAGTTTCTGGAACCAATCCACGGCAGGAGCAGATCATAACATGTCTTTGGGTCGGAGGTAACCCCATTGACCAACGTGAAAAATCATAATTTTCTTAAGCTTTCACATGTGAGGGATGAAATAAAACACGAATTAACTGGATACTTGTATATTAGTTCCGTTATAAAAGAGCTAAGTAACGACACAAGCAATAAATAACAAATTCAACAACACTATTCACTTGACTCACATTATTTACATGTCATTAATATTATGAGAATTCTTCATAAAACAATTTTACTACATTTTTCACCATCTTAGACATCGCTGACTACAACCGGCTGAAAACAGCCTATTGCCAAAAAGTGGAAAGTAAGGAAATGGAAGTTCTCGCATATATTTTTATACTAGAATAAAAGATGTGCGATAACTTATGATAACATAAGCCGTTCTTTAAGCCATTGTCAGTATTACTGTATGATATTATATTATGTGACAAGTAACGAATTAAAAAAAGGTTTTTTTTTTAATTTCACTGACCTACAAAAATAATTTAAAAACACAAGGTGAGTGCATGTCAATCAACAATCATACAGCGATACTACACAACCTCCAGGATTATAATTTGTCTAGTTAAACCTGTGGGGGGGGCAATTAATAACGTTAACGCAAACTTTGTGTTAATGAGACACAAAGTGGCATATGAGTGATGTGTAATCAGCGATGTCCAGAAAATAATAACAGATTGTTACTCTATACTTGCCAAAGATGATATTTGTATATGTATACAATTTAAAGTTTTGATACATTTTTCGGTATAAACGCATCCAAGAAACCACAGAGGCATATGCAGGTCTAGACTCGGCATTCCTGAACGGATTTTATTGTGTCAGATTCATAACAATTTATAAGTATGAATTGAAAATGCTAACTGTTGTGTTGGAATCGGTTCCAATTGAAATAGCATACTACTAGAACGTTACTCACGTTCTTAAGACCCAGATAAGTATTTATATATTTCGGTATAAACGCATCCAAGAAACCACAGAGGCATATGCAGGTCTAGACTCGGCATTCCTGAACGGATTTTATTGTGTCAGATTCATAACAATTTATAAGTATGAATTGAAAATGCTAACTGTTGTGTTGGAATCGGTTCCAATTGAAATAGCATACTACTAGAACGTTACTCACGTTCTTAAGACCCAGATAAGTATTTATATATTTCGGTATAAACGCATCCAAGAAACCACAGAGGCATATGCAGGTCTAGACTCGGCATTCCTGAACGGATTTTATTGTGTCAGATTCATAACAATTTATAAGTATGAATTGAAAATGCTAACTGTTGTGTTGGAATCGGTTCCAATTGAAATAGCATACTACTAGAACGTTACTCACGTTCTTAAGACCCAGATAAGTATTTAATTTATGACATGGTGTCATATATGACAACTGTCAATCATTAATTGACTTTCCGGAGTTGCATTCGAGTTGCACTCACTTTGAGCATAATATTTAGACATTTGTTGCAACTTTTAAACTATGCAAAAGTTTGATAAACCGAAATAATTGTAGTTAATTGATAATAAATTTCACGCGTCAAATAAATAATATGGAACTGAACAACTCCAGAAAAATAGAATACATGACGCAGAATTTGTTCTATCAAATAATGGCAGCACAATAAGAACTATAGAGTAAAAATCCGTCAAAATTTCAACTATACCAAGAAAACCAGAATATAAATATTGCGTTGTTCACTACCTTATTATTTATTATTAAGTATTCTTCATTAATTAATTCAATAACCTGGTCTGAACACATCCGGACTTAAAATACTTATATATGTTTAATAATTAACTTTCCAAAAAAAACCCATTGAATTTAGAAAAATCTGTTAAACATAATAAAGTAATTAGTAGATAATTGTCTAAGGTTCATTATAATAATTAAATTAAATAGGAAACATAAAGTATTTATAACTATTTCCAAAAGAATTACCGCCAAAACCATCGTATCTTATCATAAATCGTCACGATTGTGTGGTTTTTGCTACTTTATTCGCGGTCAGAAGTCGGATGGGTGACCGCCTGTGTTCTACCAAGAACAATCCGTGGTGGAGAGTAAGTTAAAAAATCAGTAAAGTATTAATTGGAAATGTTTTGGTAACTAAGGAATTTATTCATTACTCTCCATACGTTCCGGTAACAGGAACAATAAAAAACTTCTCCTTAGGGATCATGCCATCCCGCTTACACGTATAGCTTGCTATATAGCGCTATCTCTGTTAAAATGCCGCCCGTTCTTAGCGACACGCTTTTTAAGGCCAATTAAAAGACTTTCAACTAACATAGTACAGTGAACCCAAATAGCAGACAACAGTTGTTATAAAACATATTTCTATGTAGAAATCTGTCCACAGGTATATCACTTAATACTTCGAAAAAAACCTGAAGATCGTTTCTTGGATTGGTCAAAAGTCATCATTGACGTATTTTGACAGGTACAACAACGCCCTCTGCCGATAGTTTTTTGAACTGTCAAATAAATACAGTTTAGGAAAAACAAGCTTATAATTTATATGATATCCTGATGATCCTAGTCTTGATATAAGGCCAAGTTATGAAATTATTGTATTGTCATTTGGTCCTTAATACGTGTGCAATATTTTAAAATAATCAGAAAAATGTCTTGAAATCGGTGAAAATGTCAAAATATATATTGTTCATGAATAAATGCTTTTTAAAAGAATATCGATCAGAATCAGTTATTATTTGACTAGAAATAAACAATGAGTACGCATATTGTTCCAACTGACAACAAATTTAACGCATTTTTCAAATAGTTATTTTTAAACGAACCTTTGCTGTATTTTTTTGCACGTTTTTAGGTTTGGATAACACACTTTTAATCCCTGCATTATCAACTATTCGAGAACTCTAGACAATATTATTTAAAACCATTTTGACGCCGGTAATGGTGCTAATGCTGTTTTACGTAATCATACAACCAATTTGACAAAACTAAAAGTATTGCCATCCTTATCTAGCCCCACACACGAGAAAGGGATAGCGAGATTTCAGTCCTGTCAAATTTGTTTTTTTAGTGATACCGTTAAACTTTGATCTTGTATATATTGTTCAAGTTGATTTGAATAATGATTACCAACTTTATTTGCGGTCCAAAAACACGCCATCCATGGACGGAGAAAGCAACGTGTCAGAAAACACGACTTGGTAACACAAAGTGCTTTTTTATACCACTAACGTGGCAAACAAGCATACGGCCCGCTTGATCGTAAGCGGTTACCGGTAGGCACGATGTGTTATTGACGCACGAAATCGCTATGAATTTTAATAGGTTTTTAATTAAAATTTAATTGTACCTGTGTATTTCTTTTAATTACGGCTTCTATATTATTTTTTTAATGGCAGACGGATTGTTTTAAAATTAAAAACGATAGTAACTAGTGTCTACTCTATGGTACAAAATCACAAAACTAAACTAAATTGTCAGGACTAAAAATTCTTGCTATCCCTTTCTCATGTGCGGGGTTAAATAAGGATAGCAATACTTTTAGTCCTATCAAATTAGTTTAGTTTAATGCATTTGTAGAACAAAATCGACACCACTATGCATATAACAGGAACTAACATTATTTTAAAACATAAAATCATACCGTACCTATAATTACAAGTATTTTATGTCACTCAAGTTAGCAGCGAGAATGGTTGGAGCGAGCGAGACAACAATCGACATACAAACATACATACATACATATTGTCACGCCAATTCCCTCATTGGGTAGGCAGAGAGCGTAGGGCGCCATTTTAAGCAAAACTATTGATCATTAGTAAAAATCCATAATATGACATAATTTTGTTAAATTTTTCGGCGACATCGTCGGTATGAAAAATGAACAAATACTATAACTTCAAGGATCAAGAGTAAGACCAGGATATAATCTATCTGTTTAATTTTAATAAAAATCTGTTCAGCTTTTGTTACAGGAATTAGTAACAGACAAATAAACATTTAAAATCATAATTATTGCATTAGGACTTTGATATTTTTTTGTAAACATATATATTTAATCAGAAATGTGTGAATTTACCTACTTTCCCTGCAAATAGTTTAATTGCAAGTTAAATCGACTCTGTAAACCTAACAAAAAAATCTTCTAAATAAAAAAAAAACTCGCCAATTTGTTCCAAAAAAAAAACATCCCGAGTCATTATCCAAATATTCTCACCGCTCCAGCAGTCAAAGGTGAACTTTATCGCTTGTCAATAAAGTCTCTTTTCGCCTCCATTACATTCCCAGACAGGCTCTCAATTTAGTTAGTAATTAGACACAATTAGTTAGTTCAGTCTTCTTTTTTGTCCTGAACGGATTTCGAGTCCTCCTCTGTGGGAGAGGGGGGGCGATCCGAATCCATGTCCGTACCTAGAAAAGAAGCATACATAACTATCACTATATATTATACTAGCATCATTTTATCAAATATTTTGTCTAGCCGAGCGAAGCCGGGGCGGGCAGCTAGTATTATATATAGGTTTTCTCATTAATATTGGAGCCGCCCGACTGGGGACTGTACCTCCGCCTTATAGAAGACCGCAGTCAAATAACACTACTTGATGTGAGTAAGGTTGCCAGTACTCCACGAGGATACGCTGGGCTAGTAGTAATGAGAGGATTGGCAAAGCGTTAGTTATAGCCCTGGTATTGCTTGCGGCTATAGGCTACGGTGACTGCTTAGTATCAGATGGGCCGTATGCTTGTGTGCCGCCTTATTGGTATAGAAAAATGTTGTGAATTGTAGACATACCGATGTCACCATTCTTGGACACGTTGTTTGACTCCAGAGGCTTGTCCTCATCAGAATCGCTGGCTGAACTCACTACCGAAGAGTCGTCACCACCTACAGAAAAAAAACAAATAGCATTTTGTTCACAGCTTTAACCATCTACATGTACAAATAAACAAATTGAAGTGTCTGTTCGTAACAGCACTTTATTTAATGCATAATTATGAAAGTAAACACGATACTGATAACTAAAACCAATAGAATTCAAATAGAGGTAGGGTGAATTGGGATCTTCCGATTCTAATTGAAGCCGCCCGACTGGGGACTGTACCTCCACCTTAAAGACCGCAGTCAAATAACACTACTTAGAAAAGAAACACGACACTGCATTGTGTTTCTGCGGTAAGTAAGGTTGCCAGTGCTCCACGAGGATACGCTGGGCTAGTAGTAATGCTGCTAGCACAGTGAATCCTCATCAACAACTGAGTTGGCAACTCGTAAGTGATACCCCTGGTATTGCTAGCGGCTATAGGCGACGGTGACTGCTTACCATCAGAGGACCGTAGGCTTGTTTGCCAACTTTACTACAAAGTATAAAACAAAGTCTGTCTGTCACTATGTAAACTTAGATCTTTAAAACTACGCAACGAATTTTGATGCCTTTTTTTTAGGCTTTTTTTTAGTACCAATTTAAAAATATCGTTTCATCGGCCGTTAGTCTGTCATATCGTTTGTTACCTGTGAGGTTACGCGGCTGTATCGAGGGCAAAGCCCCCCGAGGCTGGGGCGGGGGCAAAGCCCTAGGGCTGAGCAGGGGCGCGGCGGGGCGCTGCTTGCGGGCCGGGTTCATACGACCGCAGTACGCACACACGTAAGACACGAACTCAAACTCTTCCACCATCGCCATACCTGGGGAGAGGGTATTTTTATTGGATTTTATGGGTCTGGATACATGGCATTTAAGAATGTTTTTATTCACTTCACCAGCTGTTCCGATTTTATAATACTGTATTTTTAAAAATAAAAAAACATATTTTTCAGCTTTGATCCTGTCATATTATATATACTCTTTTCAGATAAAAAATAATATAGGTAAGTTAAGTATTGGTGCCAATTCTGATGTTAAAAAATTACTAAACTTAACTAATTTGACAGGTCTAAAAATATTGCCATCCTTATTTAACCCCACGCATGAGAAAGGGATAGCAACACTTTTAGACCTGTCAAATAAGTTAAGCTTAGTAATTTTGAACAACAGAATCGACACCATTGTAATCTACACTAATATTATAAAGAGGAAAGATTTGTATTTTTGTGTGTATTGTGTAGTGTGGTGATAATTATACTTTCTAACGGTGAAAGAATTTTTGAAATCGGTCCAGTAGTTTCGGAGCCTATGCAATACAAACATACACACATTTTTTTTTCCACTAAGCTGGCACACAAGCATACGGCCCATCTGATGGTAAGCAGTCACCGTAGCCAATAGATTTTTATACAAAAATACTAATCTTTCCTTTTTATAGTATTATTATAGAATATTAGTATAGATTTTTTACTGACCGTTATGTGAAAAGCACTCGGTACATATAAGCGCCATGCGTTGATCGGGCCCATCCTTCAGCAAATAGTCCACGACTTTGTCCAGCGCTGAGCGGTTCTTGTCCAGCAGTGGGCGTGGGAGCTGTTCCGACTGGGAATGTCAAATTGACACTTAAGTGGCAACACCAGTTGAAGTGCACATTGCTACCGGCATAAAGTGGCATATATACAGCTTGGTAAGCGGTTACCGTTGCCCATAGATTACATAATTATAAGCTAAATTACTCGCCATCTAAGTGTACATAAAAATAAAATTGATATCTGTTAATAATATTCGCATGCAGGTTTTTACTAAATGCATGTAATAATAGATCCGTTACCTAAAACAAAAAAAACAATATGTATTTATTTGTCTGTCTGTTTCTGTTTTGCCCGGCGAGTCTCCGAAAAGGACCGATTATAACTGGAATTTAACCAGCAGTAACATCTTTCGTCTACGTATTCGAAAACGTAACCCTCAAAATGTTCATACGCATTTTTAGTTCTACTTTTCGACGTCGCAGCGCTGTTAATTTTCCTATAGAAAAATAGTCGAAAGCGATACGAATACGAAGTCACAAGTTATTCTTGCTAAGGCTTCTAATAACTGATACTACAAGGCGTAAGGTAGGTTTCTTTTATTTTGGAAAAATAAACAGGGTTTTGCGCATAAAAATAACAGTTTTTGTGTTCTTTTTTACACAGTTTTATCGGAGTTTACTCCACGCGTACGAAGGTGCAAGCACAGCCAGTCGTAAATATGTACTTACCCTAAGTCTGGGTACTTTGTAGAGTGTCGCCGGCGTATTGTGAGGTACCAAGTTCATATTCTTGGATATCGGAGTGGAGGTCTGCATGGCAACTATTTGCCGCTGTCGGAGCTGACCCGGGGTTGCTATAGCAAGCAGAAATATTTGTACGTTGGCAACATTGGGCTGAAGAAATGCAATCTATCTGACGCCTCAACGTCAACGAGTGACGGCTTAACCTGTCATATTAATGTGACTTAACCTGTCATATTAAAGGGACTCAACCGGTCATATTAAAGGGACTCAACCTGTCATATTAAAGGGACACAACCTGTCATATTAAAGGGACACAGCCTGTCATATAAAGGGAATCAACCTGTCATATTAAAGGGAAACAATCTGTCATATTCAACTCAACCTGATATATTAGAAAGGGTTCCTCGCGGGAATATTTACAAGGGATCTACCTGGGGCTTGCGGGGTGCTAGGTGTGTTAATACCGGGTACGTTGAGCGATGGGACGAACGGCTTGACGGCCTTCGACTGATCCTCGGGACTGCCGTACTTGTCCAGGATCTCTTTGGCGACCTGTGATAGACAACAATAAAAGTCATGTATACTATTATTATAAAGTGAATACTTTGGTTTGGTTGAACCGCTTGTTCCTCGTACATTACCAAGATACATTACCAGCAATGTGCAAGGAAAAACTATTCTTCATACAAAACCGGGTAATGTACAAGGATTTATTTATTCCTTCTACAAATACAAGTTGCATTACCAGAGATGGCAGTGATGTACCTACCAGGAAAAGTAATTCATAATGACAAATTTATTTCCTGAAATACGGTAGGTATATATGCTCTTAAAATACGGAGATCAGATAGTGCAGAACTGGTTACAAATCCAAAAATCAGGACTTCTTCTCAACTCATCATCTTCATCTCAAGAACTACAGGATGGAATGTAATATTTCTTGTGTTGGGTATTTCATTTATCGAGGAAAACTTTAGGCTATATAAAGCTATTATTTACTATATTGCTATGCGGACGGAGTCGCGGTGAAAAAGCTAGTCTTCGTTAAAAAGCCTATACCTTGTAAGTCTCAGTGTTCATAACTTCTTCTAGTATTTTTTTCT
Organism: Falcaria lacertinaria; assembly: GCA_951449985.1. Classification (NCBI taxonomy): domain Eukaryota; kingdom Metazoa; phylum Arthropoda; class Insecta; order Lepidoptera; family Drepanidae; genus Falcaria; species Falcaria lacertinaria. The sequence goes on along the minus strand of OX602136.1, from coordinate 2,610,495 downwards.
TTTCTTCTCTCATTTTTTTCAGTTGAATTCTGTTCTTGTTGAGACTCCAATTGTAATACCAGGATATTGTCGACCTTAGTAATATGACCCTGAAATTAGAATATCATATATTACTAGCTGACCCGGTAAACGTTGTTTTGTCTTTTTTTTTATATCACTAAGGGGGCACACAAGCATACGGCCCTGCCTGCCAGCCTATAGCCGCTAGCATTACCAGGGGTATCACTAACATGTTGTTGATGAGGACTCTTTTTTTGATAGCAGCAATACTACTAGCTCAGCGTATCCTCGTGGAGCACTGGCAACCATACTTACCGCAGAAACACAACACCACATCAAGTAGTGTTATTTCACTGAGGTCTTCTGTAAGGCGGAGGTACAGTCCCCAGTCGGGTGGCTCCAATTTAAATGGGATAATCCACGCCCTACCTCTCTTAAATTTCTATTTTATTATTGTACATTAATAAAAATAAAAGCTTGGGTTGGATCACTTAGGAGTATGAAAAATAGTTATAGTCCTATTCTCAGATATACACAAAAAAAGTGGAGTTTTTTTTACAAACACGAGAGTCGAGAGCTGTATACATTAAGATAAAATACTCCTAGATCATAAACATCAAATTATTGTTATATAATGATTGTTACATGAAAAAAGACAGAGCACTGAATCTCTTTCTGGTTCTTCTATGGTGGCTTTTTTCCGAACCAGTGGCAAAGTAGACTTTCGTAAGTGCCTTATTATAAGGGCCTAAACTGAATACGCGAACTCCAATTTTAATGGGAAAACCTACGGGAGAAAACATTTCGCCCTACCTGTGTTTATAAAAGTACGGGTAACTGTTGTATACTCAAGTCGCTGGTATAAAGCTAATTATGTGTGCTGAATACCCGCACTGTTTGTGTATAAGAAAAAGTCACAAATCACTGATATAAGAAAGATATGTAGAGCGATTTGGGATTTCCACTTTAAATTGGAGCCGCCCGAGTAGGGACTGTACCTCCACCTTACAGAAGACCGCAGTGAAATAACACTACTTGATATAGTGTTGTGTTTCTGCGGTAAGTAAGGTTGCCAGTGCTCCAAGGAATACGCTGGGCTAGTAGTAATGCTACTAGCACAGTGAGTCCTCATCAACAACAGGGTAACTCTTTAGTGATACCCCTGGCATTGCTAAAGGCTATATATAGGCTACGGTGACAGCTTACCATCAGGTGGGCCGTATGCTTGTGTACCACCTTAGTGGTAAGATAGCTTTTATTATGTGAATGTTATTGGATTGACAATTACAAAACGTGTGTGTTGCATAAGACATTAGAGACGACTGCCTGAGGGGTGATCGGGGACAGTCGCATTCACATCGTATTACGATAAACCTAAGTATACATATAATTACATAGTTATAATATGAACACAAAAGTATTTACTCACAATATCGGCAACACCAATAGTGGAGACGCGTAAAGCAGCGAATGAACCCAATGCTGACTCCTCCCAACATACATGTAGTAGTAGAGTATTGCGAATAGGACGTAGAGGCCCACGGAATAGGCCATCATGTAACCGATCACACGCTTGTGCGTCTTTTCCTTGTATTGTCCATCTCGCTCTATGCTTTGTATCTTTGTCTCTAGTCGTTCGAGAATATCCGTGGTTGTTTTCTTGCGCTGGAACGAAAAATTTGTTTTTAAAAAACATAGAATTGACCCCAATTAGAAAGTTCTTAACTAATAAGTTTAGACGACATTTCCACGTGTTTACTATTGAGTAATCTCAATAGTAAACACGTGGAAATTTCGTCGGGTTATACAATTATAACCCGTCCATTTTTCGTTACGTGACGATTGTCGGTATAGTCTGTATGCAGGTCAGTCTCCTTCTATCAGTCTGTCTGTTTGCCCCGGTAAAATTCCCAAACGGCTGTTTCTATTTTAACAAGACTTTTTGTAGCAGATAGCCGATATTTTCGAAAAATAATTAAGGTTCCTTACAAAAAACAAACATGACATTGTGAACGTAATTAACTCCACGCGTAAGAAGTCCCGGCACAGCTAGTGTGAAAATAAGAAAGCAACAAAATGACGTCACAGTATCAATGACAGTATTTTTATTATTCAATTTTTGTTCGAAAGTAAACTAACTAGAGCATAGCGGATGTCTAACGTGCCCACTGAAATGAGATTCTATCTCGTTGCGATAGAGTGTGATATCCAATGCGGTGTTGCTTTCGTGTAACTTTCAGAAGTGAACGTAAGAAGCTTTGGTGTGTTGAGAGCTATTCACAGAGGTATTTATTATCATAGATGACAAACTATGTACCTACTTAGCTTTCTTCTGGGAATCATCGCTACATAGTATAAAACAAAGCCGCTTCCCGCTGTCTGTCTTTCCATACGTATGCTTAGATCTTTCAAACTACGCAACGGATTTTGATGCGGTTTTTTTTTAATAGACAGTGCTTCAAGGGGAAGGTTTTATGTATAATGCACCCGTGCGAAGCCGTGGCGGGTCGCTAGTACATACTTATATTAGGTCCTTACATATGAAATTGGCGTTTTGTATGGGAGGAACAAAAAGTCGAATATTTTTTAATATAATATATTTAATTAATCAAAGTATGAACCATTATTTTCTATGCACTTTTGCCATCTCATAGGTAGTTCATTGATCCCTTTACTAAAAAAACCAGTCGGACGGGAATCAATAAAATCTTTGAAGGCGATTTGGACTGTATGAAGTATGAACCATTATTTTCTATGCACTTTTGCCATCTCATAGGTAGTTCATTGATCCCTTTACTAAAAAAACCAGTCGGACGGGAATCAATAAAATCTTTGAAGGCGATTTGGACTGCCCCATCGGAGTTGAATTTTTTCCCTTGCAAGAAGTTAACCAAATTTCGAAAAAAATGGTAATCTGTTGGAGCAAGGTCCGGGGAGTACGGAGGATGTCTTAGACTTTCCAATTGAAGCTCTTCTAATTTAGTAGCCGTCTGTAGCGCAGTGTGTGGTCTAGCGTTGTCGTGAAGCAGCAGTGGCGTGGAGCGATTGACCAGCCTAGGTTGTTTAGCCGCTAGCTTTTCCATCATGGTTTGCAATTCCTGACAATAGACATCAGCCGTAATAGTCTGGCCAGATTTGAAAAAACTGTAATGAACAATACCGGCACTAGTCCACCAAACGCTTACAAGTAACTTTTTTGGGGTTAATTTTCGCTTGGGGCAGGATTTGGCTGGCTGGCCAGGATCTAACCATTGCGCTGAGCGCTTCCGATTATCGTAAAGAACCCATTTTTCATCACAGGTAATGATTCGGTTTAAAATACCTTCATTATTGTGCCGGTTTAGTAATGTAACGCAGCAGTCGACGCGCGTTTGCCGGTTTGTTTCAGTCAATTCGTGAGGTACCCACCTTTCAAGCTTTTTAATCTTCCCAATTTGCTTCAAGTGAATTAAAACAGTTTTATCACTAACATTGCAGCCTGCAGCTAACTCGGACGTGGTTTGCGATGGATCCGCTTCCACAATAGCCTTCAACTCTTCATTATCAACTTGAGTCTCAGGCCGTCCACGGGGCTTGTTCTGCAGGTCGAAATTTCCAGAACGAAAACGTTGGAACCAAAAACGAACTGTGTTTTCTTTTTCAACACGACCGCCATACACATCATTCACCCTTCGAGTTGTTTCCGCAGCACTAGTGCCACGGCGGAACTCGTACTCGTAAATAATGCGATATCTAAGGTTTTCCATTTTGTAAAATGAGTGACGCAAACAGAAAAAAACAGAAGAAAAAAAACAAATGAATGACGATCATCGAAGCACAAATACATGAGTCTATAGCTGTACAAATTTGAATTTGGAATTCCTTACCAAAGAGGAGAAATTCGTGATTAAAGTGGCCAGTACGAAAAACGCCAATTTCATATGTAAGGACCTAATATTATAAGGAGGTATAGATGGTTTGTTTGCGTTAAACTCTAGATCTACTGAACCGATAAAAAAATGGTTTCACTAAGGAAGTTTAGTATCCCCGAGTGTCCAAGGCTAAATTTTATCTTAGTGTTGCATCAGAGTAGATAATATACTAGATGCTTCAATGTTTTACAATATTTGTAGAAATATATCTACACTAATATTAGAAAGACAAAATAATTGTATTTTTTTTATGTAATTCAACCGAAATAAACTATTGGATCATTTAAAAAAACTGACTCACGAGTAGTAATGTATTGAAATCTACGTTCTACCCCTGGGGGTGGAAGAACGTTTAAGGGTTCAACGTGGCCGAGGGTAGACATTGTGGGGGTTCAATATGGACTAAACCTTTATTACCACTGAGTATATTATTTTGCTACGCGAGGAAAATCGCGATGTAAAAGTGTATGCAACGCAAACGTTGTGTGCGGTGCGTTTGCGGCTCGGCTGCTGTGGGTGAACCAAGGAATAAAGCGTAGGTTGATATACTAAAAAGTCATCAAATCGGTCCAAAGTGTGTTCAATGAAATGAACTAGCGTGGGCCAGGGTCGACATCCAACGAATTTGCATTCAATACTACAAAATGGTAATGCGTCTTTTGTTACGACCAGCAAGTTAAGATTTATAACTTAATTCCATCACAGTATTACTAGATTTCTTTCATGAGTTGAATAAATACTCGACATTAAATATGATATATCTTCACGCCTTTCCACAAGAGAACACCCACATTCCAACAAGGTAATTTGGTGACAAGTGGTGAGTCCATCGCTGTCCCTTAGGCACTACACGTCCTTGAATGTTTTCTCTGATGTATTTTTTCTTATACCACTTAGGTGGCAAACAAGCATACGGTCCACCTGATGGTAAGCGATCACCGTAGCCTATGGACGCTTGCAACACCAGGCGTATCACTCGCACGTTGCCGACCCTAGATGTATGCAGGTTTCCTCACGTTTTTCTTCACTGTAAAGCTCGTAGTGTGACTAATCACTACACTTAAGTTAGATAAACTCATTGGTACAGACCGGTGGGATTGGAGCTTGCGTCGCTATAAAATATGGTCTTGAATCTATCTCAACCAAAGTTCTAGATTTACTATAATTAACTAAAAAGCTTTTGCAGAATATCAAGTGAGGAGAAGTTCCAATTACGAGTTTACTAGTCACGACCCAATCCTGATTGCAGTAACGACGTCATGGTCTAAACTTAAAACCGGCTATCATGATAGAATGCGTATATATAAAAAATTTCGTGCCAGTGCTGTTGACCCTTGAAGAGTTCATATATCTGAAGCTAATCCTGGAGGTCCATTATGCTTTAGCTTTAAGTCCACCATTCTACTAAAATTGTTTTTATAAATAAATAGTGGTGTCGCTTCTGTTGTTCAAAATGACTAAACTTAACTAATTTAATTTGACAGGTCTAAAAAAGACTTGCTATCCCTTTCTCATGTGCGGGGTTACACAAGGATGTTAATATTTTTAGACCTGTCAAATTAGTTAAGTTTAGCCATTTTGAACAACACAATTGGCACCATTATCTGGAAAATTGCTATGTAGTATGTCCAAAACTGTCACAGACTTTTATCGATAGCATGGGAGCCTGATGTTAAGCGGTTACCAATCCTAGAAAGGCCATCTTTATTGATATTATTAAAATAAGCTACCGTTGTTGTATCCTGATTCAACGCTCGTGAGTGTAATAATAATGTTAGCGCATTATGACACAACGCTGTCTGGTCCCAAACTAAGCAAGGCTCTTAAGTAGGTACCTACTATAGTACCAAATAAATTATAGCATACACGGATACTATTTACATGTTTTATGTTTATATGAACACTCAAAGACTCGAGGCAAACAAAATGTCATCACATAAATGTTTGCTCTAGAATCGAACCAACGACAGCTAGCCTTGCAGTCGCATTCACTAACCAACGGCTCTTCGCGAACGAATTGAATATAAATATGATCTACTCTGAGCTAAATACCTTCCACATCTGAAATGATTTTGAAATCCTTGCCATAAGATTATCTCCTAAATATTTACCAACTCAAGATAAAATTCTGATCTAACCTACCTATTATCTTAACCATTACGTAGAACATCACAATCCCTGAGTAAAAGAGCATATAACTTTTAATAAGCCCACGTTATATAAAACTAGCTTTTACCCTCGGCTTCGCCCGGGTGCTTCAAGATAAAGAAAGCCTATGTCCTTCCCCAGGTTAATAATAATCTATCTCATTGCCAAATTGCATTACGATCGGTTCAACCGTTTAGTCGTGAAAAGGTGTCAAACAAACAGTTACTTTCGCATTTATAAAATTATGTATGGACTAAGGGTACGTGATATAATTCATCTACGCAGGCGAAATCTACATAAAATTAAAATCAACAAGTTGGATGGATGATCGAATACTGAGCGCGATCACAATGCACTGTTTTCATTAGAGCATCGGCGCCATTTTTTATTGATGATGCATAATGTATGAGTCAAAACTATTTAGAGATAGGTACCTACAGACATACAGTACTTGGTTTGCGGTCTGTGGCTTGGCTATATTTATGCGAAGGATAATTATAATGTGTATTTTCCTATTGGATTATGTAACCTAAACGCTCAGTACCTGTAACCATGCATACTATCTATAATCGTTAACGCTATAGAAATCAAAAGAAATGTATGGGAATTAAAATATGACCACGTGACATAACGTAAAAGATTTTATTTCCCATATTATTCCTTCGTTTTCTATAGCGTTTTTTTTTTTGTTATTTTTATTATTTCGTTTGTACTGAATATATTCAAAACTATTGAACTGATTTAAAAAATATTTTTAAAACAGAATGCTATATTAAATATTAGCACTTAGGATATAGCCTATATTATATTATACTAGCTGTTACCCTCGGCTTCGCCCGTGTGGTTCTAGATAATGATAGCCTATGTCCTTCCCCAGGTTATTCCCCAATCTATCTCACTGTCAAATTTCATTACAATTCGTTCAGCCATTTAGTCGTGAATAGGAAATAAACAAACAAACAGAGTTACTTTCGCATTTATAATATTAGTATGGAAGTTGCAATGAAAAGGCTAGTAATCAATAAACTCCAGCACATTAAACTACTTACCATTGTAATAAGATATACTGTAGTAAAATTGGTGAGCAAACAAATGAAACTGCTTGAAAACAATGTTATCAACTACAATTTGATCTCAAACCTACATTTTTATTTTTATACCACTTAGGTGGCCAACAAGCTTACGGCCCACCTGATGGTAAGCGGTCACCGTAGTCTATGGACGCTTGCAACACCAAGGGTATCTCTCGCGCGTTTCCGACCCTAGATATGACAATTGCCTTCCTTGATACTTATTTCTAAATCATTGTACCAAAGGTGAATGGAGTCACTTGTGAATTTCTACTGTCAGCTAAAAGTAGCACCAGGTTACCACAGTAATATTATAAAAAAATTTAATGTTTATGTGTGTTTGTACCCTCTACAATCCTCAACGGCTGAATGGATATTTTGAATGGAAGTAGCATTTAAGCTAGATTAACATATAGGATACTCTTTATGCCAGAAAATGGTGTGGTTCCCGAGAGATAGCAGATCCATGTCTAGTAAAGGCTAGTTGTAAATATAATATAGGTACATACATAGTATTTGTAATAACTCATTAAATTCTGATGCAATTCTGAGAATTAATGTAGGTATTGAAAAATATTACTTTGCTATGTTAATAAATGTTTTTTCTTTATTTATTATGTGAAACAGAAGTTTAGTACCCATATCTATGGAAATTGTGTATGAAATTTGTCTCAATTAATTGAATTTCAATGGCTAGTAATAATAATTTTATTTATATATTTTTAGCAAAGTCCATTGTGTTAGTTAGTTAGTAGGTACCTACAAAATGAAAATCTCTCACAATTAACATACTTACAAACATTTCATGATGACGAGTAGGTAAATTATTATTATTGCTACAATTTATCTTTCTACTAACACACAAATAATGGTAGGTGTAGCAATTTTCATATGGATTCCAGTACATCAGTTTATACCTTACACTCAGATCAAATAAAAAAGGTAGTGTATTTGTTATCTGTGTAACTGTGTATATGTACACTGCAAGGCGTAGTTTTAACCGGCGTCACTTCGTTGTCCACAAAGTTCCATGTACCTTTTCTAATTGATCTGAGAACTTATACAAAATAACCAGGAATCACAGGTTCCAATTTGCATGCCCTAAATATCTCATCAATTTCCATTGTAGCTAAACTGCCGGTAGTTTTTAGTGCGTGGGTATAAAGTCAAACAAACACACGCATGTAATCAAATTCAGTTATAGCGAAAATGCGGGTAGTTTTAATGGACGGAAACACCTGGGAATACATCACATTAATATAAATTACAGGTCAAGAACGAGCAATTGACGACCCGCCAAAAATATATGTCGCTATCAATAGTTTTGGCTACGATACAAAAGGCTGATATCAAGTCAATCATATACTTACGCGAAATCTGGATATAATTATTCCCATGGTGCCTTCTAGAAGTCGTGTGAGCTTCAGACCGTAGAAAACACTTGATAAAATAGTTTTGAGGTCTAGGAATGCTCAGCAGAAGCAACCAAGCAAGAATTGATGACGACTTGAAAACTTCTCCTTATAACCTACAACGCCGAAATGAAAGTATTAGTAATGTAATAAATAAAACCACACGACACTTGTCTAGAATACGAGTTTACATATCAATGCGGATATTTCGTTTCAGTATTAATCGCATTTTCAAATCAAAGGACACCTAAATAAATAAACTTAACAAAAAACATTTACTTCGATAAACAGGCACAGACAGATGTTTTTTAGATCACGAAGTCAAGAAAAATCTGAAACGTCAGACTAGTCTGTCTGTCAGTCAATATATTAAAGAAGTGACATTAGTGACAGCAAGCGAAGTGTTGTAGTGCGCAAAAAATAGAACCGAAGGGAAGATTAATACAAAAAATTGCCCGGTATACTAAAATTGTTTCTACTATTTGGTACAAATCTTAATTATTTGTCGACAGATGGCAGGTTAGCATTAATACCTCAGAGTAGATAACCGTGAGATCATTGTAGTATTATTTGTTGGTAGTATATTATATATTCTGAGCCGTGAGTATATAAATAATCTTATGCATTATGTTGCAGGTTATTTTTATGTAGTGGCTATTTCTTGTAAAAAACCATAGCAGGTACCTTCCATTGTTCGGTGTCTATCTTTATTCAAAATATGAATTACTTGTAAATACTAATGCCCAATTTACTAGAATAATCATTTACTTCTTTAATTTATTAAATGCACATTAATTACAGTTACAAACCACTTACAGCAAGGTGTATTGTATTGATAAATTTCTAACCGAGTTTGTTTAATTGATATAGGTAATCAAAGTAATGAAGAAATCCGTTTAGGGCACAGCAACTTTATTTAAAAAGCTGATATTTACTGTAAACTGATATGTAATTTTATTACTTGTAGGTTAAATACAGATAATTAAAAAAATAAAAATATAATTATTTGTATTGTATTGTATTGTATTTTAACTTTAATACATTATTTATTATCATTGACAGTAGTGTCATCTGTCGCCCACTAGCATTTCCTCCAGCCCTGCGTATAGCATGACAACGTGGTAACATCAGCTGATTCCCTTTCTACCTGTCTCCCGTCCGAATCCACACAGCGACAAACACCTCGACGACACTGTATCTTTCTAAAGTTACCATTCTTGCAACAAACTGGTTTCTCTGTCGAAGCTGCCATAATTAGCGATGTTTGAGCGCATTCTGGAAGGCAACAAAAGTATTTAAAACTAGAATTTGAATTAGGTAACAATTTTATCAAAAGAACAAGAACGTCGCATTCGTCGTATTTTATGCAGATTATAATCGCTAATCGCCGCTAGATGTCGCTAGTAGTTGACTATGTGATGTCTGTGATGTGGTAGGAATTTGAGATTCTAGTTGGGAGTCTCATTCCAAGAGACTACAAACGCTAGTCTTATTTAAAAAAGTTATAATTTATAAAGTCTTCCATCCGAAAACTTACTGCAGTCCATAGAATTGTAATCCTCAGTGTTGGGCCAAACTTCATAATCGTCTATCTTTTCACCCCACTCATCGACGCAGATTTTACTGGAAAAAAAGTTTAATTTAAATTATAATAATACGAAGCAGTTGAAATTTTCAAATGCGCACTAGATATGTGATACTCTTACTAGACAACCGTTGTTTTTGGTTAAATTGGATAATAATCCGGCAAAGCCTTAAAAACGATTGTGGCGTACGAGCGAAAAGAGATATATTCGCAATTCTTCTCGATTGATAGAGGTTATATTAGATTACAGTCGTTTATATACTCTACCATCTGAGAGTAGATAATACTGCGCTACCCACGCGCTAGATCAAACACTCAGACGCAAGACAATCGCAATATATATCACATAAATATTTTTCCCAGTGTAGCGCAGCGGGAATCGAGCCCGTAACACCTAGCGTGGCATTCAGTGGCCCTAACAATAATTACTTGGAAATTACCTTCGACTATGTATTTATGTATGCGAAAATGAACAGCGCTACGGCGGTGAAAAGTGAAACTAAAAACTCGTATGAACATTTTGACATTTTGAGAGTTACAGGAGGTGTTATTTTGATATTACAAAAATACTTTAAATTTTATTAATTTGTATGGATAATGATAGTTTTTTACCTTCCATTTCTGGTATGAGCCACCCTTCCGTAGGTCCCGTCCGGCATACAGGCCGAGACACTGGAGAAGAAGTCTACGATAAAGCCTTCTTCCTCGCTCTGCGCTATAAGAGCCATCTTATTATTCATTTCTTCAATGCACGGTGTAGTGTAGTTAAAGGGAGGTTCACCGACGCTTTGTTGGGGAAATAGGTCGACTGTGGCGTCATCTGTGTGTCAGTATACAGAACTTATAGACAAATCTTTCATAAGTACCTTTCTCAGAGTAGATAATATACTTGATAAGTATTTAAAAAGTTTTATGGTAGCGACATCTATGGGCGGAGTGAAGTAACAGCCTTAACATTTTATTTATTGCCATAGTTAGGAAGAAGAAGAACGAAAAAGAGGAGTGCACGTCAAAAGTGAAATGTCGTCGTATTTTCTTTGCCCCGTGAGGGACTAGGCGTGATTTGTATGTATATACGTATGTATAAACTCACAACAAGTTAACTTTGTAATGGGTTTTTCATCCAAATCGACCATTCTGCCTTCTCCTTCTATAATAGCTCCAGTAAAAGTGTCCACGCAATAGCAAGTCCTATTTATACACTGAATAGGGTTGAAATTCCCGTCGGAAGTGCATCGCATCCCGATAACAGGCGAGGGAACTCCTGGTGCTATGGACTGCTCAATTGTGGCATGCATACGTGAACAAGCTGGAAAATAACACTTATGTTAATTGAATATGATATGAAATGGCTTATTTGCTAACCTTACATTCCTTTTACACAACTCTGACGAAGCAGGTTTTTTTTATAACACTGAGGTGGCTTGCAAGCTTACGGCCCGCCTGATGGTAGCATATAAGCAGCCACCGTAGCCTATAGCCACTAGCAATACCAGGGATATCACTAACGATTTGCCAACCCTGTTGTTGATGAGGACTCGCTGTGCTAGCAGTTTTTACTACTAGCGCAGCGTATCATCGTGGAGCACTGGCAACCTTACCGCAGAAACACAATACTACATCAAAGTAGTGTTATTTGACTGTGGTCTTCTGTAAGGTGGAGGTAAACTCCCCAGTCGAGCGGCTCTAATTTTAATGGGAAAAGATCCCAATTCACCCTCTTACGTCTCTTTCTTGTTTGTTTGCTCCTTTGTTCAGCAATAATGTATGTCCGTCGGCTGATAGTGAAGATCATGATAAATATAATTGATCAGTGTCGGTAGCATGAACTTTTTCGACAACGTTTTCGTATCGTCTTCGACTATTTTTATATTGAAAAATGAACAGCGCTGCGGCGGTGAAAAGTGGAACTAAAAATTAGTATGACAATTTTGACATTTCGCGAGTTACGTTTTCGAATACGTTGTCGACAATGTTCCTGCTACCGGCACAAATATTAAATTAATGTCTTATATTAATGTAAAATAATATTCAACATATCTCAAATAAAGTAAATACACTACGCGCGTATAAAATATATATCTTTTTACAATATTTGTAAGGCTTTTTTAACCCACTCACCACAATGCATATTCTGTCCTGTAGCTACACCGGAATATAATATCTCACCAAATAGTCTTTCACCCTCTTCAGATTGGCAGAAACAGCTGGAATCATAATAAATACATTATATTTCTAGCAGATAGCAAAGAAACCAAGCGCAGGCAAGAAAAAGATTGCATTGTTTTTTTTGGTACGTAATAAAAAGAGCCGGAAAGTTAGGTAGTTCGTTTTGCGACAATAATGCCCGTTTTCACCAATAATTCTTGTATCTTAGGTGACACTTAACAGGATTAGTTAAAATATTAGGTCCTTACATATGAAATTGGCGTTTTTCGTACTGGCCACTTTAATCACGAATTTCTCCTCTTTGGTAAGGAATTCCAAATTCAAATTTGTACAGCTATAGACTCATGTATTTGTGCTTCGATGATCGTCATTCATTTGTTTTTTTTCTTCTGTTTTTTTCTGTTTGCGTCACTCATTTTACAAAATGGAAAACCTTAAATATCGCATTATTTACGAGTACGAGTTCCGCCGTGGCACTAGTGCTGCGGAAACAACTCGAAGGGTGAATGATGTGTATGGCGGTCGTGTTGCAAAAGAAAACACAGTTCGTTTTTGGTTCCAACGTTTTCGTTCTGGAAATTTCGACCTGCAGAACAAGCCCCGTGGACGGCCTGAGACTCAAGTTGATAATGAAGAGTTGAAGGCTATTGTGGAAGCGGATCCATCGCAAACCACGTCCGAGTTAGCTGCAGGCTGCAATGTTAGTGATAAAACTGTTTTAATTCACTTGAAGCAAATTGGGAAGATTAAAAAGCTTGAAAGGTGGGTACCTCACGAATTGACTGAAACAAACCGGCAAACGCGCGTCGACTGCTGCGTTACATTACTAAACCGGCACAATAATGAAGGTATTTTAAACCGAATCATTACCTGTGATGAAAAATGGGTTCTTTACGATAATCGGAAGCGCTCAGCGCAATGGTTAGATCCTGGCCAGCCAGCCAAATCCTGCCCCAAGCGAAAATTAACCCCAAAAAAGTTACTTGTAAGCGTTTGGTGGACTAGTGCCGGTATTGTTCATTACAGTTTTTTCAAATCTGGCCAGACTATTACGGCTGATGTCTATTGTCAGGAATTCCAAACCATGATGGAAAAGCTAGCGGCTAAACAACCTAGGCTGGTCAATCGCTCCACGCCACTGCTGCTTCACGACAACGCTAGACCACACACTGCGCTACAGACGGCTACTAAATTAGAAGAGCTTCAATTGGAAAGTCTAAGACATCCTCCGTACTCCCCGGACCTTGCTCCAACAGATTACCATTTTTTTCGAAATTTGGATAACTTCTTGCAAGGGAAAAAATTCAACTCCGATGGGGCAGTCCAAATCGCCTTCAAAGATTTTATTGATTCCCGTCCGACTGTTTTTTTTAGTAAAGGGATCAATGAACTACCTATGAGATGGCAAAAGTGCATAGAAAATAATGGTTCATACTTTGATTAATTAAATATATTATATTAAAAAATATTCGACTTTTTGTTCCTCCCATACAAAACGCCAATTTCATATGTAAGGACCTAATAATATCCCAGTAATTCCAACTATACTTTCTACTTATTATTTGTTTTTTGCGTCGGTGAAAAGTGGAACTAAAAATTTGTATGACAATTTTGACATTTGGCGAGTTACGTGTCGCTTGCGTAGTCGAAAAATGTTCATTCTACCGGCACTGTATGTTTTTTGCAAAAATATTTCTTTATTCTAAACCTGCATAGCCTTTTGGGCTAGTATTGTTTATCGACTTACCTATGAGCCGGTACACAGTCAAAGGCGGCATATTTGCCCTTGCCGTCACATTCAGGTCTGCTCTCCAAGGCGCCCACCTCACCTGCCGCGTGCCTTGCGTCGTACGCATCCTGCTTACCATGGCATTCAGACTCCACTGAAACACATTGTTATTGTTACAGCAGTCGCTAAATTCGACCACAATCCTACAAATATTTTAAACTAGCGGCCCGCCCGGCTTTGCACGGGTAGACATTTTTAGACTTTTTCAGACATTTAAAAAAAAAATTATCTCCCTAAGAACTATACTCGTACTTCAAGGAATATTCTAAAAAAGAAATAGCGAAATCGGTTTAGCAACTCTCGAGATTTGTTCTTATCAACACATTAAACTAACTATGACATTCAGTAAGACTTATATTATAGTAGGTGTGTGTTATATTTTTTGATTAATTAAGAGTATTTATAAATGGATTATGTATATAAAAATATTTGCTTTTTGCACTCCTTTTTTTTATACCGCTAAGGTGGCAAACAAGCATACGGCCCACCTGAAGGTAAGCGGTCCTATAGCCGCTAGCAATATCACTCGCGCGTGGCCGACCCTATAACCTATAACTCCTTCTCAATATGAACTTTAACTGTGTCAAATTTCATTTTGTCAATTTGATAGTTACAGAAAAAAATACAAAATCTTGCTGTCTGTACCGAGCAGTAATGATAAAACGACAACGTACTTCGTTTACAATAACTATGTTCTTGAGGATCTGAGAAGCAGGAGAGTCCATGCCCACATCTGCCCACTGTGGTGCCCAGCCCTGGGCCGCCCGTGCTGCAGTAGCTGTTCTCAGCTGGAACAAATGATTAGACAAGTCGGTACAAAGCGTTGGTTTTAATATGAGCTTTTATGAGCCACATACACACATTAAAGCACGCACGCACGCACGCACGCGCACACAAACGCACGCACGCACGCACGCATGCACACACGCACGCACGCACGCACGCACGCGCATACGAACGCACGCACGCACGCACACACGTACACGCACGCACGCATCCATCCATTTGTGAAAACTGTTATGAAAAAACACACACATGTATAGTTATGTGGTTTGTTTACAATAAAATGGTAGGCAGAACTCGCAGCAATTGCACTCAGTGGGTGAGGGCATCCAGAGCCCGGAGTGGGTCGCATTGTTGATGCTGCAGTCTATGGCCGGAGACACGCACCCTGGAGAATTCCTGTACGTCTGGTGAAAGGATTAAAAAAGTTACTAACACGCTTACATTCGGTTCTTCACTATATCTACTCTCAGCCATGTATGTATATGCATATCAATGTACCGGGATTTTTCAACGTTGTCATTTTCACTGATTACAAAACGTCAGATTAATTTGATGAATTTGGAAAGTATGACAATTTAATGGTGGTAATTTAGACCTTCATACGTGCCTTATTAGGGCCTAAAATGAATAAATGATTTTTGTTTTTTTTTATTGTGATTATGAATCTATATCTATACATATATATACAAGTAAATAGAATTAAAGTGTCTGTTTCTATTCATTTAAAATGTGATTAACATCCGAACGGCGGCGGGACCGAATTGAGCAGGAGTTTCGCTGACAGGTAGCTGATGCCATTAAGCGTAAATAAGGCTACTTTTATTTTGGAAAAGTAGGGTTCCGTGGGACAAATAAACAACCCATTAAATTGTGAATGACATTCGAACAGCTAGACCGATTCGAACAGCATTTTTATCGGTAGGTAGCGTACGAAGTCGCGGGCACAGCTATATTAAAATTAATCCCTATTTCCCTTGGTGAACGGCTAGACCGATTTCGCTACTCCTTTTTTGTGTTTGCTAATGTCAGAAGGTTCTTATATATACATATTTCGTTAGTCATAGTATCACTACGATTTGGTAAACTGTTTTGATAGAGCCGTGGTGGCCTTATGGTATGAAGCGTTGTCTGCTATTCTAATGACGCAAGTTCAAATCCCACCGGTCTGTATCAATATTTTTTTCTAACTAAAGTGCAGTGATTAGTCACACCACGAGCTTGTACGGTGAAGGAAAACACCGTGAGGGAACCTGCATACGTCTGAGTAGAAATGCAAAGACGTATGTAGTGCCTAAGAGACGGCGACGGACTCACCATCTGTCACGTTGGCACCAAATTATCTTCGGTGGATAGTGGGTGTTTCAACACCTCTGCCTACCGCTTCGTGGACCTTTGTGGGAAAGCGTGAAGATATATACGTTATTATTATGCTATGTCTTTATATAAAATCATGTTCTGTCATATCATTCTTGACATATAATAATTAGATGTTCGTTGTCTTATTCTAATTTTATCTCAGCTAAATTCTAGTCACAGATGAACATCACTCACTGCACAGAAGTCCTCTCGACATAGCTGAGAACAAAACGCTAAGTAACACAAATTTATATACAAAACAACAAATATCAACTTATTGGCCGCCATTTTGGCCATGCACTGCTTTGATTTCAATATCAATCGGCTATCTACATTTGTGATAATTAGCGATAAATTGTCGATAAATATGCCTGCAAAGAATGACGTACACTTAAATAAAAAAATTCAGATTATTATCTCCTGATCTGATATCTGCGATCAATGCGAGTTATTATAAATATTGCAATTCTATTTTATAAATTAGGTACCAGTGTGAATTCAATATCGTATATTCCATACGAGATGTTAACCTAATGTCATTAGGACAAGAGGTATTGAGATGTCATCGACTTATGCATTTTAGGAATTTAGACGCTGATTTTTTAGAGTAGGTTACTAAGTGTTGTTTTATTGCCTGACTCAATAAGTATTTTATTAGTAATATTAAAATGAACTTTGTAAAATATTTTTTACTAAACGTGACATATTGAATGTAAAACAATTATGACGCATATTACGTCATAATTATTCGGATAAAATTTCAGGGAAAAGACTTCATCACTCACTCCCCGTTTTCTTCCCCGTCGTCGTTTCCTTCCCCTGTCTGTCTGTCTTACTGTCTCTATGTATGCTTAAATCTTTGAAACTACGCAACCGATTTTGATGCCTTTTTTAATAGATAGAGTGATTCAAGAGGAAAGTTTACATGTATAATTTTTTAGGTAATTAACTTAGATGGCTAACGCTGGCCGTGCGAAGCCGGGGCGGGTCGCTAGTCTACAATAAAACTCAAACACTTTTCATAACATTGTTATTAAATTTGATTCATAAGTAATTAAGTTCTATATATTTCAAAATAAACATTTATTCTCGATACCAATTGTCTTCCAATAGTTTCATCTGGCACTCAGCAATAATATCATTCTACTACCGTACCTCGCAAAATACCAAATTTTTCATACGAATTTTTAGTTCAACTTTTCGCTGGCAGCACTGTTCATTCTCCCATACAAAAATAGTTTAAAGCGATATGGATACGCAGTCGAAAGTAGTTCTAATAGCCGTTTAGATTGTGTCTCATCTTTCGGTAGTCTACTCATGTAATTCATCCTATCATATCAGTCTATCAGAAATGGATCCTAAACGTGTTCGTATGGATTTTGGTCAGCAGACTCGGGGGCTACCAACATTTATTGAAAATGCGATATCACTGTTAGAGGAATGAAAGAGGTTACATATTGTGGTGACCATAAATGACATGGAAGAAGATAATAATAAAAAAACAATATTTATTACATACCAATATAATCCATCTTACATAGATCTTATAAAATCGTATATTTAAAAAAAAAATATATACAAGTAAAATAAAACTATCAAAGTAGCAAGTTACTCACATTCTCCAGTTGGTTACCGTTAACAAAACCAATAACATTTCGTACACGAATCAAACTAAAATAGGGATTATTACAGCAAGTCTATCCAAATGTAGTGGCAATGACTGTTCCTTGTTGCGAGATGTCAAATTTTCTACTGTCACTAAAGGGTGCAAGGACGGAAGACTGATTGCACAGAATACTATTTAGTTACAGACAGAAGATTAAAACCAAATGACTATCACAGCCCTAGACATTGAAAAATTGCAGTAACAAATTTCAACGCAGGTTCTGTAGGGAATCACTCAGCATACAATACATAAAAGTGCAAAAGCTTTATAAAATAATTGTTGGCGACAACATATTTGGAATTACATTGGATTTTATATTCAAATTCAATATTATTAGTGTAATTTTATATTTTACTAGCTGCCCGCCCCGGCTTCGCTCGTGTGGACAATTTTTTTTTGCATTTATGGGGATGAAAAATAGATGTTGGCCGATTCTCATAGATACCGGATAAGCACAAAAAATTTCATCAAAATCGGTCAAGCCGTTTCGGAGGAGTATGGCAACGAAAACTGTGACACGAGAATTTTATATATTAGATTTTTTTATATACTTTTTATCATTTATTAGAAAACTAGAAGTTGCTAAGAGACTGCAGTAAATTGTTTGCTGCAAAAATCCCTACCCCGACAACATCATGCCCCGTTAACCCTCTATCTCACGATACCTATCATTTTCATCCTTTCAGTAATTTTCGCTAATAGAAGTTTCAAAACGTTGTAATCATTAAACATATAGTAAGTACATGGGTGCAAGTATAACAGGTGACCTGATAACAGTGTTTAGTCAGCTTATCACGTTAACAGGGACGCAGAATCATGTCTCGCCTTATCAGCTGATGATAAAGAATAAGAATTTTATAAGCACACTTCCATTAGATGGTCTTAGCCGCGTTTGTATACGGATTACAGTTTTGATGAAGATTGTAAAATGGGTTTTATTACTCTTACCTAGTTTAAAAACGTTTCGTAATAACAAGGAGGTAAATCAAAAGATTTTGTAAGACTTAAAATTGATAATAATGCGATTGAATCTTGACTTCCAATCAGTTATTTGTATACCGATGTTAATACTGAACTGATTTGTGACCCTCTTTAAGATGATTACTATTAGTCACATAATAACATTTATCGTTTTGTAGGAACTTAAGCTAAGAAAGGTTTTATGTATGTTGACGGGTACAGGGGTCGAGGTAGACCTAAGGAAAGACGGGTGGATTGTGTGAAATATGACATGGCCACAAAGGAAGTGAATACAGAGAGACGGCTGATAGAGAAGGATAGAAGAGAAATACATATTGCGCCGACCCCAAATAGTATGGGATTAGGGCTGGAGAATGATGTTTTGTAGGAGCTCACGAATATAAATGATCCTCAGAATACGTGTTACCTATCATAACAGATATACTAACAAATGACACGGCTAGAAAGGAAGTGAACACATAAAGATGGCTAAGAGAGAGGAAAAGAAACACATTGCATCGGCCCCAAATAAAATGGGATAAGGGCAGTGGAATAATGATAATGATATAGGAAAAAAGTAAAGGAAAATGACTAAGGATTGTGGAAGAAACGTATTTGTTTTTTCCTTTTTCATCAAAACAAACGGTAATACCTTAGAGTCGATAACATACTACGTACCAGAAAAACATACATATGCAAGCGTAAAACTCGGTGTGATTTCATCCCAGTCTCAAAACACAAATTCTTGTTACAGGGTTATGTCAATGTAATAAAAAAAAGCTATAGCCAAAGCTTGTCATAGTAGCGTTATATTCGCAATGTGAACCACGTCCTTAATTTACATAGAATTATCATCATACAAATACAAAAAAGAGAATACAATACAGAAGATAAACACTATGCGAAGAACTTAAGACAGTCTTCAAAGATATGTTTGACGCAATCTCTGTGCAAATAATGCGCCACTTACAATTCAAATTCTTAAATAAATATGTTGTAACATGCAATTTAACTTCTACTCTCGCCGCAGTTTTGGTGAGCCAGCATACCGTTCATAAAGAGAGCAACTCCATGACAGTGTTTACTGGCAATACTGTCGACGGATAGCTCTCTTCATTAACAGATTATAGGCATCTTCATCCCCTTCAATATCTTCATCCATCTTGCTTCTATTAGCAGCTCCTGGACTTATGTCTTCAAATTTGCCACCATGAGCTTGAAGCTAATACAAACCTGAATTTACATTCATTCTGTGACCTTCGTAAGCAGCATCTCTCTGCGAAAAAATAGGAGTATTATTAATCATTCTGCATGTGAAATTGTATTAGCATTTATACTGGATAATCTCTTTCATAATATATAAAGAAAAGAGAAGAGGTTAAGCTTAAGAACGACACTTCTTTGAAAGGTTATTAAGATGTATCATGATCGTAGCATGTAGCAGGCAAACAGTAGTATTTGATATCTGCCCCTCCTCATGAGATACAAACGTAAGAATACAATTCTCATGAAAATATTTAAGATCGTGCAATTATCAAAGTACCTTATGTAATTTGTCTCCAGTCATGTGAATTTAAAAAATACTGGGTAAGAAATATTTCACTTATTAAAATCAGTACAATCTGTAGGTATTATATTGTCAGCAATGACTCTGCAAACTGCCATCGTTGATAAGCTTTCTGACATAGAATCAAACTTTGTTTGCTCAGTGTTCGTGATAAAGTAATCTAAAATGAGACTAATTGCCCAACTTAGCTACGAAATCACCGTTACTTGTTTGTACTCCTACGACATGTCGCAGTTGGAGGTGTGAACGAGTCTACCACGCCTCCAAGTTGACTTTAAATATTATTCTACAGGCTTCTGTTTGCGTCGCTTTGTGACACCGCCTTCGGGACAGTTTTAACGGGATGTTTCGCCTATTACAGAAACCCTTAGGTTATTTCTTTAAAATGCTTAGACACATATTACATTCTAATTCACTAAACTATTACTAAACACCGACTTATTTAGGATCTTTTGACCCAATTTAGTGATTTATGATTGACTTTTGATAAATAATTGCACGGTCATAGTTCAGCTATGAGTTGCTTGAAATATAGTACTAGACTTGTTTTCATGAACTGTTTTATTAATAATATTTCTGTATGATATGATATTTGATTTTCTAATAAAACTAAACAATACCGTATCGGTATTGTAATAAATACCACAAGGTAACATTTAAGGACCTCTATCTTTCTTATTTCATGTAGATTATAAATGTTATGTAATTTATACTTATCTATACTTCACAATAGCTACACAATGATATAACAACACTTATAAATGTATATAATAATGTAGATTAAAGAAATATTATTATTGATACTCGGTGGCTCTCCCAATAAGAACTATACAAAGCAAAATTAAAATTATGGAAAATATTATTTACTGAATACAGTTAAAAATCATGGGTAGAGGAACAGACAATGGAATGTAAATCATATAGAATATAGACGGACACCCAGGGGTTATCGTTGCTAATAAATATCTTGATATATGGACTTATTACCGTTTCAGCGTAGCTCACTTACTTTATTAGTATCCTAGATGAATGTGACTGGTAAGAATGGACTTTGGGGAAGCCAAGAATATTAATAGACGGAATGTGTGTAAGTCATTTAGAGGAATGTGAAATAGCAGCCGATATTTAAGAGATATGGCAAACGACAGTTGACCTCAAGTAACAAAATAAAAGAAAAGCCAGGCTAGATTGTGATGGTGAAAGTCCATCAGGCTAAACCGAATACAGAACCAGAGAGCTAATAAAATAGCAGATCATAATTCTAATCTTCCTCAATTAAAATAACAGTTTCACAAAAGGACGCCTGCACAAGATTCTCCGTAACATAAATTTAAGTTATATAGTATTTTATTTATTAATGGCGGGACTCATATTCCCATTCAACTCTGTTAAACATAGTTAAAGATCCCAACAAGGCTGAAGGATTAGTTAAAAGAACTTAAGACTGTGTGAAGTAAGAGAGTCAAGAACTGAATAGAACGACAATAGCTGATGGAGGCATTGAAGAGGATTCTTAATTCGCTGATGTTATGGCACCTTATACTCACATTTTATGTTTATTAACTTCAGAGAATGCTAATCCTGCTGATGTTCATGTTTCTGGATTCCCCTTTGATATAATAACCATCTTCAAGAATTCTGTATCTTCTTCTCAAGTGCCTAGTAACCTGCCAGGTAACGGTCTGCCTTGGGCAACGCCGACAATCAAATTAGTCGTTCGTGAGAACAGCGTTCACACGTTTAGATAGAGCGCGATAATTGTGCGCGTGCGCTTTACCAAGTTCAGATCTCATTGGTTGAATGGTTGCGCATTATCTGTAGGAATATTTTGTACTATCTACACGACCTTACCCACACGCAGAAGAGTAAAGTAAGAAGCTAAGGCAAGAACTAAATAGGAAAAATGGATATATTATGTGGAAACGGAATTAAAGAAACAACACTTAAATTCTGCCGATAGACTAAACGTTTGCCGTGGTGGGATTTCAACCCGTGACACTTACCGTAGTAGTTTATACAAATATACCAACAACGCTGTCGAACTCTCGAAGGCTTACAATATTAAAGATCCAAAATAAAGCACGTCGCAACCTCACGACGAAGTATTTTTCGTCTATTCAAACACAAATCGCCATAGAAATCCGTCAGCTTACAAATAGTCCTAGCATAATTTACATGCTTATTGTCTGTTCATTGTCTTAGCTTCACTGTTCGCCTCAAGGAGAGGAATAACTAATGCAGTTATGCAACATCTGACCTATTTTACAGTGAGGTATGCGGTGTTTGATAGTTTTTGAGAAGACATTTTATGTCGTCAGGTCAGTCGTCTTGTTCCATCAACTCTATTTGCAGTCAAAAACATGCCACCGATAGACAGCGAAAGCAATGAAACAGCAGAAACCAGTTTAGTAATATTGTGCTTTGCTACCGCGCCACGTTAACATTGTAAGCACAATTAGAAGCCCGCGTACATTTTTAATCGATATTCAAATTTAACCATCTGATGAAGAAAGTGGACTCCCCGAACTGTGAGACGTGCGGAGTCGTAGAAGATATCCATCATCTTCTGGTGGAATGTGTTCGGAGTCGTTCGATGAGATTACGTATGAGCAGCCAATATGGTGTGGATTTTGAAAATATTGGAGTTATTCAAATTGTATTATCCGAACCATTGAGTGAGGTGGCTAGGATGCTATTTAATATGGTCTCGGATATAGTGTAGCCTTAATAAATTTGTAATATGTTACGGTTCTGACATAGTCACAAAGCGACTCAAAGAACCTAAAAAAAAGTAAGTAAACATCTGGCACAAGATTTTAATATGTGTGCCTTGGAAGATAGGTACAATAGGTGTGTAAAGGTAACTCGCTTAAAATATATCTTGCGCTTGCCTTGAAGATAGACTACAAAATAATTAAAGTAAACCAAAACACGTACAATACAATGTTCTAGCCATAAACTAAGGCAAGTAGTATTGTGTGATAACTCCGGTCACGCCTTGTATTACCACGAAAGGATAGTATGTTGGTAGACGTCTAGCAAGAATTGCCAGGCTAGGACATGCAGTTTTTGAGATTCTCTTGACATCTCAATCTTATTATCTGTCATTGTAGTTTGATCATAATCATAAAGGACATCATCGATTTTGGTCCAAATCTGAAAGTGGCGGCCTACACATATTTTTTTTGTATACTTATTAGAGCTTGCCCGTCTAAACTTTTTTTTACTATGGCACCAAACCTGTAGGCCCAGTGTAGTGGACTTTATTTGAGTTCTAAATTTTTTTTTGTTGAAAATGGGAATTAAAAATAACCAGAACTAATGAAATGTCCAACTTTGGTGCCATAGTAATAAAAAATGAAGTGACGCCGGTTAAAACTACGCCTTGCAGTGTACATATACAGAACTACACGCGTGTGCGTGTAGTACTGTATATGTATATATCTAAATGTATATATACAACAAAACTACACCTTGCCTACGCAATACATGTTCAAAACCGTCACTTCGTTGTGAGCCTCCAAGTAGGCAGAGTTAAAAGTATTTCTTTGATCCGCAGTACAAATTGTCGGAAGCAACATGTATTGTTGAATCATATGGTTACGAATTTGAAGGTAAATAAAGCCTTATACTGCACCTGCGTTGCATTATCAACCTTATTACCTCTAAATAATGCTTGCTTTACAAGTTTACGTGTAATCAGCTGTTTAAACAAATGAATGGTAACGGAGTTTAAAGGAATTTAAATTTCATTCTTTTTAAGAAGTAAGTTTTTAATTTTATTGTCCCCGCTTTGGGCGCCTTGGCTTTTAATTTGGGAAACTATGATTTCACAGAATCACCGAGAAAGGAAATATGAGTAACGTTGAAATATTAGGTCCTTACATATGAAATTGGCGTTTTTCGTACTGGCCACTTTAATCACGAATTTCTCCTCTTTGGTAAGGAATTCCAAATTCAAATTTGTACAGCTATAGACTCATGTATTTGTGCTTCGATGATCGTCATTCATTTGTTTTTTTTCTTCTGTTTTTTTCTGTTTGCGTCACTCATTTTACAAAATGGAAAACCTTAAATATCGCATTATTTACGAGTACGAGTTCCGCCGTGGCACTAGTGCTGCGGAAACAACTCGAAGGGTGAATGATGTGTATGGCGGTCGTGTTGCAAAAGAAAACACAGTTCGTTTTTGGTTCCAACGTTTTCGTTCTGGAAATTTCGACCTGCAGAACAAGCCCCGTGGACGGCCTGAGACTCAAGTTGATAATGAAGAGTTGAAGGCTATTGTGGAAGCGGATCCATCGCAAACCACGTCCGAGTTAGCTGCAGGCTGCAATGTTAGTGATAAAACTGTTTTAATTCACTTGAAGCAAATTGGGAAGATTAAAAAGCTTGAAAGGTGGGTACCTCACGAATTGACTGAAACAAACCGGCAAACGCGCGTCGACTGCTGCGTTACATGTACTAAACCGGCACAATAATGAAGGTATTTTAAACCGAATCATTACCTGTGATGAAAAATGGGTTCTTTACGATAATCGGAAGCGCTCAGCGCAATGGTTAGATCCTGGCCAGCCAGCCAAATCCTGCCCCAAGCGAAAATTAACCCCAAAAAAGTTACTTGTAAGCGTTTGGTGGACTAGTGCCGGTATTGTTCATTACAGTTTTTTCAAATCTGGCCAGACTATTACGGCTGATGTCTATTGTCAGGAATTGCAAACCATGATGGAAAAGCTAGCGGCTAAACAACCTAGGCTGGTCAATCGCTCCACGCCACTGCTGCTTCACGACAACGCTAGACCACACACTGCGCTACAGACGGCTACTAAATTAGAAGAGCTTCAATTGGAAAGTCTAAGACATCCTCCGTACTCCCCGGACCTTGCTCCAACAGATTACCATTTTTTTCGAAATTTGGATAACTTCTTGCAAGGGAAAAAATTCAACTCCGATGGGGCAGTCCAAATCGCCTTCAAAGATTTTATTGATTCCCGTCCGACTGGTTTTTTTAGTAAAGGGATCAATGAACTACCTATGAGATGGCAAAAGTGCATAGAAAATAATGGTTCATACTTTGATTAATTAAATATATTATATTAAAAAATATTCGACTTTTTGTTCCTCCCATACAAAACGCCAATTT
The DNA here is from genome assembly GCA_951449985.1 of Falcaria lacertinaria. NCBI lineage: Eukaryota > Metazoa > Arthropoda > Insecta > Lepidoptera > Drepanidae > Falcaria > Falcaria lacertinaria. The sequence continues at coordinate 2,584,933 of OX602136.1, read as the reverse complement.
CATATGTAAGGACCTAATATATACAATTTAAAGAAGTGGAAGAAGTACAAAATACTCAATGACGAAAAGGACGAGTACACGGAACCGGAAATCAAATAAGAAGAAGCAAAAGAGGTGTGTAAGTCAAGAGTGAAATGGCGCTCTATACTCTCTGCCTACCCCGTGAGGGACTTGGCGTGATGATAAGTATGTATGGAATGTATGTAACAAGACTTCTATTGTGTTCCAGTGCACAGGTACATAGGTTATAATGATGTTGATTCTGTTGTACAAAGTCACTAAACTAAACTAATTTGACAGGACAACGTCTTGCTATCCCTTTGTCATGTGCGAGGTTAAATAAGGATGGCAATACTTTTGAATCCTGTCAAATTAGTTTAGGTTAATAACTTTGTACAACAAAATAGAAGGAAAGTTAACATAACTTTAATTATTCTGTGACCAAGCTAGATTAACACAATTTGCAAACGCGCCATATTGATTTTATTTCGTCACAAGCTAATCCCTGAATGAAACTCATTTTTAACACAATGCCCCATCTACTATATAAAAATAAGTCGGGTTTTCCTTGCTGACGCTATAACTCCAGAACGCACGAACCGATTTCCACGGTTTTGCATTCGTTGAAAAGGTCTCGGGGTCCGTGAGGTTTATAGCAACGAAAATTACTTACTAGCTGCCCGCCCCGGCTTCGCACGGGTAGACAAAATATATTTTGATAAATGTCTACCCGTGCGAAGCCAGGGCGGGCCGCTAGTCCATTTATAAATCTCTAAGCGGAAGCTACAATTAGCACATAAACATCAATTTGCTCAATAGAATTTGAATTCCGAAAATAATGTCACAAAGCGCGTTCTACACTTACGCACTGAAAAATAAAAAAAATATGATTTGGGAATTTTAAGTAGATTCAAAAATGGAACGCTCCTTCGATATGGATATTTAAAATAATTAGGTTCGGCCTTCGGACATTATGTTCGGCGAAGCTTTAGTATGCTAGTAGTCTACGGAATATGTGCTAGTGTGTACAAAAGCAATTACTAAGACCATGCAAACCACTGCTTATTGTTACAAAATATCTTATTGTTATACAAATCGAAGGCCTCCGACTCCGTTTTAATATTACATAAATGTTGCGTTCACATGTTTGTCTAGTGTGTTTGATTGTCAACTAGAATCCTAGTAGGGCCTAGTTTTCATTGCGAGCCATATTACACAATATTATAAATATGTAACGACTATACCAGACTTAAATATTCAGTCTTAGCTCTTCAATCTATAAAATTAACTTAGGTAAGATTTTTTCAGTGCTATGTAAGCTAAAAATGAACAATATCATCATCAGTTTTTTTTTATAAAAAAGCCCTTTTGGCGAATAATATATTTTGTGCTACATTAAAAAGACTCAAAAAAAGGACCAGTCTTTATTATCTTATAAATATGTAGAAAGGACAAATCTAACCAACGTACGTAAAAAAAATCAATCACAGATATGAAAATAAGCATGGTAGCTATAAATTAAGTAAGTACTTAAACTTAACTAAACATTGCTGTTCCATTTCCGATAATGTTCTCTTATCACATACAAAGTTTACTGCTCTTTAATCTAAGATATCGTTTTTTATTTGCTTTCCGTTGGCAATGTGACCCCGCGGTGGTATTACAAACTAACTCAAGCAAATATTTGTTTAATTTAATCGAAACACGGCTTTATCACGCGACAATTTAGTATTTTTTATTGCAGTACGAATAGTGTGTGCCCAGCTTTAATTTTTTATATATTCTCTTTTTGAATATTACTTTTTAATTAACAATGATCTTATTTAATGGTAGAATTTGAAATAAATATTTCAAGCAAAGAAATAGGTACCAATACCAAATTTATTGAAGTGTTAGGATATCAGAAAAGGGAACATGAAAAATTCTTACCACGGAAGCCTTGCCAAATGATGTCCACCTGAAATGGGCGCCATCTTGAATCACATGCTTATCTCTTCTCATCCGACTATTAATAAATTGAGTACGACCGCCCTGTGCTGCCACCATGTGACCAATCACAGACCAAGAAAACTTTAATTACAATCATTCCGTCAGCTGATCCTCCAATCGCATTAAAACGTTACATTCATAAGATAGAAGAAAAAAAAATCACATGTCGGTTCAGGCACTTACATAAAAAACACATAATTACTTTTAAAATTACTGGTGCTAAAGGCTAATTATTTGAAAGCGTAATTTTGAGTAGTTTAAAATGAGTTTTCGAGCACAAATTGTATGACCATTACTTTTTTTAAATGCGTGAACGACTTTAAAACTTGTTCGGATGGCGGCGAAAAGAAAATGGCGGCTTGGGCTTCAGAGTCAGGTGTTTTATAGTGAAGTACCTGTTACGTCATATGTGGCTAGAACACGGTGTTCAATGTGTTCATATTTTCTTATCGTTTCATGACGCTTAAAAGCGGGCCACGGTAAAATAGGCGCTAAGACTTCAGGAAATAATATTTAGACTTTCGATTTTCTTTTTCATTGTTCTTGGCCCAGGTACCCGGTCAGTTCGCTCGTTACACGAACACGCTTTCTGTTGTATTTAAATATCACAAGTAACTAATTAACTTCGATTAACATAACAGGCATATATATATATATATATATACTTTTATCAAAATAACAAGAATGTGAATGTGATCACATAAAAATATATTTTCTTCTCCTATTTTTAAAGACTAGCTCTTCCCCCTCGCTCGCGTAGCTAAAGAATATTATATAGCCTACTCAGCGATAGTATAGCATTCTAGTAAAATAATTTATCAAGTCATTACTATAGTTTTTCCTTTTATTCATTACAAATAAATATTTTCTCTATATTTTATTATTGCAGATACGATTTGTTTGTATGTACGGGGTAATTTCTGAGAGTAATAAACGGGTTTTCAAAGCGTTCGTTTTCAAAGGTTTTACAAAAGCTAACGTATCCTTGAGTAATATATGCTTTATGCTGTGATCATAGGTATACTTTTATACAGGGCGTCCCACGGATATGCCACATGGAGGGAAAGTACCTTAAATATTGTAGATGGAACATTTTACTTAAAGAAGACATTATTTAGACAACAATATAAACTGCATTCATAGTTATTTAAATAATTCCATGGCTGAACCGGGAATCGAACCCGTTACACGTTAAATAATCGCCCTGTAGCTTTATCATACCGATCGAAAGGCTTCATCATAAGGATACTTTTTTGCTAAATAACATGTTGGTGTCGATTCTGTTGTTCAAAATTACTTAGCTAAACTAATTTGACAGGTCTAAAAGACTTGCCATCCCTTTCTCATGTGCGGGGTTAAATAAGGATGGCAATACTTTTAGACCTGTCAAATTATTTATGTTTAATGATTGCGTACAACAGAATTGGCACCAGTGTCAGAAATAAAAGGAAGACCATGAATTTTAACATTTGATGTGAAATTTTATTCAGAGCGAAATAATCAAAAGAGTCCGACTTTGTATTCAACAGGAAGGGACTAATTTTGAGCATTTGATAAATTAGATTTTTTTTTTATACCACTAAGGTGGCAAACAAGCATACGGTCCACCCGATGGTAAGCGGTCACCGTAGCCTATGGACGCTTGCAACACCAGGGGTATCACTCGCGCGATGCCGACCCTAAGTTTTGTATTAAAAATGTTCAAAAAAACTGGGGTGTCCGGGCCCCGCCGCGCCACCGCTGGTTATTTTGCAGTGCTCTATATCTATATATATATATATGTAGTTTTGTTACAATACCTACCCACATATTGCAAAGCTGTGTTTCAGCATCCGAGTGTCACCATGTCCTCATTACGCTATCAGATAATGAGATAAACGAAAGCAAACTCACCTGCTTGCTTGCTCAGGGCTACTTTACACGAGTTGATTCTACGGAGGCGTATCTAACAGCAAGAGCAATAATAATTGCGACTACGTAGTCGTATCGCCTTCGTCTATTTTTTATTGGAATTTGAACAGCACTGCGCCGGTGAAAAGTGGAACTTAAAATTTGTACGACTATTTTGACATTTCGCGAGTAACTTTTTCGAATACGTAGTCGAAAAATGTTCTTGCTACCGGCACAGGAACATAATTTTACTACAATATAAAAACATAGCTCTCAAAATGTCAAAATCTCAGCGTAAGTCCTCTGAGGTCAAAATGCCCAAACGAATTTTTAGTTCCACTATTCGTCGCCGCGGCGCTATTTTTCCCAAGCAAGCGACCATAAGCTACGGTAATCGTTTAACCTTAAGGCGGGCCGTGTGTTTTTTTTTTGCCACCTTAGCGGTATAAAAAAATACACGGTCTGGTTCGAATTATTACAAGTTAGTTAGCCTTAGATAATATTTTCGAATAGCCGTATTGTATGGTCATGTCTAGTCATAACAACTATATACATGGATATTGTTCTTCGTATTTATTATACTAGATACAGCACGCAGTATATTGAGATACAGTCAATGATGTTTAATAAATAATACACATAACATTTTGTTCTTGCAGAGTCATCTATGTAGAGCAGATTAACAGCTCCTAGTAGAAGCTCGAGCGTTGGCTACGTACGTAGCTGAGTCGGCTAATGCTCTTTATTATGGGCTAAGGTATTCTTACGCCATCTTTCGGCAATTTTAAGTACTATGCACCCGATGGTCTTATATACTAATGCGTACGTAGTATATTGTCTACTCTGAGCTAATGCTAATGTCCAATTTACTTTACTAAAACATATTGTTATTTTAATATGTAACCATAAAATACTGCGATATACAGAAATTAATTAATTAAAAAGGTGTGAACCTCCGAAAATTAAGTCAAACCTACTAAATTATCTAAGTATTTTTCGCTGGCAGCACCATTTTATCAGCTGTCAGTCTGATATGTCAAACGCTGTCGATCAAACCAAGAAGAAAAAGTTCTTGAATTTTCTTTCATTCGCGATAGTCAGCGGGTGGATGTACGTAATTTGAATTTTTAATATTTTTTAGTTATCTCACGCGAAATAGCGGCCTATGACTTAATAATACACTTTCGTGTCATATAATCGTTACTTTTGTGTCAAAATTCTCGTGTGTGACATTAAAATTTTAAATATTATGTCTAGGTTATGTAAAGAGGGTAGATTTTGTAATAAGTGTTATTTTGATCAGTATTAAGTGTGATTTTTGAATAAGTAATTTGTTTTTCAGCATACAAAGACTGGTTTGGACATAATGAGAACGACACAAATTGCCCAGTACGCCCTGAGACTCACATATTCGCAGGTAAGAAAATATAATATTACTTCCTATCTCCTGATAAATCTGAAAAATATTCATCCTCTGAGTTTCACATGAACCGCCATTGAAACAACGAGAGATATATCAATAAGTAATTGTAAATTAGATTAGTCTGTGAATGTAATACGATTTTTTGCACACCTGCTCAATTTGGCCTTGACTGGCCAAAATTGTAAATTGTAAACTTGTATACAGGTCGCGGCACGAAACTCTAGCGCTGAGCGAAACGTGGAGGGGATAGCTGCGCATGGGTACCATCGCGCACGCAATACAAATTAGTAATTTAATTGCTTAGTTAAAAACAGCAAAATAATGTTTTAATGTAAAGTCAAATAGTAAGTCTAGCGGTGAACAAAATGTGGAACTTAACTGCGTATGGGTACTGTCACGCACGCAAATATTACTTCATGTTACCTACAATATAATTTTTAACAAGTTTATGGGGAGTAGAAAAATAAATACACTATCGGATTTGTAAATTTTTATATTAAATACCAAATAATAAAAAAAATTATATTAAGTCCGAATTACATAAGAACCTACTGAAGTTTCTTCTCAGGATAGAAGAAACCTGCGAGTTCGGCAGGGTGTGGACATCAGACACCGCATTCTCCTTTCCGATATCTAGTCCGAATCAGACAATGGTCTTACACCTTCAATAGTATCCCAACAGGGCCTTTTGCTTACTGAGGGCCCCGGCTCAGGGCTGCTTCGGTCGTCGGCACTAACAGCGTCATCGTCATCAGACTCACCAAGGCTATCCTCTGAACTGTCACCATCAACGCGAATGATGAATTCTTCTGTAACCAAATCCACGACATGGTCACTCTTGACATATTGCTCTTCTATGTCCTTTACCTTTTGGCATAACTTTCCCCAATCCCAAGCACCCATCAGCAAAACTTTTTCTTGAATTGGTTCTATACATTTAGCAACACTCCACTTCACATTTTTACTGCCTACATATTGCTTTATGTCAGACCATGCCATTTCGATTGGATTTAGATCTGGGTGGTATGGTGGCAGTCTTAGCACTTGATGTCCTTGCTCTGCTAGTATCCTGTCAATTGAAAATGTTTTAAATCTATCTTTGTTAGCCCGTATTAAATTGTATAGTTGAGGTTTTAGTAGAGTTTCCTCATATTGTATGCCCTTTTCAGTAAGCCAACCCTGCATGTCAGCTTTTTTGGAATTAGAAGTGGGTGCAAGGTCCCATTGTTTATTATGGTATGATGCGTTGTCGACTACCACGACAGAATTAGGCGGTAAGTTCGGCAATAACTGTGTCCTCAGCCATTTTTCGTAGTTGTCGTAGTTCATATTGTCGTGGTAGTCGCCTGATTTCGCACCAGCTTTAAAAGTTAACAGTGCGTTCGGTATGAACCCAGCCTCTGATCCTGCGTGGACAATGACCACCCGCTGTCCTTTGGAGATAGGTTTTTTGAGACCTTTTGTAGTACCATCGGTCCAGGCTTTTGGAGCAGAGTGCGATGAATCTACGTAAGATTCATCTGTATATACGATGGGCCTTCCCTCTTGGCGATATTGTTTTATTTTGCGTAAGTATTCGATACGTAGTAAACGTATATTTGAACTTTCAATCAGTACTTTTCGATTGTTTTCAGTATTTTTCCACCGAAACCCTAAACTCTTAATTATTCGTCGAAGACTTCGTTCTGAGCCTTTGAAATTTATATCTTCCTCTAGCTTCTTTCTCAACTTTCCGACGGTGGGAAGTTCATTATTTGTCCTATGAAAGTTATGTATGCACCTCTTTATTAATCCTTGATCAAAGTTATCAATATCTGTGACCGGTTTTGATCTGGAGCGTTTTTTGCCTGGTGTTCTAAATACTGATAATAAGTCGGAATTATTGGCTTCAGTGGCGATTTTCCTTACCGTTGCTATGGACGTCTTTGTAGATTCAGCTGTCCTTTTCTGAATTTTCTGTAAGTCACTAATTATACTATTTAATTTTATATTTCCCGCCTGAATAACTTCTGCAGTTTGTTTTATTTCACTTATATCTACAGTGCTGCGGTCAGAATCGAGTAAAATACTCGCAGCTTCGCCAATTTCACTTTGAATTTGTTTCAGGGAATTAATGAAATCATTCGATTCCCTTTTCAGAAAACAATGCACGTCAAACACCATTTTCCGTGCCTGTCTTTTCAAAACAGTATTCCTTCTCGGCCTCGGCATTTTCACTGTTTAAAAACTGTTCAAACTTAATCAAACAGTGAATAAACTAACAAACACAACAAACAAATCAACAAAACAAACTTAACAAAAAACAACAACAAAAATTAACGATGACAACAAAACAATTCAGAACGCGACTGTACACTGGAAGTGCGCGGAGCGTCGTATCGGCACGGGGGACGGAGTACGACTGGAGAGCCAATCGGCGCAACGCACGCTCGCCCTTCACCCCTGTACCCCGCCAAGACACCTTATTTTTTACTTCTGCGCAATAACGGTCAGCGCTAGAGTTTCGTGCCGCGACCTATAATGTAATTAATCTTCAGATAAGACTACCAGATTCATATACGATATCTGCTGCCAAGAACCGACACATTAATCTTGTTTTTGATTTGAATGTATAGATTCTCAAACTGGACCCATAGTAGGTACTAAAAAACTTTCTTTTTATTTTCGGAACTGTAAAAAAAAAGCATTTTGCTACGAATGTGGCTAGCTAGCACATGACGTACCTGCTGGTAAGCAGTTACCTGTTGTTTTAATATAGGTTTCATAGAATATTACTTGCCTACATATTGATGGTGAAAAGAAAAACAAATAGAGAATCATTTGGCCAAATGATCAGCAGAGCAGCTCAAAGTTTAAAATTTTAATTAAATTATTTTATCTTTTCAACCAAAGTGGCATTTCATTTGTCCTTTTCCACTCTTGATATATATTAACAATACCCACAATCCCTCACGGGGTAGAAAGATAGTATAGAGTACCATTTCACTCTTAACTTGCAAACCCTTTTGCTTCTTCTACATTCATAAATCTTTTCATATATGTCTCCCAATTTTGAGTTGGAAATTTGATCTAGAAACTCCTTAGAATCTTAAGATAATATTATGGCCTATTGTACTCTAGGATTATGGAGCATTGCATTAATTTAATTGAACATTTATTAAGGTAGTGTAGTAGTGTGAGATTACCACAAATAACAAAACAACAGTTAGATGTTAAGGTATATGTATCATGTTGTTTAATTTATGTTAAATTCATCACTGGTTCCAATAAAGTATAGTATACATTTATTAAGAACTTCCTTTAAATTTGTTCATCCCAGCTTGGACTTGGTTTCTTTAAGTTCCTGAAATTACCCCATACATTTTGATTAAAAAGAATCTCTTAACCATACTAATATTTCCAAGGCTCATGGCTGAGATGCTATTGTGCTCATCAAATGGGTGTTCACCCATACCATACAAAATTCCATCCATTCCATTTCCATGCTTCCAAAAGCATGTTAAGCTGTTGGTCCCAGTTGCCAATTGAATATCTTTGTCAAATGTTAAAGTCTGACAATGGGCTTAACCCAGGTTACCCTAATTGATGTACCCTGTAAAAGGAGTTGTAAAAGTCAGATAGCAGTCGCTATGTGTAACAATAGTTTATCAGCCATATCAGGTTGGATCTCTACATCATAAATTTTCTTTGCCTCTGGTCATACACGTAATACATACTATGTTTAAACTTTAAATATTCCACACTATTGGTATTATCATATGAATGTACATGTAGCAAAACGGTTCCTATTAATAGACACAATACGATGCTCGTTTTATCTGGGTGCAGCAAACACATGATTTTAATAACTCTCACTTAAGCTTGTGTATGTCGCTTATGCGCTAGTTCTCCATAAAGTTGTTTATATTTACATAATTTGTAGCCTAAATGGCTCAGTGATACAGTTGGCTGGAGTCGATGTGTTGAGGTCTTGGGTACTGTTTCTAGATCCGAATAAATTCATCTATTTTATTTATTACGCATATTATAAGAAATGGCTATTGACTCACCATCTATCACGTCCATACCACTATTATTAATGCGAAAGTGACTGTTTATCTGTTTGCTAAATTTTCAAGACTAAATGGCTGAACCGATTGTAATAAAATTTTATAAGGAGATAGATGATATTACCTGGGGAGGGCATATGCTACTTTTTACTTTAGACATATTTGATATGGGCACGTGACAATAGAAATAGAGCTTATTCAATAAAAAAAATGTGTGATTGATTTCGTTAAGAGGGACGGAAGTGTGTAACGGAACAGGAAGCCGAGAAAGCTCGGTATATTTGTCCAATAATGAGCGAGCGCGGTGATAGAGTTGGCCGTCAGATGTCAGATGTTACACATCATGTGCGACTACTGTACACAAGCTATTAGGTACTCGGCCAATCTATTTAACACTTAACGTTATGACTCCAGAGTCTAGATATGATAAGTAGAATGTCTCTTGACCAAAAGTCAATTGAGCACGCGTCAGACAGTTACGTATCTATTATTGTTAAAATATAAACAGAGGTACGCAACATTTTAACATTACTAGCTTTGGCTCACAACGCTGCCCTAAGTGGCTTAAGAAAAAATAATCGATAGCTACCTACTGAGGGATAGTGTGGTGTAAATTTATAGGTTCTTTTTTCAATGCAGAGATTATATCCATATCATTATGATGTATAAGAAATACATTTAAGATTTCGACCGAATGTCGTTATAAAAAAGGCGCAATTTTTGGCATTCATTTCCATTCCATATTTTATTCGATACCGTTCAGCCGTTGCTGAGTATTTGTTTTTTTTTTCTTTTTCTCGGTAACCACACATTTTTTCGGGATAAAATGTATGTTGCATATATCATGTTAATCCAACTTATAAGCTACCTCCACTTTCATACAAATCCATTCGACCGTTGAGGCGTGAAGAAGGTACAAACACACATTTAGGTACACATAAAGTTTTCGCATTTATAATATTTATTAATTTGACTAGAATGATTCAATTTAAATCAAAAAATGTTTATTCAGTTTAGGCCCTATGGCACTTATGGCCGTCTACTTTCGGAAAAAAGCTACCTGCAGGAACGGGCAAGATACTCAGTGCTTCTTTTTTCATAACATCAGTATTTTTCGTCCGCGTCTTAGGCTACGTATGATTGATATGTTTGCCAATCAGACGCAGTCATTAGCCCGAGCAAGGACCACTTGCGATCACGTATTCGTATCTGCACACAGCGCTGCGGAGGTGACATGTGGAACTACAAATTCGTATGAGCGTTTTGATATTTTGAGAGTACGTTTTAGAATACGTAGATGTTCTTGCTACCGGCACGGTTCTGGTGCCTTTATTTTTTTACGTCAAGTTCAATATGTCGTACGCACTACGCACTATGAATCACAGCACAACACATCGTATCAGTAAAGTGATTTAGCTCCAATAAAGTAACATAAACAAATTTATAAATAGCAAGGAATGCACGGTATTTAAGTTCGTAGACTCTTTATCTCGTGTTAAAGACATTGATGGAGAGATTTGCTCTTACAAAGACCCATACTTTCTGACAGTTTTCAATACGTATCTATTGACGAACCCGGTAACTTAGTTTTGCTAGCAGCTGTAGGCTACGGTGACTGCTTACCATCAGGTGGGCCGCACGATTGTGTGCTACGTTAGTTATTAAATAAAGCTGTTGGTTCCACAAGCTAGGAACCCTTTTTTAAATCTTTACAATTGTAATATGAAAAATTAACGAGGATCATGCTGGTTCTTCTTGGATAGCTTTTACAGAACCAGTGCAGTAGAAATTCAACGTTCTAAAGGCTGAATACTGAAAAAAATAAAGAAAGAATTTCGCATGTAAAATCGGAGGCCACTCAAAATTTATGTGGCATCAGGTTTGATTAGTGTTTCAGTATTCGGCCATGAGCGCCTTATTAGAGTATGAACTGAATTTCCATTTTCAATTTCTTACGGGTTGCAGAATCCAATGGAATTGTGAAAAAATCTAAAATAAAAAAAAACATTCAGGCACTAATGAAGAACTAAATTACCACCGTTTCGGAATAAAAAAACACCTGAATGTACCGGCAAGACACTCGGTGCTCTGTCTTTTTGTCACGTAACATTCATGATATAACATTGTTTTACAAACTCTGAACATTCTGAACGAACACTCCATAAAAGTATATCCTTCGCTTCATCACAAACAATGTAGCTTGACAAATGACAACACTGTGATGACTTTTAGCTCAAACCACGTGACATGTTAACTCGTAATTCTCGTAAAGTAAGCGTACATAATTACAATGGTATACATTTTGTTTTGAACTAATCACAAGGTCGACAAAACAAGATGGACGCCGGCCAAAAATGTCATGTGCGTACGCTATTTTAGCGCGCAAAAATTCGAAATAGGTATACGACGTAAATACCATTTCTGTGCATCATACTTTTTATTTTTAATTTAAATCTGTCTTCTATATTGATGTTAGTCGTATGTTAGTGTTTGTTTGTTTGTTTTCATGCGCTATTATAGCAGTCATTCGATTGCAATTTTACTTTGGTAAGTGATTCTTGTTTTATCCCACGAAGGCTTCCTGAAAGAGTAAAATCTGGCACCATAACGGCCATTTAATTAGTACAATGAAAAAGAGGTATATATCCAACTTATGCGAGACATAGTTATGATTGAATATAATTAGTTATATCAACTTTGATAGGTTATCATTTGGCAGGCAGGTCATATTTTATGTAACGACATAACATTATAAGCTAACTAGCTTCCGCCCGCGACTGGGTGCGCGTTGAGCTTAGAACCTCAGAGGAACCTAAAATTTTCCCAGGATAAAGATATTTCCCCGGAATAAAAAAGTATCCTTTGTGTTATCCAGGTTATAAATTATCTGTGTTCTAAATTTCACCCAAATCCGTTGAGTAGTTTTTGCGTGAAAGAGTAACAAACATCCATCCATACTCACAAAAATTCGCATTTATAATATTAAGTAGGATAGTAGGAAGTAGGATTCCACGCGGATGAAGACACATGATACAGCTAGTTAATTTATAAAGCCGGGATTAATCAATGCTTAATGATATGGCCTGTACTCAGAAGTTGGATTGGCACGGGCCAATAGTGACGTCTGAACAATTTCCAAAGCCCTTATCAGAAAGATAAATGGTGCCAGATTTGGAATTTCAGCCATTTCTCACATAATTATCTTATCAGACGTGTGATAAGCCCTTACGCAATCGGCCAGGTAGTTCGTAAAGTTAGGTAATCGGATTTGGCGCCCCGTGAGTCGCTTTTCTATTTTAAGACAAATATGTCTTGCCAACAATTGATCTTGAGATAAATTGACATCTACATAATAATATTGTTCTTTGGCGTCGACATTATGGTCCGTTTGTTCCGAAGTCATCAAGGTCAAGGCTCACTTCCTAAAAGGTCAAAGTACTTTATAGGGTGTGGCAGTACTTCACATCGGGGTGAAAACTGCATCCGTTGAAGTCGCAAGTTCGACCCCATATGGACTACTGCTGTATGAGTAGACTTTGCATTGGAAATCAGTTGAGGACTTTTGACGCGGTTAAGAATCGAATGAGCCTGACTCCTGAGCTATCAAGCCGTCTTAAACCCTCTAAGTCTGACGAGAGACTCCAAGTTCGGGAACTTTTGCTACTGATCAGGACAAAGGTGGAAACAAATCGGCCTTCTGCCAGGCACATGTGTTATATGAAAGAAAGACACATCACTGAGTTGTTGCCGGTTCATCTCAGGTGGTTTTAGGGTCGGCAACGCGCAAGTGCTACCCCGAGTGTTGCAAGCGTCTATAGGCTACGGTAACCGCTTACCATCAGGCGGGCCGTATTTTTCCCAGCCGGTGGTAATTTAAGCTTAAACTGTTTTTTTATATATTTTTTGGATAGTTAAATCCTAAGTATCCAATCTGCACTGAACTCAATCAAAAGCCGCTCATGCTCGTATAAGTGGAGACAAGGCTATTGATAATGACACAGAAACAATTAATTGATAATTTCCTAAAAGAAATGTCGTCACAATGAGTGACGTCGGTGATGATAACGACGTGACTCAGTTAACGCCATTGAGAGAATTACATCACTACATAGTAACGAAGTCGCTTCCCTCTGTCTGTCTGTCCCAGGTATACTTAGATCTTTAATATCAGCAACGGATCTAGATGTGGTTTTTTTAATAGAAAGAGTAATTCAAGAGGAAGGTTTATATGTATAATTCATTGTGTTTTGTAGGCAGTTAACTTATATGGCTCACGCTGGCCGTGCGAAGCCGGCGCGGGTAGCCTTGTATGTAGACGTAGATAGGTAGTTTTAACTTGTAATTCAATCGATGCGGATTTAATGGCTTCCGTCGTTCTTACAGCGTATTCAATCTATGCTTACGTGCAGTGCCCGAGCAAGTTAACTAGGCGACTAGGTATTCGAAAACGTTACATGCGAAATGTCAAAATTTTCATACTAAGTTTTAGTTACACCTGTCACAGGCGCATTTCATTTTCCCATACAAAAATAGTCGAAAACGATACGATACGTAGTCCAAATTGTTGTAGCTAGGCTACCGATATTATCGACGACCCGTTTCTTAATATTGATGACTAACTGTCAATTTCCAAATGTGTATGCATATTGATTCCTTGTCGGTTGTTGCCCCCACTTAGTATTTCCAATTCCGTCCTATGGATATAGATAATATAAAGTTTGTCGACCTGGGATATTGAACTTATGTCTGCGATTCTCAAGGCAAGTTATCACAGAGATTAGACAAAGTTCATTGACTACTATATAATATATAGTTCCCTATGTGTATTAACAAGGTAGCTTTCAACTTTGGAAACGTGTACATTATGTATGTACTGAAATGACACAGCATGTATATTTTATAGGCTCGAAGGACCATGAAAACGATAGACAATGATCACAACTATATTGTCGATTTCGTCAAAAATAATAATCACTACAGTAACATATAGTTTAGGAAGAACGATACCAAAAGAATATTTTGTTAAAAAACATAAATGCTTAAACGACATCCCGTGCCAAGTCAAATACTGGACGGAACAACAGTGGTGTCGATTCTGTTATGCACAATTACTAAACTTAACTAATTTGACAAGTCTAAAAGTCTTGCTATCCCTTTCTCATGTGTGGGGCTAAATAAAGATGGCAATATTTTTAGACCTGTCAGATTAGTTAAGTTTAGTCATTTTTAACAACAGAATTGGCATCAGTAGCGCTATTTAATATTGTACCTGACTTTTTCGCGTAACGGGGTATAAACAAGTCATTTTACAACATTCTGTTTTGATAACAATCAGACTGTCTTTACTACAATCGAGGTATCATTATTTTTCAATAGGATTATAAAGTGGAGGATATCCATAGGTAAATATTAGTGAGCCAAAATGGTCGCACACTGTGCGGTTCCAAACAAGGAACCATGAAGTTTAACTGTAAAAAGATAATTGGAAAGTTTCCAACGACAATAATAATAATGTTTGGACATTATTACACAGCGCCATCTGGCCCCAAACTGAGCAAAGCTTGTACTATGGGAACCAGCAGCTGATACAATACTTATATACTTTTTTTTGTAAATACATACTAATAATACATACCAAACACCCAATAGCTTACGTGCAATAACGGATTACCACCCGGCAGACCATACCATCAATGATGTTAAAAAATATGGGGTCGTGACCCGTCCACCCACTGGTGGGTGCACGCCTAATCACGAAATTCGAGAATTACCCGTGCACACACCGCGTTATTAATTCGTGATTTAAAAATCCCTATCTTAATAAAAATCCGGTAAATGATTGTCTTATAAATCCGTTGTACCCAGTTGCCAAATTAAATTTCTTGGCGATCTTTAAAGGTCAGTCGGAAGTCAAAGATTCGGAAGTAAAGGGAGAGAGCAAGAAACTGGTAACAAAGAAAAAATAATGTGTTAAGACCGGAATGGCACTCCCTTCTTCCAAAATTCTGGTTACCAGCAACATCAATATGTTGGAAACTTAGATTTCGAGTCAATGAACAAAACATATTTGTAAAAATATAGTAAAATGACATCAAATAATTTAATACGAATAAAATCACATCTCCATTCCATACTATCAATATTAAAAACTCTTGTTTGTTTGATGGCTACCTTTTCACGACTAAGCGGTTGAAGGGATCGTAATGAAATTCTCTCTCTAATCTCGGGAAGGATATAGGCTATATTTATCAAGAACCATGCGGGCGAAGCTCCCATTAAAAGTTAGCTTATTATAGTGGTTAAAAACATTATATGAACATTCTTCACAACAGTATCTCTGTAGATACATCATTTTGATTCGTCTACATTTGGGATAGAGCTCAGAGTAAATAATTTATTTAAAGAAAACTGCTGGAATTTCTTTTATTGCGTATTTAATTTTACTTTCTTTGGGATTGTGCCCAGTATTAATCTACTTGCGCTAAATCCATCGCATCGGGCATAAACCTGAATTTATATTTAAAATTCTATTTACGTAAATATTCAACTCTGAGGACTGTCTGGTGTGAACTGTGAGTGCTTATTTGGTCATGCACGATATTTTTGCCCGTGTATTTCATTTTCAAAATGTCACCTGTAGTAGATATTATATTAGCACTATTAGATCACGCTATTGAGTTTCCCAAACGGGTCATGAAACTTGGAGTATTATTCTTCGAATTCCCAAAGGTGAAAACGTGATTTGAAATTCACATCTTGATACAAACAAATTGATTCCGAAAATACCATATTTAGTCGTTCATGCAGTAAAATTTCCGAAACTCTTCGTGATGACTCTATTTGTGATGCCTTAAAATATTTTTTTACTGATGTTGTAATTCTTGAAATAATAATTATTTGCGTTCATATTGTTGAAGATAGGCAGACTAAAAAGAATTGGCGATCCAACAGGTAAACCGTCGAACGGAAAATAAGTAGCGAAGCCTTCGATTTTAGTTGACACTTTAAATTTTTCCTATGCCGAGAATTATATCTGAGACAGAATTTGGTCTTAAAATAGCAGACACATAGATAAATAGCTCGAATAGCTATTGAAGGGTGAATAACCATTTCAATGTACATCTATAAAACATGCTATCATACGAGCGTTAGGAATGTAATTGATTGTGTATATTTATAGATAGCGAGAGTGGGGTGTAATTATTGTTGTTTTTACCCGATTACGACGAAGCCAAAAGGAAGAATTATGATTTTATCAGTCTATGTATGTTTGTATTTACCTACGTATATTCTTCCGTAGCGCCTAAACAATTCAGCCGATTTTGATGAATAAGGTGTCAATCGATTCTTTATTATGGTCAGGGTAACATAGGGTATATTTTAACCGAGTTTAACAATAAGAGGAGTAGATTTTACCTTGCAAACTCCGATTATAACCGATTTCTTTCTTTTGTTTAGTCCGGTTTTTTCCGTAGACGTATTACAGTTTTCCAAACTGTTTACTTGTTTGAAACGTCCTCAGCAACAAAATATTAATTCTGATATCACGTAATTACGTCATCAAACGTAATTCGTGTCAATATGATAAGATTATATTAATTCCTACACTTATAGCGCTTCACTGTCTTCATCTCTTATCGGTTACGATACGGCAAAGAGGGACCCCCCGTTCTGCCAGCACAATGGTGCTAATTCTGTTGTACAAAATTACTAAACTTAACTAATTTAACAGATCTAAAAGTCTTGCTATCCCTTTCTCATGTGCGAGGTTAAATAAGGATGGCAATATTTTTAGACCTGTCAAATTAGTTAAGTTTAGTAATTTTGAACAACAGAATTGGCCACAATGTATCTAATGAAAGCTTACTCTATATTTAAATTTCATTTACTGGTGTTTTAACATTCCATGAGTATTATTTTAATTTTATTGAGTACAGTACAGATAAAAAATTAGAATAGTAGGTCAAAGAAGCAGAAATTAAATTCTGTATTTTATTTTATTGTAAGTACCCTGATATCGATACTATATTTTATTAACGTCCAAAAACACATTTTAGATGTTATTGAAATTTATTAATCTATACTAAATAGATAATAATTTTTATATTATTTGTGTTTGGGTGTTTAGTATACTATATAGTATGTAAAAAAACATTATTTTCTTCTTCTTCTTCTTCCTAAGTATGGCAATCAATCCTTTCAGGGACTATTTTTGCCAGTGTCGAGTGTTAGAGAATTTTCATGTTGCAAAATTTCTCGTGTTTGCCGCATTAAAATGCCTAGTGTCATGCATTCTAACGCCCAATGGAGTTTCGGGAGACAACCCACGGCAGTAGCAGATCGTAACACGCCTTTAGATTAGAGGTAACCTATTGACCAAAATGATAAATCACTTAACCCAAAAGTCGTATCATGGCATTATTTACAATGCTCCTATAAATCAGTCACTAAATGAAACTTTATTGCACATATCGACACCAAAAATACACATTAAAGATCACTATATCACAATTTACGACACACTGGAAAAAAATCTCAACCGCTCCGCCTGATTCCCGCCAAAAACTCCCAACATTATTTTATTGTATTTATTTAGAACCATATTAAATATGTCACTAATGCAATGTTAAATCTAAAAATAAGAATAATTACAATTTACTTAAATATGTTTACTTAAGATAATAATAATATAAATAAGAACACATGAAATGTCTCTGATTTACACTTAATCACTAAATATTAAACACTAGCTTCTGCCCGCGACTACGTCCGCGTTGAGCTTAGAATCACAGAGACAAAGTAAAATTATCCCGGGATAAAAACATTTTCCCGGGATAAAAAGTATCCTATGTGTTAATCCAGGTTATAAACTATCTGTGTTCCAAATTTCATCCAAATCCGTTGAGTGGTTTTTGCGTGAAAGAGTAACAAACATCCATCCATCCATACAAACTTTCGCATTTATAATATTAGTAGGATAATATCACAATTACCAAAAAACTAACTAGGTATATATTATTATTGTTGAAATTTTAATACTAAATAATTTCTAACGTTCAAACATGTATTGAATCAGTACAAGATTTGCTAATTTTGGGAACCGAACATTATTATAAATAACTACATAAATGTATAAAGAATGAAGTTTAAAACATAAAGTAAGAAGGGAAGGCGCCATTTGGCACGCCTCAAACAATTCAAGATGTGTACTTGTGTTTATTATTAGAGTAACATAGTCGAATTTACATCAGTTACGTGTGTCCTACGCAACACACCTATTTCAGTTGTCTCGTTGAAAAAAACACATTCTTGTTGGCACAATTATATTTTTAAATCGGGAGGAAACTAAGTTTCATTCGACCTCGACCGGTCAAGAATATTGTTGACCGGTCGAGTCGGTCTGATCTTTTTTTTTATACTAAGATGGCAAACAAGCGTACGGCCAGCCTGATGGTAAGCGGTTACCGTAGACTATGGACGCTTTTAATCGAGTATAATACAAGAGTGAATAAGTTTCATTTATTGTATATATGTAGGGCGAATTGGGTTCTACTCTATTGTGGGTTTTCTTATTAAAATTGAAGAGCCGTCCGGCTGGGGGACTGAACCAACCTCTTCCTTACAGAAGACCGCTGTCAAATAGCACTATTTTGATGTAGTGACTAGTATTGTTTCTGCGGTAAGGAAGGTTGACAGTGCTCTACGAGGATACGCTGTGCTAATAGTAATGCTGCTGGCATTGTGAGTCCTCTTCAATAACAAGGTTGGCAACCTGTTAGTGATACCCCTGGTATTGCTAGCGGCTACGGTGACTGCTTACCACCAGGTGGGCCGTATGCTTGTGTGCCACCTTAGTGGTATAGAAAAAAAAGGATGTTTTATTTTTATCCGGACCCCGTTTATAGCTACTTGTCGACCCCTGGACCCCTGATATAGACGATATAAAGTTTTTCTCTTGTCCGCAGCCAGCGAACCGTGAGAAAATGATGTCCCGGTCTGCCGTGTTGCTCGCGGCCATCGGCCTAGGCCTCTCTACCTTCAGCGTGCGCCAGATGATCCTCAGCCAGACCAGGCGAATCTAGACCGACCCAGCACCTTCTAGAAGCTCCGTACGACCTGGAGCTACATATCCTATGTCTATATTGTGGGCCCGAGTGCGACACGTCAAAAAATTATTTTAAGGGCGCGAAACATGCGCTCGGATACTCGATTGTTGCGTATAAATGGAAAATTGTCTATGAAAAAAAAATGTTAATGAATATTATGTGAGAAAAAAATCGTAATTTATTTTTTATTACTTTTTCGTGTGAACGCCAGTGTAGGGTTATGCCTGTTAGTTGACTTTTAAATTAGGTAGTAAGTCCGTCGCATGATTGGTTCGATAAGTCAAATAAAATATGTTAGTAGGTATGTGTGTGTGGGACGTATGCTGCAGTCTTGCGTGTGATGGAAACCAAATAAACATTAACACCCAACGATAAACGCTTTTTATTTGTATCTGTATATTTACTAGGGATAGCCTATCCATAGTCCAGCTATATGACTGGATCATACTATTAATAGTACTATAGTCGATAACATAAATTTGGCAAGTTTTTTTTTTTTTTATATCACTAAAGTGGCACACAAGCGTGTCCTATGGTAAGTAGTCACCGTAGCCCATAGCCGCTAGCAATACCAGAAATATCACTAACGCGTTGCCAACCCTGTTGCTGATGATAGCGGTTGTAATCTCTTTGGCTGATGAGGACTCACTGTGCTAGCACATGTCCTCATGGAGTACTGGCAACCTTACCGCAGAAACACAAAGTACATCAAAGTAATTTTATTTGACTGCGGTCTTCAGTAAGGTGTAGGTTCCTACAGCCCCTAGCCGAACAGCTAGCTCGAATATTAATGGAAAAAACCCACTGGAGATCCCATTTCACCTTACCTCTCTTTTTAAGCTCATGGTGTGATTCATTACTGTACTTTAGCTTACGAAAACTCATTGGTAAAGGCTGCTGGGGTTTGATCGTGAACCCATCAGATGACAGACCGTTGCTTCAACCACAAGGCCACCATGGCTTTTCAAAAGTAGGATGGAAACTCAGCACTGCTTGAAAAGGACTCGGCTTAAGGATAGCATGTTCAAATAAAATAATTTAAAACTGTAACTCATTTATAATCAATTCACAATATGATGCAGTAAACGAAGAGAAATCAAATTCCACAAACAATAACAAATGCGTACGAAATACAATATTGATTTGATTATATGCTAAACAAAACAATATTCTTAATTTAAAAGAACTTAAATGGTGTGATTCTGTTGTACAAAATCACTAAACTAATTTGACAGTACTAACAGTCTTGCTATCCCTTTCTCATGTGCAGGGTTAAATAAGGATGGCAATACTCTAACTCTTGTCAAATTAGTTTTGTTTAGTGATTTGCACAACATCGATCGACATCATCAGCTACATCAGAAAATATTTAACGCCTTTTAAAAATCAGTTCCACAATATTTTTTATGATATAATCTGTTCTGTCGAATGGAAGAATTATTGTTGCAATTTGTTCCACTACGTGTAAAATATTTTAAATATATACCTACTCTCTGCGAATTGAATAAATTCCCACTCTCACTTACAACACATTCTCAAATCATCTACATAACTATATATGTTAGTAAATATGTACTAAGATTCCTTATTAATAATGTAAGCATGTACAGTGCCGGTAGCAGGAAAAAAATTAAATACGTATTCGAAAACGTAACTCGAAATGTTACACTACGTGTACGCGAAATGTCAAAATTTTCACTCTTTTTTAGTTCCACTTTTCACCGCCGCAGCGCTGTTCATTTTTCAATGCAAAAATAGTCGAAGGCGATACGTAAACGTCCCAATTTCTTCATGATGGCGCTACAGTACAGGGGCCCAATTCCTTCAACATTCAGTCATGACATATCACCATCATAAATGGCAGATTTAATAAAGGCGCGATTTTATCTGTAACTTAAATAAATCTTGCGCTTATTAATTTACTACGACTACTCAGTAACCACTGATTTAGTATTAAGATATCTACAAGAAGTTAGAAAACACCTATTTAATAAAATCAGTAAAAACTACCACAAACAGATGCTAGTCACTTAGTGCTACTGGACATAGAAAGAAAATTATTATACTTTCAATACATAATTTAACATTTTGTTTGTGATACATAAATTCTATGCCTTACCAGAAGAACACTCACTCCACTGCTAATTAAGTTTCTCCTACAAAAAATATAGATTGGAAGTTAATTAGAGAAGTCCGGTCCACCATAGAACTATATAGCCTTAAAACTATCTTATAGTATATACAAGTTATACTACATTTCCAGACGGGATTGATAACATTCATATACTTGATTATCACCACAGACTACGGAACACAGAAGAAATTACAAGATAGATTTAGACTGTAACTGCCATACGATTTGTGCGGTTAATCTACCTAGGATGACAAGAATGACAGGTTTCGAAATCGTTTCCTCTCGCGCACGATCAAATTGTAGAATTAAATGAGCTCCGTGCTGTGTTTTTTTTTGTTCTGAAGGGTCGGCAACGTGCCAGTGATATATCCCTGGTGTTGCAAGCGTCGATTAGCTACAGTAACCTTGTTTGCCACCTTAATGGTATAAAATAAACCTCTGTTTAATATTGGCTCTGGGTCGAAGTTTGACAGCCACGTGATGGTTCATATTGGCTCTTGATGAGAATTTGACGACCACTGGATAATATTGTCTCTTGATGAGAATTTGATGACCACTGGTTAATATTGGCTCTTGATCAAAGTTTCATGACCACTGGTCTAAGATCTAATACGAAGACAGTGGAACTGCGAAATAAAAACATTTACATAGGGACAGCTCTAGGGGCTAGCGAATGCTGTAGATATGTCCCTATAGAGCTCGCGCTATGCCCGCTTGAAGTATCGCTCGTCGATTCGCTTGGCGAGCGAAACGAGCGATTCGCGGCGACTGACCACGTCGGCTAGCTTGCGACACGGGAGGCGCGTTGTTATTATCGTGAACACGTGACCAAACACCAAGGCGTCGAGCTCTGTGGGACTGCAAAAAAAAAACAATTGTACATATAAAGATGATGTTCTGTAAAATTAGTTTAGTTTAATGATTTCGTACAACAGAATTAGCGACAATATCTAAGTACACAAAGTCTACTATATAAATATATATATATATATATATATACGTTAGTTACTTCTACTAACTCCTTCACTACTACTCCATACGTACTACTATGTACTATGAAGAGCCATTCATTATTGTTTAGAAATAAGAGGCATTGCAACGCAAATAATTAATAATATCTCAAAATACAATACTATTGTGATTCAATTGTACTCCTAAGCAGATAAAAAGAAAATTAACAAAATAATAATATGTAATTCCAAAAATAATTTAAAGAAAATATAACTCACATGAGAAATTTTACAAAGCCGAAGAGATGACAGCGGGGAATAAGGCGGAACTAGCGAATATATTTTTCTCTCTCTCATAAATAATGTTAAAGTTGTCTTTAGGATGTAATTTCAGAGCTTTTTAATTCAGTAATATAGATTTTATTAAAAAATAAAAGTAGAAGAGATGATTTTATTTGTCAAGTGACTAAGTTATTGAGTCTTCTTGTGTCACGGGTTCGATTCCCGCTCGGAACAACCTTTATTCTGACTATAAAACGTTGTAATTTTTTTTCTGACAAAATGGATGCGTAGCCTTAGGTTTAGCACCAAACCATATTATTTTGATTTAATTACTTGTGGTTTATAAAATACGCCTCTTTAACTCCATAGAAATATTGAAAACAAAACACAAGCTTTTAAAACTGTATTATTATCACAATATGCACACAAAAAATCCGTAAATAAAATTTAGAGGTTTTCCAGCGAATGGTAAACTATTCATGTGTATAAATTTAACAAATTTAATCCACACATGTTTCGAAATAAAATCATACATAGATAGAGGTACAAAAAGTTACACAAACTGACTGACAAGACAATATTAATCAATGTCAACATCGGGAAAGTTATTGTAGGCGGCATTTCTCTTTCGTAAGTAATTCAGGAGACTCTCTACGCTTATCTCTTCGTTGCATGGCATCTTCAACGTCGATTTCGACCCTGTTTTAATGATTTTAAGGTTGTGTATCCTTTGTACAAACACATTGAATTACGAAATTCTAGTCAAAATAATGATCGAATGATGATACCGCGTTCTAAAACTATGCTAACGCCATCTATTACTGTCAAAAATAAACTAAAATACAAGAGTTGTAGGCACCTAACGAGAGATGGCGTTAGCTGTCTTCTAATAAACTTACGAATCAAGTAAAAAAACGATGATTCAATAATGGTTAAATAGAACTTTGGCTATCTTCTAATACAAAACTAAGCAAAGAAATAAATAATACTTTAACGTATTGGAAAATAAAATAATAACCTGAACCAGGGGTCATAGGCAATTTGTCAGATTTCACAGACATATTATGGCTCGAGGTTCTACCGTCGCTACTCGTTATCGCAGGAGTTTTGTCTTTGGCATCACTGTCAGGTTAAAAAATATCGCTACAGATGTATATACATATAAAAATAATAAAAATAAACATATTCCTAATATATTCCTAAAGTACTAAAGGTGAGTACAATGCATCATTGAAAAGAAGATAAGTTTACTAGAAAAAAAATACAAAACAATATTATAGTCGCTATATTTTTTGTTCTTTCCTGTCTACCAATTGAGTCTACCGAGGTCGACCAGTGGGAAAAACGGTCTGCCCTTCGTAACACATTTCACCGGTAAAATGGGCCACCTACGTTGAATTGTGAAATAAACTTCCCGCCGAGGTTTTCCCAAAAGAGAACAGCTTGGGGTTCTTCAAGAAGGATGTCGTTCATATGCTACGGTAACAGCTTACTCAGGCGGGCCGTATGATTTACTGTACCACCTTAGTGGTATAAAAAATACAGTTGTCAGACTTTCTGCTTCTGAGAGACCACTAACGATTGCCTAAGATATTAATCGAAAACCTGTCTATGCGAGTACGATCCTACGTAAATAAATGTATACCTGGAATCTGTGACTTCAGAACTGTGCAACCTCTCCACTAATTCATTCTCCAAATGTTTCTCATTAACAACACCATCAAAATCATCGTCACTCAAGATCTGCATAGTTTCATCCGTACCCTCGATAGTGACAGTCGTATCTGTCACGTCAGCCTCTTCTATCGTATCGAGAAAATCGTTAACTTTCTTATCGATAATATCGATATTCGCAACGGGATAAACAATAACTTCAAAATCGTTCTTTTCATTATCTGCGTCGAGTTTCTCATTGTAATACTCTAAAGCTATATCTTCGACTTTATCGATTACATCTTCGATTATTCCGAGTACGAAATCGTATTGCTCGTGATGTACGATCGATTGCTCGTAATTGGAGTTGCTTTCGGCGCAATGTATGCCCTCTTTTGACGTCATTATTATTATTTGCTTTGAGGCAAACGGCTTGAAACCTGTCGGTTTATTGAAGAGAAAAATATTGGATTATGGAGTCCAAACATGTTTTATTTTCCTTGGTGGTTACTTTTATTCTAGATCTTAAAAACTTTACCTAATGATTGAACAAACCTGCGATGAGAAAACCGTATACTTTTTTTTTTTAATTTATAACCAGGTTATTGGCATCAAACCATTTAGAAACAGATGCTAGCGTTTCATTAAGACTTATCATTTCTTTGTTTTTTCTGCTCACTCTAAATACCAGAGACGTGTCATCCGCGAATAAGACTATGTCACAGATATTATCCACTACAAGTGGGAGATCATTTATGTATGCCAAAAATAAGAACGGACCTAATATTGAACCCTGTGGAACTCCCATTTTCATTAATGTGCCTTTGGAAGTTATGCCTCCGACACCGACTTTTTGCTGACGACCGGACAAATATGAGGCTACAAGATAAAGGGCATTTCCGCGGATACTATAATATTTTAGTTTGAGTAGTAGCATACTATGTAAAACGCAATCAAATGCTTTAGATAGATCGCAAAATACACCAAGGCCATAAAATAAGGCCGCAAAATACCATAGACCTCTAAAACCTCAAAGAAAACTAAAGATGTAATATTTACCAAAGACATCCCTATTGGCGTAGACACTATCCTTGCTAGGGTTCCGGGTACAGAGTCGCGAGCGACGCACTCTAGTGCAACGATCAGAGGCACTCCTTTCAGGGGAGAGATAGCGGTGGGAAAGCTGGAAGGCTTGGGTCACTAGGTAGTTCTCTTGATGCTAACAATATTCACACGATTCATAAATTATCAAGTCCACTACTCTACAGAAGATCCCAACAAAACCACCATTTCACTCTTGATTTGCACACTTATTTCCTTCTGTTACATTCATCAATCGATTCATTTTTTTTTTATACCACTAAGTTGGCACACAAGCATACGGCCCACCCGGCACCACGATGGTAAGCAGTCACCGTAGCCTATAGCCACTAGCAATACAAGGGGTATCACTAACGGTGTGCCAACCATGTTGTTCATGAGGACTCATTGAGCTAGCAGCATTACTACTAGCCCAGCTTATCCTCGTGGAGCTCTGGCAACCTTACTTACCGCAGAAACACACTCTAGTAGTGTTACTTCTCTGTGGTCTTCTGTAAGGTGGAGGTACAGTCCCCAGTCGGACGGCTCCAATTTAAATGGAAAAACCCACGGGAAATCCTAAATCGCCCTCTCTTTTTAAAAGCTTTTCTTGTCCATCATTGAGTACTTTGACAACTTGATCTAGAGATTTAGACCTTGGTATTCCACTGCTACTTCTTCTCACATTCGCATAATATACACACACTATAGATAGTGTCTAGTCTAGTGACGTACCGTAAGTCTCATTTGCGTCAGATTGACCATTCTCATGAGGTGTCGAAGTAGGGAGCTGGTGATAGGTTTGATCATGAGTGGAGCTTTCGGACCCGAAGCGGAGAGTAGCGCGCGGATGTGGCCGTACACTAGCGCGTCGAGGGGGGTCGGGCTAGTGGGGGGATTAGGGGGGGGAAATGAAATGAGGGGAGATAAATCAACCCTAAAAAAAATACCAGTTTTCGCAAGTATTTCATGTCTGTGCCACTACCACCACTGAGGAGTTTCCTTGTCACGACCCAACTCTGGTTACAACACAAATGGGATAATGTATCCTACTATGATCATTCCATATTACTACACTACGTGTCTTTTAATTATAGTTTGAATATGCGTAATTGTATTTAGACGGCTCGTCAGTCGTGTGGACCTTCAAACTTTCAACTGCCGTTTCAGTATTCGGCCATATTTAATAAATTTATTAGCTGTGCCATGCGTTGCAATGCCTCTTTCCTTATAAATAAATACTAATATAATTTCTGAATCACATGATGACATGATCTTATTACACTTATAGATACCAACGCTTCGCCTGCCTTCTTCATGTCAATTTAATTTATCCAATTTTTGCCCAGCCTCATTTTATTGCACCATTATATTTAAAGGAATATGTTTTATAAAGGTGATAATTTAGACCTTAATAAGAGCCCTATTAGGGCCTAAACTGAATAAATGATTTTGATTTTGAAAGGAGACTCAAGAAATGTTTCCTCCACACCTCTATGTCTTCCTATTTAGGCTGTTTACTTGTCAATCAGTGACAGACATAATGTTTTATAAATAAAATAGAGATGATTTGGATTGAATTTTATATAGGAACATCAATAACATATGGAATATGGATTTAGGGATGGTGTATACTCACGTATTTCCGAAGAAGAAGTCTCTATCGCCAAGGCGTTGACTGAGCGAGTTGCAGCACTGTTCCACCTGGAAATAAATAAAGGTAATGAAGATAATGGAAGCAAAAGAATGTGGAATCAATCGCCATCTTGGGGCGGCCGCCATATTGGATTTATAATGACGTCATACTTACTTATCACCTATGATATGGGTATCAAATGAAAATCTTTTGTTGTCAATTCAGTATGTCAGTGAGTGAGTAACCTTTAGGTTACTGTACTGTAGGAATGATCAATTTAAATTTTGTGACGTTCGCCATATTGGATTTAAAATGGCGGAATTTAGGTAATCATGCACGGTTACGGAACCAAACGTGTATGAAAAATTTCAGCTTAATTGGACGCTGGGAAGTGGGTCAAATTTAATTTTGATTTGATTACACACATACACACTTCTGGTTACGTAATACCGGAATGGTCCCAAACTGAATGTAAGACAAATACAATGGTACCAAATGAAATGTACTCACATCAGCGAGCACTTGCTCGAGCGTCTTATCATGCCAGTGCAGTGCCTTCAGCCGCTTGGCGACCGTGTTCCTCTTGGCCCTGGTCTGCAGCCAGCCCAGAGGCCAGGGGTACACTGAAGCGTTGCGCACCTTCGTCACCGCGTTGAAAGTGTCATTGTCCAACCATGATATGTATAGCTGGAATATTAACAATTATGTTTAAGGTTTAAATGTTTGTAACTTGATCTTTGTAAAGAAAATTACACAGACAGACAGTAGGAAATTTGGGACGGTTAAAGTTTAAATGGAGGTGGAGTGGAGAAAGTTACTTTTTATGCACATAACAATGCAATAGAAATACATAACACTAATAAAAACATTACACACACTTTTTTAAGAGAGGTAGGGTGATTTGGGATTCCCATTTAAATTGGAGCGGCCCGGCTGGGGACTGTACCTCCAGCTTACAGAAGACCGCAGTGAAATAACACTACTTGAAGTAGTGTTGTGTTTCTGCAGTAAGTAAGGTAGCCAGTGGTCCTCATCAACAACATGGTTGGCAACCCATTAGTGATACACCTCTGGTATTGCTAGCGGCTAAAGGCTACCATGTCTGCTTACCATCAGGTGGGCCGTATGCTTGTGTGCCACCTTCGTGGTATAAAAAAAACTATCATGCATTTGCATGCACCATACTTAATAGACTTACTGAACACATAAACATAAACAAACAATTGAGTGTGCGTGTTGTGGTACAATACACTTTCACCTGTGTTTATGGAGAAATTACCTCAGCATTGACCAGTACATTAGTAATCAGGCTCATGTAAGCCCTCATCTCCGCCTTCTCCTCCGTACTCAACCGAGTACACAACGACACACCCTTGTTGGCCGCAAACTGCACAATTGGCTCCAGTTCGGAGACAACAAATGCACCGCATTTGATGAAGGGCACTCGTCCTGATGGTGACATGAATTCTGCATTCCAGCGCATCTCCACTTCAAACGGTAGATTGCACATCTGTTAAAAAGGAGTCATGGTTTTTATTTAAACTACATCAATTGTTAAGCCCAGTTCAAGAACACATTGGAAGTCTGTTGCATGTTTAAATAAAGTTACTGGTTGATAATTTATTCTGCTAACTATTCACAAAAACCCGAACTTAACTCACCAAATTATAAATAAAAGCTTTGACCCAAAACGGAACCACGAAGTGTACCAAGAATGCAAGCAGCACTGCCACATTGGATGGCAATGCTACAGACATAAACAGAAAGGCATACAGCAGCATACCTCACCCAGAGAATCAGTCTCAATCAGTCAGTCACTGAGTGAGATATACGCCAGCATTACTGTTCATCATAACAATCATTTAAAGCTGTAATACTGGTGGCAATTATGTTGTACAAGATCACTAAACTACACTAATTTGCCAGGACTAAAAGTCTTGCTATCCCTCTCTCATGTGCAGGGTTAAATAATGATGGCAATACATTAAGTCCTGTTAAATTTTAGTAAAATTATTTCATACAACAGAATTTGCACCACTATCAGCATAAATAAACCAAATTTACCTTCAGAAATGCCTGCACTGCAAGACAGCTTGCATTATCAGGTAGAAGTATCTGTTCCACTTCATATGGTTGGAACAACTTTACGTTTTCCGGCCATGGCTCTTGGGCTGAAATATAGAAAGAGTACAATGCAACTTCAACAATCTTCATGTATGTAGCAGTGTTTTTCAACCTTTTTCATGACACAGCCCCTTTAATATGAAGAAGTATTAGCAACCCTCCTATCTGTTGCCATTTTTCATGTATTTTATTTAGTCGTCAATATTCAGTTGAGATATTTTTTCATTTTCATAATTAGGGTTCAGATAAATACAATACTTTATTCAGAACAGATTCAACCTGCCTACTTATAGTTTAAAGATAAATACATATTGTTTTTTTTACAAATAATTACTTCCTTAAGTAAGCATTTTAATAAATCTTTTGAACATTTTAAAGATTTATTATGCTATAGCATTTAACTTTATTCTTTTTTTACTGCAGTAGCTTTTGCAACTCTCCTGTAGAAGCTTCGCAACCCCCCTAAAGAGGCTTTGCAACCCCCAGGTTGAAAAACACTGACGTAAAGCATGGGTTATGTTGCATTTTAGTAGCAATATGAATGAAAAAAGAAACTCAAATCCAATCTTGTTTGGTTATAACAAATTACAAAATGTATTAAACAGATTTAAACATATGAAGAGATTGATGAGTGAAAAAGAAAGATGTAGTGTAGATATGGCACTCTATCTGCTCTGCCTCACAAATTGCAATTTAGAGTCAATATACTATTTATGTTTAGTATGTATGACAATATTATTTACAGTCAAAATGGAGATGTAAACTTTTATATTACGTTTTGGGTACGTACTTATATGTATACTATTCATCTCCCAACATTTTTTTTTTATATAGATACATTTTTTTTTGTACTTGATAACACGTAATCATGCTGTAATATGCATGAATGGATATTAATATGAAATGCAATTGATTTAATATTAATTTTAACACGGAATGAGAATCACACTCGTAATAAAATGTTTATACCAAACACGAAAGGCTCCTCAATTTGCTTATTCGTCATTTTTCTTAATTATTACTACTAATGTTTGATGAATTATGTAACAGCGCGTAAGACTGTTATTAAGGGCAGCACGAGGCTAAAATTAAAACATGTACGTAAAACTTCACAATAATAAATCAAAAATTATGTAATCCATGACCCTGGCATAGCCCTCGGAAATAATTAAAAAAAACCTAACGAATGCCTACCGTTAAGCGATGTAATAAGAGTGTCCATTATCGGGTATTCCGGCATTTTTTTTAATATGCAATAACAATTAAATATAAACGTATTCTAATTATTTTTAGAGAATTTCTGTAAGAAATAAATTCCAATTTGTCTGCGCCAGTCGGTGCTGTCAAATCAATGTCAAGTCGAATTAATTGACACTCCAACCGCTTCGCTTGACACTGACAGAATAGAATTTGACTTCATAATTATATTCTGGCAACAAGGTCTTCAAGTAGGTTTTGTTTGTGGGCCCATTGATTTTCCAATTTAAAATAAGTAATATATCCGCGTTAGTGGTGTTCTTTGGCCTGTATATTTATATATTCAATTTTGAGTTCCTAAGGAATAAGAGTATATACTATAAAAGTTACGCCTTCGATAAAATTTGGAGATAATTATCTGCTATCTAAGGAGATTTAATTAAATTTCATCAGCCGTGATGGTCAGTGCTACAGAGTGGTGGCCTGCTATATAAAGTGATCTGATTTCAAACCCCGGTCTGTACTCTGTACTAAGATTATAAATTGAAACTATGTGAATAACGCACCACGATGTTTATAAAAACAATATAAACGCCAAACTGGTGAAGCTACACAGCAGCCCACTTCTTACAGTTGACAGCCTAACTGAAAAATATAACTTAACAACCGTACCCATTTGAATAAGCTTTGTTATGTTATCGCCAACACAAGCCACGTTGTTATTTAATAAATTGATGCCAAAGGCAAACTCTTCATCATCAAAAAAATCAAACGGTCTCTCCAATGGCTCGTTTTGTTTTGCATTTATCGATGTATTTGATTTTGAATGGATAATATCGATGTATTTGTTGAATATTGCTTCACCGACTCTACTCTGTGGAGAAGTAGACCGTGGAGTAGCTATAGGAGATCGGAAGTTCCATTCTGATGAATTAGAATTCTTTAATTTTGTTTCTTTCATGTTCTTATCCCAAATATTACAAACACTCATTATTAATTTTATTATTTCAGTTAGCCAAATAAAAATACAAAACTGCGAGACTTCTCAAGAAATTTGACAATCTTCTGACGTGATTTTTCTTCTTTTGTGGAAGTTGTGGAATGGAATTTAGCCATTTCCAGTTTTATTTCAACCATCTTTATAGTCGAGTTCAGATGATTGTTCAAAGTTTATTCATCTGTTGACTTCGTAATTGTTCTGAGAATAACAACCAAACCGAGAGTTTTTGGCGGGAATCAGGCGGAGCGGTTGAGATTTTTTTCCAGTGTGTCGTAAATTGTGTTATAGTGATCTTTAATGTGTATTTTTGGTGTCGATATGTGCAGTAAAGTTTCATTTAGTGACTGATTTATAGGAGCATTGGAAATAATGCTATAATACGACTTTTGGGTTAAGTGATGTATCATTTTGGTCAATAGGTTACCTCTAATCTAAAGGCGTGTTACGATCTGCTACTGCCGTGGGTTGTCTCCAGAAACTCCATTGGGCGTTAGAATGCATGACACTAGGCATTTTAATGCGGCAAACACGAGAAATTTTGCAACATGAAAATTCTCTAACACTCGACACTGGCAAAAATAGTCCCTGAAGGGATTGATTGCCATACTTAGGAAGAAGAAGAAGAAGAAGAACAACAACCAAACCACAGACGATAAATAGACAACAAGGAGAATAGATAAAGAATAATAAATTTTGTTTGTGTCACGCATCATCGGTACTAACGCTTAATTGAGTTTTCTTTTGACAAATTTAGGCATTAAACCGTATTTATTGTTTTAATTGAGTTACGTGTAAGAAAACTATATTTGTAAAATATCATGGCCGATGTGTTGGATATTGAAAATTCCGAAGAATTCGAAGTTGACGAAGACGGAGAACGTACGTACAATTACATGATTTAACCTCTATTTTATACATAATCTCGTAACTGTTGGACAAATGTTGCAAACAAATATTGATTCTTGGTCGATTCCGTGTTACTCATACGAATAATCATCTATTTCTCATAAATTACTTTTTTAGGTTAATTTGCAAAGTTTATTGAACTCAATTATGTACAAAAAGAGAGAGTTTGTTACGAAATGTTTTCAGCTTTAGTACTTTAACATTATATTTATGATTGTAGATAAAACTAGCATTTTTTTCAGAGGGTATCGCTCGGTTGAAGGAAAAGGCGCGAAAACGCAAAGGACGAGGATTCGGGCACGAATCAGGCAGTGGTGGCGTAGCTGAGAGAGGAAATAGGGGCAGGTAATAGCAATACAAGGTGTATGTACTTTAGAATAACCCTCATGTCTTTTTTGTACCATCAAAGAGGTCACAAGTATGTAGCCGTCATGAAACAGGTTACTAAGCCTACACATACTTGCAACACCAAGCATAACTTGGGGCACTTTCGAATTCCTAAAGCTAGAGTATTTTCACACTCTTGAATGTTTGTGTACAAACAAGAAATAAAAACTTACACTCTGTGTTGTATTACATCTAAACATCAGTCATATTGTAATCAACAGATATTTATTTGCAAGCTTTATTTATTATTCTGAGTTTATTTCCATGGCAGATATGACAGCCTAGCGCCAGAGGGAGATGGCAACACCCCAGGTCCCCAGCGCTCAGTGGAGGGCTGGATCCTGTTTGTGAGCAATGTGCATGAGGAGGCACAGGAAGAGGACATACAGGTAATGTGCATTGGAGATACCCAATCATATTATGGGATAACTTCAGATTGCTCAGGATAGGACATGGGAGGAATTGGGGGAGGCTTTAGCCCAGCAGTGGGACATCATAAGCTATAAGAATAAATAGCCATGGTGGCCTTGTGGTTAAACCAACAACCTGTCATGTGATGGGGCCAGATTCAAACCCCGGCCAGTACCAATGAGTTTTTCTAAGGTTAAGTACAGTGAATAATCACACCATGAGCTTAAGAGATATGGTGATTTGGGATCTCCTGTGGATTTTCCCAGAAAAAATATAGTACTAAAAATGAAACTGCAAAACCCATTTGATGTTTTTTTTTTCTGATCGATATGAGTACAAGGTTATGAAATTATTGTATAGTCATGGGTAAAAACTCAAAACTCAACTATTCAGTTTAGGAGCTTAGAGGCACTTATTAAGGTCTACTTTACCACCACTCCTTAATTTGTATGCAAAATTATGAATCATCTTGACACACAATCTGTATATATTATATATCAATGTTTATATAGTTTATCTTGACACACAATCTGTATATATTAGGTCCTTACATATGAAATTGGCGTTTTGTATGGGAGGAACAAAAAGTCGAATATTTTTTAATATAATATATTTAATTAATCAAAGTATGAACCATTATTTTCTATGCACTTTTGCCATCTCATAGGTAGTTCATTGATCCCTTTACTAAAAAAACCAGTCGGACGGGAATCAATAAAATCTTTGAAGGCGATTTGGACTGCCCCATCGGAGTTGAATTTTTTCCCTTGCAAGAAGTTATCCAAATTTCGAAAAAAATGGTAATCTGTTGGAGCAAGGTCCGGGGAGTACGGAGGATGTCTTAGACTTTCCAATTGAAGCTCTTCTAATTTAGTAGCCGTCTGTAGCGCAGTGTGTGGTCTAGCGTTGTCGTGAAGCAGCAGTGGCGTGGAGCGATTGACCAGCCTAGGTTGTTTAGCCGCTAGCTTTTCCATCATGGTTTGCAATTCCTGACAATAGACATCAGCCGTAATAGTCTGGCCAGATTTGAAAAAACTGTAATGAACAATACCGGCACTAGTCCACCAAACGCTTACAAGTAACTTTTTTGGGGTTAATTTTCGCTTGGGGCAGGATTTGGCTGGCTGGCCAGGATCTAACCATTGCGCTGAGCGCTTCCGATTATCGTAAAGAACCCATTTTTCATCACAGGTAATGATTCGGTTTAAAATACCTTCATTATTGTGCCGGTTTAGTAATGTAACGCAGCAGTCGACGCGCGTTTGCCGGTTTGTTTCAGTCAATTCGTGAGGTACCCACCTTTCAAGCTTTTTAATCTTCCCAATTTGCTTCAAGTGAATTAAAACAGTTTTATCACTAACATTGCAGCCTGCAGCTAACTCGGACGTGGTTTGCGATGGATCCGCTTCCACAATAGCCTTCAACTCTTCATTATCAACTTGAGTCTCAGGCCGTCCACGGGGCTTGTTCTGCAGGTCGAAATTTCCAGAACGAAAACGTTGGAACCAAAAACGAACTGTGTTTTCTTTTGCAACACGACCGCCATACACATCATTCACCCTTCGAGTTGTTTCCGCAGCACTAGTGCCACGGCGGAACTCGTACTCGTAAATAATGCGATATTTAAGGTTTTCCATTTTGTAAAATGAGTGACGCAAACAGAAAAAAACAGAAGAAAAAAAACAAATGAATGACGATCATCGAAGCACAAATACATGAGTCTATAGCTGTACAAATTTGAATTTGGAATTCCTTACCAAAGAGGAGAAATTTGTGATTAAAGTGGCCAGTACGAAAAACGCCAATTTCATATGTAAGGACCTAATATTATATATCAATGTTTATATAGTTTATCTTGACACACAATCTGTATATATTATATATCAATGTTTATATAGTTTATTCACATACAGATAAAGTGAATAAACTATATTAAAAACAAAAATATCCATGTGTTAATACAAAAATGTAATTTATATTGTAGAACCAGTTCTCAGAGTTTGGAGAGATCAAGAATATCCACTTAAATCTGGACCGACGCACCGGGTTCCTCAAGGGCTACGCCCTCGTTGAATATGAGACTTACAAGCAAGCTGCTGTGAGTGTTTCTTCCCACTTTATTTTATAAGTACTTTCTATGTGACTAATGCTTCAATCAACTATTGACGCGACCGCTGGTCTAGTGGTTAGTATAGCTGACTGCTACGCTAGAGGTCGCGGGTTTTATTCCCGCCCTGTGTGAATGTTTAGACCTAGACACAAGGCAACAAACTGTTAAACATAACAGCATTATTATGCAGTTATTATTTATTCTTCTTTTAATTTTTTTTATTCTTGTTTTTATTATTTGTTGTTAGAGCGGCAACACATTTGTGATTTTTTTTACTATCTAGTCTACATATTAGTTTCTTAAGTAGGTAAATAAAACATCTATTTATTAATTGTGTTTTTATTATTACAGAGTGCCCGAGAAGCGCTCGACGGGGCAGATATCCTCGGCCAAGCTATATCAGTAGACTGGTGCTTCGTCAAGGGACCCACTAAGGGACACAAGAAGCGGCGGTAGACCCTAGCTTAAATATCAACAGCTTTACTTATATACATATTGATAACTATCTACAATACATACCTATATTAACTTAATATAGGTATATTATTAAGCCAGATAATTTGGCGCCCGATAAAAATGTCTGCATGTGTAACTTATAGCTTGTGCAGTGGTGGTAACTGATAGTTGGCACTTATCTAAGTTATGGAATAGTCATGTAATATTTTTAAGTAAAGCATGTCTCCAACTGCAGAGTTATGTATCGCACTTTGTCATAATTCAATTCATTATACACAAAAATCTCTAAAACTATTTGTTTCTGTAAGTTAGAAGATTTCGTCCCAAGTCTTCTAATAACAGAACCATTTTATAAAAAATATTAACCTATAACGGCT
The DNA here is from genome assembly GCA_951449985.1 of Falcaria lacertinaria. Lineage (NCBI taxonomy): Eukaryota > Metazoa > Arthropoda > Insecta > Lepidoptera > Drepanidae > Falcaria > Falcaria lacertinaria. The sequence continues at coordinate 2,548,773 of OX602136.1, read as the reverse complement.
ATAGGCTACGGTGCCTGCTTACCATCAGATGGGCCGTATGCTTGTGTGCCACCTTAGTGGTATAAAAAAAATCCAACTAGACGGTTAATAAAATACAGCTAAGCTAGTCACAGTACAGTGCCGGTAGCAGGATCATTGTCGACAACGTATTCGAAAACATAACTCGCGAAATGTCAAAATTGTCATACTAATTTTCAGTTCCACCTTTCACCGCCGCAGCGCTGTTCATTTTCCAATACAAAAATAGTCGAAGGCGATACGAAAACGTTGTCGACAATGTTCCTGCTACCGGCACTGTACTGGTTGCAAGACATCTTTCGACTACATATTATTCAAAAACGTTATTCTCAAAATGTCAAAATTTTCATTCGAACTGTCAGTTCCATATTTCGCCGCCGCAGCTGTTCATTTTCCCATACAAAAATAGTCGAATGCGATATGAATACGAAGTCGAGAGTTTTTCTTACTAAGATGTATTGGTAAAAAAGCAAGTGTGATTATATGTGTGCGTTTTAAGTGGAGTAAGTTACGATTTTACATTGGTGCCAATTCTCTTCTGACAAGACAAAACTAAATTAAAATATTTTCCTTATTCTGTTGTTCATTAAAACTAAAATACTGAGCTAAAATTTAGTGTAATTTATAGACTAGAGAATTCGTACCAATATCATCCCTTTTGTAACAACATCGTAATAATATTATTATTGTTGCACTTGTATTAATATTAGACTACTGTGCCGGTAGCAGGAACATTGTCGACAACGTATGCGAAAACGTAACTCGCGAAATGTCAAAATTGTCATACTAATTTTTAGTTTCACTTTTCACCGCCGCAGCGCTGTTCATTTTCCAATACAAAAATAGTCGAAGGCGATACGAAAACGTTGTCGACAATGTTCCTGCTACCGGCACTGGTATTTTAGTATTATAAATAAAGTGCTTTCCATAACACTGTAATAAATTTATTCTAATGAGTTAATATAAGTGAGTATGTCTTTCTATTATGTTGTTTATTCAGATTAAAACAATGCATCAAATTCTAAATTATAATAATAAATGCTGTAAAAGGATTTTATGAACGTACTAGCGGCCCGCCCCGGCTTCGCACGGGTAGACATTTAAATCAAATATTTTGTCTACCCGTGCAAAGCCGGGGCGGGCAGCTAGCCTATGTTAATCAGTGATAGTGTAGCTTACAACGGTGAAAGAATTTTTGAAATCGGTCTAGTAGTTTCGGAGCCTATAGAAATTTATCAAATATTTTGTCTACCCGAGCGAAGCCGGGGCGGGAAGCTAGTATAATATATAGCCTATGTTACTCAGTGATGACGTAGCTTTCTAACGGTGAAAGAATTTTTGAAATCGATCCAGTAGTTTCGGAGCCTATTCAATACATACATAAATACAAATCTTTCCTCTTTATAATATTAGTATAGATATCAAAATATAAATAAACATTTATTCAGGTTAGGCCTTAATGAGGCACTTATGAAGGTATAAATTACCACCGGTTCGGAAAAATAAGCCACCTGAGAAGAACCGGCAAGGAACTCAGTGCTCTCGCCTTTTTTTATGTCATATGCCCCACCTCTGCCAGAAACCTGAAGATCCGGTAAAAAACCCAGTATCACTTTATTATGAATTCACTAAAATATTCAGTACGACATGTAGTACAACACCCCGACTCGAGTAGGCTTATTTTTGTATGGGAAAGGAACAGCGCTGCGTCGGCGAAAAGTGGAACTAAAAATTCGTATGAGAATTTAGACATTTCGAGAGTTAGTTTTTCAAAAAGCTACACGTAGATTTCTTGTTACTAGTACAGATTTCGAGTTACGCTGTACTGGGAGTAATGCAACAAATATTGCTAGCAGAAAAAACGCGCGAGTTTCTAAACATCACATATTTTACATTTGCAGTGCCGACGTTAGGAGGGGCGTAATGGGGCGACCGCCCAGGGCGCCATACGAAAAATATAAAAGAAAAATTAAAAATTTTAATTACATTAGCGGCTAGCACTGTACATTTGCCAAGGCTCTAGCTTAGTCTAATCAGCGTAAATAAGTGGTAAATCCGCCACTGCATAACGACTACTTGCCACGTTCGTAATTCAGTCTAGCGCTGCCTTTCCACGACTCGCAATAAGCACGCGCAAACTCATTAGCAGCGCTCGAACGGAAAAAATAGGAAATAAAAACAAAACAGTATTTTGTAGACTTTTTATTAAAAAATATGACCCAAACCAACAGCTTTTCACTTCATATGTATCATGTGCGCAAGAGTCCAATCGTGTTTGAGTTCCGTTGTTGGCTCGATGGTGGCGCCATCTGCGGTCACCACGGCGAGTTGGTAGCGGGAGAAAGCGCGCGCGTCGCGGTAGAACAACACCTCCATACATTTGCGGACTAGAGCCCTGGAGAGGAATAGGCAATTGAGATAGTGTACAAAATGCCATGTGTTCGAAATTTTTGCCTGCGATTCATCTGTACCAATAAGATTTTCTAAATTAAGTACAGTGATTTAATCATAATGCTTGTGCATTACGGTGAGGAAAACATCGTGGAAAGTGGGTGTTATAACTCCACCAGTCTATTCAATTTTGATCTTAGAATATTTGCTTACTTAGCTTTCTCTTCATCGAGGTTGCCCTTGTCTACGGCCTGCCTCAGCAACGGGGTGGCCATGTGGGCCCCCAGTCCGCTCGCGATAGTCGCGTCTTCGTAGGCCGTACCCAGCTTGTCCACTGCACCTAGGAAGGGTTCTCCATCCTGAAAAAAATAATACCATTCTTGAGTTTACTCTTACAAATTTCATCAAGACTTCAAGACTGATCTGGTAACTCAAAGGTACCTACAGGCAGTAACTTACAGGGAGATAGTAACATTATAATATTCTGTAATACTATCCCACTTCTTCAGTTCAGCCGGTTTGAATTAGTGTGTACAAAAATCAGACAAGAAAAATATTTTCCATAAGTAACATGAGCTAAAAACTCCTCATGCTCAAAAAGTTTGACATTAAAACTACCTCATATACAATGGGTCACTTTAGCACCTTGTATAAAAATCTGCTATATTTAAACTTTATTATTGGTATAGATCAGCGTTAGGTTAGTATCAAAGTTTGGGATTGACATGAAAAAATTGTGCAAAATCCCATACAATTCTAAAATAAAATAAATAGTATTCATGAAACCTGTATCCCAGCCACAATGTAGTTATTCCACAAGGGGTCCATCTTACTGCGCTTGTTGTAGAGCACTCGCGTCAGCCAGCAGTGGAGGGAGCGAGGCTTCAGCTGCAGACCATCACCAATACACTTCTCGTCAATACTGGAAGACAACAAAGACTTCATACCTATTTTCATTTTATTGGCACACTAACAGCTTATGCCTATAAGCCCACGTAGTCAGATTCAGTGCCTGCATATAGCAAATATGTATTTATATGACCATAAGGCACAGTGTGGGGCTGTGAGTGAATAAATTTAATCTTGATTAATGTGAATCAGCTTAATATTGAGGGTAGAAAAATATGTCCTTAAACTTAAATAATATGTTGAATGATAGTGTTGCCACTGAATATAAATCACTAATTAATAAATACTAAATGTTATTAGAACTGCCAAAATGTTCTAGGTGGCACAAGACTAAGTTTTAAGAAGTTATTAGCTAAATTTGAGGAGAATGTAACTCAACCTAGAGATGTATAAATACATAAAATGTCTTACATCTTCTGCTCAATAATGTCCTTTAAGTACTGGAAGTCAGCATAATCCCCACCAGCCCCAAGCAGTGTGAGGTCATTGATCTTCAGGATGCGGGGGCAGTCACGGAACCTTGCTAGAGAGCCATAAGAGCCTAGCGTATCGCCAGCAACCACACAGCCTTTATCAAACTTCACTCCGATTACTGTTGTTGTGGTTGTGATTGGTGCTGCCGAGCTGTGGAATTAACATAAACATCATAAATAAGTCCCCAGGTAAACAAACGAAACAATGTCTTAATCTTAGCATAGTATAAAACAAAGATGCTTCCACCATCTGTACACTTAGATCTTTTAAACTAAGCAATGGATGCTATTGTGGTTTAAACTAAAAGACAGAGTGATTCCTGAGGAAGATTTTAATGTACGATTAATTTAGGTTTAGTGTAAGTGTTGCTAGTAATTAAATTTTATGTATAATGTATTTTTTTGTTCCTACTTGTTAAACTGACAAAGTAGTCAATGTTAAAGTGGTAAAGAGTTCTCAGAACCAGTAGACATGTATTATTTCTAAGCAAAAGAGGGGTGTCTATCAAGAAATGGAGCCCAATAGGCAGAGAGTGCCTACCCCGAAATGAACTTAACGTAATAATTACCAGCGGGTATGGTATGAAATATGGTGTTCGTGACATGGTTTTACTGGCTTTGTTCAATGGTAAATGTCTGTGATAAGTGGAAACTACTTACTGAGCTCTGAAATCCTGAACAACGTTCATGCCAGCAGCCCTCATATTTGAAGAATTTGCGGGGAAGCTGTAGAAAGAGCCCGGTGCAGGTCCGTTGTGCCATAGCGGTGCAGGGTTCATCAAGTCACCCAGGAAAGCCATTTTGCTAATATTTTATTTAAGTAAAATTTTCAAGAAATCAAAAGATGTTTCTTCAACAAAAAAAACGGGAATGACAAGCCGCAAATCGCATTTATGATTTGACATTTAAATGTCATGACAATGACAAACAGTTTTTATTTTTTTAATTGTACGGAAACGTTCCTTTTCCCATCTTTTTGTTTATTTAGACATGATATGCAGGAATAAGTAAATGTGATTTTAATTTTCTGGTTTTTAACTCGCTAACTGGTCTTGAATTATTATAGTTGGTACAAAATTGAGCTTTTAAACCATTGCTCTGGGATGATGCTAAGGGATCAAGTAGATCAAAAACTGGACTGACTGTGCTACCTATGTAGGTTTTTTTTTTATGTAGGCACATCATTTCTGGCCCAAAAATAAGAATTGGACCCAATACTCTTTTTTTTTTGTAGGCACAAATTAAGAAATGTGCGGCAAGCACGAGAAATTTTGAATCATGAAAATTCTCTAACAATCGACACAGGCATAAATAGTCCCTGGGATTGATTGCCATACTTAGGAAAAAGAAGAAGAATTAATTATAATCGTTCTGAATTTTTAATAGTAAAAAAAACAAAATTTTATTCATAGTTTCCGAAATATAAATTTTATTAATTAATTGAGAGTAAAGTATGTATCAGAATTCTGAAGATTGAGATAAATAGTTGATACAATATATTTATAAGAATAAATACTTAAAGTACCCAAACCCTCAAAAAGCATAAGTGACTAACTTCATACTAGCTTTTTGATGGTTTCTAAACGAAGTTATTGTTGTTTGTGTGTGTTCCTAACTTCACGTTCTTTCGATTTCCTCAAAAGACTGACACAACAAAATGTCTAAAAGAGGTCCGTGAAATTATTAAATATCTCTTTTGATCTTGTAATTGCACTAAGAAAATAATTAGCAAATATGTGCGATGCTAGCTTAATAACGTATGCGTTGGGATACTATCGATATTTCCATTCTTCAATCACTTTTACGTTCCCAGTAGTGTTGTGAGAGAAAATGTATAAGTGTGGTTTTTCTGTTTTAAGGACGTGGTGGTTCCGCGGGAGCGAAGTTCCGCATCTCACTGGGTCTCCCAGTGGGAGCTGTGATCAACTGCGCAGACAACACAGGTGAAAATAAACGCATTTTGTTTGTCCTAACATAACCTAAAACGGCACGTTCGATGGAACACTGATGATGATATTTCGTATAGAAAACACTAAGTGTTTTGATTTATGATGATTTCTTCCTTGGCTGTGTCTGAAGTCGTTCTATCCTACGAAATGTGCCTGTGTTACTACATTTCTTACATTTTGGAGCCAATGTGCAGATGATTGTAATTTTGAAAATTATTCAGTTATAACATTTATAGTTGAATGAGATCTTTTAGCTAAGTTTCACAAGTAACTATGCATATATTAGGTTATATCAGTAATATAATAATATTAAAAAAGTAATGATAACTTCATTCTAATTTAATTTACCTACTCACATAACTGATTGTAGATGTTTAAAAGAGGGATTTCAGAATAAAATATTTGTAGTAACATGTTATCCATAAAGTAAAAATACGAAGAATAATACAAATCATTATCATTGCATACAGAATTGAAGTTTAGCAAGATTTAGATTTAACTTTGTTAAATGTAAAAATTCCAGGAGCAAAGAACCTGTATGTAATTGCCGTGCAAGGTATCAAAGGTCGCCTGAACAGACTGCCAGCCGCTGGTTCTGGAGACATGATCGTAGCCACAGTCAAGAAAGGCAAACCTGAATTAAGGAAAAAGGTATAAACTTCTAACATTGTATTGTTTGCCTCAGATCAAATAAAAAGGAGTCAATGGAACTTTACAAACAACAAAGGGATGCCAGTTTTTTAACTATGTAAAGTATAGGCAAGGCCTAGTTTCATTGTGTGTATATATATATATATATATATACTGCAAGCCAGAGTTTTAACGGCGTCACTTTGTAGTTTGAAATGTTCCATCTACTTTTTTATCTGATCAAAGCTGTTTGTATGCTGTATTTTTGGTCCAATTGGATGTTTATCAATATGTTTGGCAAGTAAGCGAGTCACTGTTGATACTCTGGTATTTCAAGTATCAATCAGACTGCTTTGCTTAATTGCCACCTTTGTAGTTTAAAATAGGTTTGTATGTTGTAAATGATTACATAACTGAAAGAATATGATCAAAATTGGGATATTATTCCATTAAATTATGTTATACAAACAATTTTAATACTAAAAGACCTGGTTCTAACCATTAAAATATGGATAAAAAATAATACAAGACACATGCAGTGATGATACACCAATGGTTTCGCAATATATAACATCTGAGCTGTTACAACAGTTTGATGATACACCTTGGCTGACTGAGCATGTACTGGTCAAAATTGAGACTATCCTGGTCCTACATTTTACTAAAAAAATTGCCATCAATTGGGTTGGCTGGATTACAGAACATTTTAGGACAATAGATATTTTGGTGTTTTATCTACAATCGCCGTAGTGACTGACTGAGTTGCAATGGCTCTTGTATTGCAAACATCTATTGATAGGGTATGGTGACCGATAACCATCAGGCCTCTGTCCAAACTTTTATACTGATGTCACAAAGAGCAGAGTTTTGTATGTTTGTATGTATGAGATAATTTCTTGGACTAGTGAACCATATTCAAGACACATGAATGTAATTCTGCTTTATGCACTGTGTAACATCTTATTTCTACATGGTCAGACGCTTTTTCCTGATGTATTTCAATGTCTGAATTTGGAAGAACAATGATGCATTATCAACTTTATTTTCCCAGGTAATGCCGGCAGTGGTGATCAGACAGCGGAAACCGTTTAGGAGGCGGGACGGGGTGTTTATATACTTTGAGGACAATGCGGGCGTGATAGTAAACAACAAGGGAGAGATGAAAGGTTCTGCTATCACCGGCCCCGTTGCCAAGGAGTGCGCTGACCTCTGGCCCCGTATCGCCTCCAACGCCAGCTCTATAGCTTGAATATATTAATTTACGAGTATACTTGTGTTTGTTAATACCTGTTCTGGCCCACATCCTTCCCATCTATGTTCCATGATAGATAGTAGCTTACATTACTTTCAAAGTGCTCTATTAATCGAAATATCATAGATGTCATTGCTATAAGTATATATACAAGTCGGGTGAAAATCCGTTCACACGCGTACGAGCATTAGTTAAGAGTATGCTTATTGTAATGGGTAGTCGCGTTCGTAGTGTTATGGTGGGTGGGTACCTTTACCACAGTGAATAAATTAAACTATAACTTAATGTGCCATTAGGCCTGGGGTAATACGTAAATTGAGCAATCTAAAATTTAAATTCTCATTCTTATTTAAAAAAAGTTCGTTCTACGCTACGCCCTGATTGGCTATCGGCTGACGCACGAATAGCGTGCGATTGCGTACCTCGGTAGGTACCTACATTCAAAATCAATCACCCTTTATGTATCGCCGCCAACTAAGGCTGGCGTTTTATTGCTGTTCTTGTAAAATTAAATACTTTTCTTACATATTATGTGAATCATATACTGCATAAATAATTACCTAAGTGAGCCGCATGTTTTTGTGACTAAATATTAGGTCCTTACATATGAAATTGGCGTTTTTCGTACTGGCCACTTTAATCACGAATTTCTCCTCTTTGGTAAGGAATTCCAAATTCAAATTTGTACAGCTATAGACTCATGTATTTGTGCTTCGATGATCGTCATTCATTTGTTTTTTTTTCTTCTGTTTTTTTCTGTTTGCGTCACTCATTTTACAAAATGGAAAACCTTAAATATCGCATTATTTACGAGTACGAGTTCCGCCGTGGCACTAGTGCTGCGGAAACAACTCGAAGGGTGAATGATGTGTATGGCGGTCGTGTTGCAAAAGAAAACACAGTTCGTTTTTGGTTCCAACGTTTTCGTTCTGGAAATTTCGACCTGCAGAACAAGCCCCGTGGACGGCCTGAGACTCAAGTTGATAATGAAGAGTTGAAGGCTATTGTGGAAGCGGATCCATCGCAAACCACGTCCGAGTTAGCTGCAGGCTGCAATGTTAGTGATAAAACTGTTTTAATTCACTTGAAGCAAATTGGGAAGATTAAAAAGCTTGAAAGGTGGGTACCTCACGAATTGACTGAAACAAACCGGCAAACGCGCGTCGACTGCTGCGTTACATTACTAAACCGGCACAATAATGAAGGTATTTTAAACCGAATCATTACCTGTGATGAAAAATGGGTTCTTTACGATAATCGGAAGCGCTCAGCGCAATGGTTAGATCCTGGCCAGCCAGCCAAATCCTGCCCCAAGCGAAAATTAACCCCAAAAAAGTTACTTGTAAGCGTTTGGTGGACTAGTGCCGGTATTGTTCATTACAGTTTTTTCAAATCTGGCCAGACTATTACGGCTGATGTCTATTGTCAGGAATTGCAAACCATGATGGAAAAGCTAGCGGCTAAACAACCTAGGCTGGTCAATCGCTCCACGCCACTGCTGCTTCACGACAACGCTAGACCACACACTGCGCTACAGACGGCTACTAAATTAGAAGAGCTTCAATTGGAAAGTCTAAGACATCCTCCGTACTCCCCGGACCTTGCTCCAACAGATTACCATTTTTTTCGAAATTTGGATAACTTCTTGCAAGGGAAAAAATTCAACTCCGATGGGGCAGTCCAAATCGCCTTCAAAGATTTTATTGATTCCCGTCCGACTGGTTTTTTTAGTAAAGGGATCAATGAACTACCTATGAGATGGCAAAAGTGCATAGAAAATAATGGTTCATACTTTGATTAATTAAATATATTATATTAAAAAATATTCGACTTTTTGTTCCTCCCATACAAAACGCCAATTTCATATGTAAGGACCTAATATATGATATTACAGCTGAGTGTTGGACTCGGCTTGGACTAATACCGACGTCTTGGAAAGATCGCAGCGTTTTATTGACTGGTGCCCTAGACCTGCTGGTAGACGTGGGTCCAAATTACCCAAGTATTTGAATTTAAGCTGTTGGTCGGTTAGGTACAAAATTTAAATACATATACCTTTCAAAATAAAAGTCAAAGACTACAATACGCTATCAAAATCATTTATTCAGTTTAGGCACTTATGAAGGTCTAAATCACCATCGGTTCGGGAGAAAGCCACGTGAATAGAACCGGCAAGAATCTTTCCTCCTAATCGTAGTATGTACTAGAAAAACGTGTAGTCTATGCTTATTTGTAAATATGACTTCTCGTAGCGTAGAAAATACTGGTACCTGAGTAGGTACTATAACCTGTATAATATACAACTATAACTACAAGTACCAACTTCAAACATTGCATTATGTTTTGTAAAGAAGGTAGCAACAAGTTTGCAAAATAAGCCAAGCTTAATTTTATTGTCAAAACATGCTGTTGATGCTGTAAAATATAGTCTTTCTATCGCCTACTGTCTATTGTACAACATCTAAACAAAATGTTAAGTGAGCAGACTGTGGACCCATAATATGACAGCCGATAGATGGCGCTGTAATGTACCGCCATTGAAAACTGTCAAAATGTATGGAAATCTAACTTGCGCTAGGGAAGTTTTCTTGGACGTTTAGTATATATACAAAAGTTAAGGAACTACAGTTGTACTTGCTTCGGCAGTACATATACTAAAATTGGAACGATACAGAGAAGATTAGCATGGCCCCTGCGCAAGGATGACACGCAAAATCGTGAAGCGTTCCACATTTTTTGAACAATATTGAAACTGAAGGGAATGTAAATTGAACAAGATGTTGTAAAATAATTTAATATTTTTGAGGTGGTTTGGTATTATTAGTGAGTTATCTACTCTGAGGTATTATATTAATAAGTATAGGCTGGGCCATGGGTTTGGGTTCATAGCTTCATATAACATATAGTGAATTTTATTTCGAACATAAAATCATAGATATTATTAATTAAGATAGTTGGTATGTTAGTAGCACTCGAATCATCATCTACTCTGAGGTACTGCCTGCAATAGGTGGTATAAAACTATACGGGAAAGGAATATAGGTTAGGTATATACCTAATTGTGTCAATTCTCATTCTCCTGCCCTTATCCCATATTTTATTATTTGGGGTCGGCGCAATATGTATTTCTCTTCCATCCTTCTCTATCAGCCGTCATCTCTGTATTCACTTCCTTTCTGGCCATGTCATCTTTCACACAATCCATCCATCTTTTCTTAGGCCTAACTCGACCCCTGTAGTTGTGTCAATTCTGTTGTTCAAAATTAAACCTAACTAATTTGACAGGTCTATAAGACTTGCTATCCCTTCCTCAACTGCGGAGTTAAATAAGGATGGCAATATTTTTAGATTTGTCTAATTACTTAAATTTCGTTATTTTGAACAACAGAATTAGCACCATTAAGTATAGGTAAACTGAAACACAATAAAGATTTCATTGATATTTATTAAATTCATAAATTCTTCAGCAATATACTGAGTAGGTATCTATTTATGGCTAATAAACAAAATTAATAAATGCATTTCTATAATGATAAGGCGAAATATTTACATAAAAATAATTTAAGGACGGATTCCGTTACTAACGTTAATTTCATAAATTACGATAAGGGCGAATTCCAACCATGTAACAAGCTTACAATATTGTATATGTGACACATCAATTAAACTTTACATATTGTACATAGGCTCCTAGCGCCATAGCTACTGAGTTTTCAGACAAGATAAAAAAAACAGGCTACGCAACCATTCAAAGGTGATATTTAAACTTTGATTAGGAACAAGCCAAAAAACTGTGTTTTATTGCTATGCATGCTATGAAACTTTTTTTTTAATTTACTAACCAAAACATTTGCAGTAACTAACATATTGTCTTTATGTGACAAAATTTGAATTCGCTTAAAATTATTAGTTTCACTTAAAATAGAAATTCGTTGTCAGGAAATCTTAATTAATTATAAAACTATTACATTTAAAAAAATATTTAATTATATAATCAAGTTACAGCCAAAACGTCGATGTTTTATTTATAAGAAAAACGTTTTTAAAAGAAAGCTATAGTGTGAAATTAAAATACCTATATTTTTTTCTACTTTTTATATGGCTGTAACGCATTACAATTAAATTAATTATCTAGATGTTTCCGGTTTCAAAGGTAAGAAGATGTGTAAAGTACTAAACCCTCCTTATTGTTACCTAAGATAACGTCGCTTAACTTTACTCAACGAATTATATTCGAATGTACCTCTTTTACAGATACCTAAGAAAACACTGGTTATTTTAATTAAATCTAAAATGCCAATATTTAATATAATCTTTTTACAAATATATTTATTTTATAATATTGCTAAATTCAAAAAGTTATTCTATAGAAATAAATACATGTATCCTTAATAATTTAACTTTATTTTTGGACCACAAGTAAGCACCAATCTTTTTTAAGGAAAACCCTAACTTTAATTATGTTAAAAATAAATAGTTAGTATAAATTATTATTATTATTATCATTTATAGCTACGTTTCTTTTCCTAGCCGGTCTCTTGTCGCCGGTGAAACGGTCAGTATATATATTTCATTATTTATAATTTACTATTTATATTAAAATACATTTACCTACCGTTAAACCAAAGGCATGAAAAAGTTTCACAATTTTATTTGATGGATAAAAAAATGAAACTTTTTTTACAGTTATAAAGTTTTTAACTTATAAATTTTTTTCTAACATAATTCTTGATAAAAAAATCTCGTAGTTTAAGGCTATAAGCTATTGTTGCACTCAAAATATTTGGGGATATTGTTCTCACCATTACATTAAAATACCGTTACTCGATAAGCAGAAGCACACTGTAGTCTCTTCACGCTCCTAAGATTATTTTATTATAAAGAATCTTTTTCATTTGTATGTCTCGCGGATGGAATCTCCCTTGAAACCGAATTGTGCAACTAATTTGGTTCCAATGTGCAATGCGTGAGGATTATATTTCGACGCCCTTTAGACGATGCTTTCACATCACATACATAATAATTACGACAGGAAATCATCAGTAATTAAATTTAGTTGCCACAAAAATGGAAATTGTAATTTCGGCGCCTTCGCTTGTCACATCTAAAGCGTCCGCTCGTTTCGCTCTACTAGGGCAGCCGCTATCTATAGATGCTAGATAGTAAGTAGTTGTTATCCTAGTCAGCAGTGGCGTTAGAGATTGCGAGGGCCCAGAGCGCCAAATTTGGAGGGGAGGGGCTATACGAAAAATGATAATATAATAATCATATTAATTTAAAAAAATAGTTCCAAAACTTTCTATCCCCGTGTCGTTGGCTCCGGGTAACGCTAAAGGAAAGATTACATTCTTAATATAAGTTCACATTGATTCAGCAAAATAATTATACTCGATAATGATTTCCTTAGTCGGCGTCACAATTCGCCCGGGGCGTCATTGGCCCTAACGCCGGTTCTGCCTAGAAGGTATAAATGATCCTAAAATTGTAGTATCTGGTTGATCCAATCCCTGAACTCTGATATCCTTGTGTAGACTCCAGGCTGGTTGGGCTCAGCACACCCAATCCCCCAGGAGATCACGCCTCCTAAAACGAACCGGTTGTCTTTTTCTCGCCGGATCACCATTGGTCCTCCACTGTCGCCTATGGAAAGACTTTTGGTCAATTTAATAGGTAAGGTTAGGTTGCTTATGCTTTGGTCTTGTGTTAAAGATGCTGTGGGTAATAAATAATTGATACTAGGCTCCACTCAACTGGTAGCTTAGAGTTATTTTATAGGACTTATATCTAAAGTTAAATGGATTAGCAAAAAAAAAAAAACCGAGAAAAAGACATTGCTCTTTCGAGAGAGAGGTATGTATAGATAAGGTCAGGTTATGGTTTCTTTTGTCAAGAGTTTTACTTTTCCAGAACAATAAATTTAGCGAGCTTGATAATATTCCAAGGAGATATTGGTGCTAAGCCAATTTGACAGGACTTTTTAGTCTTGATTTTTTGTTTAGTTTAGTGATTTTGAAGCACAGAAAAGGCACCATTGTATGTCCTTTTAAGACAGTCTAAAAATATTTTTACTAATTTGTAATACCCTGATTTGATTGCCATAACTGAAAATATAAATATTTAGAAAAATATATTACCTTCGCAGCTGTCAGCGCCGCCAAGGCTCTGGCCGGCACAGATAAAGATGTTCGGTATGTGTTCATTGTACCCAGCCGCCTGGTACATGGCCTCGCACGCAGAATTGTTGATCACTGGTACTTTGACCTCTTGCAGCACGCTTGGCAACGGGCCCTCTGTACCAGAACACGATGAATAAATAAATTATATGGCACAGTTTTTGGTCGCTTGGTTAGCAAGCCTAACTACAGTTGATAGAATCACAATAAATTACAATTTATACAAGCGTTAAAATGTATATTTACTCTGATGATCCTGGTGAGGTCATTAGGACAAGGTTTTGAAATTAGTTTATTGTCATCGGTGTGAAAATTGACAAAATAATCAGACGTTTTTAAGATTTCGTTAAATTTATACATACATTCAGATATTATATATATTTATACATGTCAACCTCATGGAGTCACATCGATATGCGTAGTGCCGTAAATAGCCTTTTCTGCGCCCTGTGCGAGCTTCTATAAAAACTGCGCCCTTGTTTTTTTTATATTATAGGTACCCTAAAGCAATGCCGTATAGGCCTATTTTATTTTATTTAGGATGATAAAATAAAGCACAAGGAACTTGGTGTTGGTGGACCAATTATCTAATATGTTTTTAAAGAACTGATGTGGCAAACAAACTTTAATTCTTGCGCCCCCCAGAGTCTACGCCTGGGCACCGGTGGCACCGCCCTATTCACGGCACTAATATGCGCAAGGAGGAGCCTTTCGTATATAAAAATATTCCATATCCCGTGATATGATCCTATAGGGTATGGGATAGGTAATTGATACTGACCATCAAAAAGCCGGCCCCATCCGGTGACGTAGGCAGTTTTTCCGACGTAGTCATCATCATTGTCGGGAACACAGATGGGCAAGATGTTGGGCTGGAAGTTTACTGGCTCGTAGAACCTGCGGCAGTTGAACAATACACTTACTCTCACTTACGTTACTCTGTGGTTTTAATTATAGCTAAGCAAAAAAGTCTAGAAACGGATCTAAAGTTTTAGCTACTGCTTAGCTACTGGCAATATTCACAAAATAGAATCTATGTTATGCCGTTTACTGTAAACAAACCAATCAAGACGATTGATGCTCTACACGAGTTGAAGCTATACGAACGACACAGTGGCGCCCCTATTATTTTATACTCTTATTTGTTAAAACACCCACTTTCCACCGAATATAATTTGGTGCCAACGTGACAGATGGTGAGTCCGTCGCTGTCTGGCACTATTCGTCCTTGAATTTCTTCTCAGACGTATGCAGGTTTCCTCACGATGTTTTCCTTCACCGTAAAGCTCGCGGTGCGGTCACTCACAGCAGTCACAGCACTTACGTTAAAAATCCTCATTTGTATATACCGGTGGATTGGAACTTACGTCTCTAGAATAGCAGGCAACCCTTCATACCACATGGCCATCACGGCTCTTTCGTTCGAAACATAACATAGGCAATGTATTAGCTATGTGTTATAAGGTAACTTGACATAATATTGAACGACAAGACAGTACCAAGTTCAGGGTAACACCGTTATGCGCCGGTAAGCAGTCGGTCACCCATCAACGCACTTGACCTTACTTGAGTTCACTGGCGTATGTATGTTTGTGCGAATTGTACGACGGTCAATGTGTGAGGATTATGAATATGCTTAATTTTAACTGATGTTTGGACTCGGTAGCACTGCCTTCCGTGCCGGTGGTCGGGAGTTCGATCTCCACGCTCAAAATGAATGTGTTGTCAGTAGCAGTACCTGTATCCACGCTTACTATAGTTAACGCTATAATACTTGACCACGTGACAAAACGTAAAAGTTTTTAATTCCCATACATATCTCTCGTTGTCTATAGTGTCAACGATTCTAGATAGTAAAAAAGTGTTTCAGTATGCGGACTTAATTACGTATGAATGAAGATATTGGTGTCGATTCTGTTGTTCAACATTACTAAACTTAACTAATTTGACAGGTCTAAAAGTTTTGCTATCCCTTTCTCATGTACGGGGTTAAATAAGGATAATATTTTTAGACCTGTCAAATTAGTTAAGTTTAGAAATTTTTAACTACAGAATTGGCACCACTGATGAGTGTGGCGGGAACGAATGACGTGTGCAATATAAGAGCTCAGAGTAAGGTAATATACTACGTACAAATAAGAAGGAAGTCTTTCTATACTCTCTTCCTACCCGGTAGGAGAATGTAGTGAGCATCATTAAAAAAAAAACTATATACGTAATGTAGGTACAAGGTAACATAAAAAACTTTAGTTCTTTACGAAAATAGATTTTATCATCTACACTATAAAGTGGAAAGATTTGTACTTTTGTATTACATTATCATTGAGTAACTTAGGATATTTATTACATAGATGCGCGGGCAAAATCGCGGGGAAAACACCTATCTTGCATAAACCATGTGTAATTCTTTCTTTCCATTTCTGTAAACTTACCTGAGCAAAGCCAAGTCGTACTCAAATGTGGCGGGGTCAAAGTGCGGATGGCTGGCGACGATCTGCACCCTCCTCTCAGCGAAGCCGTAGGGCTCGTCCTCATTGGCTAGGTCGTGCTCCCCGAGACGCACCAGCAGCTCCGAGGGAGGCACGCTGGAGGAGAAGATAGATAACTCTTTATTGTACACCATAACCATATTAAACAACAGAAACTTTAATTACAAATCGGTAGCTGCATTTGGTGGCCTTATCACAAGATGTGATATCTTACAGATAACATAGGTAAGGACTGGAGAATGGAGTACGAGACAGTATACCACTGTGGTGGCAAACAAGCATAGGTTACCGGAGCCTATGGACGCTTGTAACACCAGGGGTATCACTCGCGCGTAGCCGACCCTACACTCTTTACACCCTTCTTGAAGAACCTCACGCTGTACTCCTTTGGGAAAACCGTGGCGCGGCGTCCCTATTTCACTTATTAAAAACTTTAAAATCTTTATGAACTGCCATTTGCATTTAGATTAAACGCTTTGAAATTACAACAATATTGCATTATTAGGTATTGAATGATTCGTTATGGCTTTTTATAATATAAAAAAGTTATATCAGGAGTACTCACTGTTCAACGCAGTGAGCGGCAGTGATCGCCCAATTTTCATTCAGCAGTGCAGCACCGCATTTGTGAAGGTAAGTTGAGGTGCGATACTGTCGCAGTGAGATCTGCCAGGGCCACTGCCCGAAGGCAGACTTGGCGCCTCCGACGATCCTGCCCTGTGGAGCCTGCCAGAGCCGGCGTCCGCACACTGCCAGCACCAAGAGTGTTGAATTCAAGATCATTTTTATTTAAAGTTCTACACACACACTGATGCTACTAGTAGGATTGAATTTAGAATCATTTTAGACGTTTATAGGTTCTGAATTACGCACATTGTTGCTACTAGTAGGATTGAATTTAGAATCGTTTTAGAAGTTTATAGGTTCTAGATTCCGCACACTGCCAGCACGAGGAGAGTTGAATTCAGAATCATTTATGTTCGAGGTTTTCGAGTTCTAGATTCCGCACACAGTTGGCACGAGTGGGGTTTAATTTAGAATCATTTTAGTTCGAAATTTATTGGCTCTTAATTCTGCACACTGCCGGGGTGAGTAGGGAATTCAGAATAATTTTTGTTCGAAGTTTTTGAGTTTAAAATTTCGCTCACTGTTGCTACAAGTACGATTGAATCTGAATAATTATTTTTCGAGGTTTTTGTGTTCTAAATTTGGAATACTGTTTGTATGAGTGTGGTTTAATTTAGAATCATTTTCTTTCGTAGTACAAAATGTCTTTCGTAGTCAAATCCGCACACTAATGTAATTGCAAGGAGGGTTCCCACTTTGCCTAAATTTGTTTATGAAAGAGTCACTTTTGTTTTTAAAATCACATATTGTTTAGATGTATGTATCCACAGATGCACTATATTACACACACACGTTATTAAGCTAAAGGTATGTATACGTAGTGTAATTATAACAAGATATTCCTCCACGAGGACACGATGCGCTAGCAGTAATGCTGCTAGCCAGTGACTCCTCATCAACAACAGGGTTGGCAAAGCGTTAGTGATATCCCTGGTATTGGGTACGGTGACTGTTTACCATCAGATGGGCCGTATACTTGTGTGGCCACCTTGGTGGTATAAAAAAAACACCGATATAAAACTGTATACCTATACTTTATGTAATTATAGGAATATTTTGATACTGAATAAGCTAAAGAAGGTTTAAGGTCGCCAAAACTGCATGTTTTTATCATAACAGGAAACTTAGAGGCAAAATCTGATTTAATTTAGCTTCAGAAAATACCTGCGTAAGTACCTACTGGTTCCAGACAGAACCAGTTTTTTCCTATACATAATTGGTATTCGCACGTTAATTAAAATTAGTGTTATGTGTTTTTAAGTTAGTGATGTTATTATAAGCTTCTGTCAATTTAAATCACGAATAGGTTTTGACAAATATATATTTTTTAAAAGGTTATTTTCTATACTTTTTCAATTGTGTAAAATTTATATAACTGGCCAGTATTTTTTACATCAGATGAACACATCTTTTTAAGCCGCAATCACGCTATCACAGTACACTTTTTTCACGTTAGAACCATAAGTTATTTGCGTCACATCCTTATCAAATCACTTGTTATATTTTGGGAAATATTTATTGTTATTTTTGTTTTTTTTCTGTAACCTTGCGTTTGCCTTGGCAGTGGCGCGACGTCCGATCGCATTGCAAGACAGTATAAACTACCTACCTACAACCTCTTTGTTCAGTCAGTGTCTTTATTTTAGTTTGAACGATCATAATACTCGAGAGCTTCACGGGTCGTTAACCTGATGTTTTTGTCAAAATAATTGAAAGTGTAGGTTTTAAGCTGTGATCAAATAAAAACGGTGGACGAAGCTTTACAAACAAGGAAGTGACGCAGGTTAAATCTACGCCTTAAAGTGTACACAATCACACGCATACACCTACAACGAAACGATGCCTTGTCCACGCACTACACGTTTAAAAACTTGGCGTCACTTCAATGTTCGTAAAGTTCCATGAACCGTTTTTAATTTAAGACTAGCGACCCGCCCCGGCTTCGTACGGCAAATAAGTAAAATACCTACAAAACACAACATTATTTACACATAAAAACCTACCCGTTGAATCTCTATCTATTATAAAAATCGCATCAAAATCCGTTGCGTAGTTAAGTTAGTAAAGGTCTAACAAGTATACATAGGGACAGACAGACAGCGGGAAGCGACTTTATTTTATACTATGTAGTGATGATATTTTTGGTCGAAATCATTGAACTATTAGAGGTCAATAAATTCTTAGTGTAGTATTTATATTGTACATTAATCAATCAACTTATTTATAGAACCTACTGCCAGACAGGCCTCACTCTTGACGTATATAAGCTTTACCAATATCAATTCATCTTATTCTGCCATACAGCGGGGCAATGCTGCCAGCCTTCTTGGCACCCTCCCGCGTGACAGCGATTTGGGACAAGTGTTTTATTTATTTTAATTTTTTATATTAGGTTTCTCATTTTTTTCTTTTAGTTTTAGATTGTCCCACACAAATTGAAATAAACCTCTAGATATAAATTCTACTCAATCTTAAAACATCGGCTAAGTAATTGAATCCGCACACGGAGCGTCCCTGTCTAAAACTAGGTTAAATGTCACACTAAACATAGCCGTTCGATCCCTATTGCACCAACCATAAATAATAAGTCTAAAGATCATTTATTGACACAAAACAGATTAAACTATTTACAAAAACATATCTTAACCTGCCTACTTATAGATAAAAGATCTGACCCAAACCGGAATCATGCGGGAGCGTGCCAAGAATGCTGGCATCATTGCCACGCTGGATAGCAATGCTGATTCTCTGAGCGAGATATGTTCCAGCACGCCTGAGTTAATAAAAAAATTACACAAAAAAAAAAAAAAAGTTAAGATTGTATTAAGTTAGTAAGTGGGCTCTTACTTTTTTGGAAATTATAGGAATACACATTCTAGTGTCATTATCATGATTAAAAATAACACAAATTTCTAACGCGCTTTTTTCCATTTTTATTAGTTGTTGTTATAACGGCAACAGAAATACACATTCTGTGCAAATTTCAACTGTCTACCTATTATGGATCATGAGATACAGCCCGCCGACAGGCGGACAGACTGACAGCAAAGTCTTAGTTATAGGGTTCCGAACTTTGCGGACAATGAAGCGACGCCGTTTAAAACTACACCTACCCTACGATGATACTACGCCTTGCAATGTAATATACACAGTTACACGCACACACCTACGATGATACTACGCCTTGCAATGTACTATACACAGTTACACGCACACACCTACGATGATACTACGCCTTGCAATGTACTATACACAGTTACACGCACACACCTACGATGATACTACGCCTTGCAATGTACTATACACAGTTACACGCACACACCTACGATGATACTACGCCTTGCAATGTACTATACACAGTTACACGCACACACCTACGATGATACTACGCCTTGCAATGTACTATACACAGTTACACGCACACACCTACGATGATACTACGCCTTGCAATATACTATACACGGTTACACGCACACACCTACAATGATACTACGCCTTGCAATGTACTATACACAGTTACACGCACACACCTACGATGATACTACGCCTTGCAATGTACTATACACAGTTACACGCACACACCTACGATGATACTACGCCTTGCAATGTACTATACACGGTTACACGCACACACCTACAATGATACTACGCCTTGCAATGTACTATACACGGTTACACGCACACACCTACAATGATACTACGCCTTGCAATGTACTATACACGGTTACACGCACACACCTACAATGATACTACGCCTTGCAATGTACTATACACAATATAGTACATTCTAATATTTCGGTATGTTTAATTGGAACAATTATGTAAATGTCATTACTACAAGAAGCCAAGGATTTCTGTTACCAATTATCCGGAACCGTCACGGTGTAGCTGTCATGCCAACAAACCGTAAGACAAGCACATCCGCGGAGTATTCATTTACTATTCCCGTATCGTAGTCTTGACGACATTGGTGTCCATTCTGTTGAACTAAATCACTAAACTAAACTAATTTGACAGGACTAAAAAGTCTTGCTATCCCTCTCATATGCGGGGTTAAATAAGGTTGGTAATACTAGTCCTGTCAAGGTCCTGTCTAATTAGTTTAGTTACAGATTCGTCACCATATTAGTGTGTCTCGTCGTTATTATTGTGAGGTATTAATTATTCTGAGGTTTAATTTCAAACCCGCCATTTTGTATGCTCAAACCTAAAATGTTCGCAATTGTAAAACAGAGCAAACAGCTTCTGAGTAACTAACTACGATTAGACGTGTTCAAATAAATATTATGCCGTATTTTCACACGGAAAGCTGACAGATTTATTTGCTAGCGTAAGGCATGCGAGCAGTTTAGACGCAGCCAACTTCCAACAATAGGTAACCTTATTAACCAGTTATTAGCAGTAATCTGTCGTAACTGCCGTTTTTAAAACTTTATATTTCCTTATTGTAAATAAGCTATTTTTTTATAAATGCGACCGTGAGGATGGTTGCAAATTTAAAATAATATCTTTATTTTAAAAGGCCATTTTGCGGAAAGATTTTAGATAAAAATATTTTAGGGATTAGTGTAAGGTTAAATTTATTGGGTTTACATATTTATGTCTGGTCTGTGGTCTGAATTTACAATAGTTTTCATAATAAGCAATGAATTAATGGGAAATCAAGTAGATCCCGCGTATGTTTACGCGTATTATAATTTGTATATTTTGCAATGTAGAGTTTTATTTTCATGGAGTACTATTTTTGGAGTACTTCGTAAAATCCCATTCCAAACCAAAGTCGCGAATGGGACGGGTTAATATAAACATATTCAACATACCTTCTTTATAATTTGACATGTTTATAAACTCCGTAGTAGTTTCAACTGATGTTGGAGTCGTGGTGGGTTCAGGGGATGAAATATCTGGAATGAAATAGGAATTTTGAAAAATACAACAATATTTCTTAAATTACAGTATTTTATACATATACTAGCGACCCGCCCCGGCATCGATTTGCTAATGACAAATTTCAAAAGAAATATCTAATTAAAAAGAGAATGTTCTGATAAATAAAAAATCTACCACAGCCGTGAGTTCTCAAGTGATGCTATTGATACTTTCAAACATCAAAATATGAATGACTTTCATTCTATGTTTTTGTTTGTTATTATGTCTTACGTCTATACATGTATTCATCTTCTCTAATCTCCAAGTCTCTGCCATAGACTTTTTTTATACCACTAAGATGGCAAATAAGCATAGGGCCCGCCTGATGGTAAGAGGTTACCGTAGCCTATGGACGCTTGCAACACCAGGGGTATCACTTGCGCGCTGCCGACCCTTCAGAAATCTCTTTAAAGCCTTCTTGAAGAACCCCATGCTGTACTCCTTTGGGAAAACCTCGGCGGGGAGTTCATTCCACAGTATAATTCTAGAGAGTCACTTCAATAAGCAGAAAATACTTACCAGACGTAGAAACAGTTGTGCTATTATCATCTGGTTCTTCGCTACTTAGAGTAGTATTAACAGAAGTGACTGAAGTGAACGTTGTGAGTCCTACACTACTGGTACTAGGAGGAACAGTCGGAGATAGAGTCACATTAATTGTGAACTCCATTTGAGGAGAAGGCTCTGAAGTTGAACTCGAAACTTCATACGTCGGTGAAGTGGGTAATTCTGGTGACGTGGGCTTAAAACTGGGTGCTGACTTTTCAGTAGTTGTTGGTTCTGGTGCTTGTTCTACAGTAGTAGGAGGTTCAATTGTAGTAGTAGTTGTACTAGTTGTAGTAGTAGTTGTACTAGTAGTAGTAGTAGAAGTAGTAGTAGGGCTTGTAGTAGTTGAAGTAGTTGTTGGTGGTATTGTTGATATCAGCACCCAACCATCAGGTGGTGTGATTGGTGACCAGATTTCTGAAATAAGATGTTTAGATTTAATTGAGCTTCATTTAACTACATATATAATCATTGATTGAGTGGTGAAGTGTACTCAGAATCGGCGGGAATACACCAACGATGAGATTGATGAATGAAGAAGCAATAGAAGAGTGTATGACAATGGTGAAATGCACTATACCCTCTGCAACCACGTGAGGGACTTGGTGTGATGATATGTATGTATGTATCATTGATTATACTGGCATCAGTGATGGTTCATCACTTTTGGACCATATGACTATCACTATGGATTCAGAGTATTAATATAACGACAAGGAAAATAAAATATTACACCCCTAGACAGATTTCTTAAAAAGATGCCAATTAAAAATTTATAAATGCAGGGTTTTGTTTGAATGTAGGAGATTGCAGTGTTAATAATCAAGAGATGAATAAAAAAGAAATATTTACAGAATTAGGAAAGTGGTACAGTACAGTCACGAAGTTGAGGAAGTCACGAAGAAGAAGCCGTGTTGTGTAGTACCTCTTGTACCGTTTGTACTATTTGTATGCCAGTTAAGACTCGGAGAACGAATGACGATGAAATAGTTCGTCTTTGACACAAAAACATAATTTACTGGATTTAATTGATCCATAGATTACTCACACCCAATAGGCGTGTTATATTGATGAATGTAAAAGAAACAAACGAGGTGTGCAAGTCAAGAGTGAAATGGCGTTCCATTCACTCTACCGAAAGTCTCGGCGTGATGATAATTTGATTACCAGCATAGGGACAGTCCCCAGTGGGACGGCTCCAATTTTAATGGAAAACCCACGGGTGATCCCAATTCACTCTACCTCTCTTTTGAATGAAGAGTGTTTGGACACCAGTGCCGGTAGCAGGAACATTGTCGACAACGTTTTCGTATCGCCTTCGACTATTTTTGTATTGGAAAATGAACAGCGCTGCGGCGGTGAAAAATGAAACTAAAAATTAGTACGACAATTTTGACATTTCGCGAGTTACGTTTTCGAATACGTTGTCGACAATGTTCGTGCTACCGGCACAGCGCATTAATGATTGTGAAGGAAGCGAAAAAGGTATGTAAAACAGAATTGAAGTGGCAATCTGGACAACCTATCTCTCCGACCCCTCTCGGATATGTAGTAAGCTGTATGAAGAGATTGTTGTGTGAGGAAGAAGAGAAACAAATGTACAAGATATAAATGAAGGCGTAATATACAGGGCAGAAGAATAATATAGAATGGCAAATGATATACTATACAAAGATAATACTATTATAATTACTAATAATGATATCAATTCATACTAATCAAATAAAATAGTGCATTAAAAACACATTTTGATCGTGTTTTTCCCACAATAGAAACATTCGAGACAACAAAATAGAAAGTGAGGTCCCATTTCACTCAATGTATCGACCTCTGTGACCCAGATACGTGCGGTGGTCGTCTTAGGTACATTACGGACATTGTCTACGCCACTTTGTACTATAATGCCATTGTAATGGTTGTGTTGTAGAAGGAAAATCGTGTAACATTACTCGGGCGCATTTGATGACGTGAAAATTCTACTAGCGTCAGTCGTTGCTAACTGTACGCGCAAATATTTGGACTTGGCGTAAGATGATCAAACAAGAAATACCGGAGAGACTGATTGATGTGAAACTGTAAATTAATCTCATCATTATTATTTTTTCGGTTCATTATTAAAACATAACTTTGTCTAGTTAATATGGTGTCATTTATTGATGACGTTTACAATTTGATGGTGAACTTAAAAGAAAATGTAACCGATGCTTGTTGTAAAATATTATCTCACGATTCACGATTATACTAAGTTAATCTCGAAATGTGACAGAATTGATCTTTAACATCCTCTCGATGATCTATATAAAATCATCATATATATGAAATGATAAAGTAAATAAATATGCCCACAAAGTGTAACGTCCAGACAGTCATTGATCTCGACAATTCGTGGAAAGAACACAGTCAATAAATACAAACAGTACATCATTTAAGATCTACTGAGGTTGATGAATGTAGAAGAAGCAAACGAGGTGTGAAATGGCGCTCTCTACTCTCAGCCTACCCGAAAGGGACTCGGTGTCATGATAAGCATGTTTGTATCATCTAACAAGTGAACTTGTTGTTTGGTGCACGTCAATTTATTGTTTTAATAAAATAATACCAAATATCGATGTAGTGAGTGCAGTTATGATGCCCATGCCATAGTGAAACTGAACCATTTTGCATAACACAATATGGCTGCAAATTGAAAGATGTACGCAGTGACTTTTTTTCTAGTAAGTGACCGACGATCTGTAGCTAAAATACTGCTTAAATTGTATGTATTCTGACATGAGCGTGGGACGCGTATGTAAAAACCATGCGAATCCTTTATTCAACATAGTTATTTCAAGTATTAAAATTATTTGTAAGCAACAGTTATAAAGTGAAGCTTCATAAATAACAAATTAACAATATCTTAGCAATCTTTTCCATTGCCTACCCCGAAAGGGACATGACCTGATGATATGTATGTATGCTAACTTTGTCGATGGTTGAAGTGTCAGAAGAAATAGAAGAGAGCTAACAGGTAACACTGCGACTAATTGGTTTATAAATCAAATGTATTTAAACTCACCTTCGGATGGTTCAGTAACTTTTTCTGGCGCTTTAGTAACGGCCTCCAATGTGTTAGGCATAGTCCACGTCACGAATGGTGGAAACGTTGATGATGTAGATGGGGCTGCTGACGTCACAGGTATGGTGGTTGGTACGGGAGCAGATGTTGTGAGTGATGCAGTCGTTGATGTTGGTGCAGAAGATGATGTAATGGGCGCGGACGATGTAGTTATTGGTGCTGATGATGATGTTTCGGGAGCAACTGACGTCGTTACAGTAGTGGGAGTTAATGTAGTAGGTTCTAAAATGGTTGTAAAAGGAATGTCAGCTTCAGTAGCTGTACTTGTGATTTCTTTCTCCGTAATAACTTCTTGTAAGGTGGTTTCTTCGATAGATGCAGTGGTTGAAGCTTCCAAAGTTGTTGCTTCTGACGTAGTAACTATTCTTTCTGTAGATTTTTCTGTGATTGTCTCCGCATCTTTCGGGGATTCTGTAACAAATTCTGTTGTCTCTGTAACTTTTTCTGTAGTAGGTGGTTCTGTTGTTGTTGTCGTACTAGATGTCGTGGAAATTGTTGTGGATGTAGTTGTTGAACTTGTGGTTGTAGTAAGTGGTTTTTCTTCAGTAGATGTTGTATTGATATATGTTATAAAGACTGAAGATGGACGAGTAAAAATAGGTTTTGAACTAGTCGACTGAGGCAAGATTGTTATATTTAGCCTTGGTGGCGAAGGTAGAGGCTTCTTCGTTGAAGGCCTCTTAGATGGTAGCCTGTAAGGAGGTTTTCGTGTCGTGTTATAAGCGGGAATAGGCTTCTGTGGTCTCGGTTTCGATGTGCTAGGAGCCAATGAAGGCTTAGTGAAATTTGTAGGCCTATAAGAAGGCCTTGGTTTGTAAGTAGGCTTGATAGGTTTTCTAGAAACAGTCGGCTTTGGTTTAATAGTCGTCGGCTTAAGTTCATCGTTAGGTCTGTCCGTCGCTGAGTTTACAACGGAAACTGTTTGGAAAGTAGACAGTTTTACAGGTATCTCTGTAACTGGGGATTTTGTAGGTTTCTTTTCAATACTCTTAGTAGTAGTTTCTGCAATGACTGCCGTAGTTAGTTTTACGTCACTATCGATAATTTGATTATCAATAGTCGTTAGTTCATCTGATTTCGTTTCCAAAACATCGGGTTCTGTTCTATCAATTAGATTTGGTTTTTCGGTGACCATTACTCGTTCTGTAGAGGTCACACCTTCTGTGACTTTAGAGACACTCGTAGTCTTGTCTTCAGCTTGTGGGTGAACGAAGTTAGCGCCATCTATCGTGATATCGTCGATGTTGTTGCCAATGATTTGTGGTAGGATTGTCTTGTCGGGTAATTGGCAGCACGACCCAAAGTAGAACCTGTCGATACAAGTCCCGAGGTGAGATCCGTTGGCTTTCAGGCAATCTATGGCGAACATGCACATGCCTTCCTGGCCTGATCTTCTCGATATGCACGGAAGATGTCTTATATTCCTAGCTAGTGGCACTGGACCTAAAACAAAAGAAAATAACATTAGGATATGTTTTAGAAGAATATTTAAAAAATATTTTAAACATTTATATAGGCTTGGTATAGATAGTTAAAGGCATTTTTTTCTAAAAGTTCAAAACCTAGGAACAAAGGTAATCAATCTTATTATCGCATGATACTTCGTTTCATTACATGCATATATTATAGGTTGTCGATGTAAGAAAAATAGAGGCATTACGTATGTTTGATAGTAAGTACCTGGTCGCCAGAATATCTTTTCTAAAAGTATTTTTAATCATTAAATGTAAAATTACTTATTTTAGATCAAAAGACTTCAACGACATGCCGTGTTCGATAAAGCGACATCTATTGTCGATCAGAAGAGTAATAACTTCATCGTGTAAGCCTAAGCATATGATACGAGTAAGTAGTAGTAAATATAGTGTCCATTTCGTCAAATCTCGCCAGATGGCGATAATTCCGAATACCGATATGTCCCGTTAGATTTGTTTCGATAAGCCGCCGACTAAACCCGATTACAGGATAAACTCGCCTATTCTAGGTCAATATACTTGACTTGTACTAAGGTCGCACTTCTCGTTTGATTATGGAGCTAAGAGAAGGAAGCTGCAAAATTATTAGCTGCTTTATGCATGTATTCCTTTATCAGCATTCAATATGAATGCTTAACGACTTGGAACTAATGGTCTTTTTGAAAAAACGGTCTGAAATCTGTTAGATTTCGGATTGAAGCATAGAAAAGCTTAGCTCAACTTGTACGTAGTATATTATCTACTCTGAGGCTCAACTTATCAGCGACCTTTTAACTGCCATAAAAGCTGCCATATTTTCCCGTTATAATACCGTCAAGATTATGTTCAGAGTTTTTCAAGATTAGATCGAAAAATCGTTAATTAGAACAAGCTGATTGTCTATATACGGACTACATATTTTTTAGTATAGATGCAATCTGTAATGGTGTTGTAATGGTCTGCACTCTGCAGTGCTACTCTGGAAAATTTGGCATGCCAATTACTAAAATCAGCTCATCCGTTTATGAGCTTCGACGCCACAGACAAACACACAGATACACAGGCACAAACTACAAACTTTCAACACCTCGTTTTTCGTCGGGGGTTAAAAAATAACTATGAATAAATATTCATCTGTAGCTCAGAGTAGTTTTTTTGTGAGATGTCAAAAGCCTTTCGTTCAAATTCAAGCCTTTGTTTCGTTTAAACCATTTGGTTTGGCGCCAACTTCAGCAAATTTGGGATAAGGCCGAGGCGGTGATAAACCATCACAAATAAAAATACGTTTTTCCATTTTTTCCGGTATATACTTCTTCTCGATATAAATGTGTGTATATCCTACTAATATTATCAACGCGAAAGTTTGTGAGTAGAGATGTATGTATGTTTGTTACTCTTTAACGCAAAAACTACTCAACGGATTTGGATGAAATTTGGAACACTGATAATTTATAACCTGGATTAACACATAGGATACTTTTTATCTCGGGAAATTGTTTTAATCCCGGAATTTTTTTCCTGAGATTCTGAGCTTAACGCGGACGTAGTCGAGGGCAGAAGCTAGTTATCTTATAACGATGAAACTTTTAAGAGTGGCTGGATCGAGTTCGTTCCTTATTAAAGCATTGAAACGCGAAATAATGTCATATCCTCTATTCCTTTGCCCCCATATTGAAAGAGCGACAATTTATTTTCTCTCGATGTGCATCATGGATTGTAAGTTTGTAACTCAAAGACCGTTACACGAACTCCGGTCCGGTTTACACTGTTATGTAAATTGCCTCCATTTGAAAATAAGGTCTTTTAAACGCAATAAAAATTATCTTCAACATCAGTAAGTATTTTGAAGTAATCATGCGGTTTGTGTATCGTGATAGACTTGATAGCTCTTTGACTGACGCACGAGCCGTTGTGTTTTATCAAAGAGGTTTTATTTTGTTTTATAATAAGCTGTGTGGCCGTGGGGTCAGTGTTGCCAATTTAGCGACTTTGTCGCTAGAAACAAAGTATAAAGAGAGGGGAAGTAGGTTATCTTCATACAAACGCACCGCGCGCGGCTTGTATGTGTGCGCTATTGTTTCTATGTGTCGACGCACGCACACTTTAACAAAATCTCGACCCGTTTCTCAGTGCGCCAATCGGGGCTAACACTGCACAAGGTTCGCGCGCGCGTCACGGCTTTTCGGCACCGCTAAATGATTTATTCATAAACTGCAAAATTTGCATGTCTATTTATGAACAAATAAAAGATTTACATTTTGCACTGCCCTGCCCATGTTTTCCGAAATTATATTTGCAAAAGTTATTTATAAGGATGCGGATATATTACACATTAAAGTTGGAAACAAGGCGTTTCGTAATAGTCGAAACCGAAGAAAGTATTTTTCTGTAGCTAATTTGTAATTTTGTAATAAATGTGTGATTCAATAGATATGTTTGTATTAATTAAAAATAAATGTGGTCCTTTATGTGTAAAAATACTACATTATGCATAATAAAAAAAAATCAAAAAGCTGACTTGTATAAAGCACTAAGCATATAAATTAAACACAAGCTCTTAGACTATGTTGCCGCCTGTACCATCTAGCGGCGACATGGCGAGTCGGGACCGCGACTTGACGTTGCCGCTGTTCATGCGGTTGCTAGCGAAGCGCGAACAGCCGCGCCTAATATTTAGCTAAAAGTGACAACCCTAAGACAGTAGGCAATTATATCGCGAATTGGGCCGGAGATAGCCTACTCCCTCTTCTTTATACTATGCTAGAAATGTCGTATTTTGGCAATGTGCTAGCAACAAAAAAACGGCGGTCCAAAGTGTGTATGGAGAAACAAAATTGGATAAAACTTTTTTATTCGATACTACACAGTACCTCTGTAAATAAATGAGTTGATACTGTTTCAGGCTTTTTCAAGATTCAAACCCTAAAGACGTCTAAGGGGGAAATATGTAAACACTTTAATATGAATAAATCTCTCCGGATTTCCATAACATTGTTGAGTGATTGAATACTGGTGACTGCTTACCATCAGGCGGCAAAAAATAAATAAATTTAAGTCACACCACAGAATACGTATTACCTTGTCACGCGCACAAACAACTTGATTTCAACAGAAGAAAAAAATACAATGTGTCATCTGTCATAATTGGCTGTCAATAAAAACGAACACGGCACTGGAAGTGTCATGTTGTCGAATGTGTGTCATTGGACCGGCGCGGGCGCTTCACCTTGAATGAGTTATGGGACCGGTGGTAACGGGAATTGTGACGTCACAACCACACTCACGAAAATAAACACACCAGAAACCAATTAGGCAGATTATCGTGTCAACGTTGTATATCAATTAATTTTCGTAATTTGTTCCAGCATGTATGAAGAGATTGATGAATGTAAAAGAAGCTAAGGAGTGAAATGGCGCTCTATACTCTCTGTCTACCCTGTCCACCTTCTATACCATTATTACTTTTAGAAAGAGGAAAGATTTGTATATTTGTGTGTATGTTTGTATTAAATAGGCTCCGAAACTACTGGACCGATTTCAAAAATTATTTCACCGTTAGAAAGCTACACTATCACTAAGTAACATAGGCTATATATTAGCTACCCGGCTTTGCACGAGTAGACAATATATTTGATAAATGTCTACCCGTGCGAAGCCGGGGCGTGCCGCTATATTAGTATATGTATTTCTTAAAATAAATTACACTATTTTGACGCCAATGATTCGCAAATTATTCTTAGAATCCTCGTTAAAGTAAAACTCAGCAGACGGTAAGGTATATTTATATCTTTATATCTTTACTGCCTGTAATTATAATGTTATTCAAGTGCTGTTAAGTGTTAGATAACAAAGGCTTTGTCATGTTTAATGCATTCCTTTTGTTCTCTGACTGACCTCTGACTCACATAGGAAGCCCGGAAAGATTTTTCGGACTAAGTTTGTTCCATTCTAATTAAAATATTAAATGCATAAATTACCAGATTTTTTTGTTACAGATTAGGGCGAGGAATAAAATTAGGTTCAGGCAAAGCTAACGCCAGCCGGGCCCTTTTTTACCCGATTACGGCGAAGTCAAAAGGAAGGGTTATGAATTGAGCAGTTTATCTATGTATTTGTATCACCTGCTGGTTCCCATAGTACAAGGTATGTTTGGGGCCAGATGGCGCTGTGTGATTAATATCCAAGCATTATTATTATTATTATTTACAGTTGTCGTGACGAATCAGTATGTGGTATTTTTTTTAATACTGTCTGTATCCATACTATCCACAGTTCCACACTAATAATAATAGTAATAATGCTCGAACATTATCACACAGCGCTATCTGGCCCCAAACTAAGCAAAGCTTGTACTATGGGGACCAGCAGCTGATATAATACTTATATACTTTTTGTTTGTAAATACATAGTTATAATACATACCAAACACCCAGACGCAAGGCAAACATATTTGTCACATAAATGTTTGCCCCGGCGGGAATCGAACCCGCGACCTCTAGCGCAGCAGTCAGGTGTACTAACCACTAGACCAGCTGTCTTGTCGTAATATCTCAGAGTTGATAATATACTACGTACAACTAATATTATAAATGCGAAAGTAACTCTGTTTGTTTGTTTGCGACCTCTTCACGACTCAGCAGCTGGACGAATCGTAATGATCTTTGGCAATGAGATAGATTATAACCTGGCCAACCTGGGAAAGGGCATAGGCTATCTTTGTCTAGAACCACGCGGGCAATAGCTAGATATAGATATAGCTAGTATACATATATATGATTACATATATATGTATTACATATAGGTGTCGATTCTGTTGTTCAAAATTACTAAACTTAACTAATTTGGCAGGTCTAAACAGTCTTGCTATCCCTTTCTCTTGTGCGGTTAAATAAGGATGGCAATATTTTTAGACCTGTCAAATTAGTTAAGTTTAATTATTTTGAACATGATAGATAATAGTGATGACGTGAGAATAACGTGATTGCGATTACACCATAAGTGGGCCAATTATATTATTACGGTGTATCATAACTTCAGTGCCGGTAGCAGGAATATGTCGACAACGTATTCGAAAACGTAACTCGCGAAATGTCAAAATTGTCATACTAAGTTTTAATTCCACTTTTCACCGCCGCAGCGCATACGAAAACGTTGTCGACAATGTTCCTGCTACAGGTACAAGAAGGAACTCAAAGAGCAAGAAAACTGACAAAAAATAAAAATTGACTACTAGGTGCGTGTTCTGTTGTTTTTTATACTAGCTTCTGCCCGCGACTTCGTCCGCGTTGAGCTTAGAATCTCTGAGGAACTTTTCCTTTGCATGTTAATCCAGGTTATAAACTATCTGTGTTCCAAATTTCATTAAAATCCGTTTAGTAGTTATTGCGTGAAAGAGTAACAAACATCCATCCACGCATACTCACAAACTTTCGCATTTTATAATATCAGTAGGAATACTCTTTTACAAGTCCTATCTTCCTCAAGAAACATGAGATGAATAAGGGCATTACTTTCTCTTGAACAAACTACAAAAAACACTGGGGTTTTCCCACATGCAAAACAACTTGAAACGAAAGCTTTGACTCATGTGTACCGACGGACAGGCATTAAAAACTCATTTATATAACTTTTAGGATTGGTGCAGGTGACTCATGGTTGTTTGGGCAGGTCATTAGTCTACACTCTACATTCACAAGATATTAAGTTATGTGACACGGATGTATGACTAATCGAACTATTAAAGATACTTTTTGAATACCACTAAAGTGGTAAACAAGCATACGACCCACCTGAAGGTAAACGGTTACCGTAGCCTATAGACGCTTGCAACACCAGGGGTATCACTCGCGCTTTGCGATCCTAAAATACTAATATTAAAAATGTGAAATTGCGTCTTATTTGTTTGTCATTTTTACCAATTTATATACATTATCACTCTGTGTCAGTCTGTCTGTTTGTTCCGGTAATCTCCCAAACAGCTTGATCGGTTTCGACGCGACTTCCTCTGGCAGATAGATAGCTGTTTAATGATGACTTAAGGAGTAACTTCTGTTACATTTATTTTAGAAACAAATAGGATGCCTCTTAAAAAACCGATGAAATAGTCGACAAAATCTTATTTAACGCGAACGAAGTTACAGACACAGCTAGTAAATAAATAGTAGCCAAATTCAATTCGTAAAAAAACATATAGTTATTCAATAAGCTGTCACTGGAACTATAACCTTGTTATGGATGAACATTTAAAACAAAGAGTAAATATACCAAGGTTCCACCTGACTAGTTTAGTTGAGTAGTTGGATTCTAAGAGTAATGATGGGCATTAGTTCAAAAGTGTTCAGTGTCGTATTATGTATTGTTATTGCCCGCGACTACGTCCTCGTTGAGCTTAGAATCTCAGAGGAACCTACAATTTCCCCGGGATAAAAAAATCATTTTCCCGGGATAAAGAATCCTATGTGTTAATCCAGGTTATAAATTATCTGTGTTCCAAATTTCATCCAAATCCGTTGAGTAGTTTTTGCGTGAAAGAGTAACAAACATCCATCCATCCATACTCACAAACTATCGCATTTATAATATGAGTAGGATTGTTATTAGCGCTATCGTTGAGTTGAAGCGTTTCTTGTTTTTAAGCGCTTACCATCAGGCGGGCCGTATGCTTGTTTGCCACCTTAGTATAAAAAAGATGAATTTTGGCAAAGCTCCACTCCTCTTTTCCCCTCCGCTCCAGTGGACTCTATAGAACCTAAGGCTGTATTGAACAACGAAACAAGTCGTAAATGAAGGTATTCTAGTTTTTGCTAACTTCTTCTAGTTTGGACCAATGAGAACAATGGTTGGTGATTAAACCAATTGGCTTTTGGAGGTCATGTAACAAACGGTATGATGAGGAATTATAGCAATTTGTCGTAAGGATTATATCTGGTGGTCTACAAAAAAATCTTCTTTCATTATGTTTTTTTTTTATTATTATCATAAAGCACAAAACAGATTACATCATGAGAATATACAGATTAAAAGAAAATTCAAGTATCGTTCTGGATTGCAGTCCAAGCTGTCCAAGTATATGTGCAAACATTAATATCATATATTTATGAACTGAGCGAGCAAATTTGAGCGGTAAGGAACTAAGTAAGTACTTAAATAATTACTATAAAAGAACAATAAATTAACTGGTCTGATGTAACGTAACGTAACAAAGAGGATTTCTTTCACACAGTTACTGTATTTATAAATTCATGATTAATGTTGAACATGAATTTTTCGTGATCATTCTTAGGTTAGACAACCTAGCTGTCTATCGAAAAAAATGGTTTAATTTTCGGTTTCTTCATAAAGGCCAGATAATTCAATCATTTTACCCAAACACGTGTAATATTATCTACTCCGAGCCTAAACAGTTTCAATAATGGTACTTAATCGGTGTGCAAACTGTCCCTAACATCGGCAATTATTAAAAAATATTACGCAACATTATTAGTATTGTTTAATAACTCGTATTTTAATTATAGTATTGGTCAAAAGGTCAAACATATTATACCGAGGTATATTTTATTGCGTACATACATACTCAACTTCTATAGAAGTTTTGCTCTACACAATAGGTTTTTATTTACTGAAACGTGAGCAAACTAGCATCCCATCCGCCTTAAAGCTTGTTTCCAACTTTTTAACTCAATACTAATATTATAAATGCGAAAGTAACTCCGTATGTTTGATTGTTTGCTAAACGGCTGAACGGATCGTAATGAAATTTGGCAATGAGATAGATTATAACCTGGGGAAGGACATTGGTTATCTTTACCTAGCAACGCGCGTGAAGCCGCAGGATAAAACTAGTCTATCATAAAACAAATCGGTCCCCGCCGTCTGCTTATATATTTTACACTATGCAACGGATTGTCACTAAGAGGGTTACGTAAGAAAGGTTTACATGTATAATTGATTTAGGTTTCAAAAACAAATCTATTCAGTTTAGGCACTAAAAAGGCTTGTAAGTACAAGTCTAAATTTCCACCGGTCCGGAAAAAAAACAATAAAAAAAAAAGGTTCATAGAGTACATGTGTATTATAGCAGGGAAAATCCTGCTAGGGAGGCTAGTAGAGTTTTGAAAGAAACTTCCACGTTGTGTAAACTGTGTAGTGTGACCTACTTGCGGACAAGGCGGAGTGAAAGTGACTTGGCAATACCTAAACACAGCTTAATTTAGCTTACCCGTTTGGGTAATGTTGTTAAGCTTGTCCGAATCGGACACTTACTTTAATTGGTGAATTAAGCTTTTGAGGTTAATTACTGTTCGTCTATGAAATAGGAATAATTTAGCCCAATTAAAATATTCTTGTATGTTAGTGGAAGGTCTTTGCTTTTTAATTTTATTGTTTGTTCTTGAATGGTTGAAGACTTTGACGTTGTTCAGTTTACATAAATTTATTTAAAAACATGTTTAAATACATTTGCGAAATAAATTAAACTTAAAATGCGAGCAGGTTCTCTTGTATTTCGACATTATCATTCAACGCTTTCAGGTCCCAAAGTAAACAAAACCTGTACCAGGTGAAATACTTATGTACATTTTTTTTCGTAGAAAGAACTAACAAACAACCATACACAAAAACAGAGAAATATTTGCTCTGGCGGAATCGAACCCGCGACACCTAGCGTAGCAGTCATCATACTAGCCACTAGACTACTGACGGCATTGTATGTTTTTAGAGTTCCGTAGCCAAACAACAGGACCCTATTACTAAGCCTCTGCTGACCGTCCGTCCGTATGTCTGTCTGTCTGTCTGTCAGCGGGCTATACCTCATAGGTAAAAAGTTAGAATTTTCACAGAATGTGTACTGTTGGCGCTATAACAAAAGAAATATAAAATCACAATTATTATAAATTAAAAGAGGAGCCCCCTAACTAGGCTAGTAGTATTAAGTCTTGTACTATGGTGCGGGGCCCTTCATGCTCGAGCCCGACTCGCGCTTGACTGGTTTTATTTATTAATCGTATCTCTATTTCTATCTCTTCCTAAGTATGGTAATCAATCCCTTCAGGGACTATTTCTGCCATTGTCGGGTGTCAGAGAATTTTCAAGTTTCAAAAGTTCTCGTGTTTTCCGGATTAAAATGTCTAGTGTCATGCATTTTTTACCAAAATGATAAATCACAACCCAAAATTCGTATTTTGGCATTATTTCCAATGTTCCTATAAATCATTCACTAAATAAAACTATAGTGCACATAACGACACCAAAAATACACATTAAAGATCACTATAACACAATTTACGAGACACTGGAAAAAATCTCAACCGCTCCGTCTGATTCCAGCCAAAAACTCCTCGTATCTCTATTTAATCTAACTCTTACTCACTAGCCACACTAGGCACGTCAAATCACTTTTACCACAGACAATTGAACCCATTAGTTAGCTACGGTCCAACATTCAAAAGGCGGTACAACGTTAGCCATTTAATTTCACTTGCACTTTTGAACGCTTTCTTTTATTTTCTTTCAAAGGTGTGTCTTGACATATTGACGGAAGTTTTTGGCGGGAATCAGGCGGAGCGGTTGAGATTTTTCGAGTGTGTCGTAAATTGTGTTATAGTGATCTTTAATGTGTATTTTTGGTGTCGATATGTGCAGTAAAGTTTCATTTAGTGACTGATTTATAGGAGCATTGGAAATAATGCCATAATACGACTTTTGGGTTAAGTGATTTATCATTTTGGTCAATAGGTTACCTCTAATATCTAAAGGCGTGTTACGATCTGCTACTGCCGTGGGTTGTCTCCAGAAACTCCATTGGGCGTTAGAATGCATGACACTAGGCATTTTAATGCGGCAAACACGAGAAATTTTGCAACATGAAAATTCTCTAACACTCGACACTGGCAAAAATAGTCCCTGAAGGGATTGATTGCCATACTTAGGAAGAAGAAGAAGAAGAAGACATATTGACGTTTCAACGACAACATGTTCTTCAGCTCGATTGTTTTTTCTTGTAAGGATATTGTGTAACAACTGTATACTTTAAACATTTTAAGCTACAAGTTGGTTTACTTACTGAGTGAGTGAATTACTTACAAACTAATTTATTAACGTAGAGTTGTTAGGTATTCTGTGTTAGGAGCTAGAATCAACGGATAGTGGATTCTTGATTTAAAGAAAATAACAAAGAGATTAAAAAAAATCTACAAAATTAGTATTTGTTATTTCGTGAACTTTGATTACGTCGTGAAGATGATATGTCCAAAATAAAAGCCACGGTTTTATTTTTATTTCGATCTATCGTAGATAAGATGGCAGACGCTTTATGCAGTACCAATGAGTTTTAAGCTTAAGTACAGTGATTAATCACACCATGAGCTTTTAAAAAGAGAGGTAGGGCGATTTGGGCTTTCCCGTGGGTTTTCCCATTTAAATTGGAGCTGCCTGACTGGGGACTGTACCTCCACCTTACAGAAGACCGCAGTGAAATAACACTACTTGATGTAGCGTTGTGTTCCTGCGGTAAGTAAGGTTGCCAGTGCTCCACGAGGATACGCTGGGCTAGAAGTAATGCTGCTAGCACAGTGAGTCCTCATCAAAAACATGGCTGGCAACCTGTTAGTGATACCCTTGGTATTGCTAGCGGCTTTAGGCTACGGTGACTGCTTACCATCAGGTGGGCCGTATGCTTGTGTGCCACCTTAGTGGTAAAAAAAAGAAGCAATATAAATATAAAAAATATAACTGAATTAATGTTACCTTGCAAATAATCCAAATTGAGCACCACCGGACCGGCCCCCACCGAACTCAAGCTCAACAGAACTTGCAGAAACATAAACAAGAATGTGAAGTTGTAACATATCACTCTGAAGTGGTCTCCTAGTTGAACTGACAAACTATATCTGTCACTTTGCACTTTGACACTTTGGGCCGGACAAGGCCAGGTAATCAGCGGTGGACCCATGTTGTTCACTGTTGCATGTTTTGTAATTATTGGTATCTGAAAACAAGAAAAAAATTACCTTAGCAATTTGATGTGTAATATGTTTCCCTATTTCCTGCAATCTGTGGCAGTGTCCACAGATTAGAAAAGTTACGGACGTGGTAGAGCTATTTTACACGCTAGTTACACGTATTTTCAAAAAAAATGTATACAACTTTACAATAAAGTTATACCTTTAAAAGACGGATACTATAAATCGTATTAGTTTTAATCTCATTTTTATCTCCCGTTCCACAGATAGTCATCTCGACTGAGAAAAAACCATAGCTAACGGGGAATGGTGCCAATCACTCGTTTCCGGTACACTTAGACTTCCTTAATTAAGTTACATAGCTTTTTACTGAGTACATGCCGGTTGTGGTCTTGTGACTTTTATAAAAAAAGGAGTTTATTTTATTTGTTTTTATATTTTTATTTCCTAATTTTCCGTCTTCCTTCCTTGTAATCCATATTCTAACACGAAACTCCAAGACCGTATCCAAAATCAAAATCATAAATGGTTTACTTAGTACGACCTTTAAGAAGGTCTACTTTATCACCGTTTGAAAAAAGTCACCTCAG
This sequence comes from Falcaria lacertinaria, assembly GCA_951449985.1. Lineage (NCBI taxonomy): Eukaryota > Metazoa > Arthropoda > Insecta > Lepidoptera > Drepanidae > Falcaria > Falcaria lacertinaria. The sequence continues at coordinate 2,510,270 of OX602136.1, read as the reverse complement.
AAGAACCCGTAAGAAACTCAGTGCTCTGTCTTTTTCACCCTGAATCACGCTGTTGAGAGTCACCGACGAATAATGAGCTCATTTGAAGTTCGCCTACTTTTAACCTTATCTACAAGTGTATACGGAACCCACGGTGCGCGAGTCCGACCCGCACTTGGCCGGTTTTTTTTACATAACAATCATGTTTGGTACATACTGGCAGTAAAGATAGCATATACTGCCATTACAGCCAGTCTCATCAACCATATGGTTTGCAACGGGTAAGAGATATCCCTACCTCAGGGTAGATAAAATACTCCACTGCTATTGCAAGCTATAGGCTATGGTGACCGCTTACCATAAGGCATGCCGTACACTTTGCTTGCCAACTTTGTAGAATAAAAATACCCAATTTAGGGTAAAAATAAGTCTTCTAAGTAATATAACTAATTTCTTAAATTTCCTTCAAATTTCAATCCTATTTTATACAGGCTTACATCAACACCCGAGTGATTTATAGATTTATTGTGACTTATAAATAAATGCTATGTACCAGGAAACTAGAATACAGTTACTTGAGCCAGTCGCGTCGGCTGGCTGTAACCGGACTTGTCTCCGTATAGTCAGGGAGACGGAGATAAGCGATTTAAACTTTTCAGACATGCCCGCGTTCCAAATATTACATAGCTTTTTACCCGACTACGGCTAAGCAAATAGGAGGGTTATGATTTGACTGGTATGTATGATCATCTGTTCCGTCATAACTTCCAAGCTAATTATTATATATTTTCTAATTATTATAATGAGGTATCGTTGGAAGCGTCTTGATAGTCCGCTGTCCGCTATGTGACGTCACATTATATTGACTGTGGCATGTATGACCTACCATAACAAAACAATTCTAGGAGTAGTGAGCGATCATAAACTTGTGGGCAGTGGCATACGACCACAGCAGAGCTATCCTCTGTACATCACTTTGATATGTATAAAATATATATAAATACTAGCTGCCCGCCCCGGCTTCGCTCGTGTGGACAATTTTTTTTGCATTTATGGGGATGAAAAATAGATGTTGGCCGATTCTCATAGATATGCACAAAAAAATTCATCAAAATCGGTCAAGCCGTTTCGGAGGAGTATGGCAACGAAAACTGTGACACGAGAATTTTATATATTAGATGTCAGATGAGAATATTTTCTTATTTGATAATCTTTAGAGCGTGATTATTCCGTTATCGGGATTTAAGTTTTTGAAATTACTTTTATGTCACTCTGTGAACGAAATATACTTAAAATGGCCATAAAACCATGTGCCTAACATCACCGTCATCTGGTTGACCGCTCAGTATAACGGGCAGTAATTTTCCTAGCGGTTTGTCGGTATGTACTGCGGTTACCTTAGGTTCCTGTTGAGTGCTCTGTTGTGTTAATTGCTAATTATTTTGCGCTGTAAAGCACAGAGAATGGCGCATTCCCCCTTTAATGTTTGACTATACATACATATAACTGTTGGCTTTCTTCACACGCGTGTTGATTTTTATTTCTCGAAATATATATATATATATATAAATGGATCCCTATTTCCCTTGGTCACGGTGGCGGCGGCATCACGCGTGAACGGCTAGCGCTAAACCGATGTTGTTAATTTTTTTTGTGTGTTTGTTATTGTAAGGAGAGGCTTCTTATAAAAAGAAAAAAAAATCGCAGCGATTTTAATTTCGCGATAAACTTAAGGTCCTTTTTTCTATGGTGTATTTCACATATGAATTCATAGTTAAGACAGAGCAGTCTGTCGGAACATCTAGTCCGAAATAGGTTTTCATCGAAAGTGACATCGCCAACTTGAATTAATAAGGCAAAGGAAATTACTAGAATAAAATAGGTACCTTTATAACACTAAGGTGGCAAACAAGCATACAACCGGCCTGATGGTAAGCGGTTACCGTAGCCTATGGACTTGCCAGGGAATCAGTCCGACGTTGTCGACCCTTCAGAAATCTCTTCACACCCTTCTTGAATAAATATATATATATATATACATGCTGTACTCCTTTGGGGAAACTACGGCGGGGTAAAACACAATTTGATTGACGTTATAGCTTTAAAAACATTGTTAATGTGTTTGGTAACTTAACCAAACAAATGAATAAATAGTTGTGTAATCAATTTACAAAAGATGTAATATTAACCGTATTATGTTACGAATATCAACGAATGTCGCGAATAAAAGACATCGACGCCCCTGTTTATTTAGTTCAGTCAACTTAATTGAAGTAGGAAAATAGGTATTTTTTTAAGGTTCTAAAACGTACGAGTAGCAATGCAAGGTATATAGGCTTTTGTGACTGCTATATATACCTATAGTAGTACCTCGTGTACTCAACATATTGAGTACACGAGCTTGAAGATATTGATAATAATCAATTTATTCACTCGAATTCATTAATAATGTTTAAAGATTTTCAAAACTCGTCTTTGCCTACGTGGCAAGCCAGCATACGGCCCACCAGTAAGCAGTCACCGTAGCCTATAGCCGCTAGCAAAATCACTAACGCGTTGTCAACCCTGTTATTGATGAGGTGTTAGCAGCATTACTACTAGCACAGCGTAGCCTCTTGGAGTACTGGGAACCTTACTCACCGCAGAAACACAACACTAAATCAAAGTAGATTTATTTGACTGCGGTCTTCTGTGAGGTAGGGTGAGAGGTGAGGTAGGTACAGTTGCCAGTCGGGCGGCTACTATTTTTATGGAAATACCTTGTGGATATCCCATTTCACACAACTTTTTTGTATTACGTTATTTGCCATCTACACCGATGGCTTAATGTGCTTTCTGAAGCGCGATGGATACTTGGTGTCGTTTGTTCCAACACCTGGTCATACGTAATTGTTGGCGATAACAAATACTATTTGCAATTACATTGGTTTTTATATTCAAATTATTCGTGACATTTTTATATTTTGTTTATATAGATCTTTTGTTTTTATATTAGTCAAAATTAGATGCTGAAAGAACTAGTTGTTTAACGGACGTTTTATTAGTGTTATCCATTTCCACTCATAGAGGGCGCTTTATGTAAAAAGACCAATTATTGCACGCGCTGTAGAGAGTATCTCTCGCTGAGGTATATATCTCAGCGACGGGGGACTCATCAAGTTCAATCTATTTAACCGGTGCCAGTAGCATGAACTTCTTCGACAACGTATTCGAAAAAGTAACTCGCGTCAAAATTTTCATACTAATTTATAGTTCCACTTTTCACCGCCGCAGCGCTGTTCATTTTCCAATACAAAAATAGTCGAAGGCGATACGAAAACGTTGTCGCCAATTATTCATGCTATCCCTACTACCATGCATACAATCAAGAAGTTTTATTTTGCCATCAGCACAACAAGATTTGCTGCTAGCTGCCTGAGCTGCCTTCAATCCCAGCACCCAGAATGATGTCATACACAGTGTAATAGTTTGTACTGGAGAAAATCCCTTTCCCTTCGCAACACCATACCCGACTGTCCTCGTTTCTCACAATATCTGTCATCCCTTTCAGTTATGATTGCTCTTGCTTAGGCTGTGTCCCCAGTAGGCAGACTTTTAGCGGCTGACTGAGTTTGTGGCGTATCGGTTTAGTACGCCCTTCCATATATTATTCTATTAGCCTATTCAGATAAAAATAAGTGTGTATTCCTTATTTATATATTCCATCTCAATCGCGCACCAGTCGCGTGCAAAAGCTAGTTTATAATCTTAGTATCTCTGCTTATAATTAATGTTTGCTTGTTGGAAGATCTAGAGAAAGTTGTCTTTAAGGTCAACTATATTGTATGTTACACTATATATGTTATACTTACGTAGTATATCAACATAGCCTAGGGTTACGACCTCTTCGTTACACTGGTTCTGAGACTAAGTGCCTTCGATTACTTGAAACATGTTTTACATTCCTTGAGGGGTTCGTGGTAGAGCTGTCATTGCGAGCTATCTGCGAAGTTAAGGCTGTGTCCCCAGTACGCAAACTGTTAGCGGCCGACTAAGTTTGCGGCGTATCGGTTTAGTACGCCCTTCAGTATATTTGAAATGGAGTGTTCACAGTTCGCGCGTAAAGCTGCAAACTGCGTACAGTGAGCGCAAACTAGCGAACTGTGAACACTCCATTTCAAATATACTGAAGGGCGTACTAAACCGATACGCCGCAAACTTAGTCGGCCGCTAACAGTTTGCGTACTGGGGACACAGCCTTAACTTCGCAGATAGCTCGCAATGACAGCTCTACCACGAACCCCTCAAGGAATGTAAAACATGTTTCAAGTAATCGAAGGCACTTAGTCTCAGAACCAGTGTAACGAAGAGGTCGTAACCCTAGGCTATGTTGATATACTACGTAAGTATAACATATATAGTGTAACATACAATATAGTTGACCTTAAAGACAACTTTCTCTAGATCTTCCAACAAGCAAACATTAATTATAAGCAGAGATACTAAGATTATAAACTAGCTTTTGCACGCGACTGGTGCGCGATTGAGATGGAATATATAAATAAGGAATACACACTTATTTTTATCTGAATAGGCAATTTTTTTATGCTTTATATATTTTGTTACTAGCTGACCCGACAGGCGCTGTCCTGTCTTAGCTATGAATTCATATGACAAATACACCATAGCAAAAAAGACCTATAGTTTATCTCTAAATTAAAAAGGTTCCGGTTTTTTTGCATAAGAACCTTCTCCCGACAATAACAATCACAAATAAAAAATAATCAGCGAAATCGGTCCAGCCGTTCACGCGTGATGCCGTGACCAAGGGAAATAGGGATTAATTTGTATATATAGAGATTTTAACTACTGGCTTACATTTAGAAATTCAAGATTTTTTTTATCTGTCTTTTTGTGATGTTTTCATGTCACGTAGATTTTTTTCTACAATAATTGCTGAGTTTCTTAGCGAATTCTTGTCACCGAAAAACAACCTTCCGAATCTGATGGTAGATTTTGACGATTTGAAAGTTGAGAGATTGAGTTTGATTTTGAGTTACAGTTTAAGTTTATATTTATTTATAATCTACATTTCCGACCGTTCCCGGTACAAATATAAATATATAAAAAAATATTTTAGAATGATGGTGTGTCATGAAATGAAGCAAAAGAGGTGTGCAAGTCGAGAGTGAAATAGCGCTCTATACACTGCCTGCCCCGAAAGAGATAGAAGATATGTATGTAGTATGATTGATTAATTATAAATAATAATGTATTCTTTGTACTATCGAAACATTCGGAGCCTTGTTCCTTACACACGCACACACCCACACAAAACTTTCACACATCTAAACTAAGACTGGCCTAACGGTCTGACACACATCCAACGACAACGGACGCGTAACGTTTATACAAACAATTATCAACCGTATTCTCATCTAATTAAAATTCATTCAAACTGACCAAATAAGTCTGTCGACTTCAAAAATTTCGAACACAAAATAATTGTGTCTTGTTTGGGTTTTGAACGCGCATGTATCAATAAAATGAAGGAACATTTTTTATTTGGAAATTTTATGGCTAAAGTAATTGAACAGCTTTTTAATTAAAAACAAAAAATAGGTGATATTTTAACTTTGTTAATGGAAATCAGACATTGATTTGACATATTTACAAGATAAAAACATTAAAATACCTAATTTTAATTTGAAAGAATAGGCAGTAGGCCCTACCCTATCTGATAATCTGATTATCTGAATATTTTGGATTAAAATCGATCTTTTTCCCCATTTATATTTGATGACAGAGTATAGTCATCAAATATAAAAGGGGAAACTTAATTTGATAAAAGAATGTATGTAAATATTTGATATACAAATACAAAAAAAATATAAAATCGCCGTTAAAGAAATTTCATTACACTTATCATTAAACTTATAGGAAAACAAAGAACACTTTTTCATATAAACCAAATATTTTAAGAGACACAGACCCACATAAAACAAGTTATTCGATAATATGTGGGCCGCCACACGCTTGACGCCTCCCGAGTTCAATGATCGACCTACTAACTACATCGAAGGTTAATATAATTCCATTAAATAAATCATTGCGAGTGTTTTACTAATATCATTAATAATTACAATAGTCCCTAATCATATCAACAAGTAGGTAATAACTTATGAAGCCTTAGATAATTTATTATCTGTGGTGAATTACATTAATGATCGTTCTAGATTTATGATGCCTAATGTGTAAGTATGGCTATTAGCTTCCGCCTGCTACTTTGTCCGCGTTGAGGTTATAATCCCAGAGGAACCTCATATCTTTAATATAAAAATGAATCGCTGAATGTGTTGCTGAACCGATTTCGCTAATTCTTTTTTTAGAATATTCCTTGAAGTTCGTGGTTAGTTCTTGGGGAGAAAAAAATAAAAAAATATTGCCTGTATAAGTCTAAAAACAAGTTGACAAAATATTTCATAAATGTCTACCCGTGCGAAGCCGAGGCGGGCCGCTAGTCTTAAATAAAATTAAAAACTACCGGGTTCATACATATAATGTACTGCTATTTGGGCAGTAGGTAGAGAATGGAGCGCAATTTTTCAAATCTATAATTATGGCGATTGAGATCGTGATATGTTTTGATAAGAGTTCTGTTGCGGCATTTTAGCTTATTGTTTGCAAATTAGACGCATAACTCAGCGAGTAAAGCTGGCTTCATACACAACAGATACGACGATAAAAGACTATTAAATAATTTAAGCAAGAATTTTATTTTAAAAAGACAAGCTTTTCTTATTAATTACGGGTCATCGATTGACCACGATCTCACCTGATGGTAAGTGAAGATGTGGTCGCAGGAAGCTCGCTTGTCCGTTAGTAGTCTATTCACTCTAGTCTTAAAGAGTCCCAGGGTGTAGGATTCAGGGAACACTGACGAGGGGAGAGAATTCCAGTCCTTTGCTGTATAAGTTGTTAATAAAAAACTGTTTCATTCTCGAAGCCATTTCATTTGTTACCCATATCATAGGAGTCGATGTGTAAATGATTAATCTCCATTTTGTCCACCATATTAGATTAAAAATGACATTTAGGTAATTGAGCATTGAGCGTGAGTTTACACAAAACCTTAAAAATACATAAAAGTCCTTCTTCAGAAAACGCTCTGTTTATTAGTGAAACGCAGTTTCAAAGATCATTGTACGAATGGGGTGAAGCCACTTTGTTTCATACTATGTTCAGATATGTTAACACCTTTCAGCTTTTCTTGTGTACATATAGCTGATTTCATACCTCTAGTAACTTGCGGCTTTACTTGCGGGTATAGGCTACGGTGACTGCTTACCCTAATGATGGGCCTTACGGTTGTGTGACACCTTGTGTGTGTGCTATAAAAACTTATTTCAACTTCGAAATACTATGTATTTTTAAACATTACTTTAGATACGGAATGTGATTGATAATTGACATCAAATAAGTTTTGTTACAACAAAACCTTTGATGCGTTTTTTGTATGTAGGAGTAGACAGAGCCTTATGCAATAGTCTCAACGTCTGTTTGCGATTATTGTTCGTTTCCGTTTCCGACATACTTGTATTTTTTATATCTGTATATATATCTGTTCACACCTTCCCTGAAACCATTTAGGAGGTACCTCTAACATATCCAAATCAATACACATATCTGTTTGGCATTTAAAAGCTTTATAATTTCACAATCGTAACTACTGAAGTATATTATCTACTCTGAGCAACTAATAACTAATAAATGGATAAAATGTTATCGGAAGATACAGCCCTGAGGTAGATAGACGTAATCACAATATGTGTTGTGTAATGTATGTTCAAAAATCATACAGTTTCAGCGCTAACATTTGTAATGCATGCGGGCTCACGTACTGACAACTAGCTACTGCCTGCTTTCCGTTGGAATTTCGGAATAAAATGTATATAAAATAATCTTCTATAGAAATGAAACGTTGTGTGAAAGTCAAATCGACAACATTTCGAGTTTTGCGGACACAAACATATGGAAGCTTTTTAATAAACGTATGTTTTTCTCGTCCTTCAAATGTTGCCATATTTTCTCAGTTTTTTTTGAGTTTTGTTGAGTAACTATATATTATTTACTAGCGACCCGCTCCGGCTTCGCACGGGCTTAGACAAAACCTAAATGAATTATAAATGAAAACCTTCCTCTTGAATCAACTCTTTGTATTAAAAAAACGCATCAAAATCCGTTGCGTAGTTTTAAAGATCAAAGCATACATAGGGACAGACAGACATCTGGAAGTGAGTTTGTTTTATAATATGTAGCCGAAATGGATTAGATTACACCAATGCTCGGTAGTGAAAATGATTTGCTAAAAACATTAACTGAACTTTGAAGTGAACATCACACAGAACAAAAAAGATTCAAAGAAGACTGCTACGTTTTTATCCGCAAATAATTCATACGGTATCCGGGTGTTACATTCAATTTTATTATGGCTTTTAAGCTAAAATTGCGTGTATATTTGAATGAACACTAAAACGGCGTAACTTTCTCAGAGCGAGGTGCGGCTAACGACCTCTTGAAACCTGCTTACAACTCTAACCCAATTGAGAGCTCGCATCTAAATAGATGTTACTTGGTTATTTAATTGGAGTACCCCACTTAATAAGGGCTCGTACAGATACATAGTTTAAATGTAAGTAAATATATCTTCACCCCTGACCACAAGGGTCCCCGAAGGGGTAGGCAGAGATGTTACAACACCCACTTTACACCGGAGATAATTTGGTGCCAACGTGACAGGTGGTTAGCCCGTCGCCGTCTCTTAGGCACTACATAAGTCATTGAATTTCTTCTCAGACGTATGCAGGTTTCCTCACGATGTTTTCCTTCACCGTAAAGCTCGTGGTGTGACTAATCACTGCACTTAAGTTAGAAAAACTTATTGGTATAGACCGGTGGGATTCGAACTTGCGTCGCTAGAATAGCAGACAACGCTTCATACTACAAGACCACAACAGCTATATTTTATATGTAATGTATCTATAGATTAAATACCTGCTTAGACAAGAAGGAAATTCGGAGGCAGACAGGTATTAGACTATATTATTATGTGTCGTCACCTTAAGAGCTTACACACGTATATCAAAAGCATATCTATCTATGACGATTTTATGTACTCCTCAAATATTTTTATATCTGTGGTGGCCTTGTGGTTGAAGCAACGGCCTACTGTAATCTGACGGGCCCACGTTTAGATCTTTAGATCTTTTTTAGCTTGGAAACTATTCTTGGCACTCTTCCCCGTGACAGGGATTTGGGATGTTTATTTTCCTTGTAATTTAGTTTGTACATTTATAGCTATATTTGTGATTTAAGCTTAGGTTTAGTATTCAATATAAATAATAAGTCACAACTGTTAAGTAGCGTTAGTTTCTTAGCTTGAAGTTATACCACTCACCAACTGCTACTCCATTAAGTTATCATTCATTTCTCTGTAATATCTTTATAACTTGCCCAAAGATTCAATAATATAATTATAAAAGAATGTCGGAGTTGTCTGTTAGTGACAACAAAATCGGTCAAACGCGGACGGGCGCGGGTCGGATTCCATACGGGGCCGAGTTTCGATCATTTCACTGACCCACATTCTTACAACAGAACGGAACGCGCCGAGAATACCTCTACACGAACATTTTAAAACTTTCCGTCCTTGAACTCAAATCTTTTTGCATTTCAAACCAACATTTTTTCATTAAAGTAGGCTGAATATATTTTAGAGTATACTTACCAAGACATTAGGTCAAATTTGACAGCTAAAAGTGACGTATACCAACGAACGGTCGATTAAACATATTATGAATCGATCGGAATCGATGGATACCCATTGTCAAAAGTCACCTCCTATCTTGGCCCTATATAAATATATTATTTGAAAAAAGTTTGACAAGCTATAACCCGACTACGGAACATAAATATAAATAAAAAGGGAATGAATTTATTGAAATCGGGGTTTAAAAGGTAAAATCGGTTACAATGTAGCCTATGTTACCCAGGCCATAAAAACGAATCTATTGACGGATGGAACACCTTATTTATCAAATTCAGATGAATAGTTCACGGAACATATACGTTAATACAAACATACTAAACACTACTAAACTCATAACCCTTCCTTGGCTTCGCCGTAGTCGTGCAAAAAATTAGGCATTCACAGAGACTGCCGACAGTAGTGAAAACTTCGTACAAACTCGACACATTTGTCGCATGTCGGTTACCAAAAAATTTCACCCCTGATAAAACAGTCATCATTCCAAAAAAATAATTAATTAACGTTCTTTTTATGGTAGTTTTAATGATTTGCAGTCTGCACGGTCTCAAGTGTCCGCCAGTCGGTCGGTAGTAGGAGCAACAACCTATGATTGTAGGGCCGTTATCCCGATCGTCGGCACCACAAATACACTACGTATTCTACGTAAGTATATTGCAATTCCTTCAACCATATCCTTTATTTTATTCCACAGCGTAGCTGTTTTATTAATTACTAGCTGTCCCGACAGACTTTGTCTGTCTGAGCTATGAATTCATGTTAATTAGACTATATAAAAAAGTATTTAGTTCTTTCTTAATCCAAAATATTAAAAAACCTGTTTTTTATTTTTTCTTTGCATAAGAACCTTCTCCAGAGAATAACAAACAAAACAAAATTAGGGAAGCTGTTCACGCGTGATGCCGTGAACAAAGATAATAGTGATTGTATATGTACCGATTATTATTATTTTACAAGCATGCTCTAATAGCGCCGAAATCAGGCTCTGAATTACAAGGGGCATGAAGCAACGGTGCATTACAATCAATTTCTGTATTCACCTGTTTAACGGGCGCCAAGACGATACTCTCACAAACACAGCGAACTCATTATCCACCGGCACTGAGGACTTAACAGTTATTTGTACCAAAAGCAGACGATTAACAACTTAACAAAACTAGTTTACCGGCTTAGTTACGCGATTTACAAAAAAATAAAATATTGTACCTTGAAAATTTACTGTTTTTAAGGTTTCGCGAGCGCGCGCTTTTATTTTTTTTAAAGTTTGTTGGAGGCAACGATCGATCGCCGTGGAGCCTTGACCGCGCGGCGCCTGCGGTCCCACTGAGTTGTTTAAGGCGTCGGAGCAAGTGAGCTGAGTCGGTTCGCTCGTCCTCTCTTCGCGTCATGTAAATTACTTTCCAACTGTTCCCAACAGTTACTTTTTGCCTCGTTGCACTGATTCCGGTCACCACTTTTTTCCTGCAAGCTTTGGCATGCGTAATGAAAGCTCGAAGGAATCTTATCGGCGGTAAACAAGCTGCGGGTAGAGCTTTTTGGTGTATTTGCAGATTAAATGTCGGTTAGAGATAAGTGCGGTGCGCGTGCGCTCCAGGGCTGACACGCATTGTAAAACAAAGGACCAACTTAATTTTCTAAATAGAATTATTATTTCGGAAGCTGTCTTCAAGATTAATAGCGTATTTAGAGCAAAATAACAAACTCTGAACAAGCCGTGAAACTTTTTCGTAAATATATTTTTTATATCAATAAGTTGGCACTCAACCATATGGCCCACTAGATGGTAAGCGATCACCGTAGCCTATGGAGGCCGTATGCTTGTTTCATAGGTTTTAAGTATTATTTTAGGGTCAGCAACGCGCGAGTGATACCCCTGGTGTAGCAAGCGTCCATAAACTACGGTGACCGCTTACCATCAGGTGGGCCGTATGCTTGTTTGCCACCTTAGTGGTATAAAAAAAACTGCACGGATCCCAAATTATTTTTCTAAAATAAAAGTAGCCTAAGCTATGCCTTATATCATCAGCAATCCCAGTGAAAGTCCCATCCCATCAGAATCGGTTCAGCTCTTTAGGAAATTAACCGGAACAAACAGACGGATAACAATACAAATGGTTTTTTTGTTAGGTAACGGATATCTATATACATATATACTTTCATACGTATTTAGTAAAAACTTTAAAGCTGATTACTAACAGACACTTGAATTTCGATTATTCGTAGGTATAGATAGATCAATGATTCCCTCGGGAAACTCGACAGGGGTCTACGTTCACAAGTCGTAAATTGGGGTCCATGAAAATTGAAATTAAAACACACTTTTTTACTTTTTATATTTACCACTCTGCTAAATTGAGAGATTTACGAACGCGACGCAAAATTACATCGTAAGATCTAATCTTCTCATTAGCTGACGAGTTTTGGGAATATTATAGAAATATAGCAGCAGGGGCTCCACCAAAGCAAGTACAATTTTGAATGTAGTTTGGGAACTTCAGGTATAGATGTAAGAATCGAATAAATGAGCGCGCGTTGAAGTCTTTTATATGCGTTTGATATCAATGCGCTTATTCCGTACGATGGTTACACGACGTTCGCGAAGTTACTGACGTCATTTTAGAAAAAACTAGCCTTTACCCGCGGTTTCGCCCGCGTGGCTCTAGATAAAGATAGCCTATGTCCTTCCCCAGGTTATAATCTATCTCATTGCCGAATTTCATTACGATCCGTTCAGCCGTGAAAAAATGCATTGGGTTAATAAATCGCAGTACATTAAATTATAACATGTATTTTACATGTACCTTAAAAGCAATCTTATAATTATTTATATATTGTAAAATTATATTTATTGAAGAATTGTATTGTATACATTTTTAATATACTTGAGAGAGACTTTTTATTAATAGCTTCTGAACGAACTGGATATGTCAATATTTTTGACGTGCACGACGGTGCACGCATCTTGTCAAACGTAGTTGTCAAAAGACAAATCAAAAGTATCAAAACAAAGTGAGAAATTCGTTGTGTGATTAAAATACGTATGAGTGTATGAACTAATATTATTATTAATTTGAGAATAAAAGATAAATATTTAAAAAAAGTAAGTATAATAAATACATTCGTACTGATATCCATACTTAAATCATCATCTAGCATCGAAGTGCTTTTTTTTAAAGTTAAATAACGCAAAGAATTAATTGTATATGTCCGCTACGTTATGGTACATTAAAATTATTATGCTGAGTAGTTAGTTACAGGTAGGTTATTATTATTTAGGTAATTAAATGTATAAATATCAACACAACCTACAAAAACTTTAAGAGTGGATCCCTCGTTTCCTAACCTAAAAATGTACTGAGAGTGCCTAGTGCTGCCATCTCTATAAATACTAAAAACTTTCGGGTACCAAAGCCGGACAATAGGAAAAATTAAGGATATTTGCCAAAATACAGATTAATTTCGAATTAAACACATATTTAAAAGCTGGAGTTTAGAGTTCTAAACATCATCATATTTTATATACTTTTATTTGAAGAAACATGGTTTCAGACAATCTCTTTGTTCGCTACTGACTGAAGTGATTGAATTGAACTACGGATGGCAATGCTAAGCGTGCCGATGAACAGAAAACTATTAGTTACATTAAGTTAGTATTTAGTTACATGCAACATATATTAAGAACAATACTTTTAGCTGGAAATTGTTAATAAATCACTGAAGAGTCTCCTGCAGGAGTAATTTTTTAAATTATATTTATTCTCATTATTCTGTATTTATTCTCCCACAGTATGGAAAAATCATTGGGAGCTGCATCAGCTGTGACCAACAAGCGTAAACGCAAACTCAAGCCTAAAATAGTAGCATCAGAGTCAAAAACAATGAAGCTTGAGTCTGAAGTCGCCCCTAAGCCACATACTGCAGTAGAAAAGGCAGACGTACCTACAGTCTTGTATGATGGGAAGACAAAAGAAGAACTAAGTGAAAAGTACCCAGTGTTGAAGAATCAAGACTTGATTGACCGGTTCTTGAATGTAACCATGTCAAATAATCAAAAAGGTAAATAAAAAAAACATTTTTCTATATCTTATCAAGTGTCCAGGTATCCAGGTCTCCGCTGCTGCACCAATTAGAATTTTACTTGAGAGGATACGTGCCTGAAGGGTAAGCTGAGCTATGACATCTATCTAGACTCAATTGTCACTGAAGATTTTCCTGGACATTTAACTTGTTGATTTTTTCTATAAATAAACATTACACGGATTAGGGATTTTCTCCCACGCACGATGAAATTGTGGAATGAGCTCCCCGCCGAGGTTTTCCCAAAGGAGTACAGCATGGGGTTCTTTAAGAAGGGTGTGAAGATATTTTTGAAGGGGCGACAACGCGCGAGTCATACCCCTGGTGTTGCAAGCGTCCATAGGCTACGGTGACCGCTTACCATTAAGTGGGCCGTATGCTTGTTTGCCACTTTAGTGGTATAAAAAAAATACACAATCTTTCATGGCACATAGTCATGATCATCAGCTGTGGTCATGACCTGACAAAGAGTATAACACCCAATATTCTTGTTATTGTTGGAAGCATTACATATGTCTGCTATTCTGCTTTGCTTTGCAGCCATCTTGGCCTTCTATAAAAAAGGGTAATTGAATTTCTTCCTGATCACAGCAAAAAATTTCCTTCGAAATCCAGTGGTAGATTTAGATGATTTGAAAGTATATATTTTTTAAGTTTAGACAAATAAAGATTCGATTTCGAGTTTGAGCTTAATACTATCAAGTTTGATCAGACAATAGTTATTAACTATTGAGTCAGTATGAGTATGTAGTTTTGACCATTTTCAATTTTAAGTGCTACAACTATTTATAATTCGTTTACAGGTCGCATACGCCAACTAATAAGAGACAATCTCAAGGGCACCGCAAGTGTTATTCTACCGGATGTGATACACAACAGAATACAGACAATACTCAAAACTACACCAAATCTAACAGACACAGAGTTGAGAAAAATAAGAATATTATACAATATGTTACAAACGGCTGTCAAAAATGAAAATAAAGTACCGCCAAAACCTAAGAAGAAAAAGAAAAAGGCAGCAGGAGATGCCACGGGTGCGAAAGAAAAGGGCGATGTAAAGAAAGAGGAAAAGAAGGAGACAAAGGAACCAAAAGAACAGCTGGTGAAAAAGGTGAAGGGACCAAAGAGATATGTTCTGTTCATTGGGAATTTACCTCTCAATATTGACAAAGATAAGGTGAGATGGAGTTAATTTTTTGACATGCTTCACCACTTTCATTATGGTAATCATTGATGTTCAACACTCACTTTTAACTGAAGATATTAAAAGACATCATATTTTTTTTATAGATACTCATGTAAATACATAAACATCGCATTAGGCTATCCTGTAAAGGTGTTATATGGTTAATACATAAATAAAATATATTTTTTTGTCCAAATCTGAAAGTGCTGGCTAATGCATTTTTTATATATTCTATTAGAGCTTGCCAATCTGAACATGTTTTCCTATGGCACCAAAGCTGTAGGACCATTGTAGTTGATTTTATTTGAGTTCGTAAGTCCGAATTTTCATAATTTTTTGTTGAATAAGGAACACAAATTAACCAAAAAAAATTAAATGTCCTGCAATGTCCAACTTTGGTGCCATAGTAATAAATGCTCAGACGGACACGCACTCGCAAATCTCTATGAAACATGGATGATGTCCTTTGTGCTTTGGACGTTTATTCCCATTTCTGGCTATATCAAATAGATTATGGCTATTTATTTTTAATTTCAGATAATGAACCACTTTTCGGAATTGAATGAACAAATTAAAGATATCAGGCTACCTAAAGTTGAAGAGGGCAAGAAAAGTGCATTTGCCTACGTTGAGCTGGCCAATGAACCGAGCTATGAGGTAACAGTTATTGTACCAACCAGCATGTTGCGGCGGCTTTGTCCGCGTATTAATTATTATTATATTTTTTTTATACCACTAAGGTGGCACATAAGCATACGGCCCACCTGATGGTAAGCAGTCTCCGTAGCCTATAGCCGCTAGCAATACCAGGGGTATCACTAACGGGGTGCCAACCATGATGTTGACGAGGACTCACTGTGCTAGCAGCAAT
This sequence comes from Falcaria lacertinaria, assembly GCA_951449985.1. Taxonomy (NCBI): domain Eukaryota; kingdom Metazoa; phylum Arthropoda; class Insecta; order Lepidoptera; family Drepanidae; genus Falcaria; species Falcaria lacertinaria. The sequence goes on along the minus strand of OX602136.1, from coordinate 2,494,349 downwards.
ACTACTAGCCCAGCGTATCCTCGTGGAGCACTGGCAACCTTACTTACCGCAGAAACACAACACTACATCAAGTAGTGTTATTTCACTGCGGTCTTCTGTAAGGCGGAGGTACAGTCCCCAGTCGGGCGGCTCCAATTTAAATGGGATAGCCCACGGGATATCCCAAATCGCCCTACCTCTCTTTTAAAATGTAATTCATACTAATACTATTAATGCGAAACTATCTCTGTTTGTTTGTTACCTTTTCACGACTAAACGGCTGAACGGATCGTAATGAAATTCGACAATGAGATAGATTATAACCTGGGGAAGGACATAGGCTATCTTTATCTAGAACCATGCGGGAAAAGCTGAGGATAAAAGCTATATTTGTATGTATATGATTCTTTTGTATCTTTATGTCACTGAACTATTTTGTTTTTGTGTATGTATGAGTGTATTACTTATGGTATGGCTTACATTCAAAATTGAACCCGGTAGATGGCGTTGTCAAAAAGCTCATATACCTATCTATAATGGGCTATAGTCCATTATAGATAGGTATATGATTTTTTTTTTTGATTTGAGGATTTTTTTTAATATATAAAAAAAAATACCAGCAACAAATTACCAAACGCATTTTTGTAAATCTATACTGTGATTCCAGAGATTACTTCACAAATAAAAAACCTAGTTTAAATTCTTTATAATATTAGTGTGAATTAACCATTTATTTTTTTGTGAAAAAAACTTAATTTACAGCTGGCACTGTCGAAGCACCACTCTATGCTTGGGACGAGGAGAATCAATGTGTTGTACACCACACACAAGAACAGCAAAATGAGCAAAGGAGAAGCCAAGGTAGACTGCTGTAGACACGCTGATATTAGCTCATCCAGTATGCATCTAGCATGTATCTAGCAATGCAAATTACACCGACATTTTTAGCGATTTCATGTAGTCTAAAAAAATCGGTTTGAATATTTGCACCCGTATTAAGGACCGATGACGATACAATAATTTTATAACTTTATCCAAATGTTTTGACCAGGATATTAGGATAGGTTTCTTATGTACTATTATTTATATTATTTAAATAAATTACTTATTGTGAAAATTAAGCAAGTAGCAAGTACATATAGAATATTATTTTAGGGTCGGCAACGCGCGAGTGATACCCCTGGTGTTGCAAGCGTCCATAGGCTGCGGCAACCGCTTACCATCAGGCGGGCCGTATGCTTGTTTGCCACCTTAGTGGTTTAAATATATATATTTAAACCACTTTCTTTCTTTAGTTGTGTTTGATCTATACGGCTTAATTCGGAGCTGCCCACTGGGGTAGTTAGAGGTGCGACATAGTCAACACACATCCATCTAATAATCAGTTTGCGGTCAGACATCAAAATCAACAATTATTTATTTAGCTTAGCTCCTATTAAGGCGTTTATGAATGTGTACTTTACCATGTTTCTGTATAATTATGAAAAATACTTATAATTGCAGAGCAAATCGGCAAAACTCATAGCTCTCCAGAAGTCTGGAAAATTGATAGGCAGTATACCTCTTAACAAGAAGCGAAGCCAACGGCGACTGAAGCTGAAGAAGGCTAGGAAGGCGGAAGAGGCCACGTCAAGTATACATTAATACATATATATTATTTACAATATATTTATGTACAACGGTTTATGTACAACCAACACATCCATATTTGAGGAGATTATTCAGAATCGCATGTATGGCGATGGACGTTGTCCATACAAATTGTAAAATGATGTAATTAGATTTGTATGAAGATTAAATATATGCGTGAATTTTCCAACTTACGTTGGAATAATAACGTGGTAATTTTTAACGTCCACAAGTGTTCGGTTACATAATAACAGCCTTGTATATAACAATAGAATAATAAATAAAATAACCAATTACTTCCAATGCAGTATTATTATCCACTTGCGCTCGGTGAAAACAAAACGGTCGCCAATCATTTAGCTTAATTTTTTTTATAACTGTTTATTCTAAAATACTCAGATACCAGATAATTTGATGACCGGTAATATTTGGATGCAAGACCTATTGGCAGCTAATACACTGCTACACTAAGCCGGGGCGGGTCGCTAGTATTAAAAATAAGACAAAAAGGGAGTGCTTCAAAAATTATTTATTTATTCGTATATATAATTTATATATCCATTTTATATGCAGTTAAAATCAACTGCACACAACATACACTAGATCGCGACGCACGCAGCACGCAGCGTCGTACCGTACACATCTTGGCAAAGTATACATACAATCAAACAAATACAATAATTTACTTTACTTCTTAAACAAAGTATGGGATATTAAGAGCTGCATTCGCTAAAATTAATACTTTTAAAATACACCTAATTTGACAGGTCTAAAAATATTGCCATCCTTATTTAACCCCACACATGAGAAAAGGGATAGCAAGACTTTTAGACCTGTCAAATGAGTTAAGTTTAGTAATTTTGAACAACAGAATCGACACCATTGTCAAAATATTTAAAATATTGCTGTGCTTTGTAATGTTGTTAGAATCTTTTCCGTTTCGAGTTAGTTTCGTTCCAAGAAGTGTATTTAAAAAATACTGCAGTAAAAAATACACAAATTTAAATTCTACATTTTTTTGTCATATTTAAGTAGATAAATAAATAAATTATTTATTAAACATTGTTTTACAGAGCAGATCATAACAATATTTTAGTTTGTGAAATTATTGTTGATCCTTCGTCAACTATTTGCTTATGGACAAATTATTTTATTAGGGTCCCGTAACCGAAGGGAAGCTACGGGACCCTATTACTAAACCTCCGATGTCTGTCCCTCTGTCTGTTTGTCAGCGGGCTGTATCTCATGATCGGTAATATAAAAAATTCACAGAATGTGAATGTATTTCTGTTGCCGCTATAATAATAATAATATATTCAAAAATAAAGGGGGGCGCCCTACTAGAAACGTTTTTTGCTTGATCTTAATAATGGGTTGTAAAGCTCATAGAGTTTGTATTGGTAATTCGCATTTTATTTCTATTAAAGGGTTCCCAAAACGGAGTATTTTTGCCTGATTTTATGGGCATAATGGTGGATTATAATAACAGCAATTCATAATAGAGGCATTTACAAATATATACTTTGAAAAAATACGAATTTAGTATTACAAACTTATCATTTGCGGTTGGCAAAATAATAATTTGTCCATTAACAAAGCTGCTGAAACAAGTGATCTCTATATCACATTCACAGAACATCAAACCGAACAGAATCATGTACACAAATTGAATAAATAACGTGTCAAATAAATAATTCAATAATGTTAAAGAATACACATTAAAACTAATCTAAGTTTGACTGTTACATTCCAAGTGATTAAGTATTGAAACGTCATTTTATTGGAGGGGTCTACTGCAACCAATCGGTGTCCGAATAAGTTATCCCAATATATAATATGTACCCATACATACAGGGTGTCCCAGAAGTCGACGTAAGCCCCGCTTCCATCCAAAATACAAAAAACTATGTAAGTTGCTCTTTTTAAATTATAGGCATTTGACATCTAGAATATCTGCACCCTGTGATGGTGTTTTAACTCGCGTTACTACAAATCTTTATTTTTTTTTACTAATTTTATTGCATAAGTATAGTATTTCCCTTTCTAAAAATTAAAAAAGTATATATAATATATATAGTATTCACAGTTAATACTTAGCCCAGTTTCAACTGTCTGTACTGAAAAAAAATGCACACACTAGTTTGGCATTTTTGATACCTAACTTATCTTTTATATTTTTCTGATAACTATTATCACTTGGCCTATCACCCGCTTCGGCTAGACGTCGATCTGGGACATCCTGTATATAGCGTATGTACAACACGACAAAAAAATCGTTCCTTAAGAAATGATTTCTAATAAAGTATTGACAGAATCTTTACTCTCTGGACGGATTACTAACCAAATCTTTCTTTGTCACTGGATAATATGTAGTAAAAATTATGAGTATGCTGTATTTTAATTCTTATTTCACGTTCTGACGATGACATGGACATCGGGTCCAGTATGAAATTCACGGAAATAGTATCCGTAGCTCTTCTACCTCAATATAAATTATTGTATAAATTTAGAACACTTAAAATTCAAAATGTTATTAGCGCATCGTTGAATGTTGCTTGCAGCAATGTGTTAAGACGGTCGACCAAGGGCTGTCTCATTCGCATTTTGTTGTGTTTTAGCTCCGGACACTTTTGAGCGCAGACCCGAAGTCCATTTGTTATTACATGCATTATTATGTCAGTGATTTTGATTAATATGTATATGGGTTATTTGGTTATTTAGATGTGGTAATTTAGACCTTCACAAGTGCTTTATTGGGGCCTAAACTGAATAAATGATTTTTGCTTTTGATTTTGAATGAAAACCTATTCGGACTAGTTCAATTCATTGCCGTGACCAACATATGCAAGATATCAATTATAAAATGTATGTAAATTGCTATAATAAAATTTTCGATTCGTTGGGTAGTTAGTTTCCAAATTAACTGAAGAATTATATAGTTATCATATATAACTGTTTCATAACTAATTTGGAATATATGCGTATTTCATAACATAATTTTTGAATAATTTGCCTGAAAATGGAAATAAATGCTTATTTTTTTAATAACACCAAAAACATATCAAATTATTTTCGTCACTTAGATCACTTCTCCACCTAAAGCAGAACAGTTCAATTTATTCAATAGAATTCACTGAGAATTCCCTATCAATAAATTCCCTAAGAATTCCCATACATCCAGGTCAACAGAGTAATCGAACCAGTACCCAAGGAAAATGTCCTTAAATTTGCCGTGACATTATCATGTTTATAATCAACCAAAATAAACATGTTTTTGTTTTTAATTAAATATATTTCGCATATCCTTGAAATCTCCAACAGTATATTAAGCGTCACTACAAAATACTTTAGAGAACTAATACCGTGCCAAGTATTTCTTTAAGAAAAACTACACGACATTCAAATACCAACTAACATGAATTATTAATTAGGCCTAAACTACACTTAAGTTAACAATCTTTCTGCCTACGAGAATTTCAAATAGACGACTAATTTTTACACACCCAAGTATACATTTTACAAGTCCACGCTACTGCGAAAATAACTGGCCAAAAATAACATTTTTTTTCTAGAAAAAATCATGATGAAATTTCAATTAGAAACCTTATGTTGGACTCATTAAAAATACTGCTTCGTTGCTACACGAAAATTATTATAAAAATAATTCGAAAGAATGACCTTTTTCAATTATTAAACTATCGCTATAAGTACTTAAAATAGATCTCAATCTAATACTTTTCAACTTACAGACTAATATTTACAGTTGGCTAAATACAATTACACAGAGTAATTTAATGTGCGTTATACAACGTCAAATTTTTCGCCATTTTTAAAACATTAAAAAGTAAACATCACATCGCCGCTCAGAAAATATCATTTCTTTATCATCTCGTGAGATTCAATGTACATGTCTCGTCCGATTTAATGGCCTAAGTGGCGGCCGTAGAGTCCAAATTCGTTTGGAATGTTTTGTGTTTTAGACATTTTTGTACATCGTAATGATATATAATTTTATTCTATTTAATATTATCACGAGGGACAATATATAATTGTATTTTGTATTCGATTTAAAATGCTACACAAGTTGCTTTTTAAAAATGAGATAGATCGGAGTAATACTTTGTTACACAGATAATATTATTCAGCATTGAGTAATAATAATTTACTTCGCGACAGTACAAGAGAACGTGCACGAACCACATTTTGCAAATTCCCATAATCCTTTATTTTTGATAATCGAGAGGAATATTTAAATGTGTCTATTATTATTAATCTTCTATAATATCTTATTTTGACTGTCATAATTAAAGCAAGATTACTCTTGCGTATTATTTAATATTGCCGGTTCTTCCCAATACAATAAGCCGTTATCAATAAGTTATAACATAATAATAATAATCATAATTATTATTAGTCAATAATAACAATTATTATTATTATCCGACAGCACTTTCACGTAAATACTCAATTTACACGAATAGTTATAATTTATTAATGAGTATTATTATGTCCTGACGGTTGACGGGTCGGGAATCAAACCTGGTTCCACCGTTCCTCGAAGAACTGTCTCATGTTGTGTCCGGCCCGGCCCACGGGGCTGTCGTCCTCGTTAAACACCTCGCAGTTGCTGAATATCAGCCGAACGTCCGATGCGAATTCCTCTTTGCATTTGTAACTGGAGAAAGGAAAAGTTTTTACTTGTCTATACATACATACGCAGCAGCATCTACTCTGAGCCAACATTATAAAAAGAAGATTTATATTTTTGTTTGTAATGAATAAACTTAATTGTGAGTTTTGTATGGATTTTACAGAAATCACGAACACCGCCATCTATCGGATGTTGTGTCAATTAGTAGATTCCAATGTTGGTTTATGTAGTGGAGAGACAGCTAGGTATTAGGATTTGGTTGCAATAATTAAATATAAACATAAATATTATCACGCCAAGCGACTATTTAACTTGCACTTTGAGCCATGTGATGTGCACCATCTGACATCTGCAGCCAACTAAGCACCGCGCGCGCTCATTGATCAAATCAAATAGCGCGCGCTTCCCCGACTTCCTGTAACACACCTCCGTCCCCTTTCACGAAATAACTCGCACAGTTTGCAGGAAAACGAGAGAAAAGATGTAACACATTCAAAATGTCACTAACCAGCTGTCGTGCAGCTTCCGCTTGATGGTGGAGATGTCCATGGGGCACTTGATGACCTTCTTGTACTGAGGGAACTGCTTCGTGTTCACCGGGATCAGGAACGGCCACGCGTGCTCGTGGCACTCCATCTCGCACAGCAGGTTCCTAAAAGAAAAAACAGCGATCATTATCGCAAGGGAAAATAGCTCAATAACTCATTATCTCACTGCAAGTTAAAACAGCGGAATAACTATCTCGTTATTTTCTCTATATATAAATGAATCCCTATTTCCCCTGAGTTCGGCATCACGCGTGAACGGCTGGACCGATTCCGCTAATTCTTTTTTATTTGTGTTTGTTATTGTAAGGTTTTAAGAAAAAAAATCGGTACCTTTTTAACTTCGCGATAAACTAAAGGTCCTTTTTGCTATGGTGTATTTGTCATATTATGAATTCATAGCTAAGACAGGACATCGCCTGTCGGGTCAGCTAGTCTTAAAATAAAACAGCGAAATAGCTAACACTATCAGATGAAAAAATTAAACCCATAAATAAAGAACCATAATAATTAGAAAGACAAATAGCAGATACAGAGTTGATCCTCAAGTATATTTACAAGGTTCGATTCACGTATCAGAGCAAGCATTTATGCATGCGCATCTGGTGTCGGATAATGGTGTCGATTCAGTTGTACACAATCACTAAACTAAATTAATTTGACAGGACGAAAAAGCTGGCTATCCCTTTCTCACGTGTGGGGTTAAATAAAGATGGCAATATTTTTATACTGTAATTTTGTACAACAGAATTGGCGCCATTGTGTGTTTGGTACGTTAGATATATAAATAACGATGGCCCATGTCCTTCCCCTGTATAATCTATCTCATTGCCAAATTTCATTACGATCCGTTCAGCCGTTTAATCGTGAAAAGGTAGTAAACAAACGCATTTATAATATTAGTATGGACGTGTCCTTATCTAATATATAAAATTCTCGTGTCACAGTTTTCGTTACCATACTCCTCCGAAACGGCTTGACCGATTTTGATGAAATTTTTTGTGCTTATCCGGTATCTATGAGAATCGGCCAACATCTATTTTTCATCCCCCTAAATGTTAGGGGTAGTCACCCCTAATTTTTTTTTTTATTTTTTAGTCAAAATTTTTAATTTCTATTTTTTTATGATACAACATACAAAAATACATACAATTCTAAATTTTCACCCTTCTACGATCAACCCTTATTTTTTAATATTAACTTTTAATCACACTGGCCATATAAGCTAAATACCCATAAAACACAAATTAATTATACATAAAAACCTTCTGTTGATGATCTATCTATTGCTGAAAGTCGCATAAAAATTCGTTGCGTAGTTTGAAAGATCTAAGCATACATAGGGACAGACAGACAGTTGGAAGCGACTGCGTTTTAATATATTTTCGTTAAGTAGTAAGTAGTAACACCAGAGATTTTTTTTAAACTACTAAGTTGGCAAACAAGCATACGTCCAGCCTCATGGTAAACGGGTACCGAAGCCTATGGACGCATGAAACACAGATTGCAGCTTACACACAAACAAGCACACAAATAACAATAAACAAAAATGAAATATTTTTAAATCTATACTAATATTATAAAGAGGAAAGATTTGTATTTTTGTATGTATTGAATAGGCTCCGAAACTACTGGACCGATTTCAAAAATTCTTTCACCGTTAGAAAGCTACACTATCACTGATTAACATAGGCTAGCTGCCCGCCCCGGCTTTGCACGGGTAGACAAAATATTTGATATAAATGTCTACCCGTGCGAAGCCGGGGCGGGCCGCTAGTTTCTTATAAAATAAAATAAAGCCAGTCGCGGCTGACAGCGCTAGACTGAATATACACCTTACTAATAGTTCTTACTAATATAATAAATGCAAAAATTTGTGTCTGTGTGTGTTTGTACCCTCTTCACGCTTTAATAGCTAAATATAATCGCATAATATTTGCAGTGGAGGTAGCTTATAAGTTGGATTAATATATAGGATACTTTTTTCAGTTACTTTTATTTTAGAAAACAAAACCATGAAGCTTTAATCAAAATAATTCCACGCGTACGAAGTCGCAGGTACAGCTAGTAATCATATATAGTACTAGCGGCCCGCCTCAGCTTAGCACGGGTAGACAAAATATTTGATAAATGTCTACCCGTGCGAAGCCGCGGCGGGCAGCTAGTATAATATAGCCTATGTTACTCAGTGATAATGTAGCTTTCTAACGGTGAAAGATTTTTTGAAATCGGTTTAGTAGTTTCGGAGCCTATTCAATACAAACCCACAATAATACAAATCTTTCCTCGTTACAATATTATTATTTAGTATTTTTAATTGTGTGTGTGTAATTATTCATAGTACGTGTTCCACTTAGTTTCGGCCAGATGGCGCTAGGTGCGAAGTAAAGAAAGCTCACTTGCAAAACTGCATGTCTTTGACTTGTTTCTTGACTGTGGTCTTCTCCTTCTTGGCTCGCGACATCACAGGCACGTTCTCCGTGTCCTTATCTTCAACTGGAGACAATTTCACAATATTTTTAATACCAAAGAAAGTCCTCTTTTTTTATGTGACGACTTACAGACCACGAGGATTTGAAATTGTAGAAATATATACAATACATATAATTATAGATATTACAATTCAATTTAATTAGTTTTGCCTGCCTGTAAAGCTGCACAATGTTCAGATTATAACAATATCACTTTGTATCTGTTTTTATATAATTGTGTTCTGTTTTTTGTGCCTAATAAATCTAATATATAAAATTCTCGTGTCACAGGTTTCGTTGCCATACTCCTCCGAAACGGCTTGACCGATTTTGATGAATTTTTTTGTGCTTATCCGGTATCTATGAGAATCGGCCAACATCTATTTTTAATCCCCATTAATGCAAAAAAAAATTGTCCACACGAGCGAAGCAGGGCGGGCAGCTAGTAATTAAATAAAATTATCAAGACAAGTACCTCACGAAATTCCACTCTTGCGACTTATTTACAGAAATTATTATAAGTCTAAGGGTAAGGTATATAAGTAATATCTGTAAAGTGGAGGTAGTCCCCAGCCAAGCGGCTCTAATTTACGGGAAAACCCACGGGAGATCCCAATTCGCCCTACATTTTTTTTATACCAAGATAGCACACCAGCATATAGCCCACCTGATGGTTGCAGTCACCGTAGCCTAAAGCTGCTAGCAATACAAGGGGTATCACTAACGGGTTGCCAACCATGTTGTTGATGAGGACTCACTGTGCTAGCAGCATTACCCATAGCCCAGCGTATCCTCGTGGAGCATTGGCAACCTTACTTACCGCAGGAACACAACACTACATCAAGTAGTGTTATTTCACTGCGATCTTCTGTAAGGTGGAGGTACAGTCCCAAGTGGGGCGGCTCCAATTTAAATGGGTAAACCCACAGGAGATCCTAACTCGGCCTACCTCTCTTATGAGTAAATATCTCACCATCAGCGGCCGGCTCGTCGTGTGGTACGGCTCCGTTGCCCTCCACATATTGTGGCGCGCGACGTTTCTCCGGTGGGGGCTCGTCTTCCGGCCCGAAGTCCGGAGGGGCTGGAACCAACACTTGTCAGTTGGTAAACACAACAAACAATAACTAGAATAACAATCAAAACTGAAAATAAGAGAATTGAAATTTAACTGTTTTTCATATAGGTGTGAATATATAAAAACAGTTTATGATATATATAGTTTATACCATGTATCAAGCAAATAAATTAATTCTGAATTTTTAAAGGTCCAACTTCTGAACAAAATAGGGCGATAGTACAACAACACCCCAAAATGTCTCTACTAACTTACCGTATACTTGCTAGGTCTGTATTAAAAACGAATGATTCGTGATGAGGCCAAAAGCGACCTTACCAGGATGGTGATTGAGTCCATTTTCAGGTTCGGTCAGTGAGCCGTCCATCGAAAGGTCTCTACTAACATATTGGTGCCAATTCTGTTGTTCAAAATGACTAAACTTAACTAATTCGACAGGTCTAAAAATATTGCCATCCTTATTTAACCCCGCACATGAGAAAGGGATAGCAAGACTTTTAGACCTGTCAAATTAATTAAGTTTAGTAATTTTGAACAACAGAATCGACACCACTGTATAACACTTGCTAGCTAGTTCGGTATTAAAAACAAATGATTGGTGTTGTGGCCAAAAGCGACCTTACCAGGGTGGTGATTGAGTCCATTTTCAGGTTCGTTCAGTGTGTCGTCCATCTTGTCCGTGGCGTCGGTCTTCTCTGGCGTGTGCGCGGCGCTGGCGGGGCACTCCTCCGCCGTGGTCGACGTGGACGCGTGCGACGGCGCCGGACTACACACAATTACATCATCACTATTATTAAGAACAAGCTGTTTCCCCAAGACTACGCCCGCGTATCAATATAATATATAGCCTATGTTACTCAGTGATAATATAGCTTATTAAGGGTGAAAGAATTTTTGAAATCGGTCCAGTATTTTCGGAGCTTATTCAATACAAACATACACACATACTAGCTGTCCCGACAGGCGTTGTCCTGTTTTAGCTATGTATCACATAACAAACACAAATAAAAGTATTAGAGAAATTGGTCCAGCCGTTTACGCGAGAGGCCGTGACCAAGGACATTGGAACTCATTTCTATATATTTAGAAGATAGATAAGTACTACTAACTACACGTAATTGACACATACAAGAAAGTGTAATATTATGGCCGATGTTCCAAAAGAAGACTCAAGGTTTACTGGAGTGCTCATTAACAACAAGAAAAGCTTAATAAAAAACAGTCTTGTTTAAATTGAGTTCAAAAACATATCCTTAAAATAATTAAAACGCGTGGTGCGGTTAGGTTAGGTTAATATAACTAATAAATGGCGCGGTTTCAATTTCCCCAATTACTCGAACAGTGCCGGTAGCACGAACATTTTTCGACTACGTAAACGGAAACGTAACTCGCGAAATGTCAAAATTGTCATACTAATTTTTTCCACTTTTCACCGCCGCAGCGCTGTACATTTTTCAATACAAAAATAGTCGAAACGAAAACGTTGTCGCAAATTATTCATGCTCGCGCTACAGATAAAATAATTCAACCAATAAAGAGTTTAAATTTCAGACAATTTACACCCAAAACCCCTGAAATTTCATCATGAATCACTCCGTCCGTTGGTGCTTTCAGTAGTTTCTAATTTATCAGTTAATATTATATTTTCCGCGTTCAAGCTGATATACAGACAGACACAGTGGGGACTTGTAATGTGTAGTGAGTGATGTCAATATTGTGTTGGTCCTTCGAGCCGTGGTCTCACCTGGGCACCATGGTCTGGTCGAGGTCGAGGCTGGTGTTGTCCTTGTGCTTGCTGTCTCGCTTCTTCATGTTGCGCGGCTTCTTGGGCGGAGCGCGAGAGATGCAGTTGGCGCAGTACCACTTGCCACGCGGGTTCTGTAAATCACGAATTCTATAATAATAATAATACTTTGACATTATCACACAGTGCCCCGACTGGGATTAAACTAAGCAAAGCTTGTACTATGGAAACCAGCAGCTGATAGAATACGTATTTTTTTATGTAAATACATACCAAACACCCAGACGCAAGGCATACAAGATTGTCACACAAAATTTTTGCCCTGGCGGGAATCAAACCCGCGACCCCAGCGTAGCAGTCGGTATGTATTGGCTTTTTCTACACTGCCTGCGCACAGGGGATGGTTCAGTTACCTTGGCCAGCGGCGGGTAGTGGCAGTCCTGGTGGTAGGGCGGGGGATGGTAGTTACCTTGGCCAGCGGCGGGTAGTGGCAGTCCTGGTGGTAGGGCGGGGGATGGTAGTTACCTTGGCCAGCGGCGGGTAGTGGCAGTCCTGGTGGTAGGGCGGGGGATGGTAGTTACCTTGGCCAGCGGCGGGTAGTGGCAGTCCTGGTGGTAAGCGCGTGGGATGGTAGTTACCTTGGCCAGCGGCGGGTAGTGGCAGTCCTGGTGGTAAGCGTGTGGGATGGTAGTTACCTTGGCCAGCGGCGGGTAGTGGCAGTCCTGGTGGTAAGCGCGTGGGATGGTAGTTACCTTGGCCAGCGGCGGGTAGTGGCAGTCCTGGTGGTAAGCGCGTGGGATGGTAGTTACCTTGGCCAGCGGCGGGTAGTGGCAGTCCTGGTGGTAAGCGCGGGGGATGGTAGTTACCTTGGCCAGCGGCGGGTAGTGGCAGTCCTGGTGGTAAGCGCGGGGGATGGTAGTTACCTTGGCCAGCGGCGGGTAGTGGCAGTCCTGGTGGTAAGCGCGGGGGATGGTAGTTACCTTGGCCAGCGGCGGGTAGTGGCAGTCCTGGTGGTAAGCGCGGGGGCAGAGCGCGCAGGGTATAGTTCTACCGCCAGATGAGCCGCCGCAAACGATGCACACTCGCTCGCCGCGAGCCTTGTTAACGCACTCCCAACAGTACCTAGAATTTATTATACACATATAGAATACTTTGATAAGACAAAGTCAAGGATTCGCGCTTGCTTTAGAAATAATGTATCCACAATTATTTCTATATCGCTTGGAAACAACGTTTTACCGCCATTAGGCGCTGAATTTCATATTTACTACGTATAAAGAACCGGACTCCCAAATTACTTATTTGCAGCTATGGATATGAATATGATTACCCCCGTGCACATAACTGTCTCCTAACTAAAATATGTTGCTTTTATTGACAATCATTTTTCTCCATTCAAAGTCGCATACAATGGTGCCAATTCTGTTGTTCAAAATTACTTAACTAACTAATTTGACAGGTCTAATAATATTGCCATCCTTATTTAACCCCGCACATGAGAAAGAGATAGCAAGACTTTCAGACCTGTCAAATTAGTTAAGTTTAGTGATTTTGGACAACAGAATTGGCACCAATAGCTAGTGAATAATATTCCTCACCAATCCCCCTCGGGTATCTTGTCCATGCGGGGCTTAAAGCAGTATGTGTGATAGCCCTTATCGCAGCCATCGCACAGCAGCAGCTGGTCTTCATTGTCGCCACTCAGGCAAAACTGACAGTTCTGTGGACAAACCGGGAAGCTTTCATAGCTCTTTGCCCTGCCCCCGCGAGATCGCACCTTCGAACCCTGCAAACAGCTTCAGCTACATGGTGGAACCACATTAACTACTATCCACCACTCTCATATCGGCTTGGAAATGTCCCATTTGGCAAATAAATGGAAATATCAGATTTGCAAAGTAATGGGAAAGTCACATTAGCAAAATAAATGGGAAAGTCACAATTGACAAATAAATTTAACAATTAATTTAGCGAAGAAATTGGAAAATCATATTTGAAAATATTGGAAAAAAAATAATTAAATAATTAAATTGGCAAACAAATGGGAAAGTCACAATCGGGAAAGTTGAGAATATACATGAGATATTTTCAGAAATTGTTCCACCCTGCCGCGTTTAAGCCAAAGATGAAACTCTTACAATTGTGCTCTATTCAACTAGGTCACTGTGACTTGGTGAAACTTAAGTCACACAGTCACTGGCCTTTAGGTGACTTCGTGATACAAAGTGGCGATCTGAGTTAATAAATTAATGGGCGGGCATTAAGGAATGGGTGTTAGGAATCGGATTAGTAGTTAATTTGGTTACTTGCATGCAAACGCATATTAGATTAGTATTAATAATGTAAACAATAAGAAATAACTTAAAAATAATATTATAAACAGCATTAAGAGTTGTAACATTTAAATAGACTTGATGTGTTATATAGATTTTTAAATATGCAAAAAGCGTACGGCAAGCCTAATGATGAAGCTGTTACCGTAGCCTATAAACCCTTGCAATACCAGGAAAATTACTAGCGCGTTGCCAACCTTATAGGTGAAAGGGCTTACTGTGCAAGCAAGTCTCCTGAGAAGCTCTGGCAACATTACTCACCGCAATACTACATTAGGATATTGTATTTAAATTACAATTCTGTAGTGGATGGTAGTGGTGCCAATTCTATTGTTCAAAATTACTAAACTTAACTAATATAATTAGTAATTTTGAACAAGAGAATCGACACCACTGTCCAGTAAGACGGCTCACTATCAAAGAAAGTTGCATAGGATTGGTCGCCATTCCCTTCCACCACGTGGCCGGTACACTAAATATCCCATGATTAGTGGCCTTTGGTGATGTGTTTGTTCTTGCGTGTCCGTGTTTTTTATGTGTATAAGTGTATGCTATTGGGGGTATGTGTGCGTATGTATGCGTGTAAGTGTACGCTATTGCGTGTGCGTGTGCTGTATGCTTATGCATGTGAGTGTACGTGATTGCAGGTGCGTGTTGAAAGTATGTGAATGCGGGTGCGCGTCTTAAGTACGTGGTGGCGTGTGTATACATATATAATGTAGGTGTAGGTGTACGTACGGCCTTCATGATGCTCTTGTCCCAGGCGACGTGTGCCTCCAGCGCTTGCAGCAGCATGGCCAGCTGCGCCGAGTTGCTGCAGCGGCCCACAGCCTCGCGCCACGTGGCCAGACCACGCGCTATACCCTTGCTCTCTGGTAACACAACAACTCTTATACATACACTAGCTTTTACCATCGGCTTCGTCCGCCTAGTTCTAGATAAAGATAGCCTATGACCTTCCCCAGAATATAATCTATCTCATTGCCAAATTTCATTACGATCCATTCAGCCGTTTAGTCGTGAAAAGGTAGCAAACATACAAACAGAGTTAATCTCGCATTTATAATATTAGTTTGGGAGTATATATCTTTTTTGTTATATGTGTCGCATATACTTTCGTATGCATTAGCAAAAGCTTTAATTTTGACCATTACAAACAGACACTTAAACTTTATTAATTTGTATAGATAATACTATTTTAGTTACCTTTCCCTCCTTCGTTAGCGTTGTCAGAGTTCTGGGGCGAAGGTGTAGATGCGTTGCCGTGCTCCGCCTGGAGTACAGTACCCAGGGTTGGTTCCGTAGTACTGTCGAAACAAAAACGGTTGTAGTTCGTGACGTCATTGTTGCCGTAGTGGTACTATCGATTGAGCTATCGATGTTACGGCTAGTGTTGATAGCATAAAATGTGGTAATACAATAACAAAATAATTTCTTTCACAGATACACAGATGCGTACATACAGAGCGCCGCTCGATGTGGGCCTCCAGCGCGGCGAGGCGAAGGTGTAGGTACCTGTGCACTAGCGGCGGCTTGAGGTAGCGCCGCTCGATGTGGGCCTCTAGGGCGGCGAGGCGCAGGCGCGCGCGGGGGGCGGCGCCCCCGGGCTCCGCGCCGCGCCCGGCCCGCCAGCCCTTCACCTGCAGCGACGCGGCCGACACGCGCTGCTCCAGCTGCTCCACCTGCCAAGGGACACCTTGTTATTGCTAAGGGCCCACGTGAATTTGACTGCGGTCTTCTGTAAGGTGGAGGTACAGTCCCCAGCAGAGCGGCTCTAATTTTAATGGGTAAACCCACGGGATCTCCCCATTCATACATCACACAGCGAATCCTCATTAAAAACGGAGTTGACGCTGCATACTATAAAAGTGGGTTGGTGGTAAACGAGCCGTGGTGACCTTGTGGTATGAAGCGTTATTAAATGCAGTGTTTAGTCACACCACGAGCTTTACGGTGAAGGAAAACATCGTCAGGAAATCTCCATACGTTTGAGAAGAAATTCAAAGACATAATTATGTAGTAGACGGCAACGGACTCATCATCTGTCACCTGGCACCAAATTATCTTCGGTGGAAAATGAGTGTTGCAAGACCTCTGCCTACCCCTTCGGGGACCCTTGTGGGAAGGCGTGTAATTTATTATTATGATAAAAGTGGGAGTACTGACCATAGCTAGCACGTTCATGTCGAGCCTCTTGGCCGTGTTGGCGCAGTATGAGCCCGGCTCGTCAGGCGCGGGATAGCCGCCATTTTGGGCGATCACACGATCCAGGTGCGACACAGACAACTCCGTGCCCAACACGTCGCCTTTCTCTATGTATAGCTAAAAAATAATCACTGATAAAGACTAAGAGAAATCGATTGTAAGAGTTGAGAAATTTTGAATTGCGATTTTGAACGAAGTTTGTAAGATACTGGTGTCGATGCTAAACTTATTTGTAAATAAATACTTGTCTAGAAATTTTTTGTTAACCATTTTATATTTATATTGTTATATCATGATTGCTACATGAAAAAAAAAGTCAGAGCACTGAATTTTTGTCGGTTCTTTTCTTCTCAGGTGGCTTTTATTTCGAACCAGTTGTAATTGAAACCTTCATGAGTGCCTTATTAAGGCCTTAATTGAATAAATGATTTGATATGACAACAATATAAAAAATTGCACCACAACTAAATACATATTTTCTTTCATAAATTACCTTATTATTGACAGTTGGTATATGGTTGAGGAGTGCGGCATGTAGCTCCCTCTCCCTTACTCCCCGCGGGTGTAAAGAGTCGAGCAGCTCCTTCACTTGTTCCGGCTCTGTAATGCGCCACCATCCATGCCTGGGGAACAATTGAATTGCCCTAATTACTACGTTCTAGGTTTGTCAACTCTATGGCGTTGTCAAAAAAAATCCTCTTTACAGGCGTCGTATCAGTAATCGTACCCGGATCACTGATACGGAAAAGTTTTATATGATAGACATTGGTGCCAATTCTGTTGTTCAAAATTACTAAACATAACTAATTAGACAGGTCTAAAAATATTGCCATCCTTATTTAACCCCGCACAGGAGAAAGGGATAGCAAGACTTTTAGACCTGTCAAATTAGTTAAGTCTAGTAATTTTGAACAACAGAATCGACACCAATGTGTCTACTAATAGATACATACGTACTAACATATAGCTCAAGCTAATAGAAGCGTTTTAAACACATACATTTCCGCACGCTATGACTTTTGTCTTACGTACTTTAAATTAAAGTATTTAAAACTTAGCCCTATTGTTTCTACCAACGGCCCACCTGATGGTAAGCAGTCACCGTAGCCTATAACCGCTAGCAATACCAGGGTTATCACTAATGAGTTGCCAACCCTGTTTATGATGAGGACTCACTGTGCTAGCAGCATTACTACTAGCGCAGCGTATCCTCGTGGAGCACTGGCAACCTTACTTACCGCAGAAACACAACACTACATCAAAGTTGTGTTATTTATCTGCGGTCTTCTGTAAGGTGGAGGTACAGTCCCCAGCCGGGCGCCTCCAATTTAAATGGGAAAAACCACGGGAGATCCCAATTCGCCCTAACTCTCGAAATAAATGAATAATATACCTGAGTTCCCTGGGAACAAAGCCTCCATCCTGTTTCTTGGGTAGGCCGTGCACCTTGCAATGCTCCAGTTGGTCCAACTCTTCGGGCGACATCTGTATCGGCGGCGGACTGTCGCAGGTCACGTATGTACACAGGGCGTTGAAGTTCAGCACTCCTAGGCTAGTCAGGCTGTTAGCTTTGGCTTTCTGAACAGCTATGTCGTGCTTCAAAGCGTCCGCTTGAAGTTCTTTTTCCAAGTCGTTATCCTGAATATTAGAATGAGAATTAAAATTGTTTATTCAATTTGAGCATGTTTGAAAGTCATCATTTTTATCCCCCGATGCAAAAAGAGGGGTGTTATAAGTGTAACGTGTGTATCTGCTTGTCTGTGGTATCGTAGCCGCTAAGCGGAAGAACCGATTTTGAACAGTTTTTTTTAAAAGCTAGGACAAGTGTACATTTAAAGGTCGTAACAAAACGCCACGAAGTTATTTGAGATGGTTGGTTAAAATCGCCGCACGATATGGGCCAATAGACAGAAAACTCAGAATGATATTTTTCATGTTTTTCATTAAACTTAAATGAATCTATTCAATATAAAGCGAGTTATAAAAATGAAATTTTACAAATAATGTGAGACAGGCCCTTTAAATAATAAGTGACACACCCTTCAAATAACAGACAGTGACTGCACCTTACAGCTATCAGCGTTAACCCCCAAATACCTTAAAAGTATGATTCTAATCCTACTAACCTGTTCCTTGGTGTCCTCCTCAGCATCACTATGGTCCACACTGCCGTCCTTCAGACTAGCATCAATCATGTCCTGATCCAAACCAGACATGGTAAGCGAAGAGTCCGCGTACACATTAATACTGGGCACTTGTACACTGGTCACCATACTGTTCAAAGTGAACAAACTCGGGTCATTCAACAAGTGTAGATTATTAGACACGTCCCATTTGTGGCCTTGGACCATCACAACTTCAGAACATGTATGCTCGTTGTCGCAATACGGGGGCAGTTTGTCGTCATTGCTGAGAAACGAATTCTCGTGCCTTAAAATTGAGAACCATTTGCCTTCCAGGATTTTAGTTGAGAGGTGCGCTTGTGCTATCTCCGATGGCATCGGTTCCAGTTTGACATCTTTAACTTCTTGTTTGATTTCTTCAGCTTTCTTAGCTGCGTCGAGTTGTGAAGAGACTGCTTCGGCCATCTTGCGTAGTTCTTCTAAATTATTAACAGACTCTTTGCTGTCATCTTGGTCTTTGTCAATGTCCATTTGTGTGTTCTCGACTTTGACTATTTCTTGTGGTTTGTCTACCGGTTCTGCCTGAGCAGCGAACATGGGTGTGTGTGTGGGTTTCTGTACTAGGAACGCGGTGGGAATCGAATCTTCGATATCGAGCATGTCTTGTTCCTCGTTGTGTTGCTGATGCTGTATGTATTTCTCTTCCATTTTTATTGATGACCCTGGGAACGAAAAGGATATTTAGATTTATAAGAGGTTTGGATACAGTAGACAGATAGATAACTCTTAATTGTACACCAAAAAAACTATAATGCAGAAACAGAATAAATTATACTTGTCGGTACAAATGGCGGTCTTGTCACTATAACAGATGTGACCTCTTCCAGAGAGAATTAAACGGTATATTAAAAGCTACTAAGGTGGCACACAAGCATACGGCCCACCTGAGGGTAAGCAGTCACGTTGACCGTGACTTCCACTTACTCAATAACTTCTAATCTCCACGATCACCTTTACCTTCCACTTTAAAAATGAACTTGGCTGCCACTAAAATGACCTTTACTTCCAAATTAAAAATGACATTGAGGCCTCCCGTGACAGGCGTGCTGGATCATATCTCGCTCAGAGAATCAGCATTGCTATCCAGCGTGGCAATGCTGCCAGCATTCTTGGCACGCTACCGCATGATTCCGGTTTGGGTCAGATCTTTTATCTATAAATAGGTAGGTTAAGATATGTTTTTGTAAATAGTTTAATCTGTTTTGTGTCAATAAAAATTATACATACATTATTAAAAAAAAAACATTTAATTCCACTTCTCGACATTACACAATTTACCATCCAGCTTAAAATGACCTTACATTCAAACTAAACATCTTAAACAACTACCTTTACCTACTTACCAGTTAAGCATGGTACTTGCGGCAATAACCTATACCTTCCACATTGCACAAAAGAACCTTGACCTTGACCTCGACACCTTACCTTCAACTTTGCACGCTCCGTGTTTGACGTTAGGTTCATATTTGATGATTTGCGTGTGGTCGCTCAGGTTCAACTCGGACTTGATGCTCTTTAGCTCCATCTCGCTCTTGAGGGCCGCCTCCTTCTTCTGAGCTTCCGTTTCTGGCATCTCTTCGTCACAAACGCTTTCTTTCTTCTCTTTTGCACCTATAGATGTCAATTAATAATAAGTATTTACTGGAAATATTTTGAGCACCTCAGATGACACATCGTTGCCTCAATCACAAGGCTACAGTGGGTTCCCACGGAGTGTGTTCTTGTTTACAGTAGCCTTAGCAACAACAACTTTGGAATATGTATAGCGCTACGCCGGCAAACTCAAAATTAATATGTTTTTTTTTAACATTTTGAGTTACCTTACCGAATACGTATTCGAAAATTGTTCTTGCTACCAGTACAGATGAGTATGCTTGCTGGTGTGTGTGTGTGGTCACCGGCGCGGCGTGTGGTGTGGTGGGGCATGTGTGTGTGGTCACCGGCGCGGCGTGTGGTGTGGTGGGGCATGTGTGTGTGGTCACCGGCGCGGCGTGTGGTGTGGTGGGGCATGTGTGTGTGGTCACCGGCGCGGCGTGTGGTGTGGTGGGGCATGTGTGTGTGGTCACCGGCGCGGCGTGTGGTGTGGTGGGGCATGTGTGTGTGGTCACCGGCGCGGCGTGTGGTGTGGTGGGGCATGTGTGTGTGGTCACCGGCGCGGCGTGTGGTGTGGTGGGGCATGTGTGTGTGGTCACCGGCGCGGCGTGTGGTGTGGTGGGGCATGTGTGTGTGGTCACCGGCGCGGCGTGTGGTGTGGTGGGGCATGTGTGTGTGGTCACCGGCGCGGCGTGTGCGCGCCTCCCGCGCGGCGTGGTAGGGCTCCAGCTCGGGCTGCGCGGACTCCAGCGCCTCCACCCACAGCGCGCCCGCGCGGCCCAGCGCCCAGTAGCGACGCCAGTGCCTGACACACACACATACACATTTTTAGGGTGTCATACAGGTCCTACTATAAAAGCTATATTTTAAGGGTCTCATGCTGTCCTACTTTTTAGGAGCAATGTTTGAAATGTTATAGTATATAATTATAATTTTATTAATTATGATAATGATATACCTGTCCTGTCCGTAGCAAGTGGCCCGGAGTGCGTGTGACCCGGCAGTCAGCTGCTGCAGCTGCTGTTCTGATTGCCTCAGCAACTTCTCCAACTTACGAGAAAGCTCTTCTGATGATAAATTCTTATCCTCGTCCTGGGTAAATGGCATAAAATAAAAATTAAAGAAAACAAGCAGCTGATATAATTAATAGTTCTTTTTGTAAATACAGACTTATAATATATACGACACACCCAGACGCAAGGCAAAAATGTTTGTCACTTTAATTATTGGAATCGAACTCGCGATCCCTAGCGTAGGAGTCAGGTATACTTACCACTAGACCAGCGGTCTCATCAAGTACAATAATAACTTTAAGAAGGGTGTGATGAGATTTTCGAAGGGTCGGCAACGCGCGAACGTTACTCCTAGTGTTGCAAGCGTCCATAGTGTTACGGCTACGGTGACCGCTTACCATCAGGGGGGCCGTATGCTGTTACGCTTGTTTGCCACCTCTGTGGTATAAAAAAAATTAACTAACCTCTTCGGGCTGCGTTCCCTCGCTCTCCAAATCACTGAGCATAGCATCACAGTCGCCCATCACGCTATCCTTGTCTTTCTCTGGGGGGGACGCTTCATCCTTATTATTGTTCAGCATCTCCTTGCCCTTCACATTGTTCGAGAGATCCTTTATAGGCGATAGTTCTTTATCACTCTCCTCACGGGCCGAGTTCTTGTATGGTGATTCTTCCGGCTTATCTTCAGCATCGTTTGGGGATTCTGTTTGCTTCTTAGGTGTTTCTGGTTTGTCTTTCAGTGGGGTTTCTGAATAGAACACATGATTTATTAATTAATATTTTATTATCTACACTAATATTATAAAGAGAAAAGATTGGATTGTTTGTTTGTTTGTATTGAATAGGCTCCGAAACTACCGGACCGATTAGAAAATGTATTTTATCATTAGAAGCCGACATTTTCCCTGATGAACATAGGCTACTTTTTACCACGGGAAAATGCTGAGATGCTGAGATTAGCAAGGCAGGTGTATGTTGTGTAAAATGAGTTTGACAGCTAGATACTCATAGTAAGTATCTAGTTGTATTATGTTTATTTATATCAAATAATAGATATATATGGTCTATTTATTAAATACTACATATAGCTCGGCAATTATTATTATTACATACCCTCGTCGTTCAATTGCGGCGAGGCTCGTATATTGGCTGTGCTCTCATCGACTAGCCTCTGCATCCTCTCCAAGGCCAGCGCTTGTTGCTTCTCCGACTGTTCTGAACGGATCTTGCGCCCGTGGAGGACTCGCACTCTGTGCGGAAGTTCATACATTTATCCATCATATATATATAAAGGAATCCCTACTTCCCTTGGTCGCGGCATCACTCGTGAGCGGCTAGACCGATTTCGCCAATTCTTTATTGTGTTTTTGTTATTGTCAGGAGAATATTCTTTCCAAAATAATAATTTGAAAATAAAATACAGTATATTTTTAATATCGGGATAAACGAAAGGACCTTTGTTCTACGGTTTATTTGTCTTATGAATTCATAACTAAGACAGGACAACGTCTGACAAATGTCCAAACTGAAAATTTAGTGCCTAATCCTCAAGTCTGTGAGGCAGCAAAGTGTGTTAGTGTTAGTATATAGACAGACTGACTTCCTAATCTTCATGTCCATGAGGTATCTCTCCTTGCGCAGGTGGTTGAGGTGGTCGAGCGAGCCGTCGATCTGGCGCAGCACGGCCTTGTTCTGCAGCAGCTCGTCGCACACGAAGGCTAGCATACGAGCCTTCAGCGTCGGACTTAGAGACAGGAAGGGCTTCTCACGAAGCGCCTCTGAAATATTCACGTTCAATTATACAACGATATGCGATGACAAATCGGCCAAGTGCGAGTTAGACTCTCCCACCGAGGGTTCCGTACTAAATATACAATATTTATAATTAATAAACACTGATACACTAAATTAAAATTACTTTTATATAAAACTAGCTTTTAACCGCGGCTTCGCCCGCGTGGTTCTAGATAATGATAGCCTATGTCCTTGTCCAGGTTATAATCTATCTCATTGCCAAATTTTATTACGATCCGTTCAGCCGATTAGTTGTGAAAAGGTAACAAATAAACAGAGTTACTTTCGCATATGAATATTATAATGGATTATTTCAACAAACTAAGTTAAATGACAAACTTAACTTAGCCGTTCAATCCCTAGAAACGGCTATTGCACCATCCGTAAATAATATGTTGTGTATATTTACAGTTGGTGCTATAGCCGTGTGATTATGTAATAGTGAAATACATTACGTAATAGCTGAGATACAGTTATGTTTAAGCCACAGGATTGAAAATATAAAAACTATCTAATTCAGTGTTTATCGACATTGACATGTAACGCGCATCGGTTTCCCAGAATAGTGCCATCTAGCCTAATTATGAAGAAACAAGCTTATGAAGCTAACCTACCTAACTGACATTACTAAGCATCGTTGTAGTTCCATGCTCTTTTGACTTCATTGGAGTTTCGCTTCACTCGTGCGATTTACGGTAGTACCGTTCGTAGAATGACAGACACACTCTGTTGTACGAAGTATATTATCTACTCTGAGGTATTGGTGCCAATTCTGTTGTTCAAAATTACTAAACTTAACTAATTTGACAGGTCTAAAAATATTGCCATCCTTATTTAACCCCGCACACGAGAAAGGGATAGCGATACTTTTTAGACCTGTCAAATTGGTTAAGTTTATTTTTCGAACCGATATTCTATTTTAGAAAATAAACAATACACGGAGCATTTCAAACTTCTTCTTGTTGTCATGGCTTGGTAATAGGGTTCTGTTGGTTACCCTTCGGAACCCTAAAAAATGGGAAAGACCAGAACACGATTAATTAGAATACGAGTACACTGACCAGACAATTTGTATGTGCTGTTGGCGTGAAGATGTTCATAGTAGGCGGCGTTCTTGGTGCTGGCGCACGTTTGCAGCATCTCCGCCTCGCTCTGGTGGTGGTCGGCCACGCGACGCTCCCGCTCCCGCTCCGCTGTCAGGCCTACAACATACAAACCATCTATAGTACACATACAATCATACATAGAACATACATCACTATCCTATCACTACATAGTATAAATAAAGTCGCTTCCCGTTGTCTGTCTGTCTGTCCCTATGTATGCCTAGATTTTTAACACTGCGCAACGGATTTTGATACCGTTTTTTTTTTAAAAGGAAAAAAGTAACCCTTATAGGATCACTTTGTTGTCCGTCTGTCTGTCTGTCTGTCTGTCTGTCTGTCTGTCTGTCTGTATGTCTGTCTGTCTGTCAAGAATTTTTATCTCAAGAACGCGTGGATCTATCAAATTGAAATTAATATAAAATACCCGGGTCTGTGGTCCCTTTCGGCTGTAAAATAATCAAACCTGTAACTCAATATGAATAAAAAGATATTACCGTTTATGTCGCAAGATTTCGCATATTTTGCGATTTTGCAAGGGAATCAAAACCTACAGGGTATTTCCCGTTGACCTAGAACCATGAAATTTGGCAGGAAACAGTGTCTTAAAGCACAAGTAAATGGAAAAATCTGAAAACCATAAATAGGTTTTTTTAATGTGTATTTACTAAAAAATATTCCTGTTTCGCTCTGTTAAGAGTCACCGACGAATAATGACCTCATTTGAAGTACCCCCTTTTAATCTTACCTAAGTGTGTACGGCGCGAGTCCGACTCGCACTTGGCCGGTTTTTATTTTAATAGACAGAGTGATTCAAGAGGAAGGTGTTTATGTATAAATGATTTGTGTTTTGTAGTTATTTAACTAATATGACTAACGCTGGCCGTGCGAAGCCGGGGCGGGTCGCTACTGTCGCTAGTACTATCTGTATCATAAATATACAGTCTGGCAAAAAAGAGTAGAAAATAATAGTGTCGCCACTGTGCCGTTCAAACTCAAACTTAATCTCAAAATCATCTTTATCAGTCAGAATCTACCACCGGATTAGGAAGGTCGTTTATTGCTCAGAAGAAGCCGGTAAGAAACCCAGCAATTACTCTTCTCAAATAAAATACATAATCTACATTTGAATCACTTACATGACAAGAATATATTCCACCGGTTCTTCTCAGATATTTTTTTTTCCGACGTTATGATTTTGACCTTCATAAGTTAAGGCACTTATGAAGGCAACAGAAATATATATTTTGTGAAAATTCCAACTGTCTGTATTACGGATCGAGAGATATTTACAGCCCTCTGACAGACAGCCGGACGGACGGACGGACAGACGAACAGCGAAGTCTTAGTAATAGGGTTCCATTGGTTACCCTTCGAGTACGGAACCTTAAAAAGAAACTGTTTATAAATACTTATTTTTTTGTCTTACCTGTAAGTGCTTTGACCTCCCCAGTAGCATTAGCATACAGATATATCCGGAGAACTTCGCTCAGGTTGGCGGATGTCAGTTCACCCATCCGGATGGCGTGGCCTAGCAACGTGGTGTGCCTACCCGGGTGGGGAATACCCGGGTCTTCTGCAAAGGGAAAATATATTTTGTTATACATCACGCTAAGTTAATTTCGTAGGCAAGTTTCTTCATCTTAGCTATGGCAATCAATCCTTCTCTTCTCTTTCAAAATCTTTAGGGACAATTTTTGCCAGTGTCGAGTGTTAGAACATTTTCATGTTTATTGCCTATATTAAAAAGCCTAGTGTCATGCATTCTAATTGCTTATTGGAGTTTCTGGAGACAATCCACGACAGTAGCAGATCGTAACACGCCTTTAGGTCAGAGGTAACCTATTGACCAAAATTATAAATCACTTAACCCAAAAGTCATATTATGGCATTATTTCCAATGTTCCTATAGATCAGTCACCAAATGAAACTTTACTGCACATAACGACACCAAAAATACACATAAAAGATCACTATAACAGAATTTACAAGACACTGGAAATAATCTCAACCGCTCCGCCTGATTCCCGCCCTAAACTTCCCACCGTTTGCTTCTCTTACAATCATCAATCTCTTCATACATGCCTACTGGTTGCAACATTTCGTTATAAATACCATTTTTTTTAATTCATAAATGACCTAGTAGAGCTTTAATTTATAAACCATACAGATAAACATAGAACCTCCCCCATTATGTTTTTAAGTCGGTTATAATACGTTGCACCAGTGACCCGTACTATCATAGCAACAACAACTTTAAACTACGTAATCGTATCGCTTTCGACTATTTTTAAAATTGGAAAATGTACAGCGCTGCGGCGGTGAAAAGTAGAACTAAAAATTTGTATGAAATTTTTGATATTTCGCTAGTAACGTTTTCGAATGCGTGGTCGAATGATATTCTTGCTGCCATTACTGAGGCTGCACCAAATTAACGAATTCAACTATGCAAGTCATAGCGCTAACTGGACGCTTGTCCAATCTACACTAGTATTATTAAGAGGTATGTGTTTGTATTGAATAGGCACCGAAACTACTGGACCGATTTCAAAAATTCTTTTGCCGTTAGAAAGCTAAATTATCACTGAGTAACATAGGCTATACATATATTATACTAACTGCCCGCCCCGGCTTCGCACGGGTAGACAAAATATTTGATAAATGTCTACCCGTGCGTCCGCTAGTGTCAGAATAAAAGAAATACATTTCTAATGTAATTGATTATAATCACCTATAGCTGTGATGAGCAGTCTTGCTAGTACCTCGAGCAGCTCCTCCTCGGCCTCCACGCAGCAGTCTGGCAGGAGGGCCATCTGGAAAGTGTTCAGGGTCGGCAGCGAGTCCAGCTCTGCAAAAGGAACATAAGAAACTAAAAGGGCAAACAATTAATGCTTTACAACTTCTTTTTATACCACAAGTATACGGCCCACCTGATGGTAAGTAATCACCGCAGCCTATAGTAAATAACAATAATAAAAACAAATAGACCTAACGCTGTCAAACAATCGTCTGATGGTAAGCGGTTATCGTAGCGTTTGGACGCTTGCAACGTGAGGCGTATCACTCGCGCGTTGTTAAAAGGCCTGGAGCGTGATTGTTGATTCATGTTCATTTAAATAATCATTTTTAATACTATTCCATGCTGTGGGTCCCGTAGAACCCGTCAAAATATATTCTAAACTTATTTATTTAATCTATATTTTTTTTACACTAAGTTGGCAAACAAGCATACGGCACGCATGATGGTACGCAGTCACCGTAGCCTATAGCCGCTAGAAAAACCAGGGATATCATTAACGGGTTGCCAACCATGTTGTTGATGAGGACTCACTGTGCTAGCAGCATTACTACTAGCCCAGCGTATCCTCGTGGAGCACTGGCAACCATACTTACCGCAGAAATACAACACTACATCAAGTAATGTTATTTGACTGCGGTCTTCTGTAGGGTGGAGATACAGTCCCCAGTCGGGCGGCTCCAATTTAAATGGGAAAAACCACGGGAAATCCCAAATCGCCCTAACTCTCCTCTCTATTTATATCAAACCATACATTTTTTTTATCAGAACTTACCAAACCCGAGCGTCTGACCGAAGTTGTGTATGAATTCGTAGACTTGCAACAAGTCGGCCATCGCCTGTCCGGGCAGCTTCAGCCCTGGGACCCTGTTCAACTCTGGTAGTGGTTTCTGGTCCGACAGAGTGGAGTCTTCTTGCGGTCGCCTGTCATAAATTAATTACAATTCAATTATTTATTTAATGGCAACACAAAAAAATATTCATCTCAATCCTGCAATTTTTATGTATGACTGTGGACAGATGGACTGTGTGATAGATGACATGGTCAGAAATGAAGTGAATACGGAGACGACGGGTGGTCGAACACGTGTAAACTGTTGTTTATATATTCATATCTGTATGATATGCCAAGTTTCTGGCAAATAAGAATTTTGAACACCACTACTATGCACTAGAACCACATTTCATAGTAGTGCTTGTAGTTGAACATGCCCACCATGACAAACACTTGCTCCTCAAATTTTCTTTCACTGCAGTTACTTTCAAACTTCCTCTAATAAACTCATGCATGGCAAATACAAATGTTTGTGTTTAAATACTTGTTCGCACTGGCGGGAATCGAAACCTCAACTTCTAGCGTAACAGTCAGCTATACTAACCACTAGACCAGCGGTCTCGTCAAGTCAAAATAATATAAGCCCGCGAAGCCGGGGCGGGCAACTAGTATAATATATAGCCTATGTTACTCAGTGATAATGTAGCTTTCTAACGGTGAAAGAATTTTTGAAATTGGTTCAGTAGGTTCGGAGCCTATTCAATACAAACATACACACAAAAATACAAATCTTTCCTCTTTATAATATCTTAATTAATTAATTAATTAATATCTTATATATAAAATTCTCGTGTCGCAGTGTTTGTTGTTAAACTCCTCCGAAACGGCTTGACCGATTCTCATGAAATTTTGTGTCCATATTGGGTAGGTCTGAGAATGGTACAACATTTATTTTTCATCCCCCTAAATGTTAAGGGCACTCCACCCTTAAATTTAATTTAATGTCTACCCGTGTGAATCCGGGGCAGGCAGCTACTAAGTATATATATATGTATATGTATTCATGTGTACCTGAGCTCGGCAAGTAGTTCCATCTCCCGGCGTCGTAGCTGCAGCTTCCTCTCCTTGGCCAGGAGCCGGTCGAGGAGAGCCTGATGTTTTCTACGCTCGCGATCCTCCCAACGACGCCGACTATCCAGCTGGCGAATGAACGACGTGTGCTGTCGCCGTCTCTCTCGCTCCTATAACATGTATATATTTCAGAAAGAAAGAAAGAATTTACATTTAATTAAGTTTGATTTAATTATGTTAACAAATACTTGGAACTCTTTTACGCCGTTTTTGACACTGATTCAAACTACTGTAGATATTATCGTAAATATTTTTGTTCAAGAATAAATAAATAAACTTAATATATTTATTTTTATACCACTAAGGTGGCAAACAAGCATACGTCCCGCCTGATGGTGAGCGGTCACCGTAGCCTATGGACGCTTGCAACACCAGGGTTAATACTCGCGCGTTGCCGACCAATCAAAAATCTCTTCACACCCTTCTTGAAGAACCCTAACTAATATTTTAATGAGAGGTAATTCAAAGTGTAAAGTTAAGATTTTCCCATTATAATTGGAGCCTGACTGGGGACTGTACCTTCACCTTATAGAAGACTGCAGTGAAAATACATTAATTTTATGTAGTGTTGTTTCTGCGGTGAGTAAAGTTGCCAGTGCTCTAACTAAGAGGATATGCTATGTTAGGTGTTCCATGAGAGTATAAAATATTGAATATTAGTACAATAATGTGAGTTTAGTGAAATTATTTTATTATTAACTAGCGGCCCGCCCCGGCTTCGCACGGGTAGACATTTATATCAAATATTTTGTCTACCCGTGCAAAGCCGGGGCGGGCAGCTAGCCTATGTTACTCAGTGATAGTGTAGCTTTCCAACGGTGAAAGAATTTTTGAAATCGGTCCAGTAGTTTCGGAGCCTATAGACATTTATCAAATATTTTGTCTACCCGAGCGAAGCCGGGGCGGGAAGCTAGTATAATATATAGCCTATGTTACTCAGTGATGATGTAGATTTCTAACGGTGAAAGAATTTTTGAAATCGGTCCAGTAGTTTCGGAGCCTATTCAATACATACAAAAATACAAATCTTTCCTCTTTATAATATTAGTATAGACATGTAAGCCAAGGTTTTCAAGTCAGTCATCATTAATTACACCATAGTGAAACTGTTTAAATTAATTTGCAAGCCCTTGCAATCTATATTCTATCTATTGATTATTTTTTATCTACTCTAAATCTAATCACACTCATACTATAAATGCGAAAAGCATCCTCCATTGCAGCAGTAAACAGTTTCGGGGAGATAACGTCTCTCAACAGCGCGATTCAGGAAGAATTTGAGTAAATTCGCATTTAAAAAAAACTACATATTTACGGTTTTTAGATTTTACTTGTGCTGTAAGACACTGCATTTTGCCAAATTTCATGATTCTAGGTCAACGGGAAGAACCCTATAGGTTTTGATTCCCTTATGAAATCGCAAAATAAGCGAGTCATATCTTTTCTTCATGTTGACCTATAGGTTTGATTATCTTACAACCAAAAGGGACCATAGACCTGGGCATTTCATATTAATTTCAATTTGATAACTCAACGCGTTCTTGAGATAAATCTTTTTGACAGACAGACAGACGGACAACAAACTGATCCTATAAGGGTTCCTTTTTTCCTTTTAAGGTACGGAACCCCAAAAATAACAAAATATAGTGTTATATAACGTTATGAGTTTTTCGTAATGTTATTTCATTATCATTTTTAATAAAGAGACGAATAACTTTATCCAAATATTACGTTAAAATATACCGCTATAAAATAATATTATAAATTTGGTTATTGTATCAGATTATCCGACCCGAGCGGCTAACAACGTAATTAATATCGTTAGTTTGTAAATATCGTTTACTGATATAACGTTATTCTGGTATATCAAGTCGTGAAGTCGCGGCTCGCGGGCACAGTCGGTTATCTAATAATAGCTGATACGGCGGGTTGATGGATGACGTTACCCCACGATATCGCGTTATTCCGATTTAACATATTTGAATGCATTGAAATTTAAATTTTACACTGTTACCGATAAGGCACATTTTCGAACGTTCATATACTATACAACCGGACTGAAGTTAGCCGCGCCTTGCCTGCCTTCGCGTCGTCGCGAAGTTCGCGTGCGCGTAGTTTAGAGATGCGACTCGTGTAGGATTTTATATACACCTGCAACTCGGGTAGGATTTTATCGATCGAGTTGAGATTTTAAATTAAATCAAGATTAAAATCACCATTTTTACGTTACACCTATCCTGTACAAGTGTAGGAAATTGAATCAATCTATCTATACTGCATACAAATAAATAAAATCAAAGAAGACGCGCGTGAACTTGTTGAAAATGTGCAATTTATTGAATAAATATATAAATGTCTGCTTATAATAATTATATTGTTTGTTTGTCATGAAATGTGAGGAGACATCTAACTAGTGGTCACTGAATCTAACGGGTACGCCGAGTTGACTCGGTGGCGCGAGTATAAGCTGACTCGGCCCAAATTATTTTTCACTCGTATACAAATGTGAACTCACTCGAGTCACTCGAGTAAAAGTACGACTCGATTCGCATCACTACCGCATTTTAACTACCTATCCTTGCGTCATGCGCGATATTTTTATTCAACTTGTAATAATTGATTCGTCTAAAGAGAAGTGAGGAAGTTAAACTAATAATTATTCGTTATTTAGTTTATTCGTTAGTGAGTTATTAATAGTTGGTTAGATTTATTTGATCAAATCGTTGTTTTGTGAGGAAGAAAATGCCGAAACGGAATCCGTTCTTATGGGAACATTTTGATAAGTGTGTGGGAACCGACAAGCTAGCAACTTGCATTCACTGTAATAAAAATTTGTCTTACAGAGGCACTGTAACAAACTTGAAGACACACTTAAAAATAAAGCACCATCGTGTATATTTAGACTTTTTGCGGGACAGTGGTAGTAAAAGTACAAGTAACTGTGATGTTAAAATAAATTTGGAAGAAAGTGACGCGACATCGTCTAGGGGTAGTGATGGCGGTGGTGACACGAAAGAGCAATCTGAATTTATAGTTCCGACCACCGTTTTTGTTGAAGCCCGTCAAGATCGTGCCCGTACTGTCATAAGTGCTAAAAAATTAACGTCACTTAAAACACCAATCAAAGTACAATGCGCGAAGTCACCACTTTTACCGGAGAAATTTCGACCAACCTGTAAGGAGATTATAGACAAATGCCTCGTTAAGCTCATTGTATATGACTGCCAACCGTTTACAATCGTAGATGATATAGGCTTCAGGGAATTCGTACATGCTTTAAATCCCGACTATGATTTGCCAAGCAGAAATACAATTTCCTCAACAATATTGCCAGCACTTTATGAAAAACGAAAAGAATATTTGCTGAATTATGTAAAAGAAAATGCAGAGAATGTGTGTGTTACGGTTGATTGCTGGTCATCAAGAACTACTATGGACCAATACATGGGAGTAACTGCACATTTTTTTACTGAAGACTTAGAAATGAAATCTGTTTTATTGCAATGCGATATACTTGTTGGCAGTCAAACAGGATCGAGTATTGCACAGGAACTGACGGAAATAGCAGAAGCATGGGGTTTGACAGACAAAATAAACTTTTTGGTAACAAATAACTCCAGCAATATGTCCAGTGCGAGCCGCATATTAAACTGGAAACACTTTGGATGCTTTGAGCATAAATTGAATCTGATAGTGCAAGATGCATTAAACATTAATAATGAAACAATAGAAAAAGTGAAAAAAACAGTGTCATTTTACAAAAAAAGCGATATCCATAACGAAATATTAATGCAATACCAGATTGACAACCAAAACATCGAACCTAGAACCCTCATAAAAGCCATTCCAACCAGATGGAATACAATATATTTAATGTTAGAGCGGTTTTATTCACTGAGAGAAGCCATCGAAGCGACAATTGGCACATTAAATGTTTCCCTGCCAATAATATCAGATGAAGAATGGGACTGTATTGAACAAATGTGCATCATGCTAAAACCATTCTATGAAGTAAGCAACGTAATGAGTGGAGAAAAATATCTTACTGCGAGCACCGCTATGGTCCTAACTTCAAGTCTTATGTCGATTTGTGAAAGCCTGACGCCATCCAGTATATTTTATGATCCTGTCGTGGATATGCTAGGAAAACTGAAAGAAGGGTTGGCACAGAGACTTGGAGACATCAAAGACAACCTAATCATGTCCTTATGCAGTCTATTGGATCCCCGATACAAAGATGTGGCATTTCCTGACACTGTCTCATTAGAGCAAACCAAGGAATATACGTTAAGTCTAATGAAAAGTTTACTAACTGATGACAATACATCTGTGGTAAAACAAGAAGGTGGTAGCGTTGGCAAAAATATGTCAATATGGGGACATTTCGATTTAAAAATGGCAGCCTCCAAGACTCAGAAGACAGCAGAATCCAAGGCTAAAGAGGAGCTGGACATGTATTTAAGGGAGACAGTAATCAATAGAAATCTTTGTCCGTTGACATGGTGGCAGGCACACAGATATATTTATCCTGTACTGTTCAATATATTCAAAACTAGATGTAATATATTGGTAACATCTGTGTCTTGTGAGAGGGCGTTTACAAAAGCAGGCTATATCATAAATGACAGAAGAACGCGACTAACAACATCAAAAGTGGCACAAATAATGTTTTTGAATGCAAATAAAATAGAATAAACACGGCTCTGCTGATGGAAAACGATTACCGTAGCCTATGGACGCTTGCACCACCAGGGGTATTTGATTTCACAATTTGATTGTCCTCAGGAGGAAGTTCCTTTGGAGTTTGTTTTATGGATAATAAATTAAATTAAGAAAAAAACAAATAATTAAACACAAAATGTATATGTACCTACCTGTATAAGTAAAATAAATAATATACAAATAATAGACAAATGTAATATAAAAGAAAAAACATGTAAATACTTTTTATGTACACAAAATCCGTCAACTTTTAAATAAAGCTTATTATTCTCATGTATTGGAAATGTTCAAAATTTCTCATAAACGAGCTAATGCTAGCTAGACAGTCCTAAGGCTCATCAAATGAAGGAAAGATCATTGAATATAACCTAAAATATAATATATTGTATTATGCTACAATATAATAAAATATTCAACTTCAATAACATCTTCCAAAAACCAATTCTTGGAAATAAATATTAATATTTTCAACGTATTAAAATATGAATATTTTTATTTATCAGTTCAGTGTTAACTAATGTAATACATTTCATTATTTGACATGTTTAAAGTATGTTGTTGAATATATGTTTAGATGGTAGGTAGTTTGAGAAGAAACCTTGTCTGTGTGACCCCATGTCATGTATGTATTATGTTGTTTTTAACTCTGCTATAATAATATTAGATGTATGTCATCATATAGGTACTTTATATTATTAGTACATACTATAGGATGATTTTAAGGAGTATTACCATGTTAATAAATTGATATTAAATTAAACTACAATTTTGATGATTGGCAACATCTTCCAAATCGTGCACTGATTAAAAACTAAACATGCAACGCAAGCGATTTCAGCCCATATAATAATCATAGCAGTCGACATTTACCTCGGTTATATACTTTTGCTGTGACCCCAGGTGCACCAATCCGAATGTTTTGAATGAAAATGGAAAACATACACGTTAACACACATATAAGTACATATACAATACAATATATATGTCATATACATAAATACGTGCACTCAAACGTATATGTTTCGTATACTACACAAATAAGAGATATCAGTAGTAATTAGCTAATTAACTGGGCAATTATTAATTATTAGTTATGAGGAATGTAAGAATCCAAGTATTTTTTTTATTTATTATTGGGATTTAGTCCGTCGCCGTCTCTAAGGCATACGTCCTTGAATTTCTTCTCAGACCTATGCAAGATTCCTCACGGTGTTTTCCTTCACCATCAAGAAACCTCATTAGGATTGTAACCTGCACCGCTAGAATAGCAGGCAAAGCTACCACGGCTCTCATACTCAAAACATTGCACTTTGTAGTATTTTAGTATTGAAAGACATATACAAAACAGAAAGTATGACTGCACATATTAACCACAGACTGGTGTTGATTCTATTGTACAAAACCAAACTAATTGGACGGGACTAAAGGTGTTGGTATCCCTTTCTCGTGTGTGGGGTTAAATAAAGATGGCACTACTTTAAGTCCTGTCAAATTAGTTAAGTTTAATGATATCGTCCAACAGAATCAGCAGCAATTAAAAACAAACATCGTTAAACACACTCAATATAAGAGTTAAAAAAATACCTGTTCTTTTAGCAGGATAGCCTGTTGGCGTTTCAGTTCCCTTTCCTGAAACAACATGTATGCTTTAACACGCTTACCTTAAGCCGGTAACCTAGGTTGGACCAGTCAGGTGACGTCATTTGCTGAGGATGGTCCTTAGCGTAGTAAAATTTCCGAGCAAAAACAAGGTAAAAATTGTAACACTACATGTGACCTAGACTGTGATTTATATAAGTTAGCCAGCTGACCCGACAGGCGATGTCCTGTCTTCAAATACACCATAGAAAAAAGACCTTTGGTTTATCGCGAAATTAAAATGGTTCCAGTTTTTTTTAATTTTTTTTTCTTTTCATAGGAACCTTCTCCTGACAATAACTTACACGAAAAGCCGTTCACGTGTGATGCCATGACCAAGGGAAATAGGGATTCATTTTTTATGTATAGAGATGCATCTTTTTCTTTCTAAGTACTAGTGAATGAACATCTATGGCGCTACTACCTCTCTAGTAGGTCTGTTTTTGTTTATTTTATATCTGAAACGGCTTAAGTTATTTTGACAGATTTTTTATTGACACCAAGCTACTCGGCAAACGTTAATATTCCATATAAATTATTTCTATTACATTTTTTCTCAAAATTATATTTTTGCGGTAGACCTCCCTTGTCACTGGGTATGAAAATACTTTACGTCTTATTCTCAGACCTACCGAATATATAAAATAAATTTCATAAAAAACGGTCAAGTCGTTTCGGAGGAGTTTTGTTACAAACACGAGAATTTTATGTATTAGAGGATTTCTCAGGAAGGAATCAAAGTTACTTGTATTAAAGATAAATCAATGCGTTTATTACGAAAAAGGGATTCAGCCCTTATTCTTGAGACAAAATTGTCGTCAAAAGCCTGTACAATATATATATTCATAAAATTATGCAGAGATTCCTTAATTCTCCAAAAAATGAATTATATCAATTTGAACATGCTGAATTAGCACGCAAAGTCACAGGGCACATCTAGTTTCTAAAAACTTATCATAGACAAACCTGTTGCCTTTTCGCCTGATCCTCAACCTTCTGTTTCTCCAACTCCTCGAACTTCCTTCGCTTAGCCTTCATTACAGTGCGAGCAACATCGAAAGCGGTACAGCAAATTATAATCAACAACACCGTACATGGAACAAACGTAAAACGCAACTTAAATAAGAGTACGTAATTATAATGATGATATTTTGCTGAAGCGTGCGGCATCTCTGATTAATCAGAGCTAACAATATAATGCATTAGTGAGTGCAATCATGTGCCTATAAATGTTAAACATTGGTACCAATTCTGTTGTACAAAATCACTAAACTGCACAAATTTGACAGGACCAAAAGTCTTGCTATCCCTTTCTCATGTGCGGGGTTAAATAAGGATGGCAATACTTTAAGTCCTGTCAAATTAGTTCAATGATTTCGTACAACAGATTTGGCACCATTGGATAAAGACTTAATCTCTATTTTACGGTATACTAAAAAGCGATTTCGAAAGCATGCAATAATATCAAGTTTATATAAGACTATTATTAATGGAGTATAGAGTAGAAAATGAAGGAAAGTGTATCGTATTTTAACCTTATACTGACTGACTCTAGTATACTGACTATACTAAATATAATATAGTGCCAAGTGATTGCTGTTTTTCTCTAGTTTTAGTGGTTTCAGACTTGTATTATCACATTGAACGGGTTACTGCCTTGT
The DNA here is from genome assembly GCA_951449985.1 of Falcaria lacertinaria. Taxonomy (NCBI): domain Eukaryota; kingdom Metazoa; phylum Arthropoda; class Insecta; order Lepidoptera; family Drepanidae; genus Falcaria; species Falcaria lacertinaria. Next base: position 2,457,307 of record OX602136.1, on the reverse strand, counting down.
TGAAGTCTTTTATCACTGTCCTTGAAAACTTCATCAAACTATAATAAATTGCATACATACACATCTTCACGCACGAGGTAAGTAAATAGACTAGAGCGTCCATTCAACTCTTGACTTGCACATCTGTTACGCTTTTTCTACATTCGTTAATCTCTTTAGACATGCCCGCCAGTGTCGAGTACTCTATATTTTAATATCAATAGGTAAGGTAATGTTGTAATAGGTCGATATCTATACTAATCCGTGATATTCTACACTTAATATTATAAAGAGGAAAGATTTGTATTTTTGTGGGTTTGTATTGAATAGGCTCCGAAACTACTGGACCGATTTCAAAAATTATTTCACCGTTAGAAAGCTAAATTATCACTGAGTAACAAAGGCTATATATTATACTAACTGCCCGCCCCGGCTTCGCACGGGTGGACAAATTATTTGATAAATGTCTATGCTCCGAAACTAATGTCTACCCGTGCGAAGCCGGGGCGGGCAGCTAGTAATTTTATAAAGAGAAAAAAAAACACGTCTGAGATGCCCATTTGGCTGAATCATTGAATACAAACCTCGTCATTAAGTTCGCTCTGAATTAAAGACTTAAGAGTAATTTGATGTAAGGTTTAATATCGCTTAGTGATTCGAAGTAACGATGAAGGCACTACTACATTTATGAATAAAAAAACTGATATTTTTTTTCCTGAAATAATATGTGCGACTAATTATAAAATATTCTAGTGCGGATAGTACAAGATAATAGGTAGCCATATTATGCAAAATTCATCAATATTGGTAAGTGAGGAGTCGGGTTAATAATAAACAGTACCGGCGTTAGGGCCACTGACGCCCCGGGCGAGAATATTGTGGCGCCCACTTCAGGAAATCATTATCGAGTATACATTTATTGCTGAACCAGTGTGAACTTATAATAAAAATTTAATCTTTCCTTTAGCGTTACTCGGCGCCAACGACACGGACGTAGAAAGTTTTGAAGCTCATTTTTTTTTATAGCCCCCCCACATTTGTCGCCCCGACACTCCTCCCTAACGCCGGCACTAATAATAAAAATATTACCAAAGGTAAGGAAAGCAGTTAGGTATTATCGAATACATAGTGTTATATGTTAGTCAGACGTAGTCCCGAAACAGTTAGTACTTAGTGCTCTAACAATTGCCTGGACGTACCACTCCGGCGTCCTTAGCACCGTACGGATGTATCGATATCGACAGAGCTCCGTTGAATGTCCCTTTGTTTAACTTCTTGGATATTATGTCATTGATGACGTCATCGTCTTCGCTCAGGTCGATGACCTCCTTGAGGACCGACTTGGGGCTTTCTTTGGGCATCAACATCAAGTTCTGGGACATAAACTCATTTTTGGCATTCAAGTACTTCTGCTCTATAGCTTCCGGATCACCGACCTTTTTGTCAAGCTTCGACCAATCACAGCCGTTTATGAACTCGGTAATTCTAGAATAAGATTCGATGAGTTTCTCCAAGTTGTTGTCACCGTCGGCCGGTTTGTCGCGTTTCTCTGCCGTCTTCACCAGAGAAAAATCAAACTTGTCTTTGCGTTTTGGCAGGTCGAACGCGGCTTTTTCGGCAAAATCCTTCATTTTATCTAGAGCGTTATACTCCTCACCCTTCCACCCTTCTGGGGTCAAGGATTTGATCGGGGAATTAGGATCTTTGGGTCCCGAGACTGGAATTAAAGACAGACTTATAGGGGGCATCGTCCTTTCCTTAACTTTGGCCGGTCCCATGACAATTTCGGGAATTTTCCAGTCAGTGCTCGCTTTGACCGGCAGCGGTTCGATGGTAAGCTGCGTTCGGTTCTTGTTGATATGCTGCGTCGAATGTTTCTCGTTAGTTCATATTGTACATCGATCTTATTATCAATTTGGATTGTTGACAACATTGTCAAGGACCCATTTTCGGTTAAACACATTACCCAGTTAAAGAATAGACTTCGATACATATATAAATACGAAAGAGAACTATTAAGACACGCACTACCAACTATAAGCTAAGAATTCCAATGCTCTACAAGATATTCAAGCAAAAACTGACCAATTCATTAGAATAGATACCTACAAGCGGTGTATTTGCAAAACGAACGAGTATTCAGTCATACAATCAAGCTTTCAAACATTTGTTGTCGAATGTATTGAACAAAATCACTAAACCAAACCAATACGACATGACAAAAAATTCTTGCTATCCCTTTCTCATGTGCGGGGTTAAATAAGGATGGCAATGCTTTTGGTCCTGTCAAATATATTTAGTGATTTTATACAACAGAATCGACGCCAATGTATGATACCGATTTGAATACACGTTATTTACGTTGAAAAAATATTAATATTGAGACGTATGAATCAAAATATAAAGTCGAATTTACATTGCAGATAAGAAAAAAAATCTAGGAACTCGTTCCGTTTGCGAAATTCACACCTGTCAGTCACGTGAGACTTGGTTTAGGAAATTATAGTTGTTTACACTTGCAACCCCAAAGGCCCTTGCGTTTAAGTATATGTATAAACAAATAAAACAAACTAAATAATTCGAATGTGAGCACAATGTTGCCAAGCATCAAATTGATAATAAAAAAACACACAAGCACATGATATAAATAAAAACACATACATATCTAAATGAATATAGCACCCATATTATGATAAAAATAACGTTTTTTTAATAATTGTAATTATTATATATTATGTACACCTGAACAAGAGATATAAATGCATATACAACTATTATAAAAAACTTTTTTAGCATTGATCAAAGAAGACACAATTTTAAGACTAAAAATTGGTCTATAGCTATATATATAGAATAGGTTAAGAGGGAACAAATACCCTCTTAATATGTGAAAAAGAAAACAACCTATAGATAAATAATTACAGAGTTTCATGCTGGTAATTTCATTAGTAAAACCGTTGCATACTTTACCACAAAACAAAATAATCGCTACTTCCATAATATGGGAACCATTATACTATAGAAAATACTAGTTTACTGTCTACTTAAGCCCCCAATCATAATAATATGATATGATTATATATTATATATAATAAGTAGCGTAACATACCTCCAACAGTTGTTGACTCCTGGCTTCCTTTTCTCGTTTTGCTAGTTCTGCCTTTTCAGATCTCTCTAGCTCCCTCACTAGGCGGGCCTGGGAGGCAATAAAAATTACAAAATGATTTCATTAATCCTCCCGTCAGAGGAAGAATTTTGAATGGTCGGCAACACGAGAGTTACACCCCCGGCGTTGCAAGCGTCCATAGGCTACGGTAACCCCTTACCATCAGGCGGGTGGTGTGCTTGTTGTAGTATAAAAGCATTAGTTCAGTGTTACCTTAGTGGTATAAAAAAATAGAATATTGTTAAAGTGTTATATTTGATTAAGAGCGAGAACAAAAAAATGCAGGGCGGTACCGCCTCCAGTGGGCGTTGATACTTTTTGAGGGGGCGATTGAAACTTGTAAAATTGGGGGCGCTAAATAAAATTCGGTGGACGGTGGAAAGTAAAACGTAATGTAAAATAACTGTACCTAACCCGTTATTATTTATTTCCCTACATATATTTTTTAAATAGGTTAAGTATTGCGGGAGGCGTTAGGATTTTTTTTATTTTACCAAGCGGTCGGTACACCAAAACAGTTTGATAAGCAGTGTCAAGGCCAGATCCAGCATTCAAGTCAGGGGTTCATATAATTGAGGTCTAGTCAAGACACGCTGCAATTTCGATTACAATAAAATAAATCCAATTACAAAAACATTTTTTATTAAAATCTAATATCAATTAGCTTTTCTCTTTTGTTTTCTATCGAAACGAGTTATGTATTCCACCGCTTGAATTGGTAGACCCAGCTTGGGGGTTCATGACCCCCCTGGATCCGTCTTTGCCTAGTGTTTTTTTTTATACCACAAGCATACGGCCCGCCTGATCGTAAGCGGTTACCGCAGCCTATGGACGCTTGCAACACCAGGGGTATCGGGGTGCCAACCATGTTGTTGATGAGGACTCACTGTGCTAGCAGCAATACTACTAGCCCAGCGTATCCTCGTGGAGCACTGACAACCTTACTTACCGCAGAAACACAACACTACATCAAGTAGTGTTATTTGACTGCGGTCTTCTGTAAGGCGGAGGTACAGTCCCCAGTCGGGCGGGTCCAATTTAAATGGGATAACCTCTGTTACGTGGTCCCTTCCCATGTGTACCTGGTCCCTTGAGCGCGCGCTGGCGTCCCTGCGGGCGTCGCGCGCGGCCTGCTGGCGCCGCGCCAGCTCGATGCGCCGGTCCAGCGGGGGCGCGGCCCGGGGCGCCGGGAGCGCCGCCAGCGCGCGCGCCTCCTCCAGTCTACACAACAAACATGTGCGGTCGAACTATTAGAAGGCCTCCCGTGACAGGCGTGCTGGAACATATCTCGCTCAGGGAATCGGCATTGCTATCTAACTTGGCAATGCTACCAGCATTCTTGGCACGCTCCCAAGTGATTCTAGTTCGGATCAGTGCTTTTAGCAGGAACATTGTCGACAACGTTTTCGTATCGCCTTCGCCTATTTTTGTACTGAAAAATGAACAGCGCTGCGGCGGTGAAAAGTGGAACTAAAAATTAGTATGACAATTTTGACATTTCGCGAGTTACGTTTTCGAATACGTTGTCACAATGTTCCTGCTACCGGGACAGATCTTTTATCTATAAGTAGATAGGTTAAGATATGTTTTTGTAAATAGTTTAATCTGTTTTGTGTCAATAAACAGATGAAACAATGAAGAATAACATGTCCTATAAATAGCATTAGTTTAGTAATAATTATAATACTGTCGCTGAGCGCGTTTCAGCAACTAAGAAGAATTATCTTCTTAGTTACTGAAACGCGCGAAAAGAAGAATTATACTAGTATTATACCTCTTAGTAATCTCAGCTTCGTTGAAGACCAGCGGCTCGGCGAGGTCGACCGCCGGTTGCACGTACTCCCCAAGCACCGTCCGGGCACTGAAGCTGAAGTTATCCGCAGACAGCGGCGGGCAAGGACTGGAGTCTAGGAACTGTACGTAAGAATAAAAAGGTTACACCATTTCTTGGAAAGAGAGGTAGGGCGATTTGGTATTTCCCGTGGGTTATCCCATTTAAATTGGAGCCGGCCGACTGGGGACTGTACCTCCGCCTTACAGAAGACCGCAGTCAAATAACACTACTTGATGTAGTGTTGTGTTTCTGCGGTAAGTAAGGTTGCCGGTGCTCCACGAGGATACGCTGGGCTAGTAGTAATGCTGCTAGCACAGTGAGTCCTCATCAACAACATGGTTGGCACCTCGTTAGTGATATCCCTGGTATTGCTAGCGGCTATAGGCTACGGTGACTGCTTACCATCAGGTGGGCCGTATGCTTGTGTGCCACCTTAGTGGTATAAAAAAAAAATGGGCAGTGGCGCGTGATCCCGGCCGTCTTGCTTGCGCCCCGGTACGCGGCGTTCTTACCTCATCAAGTGGTTACGCGCCAGTCTTATGTTTGGCCGCATCAAGACTCACTATTCCTTGCACATATTAAAACAAGCTAACTAGCGATGCGCGAAATTACCACCGAAGTGAAAAGATATATTTATATCACTCTTTTAGTTCATTTAGCTCAAACTGTTCACTGCTCAGTAAAAATTCTCGGTCATATTAAGATTTTACTAATTATTTTCAATAACTCAATTCAGTATGTTTCTTAGCAAAAAGTATATTAAGTTATTATAAGTTACAGATCAAATATAGTAAACTGATTTTCATTTATACTTGACAGCCAGCCTAGGTGTAATAATAAAAGCTAGTTTATCATTTTATCTATTGAAACATTAAAGTCTCAACGTGTCGCTTGGCCGAGCTACAGACAACATTACATATTTTACTACCTATCGCTCTCTATCATCATGATGTAAAGAGCCGAACGTCGCGTCGTCGGTCGGTCGCAGTCGCAGTGAGATACTGAGCTAAATGATCTATGGAGATACTTTTATGAATTTTTTGTCATCTTGCCTAATTAAATAAAATATATTAATTAACATTAATTTTATTATAATATTAAATAATAATAATACAATTTAAAACTAAAGGAAAACACCAACCTAATGTAAAAAAAAATGTTGTCACAATCTATTGATATATTTGGTGCTAGTGTGAGTTTGTGATTAATTGTATAGGAACATTGATATTTCTTTTATATCTTTAGCTCATGTGCTATTCAACTCTAAAGGTGACTGACCGCTTGTAACTCCTGCATGCTCCTGATGGTGAGTGAATGTGGCTCTGGAGCCGTGTAGCTGACGTCTCCCTTGATGCTGCAGTTCCGGGAGAGGCCTTTGATCACTGTCACTCGCTTCCAACCTAGGGAACACAATTCATTACAAGCATATACTTTATATGTAGGTAATAAAGTTTTGTTTTTCATTTTTTTTTTTTTTTTTGTTTATAATTTATAGAGTATAATTTTATTTCATTTCAAGACACTTAAGGAAATAAATAATTACATTAACTTAAATTAAAAACTTAAAATAAACTAAACTAAGAAGTACAAAACTAACCTAAACGTAAAATAAATGTCCCGAACCACTGTCACGGGGAAGTGTGCCAAGAAGGCTGGCGGCATTGCCACGCTGAATTGCAATGCTTATCCTTTGGGCCAAATATTCGCCAGCCCTCTTGTCACAGGAGGCCTCGCGTAATTTGTTTGAGGTCTCCTTAAAAAGGGTATGAGCCTCTGGCCCCCACTTTTTCATTTAAGTTTATATTATATGTAACAGTTGAGATTATAATTGATTTAAAGACGAAAAATATATAACACAAGAGCTGGCAGCAACCTCGGACAAAGATTTAGTCTTGCTATTCAGAGGGGGAATGCTGCCAGTATCTTCGGAACCTTGCCTACAGGGACTCCTTTTAATAATATATTTTAATATTTATATTATATTTATAAGGTTTTTAGTTTTAGTTTCACCTGTCTGGTGTGTGAAATGAAATCTTGCAAGTTAAATTTGACTGACTTGCAAGTGTGCAATTGAGCTGAAATTTGGCAAACACGTTTGGTTCCCGTGACTATACCATATTTTAGATATATTTTAGATGATAGTTACTCTTGGCTCTGATAGTGTTGTAGTGTGATGTACAGTTACCCAGGACTCTGATGAGGTATTATTACCCAAAGCTCTGATTATGTGATGTAGTGTGAGCTTTGTTCGTTGTTACCATTGGCTCTGATGAGGAACGCTAGTATGAGGTATAGTTACCCAAGGCTCTAATTATGTGTTGTACTTTGAGGTACAGTTACCCAAGGCTCTGATTATGTGTTGTAGTGTGAGGTACAGTTACCCTTGGCTCTGTTGTACTTTGAGGTACCGTTACCCAAGGCTCTAATTATGTGTTGTAGTGAGAGGTACAGTTACCCAAGGCTCTGATAGTGTTGTACTTTGAGCTACAGTTACCCTTGGCTCTGATTATGTGTTGTAGTGTGCGGTACAGTTACCCTTGGCTCTGATTATGTGTTGTAGTGTGCGGTACAGTTACCCTTGGCTCTGATTATGTGTTGTAGTGTGCGGTACAGTTACCCTTGGCTCTGATTATGAGTTGTAGTGTGCGGTACAGTTACCCTTGGCTCTGATTATGTGTTGTAGTGTGCGGTTCAGTTACCCTTGGCTCTGATTATGTGTTGTAGTGTGCGGTACAGTTACCCTTGGCTCTGATTATGTGTTGTAGTGTGCGGTACAGTTACCCTTGGCTCTAATTATGTGTTGTAGTGTGCGGTACAGTTACCCTTGGCTCTGATTATGTGTTGTAGTGTGCGGTACAGTTACCCTTGGCTCTGATTATGTGTTGTAGTGTGCGGTACAGTTACCCTTGGCTCTGATTATGTGTTGTAGTGTGCGGTACAGTTACCCTTGGCTCTGATTATGTGTTGTAGTGTGCGGTTCAGTTACCCTTGGCTCTGATTATGTGTTGTAGTGTGCGGTACAGTTACCCTTGGCTCTGATTATGTGTTGTAGTGTGCGGTACAGTTACCCTTGGCTCTAATTATGTGTTGTAGTGTGCGGTACAGTTACCCTTGGCTCTGATTATGTGTTGTAGTGTGCGGTACAGTTACCCTTGGCTCTGATTATGTGTTGTAGTGTGCGGTACAGTTACCCTTGGCTCTGATTATGTGTTGTAGTGTGCGGTACAGTTACCCTTGGCTCTGATTATGTGTTGTAGTGTGCGGTTCAGTTACCCTTGGCTCTGATTATGTGTTGTAGTGTGCGGTTCAGTTACCCTTGGCTCTGATTATGTGTTGTAGTGTGCGGTACAGTTACCCTTGGCTCTGATTATGTGTTGTAGTGTGCGGTTCAGTTACCCTTGGCTCTGATTATGTGTTGTAGTGTGCGGTACAGTTACCCTTGGCTCTGATTATGTGTTGTAGTGTGCGGTTCAGTTACCCTTGGCTCTGATTATGTGTTGTAGTGTGCGGTTCAGTTACCCTTGGCTCTGATTATGTGTTGTAGTGTGCGGTACAGTTACCCTTGGCTCTGATTATGTGTTGTAGTGTGCGGTTCAGTTACCCTTGGCTCTGATTATGTGTTGTAGTGTGCGGTACAGTTACCCTTGGCTCTGATTATGTGTTGTAGTGTGCGGTACAGTTACCCTTGGCTCTGATTATGTGTTGTAGTGTGCGGTTCAGTTACCCTTGGCTCTGATTATGTGTTGTAGTGTGCGGTACAGTTACCCTTGGCTCTGATTATGTGTTGTAGTGTGCGGTACAGTTACCCTTGGCTCTGATTATGTGTTGTAGTGTGCGGTACAGTTACCCTTGGCTCTGATTATGTGTTGTAGTGTGCGGTTCAGTTACCCTTGGCTCTGATTATGTGTTGTAGTGTGCGGTTCAGTTACCCTTGGCTCTGATTATGTGTTGTAGTGTGCGGTACAGTTACCCTTGGCTCTGATTATGTGTTGTAGTGTGCGGTTCAGTTACCCTTGGCTCTGATTATGTGTTGTAGTGTGCGGTTCAGTTACCCTTGGCTCTGATTATGTGTTGTAGTGTGCGGTACAGTTACCCTTGGCTCTGATTATGTGTTGTAGTGTGCGGTTCAGTTACCATTGGCTCTGATTATGTGTTGTAGTGTGCGGTTCAGTTACCCTTGGCTCTGATTATGTGTTGTAGTGTGCGGTACAGTTACCCTTGGCTCTGATTATGTGTTGTAGTGTGCGGTTCAGTTACCCTTGGCTCTGATTATGTGTTGTAGTGTGCGGTACAGTTACCCTTGGCTCTGATTATGTGTTGTAGTGTGCGGTTCAGTTACCCTTGGCTCTGATTATGTGTTGTAGTGTGCGGTACAGTTACCCTTGGCTCTGATTATGTGTTGTAGTGTGCGGTTCAGTTACCCTTGGCTCTGATTATGTGTTGTAGTGTGCGGTACAGTTACCCTTGGCTCTGATTATGTGTTGTAGTGTGCGGTACAGTTACCCTTGGCTCTAATTATGTGTTGTAGTGTGCGGTACAGTTACCCTTGGCTCTGATTATGTGTTGTAGTGTGCGGTACAGTTACCCTTGGCTCTGATTATGTGTTGTAGTGTGCGGTACAGTTACCCTTGGCTCTGATTATGTGTTGTAGTGTGCGGTACAGTTACCCTTGGCTCTGATTATGTGTTGTAGTGTGCGGTTCAGTTACCCTTGGCTCTGATTATGTGTTGTAGTGTGCGGTACAGTTACCCTTGGCTCTGATTATGTGTTGTAGTGTGCGGTACAGTTACCCTTGGCTCTAATTATGTGTTGTAGTGTGCGGTACAGTTACCCTTGGCTCTGATTATGTGTTGTAGTGTGCGGTACAGTTACCCTTGGCTCTGATTATGTGTTGTAGTGTGCGGTACAGTTACCCTTGGCTCTGATTATGTGTTGTAGTGTGCGGTACAGTTACCCTTGGCTCTGATTATGTGTTGTAGTGTGCGGTTCAGTTACCCTTGGCTCTGATTATGTGTTGTAGTGTGCGGTTCAGTTACCCTTGGCTCTGATTATGTGTTGTAGTGTGCGGTACAGTTACCCTTGGCTCTGATTATGTGTTGTAGTGTGCGGTTCAGTTACCCTTGGCTCTGATTATGTGTTGTAGTGTGCGGTACAGTTACCCTTGGCTCTGATTATGTGTTGTAGTGTGCGGTTCAGTTACCCTTGGCTCTGATTATGTGTTGTAGTGTGCGGTTCAGTTACCCTTGGCTCTGATTATGTGTTGTAGTGTGCGGTACAGTTACCCTTGGCTCTGATTATGTGTTGTAGTGTGCGGTTCAGTTACCCTTGGCTCTGATTATGTGTTGTAGTGTGCGGTACAGTTACCCTTGGCTCTGATTATGTGTTGTAGTGTGCGGTTCAGTTACCCTTGGCTCTGATTATGTGTTGTAGTGTGCGGTACAGTTACCCTTGGCTCTGATTATGTGTTGTAGTGTGCGGTTCAGTTACCCTTGGCTCTGATTATGTGTTGTAGTGTGCGGTACAGTTACCCTTGGCTCTGATTATGTGTTGTAGTGTGCGGTTCAGTTACCCTTGGCTCTGATTATGTGTTGTAGTGTGCGGTACAGTTACCCTTGGCTCTGATTATGTGTTGTAGTGTGCGGTTCAGTTACCCTTGGCTCTGATTATGTGTTGTAGTGTGCGGTACAGTTACCCTTGGCTCTGATTATGTGTTGTAGTGTGCGGTTCAGTTACCCTTGGCTCTGATTATGTGTTGTAGTGTGCGGTACAGTTACCCTTGGCTCTGATTATGTGTTGTAGTGTGCGGTACAGTTACCCTTGGCTCTGATTATGTGTTGTAGTGTGCGGTTCAGTTACCCTTGGCTCTGATTATGTGTTGTAGTGTGCGGTACAGTTACCCTTGGCTCTGATTATGTGTTGTAGTGTGCGGTTCAGTTACCCTTGGCTCTGATTATGTGTTGTAGTGTGCGGTTCAGTTACCCTTGGCTCTGATTATGTGTTGTAGTGTGCGGTACAGTTACCCTTGGCTCTGATTATGTGTTGTAGTGTGCGGTTCAGTTACCCTTGGCTCTGATTATGTGTTGTAGTGTGCGGTTCAGTTACCCAAGGCTACGGGCAGGCGCAGCATGGCGTCGTGCGGGCGGCGCGCGCAGTCGCTGGTGTCGGAGTCGGAGGGCCCGCTGTCCGACGGACACTCCGAGTCCGTGCTCGGACACTCGCCTAGCAACGCCCGCAGCTTCTCCTGACACATCAAACCATATACATAATATATAACAACACGCAACAAAAATAGATCATTCATTTAGTAGATTATTGTAAGCCTCTTGGGCTTGTATACTCTACATGTACAGTTTGTGTCGTGTGTTATATTAAATTTGAGCTCGATTCAATTCGTATTTTTATTTGATATTTCTAATGTAATATTGTTGCAAATGGAGGTTTATAGTGTCCGCGCAATATTATTATTTCACGAGGATACACTAGGCTAGTAGTAATGAAAACCAATAACAAACAATAGGTTGGCAACGGGATAGTGATAACCCTGACGTTCATGCCGGTTCTTCTCACATTCCTTTTTTTCCAAACCAGTGGTAAACACGACAGTCATAAGTGCCTTATTAGGGCCTGAAGTGAATAAATCATTGTCATTTCCATTACCATTACAGGCGTCTACTTAATCACTTACCAGATTGCTTTGTAGTTAAAATGATAGATTAGTTACCAAGTCAGTCTCTCCGAGCAGCTGCTGCGCCAGGGCGGGGCGAAGGCCTAGGGCTCTGCTCTGGGCCAGGAGTGAAGCTACCGTGTTCTTCTTGGGCTTGCTCACCCCTCGGCCCAGATTACGAGGCCTCCCCTCGCGGCTGGGCCAGCCCGATACAGCTGAAGCACGTAAAACATTATTATATTGGTCGCTATGGTGATAGACAGACAGACAGGTGATACAGATTCATGGGCGTGCATTGAATTTTCTTTTCGTTAGACAACCAAAGGTACCTTAACTCTTACCTAGCTGAATAAAATACGCACATATTGGTGCTTATTCCGTTGTACGCAATCATTAAACTAAACTAATTTGACAGGACTTCAAGTATTGTCATCCTTATTTAACCCCGCACATGAGAAAGGGATAGCAACACTTTTAGTTATGTCAAATTAGTTTAGTGTGATTTTGTACAACAGAATCGACAGCATTAGCGTATTATTCTGCGTGATAGTGTATTGGTAAGGCAATCATTTTATGCGCATTGCACGCCCTTGTTTAGGTCAGGGTCTTCTGCCCCAGGACGTGCCCAGGCAAAGTGCAGGTGGGCATCGGTGCGTTCCTTTAGAGATCTTGGTACCTCCTACATGCACGGAGGATGGCCACCGGTGGGGTTTTAGTGGGGATCTCACATACCTCGTCTGCTGCCCATAAGCGGACTACCATTTGTAATTTTTTTTTTTTTTTAAGACCACCTACATAATCATTACAACGAAGTCAACATACATGCTTATAAAGATTCTAAGCTAAATGTCATCATAATTATAGTTGATGACTACATGCTCTTATAGTGTCTCGTCAATAAAAAATACAGTTCTATGATCGAAGGAACTTGGTTAACTGGGACCCATAAGATGATAAAATGTATATTGTACTGTTTGTTGAAGATTAATGTTGCTCTCGATAGTGTGTCGATACTCCAGACAGTAATACTATCGATAGTATCAATAGTGTAGCGACTATGATAGTAATACAAGTCATCATTAGTATTACTACATTAGTAAAACGAAATAATCTATAGCATTGATAGTTGTATTTATATGGTAACATAACATATTTTCATGGATAAATTACCGATAATTTTACTATGGCAACGCTAACCACAAGAGTCATTACTTGGGTGAGTTTTAAGTAGGCGTGCTAGCCCAAATCCAAATGACGAATAGCGAAAATTGCTGAAGTGTTACGGACCCGATTTTGATGAAAACTAAAACGGTATCATTGGATTTTTAACATCCCTAGCAAGGAAGAGGGACCATAATTTAAAAAAAAAATACACATTTCGATGGTGTTGCTAATAAAGATACAATAATTCTGTGAAGTAATGACATATGGTAAACTTAAAGAAAGAGCTCATTTATATATACAAATTTATTACAATAGGCAAATATTACTGTTCCTACATTCACTATCCTCGCTGCCGCTCGACTTGGGTCGCGGCGACTCAGCGGCTAAGGGATTCATGTCAGGCGCCACGCGACGCGGCTTCGCACCCGGTTTCCGCCGCGCTACACACACAAACAGACATTATATTAATACATATGTTTCACATGGATACGGTGACAGCAGGGTGGAACGGCTTAGTGTTATAAATATATATAGATATGCAATATAATAAACCACAGACATAAACACAAATTATTTATTTGACATCTGTCTGTCTAAACATTGTATAATGTATGTATATTACGTGTATAATAATAGAAACGACATTCAAAGTGTTGAAGCGGAAGCTATATGGTAGTGGCATCGGCAGCATAGCAAGAACATCTATCGACTACGTATTCGGAAACGAAACTCTCAAAATTACGAATTTTAGTTCCACTTTTCGCCGGCGCAGCGCTGTTCATTTTCCCATACAAAAATAGTCGAACGATACGAATACGTAGTCGAAAGTGGTTTGTGATAAGGCTACATATTAGATTGACGTTATTCGGGCAATAGAACACTTTCATTTGTATATATATGTATATATATATATATATATGCAAAATAACAATCAAGACAGATTTAAAGTAAAAAAAATAATATATGTATTTATTTAATGGCAACACAAAAAAGTTCTACAAATACCTGTGTCGATGAGAGATGTCAAATATCTAAATGACATCTCGAACTAAAAATTCAGTCACTGATATTGTCGCGGACATTAATGACATCTCGAACATTTCTTATACGCGACATCAAATTGTTTATTTATTCATTACATATTATTTATTATGTGCTTAGATCGCGAAACTGTGAAAAATAATATTGGTGAGGATAGCATAACCTCAGAGTAGATAATATACTACGTTCAAGCATAAATGAGACTTACATATCCTGTCATTTGAGGAAGCATTGAGCGAACTGCTGAGTGAAGTCAGTCGCGAGAGGGCGTCTGACGCTTGTGAGCTGGCTGTTAACAAAATACATACAATATTACATATATACAAAAATTTAAAGTGTCATGTAGGGCGAAATGGGATCCCTCGTGGGTTTACCCATAAAAAACTGGAGCTGCCCGACTGGGGACTGTATCTCCTTACTTTACAGAAGACCGCAGTGAGATAACACTACTTTGATGTAGTGTTTTATTTCTGCGGTGAGTAAGGTTGCCAGTGCTCCACGAGGATACGCTGGGCTAGTAGTAATGCTGCTAGCACAGTGAGTCCTCATCAACAACATGGTTGGCAACGCGTTAGTGATACCCCTGGTATTGCTAGACTATTCCTAGAGTGACTGCTTACCATCAGGTGGGCCGTACGCTTGTGTGCCCTCTTAGTGGTAAAAAAAACATATTTATATACATACCAAACACCCAGACGCAAGGCAAAGACAAATGTTTATTACACAAATGTTTGTCCCTGCGGGCATCGAACCCGCGACTTCTTGCGTAGCAGTCAGGTATACTAACCAGCGGTCTCGTCAAATCTATACTAATACTATAAAGAGGAAAGATTTGTATTTTTGTGTGTATGTGTGTTGCATTGAATAGGCTCCGAAACTACTGGACCGATTTCAAAAATTCTTTCAATTCACCGTTAGTAAGCTACATTATCACCGAGTAACATTGGCTATATATAATACTAGCGGACCGCCCCAGCATCGCACGGGTAGACAAAATATTTGATAAATATCTACCCGTGCGAAGCCGGGGCGGGTCGCTAGTGTATATTATAAGGTGTCGTGTACTTACGTGGAGTAGGCTTGAGTGATAGGTTAAGTGGTGCGTCCTCATCCATTGAAGTCTTCACTCCTAGGTCCAGAGGAGTCTCCTCCGAGCTCGTATTGCTTTTCGTGCTCAGGTTCAACCCTGAATCTGAATAATTTAATTCACATTATTTAATTGCGATGTACAGTCTTGCAAACACCAGTTTATAATAACAGGGACGAAACTGAGCTTGTATAGACCATAAACCGTCTGGACTGGTTTGTTTAAAGTAAACGTCATAACATAGATTACATTTTGTAAAAGTAGCAAAAAAATTTGTTTCGTTTCTAGAATTTTTTGCCTAGCTACAGTTAGGACGCTCATTATCACTTTTTTTTGTGGCCACCAATCATACCGCCCGCCTGAAGGTAAGCGGTTACCGTAATTTATGGACGCTTGCAACACCAGGGGTATCACTGCGCTCTGTGTGCTGTGTGAAGTGTCAGCATATTTGGTTTCATTCTTCACTAACTAAATGATCATGAAATAAAGAATGGGTGATGAAAGATTGACAAACAAGCTACACTCGCATCGACATTGTATGTGAGTGTAGAAAAGAAGTAAAAAGCGGAGGTCCAAGTGGCTTAATTAAATTGACAAAGTACTCAATGATTGATTGGTGAATGATGACAATAAAGAAAGAAAGAAAGAAAAAACATTAATTCATAACAACACAAACATATACGAAAGGAATACAAGTGTAGAAGAACATCGTGTCATTATGAAACGGTCCCAACTCAGCATGTGCTGGATGTGTTGTGAAGGACAACCAGAGCTGATATAAAGGTAAAGAGTTCGCTCTATACTCTCTGCCTACCCCGTGAGGGTCTTGTGATAATGAAAATGAATGAGGGCGTGATGATATGTATGTACCTGCACCGGCGGTGGTCCCAGCCAGCTGCCTCTCAAGAGCAGCCAAGCTGACTCCGCTCTGACTAGCTATTGTCTGAAGCAGCTCGCGGGATATCCCTGCAAGATTGTACTCCAGTAAGTTTACACCCGTTCAATTATAAATACCTACTTGTCAATTAATGTAGGAGACATAGCCGAATATGGAAACGCCAGTTAAATATCATGCCAAGTTAGTTTTAAGTGGGCTATGTTCAGAGTCTGATGCGGATACTAGATGAGGGATTTTTGGGCTGCAGTACCGGGGGGCCCTGGATAAAAAGCCCCCAGTCAAATTAAGTCAAAAAGATAAAAGGCAATGACTTGATTTTTCTTATAACACTAAGGTGGTAAACAAGCATACGGCCCGCATGATACTAAGCGGTTACCGCAGCCTT
Organism: Falcaria lacertinaria; assembly: GCA_951449985.1. Classification (NCBI taxonomy): domain Eukaryota; kingdom Metazoa; phylum Arthropoda; class Insecta; order Lepidoptera; family Drepanidae; genus Falcaria; species Falcaria lacertinaria. The sequence continues at coordinate 2,441,089 of OX602136.1, read as the reverse complement.
CTGACGCTTGCAACCAGGGGTATAACTCGCACGTTGCCGACCCTTCTGAAATCTGCTGTATTCCTTTGGGAAAACCACGGCGGGGAGTTCATTCCACCGTTTAATTGTGCGCGGGAGGAAGCTCTTTTGGAACCGCGCGGTTCGGGATCATTTTGGTTCCAATGTGTGGGGATGAATTCCCCGCCGGTGGCGAGAAATGAGATGGTAAAATGTTGTCGTGGGCATCATGTCAAACAATCCCTCTGAACACTGTCCTCTGTTCCTCTGAACTCTGAACAATTAGTGGTACTAGTAGATTAATTAGGCAGGCCCCTAAGGATTAGTAGCCCAGGACCGCAACAACTCACGGTTCGCTCCTGGCTCCGTTTTTAAATGTGCAGTAGTATTTGACGACGTTTCAAACAGTAACGTGGGCCTTAAACGTAGAATCTGACGAGACCGCTGGTCTAGAGGTTAGTATACCTGACTGGCACGCTGGAGGTTGCGCGTTCGATTCCCGCCGGGGCATTTTCCTTGCGTCTGGGTTTTGGTATGTATTTACAAAATACAAGTATATAAGTATTCAGCTCCTGGTTTACATAGTACAACGTTTGCTTAGTTTGGGACCAGACGGCGCTGTGTGGTAATGTCCAAGCATTAATAAAAAAAACTCATGTATTTCATTTTCAATGCGAAACACCGAGGCAACTGGAAAGAGAGGACTCTCTCCCCTCTTTCCTTTGCCCAGCAGTGGGACAGCAACGGCTAGATAGGATAGGATAGTATTCGGGTGTGAGTGTGGTAGTTACCCGCGTAGTCGGAGAGGTTGGGGGGCGGAGTGCCGGTGTGCGAGGCGGCGGGGCGCTCCTTGTTGGGCAGCCGGATCACCTCCACCGACGACCGGCTGTTGCCGTACTCGTCCTGACAACAACACACTTATATAACAAACATCACATTGACCAAACATTATAATCACCTTACAGAAGGCCGCAGTCAAATAACACTACTTTGATGTAGTGTTGTGTTTCTGCGGTGAATAAGGTTGCCGGTGCTATACGAGGATGTGCTGATTACGCTGCCTTAGTAGTAAAGCAGCTAGCACAGTCAATCATCAATAACAAATTGAAAGGACTAAAAAGTCTTGCACTCTTTTTCATGTGCGAGGGTGAATAAGGATGGCAATACTTTTAGTCCTGTCAAATAAGTTTACTTATTGATTTTGTACATGGAATGGACAGCAATAATTGATATGTTACCACTCTCTGTCGCTTGGTAGGCAGCGGGGTGGTCCGGTCGGGCGCGGAGGGGTGGAGCGACACGTGCGGCGGGTCGAGAGATATCGTCTTCTTGCGGCCCCGGTTGGTGGTGCCTGGCGGGGCCTGGGAAACAAAACCGTACTAATATTATAAATGCGACACTAACTCTAAACAAATAAATTATAATAGTAGATTTTTATACATGGTGCTAAAGTGACCCATTGTATACGGGGTAGTTTTAGAGGAAATAGAAACCAAGTTACAGAAAATGGAACTACATTGCAAATGGAACTACCAAAACGAGGAATACGTATTCCTCCGAAGAAATCACCGATTTGGTAGTTCCATTTTCAAAAATTAAATATAATTATTTTTTATAAAACTGTAAAAAGTCGAGTCTTTATTCATAATTGTTCTATTTATTAATAAATAGTTTTGTTTTTACAAGTAACAAACAAAAATAAAAAAGTAGACACTATTTCCCCTAGAACGGGATATTCTATTTCATCCCCGCTCTGGAACGTTACAATGAAGAACTTTTTAAGCATGTGGAGTGAAAATAATATTATATTTACCTTAGGCCCAGCTAGGGAGGAGGTGTACTTAATTATCTCTGTGTCCGGCGGTAACCGCACACCACCCAGCACCGAGGAGGGATCACTGGAACAAACATATTAATTACATTTCATACAAACCATTTAATATTCAGAACATACTAGATTTTAGAGAAAAAAACAATAAAAAGCGACATTAAAAGTATCCTATGTATTGTTATATGTATGTATGTTTTAGTTTTTAATTTAAGTTTATGTAGAGTTGAAAATCAATAAATAAAAATAATCCTACGAATTAAACCAGCATATAAGCTACCTCTATTCCAAATTTTATTTAAATACGTTCAGCCGTTGCGGCGTGAAGAATGAACATACACACAAACTTTGGCATTTATAATTTTAGAGTGATAACATAATTTGTAACACACCCCCAAACTAGTGATAACTCCATAAATTGGGTTCCACACTCACATAATATCACAAACAAGAGAAATACAGTAACAAAGATCTATTAGACGGAAAGATTTTGTTCCGAGCGGGCATCAAATCCGCATGCCGACTAGCATTGTAGATCTTTTAACCACACAGCCATCGGATAATTAAAAGGAATGTGTCACCTTTAACAAATTCAGATATCAAAATAACTAAAAAAAAATAATTTCGTTTGAACAAACATGGCATAAGTAAAAGTGTCTATATCTGTCTGTCTGTTAACTGATCACAACTATGTTAAACACTTAAATTAATTTTGGCGGGGCGGTTCCTAGCAGGTGATATTCTTATCCGCCATAAACTAGATATAATTGAAAGAACATTAATATATACATTGAATTGATTCAGGTTTTACTTTGCGGAAATTCATATTTATAGAATACAAAATATATTATAATTTGCTTTGTCCGCTTAATGGCGCTTAATAAACATTAAGCGGACAAAGCAAATTATAATATATTTTGTATTCTATTAATATATACATATAATAATGTAAAATATGTATATGTAAACTCTTACCCGGATTCCAAGGCAGCACTAACCAAAATATTATGGGTTAAACAAATAATTATACCATATAATGGCCGTGAAATTCAGGTATAGACCATAATAAAATCAAAAAAAAAAATCCAATCAAAGTATTCCTATGAAAAGGCTTTATTTCATTCGCCATTTGTGTTGCATATATACCTACTACTCTATACTTGTTGTATAGCATCTTGGCGTAATTATTTGTACATATCGAATGCTTTGTACGAACACTGAACCGACCTTCAAAGTTTGAAGGGCCACGTAACTGTTGATGCGTCGTCGAAATTCAATTTTGAATGTAAAATCGGAGGCTACTCAAAATTAATGTGGCATCAGGTTTGACAGTTTAGTTCACGTTCTACCCTTGGGGGTTGACACGTTTGGGGGGACAACGTTTAGGGGTCGAACATGGACAGGGGTAGAAAATATAGGGGTTGAACGTGGATTTCACCGATTAGAATGGCGTATTCGGCGATAAGCCACAATGTCTGTGGTAAGTTTTGGTCTAATATTATAAAGAGGAAAGATTTGTATTTTTGTGTGCACGTTTGTAGGCTCCGAAACTACTGGACCGTTTGCAAAAATTCTTACACCGTTAGAAAGCTACATTATTACTGACTCACTGAGTAACATAGGCTAAGCAAAGGCAATATATTACACTAGCTGCCAGCCCCTAGTAATAAATAAAACAAACAATACCTTAGTATGGTGTGCGGCAGGCCGGTGAGGGAGTCGATGCCGGCGTGGCGTCCGTCCTTGTCCGACCCCAACCCGAACGGGTACAGTGGGGACATGTTCTGGAACCAATGGTCAACAAATTGTTACTTTAGTAATTCAGTGCCCAGTGGAACATTTTTCGACTGCGTAAGCGAAAACGTAACTCGCGAAAAGTCAAAATTGTCATACATCATAATTTTTAGTTCCACTTTTCCCCGCCGCAGTGCTGTTCATTTTTCAATACAAAAATAGTCGAAGGCGATACGAAAACGTTATCGCCAAATATTTCGCGAGTTACTATTTCGAGCAAGTAGTCGAAAAATTTACCTGCTACCGGCATTTATGTGTTACATGTTTCCTCTCGCTTCCCTGCAATATTTGGGAGTGATTTCTTGAAAAGTGACGGGCCGGGTCGTATGCTACCAGTGGAAGGCTTGACCGTTTTTTTTATATACTGCGAATGTGTTCGCGTATGGCCTGAAGGGTCAGCGATCACCTATGCAGATGTAGTAAGTAAAAGAGTTGTTACTGAAATTAGATTAACAGTGACTGTACTTTACAAATGGTACTGCTTGTTAAGTCCTTATTGTAATAGGTAATTTTACTTGAAAGTCAAGATCAAGGTCAAGATCAAGTGATGTGGTGTGTGCATAAGGTATGTAATATTACTACAATGTGTATGTGTGATTATAAAGTATTTGAGCGACGTCTATACCAGTTGTAGTGTGTGTTTATAATGTGTCCGGCGTGTCATCATCATCACGCTTGCCGGTTACACACACCATAAACGTTATACACTATACACACACCGTATAGTGTATAACGTTTATGGTGTGTGTATAGTGTATAACGTTTATGATGTGTGTATGTAGTGTGTACCTTCCCCTTGGCGGCGGCGACGGCGGCGTGGTAGGCGCCGTGCGCGGCGGCCTGCGCCAGCACCAGGTCGCCGCGCAGCAGCGCCAGCTCGCGGTCCTTGCCCTTGCCGCTGCCGCTGCCGCCCTTCCCTGCCATGCACACCGCTACTCATACCATACACAACGGCTACCCACTAACACCGGTTCTCCCAGTGGCGGATTAAGTCAGCGCGGGGAATGTAGAAACTATCAGGGGGCCCTCTTAGTTTGGCATTGCCAATTTGCGTGCAGTGCGGTGCACAACATACCTATTGTAAAATTGTGGTGTGACCAGCGCTCACTTTTAGTAATGTAATTTTTTTTAATATTTGTAGATGAACATTTTGTTACCAAATCTTTCATACACCTATGCCATATACTGTGTAAGGAATACTATTAGTGGGTCAACTAGGCCGCAGGCTAAGGCATCGCTGCGGCGAGTAGAAGAGAAGGACGGCGTGCCCCCCTCCTGCCCGCCATGGAAGGAGCGCTTCCCCTCGCTATCTATCTAGCCCACCAATTCAATTGCACTAACTTCAGAAATAGTGCATGCTATACCATCACATGGGTCAATGGTGGTAATTTAGACCTACATAGGTGCCTTATTAGGGCCTAAACTGAATAAATGATTATTGTTTTTTTTTTTGGTCTCACACTGTGTGGTAAAAAAGAAGCTTTCGTCCGAGCACGATAAAATCGTGGAATGAGCTCCCCGCCATGTTTTCCCAAGTGAGTACAGCATGGGTATTGTTACAATAGATTGTTGCAGGGTTGGCAACGTAATGTAATACCTGGGTATTGCTAGCGTACATAGGCAACGGTAACGGTTTACAATCAGACGCGCCATAAACTCAGTAGTCAAACTAAAGATTAACACATGTTCTCCCACCACATAGGAGCAGAGCATAATATACCATAACACTACATAAGTTGGATGGATTTCTGGGTGGTAGAATCGCAATTAACAATGAACTCTATACCAATAACAATAACGTATTTACTTGACTGCGTCGAAGGCGGCTGTTTGCTGCTCTGTTTGCTTTGATGTGGAGCCGAGACCAGACTGTTGAGCGAAGCCAAGCTCGACATGGTCTGCGAGTGCATTGTCGAAGGAGACGACGTCTTCGGGAACCCGTATGATGATCCTGTGATAAAAGTAATATTACAATAAGGCACCACGCAAAAGTACGAATACCTTTCAGTAGTGGCCTTGTGGTTGAAGCGACAGGCCTGTCATCTGATGGGCCCAGGTTCGTGTCCCGGCCTGTACCAATGAGTTTGTCTAAGCTTAAGTACAGTGATTAATCACACCATGAGCGTTTAAAAAGAGAGGTAGGGCGATTTGGGATTTCCCGTGGGTTAACCCCTTTTAAATTGGAGCCGCCCGACTGGGGACTGTACCTCCGCCTTACAGAAGACCACAGTGAAATAACACTACTTGATGTAGTGTTGTGTTTCTGCGGTAAGTAAGGTTGCCAGTGCTCCACGAGGATACGCTGGGCTAGTAGTATTGCTGCTAGCAAAGTGAGTCCTCATCAGCAACATGGTTGGCACCTCGTAGTGATACCCCTGGTATTGCTAGCGGCTATAGGCTACGGTGACTGCTTACCATCAGGTGGGCCGTATGCTTGTGTGCCACCTTATGGTATAAAAAAAAATGAAAGACCCTATGAGTGATGGAGTGACAACCACACTCACGCATTGTATGTCAGTGTAGGAAGCCGTGGAAGACAAAGGCTCAAATATATATATATATATATATATATATATATATATATATATATATATATATATATATATATATATTCAATGATGGATGGAAAATAGTACTTGGAACCGGGCGGCGGTATCCAGAGATTTAATGTATGTAGAAGCAAAAGAGGTGTGCAAGTCAAGAGTTAAATAGCGCTCTATAATCTCTGCCTACCCCGTAAGGGACTTATGATAAGTATGTGTAAGCCGTGGTGGCTCTGTGGTTGGAGCTACGTCTGAGAATAGGACGTAAACGGGCGGCTGAACGGATCGTAATGAAATTCGGCTATAAGATAGATTATAACTTGGTGAAGGACTTTTTATTTTTGTCTTTAAGCAAATGCAGATGAATTCGCGGGTAAAAGCTAGTAATTTATATGGCACAATAGTGTTATGTATTAAAAATAATATGTATGTAATATAATCGATACGTGCCCCACTCACTCATGTTCGGCTGCGAGCTGGCATTGCTCGTCGCCGGACTCTTCTCCTTCGTTGATGCACTAGACGAGGTACTGCTTCTCCCAGATCTGAAGACGCGTTTAATATGATTAGGACGAGACGGAACACTCAATGTATTAGCAACTCACAGACAACAGCTATTAGGTTCAATTTAGTTTGGTATGCTTAAGAATTGGAAAGGGACGTCTATCTTCAACTATGTGTTAGGCGCTCTGCATCCCAATAAAATCCTTGTTGCAATGAGATTAAGAACTCTATCGGTCTACGCCCAGTTATGGCTTCAGAACCGGCGTTAGGGCCACTGACACCCCGGGCAAAAATATTGTGGCCCTTTAAGGAAATCATTATCGCGATACATTTTTTGCTGTACCAGTGTGACCTTATATAAAGAATTTAATTGTTCCTTTACGTAACCCGGCGCCAACGACACGGACGTAGAAGTTATGGAGCTCATCTTAATTTCTGTTTTTTTTGCAATATGGCGCCCGCCCCCCCATTTTTTTGGCGCTTGGGCCTTGAACCCCCCGAATCGCCAGCCCTATGGCCTCCTCCCTGCGCCCAAGTGATTTACTGCTTCGAACAAAATGCGTACGTTAAATCATATTTTGTATTTTATACAAGTTTTTCCACGAAAGCTTTTGACGATGAAGATGAAGATACCTCTCATTCCGACCAGACTGTTTGGGTTTGTGTGGCTGCTTGAGTCCGGCGGCTGAGAGCGCCGAGAGGGCGGAGTAAGGGTCCCCCATGGGAGGGAAGTTCAGCCCGGACGCCTGCAGGCGCGCCAGGTAGTCCTGGGCAGCCAGGTGGGACGCCATCGACCACCATGCTGCACCTACAACACAATAAGCAAGGGTTGAAGAAGCTAGGCACATCATTCAAAGGTTGAGGAGTGGCTCGACATGGTTGAAGTGAGGCTAGACATATCAGGCAAGGGTTGAAGTGAGGCTAGACATATCAGGCAAGGGTTGAAGTGAGGCTAGACATATCAGACAAGGGTTGAAGTGAGGCTAGACATATCAGGCAAGGGTTGAAGTGAGGCTAGACATATCAGGCAAGGGTTGAAGTGAGGCTAGACATATCAGGCAAGGGTTGAAGAGTGGCTTGACACATCAGGCAAATGATTGAAGAGATGCTAGACAAATCTGGCAGAGGTTGTAGAGGGGCTAGACACATCAGCCCAGGCTTGAAGAGTGGCTAGCTAAACATATAAGGCAAGGGTTGAAGAGAGGCTAAACATATCAGGCAAGGTTTGAAGAGAAACTTGGCATATCAGGCAAAGGTTAAAGAGTGGATAGACACATGAGGCAAAGGTGGATTGAAGAGACGCTAGACCCATCAGGTACTGGTCATGTTAAATGACAATAGTCCTAAGTCACACATTCAATTGAACTTTTCTTAAAACAATTAAGATATTGACACGTTTTTATTAGTTTCACCTGTATGTACGTATGTTATATCAATGTAATGGAATTTATCGTAATTTTCATCTATAACTCCTTAAAAATATTGACCCAAAAGGCCTCGTAGCCAGAGACGCTAATACCATAATAAAAAGGGTGCATACTTGCGGCGGGATGTAGGCCAAGCGAGGCGGCCTGGTTGGCGGCGACGCCGAGCGTCGTTGGCGGCGGGTAGCGGGAGCCGAAACCGAACAGCGCCGCCTGGGCCTGCGCCTGTGCCTGCGCCTGCGCAACCGCCCCGCCGCCGCCCGCGCCATCGCGACCCCAATATGCTAGAAACAAAAAAAAAACTAATATATAAAAAACATCCTACATTCTACAGATCTAAATAAATTTGTCGCGGCGGTCCAAGAATCCGGAGCTCCCAGATCTACGTCATTTTAATAAGGCTGTATTTTTTATACGTTACATATATAAATACACTTTTTTACACACTAAGAAGATACAATATGAGCTCAGGTAATTATAATATTCTAATGTACACTTGGCGCGTTGTCTCATCGCATAATAGCGATCTCTTGCAGACAACCGATGAATGGACCAAAGTAAATTCGGATTAGAACAGTGGTATTACACAAATGTCAACCTTATTCCAGTTGAATATAGGATGTATAATATTCGCGAACTCGCAAGGAACAGCTAGTAAAGTATCAAGAAGTGTAGGCTTGTAAGAAGTCCCGTGACCTTGCAGGGTCGCTGGGAGTCGGGCCGACCCAGACGACCGGCCTCTAGGACGCCCGGGGAAGGGAAGGTTGTTGGGCAAGCGTGGAGGCTAACTTTGTGTATAGATTCACTAATGGATGTCGACTTTACTGAGACGACTGATTTATTAATTTCACATTCATATATTCAGTCTACCGTTATATCAAATAAAAACTTGGATGAAGTTTGCGAGCATCGAAGTGACGCCGGTTAAAACTACGCCTTGCTTTACACGCACACACCTTACAACAAATACAAAGAAACTATGCCTTGCCTACGCACGACATGCGTTCCCTGTCCGCAAAGTTCTATCTACCCTACGAACAATAAGTTACGGAACCCTAAAAACACTTTTATTGATTTAATTTAATTTATTTTACAACTATCATTACAGGTTTAATTCCTAATACAATAGCGTAGACAACTTATCCTATCACTTAATCTATACACAGTACACCATAAGAAACCTTTGTGAACTCGTTCAGCGAGCACGAGAATATATCTAGCTTATATCATGATGATCAAAGCTAATACCTTTTTAATTTGATCAGTCTAGTGCTGTCCGTTCCGCGACTAGCAAAATGTACGTGCCAATTCATTAGCATTTAATTAAACTATTTATTATAATGCAAAATAAACATGGGGGCTAAAACAACCCTATATACAGCGACCTCAGTTAAGAAATAACATAAAATATTAACTCGAAAAAAAAAGAGCGAGCCTTACAGTGGTTGCATATGATGTTTAACGGCCTACTAAAACACCGCGCACGCTCATTGGTTAAAATAATTAAATCAAATAGCGCGCGCTTCCCCGGCTTCCTGTTACACACTTCCGTCCCAATAAACGAAACCTCTCCCACAGAATGCAGGAAAGTGAGAGGAACGAAAGGTTACGATAGTCTCGAGTGTATTGTTTCTCTCCCTTTATATTATATTACTTGGTGTGGAGGTTGATACTAATTTTGTTTAATTTGAATGCTGTGTTCTTCTATAATTGTTGGAACATCCAAAACTAAATTGTGTACCTGATTTTTTTTATGTGTAATGGTATCTGATGTTGAAGAACCAAATAAATAAATAAATAAAGGAAAGATGTAACACAACAAAAATCTGTTCCGGATAAGTAAGAATAGTACTTATATATAGGAACGGTAAAACTGAGATATATCCATATTTCATACCTATATAATATATCGAAACTCACTAATAGTCTGTTTGGACTGGAAACGCAAATCCTAAACCAGTGGGTTCAGAGATTTTACATTAGCGCTGATTGAAATTCAAATCCGCAAGCAGTAAAAGTCTGTGGAGTCAGAAGTCAATCAAAATGCCCGGGAGAAACTGCAGGGCGTAACTAGTAAAAGTATTAAGGTATAATTGAAACATTCCGCTGGCAACAAGACCAATTTTGCTATCCGTGAAAAAACTAATAGTTGATAATTATCTACACTGAGACTAATAGTATTCAAAACTTAATACTCAAAGCAAATCATTGCATGACAGACAAACAGACCGGGTTTTAGGCTATGAACAAGACATTTACCGACCGAAATGAAACAATAAATTCATTATCTATCAGCACGCGGGGCGCATAGCTAAATTTAGTGTTATGCATGAGTCACCGGAAAGTGTTCCTCGACAGAACTTGACTAACGCAGCTGTCAGAATTACGACTATTTTTGGCGATTGTTTGCCTTTCCGTTGACATTGGCTCATTACAGATATCATAGCAATAGATTACGTACAACCTATATTATATAAGCATATCCTTTTGGGGTATGTTTAGAACCGCCCGGCTGGGGATTAAACCCCTCCACCTTACAGAAGACTGCAGTCAAATAACACGAATTTGATGTAGTGTTGTGTTTCTGTGGTAAGGTTGCCAATGCTCCACGAGGATACGCTGCGCTAGTAGTAATGATGCTAGCAACGTGAGTCCTCATCAACAACATGGTTGGCAACGCGTTATTGTTACCCCTGGTATTGCTAGCGGCTATAGGCTACGGTGACTGCTTACTATCAAGTTGGCCGTATGCTTGTTTGCCACCTTAGAAAGGGTATAGTCTAGAGCGTTATTACACTGTTAATTCGCACTCCTCTTTTGCTTCTTCTACATTCATCAATCTCTTCACACATGCCCGCCGGTTCCCAGTACTCATTACCTTTCCATCAGTAGCGTAATTATCATAGAGTAAAGCGGCTCACCAGGGCCACGAAGCTCAATGGGGCCCAAAGCTTTGAAAATATTATTTTGAGTCACATAATCGAACACACGGCGTGGTACAATATACGACATGCTTTGGATAGCACTGGCGCACCCGAGTTCAAGTAGGTTACTTAGCTTAGTTTTAGCGTGTTACTCGTAAAGTAGTTATTATAACCATTGTCATAAAATCAATGATTAAAACATATCATATTATCTACATCTTTGCCCATCAAAGCAAAGTGCGATATCAAAACACTGCGCGATTGTGAAGAACGTTAAGCAAATTAATATTAAATTATCAAACCTCCCAACGTGTGCGATTAACTTAATTGCAAAAAAAAACGTTCTTTCAATCGTACTATGACTCGAAGCATCTTCGAGTCTAGCGTCAAATGTAAATTTACTGTAATGCTTCCAAACTTACTCAATTCATTTTCAAATTAATCAGTCTCGAAATCAATCACACATTTAAAAATCGAAATCTCGAGAAGAACACATCACAAATCAATTCCAATCTCATCATTTCCTCCATAAATAATTCCTTTATAACAAGGAAACCGCTTACCACACCCCTATACAATAAATTTGCGTCAATATAAACTGTATCGCGTTGAAAATAAGAGTGAATTGAGGCGCATAATAATTGTTGGCGCGAAGCATTGGGTACCGGGGCAGTGACCTCGGAGCGGGTTTACTTAAAAGGTGAAATGGTAGAATATCACGGGTGGTTAACACGACAGTATTAATACCACAGAATGCATAATAGTTTTCAACTTAGAATACTGACTGTTTTCAATAATTCAACCTAGCAATGTTGGCCCTACGGTCGGTAGTACCAACCGTGTAATAGTTAGCGATTTAAGTGAATTAAATAGAATTGGTTGATGTACTGAATGAACTGATACGATATCTAAATTTAGAACGATAGGTACCTACTCTTTTGACATTTTAAAATTTACAAGTCAGTCAGTGCATTTCTTTTATTAGAGTAATAAAATGCTCAGACGGACAAACTCAAACAGCATATACAAAAAAATGCGTTGGGCATTTTCAGATTTGGACCAAATCCCTATAAAACATGGATGATGCCTTTATACCTAAGTATTTAATTGTATTTTTTTGTTTATTTCTTTATTTATAGTACAGAATAATACATTATTTTGTTTTATGTATATACTAAGCATAGAAAAAACCTGATGCAGACCTAGTGTCCAGTCCACGTACTTTTAAGTGTTAATTGAAGTCGTGTGCAATGTGGCATCTTTATAGACCCCGACTGAATTTATATGGTCTATGTGAACGTAAATTCAACATCACTAGCCGTGTAATACGTTTACCATGCTATTGACCTCATCATCATCAATTTAAGAGCTAGGCTCTCGTCTGTGGAGCTATTGTTCCATCGTTCGCCACCTCTTTTTTTCAACTTTCCTTCAATTATTCCTTCTATGATGTTTCGCATAAATCCGTCATTCGTCACATTTTTTTTTATATCACTAAGGTGGCACAAGCATACGGCCCACCTGATGGTAAGCAGTCACCGTAGCCTATAGCCGCTAGCAATACCAAGGGTATCACTAACAGGTTGCCAACCATGTTGTTTATGAGGACTCACTGTGCTCAGCATTACTACTAGCGCAGCGTATCCTCGTGGAGCAGTGGCAACCTTACTTACCGCAGAAACACAACACATATTTTATGAGTTAGAATATGAAATATAAATAAATAGAATGGGAAGGAACACACGTAGGAAGTTATGCTTCCGTCTGCTGTGAGTACGGTTTCCGAAGCTTTTATTAGCTGAGAGAATCCTGTGATCCTGATACACCTGAAATTGCAAGGTACGCCTGCTTCCCATCAGGCGGGCCGTAGGCTTGATGATAAGACTCCCTCAATACCAATGCAGGGATGAGAGGGTTCTTACTACATAAGGTCGGTATTCTAATACAGGACTCAAGTGTCGTTCAATCTCAGTTCACCTGATTATTACTTTAGTAATATTGACTCCAGTTTAGTTCTACAATTAATCACCACTCAAATTGTAATGTAAGAAATGTATTTTTAAATGATTTGTTCCACATTGGCCCCACATTCCAAAAAAATCCTTTTTTCCCCATGTTGAATTAAATTCTTGTTGCACACTTGAAAGTGCCAACCAATGTATGGTCAGCAACAAAAATGTGTTGTAATATTCATATGAAAAACAAGAATATTAGTATGAAATGCCTGTTGGTACATAAATTTAGTAATTTAAAAGTATCTAGCCGCATTCCTCTCAGCAAAAATATCTGCAGAATCAAGATGATTTTGATTTAAAATCTAGTTGTAAGTCGAGATCCGTGACAAGGCGTCGTTTGACCGCAGTTGTGAGAGGCAGAAGAGCAGTGCAAGCGGTATAGCTCTCCAGTCCCAAAAAAAAAACTTACCGCCGAAGAGTCCAGCGGCGTCGAGAAGTCCATCGGGCGGCGCCTTACCCGACGCGTCCCCCTCGCCGCCCTCCTTGTCCATACCCCACCTGGAACACATAACACAACCAAAATCAAAATCTAATCAAAATAATTTATTCAGTTTAGGCCCTAATAAGGGGTTGTTCTCATAGTACCCCAAAATTATTTCCCAAACTACACCCAGAAAAAAAAAAAATGAAATTCAGTTTACTCCATGACAATATACGATTATTCTAAAACTTCTCCAGCGTACTGGTTTAAATAATTAAAAAAGTTGTACATTCATTGTTAAACAACTCCTCGTAGTTATTTATTTGTCATAAGATCAATTATTGTGCAGTTATGAAGGTCTAAATTACCACCGGTTCGGAAAAATTACACCTCAGAAGAACCGGGAAGGAACTCAGTACCGTCTTTTTTCATGTAACAATCATGATATACCAATGTTTAACAAAATTTTACCATTACAATTTAGCCACATACATTATCTTCAAGCCCTGTGTCCCTCTTGGAGTATTTAATCTCACCTGAGTCTCAATATCTCCACATTATTCCGACAGAATCGACTATTAGTTTTATATGACGAGACCGCTGGTCTAGTGGTTAGTATACCTGACTGCTACGCTAGAGGTCGCGGGTTCGATTCCCGCCAGGACAAACATTTATGTGACAAATATGTTTGCCTTGCGTTTGGGTGTTTGGTATGTATTATAAGTATGTATTTACAAAAAAAAAAGTATATAAGTATTATATCAGCTACTCGTTCCCATAGTACAAGCTTTGCTTAGTTTGGGGCCAGATGGCGCTGTGTGATAATGTCCAAGCATTATTATTATTGTATTTCTTTGTAGGTATATATTTCGTGTACTAATATTATGTAGTATCCAAAACATCCATACTAATATAACGTGACTCTACTTGTATGTTTAATAACTATGTTTGTGTTTGCTACCTTTTCACGACTAACCGGCTGAACGGATCGTAATGAAATTTGGCAATGAGATAGATTATAACCTGGGGAAGGACACAGGCTTTGTTCATCTTTATCTAGATCACGCAGGCGTAGCCGCGGGAAAAAGTTTGTATATCAATAAATAGTTCAAGGAATGATGACAATCATTACACAGCAATCTCCATACATGCGTTCATGCATGACCTACCCTAATACATAATGATATACATAGACGCGAATTCCATTCACCAACTTACATACCAAGGTTACACATAAGGATAATGCAATAAGAGGTTCTGGAGTCCGCCCCCCACCCCTACACCCTTGTCCCCCAGCCCCCCACCTCGTGCACAGCAGTGGGAGGCGCCGTAGCACTTTTATTATAAATACAGAACGCGCATTGACCTAGGTCAGGATTTTGCGTCATCGCATGTAAACCCAACTTTTGGGGGCTTGTCAAGTTTTCTGGAATTTTGAAGTTCAGTTAACAGAGGTTTTGTTCTTGTTTTGCTTAGCGGTTTTGTTAAGCTGTCGCGGTAAACAACGACAGCCAAGCCCGTTGAGAAACTTTGTTGCAATGCATTTTTTTGTAATTTTCATTTTATTTTTTTTAGTAATAAGATATCATGTAATTTATAATTAAGTAAGTTGTCAGTGTAATTAAGTAAAATAAAGTCTCATTGCAGTTTAACACTCACACTTGGTATTTTCTGAAGTTTGACGAAGAGCTGTTACACCTACTCTTACAGCGTCAATCTTATAATCAATTTATTGCATGCCAAATACCGTTAGGATAAAATATAGCCCGTTTACTCAGGCCAGGGATAAAAGTGTAGCTTACCATTAGAAAAAAACCCGGCCAAGTGAGAGTTGTAGATATAAATTTCAACTTGATACGTCTGCGTGCTCCTGACAAAAAGGTCTTGAAAGGTAGACAGACGGAAAATAAAGTAATCCTATTAAAAAAGGGTCCTTTTGAGGCACGGAACCCTAAAAGCGATTCTATAGTTCCACAGTTGCAGCATATAACCAAAAAATAAACAAATAACTCTTTAAAATTAGTATAGATTACCAAAATGAACGCAAATTATGCCTTTCTAAGAGAATATACTCCTTCAATGATTTCAATCAACAGCTTAAACTAATAAGGCATTTGTGAAGGTGAAGAAGACTTAAAGAATAACTTATTAACTTTCATTAATGATGCACCTCTACCTACACTTTAAGAGCATGTAGTCAAGTTAGCGTAGAACCTTTATAGCAGGTATGTTAGTTTTGATGTAACGCTCATTATGTTGGTGGACTTTAAATAAATAAATAAATAATTATCATCATCACGCCAAGACCCTCACGGGGTAGGCAGAGAGTATAGAGAGCCATTTCACTCTTGACTTAGTGACTTAGAAACCACATTTGCTTCTTGTACATTCATCTATCTCTTCATACATGCCCGCTGGTTCCGAGTACTCTTCACCTTTCCATCATTGAGTACTTTGGTAATATGAGCTAAAAAGTTGGACCTTGTCCTTCCAAAACCTAACACTAGTAGGTATTTAAATTAATCGTCCCCCTTACATCGGTGTCTACAGATTCACCTCATTACTTAAATGAAACACCCACGGAAAGACGGTGAAACTAGAAACTTGAACGACCATCATCCGTCCACAGCAGACTATTCGCTTCGCCCACATAATCAAATTTCACATCGCTCGCTACTGAATTTGGTACTATTCGTATAGCTAGTGAGAGCAACGATTATTCATTGCGAAGACATGATAAGACAAAATAGGTGCTTAGTATTACTGATACACTAATTGTGTTATTAGGACCGACTTTCTTCTTCTTCTTCTTCCTAGGTATGGCAATCAATCCCTTATCCAGCCAGTATCGAGTGTCAGAGAATTCTCAAGTTTCAAAATTTCTCGTGTTTGCCGCATTAAAATGCCTAGTGTCATGCATTCTAATGCTTAACGGAGTTTCTGGAGACGATCCACGACAGTAGCAGATCGTAACACGCCTTTAGGTCAGAGGTAACCTATTGACCAAAATGATAAATCACTTAACCTAAAAGTCGTATAATGGCATAATTTCCAATGTTCCTATAAATCAGTCACTAAATGAAACTTTACTGCACATAACGACACCAAAAAGACACATTAAAGATCACTATAACACAATTTACGAGACACAGGAAAAAATCTCAACCGCTTCGCCTGATTCCCACCAAAATCTCCAGGACCGACTTTAAGTAATCAGGCTGTACTATTAACTTGGAAGCTGTTTTAACGGCGTTTTTAATAGACGTCAACAGAGAGAATGAAGGACGCACTCATTACAACCATAGATTAAACATATTTTCTATTTCGTCTCGTTCTGTGATCTATAGACTGCCTACTATTTTATTGCTACAACAACAAATAGTAAGAATGTGGATGTAAAGACATCATCCATGTTTCATAGAGATTTGGTCCAAATCTGAAAGTGCCATTGCTTTTTTTTGCAAATTCTGTTAGAGCTTGTCCGTCTGAGCATTTATTACTGTGGCACCAAAGTTTTTTTTTTATATCACCACGCAGTCACCGTAGCCTCTAGCCGCTAGCAATACCAGGGGTATCACTAACAGGTTACCAACCATGTTGTTGATAAGAATCTAAGTTCCCTTTAAGGATCTAAGTTCAACAGCCACGTGTTGGTAATCCGTAAAACCGGCTAACATAATAAAATGCGTACACAAGTTCCAAGTCTGTGCTTTTGACCGTTGAAGAGTATCTTTACCTGCAACTCTTCCTGGATATCGATTCATTTTTAATGCTTTCATACAAAAACAACTCTGTAGCATAAGTGAAAGTTGTTCTAATTCAGCTTGCAACATTTAAAACAAACAAGCAATCGAAAAAATAACCGGCCAAGTGCGAGTCGGACTCGCGCACCGAGGGTTCCGTAAACACTTGTAGGTAAGGCTTAAGTAAGGTTAATAGTAGTCGAACTTCTAATGAGGTCGTTATTCGTCGGTGACTCTCAACAGCGCGAAACAGTTTTTTTTTTAGTAAAATCGCAAAAAAAAAAACCTATTTACGGTTTTCAGAATTTTTCCTTTACTTGTGCTGTAAAACAGTGCTTCCTGCCAAATTTCATGCCAAGGTTCTAGGTCAACGGGAAGTACCCTGCAGGTTTTTATTTCCCTTGTGAAATCGCAAAATATGCGACATAAACGGTCATATCCTTTTTTCGTATTGACTTACAGGTTTGATTATATTACAGCCGAAAGAGACCATAGACCCGGGTATTTCAAATTCATTTCAATTTGATAACTCCACGCGTTCTTGAGATAAAATTCTTGAAAGACAGACAGACGGTCAACCAAGTGATCCTATAAGGGTTTCTTTTTAAGGAACGGAACCCTAAAAACCATTGCATGTTAAATGATAGCTTGTAAAAACGCCAGACGCCCTAAAGGTCATTCCACGGCACAATTAATAAATAAAAAAAAATAAGGATAGTGTCAAATGTGACATTGTTGCCTTCCATTGCAACTGGTCGGTCTGGAAGGGTTTTGCTGCGGAAAGGTGCATCAATCAATCCAAACTTCCATACGTATCTAACTTCTATATTAATATTATAAAGAGGAATGATTTGTATTCTTGTGTGTATGTTTGTGTTGAATAGGCTCCGAAACTACTGTACCTATTTCAAAAAGTCTTTCACCTTTAGAAAGCTACATTATCACTGAGTAACATAGGCTATATATTACACTAGCTGCCCGCTCCGGCTTCGCACGGGTCGACAAAATATTTGATAAATGTGTACCCGTGCGATGCCGGGGCGGACCGCTAGTAGTATTATAAATGCGAAAGTAACTCTCGTCTTTTTATTTGTTTGCTACCTTTTCAGGACTAAACGGCTGAACGGATAGTAATAAAATTTAACAAGGAGATAGATTAAAGCCTGGTAAAGGACATAGGTTACTTGCCTTTAAACAAATGCAGGCGAAATCGCGGGTAACAGCTAGTAAAAAATGTTTTTTTCCGCCATTTTGAAATAAAGATTTACGTACGACGTTAATTTATTAGCACAACTTATCAGGTAGAGAACTTTTCATAGAAAAAAATACATTTACGCAAAAAACAACTGGTTCCCCTTTCACACGAGATCCCATAGAACAATCGTTTCGTTTTAAAAACTACGATAACCAAGTCACGGGCAAATGCTCAGTCGTAGATATATTTATGTTTCCATTGAAAGAACTATCCTTAACTGCTAAAATTAAGTTAATAAGACATTAATATTAGCACAAACAAGCGGTTTTTATTTCACGTAATATTATGCACATGCTTCAAAAACATCTGCGAAGTACCGCTAAGTTATTAGTGAAATAGCAATTGATAAGGACTGCCAGTACATTAATTCAAAACAAGCAATTTAATAACATTGACACCCGTACATATCATCACGCCAAGCCTCACGGGGTAGGCAGAGAGTATAGAGCGTTATTTCACTCTTGACTTGCACACCTCTTTTGCCTTTTAAATTCATCAATCTCTTCATACATGTTCACCCGCTGTCACTCTTTTCCATAGAATAGGCAAAGGCAAATTTGCAAATTGCCTGGTGAATAAATTACCTTAGGCACAGCTTACCTAAATACTTGAAATTCTCGTAGAAGTCACAGCGAGCATATAGTCTACCAATTTACATACATAACAATCACTATGTTAATTTAAACATATAAATTACATGCCAAGCAGTGGCATTGAATCTAAAAACAAATTAATGTCAAAAAATATAACGCCCCCTTTGATTATAACGCCCCTTATTAGTAAACCAACAGGGAAGAAAAACATACGTCATCTTTTGTTTTTCGTTTACAACTCCTAAATAACAATACCTAATTGATATTTTTGGACAACAAGACGATTGATAATCATAAATGAATTTAAATAGTACAGGTACTGAATGAGCTCTCATTAATGAATTTGGAAAGAAAAGAAATCTTGAGGAAATTTATGGAGGCATCAGTAAGTGTGGAGGAAGCTAAGCAAAGCGTTCTAAACTCAGTAAACAAATACTCAAGTAAAATGAGCTCTATCGTATTTAAATATAAAAATATAAAATTTAAAGAGGTAGGGTGAATTTCGATCCCCGTGGCTTATCCCATTTAAATTTGAGCCGCCCGACTGGAGACTGTGCCTCCACCATGCAGAAGACCGCAGTGAAATAACACTACTTTGATGTAGTGTTGTGTTTCTGCGGTGAGTAAGGTTGCTGGTGCTCCACGAGGATACGCTGCACTATTAGAGATGCTACTAGCACAGTGTGTCCTCATCAACGACAGGGTTGGCAACTCGTTAGTTACCCCTGGAATTGCTAGCGGCTATAGGCTACGGTGACTGCTTCCCATCAGGTGGGCCGTATGCTTGTGTGCCACCTTAGTGGTATAAAAAAATAAAAGTTATAGGCCCTTCGTTTCCTACATTACATAGTACCATTACCAATGAATGAACACAAAAATGACCCTTAAAAAGAAGCGTATAGCTTTTCTATATGCAATGAAAAGTTATAGAACCAAAAATTACAGGCTTTCGTCCATCGATTTGTTCAAATTTAACCTTCATCATCATCGATGGGTATTCTAAATCGATGTTCAAGATACTTATTAAGAATCCCGGCCATAGTACTTACATAAAACACGCGCTAGTTAAACACTACTAGAAAAAAATCGTGTCTAAGGCCTTGTAGTTTCTTCTGCAGCGCTGTAGCGCTGGCCAGTCTTTAGTCACTGGTCTACAGTGCAATGACCTCCCATTGTCTCTGCTTTTACTAGCGTCGATCACTAACACAACTTGGAATAGTTAGAATTAGAAACCCATTTGTGGCGTGGGAACAAAGTTTAAGATACGTATAAAAAGTGCCAGATGCGAGTTGGACTCGCACACCCAGGGTTCCGTACTAAAAACATGACAAACTTAACTTTTTCGAAGCCTAGACACGTCTATTGCACCAACCGCAAATAGCGCTCCACGGGGGTCAGGGATACGCTGGGCTAGTAGTAATGCTGCAAGCACAGTGGGTCCTCATCAACAACAGGTTTGGCAACTCGATAGAGTCGTTATTGATATCCTCGGTATAGCTAGCGTCTATAGGCTACGGTGACTGCTTACCATCAGGTAGGCCGTATGGTTGTGTGCCACCTTAGTAGTAAATAAAATAATAATAATTTTAAAAAAAAGATTTTAAATTCGCTCTTTATTTAAATATAGTAATACAAACTCTATGAGCATTTCAAGCGTCTACTTGTTGCCATTAAGATATAGCATAAAAACATGTTTCTAGCAGAGGAGCCTCCTTTTATTATTTATTTATTTTCATATTTGTCCATAACAGAAATACACATTTCAAAAGTCTACCTATTACGGGTCATGAAATACAGCCCGCTGACAGACAGACGGACGGACAGCGGAGTCAAAGTAATAGGGTTCCGTTGGTTACCCTTCGGGTACGGTACGGAACCCTAAAAACTAAAGTAGGTAAGAAATATATGCTTAATCCTTTAAAGTAGTTATGGTCAATTCGACAAACTCTTTGTTGTCGATAAAATGCTGAGTCACATAATCGCTGACTCAAAACACAAATTGAGCTACCGAGACGCGTAAAAATGGCGTGCTATATATTAGAGGTTATTAGATACCACGGCAATTTTCTAGGCTTTATAACAAAAATAAATTTGATTGAAGGACTTATTATGGTAGGAGGAAGGATAATTATTATCTCAGAGTAGGTAATATACTACATTATGTATCTCTAAAACAGTTGTCGAATATTATAATGTCCAAGCGACTCTAATCCGTGGCGTAGTTTTAAAGATCTAAGCATTCATAGTGACAGACAGACAGCGGGAAGCGACTTTGTTCTATACTATGTAATGAAGTTGTGTTAGCCCCTAATTGGTATGTGCATTAGAATAAGTAAATGTAATGAATGTATAGACATAACAATGTTAAATGTTTGAACAAGCTATTTTTAAATAAATAACCCGAGAATTTATTATTTATCCATGTCTGTTTTGTTATTATCATGACTGCCGCTCACTTAACCATATATCTTTAGTAATAATATATGTTTATTTATTTAATTACAATCGCAAGTACAGTTCAAGGCAAAAACGGAGAAAAATTTCAGTGTTAGAACTTACCTGTGGAATATTTGAAGTTTCTACATACTACCGACCGTAACGTTTAGGTAATAAGGTTTTCTTTATTCTTATGGTGATGACGAAATTAATAGGGGACTCGAATGAGAGAGCGAGATAGAGCAAAGATATAGAAGAGAGCTCCACTTTAGAGGTCTGAGACTTACTCAGACCTCTAAAGTGGAGCAAGGGCAGACTGTCTCGCTCTTCCGTAACGAAGGATGGAATATAATTGCACAACGCACGGCATGTGACGATAATAATTAATTATACTAGCTTCTGCCAGCGACTTCGTCCGCGTTGAGCTTAAAATCAAAGAGGAACCCAATATTTTCCCTGGACAAAAAACACCCGGAGTATTCTATATGTTAATAAAGGTTATAAAATATACGTTTACCAAATTTCATACAAACCGTTGAGCCGTTTTTACCATCCATACATTCTTACAAACATTCATTTATATGGATAGGTACTCATACATAGAGTAGAAAGAACATAAAGCCAAGTCCCTCACGGGGTAGGCAGAGAGTATAGAGCATTTCACTCTTGACTTGCATAACTGTTTTGCTTCTTCCACATCTATCAACCTCTTTTCTTCATACAAGCTTGTCGGTTCTGAGTAGACAAAGTAATAAGGTTTATGAATGACTCATAATATGCTCATAATGTTCGCTTTAGATATTGAAACATGTTATTTGATGAATCTATACAAATAAATAAAGTGGAAGCGCTGTTCGTAATGTCAGTCACCTTTTTACGAAATGCTTATTAAAGTAGATACGATACTAATAACAAACGGTGGTAATTTAGACCTTCATAAGTGCCTTATTAGGGTCTAAACTGAATAATTTATTTTTGTTTTTGATTTTTTGAAAACATACATTTTGTTTTTATCTGTCAATATGTTTGTTCTGGTTAATCTGGGGCGAGATTTTGACTGGACTTTCACTGGGAGATAGCTGATGTTACTTTAGATAAAAAATTTGGTACCGCGCAAAAAAGATCTTGAACAATCTTTTTTCATTCGAAGTCGCGAGCACAGCTAGTATGTAATAAAGTGCATACATATTAATAATATATTCGACCTTTAAAGGGCACCGTATCATATTCATATTGCAATCTAGTGAGCGCACGTGACTAAATACAAGAGAATTACAAGCAATATATAATTTCTTCGAGCAAGAAACTGTCTATTTAGTGTTTAGTTGAAACATACATGCATTATGTTAATAAAGCCGTATCCCGAGGCCTTTTGCGGGTTACATAATGCCACATAGTTACACACAGACACGGTTGAGAAACAAACTGAGTAGTTATGACGGATTAGCACCAGACGGAAACTGCAATCTGGCCAATTAGAAACTGTCTAGCATTACATTGAAAAACAATTTCTATAAAATACCATTATCAGCTCCAAAGTTTTATGTATGAATGTGGATGGGTACAGACAGAGGTCGAGGTAGACTAGAGGATGGACTGTGTGAAAGATGACATGGCCAGAAAGGAAGAGAATACAGAGATGACCACGGATAGATGTAAGAGAAATACATATTGCGTTGACCACAAATAAAATGGGATAAGGGCAGGAGAATGATGACCAGCTATAACAACGTATGACGAATCAATCAGGTTAGCAGATGTATCAAGTTACAAAACTGACAGATTGGGACTATAATGACACAATTGTAAAACCATTTTGGCGTTAATAATTTTCACGCTTTTCCTACAAAGCCCCCAAAGAGGTCGGCAAAATGTTACAATACCCACCGAAGATAATTATCTTCGGTAGGTAGGTTAGGTAGTAGGTACGTATCTTAGGTAGTATCTTTTTGGTGCCAAGAAAAATTAAATTTGGCCCTGATGTATACGCTTTGATTATATAAAAGTGTATACGTAATTCATTTGAGTTGAGTGCCCTAAGTGTTTTGAGTATCTGTTCGCGCGCCATCTACCAGCCAGCGCACTGGCTAAAAGGACGTCGTCTCCAAGTCTCTCTATTTTCAATATGTTTTCTGTTGTAAAACTCGAATTTTCACCAAGACTAATAGACGCAATTTTTTCACGTTGTTGTAATCTTTTGTATTATATTATCATCTAATAAATTGTTATTATCACAATTGTAAATTTATATGTTGTACACGACAATATTTTCACATTTCGACGCATAACTGCTGGAACAATCATCGCATATATACGGAAATTGTCCTGGAATCATCACAACTCTTCACGTCGCCAACAGTATCCATAAATATTTGGGTTCAGAGAGCTCTCAAAACCAAAAAGCAAAGTCGCGTCACTCGTGAGGTCATTTCCGCAGTCTTAGGATCTGAATTAAAACTTATTTAATTTAAATAACCAATAGTTGAAATCTCAATTGTGACCTGCAATGACCCACACTCGACAGGGGCAAAAATTTTCCTTGAACAAGATTGACTAAATCAGATTCAATTCCACAGTCGAGATTATAACACTATTCACATCAAGAACAAGTGTGAAGAGAACATAACATCGATTTAATTTACCGACTGTGGTTCTCGTCAGCTCCGAGCGACGAATGTTTTATTCAACGCCAGGACAGGTATCGATTCTATTCGTTTTTTCACTCATTCGATTTAAATCGTATCGATAAGTATCGGATTGCTTGAAAGTGCGTTGATCTTGGGAACGTCAGACTGACCTTTTTTGTAGGTAGAAGGTGGCTCGTTTGCCTGATGGCAACAGTCATAACTGTCCCAGTCACAATACCTCAAAGGTAACAGCCCAGTAATTGTATCATAAGTTCAAAACCTAAAACCCAAACGGAATAATCACTATCTAAGAAACATCAAACAAGAAAAATATTCTCATCTGACATATTTATATGTATATATTTTATACATATCGAAGTGATGTACAGAGGATAGCTCTGCTGTGGTCGTATGCCACTGCCCACAAGTTTATGATCGCTCACTACTCCTAGAATTGTTTTGTTATGGTAGATGGCCTCACTAGCCACATTTAATTTAATGTGACGTCACATAGCGGACATCGGACGATCAAGAAGCTTCCAACGTCACAACTTCATTTTAAAAAAATATAATAAGTAGCTTGGAAGTTATGAGGGAACAGATGAACTTACATACTTACCTGTCAAAAACATAATCCTCCTTTTTGTTTCGCCGTAGTCGGGTAAAAACTAAAATTTCCGGCCGTATATGGTGATTCTATACACATATAATGATACTAGCCGTTACCCGCTACTTCGTCTGCATTTGTTTAAAGACAAAAGTAGCTTAAGTAGTCTATGTCCTTCCCCAGGATATATTGCTATCTGCTTGTCAAATTTTATTACGATCCGTTCAGCCGTTTAGTCCTGTAGCGCGAGCATGAATTATTTGCGACAACGTTTTCGTATCGCCTTCGACCATTTTTGTATTGAAAAATGAACAGCGCTGTGGCGGTGAAAAGTGGAACTAAAAATTAGTATGGCAATTTTGAGAACTCGCGAGTTACGTTTTCGGATACGTAGTTGAAAATTGTTCCTGCTACCGGCACTAAAAGGTAGCAAACAAACAAACAAACGGAATTACTTTCGCATTTATAATATTAGTATGAATTCCCGTTGCATTGTAATAACTGTAACTTTTTTTAATGATTCTAATTAAAAATTATATTTAACACGACATAATAGAGTTGGCAGCCCTGAGGAGTTCTGAAGGGCTAGCATGAATAATTGCGACAACGTTTTCGTATCGCCTTCGACTATTTTTGAGAAATGAACAGCGCTGCGGCGGTGAAAAGTGGAACTAAAAATTAGTATGACAATTTTGACATTTCGCGAGTTACGTTTTCGAATACGTTGTCGAAAAAGTTCGTGCTACCGGCACTGATGGTGATGTACAAATATAAAACAATCTCACCTCCAGTAGCTATCATTCAGAACCCCAAGTCCTGGGATACGGGCGTCCACAACACAGGATCATTGTATCACTTCATGTCACTGCACTGTCACTAACACTGCACTGGCACTTCACTGTTACATCCAATTCGATATCTGGAACAAAGAAATATTAAATTAAATATATATTTTTTTTATTAAGAACTAGCGGCCCGCCCCGGCTTCGCACGGGTAGACATTTGTTTCGGAGCATAGACATTTATCAAATATTTTGTCCACCCGTGCGGAGCCGCGGCGGGCAGCTACTATAGTATATAGCCTATGTTACTCAGTGATAATGTAGCTTTCTAACGGTGAAAGAATTTTCGAAATCGGTCTAGTAGTTTCGGAGCCTATAGAGATTTATCAAATATTTTGTCCACCCGTGCGGAGCCGGGGTGGGCAGCTACTATAGTATATAGCCTATGTTACTCAGTAATAATTTAGCTTTCTAACGGTGAAAGAATTTTTGAAATCGGTCCAGTAGTTTCGGAGCGTATTCAATACAAACCCACAAAAATATAAATCTTTCCTCTTTATAATATTAGTGTAGATGTAGATAGCTGTAGCAACAACAACTTTCGACTATTTTTGTATGAACAGCGCTGCGCCGGTCAATAGTGGAACTACAAATAACCATGAAAAGGACATCATTCATTTTGGTTCAAATCTGAAAGTGGCGGCTAACGCATTTTTTGTATATTCTGTTAGAGCTTGCCCGTTTGAACATTTATTACTATGACACCAAAGCTGTGGGACCATAGTCGTTGCTTTCATTTGAGTTCGAAAATCTGAATATACATTCACTTTTGTTGAAAATAGGAATTCTATATAACCAAAACCAATGAAATGATACATATAAAAAAAGTCTCTAACTATCTAATCTTGTATCTCCATATATTGGGCCCCCGTTTCATCCCCTTAGGGGGTGAATCTTAGAAAATCCTTTCTTACCGGATGCTTACGTCATAACAAACTATCAGTGTGCTAAATTTCAGCGCAATCGGTTCAGTGCTTTGAGCTGTGCGTTGATGGATCACTCAGTAACGGTTGCCCTTTAAAGATGTAAATATATACAACCGCCATAGCTGACAAACTGTGTATATTAGTAATAATAATGGTAGCATTTGGTATAATTTGCCCGTGTCGCGTCGTGAGTGACGCTTAGGGGGTGCGCACCCTTTGTGTTGAAATAAAACTTCTACGTCCTGTGTCGGTTCGGTTTATAATGTGATTTATTATTTTGTACATACGATACAATGCAATGGCTATCTGGGTGTGTAACTTTAAAGGCTGCCACTTACTTAGATCTACTTAGGGTCTATCTACTATAATTATCTTCCGATGTACTTCGATTTACGAACGTTAAAATAATTCGTTCATTGTTTAAAATGTACCTACATACATAGCCTGCATCACGCCAAGTCTCTTTCGGGGTAGACAGAGAGTATAGTCATAGAGCGCTTCTTATTTTTCTTCTACATTCATAAATCTCTTCACACCGTTACGATGAACTTATTTTACGAATCTCTAGTTTGAATTTCGCAACAAACCTTTCTATGTTTTTTATTAATCTATCTGAAATGTCCAACACTCAAATGCACAGGCTGTAAAAGCCGAATCTTTCTTTATTTCAGCCGTGAAACAGGTCTTCCAATACCTATTCATTTAACAATTAAAATATTATTTCTAGCACATGTCGAGAGTCTATAAAACCGTAGCTTATAAAAATAAGCTTCCTATCATGTATCGGGTATCCATTAATTCATTTCATCATATTTAGTGCTCAAGAAAAAACTGATCCTTATTTTATTTATATCTAAGGTATGATTCAAAAATTCAAAAATAGCACATACCTATTCAAAATACATATTCTATCTAAATACAGGTAAACTAATGTTACAAAATACAACCGTAAATACAAAGTATAAGCTTATCACAACCAGAACAAAAAAAGGCTAGTCAAACCGAACATAATTCTGTCCGTATACATTTTATTGAACGTTCAAAAGTACTCAGTCTCCTATAAAATAAAACACGGTGTCATGTGGTATTGATTCCGGCCCTTCCTGCGTCCCTCTCACACCGGCCCACAAATCACACGGCGGAGAGGGACAGACGGCTTCTTGGCAAGCCGAGATGGTCGGCAATATTTACTTGTGTGCAGATTATGCCGGGTGACGCCCTGTCGACTGTAGCTTTGGATGTATTGTGGGTCTATGAGTACACAATCGTTTGCTAGAATTGTGCTAAGCCACAGACTCAATTAAAAAAGGTAGATGGAACTTTGCGACCAACGAATTGACGCCGGTTAAAACTACGCCTTGCAGTTACACGCACACACTTACATCGAATACAAAGAAACTACGCCTTGCACACCGAAAAAACCGGTGTCACTTCATTGATTTAAAGGTCCATCTACTTTTTATATTCGATCTGTAGCCACAGATTACTTAAATAGGGATAGTCACATAAACATCTTAGCTTATTCTGTGGCTTTGCATAAATTAATCTTCAGATAGACTTGTTTCCATTTCATTAATAAATAATAAAAAAATAAAATTAAAAAAAAAACAAAACTGGCTTATCGATAAGCCCTACAAAATATAAACAAAAAATTGAGATTAGTTTTTTGCATTTTATGATGCTTTTTCTAGCGACTTCGCGTTCATCTCTATTTTACTAGACTTTACAAAGAAGTACTTTCAGTCAGAATCCACCACCTGATTCGGAGGATCGTATTTTAGGGTTCCGAAGTCAACAAGGAATCCTTATAGTTTCACTATGTCCGTCCGTCTGTTTGTCTATCCGCCCGCGGACGGACAAACAGACTTATTTTAGCACCAGAAGGCTCTTATTTGGAATGGATATACATCAATTACGTCGAAAAGTGGTAACTTAAATACTGAAAAAAAAATTTTTGCAGCTCCCACACACCTAAAGTGGGGATATTTTTTTCTCGTTTATCCCATGGTCGGGGGTGTCGTCGGATAGGTCATTCAACAACATTGTGGGTTTGCGTATACATATATCTTCACTAATATTATAAAGAGGAAAGATTTGTATTTTTGCGGGTTTGTATAGAATAGGCTCCGAAACTACTGGACCGATTTCAAAAATTCTTTCACCGTTAGAAAGCTAAATTATCACTGAGTAACATAGGCTATATATTATACTAGCTGCACACGACGGCTCCGCACGGGTGGACAAAATATTTGTAAAATGTCTATGCTCCGAAACTAATGCCTGCTATAATACACTTTACATCTAAGCCGGCTGTAACCGTAAGCAAGAACCCTTCAAACAAAGCAATCGTTAACAGTCAGTTCGTGTACATAATTTGTGTTCCCATGGCGGCCCTGCCTACCCCTAGCCCGGGCGAGGGGTGACAAATAACGATCAATCAACAGTCGGCTATGATCGTCAATATAAATACACCATTTTGAATGTATCTATTTTTAGCCAGAGCCCAGCTAGGACAAAAGTAATTTCAAGAGACCGCTGGTCTAGTGGTTAGTATACCTGACTGCTACGCTAGAAGTCGCGCGTTCGATTCCCGCCTGGGCAAACATTTGTGTTTGCCTTGCGTCTGGGTGTTTGATATGTAAAGTAATCACAAAAAAGTATATAAGTATTACATCAGCTGCTGGTTTCCATAGTACTAGTTTCGCTTAGTTTGGGGCCAGATGGTGTTGTGTGTGTGATAATTTGATATGTTATGTATTTAAGATATATCAATAATTTCAGATGAGAATATTATCTTGTATGATACTTTTTAGAGCGTGATTTACCGTAATCGGGTTTTAGTTTTTGAACCATTTTAGTGCGGGTTTTAAATAGTTTATTTTCGTAGACGTGTTGCAGTTTTTAAAGTGAATGATAAGGTTTGTACAGATATTACAATAATTGCATCCAGAGCAGACCTTACAACAATACCACGCCCGCATTATTCATGTTTCATTATCTTACCTGGTGCGATGAAGCTTAACTTGACAAAAAAAATGCAAATAAGTAATGCATTTTAAACCATACTACAACGCAGTACAGTTTAAAGTTGAAAATCACAATAAGGTGCTACCAGGTAAGACGTAAGTAATTTTGGTTCCGTACAATATCCAAACTAATATTATAAATGCGAAAGTAACTCTGTTTGTTTGTTTGCTACCTTTTCACGACTAAACGAACGGATCGTAATAGAATTTGACAAGGAGATAGATTATATCCTGGGAAAGGTCATAGGCTACTTTTGTGTTTAAACATATGCAGGCGAAGTCGCGGGTAACAGATAGTTATAACTATATTTTCCACATCACCACATAGGCCTCGCCTTATCCCATATACATTTTTGAAGTCGACGCTATTGATCTAGCGAGATGTAGCTGGTTACCCGATTTCAAACAACGTGACTACCATATTCTCATATTTGTAGATCTGGTCGCATGTTTTTTTTAAAAGGCTCGCCTGATGGTAAGCGGTTACCGTAGCCTATGGACGCCTGCAACACCAGGGCAGGGATAGAAATAGCGTGTTGCCAACCCTCAAAAAATTTCTTCACATTACAACTTTCTTGAAGAACGCCATGTTGTCCTCCATGGGAAAACCCCGGCGGGTAGCTCATTGCACGATCTGATCTTGGGCGGTTGCATTGTATGAAGTCCGTCATACTTTCTGTGCCAGACAAACCTCTTATGAGTGCCCAAGGTATTGTTGACAGCCGGTACCGAAGGCTTAGCGTGCTCACTGACGCAGACTGGTATCAGTAAGGTGCGGGCGGTAGTCCAGCTACTGACCAATTGACCATAGTTAAGTTTGCTTAACGTCACTCGATCAATAAGCGCAATGACAACTTCGCCACGAGCCCCACGCAAGAATTAGAATCATTACCGGTTATCATCTCGCTCAGAGAATAAGCGTTGCTATCCTCGTGGGCAATGCTGCCTGCATTCTTAGCAGTTGGCACGCTCCCGCGTGATTTTGGTTTGGGTCAGATCTAAAGATCTGCCACAAATTGGGAAAAAAAAAAATTCGGAAAAAAAGCAGTGCTCTGATAAATCAGAGCACTGCTTTTTTTCCGAATCGTTGGTAATTTAGACCTTCATAAGTGCCTTATTAGGGCCGGTGCCTTATTATATACTGAATGTTTTTTTTTATTTTGATAGTATCTATAATCAGGTAGGTTAGGTTCAGTTTTTCGTAAATACATAGTTTGATCTGTTTTGTCTCTCAGCATTGGTTGACGGATTGCTAAACATCTGAGGACGTTTTAGTAAATATTACCATTGTTGGCGATTCATTTGAATTTGTCGATTGGACGTTGGTGATTGTTGGGCCAACTTCTTAACAAATACCTGCGCATTATGTTATTATACTATGCTATTGGTGTAGGCACTTCCTATCTCTCAGAAAGTCATACAACCGTGGTGTTTATAAACAAAATCGGTGAAGACAATCATGACGTTATAGTTGTAAATTCATTTAGATTCACAGATCTTATAAATGTTGGCAACATTAATATACAAAAGGTAATTTTTAATTTTCTTCCATGTGGCAACACTTCCATTGCATCCGTGAAGTCGACAAGACCGCGAAATGTAAAAGTGTGATTAAAATAAACTTATAAAAGTGCAACAGATTTTATTTCCACCTTCCTGACACATCCACAGGCAACCACTGAGAATAGAAACAAATACAGAGTGTACAACAATAAGTACACGACTTCGTCCGCGTGGATTTTGAGACCATTAGTTTTTTCGGTATACATTTGACCATTTTGACCATTCTTTTTTTCGGGATAAAATGGTATCCCATTTTTAAGTCACTCATTCAATCTTTTCAGCCGTTTCTTCGTCACTGAGTAACATCAACACCAAAACTACACCAGGATATTAGGATTCAAAGAGCCAGGATTTAATATTTCGCCCAAATATTTAAATTTTCTTACATCTACTATACCATACATACGATGCGATTCGAACTAAAACTTTTGTTCAGACCGGGGAGATTCGATTGCGATTTTCGGGTCCAAGAGTCTCTTTGACTCCGCGGTACCCTAAGCTACGTCGTCCTTGGATTAGTCGCGGGCTGTCCCTCTCGCACGTGCGGTCGTCGGGACCGAACAAAAAACGTTCCCAAAAGTGCAGATCCATCTGCAGGCGAATTGAAAGGACATTGAAACAGATTTGGGCACAAAAACTATGCAGATTCATTTTGGCGTGTGAACGTAGCATTTGCGTATTAGGGAGACGCTGGTAGCCTGATACTCAGTGGAGAAGAGACCATTTTCTATTCAAAATTCGGGAATAAATACAATGCAATTTTGTTGACACGTTCTAGAGATTATCTGGGCTTTTGGTTATGACGCTAATAAGCACAACTGGGTAAAACCAAGCAATGAAGGTACAGTTAAGAAAAGTTGAGTAAATTCCCGTTCAAATCGGTTCAGCCGTTTTGGAGATTACCCGGAACAAACAGACAGGCAGACGAACAAATTTTCAATGTGTTTTTTTATTAGTATCGTGTTTATTTTCATATACATTTTGACATTACAAACAGACATTTCCATTTTATTTCTTTGTATATACAATATGTAATATATTAAGTGTATATAATATCATTGGATAAAGATAAAGACTATAATAGGAAAATACATATCAATCCATTCTTTATAACGACCATGACCGCGATCGTAACAAGGGCAGTACCTACGGCTTGAACAATACACAGATTACACATATAAAATAATAATACATTAACAATCATTTATAATCAAGCATTTTTAATTTTATTATGAATTGTCAATAAATACATAGGGAAATTGACTAGCGCCTAAGCGTTTGGATTATTTCAGAAATTTACATTCGTTTTAATATAAAACTGTCTGCCTGTCTACTAAGCCTCGATCG
Source organism: Falcaria lacertinaria (assembly GCA_951449985.1). Lineage (NCBI taxonomy): Eukaryota > Metazoa > Arthropoda > Insecta > Lepidoptera > Drepanidae > Falcaria > Falcaria lacertinaria. Next base: position 2,408,674 of record OX602136.1, on the reverse strand, counting down.
TTGGCAGCACTCTACCTTTTTTTTTATTGTAGATTTGTTTGTGGATGGCTGGAAGAACTTTTTATTGGTATATTTGAAGTTTGCTGAGAAGAAATGAATGTTTGGTTACTAATTAGTGTAATGTAAATGTAATAAATAAATAACTAACAACAAAATCTACGACAAAATGTATCTGTGCAAATACGATAAAACGCTAGTTTTTATAGCAATGATAAAACACCTAGTAGTGTGGTTAGACAAAGCCAAGGCGTGTACAAGTCGTTCAGACGACCTTGTAGATCCAACAGAGTGTAATTATACCAATTACTGTTTCCTACCCATCGCCGTGATCATTTCAATAATATCACGTCTGATACGAAGAGCCGATGAATATTTCATATATATTCACCGTCTTGACATTTTCCGAATTAATTTTGCATTTGTTGAATTTACGCTCGCTTTTGACTTGAAGCTTCTAAAAGATTATTCATTATTTGAAATTATTTCCCATCGCTATCTTGTTTCTGAATTATTTTACCTGAATTATTAGACTCACTTAAGTCCTTATTCTTATCCTCGGTCATTTAGGCACAAAATTAAAGAACTACGGTGGGGGTCCCGCAGGGGTCTATTTTAGATCCGATAAGAAACCTATTTAATAGCTAAGTGGTCTGAGATACCAGTGTAATATTACTGAGATGCTATCGTATATATTGAAAACACTATTCCCATTACTATCAAAGAAATGTAAGGAATCAGATGATTACCCATGCAAAGGTACTCATTATAAAAAAAGTCTGACTAGCTCACATGTCTATAGTGTTTACCATTATTTGTCAAAATTACTATATTTGCTTAAACTACTCAAATATCAACTAGGAAAGTCTGATACTTATTCTCAGTCTCATGCCTACATTGGTAGGTGCAAGATTCTATACACAATAAATATTGCCATTGGTAACTTAAATACGTGCATTTCTATAGAAGCTGAGTTCATTAGGCGTAATGCATGTTTACAAATTCCAGCAGTTTACATGTATTGTACAAGCATAATGATTGTGCTCAATCGACCGTGACACGACGATCTTAATATGGTATCCACATTAAGTAAAGTACTGCATGTTGAACTGACTAATTCTAAGAAAAAGCAATGCTAAGAAAGCGATCAGACCATCGGCGCGAAATGGGACCACCAAAATGGTGATCCATTTTATTTGAAGAACCAATATGTTAAATGAGTTTCAAAGAGTTAGCTGTTGATTGAAATGAAAAACATTTTTAAGCCTATGTATTATCCAATGCCAAGATACAATACGGAAGCGTATATAGTGATAAGCGTGTATATAATATACTTTATCAGGGAAGGATACCTAATGCATTTTGAAACCCTTACAATAAGCAAATGGCTAGATTAAAATACATTCGGAAACAACTAGGAAACGAAATTGAGGCCACGAGTGAAATGACGTGATTGATCAAGATACTATCCGTGTGAATTAATCAACTTCCTTGTGTAACTAGTGACAACGCTATTTATAATTTTATTGATACTAGCTTTGGCCCACAGCTTCGCCCGCGTGGTTCTAGCTAGATATAGATACCCTATGTCCTTCCCCAGGTTATAATCTTGCTCATTGACAAATTTCATTAGGATCCATTCAGCCGTTTAGTCGTGAAAAGTTAAGTTACTTTCGCATTTATAATATTAATACGGATAACTCATACCTAGTCGAGTTAACGCGAACTAATCACTATGTCAATACTAGTTGGAAGAACATACTAGTCTAGGGAATAACATAATTAGGTTAGTTTCAGATAACCTGGAGACGTGTATGGAAAGACAAAGTAACATGATTGTAATTATGGTGGAATATTTTTTCGCTTAAATCAGGAAAAGCAGGTATTGCTAAGTTAAACGCAGATGAAAACCGTATTTCATTGTTTCCCAGTACGTGAGTGCGGGCAATTCCGATGACTGTTGTACTCAGAAGCCATCAGAAGTGGATCGATGCTACCAATATTGCAAGTCGACGAAACAGAACAATTGAATTACGTTAGAAACACTACATGAATGATCGTGCCATCAAATACTACAGTAAATAATTAAGATATCGCTCTTATATCATATCGTATATGCCCTACGTTATTTTTATTTAGCGGTGATACAATTAGTTTTATACTACAATTGGTTTCGTTAGACAGAAAGCCAACTCAATAACGTGAGCTCCGTAATAAGAAAGCAGATTGGTGGCGTGTACAAACATGCATTTCAATAAACAAATTACGCTTCACTTGTAATTATGCAAACAAATATTTCCTGACACACTCATAACGTGGCCATAACAATCGTACGACTAAAGTTTTCTTTAACTATTCTATAGAAGTCTAATTTGGAGATAGACTTTGGGATTGGATGGTAATTGATCAATAGTAAGCGCTTGTCATAGTATTAGCATGTTACGCAGAGGAATGATCATAAAAGTGCAAGAAGAGCCTTATATTAAGATGTAGATGGGTATAAAGGACCTAAAAAAGTCTGTGAAAGATGACATGGCTAAAAAAGAAGTTAATACAAATACGGATTATAGAGAGGAATGGAAGAGAGCAAAATGTTGTGCTTACTACAAATAACTTGGAATGGGATAGGATAATTTCAGAACATACATGATTGTAATTTGAATTCTAATATGAGAAAAGACAGCTGAGCTGAGAGTTGTCCTGTTGTCCTCAGGCTTTATTCAAACGATGACTACAACATTCACAAATGTCTTATTAAGGGATAAACTGAATAAACAATATGAATTTTCAGACATGCGATGCGACTGATACATCAGAAACAGGCGGTCGTGCAAAGTACACCCGAGACGAGACTGTCAATAAATAAACCAAAACACCGATTGGAATGTCTAAATGATTACATTTGCGAAGATTCGCTGCGAAATCGTGTGTGCCATAAAGCAATGTACTTAACCTACATATCCGTACACATAAGGCCATAGGACACAGTTTTGGCGCACCTCTTCACTTTGCCATAGTTGCTGGCATTTTGCACCAAACTGTACTGGCCCGGAGCCAACTCGACGATCAGCAAATTGATTTAACAATTTTTCATTGCTTGCGATAACGGTTCTGTTATTACCGGGAAATAATGAGGATAATATAATCTAGCTATTAACGTATCCTTTGTTTCCAATACTTTTGTGTTCTTACCGGGAGGAAATAAACGATGAGTTTTGATTGGGGGCGACCAAATATAAGATTCTTCGATGGATACTAATTCTTTGGGAGTAGCAAGAAGAAACGCCCAAAATGTTTCGTCGAGGCCTTTGTTTTTGTAAGGACAACAAACAGACCAAACCACCAATGAGGCTTTTTATAATCCTGTATTTTTTACTAGTCACTTATTTTAAAACAAAATGCATGTTCTGAATCGTTTTATTAATGCATTTAATTACAGTACTTAAGATTTTTATCAGAATAGAATAACAGGGTAAGCAGTAATTCAATTTAATTAATCTATGCAATGCCCATGTCTTGTGGGGGATTTGCTGGGAATGGGATCAATCGTAATCATAAGACCGTTTCAATTAAGATTTGCACGAAATAATCTTCATTCCACACACCTTCTAGAAATAGTCCACTCATCTCACCGAAAATATTTTAGATCTCAACATTCGAGTAGTAAACATATAACCGTTTTTCACGCACATTACAATTCTCATGTATCTTTGTCATATATCAAATATATACATGTATCAATACATGTCGTACATGTAACAATACATATCATCACGCCTAGTCTCTTTCGGGGTAGACAGATAATACAGGGGACCAGTCCATTCATGACTTACCCACCTTGTCTGCTTCTTTTACATTCACCAATTTGTTTATATATGCCCGCCGGCTTCTAGCATTCCTTAAAAACTCTATCTGTCGAATAGATAAACGAGTAAATACATGGAAGTCTTTATTTTTAGCTCAATCCAGGATATTACTTATGATATGACTCAAGCCGATCGTATACCTGCTAAGACTACCTGAGCGCTGAGTACACGTTATAAACTCACTATACCATTGTAAGTATTGTAACTGCTAGCCAGTGACTTGCGACCTAGATATCAAACTGCAAACCACTACGTTTCACTTTTTAGAAAACCCATTCCATAAATTATGTGCGAATACGGTAGGTCTCTACGGCTTCGTTCCTTTGTTTGATTCGAGTAGCTTCTTATTTATTTAAGAGTGCATGTGGAGCGTTTGTCTTACACTATTCTCTTGTTAAGATCATTGATATCTTGTGTTTTATCACAATTATCAGGACATCGACCCCGAGTTAATCGTCCTGCTATGCGACTCTCTAAAACATCAACGTCGGAACTGTGTGAATGATAAAGTATAGAGACAGGTAGCCTTTGACATTTATTATCTAGATCTAGATCATGCTTGTTGCTGTTAGTTTAATATCTAGGATTGAAAATTCTGTTACCAATTCAGATGTTTGCAGATACCACTGTTGGCCTTTTTGCCAAAGCTTCTGCATTGTTGTGACCCACAATTAGCCTGGTTTCAACAAAATTCTTTGCTCTATAATCTTGCGTGCCATATTGCTGATATAATCAATATTATATTATCAGTATAACTACTTACGTTAGCATATTTAGTGGCTCCACGTGGATACGCTGGGCTAGTAGTAATGCTGCTAGCACAGTGAGTACTCATTAACAACATGGTTGACAACCCGTTAGTGATACACTCCTCCTTGGTATTGCTAGCGGCTATAGGCTACGGTGACTACTGGTGACCGTATGCTTGTGTGCCACCTTAGTAGTATATAAACAAATATTCATTCAATCAATAGGCCCATGACGTTTTTTTCTATCTAGACTTAGATATTCTGCAGAACATATTCTAGTGAATTATTTAAATTCTTGTTCGTCTTCTATGTCGTCATAAGATAAATGAGATAAAGATCTTTAGTCTTCGACTTTTTCATTCAATTCATAATGTTTACATTCCCCCTTTATGGGAAAAAAACGTTTTCAAGTTGAAAATACAATTGAGCTTTTGTAGTGTCTATGTCGATGCGGTTTTGTTCCAATTTCACGAGAATGCTTAGGCTTACATAAATTAGATTTAATGATCATGAGTCAGATTTCGTGAGTCATGTATTATTATAGTTATTGTACCGAAACTACTCTTAAAACGTTCTTTGTCTATTAGGTACCTTGGTAATATATTGTAATAAACGCTACCTACAATGATAAGCAGGTTTTCCAGCACGTATTATGTGCCCCTAATTAAATTTGAGCTGGTTTAATTGCATTATTCCATTCCGTTTAATGGTGAAACCACAAAATACATTATTAATTTGGGGCCAATACTATAAAATAATGTTAATTTAGGCATATTTGCTTTGTGTATTAATGTCGATGGTCTAAAAAGTAACAGAACCCTTAAAAATATTGTATGGATAGTGTGAAATATATCACGGTTAGGAAGAAAGTGAATACAGAAACGACGGCTGATAGAGTGGAATGGAATCAAAGGACATGGTATACAAGCATTACCCTTCTTGAAGAACTTTTGCTGTACTATCTTGAGAAATATACTGGTAATGGGAAACCAGTTTAAACAAAAAAGGATCAGAAACATACAGAAAGAGTAACTTTATATTTACAATATACGAACAAAAATGTATACTTTTCCGGGTCGCCAATTAAAATGTTGATGTTGTTATACGCATTTTTATTATAAAATTTAGCTATTAATGTACTATTGGCAAAAATTGCTAATTTGACTCGACTGCTAATTAAAGAGACCCCACACGACTCTACACGATTTGCTTTGATGTCAGCTAACCTATTCAGCTTGTGACCTAGATTGTATGCCTCAAGTAGATATTGCACCGACAGAATTCATTCCATGTAATCTTGTTAAGATACACAATCTATTGTAGAATACAAAATATATTACCTGAATCAATTCAACAATCTATTGTAGTTAACTAATTAGTCGGAAGACAACCAAAATCATTTGATTCCTAATTCTTGGCTAATGTAAGGATTATGACTATCCTTTTACATCAAAACGGGACCAAACGCTGGTGTGTATTCTGCTTACGTTACGTAATCAAAGGAGAGACTGTTCCAACATAGGTACTTTATACTAGGACCTATTTAGTTGATAATCTACAATGTGGTAGGTTACCTTAGTAACCTGTCGTTTATGCTTGACATCCGTCAGCATAATTTTTATTACTTTGTGTGTCCGCCTAGAGTTAAGTCGGAAGAAATAACACTTTTATGTTTGTACCTTAGTATTCAATAAAACAATAAACAGTAACTACCAATCTACATATAGCCTCTATTTCTAACAGGTTATGGGCCCAGATCCGTTCGGTTATTGTTTCCAGTTTTATAGTATCTGATCTCGAAAATGGAACCTGCCATGCATTTTGAGAAACTTTCCGGCCAGGCCAATTACGGCACTTGGGCATTTGCTATGGAAATGTTTCTGGTAGATTTACAACTATGGGAATGCATTGAAGAAGATTTTAGCCGCCGAAGAAGAGCCGATACGGTGGAGGCGAAGAAAAAAGATGCCAAAGCCAGGAGTAAAATTTGTCTGATGTGTTGTAAAGAGATGTACCCTAAAATTATGCATGTCACAACAGCGAGAGATACATGGCTGACGCTGCAACGCACTTATGCTGATGGTGGTCTTCAGCGGCGGCTTTATCTGCTAAGAAGACTATTTAATGTCAAACTTACGATGTTCAACACGATGGAGGAATACTTGAACGTGATTCAGACCATTAGTCGGGCATTGGTGAGCATCAAAGCTGGTCTTACTGATGAATTCATAGGAATTATAATGCTGGCTGGTCTGACAGATGCATTCAACCCCCTGGTGATGACATTAGAGCATTCGAGTGCGCAGATTTCTACAGAAATTGTAATGGCGGCGTTGCTAAAGGAAGGTTTAAGAAAAGAAACTACTGAGGACGACTCTGCACTGCTGTCCAAGAGAGATAAAACCAAGAAGGTGGTTATATGTCATCTCTGCAATAAGAAAGGACATTTCAAGTGGCAGTGTAAGGCTAGAAAACAGCCTGACGACACTAAATGTAGTGCTAGCGGTACTACCAGTAAACAGAATTGTAAACATACTGCCGGGCTGATAACAACTATGTCAGCAACTGTCGGCAGGAACGAGTGGATTATAGATTCCGGAGCTACATCGCATATGACGTCGGACAGGCACATCTTGGAAAACAAAGAAAGCGTGGATTTGAAAGTGTCAACTGCAAATAACGACAAGATTGTTTCCAAAGAAAAAGGAGATGTGTTTGCCATGGGGCGTTCCATAAGGTTTAACGATGTTCTGAATGTTCCAGGTTTGATGACTAATTTACTATCTGTAAGTAAATTGTGTAAAAAAGACTTTGTATTTGTTTTTGATAAGCATTCATGTAAAGTTTTTAAGAAAGATTATGTAACTGTAGGTTGTAAACCGTATTTAACAGCCCACCTAAAACAAGGTTTATATGTTTTAGATATAGAAGCAGCAATGGTTCTTACGTCTTCTTCAGATACTTCAGTTACTGATGCTTATGATTTATGGCACAGAAGGTTAGGTCACCTGAGTAGGCCTTTGATGAAACAATTGAAAGGCTTAGCAGATGGACTATCGTATGGAGCTGAAAGCAAGGAACCATGTGAAGGTTGCTGCAAAGGGAAAGAGTGCGTCAAGAAATTTCCAAAACGGAAAGGTAAGCGAGCAAGTCAATTGCTTGAGTTAGTGCATTCGGATTTAGCTGGCCCAATGGAGGTGGAATCCTTGGGAGGTATTAAATACTTTTTGATTTTCGTGGATGATTTTAGCCGAACAACTTTTTCATATTTGCTGAAATCGAAAACCGAAGTATTGGGTATATTCAAGGAATTTAAAGCGCTAGTAGAAAACCAGACAGGCAAGAAAATCAAGAAGCTACGTACTGATAATGGCACTGAGTACGTCAATCGGGAGTTTGATGATTTTCTGGAAAAGCATGGCATACAGCATCAAAAGTCTGTGGCGTATACACCACAACAAAATGGAGTGGCTGAACGTACTATACGGACTATTACTGAAAAAACAAGGTGCATGATACACGATGCTGGCCTGAGCAAAAAACTATGGGGAGAGGCTCTTGATTGCGCGGTGTACCTTAAAAATAGATCACCGACAATGGCGTTAAAGGACAAACTTCCTGAAGAGGCTTTTACAAACAAACGAGTCGACCTGTCACATTTGAGAGTATTCGGGTCCAGGGCTCAGGTTCTGATAAAAAGCCAGAATAGAAAAAAGTTTGATCCTAAAACAGTTCCTTTGACAATGACCGGATATGCCTTAGACCAAAAGGCATACCGATTTATAGATCTGGATAATGCCCCAAGATAGATAGTGTATGCTCGAGATGCAACATTTTTTGAAAATGTTCCAGCGGTCAAAAATGAGAAGAAAGTTACCGCTTCAAATAACAATTCAGTGGATATCATTTATTTAAATAATGACATTCCTGTCACTAATCGTCCTGCCACTGAACTAGATATATCTAGACCTGTTGCAGTGGGGGTACCTGTGGTTAGTCCGAATGTCACAATGGAACAGATTGAAGAATGTTCAAGACCGAGGAGTCCAGTTGTTCATGTAGATGTGCGAGGTCGTCAATCATCTAGTTCAACTTTTGGACCGGAGACTGAAGAAACCTTCTTCGACTCTGTTCAAACCCCAGTGGGAGAAGATTTGCAAAGTCCAGTTAATACTAATATGGCTGGTCCTGCAAATGATGTGGTTGCTCCTGTTGAACGTCGCTACCCAGTTCGAGATAGACGTCCCAAGAAAGACAAGGACATGGTCTATAACTTTTACGAAGCAGATGATCCTGATCCTGTATCGGTTCAAGATGCAATGGAGCGTTCCGATAAACAGCTGTGGTTGGAAGCAATGAAGGATGAGTTTACCTTTAAAATGAACAACACCTGGGAATTAGTTATGATCGACCGATGGACGTAAACGTTGTTAAATAGAAATGGGATTTTAAGCTTAAGGTTGGAGCGGATGGCAACGTGCAGCGCCATAAGGCCAGGCTGGTCGCTACGGGCTATTCTCAAAAACCTGGAACAGACTATTTTGAAACGTTTGCCCCAGTTGTCAAAATTTCATCGATTCGACTTCTTTTTGCGCTGGCAGCTGAAAAGGACCTCAGCATACATCACATAGATGTCACTACCGCTTTCCATAATGGAGAAATACAGGAGGAGATTTATATGGAACAACCAGAATTATTCGTTCAAGGGGGAAATGAGCGCAAAGTGTGCAAGCTTAAGAAAGCTTTATATGGCTTGAAACAAGCTGCGCGCTGTTGGAACGAAAAAATTCATGCCCATATTTTGAGGATGGGGTTTACCCGATCTAATTATGATCAATGTGTTTATACTAAGATTAAAGGGGGACTATTTTTAGCTATTGCACTTTATGTAGATGATTTTTATATCTTTACTAATAATGAAGTTGCAGTTAAAAGAGTAAAGGAGCAGATAGAAGGTCCTTTCAAAATTAAAGATCTCGGAGTAGCACGGGACTGTTTAGGTATGCGAATAGAGCGGAGTAAAGATGAAATTCGTCTTTCCCAGAAGGCATACGCGCTCAAGATCCTTGAGAAATTCGGAATGCAAGACTGCAAATCAGTTAGCACACCGATTGAGACAAATCTTCATTTGAAACCTGGAGCTAAGAATGATGATATTTTGTATCAAGAAATTATTGGATCATTGATGTATCTGGCATGTTGTACTAGGCCGGATTTATCATTTGCAGTGACAATGTTGAGTCAATTCAACACGTGCAATGATTCCACTCACATGGCAGCGTTGAAACGCGTTCTGAGGTACCTGAAGGGGACGGTGGAACTATCGCTGTGTTACAAAAAATGTCACAAACCTTTAGTTGCCTACGCAGACGCACATTGGGGAAATGGACCTGACGCTAAGTCATTTTCAGGTTATACCTTGATTTTCGGTGGTGCTGCAGTATCCTGGCAGTCTAGAAAGCAACGATGTGTAGCATTAAGTACTGCTGAGGCTGAATATATTGCAATAAGTGAGGTGGCAAAAGAAGTTATTTCAGTTAAGGGTTTATATGCTGAACTGACGGACCGGACAGACACTATAACTATATTTAGTGATAGTCAGAGTGCCAGCAAGCTTGTGTATATGCCTGCTGCAGGTAATAAACGGTCTAAGCATATAAATATAAGATACCACTTTGTAAGAGAATTAGCAGAGCAAAGGACAATTTGTATTTTATATTGTGAAACAACCCTTATGCCTGCAGACATCTTGACAAAGGGTGTTACCAGACAGAAACACCAGTTCTGCGTAAGACATTGTGGATTAAGTGGGGGTGTTCCAACATAGGTACTTTATACTAGGACCTATTTAGTTGATAATCTACAATGTGGTAGGTTACCTTAGTAACCTGTCGTTTATGCTTGACATCCGTCAGCATATTTTTTATTACTTTGTGTGTTCGCCTAGAGTTAAGTCGGAAGTAGTAACACTTTTATGTTTGTACCTTAGTATTCAATAAAACAATAAACAGTAACTACCAATCTACATATAGCCTCTATTTCTAACAGAGACACTTAGAATTAATCGGAATTTCGAGACATGAGAGATTAGCGTCAGCCATGAAGAACGCTATGACTAGCGTTCTCAAATGGACATTTCTTGAGACGATTTGTCGTGGACTCCATTAGTTGGCGTGAATAACGTCATCCTCGTAATAAGAGTAAAGTAAATGCTCTTACCACATTGAAATTACATGTAATGAGCTTAAAGCCGGTAGTACCTTCACCTTAGAAAATCGTAGCTTAGACGTCGTTTATTAATCAGGTGATGTTCTTAAGCAACATTTTAACCCCTCACCCTTTTCCTCTTGGTAAGGTCTTAGACTGGAATGGACGACCCTTAATCACTCCATATGCTTTACTGGGGTGCGCAAAGTATCTTAATTTGGCGCTAAACACATTTTTAAATATTGTGAGATTTGTGGGGAGCTTGAAAATCAAAAAGAAAATAATTTATTCATTTTAGTGATGCTAACCGCTCTTAATTTCCCTCTGTGGTACAAAATAACGGACCTACTTTGTTTGAAGGCATTAGCATTACCGAGCAATTTAAAAGGTTATCGTTTTAGTAAAAATATTTTTGTGATTAGTATTGCGTTTTCAATCCGGTTTTATAAGTCAATTTAGACATTCATTTTAATAATGTTAGGTTATGTTCTTTACAAACGTATGATCGCTTCGATCATCGCTCCTTTATTGAGGACAAGGTCTGTCATGTTTTCCAACAGCATAACAGTAACACAGAGTGAAAAATTCGATTGTTTGTGAGCTATAAACTCAGCGGGAGACGTGCACTGTGTCTCTGTGTGTATCACACGGTTTTGTTAGAGGAAATTTACGAGTTTTTAATTCGGCTCTTTGATTATTGGAATTAGAGTACAGGCAAGCAAAGCTAACGTAGATGCAAGAAGTGTGCTATCAGGAGTGAAACGGCGCTCTATGCTTACACGAGTGGGATTCGGCGTGATTATTAAGCATAAATAACTAAGTATATCACTCTATCTAATTTGTATTCCTGCCAGAGCCCGAATAAAACCGTTTTAGCCGTTAAAAGAATCGAGTTGAGCAAACGAAATATACACGTGCGCTGTTTTTTTTTTATTTTTATTTTGGAACACAATAAACAAATAATCAGTCATTGTCGAAAAAACATTCGCCAGTCCAGCGAGATAACATCTCTCGAACCATAACCACATAACATAACGACCGATGAATCAGCATTTAAAAGCTAACCGACGGTTTATGGACGACATTCGTAATTACGTTTACTGAAGTTGGAACTGACGCTTTCGGCTGGTCGCATAATAGGCGGTTGCCTGAGCACCTCGAGGCTCGAGCCAATGTCGGTAAAAAAACACCGATGACCTGTCTTGTCTGTGGAATGCAATGCGACAAATTCGAGATGAATGTAGAAACAGAGCGGGGCGGAGGATAGCGCTCAGTTTCACGTGTTCGTGTTATAACGATAGGCAGTAACTCAGTGCCTACATAGACTACTATCTATCTATCTATCTATCAAGCTTAATATGAAGCCGGTCACAAGGCGCGGTCGTGAACGAATGCAATTATTTCATGCTCGATGTGCTTACGTATCCGCCATTACGGCTATCGTGTTGTGTGCCGCCTTTGGTTTTGAATGTTCAACTTTCCAATGACACTTGACAATCACTACGGACAAATAATGGTTTATGTTTAATCCGCCCTCAAAAAGGCTCGTAAAAAAACATAGTTTTTAGTTTGGTTCGTTATTATTGATTCTCATATCAATGATATTGTAAGTAATATACACATTGATGCTACTTAAAATTAAATTAACAATCACAATTAATTATGCAAGAACGTTTATAGGTTTTCACATAAAACATATTAAGTGTAATAAAGTGTATTATTTGTGAAGTAGCAACTCTGACATCAAAGGAAGATAATACAGTCGACAAAGTTTTAATTAAAGCTTAAGCTTAACTATTTCTATGCCACCAGTAACATTGTACGCAGATTGAAACCTCTTAAAACAATTTTCTATCCCATGAGAACCCGAATTTAACTGCTCAGTCTTGAAGACGTCTATTCCAAAAATAAGATTATATTAAGGGTTGGCAGTAAGACGTTTATCTAATTCATAATTCATATAATTATTTCAGAAGAAATACAGCATTCGCTGTGGCCGGAATCTTGTTAAACTTGTCTTCACTTCTCATGTCCGGGACAATTCCAGTCTAATGCCGTTAACTCTTCAAATTTGACGGAAAAATACCTATGGTACCAAACGGCCCGTTGGCGCCGACATAAAGTCGCTGTTTTTTATAGAGGCAAATTCAACGAATAATTTTGCTGACAAGAATGATAGGCAAGAATTGTTATTGGGTAAAGTAGATATCTACCTACTTTAAAAGGTTAAAAGGTAAACCCCGCATGAGAAACATATAGCAAGAGTTTTAGTCCTGTCAAATTAGTTTAGTTTAGTGATTTTGATCAACATAATCGAAAATGTCTAGTACCAACCTATCTATTTAGTATTTTATTAGGATACTTATACCTACTTACAGTTAAATGTAGGAATATTGAATCATAGGTGTACTAGGTAGGAAGGAAATTTCCTGTTATGAAAACGAAGGGAATAGGTAGATAGCCATTGCTTTAAAAACATGCCCAAATTTATCTCTTCCTGCACACTTACCTATTAGACGGGCAACCGGTCTGTTTTCGTCCAGAAATGACATAAAAAGTAGATACCTACCTAGATATGTATTTGTTATTTAATTCAATTTGAACGTAGGTACCTCACTCACCTACTTAGACACTTAAAATATTGATCTAGGTAACCTATTGTTTACGTAGAAATGAAAGTAGGTATGTTAAACTGAAATAATTACCTACTTACGTATTCAAGGCAATGTAAATGACATTTCGTCATCGTCATTCGTTCGTTAGTTAATCGAAGTAGGTACGTTTCACGTCAGATCTTTCTCTCATCTCTGGCGCTATAAATTTGGTTGTTAAGCACTTAAAACAAAACAAAACGTTCACTCAGTAAGCAGTTAACTCGGAATGCGGACTTATTTTAAATAATGCTTGAGTTTTGCAACAGTATTAGATTAGGTAACGTAACTTAAACTGGGTAGCAAGTAATCATGTGTACGTACAGACCTACACGATGTACAGTTTAATAACGTAATGTTGGTTTTATACATACAGTTTTAACACAGACTAAACATGCATTAATTTGACAACAACAATAAAGTAAATGTACAGTACCTACCTATTTAATTAAAATATGTGGAATCGACAGACACGAATCTCGGGTTGATGTCTATAGATCTCCCTTATCACTTATCGAACTGGCCAGAATAAAACTTTCGCACGGCTATTATTTGCTATGCCAATCAATGCACGATAAAATACCCAGATTGGAAGACATACAGTTAGTGCGTTGGTACACCGTTAGGCATCTAACGCTTCGGATGAAAAGGATTGATAGGGACGCGAGGACCGCTAGCCTCCACTAAAATTATTGATTTGGTGGCGTTACAAAACAACAAAAGATATATAAAACGGGCCGCCTGCACACCCCCGCGCGTACCGAATCGATCAGAATGATAATTGTCGCACACAAAGACTAGTGACTACTCACCTAGGCACTCAACTGGAAATGCACACACGCATAAAACAACAACACACAGTTTATGTCAACAATGTTTTTGGTACACAGAGTCCACAGCACTAATTTGATGTTTATTAACGTATTTGTTATGTTTTTATTAGTTTAAACTATTAATTAGTGCGAATTAAAGGCGATTTGAGTCGCAGAGACGCGAGCAATTCGACGACCGCGAGCAAGATGGCTCCGTATGCCGCGCGGCGACCGGCTCCCCCCGCGCCTCGCGTACGTGCAATGAAAGATAGGTGGCCGGCGCACACGGCAACAGCCAAACCACGATCAGTCCGAAGATATATACCACACGGACCGAAAATAAGTTTTACAATAGGTTATTAATATTAAAAGAAAATAATATATGTTTATATATACCATTGCCATAAAATGGAGTATGAAAAATTTTTTTTAATTAATTTTAATAATCTATTAAGGTATCAATTCAACCGCAAGTTGCATTTTGGACCGACAGGTACCTAAAATAATATATACAATCAGATATTTAAAACGTTAAACTAAGTGACTGGTCTATTTTGTGGTTTGTGCGATAAGTAGGATTACCTAAGTACATAGAGAAATATATAGATAATTCTGCCCTTTTAATGTTTATTTTAATACGGTGGTTTGATATGCATAGTAATTTAAGTTGTGAATATTGTATGGTTGAAATTGATTGTGCCCAAAACAATACCACAAAAGCAGTCCTGACCTCCCCACCGCTAAAGGAGGGTGGTCTTTTCAAACATTGTGGGTGTGGGGACGCAAACCTCATTGATGTCTACAGCTCATGATTGCTACTAACTGAAGTTTTACCAAGTAGTAGTCCTTGACATAAACTAAAGTTTATCCTTGGTAAAGGATCTTTCAATACATTATTTCGTTCCGAAATATTATTAGATTGAGTTGTGTGGTTAAGTCATCTTGATTAATGCTCGTAATTGACTGATTTTAATGTCTGCACGCCGGCAATGCACGATTTTTGCCCCGTGTTCAATGCGTCCGCACTCATTTGCTAACTAATAATAATTCAAGTCAGGCGAACTTCAAATTAACTTAAACCATTATTAAATAATGTATGCTAAACTAGCGACCCACCCCGGCTTTACCTCCAATTAATTATACATAAAACCTTCCTCTTGAATCACTCTATCTATTAAAAACACCGCATCAAAATAAGTTGTGTAGTTTTCTTTAAAACTAGACAACTTGATCTTGATCTTAAACTGAACTTGATCTTTATCAAGCATACAAACGGAGATACAGTGGGAAGCGAATTTGTTTTATACTATGTAGTGACTATGACTAACGAGCAGAATATCTCAAGATAAATCTCGCGACCGTTATCCGCGCGCATACCGGCCAGTTCTTTCCCTTCACACCGCTTTGCCTGTGCGGAGATCGCTCCCCCCGCGCCCGCTGTCCTCTGCCTACCGACCTCTTATATACTGCTCTCTTTACAACAAAAAAACACCAATTTCCCAAATTCCCGATGCGGACCGCGCTCTCTCGCTCGCGGCAGACCTAAGATGGCCGACGGCTTCCATTTTGATCGCGGATTACAAGCCCGACGCGTCCCCGGCCGCTCAAAGCCTAACCGATGCGCCGACCCGCCGTTAAAACTCATTTCATACACATATCGCACACGTTTTAAGGCTAATTTTTCACGTAGAATGCGACGGTGCAACTGTTTCTAGCGTAACACTCGTTGTTTCCGCGTTACGCAACAAAACGACAGTTTTATGATATAAATGTGGGTGTCAGAATGCCTTGAGATCAGGTTATTGTATTGATTGAGCGTACAGCCCGGTGCGGGGTTGAAAGAAAGTCCACGGAGCCGGTCTAAATGGCCGGTGTTAAAATGTAGCCGATGGTTTTGTCTCTTTCCCCGGTGCGCGCTGTTTCGTGTACCTGCGAGCGGCGATGCCATCCGTGCACATATTTAATGCCGGCTAAACAACTCAAATAACTGATTCACATCGCTGAGACACGTCACACTGTATTGGTAGCTACTAGCTAGATGCTCTAGCTAAGCAGCTATTGTGTTTAATGCGCCAGCAATCTTTAGTAATGATTATTACAGAACTAGCAATTACATTAGCTAGCTACCCAGGTTTGAAAGAGTACTTCGGTCAGTAACTAGGTGTCTGTCCACATGAATTTAGTATGATAAGGTTACATTTGACAATATCCCCCTACCTTAAAGTAAAGTATAGTATATAGATAGGGACCTTGGTACTCTAAGATCCCTACCTACCTAAATAAATTGTATAAAACTTGAAAGATAGTAAAACTAATGATCAAAAAATATTTTTGGTAATGTTTAGGTGGTTGGTAGCGGGTACATGCCAATCGTGGTTTTTTATATACTATTAATACGTATCTATGTATGTTAGGTAGGTAATAAGCGATAGTTAAGTACGGTCAAGTAAGGTATCAATTGAAAATGTAAAATTCTATCAACATTTGAGGTTAACAAAACCACAGAGTAGATAATATACTACGTACAAATAAAACTCATAAAATGGACAAATTACGTAATACATTTTAATTAGCAAATAGGTTGAAAGCTAATTATTGTTGGAAAATTCAATAGATTTATCTAGCTAGTTATCTTACCTATTCTACATACAAACATACATGCCTACTTAGCATTGTTTACTTGTCTACATATTGTCTTTTCGAAGCTCAGGCACAATATAGGCCAAGAACACAGGTTTGTCCTAGACTAGGTAGTAGTTTGTACTTGTAATGCCAAAATTATAAATATGTACTACTATGTATATAACTCTTTTTAGGTGCTAAAATGAATAAATAAATAAAAATAGAGCGGTAATTGAACCCGCGACCGTGGCCAGCTAAGCCATCATATGATTTTTGTGATGTCAGAAATAAAACATACCTATACCATACCATATACAACGTCCGCACAACTTACCTTATAGGGCTACCACACCACAAAATTAACCAATTTATGTCTTAAAGTTTATGTCCCTAGAGAGGTATCCGTTTTACACACACAATAATTTCAACAATAATTATTTCTTATAATTTCCATGCTCGTTAATTGAAGTATAAATTATAAAAGTATGTATTTCTTTTATTTTTAAAAGGGTAATTGCCGAGTTTCTAGCTAGATTCTTTTCAGCAAAAATCTATCTTCCGAATCCAGTGGTAGAATCTGTCGATTTGAAAGTACTGAGGTATTTGTAAAGTCTAGCCAATAAAGGTGTTTTGAGTTTGTGTTAGAGATTACATACTTATTATTGAAACTTAAAGCAGATGAAACTAATAATAATATAATTTTATTTATGTTTTAGTCCGACACCTACACAACAATACACATAAAAATACAATAATATTCTTAAATCTTAAGCATAACCTCTCAAACTCTCAATGGCATGACGCGCCATCATGCGGCCACAAATGTCACTATTTTTAAATTTAGAATCGCATTCAGTATTGATGTATCTAGCGTGCTTTGATGGAAAACGGTCTTGCGTTAGGTCATTGATCTCGGCCTACCGACCAGCTATGTTGGCATACTACCCCCCCTTCTTCCTTTTAACTTCCAAGAGAGACGAGGCAAGCTGTTAATGAAAGGTAGGTCTTATTAAATTGGTTATCGTATTGTTAGTTTGACGAAAACTGTCAGGTAGGACCTATCTAGCGTGCGATAACTGATATTTCTGTAATTATTGCCATAACGGTGACGGATGAGTGACAAGACATCCTGTGAATCTCGCAATACCTTACCTGCAATTCTACTAGTAGATAGACCCTACCTATATTTTTTCACCTATTTGTATGTAGATTGTGTTCATAATGGTAGGATGGTAAGTGCCTTGAGTCTGATGGGTATATTGAAAACCAGTCTAAATAACGTTACCTGCTACAGCTTTCCTTCTTTTTCTAGTAAACTATGACTAATCGCATTAGCATTTAGAATACCAAAAGCTCTATCAGAAGTGTTCCTTAAGTACCTGAGGAATACATGCTCTTAGAAAATATACTGACTAGCTTCTGCCCGCGACTACGTCCGCGTTGAGTTTAGAATCTCAGAGGAACCTACAATTTTCCCGGGATAAAAAGTATCCTATGTGCTAATCCAGGTTAAAAATTATCTTACTTGTGTTCCAAACTTCATCCAAATCCGTTGAGGAGTAGTTTTTGCGTGAAAGGGAAACAACCATCCAACCATCCATACTCACAAACATTCGCATTTATAATATTAGTACGATTATTGTGTACAAAATACACGCAAACACAGTATCGTGATTATGCTCTGTGATTTCAACTTTTGATTTGACAACTTTTAATTCCTGGACTTTTTGACGCTACCTTCTGAGAATAGAGTGCCAGAGGTGGTCGTTGTTTTTTGCATGCACAAAATGGAATAAAATTAGCAGAGAAATACTGTGATAGTATTCGTTGTTGGATGGATAACGACACATGTTAAGCTATAGTTAGCTAACTAATTCAAAGTCCACGCGAAGGCACAGCAACAGCTAGTATAAAACAAGGGTTAAAATACCTATTCGTAATAGCATTATGTGCCAAGCAACTCACTGATCAAGCTCGCCCCCTAATAATGTGAAGGGAAGGGCCATAATCTCCCACGCTAACCCAGTGCGGATAAACTAGTGTGTGATTTTATAGCTATGACTATAAGTAATCGAGTTTTATGACACGCTCGAGGCGCTTGTCTTGTTATACTGAAGGATATTATCAAGGTAGGTTTAAGATTTCTAGTTGGTAAGGTCGAGTTGCTAACCAGACAAAACTTTCCTATGATTAGTTGTGAATAAGGTATAATATCTTTTCGGAAAATCCATTAAAGTACACAGTTTACATGTTTTTTTATAAGAGAAAAAGATATGATAGAAATGTAACATTTAACAAAAAATTAAACCAAGATCATCCACGAATCCCTGTGTTAGTTGGAGTAGCAAATAAATATATTCATTCACGATTATATTTTAATAATCAAAGGATTTATAGTCCATCGCAATTAATTTTATAAGCTTTCCATTCTGTAATCAAAATTAAACCTTTTTTATTGCAGTACAGGCCCTAATAAGACACTTATGAAGGTCTAAATGACCACCGGTTCGGAAAAAGCCACCTGAGAAGAACCGGCCAGAAAACTCAGTGCTCTGTTTTTTTGTGGTAATAGCTACTTATAGAACAATCTTTTTTTTATGAGAAAATGTTACGCTTATTGCTCTGATCAAATATGACATGCTATAATTATACTCACATAACACACTTAACTTATTAATAAAGAACTAAACAATAAATAAACTTACAAAAACTAAACTAAAAAGTACGAAACTTAAATACCTACACCTAAAATAAATGTCCCGAACCACTGTCACGGGGAAGTGTGCCAAGAAGGCTGGCGGCATTGCCACGCTGCATTGCAAATATTGCAATGCTTAGCCTTTGGGTCAAATATTCGCCAGCCCTCTTGTCACGGGAGGCCTCGCATAATTTATTTGAGGTCTCCTTAAAAAGGGTATCATTTTAAAGAATAACAATATGGAACTAAGATGTATACATATTCGTCCCATCATAGTCTAATATATAAAATTCTCGTGTCACAGTTTTCGTTGCCATACTCCTCCGAAACGGCTTGACCGATTTTGATGAAATTTTTTGTGCTTATCCGGTATCTATGAGAATCGGCCAACATCTCTTTTTCATCCCCCTAAATGTTAGGGGTAGTCCACCCCTAAATTTTTATTTTTATTTTTTAGACCGATTTCAAAAATTATTTCACCGTTAGAAAGCTACATTATCACTGAGTAACATAGGCTATATATTATACTAGCTGCCCGCCCCGGCTTCGCTCGGGTAGACAAAATATTTGAATGTCTATAGGCTCCGAAACTACTGGACCGATTTCAAAAATTCTTTCACCGTTAGAAAGCTACACTATTACTGATTAACATAGGCTACCTGCCCGCCCCGGCTTTGCACGGGTAGACAAAATATTTGATATAAAAGTCTACCCGTGCGAAGCCGGGGCGGGCCGCTAGTTTTAATATAAAAATTAAAGCTTCCATCTATATGAATATTATAAAGAGGAAAGATTTGTATTTTTGTGTGTATGTTTGTATTGAATAGGCTCTGAAACTACTGGACCGATTTCAAAATTTCTTTCACCGTTAGAAAGCTACATTATCACTGAGTAACATAGGCTATATATTATACTAGCTGCCCGCCCCGGCTTCGCACGGGTAGACAAAATATTTGATAAATGTGTACCCGTGCCGGGGCGGGCCGCTAGTATAAGATAATATTGGAATACTAAGAATCAATAATAGGTGAAGAGCGCGAGACGATTGTGTATGATACATGTAGAGGTGAAACTGTACGCCATCCATAAATATTGATTTTACGTGAGGGGCGGCGGCTTGCAGGGATGCGGGATAAATGTTGTCGCTTGTTACTCTTTGTTTATTATTTGTACTTATTTTAATATTACAAAGAGGTAAATCACCCTAATATTATAAAAATAATGCGAAAGTTTGTGTGTATGTTAGTACCCTCCTCATCGACTGAATGAATTTGTATGTTATTTGGCATGGTAGTAGCTTATAATCTGGATTGACATATAGAGGATAGTTTTTATCCCAGATAATTTTATGGTTCTCGAGGGATAGTAGAAGTATGCGGGCGACGCTGCGGGTAAAAGCTAGTTTCTAATAACAGAAAGTCGTTAAAGTTGGCTTGTTGTATGTTTGGGACGGTCTCCGAAATTACTGAACCTCTTCACTAATGAAAAGCTTATTTTCTAGAGTAGAAGCTCTTGAAGGGTACTTGTGTGTACAGGCTGTAATTATAAGTTTATTTCGCTTTCTTTAATAATAAATAAATAATGAAATATGTAAATTGAACGGTTGTCTGTTGTATTATCAATTTATTATGATGCTGTGTTTTGTTTAAAATTATATAAAAAAAATCAATCGCTTGATACATTTAATAACTGAAAAATATAACGTGACATAAACGTTCCTTGTTCCAATATAAATATGTAAAAGAGTTTTTTTTTTTTCATAAATCTCAATAAAATCTATGTCGGTTCAACCCTACACGGCAGCTAAGCCCGCGGGGATGTCACGCGTCTAGGGGCAGCGAGATGAGAGAAAGAGAAGACACCAACTGTGTCATATGCTTGAGAGAGACAGCAACAGTTCCTCAGCTCTCGCATACAAAGGTAATTCTTTTTATTCGGTTGTCCATTATGGGTGTATTCGGGTTTAATTACGAATTCGTTTCGTAATCAGTTTTCATTTATGTACTGCTTTTATTAATTTATTGTCATTGATTTGAAGATTTGTAAGGTAATTTTAAATAATTTATGTAAGTAAAGAGTCCGCACTTCGGTCGGTTTGTTTGTAACTTATAATAATTGATATTCGAAGTGTTAAAAATTTCTTATCCTGGTTTATTAGTAGTGAGGTATGTCGTTGGGATAACTAAACATCAAAATAATTATCTTTTCCAGATTTGTATGTTGTGAAAAAAGAAATTAAAACAATAAATAGGTAAACAAAAAACAACTTATTCAGGCAGGATAGGTATCCAACATTAAAACCTTATAATATGCGTACCTACACGCAATACTATAATTTATGTACCACCTACATATCCTAATTGAACAAATACGAATACGTCCCTTGTCTCTACGAACTAAGGTAAAAATAGTAACGAAATAGGACGGATATCCTACTATTTATTTAATAATCAACTTTTTTTTCCTCCAATTAATTTGTGATATTGGTTATCAATTAAAATGTCAATCACAACCGTGAAAATGTAAGGAGATAAGCAGATACACAAAAGTAGGTACTGACTTACTGAACGGCGGCATATCATTACCTCAGAGTAAATAATACTATGTACAATCATTACATTGCAAAAATATTCCCTCTTATTTGTGGTTATTTCACTAAGACGATTTATGATTGGGACATCCTAGAATTTATATGAAAACATTGTATTTTCTATCCTGCATTTATTATAGTAAATTTATTTACAATCGTCAAAATATAAGTACCTACATAGACTACATAGTAAGTAGTAGGCACAATATATTTTTATTTGATTGATTCTTACCTTAGCAGAATGAATGCTGCCCAAATGGTGTCCATTGTGCTTGACTAACTTTAATACGGTTTACGCTAGTCAAACTCTTTATTCTTTACGTATTATAGTAATATTTAGTATACATTGATATGGTGAACATTATTTCACCTTATATATATCTCTAGATTTATTTAATAATACCTTATATATATATGTATCTTCATACAAAGTTATTTTAAAGATATTTGATAGTAGCGACATCTATCGACACTTTAAGGAAACCAATTTAAAACTGACGCTAGTGCCATCTATTGTCAAGTAATATAATTTTTTGGCAGAATCATGCGAATTAAACATATTTGCGCAGCTACTTGACAATAGATGTCACTAAAATATTATACATAGCTTACGAAAACGGTCCAAAGATGTCGCTGTCAGTCTGAAAATTATAATGTTTGTTTCAGGAAACGCCTTATACATTTTATTTTAATATATCTGCGTTTAATTTTACCTTACAAGAATTTTGGAAGTGGATTTTCTTGTGTGGTTGGGTGTAAATTTAATGTTCAACTACAATGCAACAAGAATTATTTAATTGATACATTTCGACTGGAGCCGCCATCTGTGATCGGATAGTACAAGTCTTGTGACGTCACAACTACGTAGCCGTCTGGTTTGGTCAAGTTGCACGCTACTCGGCGGTACCGTTGGGTTCAACGACCGTACGCGCGTTTGTTTACGCGGCAATTCGGGACCCGGAAGATTCAGATAAACATTTTAAGAGATATTTTTATAGACATTTTTAAAATTCACACGTTTCTCACATTCACACGTACACTTACCATTAATGCTGAAAATATAAAAATGAACGGTGTATCGTCAGTTTGCGCTTGTTAGGTGGGGTCAAGGAACTCTTATATTTTTTATATTTGTTGATAATTATACCTACCTAGGCAGTCGTGGCGAAGTGCGAATAATGACTGCCTAGCAACACATTAAATTATTAATACCTTGCTTTCTGCATTAATATGCTACTAGGAATACCATTATTTGTATTTTTATTTATTTATTTATTTATTATTTGGGAAACAAACAATATCAAAAGAATCTTAAATCTATCGTTACAAGAAAATATGCAGATATCAGCTAAGTTTCCACAGTTAAATATACATTATCTAAGCTATCCATGTTATAGAAATAAATGTGGGATTAAGATGAAGGATAAATACATTTTAAGCGGTTTTGAATACACTAAAACTACTGGACCAACATCACCTTAAAAATCTTTCACCAGTTGAATGCTTTATTATCACTAAGTAACATAAGCTATATGACATCGGTGTACATTATATTGCTACGCGAGCGAAGTCGCGTGGAAAAGGTTAGTTAACAAAAAGCTACAAGGAAATAAAATGGGTTTTCAACCGAGAACTAAAGTACGTTAGCATAAGTAGTACCGAACTAGCTAATGAAAAACCATTGTAAAGTGATTGCAGGTAGGCAGCCAACTGACTCATGAATTGTGAGAGAGAGATTCCTTGTAAGATAGACGACAACGAAAGACATGTATCTTGGAATGGATCCACTAAATCTGTTATTTGTGGAAGAACTTTATTAGGTAGTAATTTACTTGAATGGATTAAATAAATAAATAAATTGACGATACGAAAAGTGCCTGTAGCAGGAGCCTCATTCGACTACGTATTCCAAAGGTTATTCTCGAAATGTAAAAAATTCCATATGACTTTTTAGTTCCACTTTACGCCGCCGCAGCGCTGTTCATTTTCCTATACAAAAATAGTCGAAAGCGATACGAATACTTAGTCAAAAGTAATTCTTGCTAGGGCTACAGAGGACGCTTCTAGCCGTGAAGAAGCTATACATGGATCATTTGGTGACATACATACATATATCTACAATGTTTACAGCTACGATTTTAATAAGGCATTTCGACCTTTGCAAGAAGATTACCGAATTGCTTTCGAATTTTTGTTGTATATTCGAAAAAGAACAGCGCTGCGGCGGCGAATAGTGGAACTACGAATGGGTATGAAAATTTTGATATTTTGCTTGCTTCCAGAGAATATCTTTCACCATGTAATGATATCGATCTATGCTGAGAATAAGGGTAACGTAGGTTACGTAGGCTAGCACAGCGAGTCCGCTCTCTCTCTTTTTTTATACCACTAAGATGACCAGCATACGGCCCACATGATGGTCGCTTGCAACACCAGGTACATCACTCGCGCGTAGCCGACTTCAAAAAACTCTGCACACCTTTCTTGAAGAACCCCATGCTGTACTCCTTTGGGAAAATAATCTTTATACAAAGTTTGTCCAAGGTCCATAGAATTAGTGTACTTTTGTCACCCGTGAACCCACACCCATAGTGATGTGTAGTCACGCAAATCGTATTTTTGCCACCATCCAAGTCTGGCACAAACTATAAAGATATTCGCAGCGTTACCTTCATTAAGGATCGGAGCAAAAACTCGAATCGTTCTCAGCAATTGAATTCAACAGTAAATCGCATTGAGCACGTTCACCGATTTCATCGAATGCCCATCGATTGAGCGTGATGGTAGCAAGCCGGCCTCCCGTTACCACACAGTTCGCATCACGAAAAAAAATTACAGTTAGTCGCAGTCTCGAGCGAGCGCAGCCACGAAAAAAGCACAAGCCGCTGCTACTCCAAGTATCGAGGACGTGCGCCGCTGCTGCGCGGCAAACTTGACATTGACAGCTGCCTTGGCGCCAATTGTTAACTTTTTAAAGTGCATGTGTTTGACATTAGTATTTTTTTTAGAAGTGTTTGAAAACTTTTTGCTATAATTGTGAAAATGACCGAGTTTGGATAATAAAGTGGTGGTCATCTACGGTTTCTTGGATTGTTTGTGACTTTGTTGAAGTAAGGCTTTTGACAAAATGCCTAGTACTATAAGAGGTAAGCTTACAACTTTTTTCTTTATACAATAATTACCAAACTTTTATGGCTGGATGTTTTGTTTCAGAGATATACAATCCATACTAATATAAAAAATGCGAAAGTATCTCTGTTTGTTTGTTACCTTTTCACAACTAAACGGCTGAATGGATCCTAATGAAATTCGACAATGAGATAGATTATAACCTGGGGAAGGACATAGGGTATCTTTATCTAGCTAGAACCACGCGGGCGAAGCTGCGGGGAAAAGCTAGTTTCCTCACAATTCTGCTTATTATGTCAACAATTACGCAAAACGAATTATTTAACAAACATTAAAGGCCTGAAAGAGGTGAATGCTCTTTGGACTGTGTTGACGGAAACAAAAGTGCATGAGCAACAAACCTATTAGAATTTCATATGGAAGCAATGGATTTAAAATTTCAATTTGGTTTTTATGTCACTTTCTACTCTGGTCACATTGTCTTGGCGCCAAAACTTATAAAATTCGGAGATTAAATAAATCATTTAGAGTTATTTCTGTCAGCTATGCAGCTTTGTACAAATTTAAAGATATTTTTTCCGTAGGTAGGTTTTTTTGGTAAATAATTCATAAGAATCACAATCTATTCCACCGCAACCGTATTTCTATCGTTGCCACTTATATTAATTACATAAAAATAATAAACAACCCTTTGCTTTATTTAAATTAAGATACAATTAGATTAGCCGTTAATATGACGCTCATCATAAATTTATAAAAGGCAGATCCGCTTAATTATATTAAAACATTGCAGCAAATAATCTATGCAACATGACAGGCATAATAAAAGAATCTTACGCCTTCCCGAAAGATTCCTGAAGATATTTTAGGTTCGGAAAAAGAGCCGTGGTGGCCGTGTGGTATGAAGCGTTGCCTGCTATTCTAGCGACGCAAGTTCGAACCACTGGACTATACCAATGATATTTTGTAACTAACGTGCAGTGATTATGCGCGCCACGAGCTTTACGGTGAAGGAAAACATCGTGAGGAAACCTGCATACGTCTGAGAAGAAATTCAAGGACGTATGCAGTGCCTAAGAGACGGTGATGGACTCACCATCTCTGCCTACCGCTTCGGGGATCCTTGTAGGAAGACGTGATTTTAGGTTCCAAAGTGACAAATAATCACCGCGCTACATTCAGCTTCCGCACGCAATCTCGAGTTATACTTATACCAACATCAAATACATGAAGGAACCGACCGGCTGGCCCGAATTGAACAAAATTTTCACTGGTAGATAGCTGATGCTATAGGGCAGTAAGGCGGAAATAAAGTTACTTTTTAATTTTGAAATAGATTTTTATTAGGATGCCGCGTAAAAAAACCCATGACAATCAGAAAGGCTTGACCGATTTGAGCAAAATTCACTGCGAAACTGTAGATACTCTTATTTTGTAAAAATAAATAGGGTTCTGCGCGAAAATAACAAAATCCTTGAGATTGTGGACAGCAAAGTTATAAAATAAAGGTACGTATAATAAAATAATAACGAAACTTAAATTTTCTGATGTAACTCTTCATCTTCTTGGCCTTTGTCCCAATTATTTTCAATCAACTCTGAGTCTCTTTAGCCGCCATATCCCCTATATCTTTCTGTCGCCATATTGTCTGTCATTCTCAAACTAAGATTAAAGACTGAACTCCACGTTGGTTTGGAAACATAGAATGAAGGAGTATGTGAGACTCATAAGAAAGATCATTCAAATGTGAGTGGAAGAAGCTACGGAAGACCGAAGTATTTCTACGGAAGAACAAAGTCTTCCTATTACAAATTACCAAAGTACTCAATGATGGAAAGGTAAAGAGTTATCGAAATCGGAGGACATGATAGAGGAGAGGAGGAATTGATAAATGTCGGAGAGAAGTAAAAAAAAGTGTACATGTCAAGAGTGAAATGGCACTCTATACTGCACTCTATTTCTGCCTACCCCGTGAGGGACTTGGCGTGATGATATGTATGTATGTTGTATTCCACTCCTTTAAGTCATAAATAATAGTGATTGGACATTATTATCTAGTCCCAAACTACTATGGGAACCAGCAGCTAACACAAACCCATACTCCATACTAATATTATAAATGCGAAAGTAGCTCTGTTTGTTTGTTGGTTTGTTTGCTACCCTTTCAGGACAAAACGGCTGAACGGATCGTAATAAAATTTGACGAGGATATAGATTATATCCTGGTCAAATTTTAGGACATAGGCTACGTTTCTCTTTAAACAAATGTAGACGAAGTCGCAGGTAACAGCTAGAGTTTAATAAATCACCCTGGTGGGAATCGAACCCGCTACATAGCGTAGCAGTCGACTAGCCACTAGGCCAGCAGTTTCGTCATATTTTGTCTCCCTCTACCTAGTGTCTGATGCAACGCGTACGACTCCCAAATTCCATGTGATGCCACGTTGTGTAGCCGGCCAGAAAAGCGATAGTTTTGCGCCGTTGGCTGAAGGCCCTGTGTTTACCGTTGGCGCGATCCCTTTCTTCGTGACGTGACGTAGCCAACGGTACTCACTAGTGATGCGCGCTGCATCGCAATCACACTTTCGAGATTGTCAATCACGTGATACATCTTTCTTCCTACTAATATTTATTATTATGCGTCTTAAAATTCTGGAAATTCAAAGGGTTATATTTTAAGTAATTAATTTTACATCATTATGTCGAGTCTCTTTCGGGGCAGACGGAGAATATAGTGCCATT
Organism: Falcaria lacertinaria; assembly: GCA_951449985.1. Taxonomy (NCBI): domain Eukaryota; kingdom Metazoa; phylum Arthropoda; class Insecta; order Lepidoptera; family Drepanidae; genus Falcaria; species Falcaria lacertinaria. The sequence goes on along the minus strand of OX602136.1, from coordinate 2,380,611 downwards.
TCACTTCATCTGTACACATCTTTTGCCTCTTCTACATTCATCAATCTCCAATATATTTTAAAATACTCGGTGCAATTTATAACCATCCTAAAAATAATACCATGAAAACCAATTCCAAAGAAGATGAATGCATATTTTATCACCTGTTAAAATGAAATGAAATTCGAATATCGAATTCGAATCGTGACAACCTAACCTATTTATCATCGATACACACCCCCAAGCGCATCACTAGCGCCAGTGACGTGACGTAGCTAACGGTGCCTGCAGTTTAGTCTCACCCACATACCTACTGAGTAACTGTGCGCGCGGCCGTTATACGGACGCGATCCGCGGCGTGCGACTGCGACCTGGGAAATTAAAAAAAAGTTAACATGTCATGGCATGGTGTATGGAAGTTACTTATTCACCGCTTAGCTTATACAAGACTAGCGACCCGCCCCGGCTTCGCACGGCCAGCGTTAGCCATTGGAGTTAATTCCTACAAAACACAATGAATTATGCATAAAAACCTACCTCTTGAATCACTCTATCTATTAAAAAAACCGCAGCAAAATCCGTAATTTTAAAGATCTAAGCATACATAAATGAAACTTTATAATTTGGTAATGGAACTTGGAAGGAGCCTAAATACTAATCAATATTTATAAAGAGGAAATATTTGCATTTTTTTTAACACTAAGGTGACAAACAAGCGTACGGCCCACCTAATGGTAAACGGTTTCCGTAGCTAATGGACACTTTCAACAGCAGGGGACCTCTGGTGTTGCGTGTTGGCGATCTTGATTTTTGTTTTGATGAAGAAACTAAACAAAAATACTAACCGATTTTAAAATTATTTGACTAGTAGAAATAGGCTTTATATTATATTGCTATGCGGGCGAAGTCGCGGGGAAAAAGCTAGTATTTTATATATTAGTTTATACTAGGCTCAATTTGATTAAAAACTGACGATTGGATTGGCGGGAGTTTTAATTGTTTTATTATATTACATTATATCAATGATTCTCTTACAAATGGGCTACATTTTTATACCTAATGAGAAATTTAATTAAAGAATTTTATATCAAAATAATTTATCTAACTTTATTATAATATATGTTAAATAAAAAAAGATTAGATCAATCTTTTAGCTAGTTCGAGGTTGAATAAATTATTTTGATGTCAATTCTCTTGTTCATCTGTGTAAACAAAAAAATTACCTTATTTTAATAATAATTGTTCATCATTTTGAAGGAGGATTTAATTTGACAGCACTAAGAAATAATAAGACAGCTCTAAACTTAAATTTCGTGTAATTTATACAAATATGTGACAAGATAATTGTAAAGAATCAAAGAATTAAATTTTAATTTCGCGCTCTTAATACAAATCACAACGTTACGTAAACATAAATAATATTGCTTCCTTAAAATAGTGCAGGCCAATCTTTTTAACTAGTTAGTTACTTTAGAAGTTTTTTTTTCTATTTCGTCTAACATGTAACGAACAACGAAGTAACGTATGTACCAATCAACGAACTAGTTCCACAGTCTAGACTGTATCTTCAAATCAACTGTGACGTTGACCGTTGCATTTTTGACCGATCGGGTCATTGAACTGCTATTTCGTGTGCCCAGTAAAGTAAATGTAACTTTCATTCAAATTTTACTACACACAAATAAACAAAATCGAGGTCCAAATGAATTTGACGCGAACGCGAATCACTGTAATTAAGCTTAGTAAAACTCATTGGTGCAGGTCCGGATTTGAACCTGGGCCCATCAGATGGCAGGCCTGTTGCTTCAACCACAAGGCCACCACGGCTTTAAAAGTGGGACAGCAACGGCTAGATAGATTAGATTAGATTAGTATCAATGATTAAGAAGCCGACCTGTGCTCTGCGAACGTCTGAAGAAACCCTTGCAGCCCTCGCAGGTGATCACTCCATAGTGGACTCCCGAAGACTTGTCGCCGCATAATAAATATTATTAACGATTTAAATAAGTAAAATATAGCAAAAGCTTTTAAAGATACATGGTTTGATAAATATCATTATGCTGATACCCTTTAGGTGTGAGCAGAGAGTATACAGCTCCATTTTATAAATCTAGTAATAATAATAATATTCACGCAAAGCTTCACGCCTTCCCACAAGGGACCCTGACGAGGTAGGGAGGTGTTACAACACCCACTTTCCATCGATGATAATTTGGTGCCAACGTGACAGATGAGCCCGTCGCCGTCTCTTAGGTACTACATACGTCCTTGAATTTCTTCTCAGACGTATGCAGGTTTCCTCATGATGTTTTCCTTCTAATAAATGAAGAATATCTATATCATTATTTATATATTTCTGTATAACATAAAGAATTGATTCTGCATAATATCGTAAAACATCGGCTTATTAAAATGTCCAATCTTAAACTTTAGAATCCGTGCCAATCCAGGTCGTTGAACTCGCAGAACCGGTCAAGAACTAAGAACCAGACTTTAAAAAAAGAACATAAATAGTTACTACTTTACAACAACACCGTTATTTATATTCTATATTGTTTTTTTTCTTCGTGTGAGAAAGTAGCGGTCATAAGGCTTTTATTCGAGGCTTAAATTAAGTATTTTTCTTTTTTACGGTTGATTCCATCACTATTATAACCAGCCAGTACCATAATGATTTAATTATTGATAACAGTGTTATGATAAAATATAGTTTTAATACTATATTCAGAAAACAAAATAGCAATTTCTGGACTTGAGTGGGACCCCGAAATATAGGCATCATGTAACTTTATAGTCCATTTAAGATAGAAGAGTTATAATGTTTTACCAAGGATCTAAAAACACAGCAGAACCTCTTCCATGCGTATAATAGACGGCCGAATACCGAAACGACATTCACAGTTTGAATATCCGCGTAAATGTTTGAAGGCGACTTCAAAATAAAATTTCGCATGTGAAATCGGAGGCCCCTCAAAATTGACGTGACATCAGATTTGACGGATGTTTCAGGATCCAACTGAAATGCTCATTACAAAAATATTGATCATGAGTATAGAGACGGTAGTCGGCGGAGCTGAAGTCACTGAGCTAAATGGCTGGCTATTTTTTATTCTACTAGATTGGCACACAAGCATACGGCCCACCTGATGGTAAGCAGTCACCGTAACCTATAACCGCTAGCAATACCAGGGGTATCACTAACGCATTTCCAACCATGTTGTTGATGAGGACTCACTGAGCTAGCAGCATTACTACTAGCCCAGCGTATCCTCGTGGAATACTGGCAACCTTACTTACGGCAGAAACATGCAACATCAAAGTAGTGTTATTTGACTGCGGTCTTCTGTAAGGTGAAGTACAGTCCCCAGCCGAGCGGCTCCAATGTTAATTGGAAAACCCAAGGGAGATCCCATTTCACCCTACCTCTCTTAGAATACATGCTAATAAGCAATTTATTGAACTAATATAATTAAATATACCAACATACTTATTTATAATAGTCTTTTATCTGTTAGAATAATGTAAACTTTAATCTTTCTTATCAAGGACAAACTCACAACCTTGAGTAAAAAATCGAGAATACAAAAGAAATAACCTATAAATTACCCGACGAAAACCGTTGTACCACAATCCGTACGCCCATTCATACAAATCATGACCTATTTAAATAGTAGCTTAATACAGTTCCTATTTTAAAATTCGCGCCGCGACCGCCGAAAAATTTACGTGACATTACGAAGTTTGAAAGCACCGTAACAATGACAGAAGATTGGAATTGCGCAATGGAACGCGTCGGGGTCAACGAACTAAGTTCGGCTATCTCCCGTTAGCTGGCGCACGTGACGGCGGTTTTACTTTTAAATTTTCGCAATTTAGTACCGCTATTGGATAATAGGGGGCGCTGACTCGGTACTGTTGTTTTCTACCGCCCGTTAACTTTCGCGAATTTTTTAATTACTCTTAATAGTCATAAAGAATCACATTAATTTGAACATGTACGTGTAAGAGCTTTGTCGTGCAATAAAGAATTTAAGCTGAAATCGTTTTAGGTACGCCTCTCAGTTTTAATTATTTTTCATCGTATTCTCTTCAAATGTATAATAAGCAAACGGTGAGCTCGATGGCAAACGACCGTAGTCTATAGTGATTACGAGACAGAGAAAATCTTTCGCCTCTCGTGCGTGGCTGTTCAAAATCGAAACCAAAAATCATTTATTCATTTTAGACCCTCATTAGGCACTGAATAAGGTCTACTTTACCATTATTTATACATATGTGTATCTTTTATTCTGTGCCGGTAGCAGGAATATTGTCGACAACGTATTCGAAAACGTAACTCGCGAAATGTCAAAATTGTCATACTAATTTTTAGTTCCACTTTTCACCGCCGCAGCGCTGTTCATTTTTCAATACAAATATAGTCGAAGGCGATACGAAAACGTTGTCGCAAAAGTTCATGCTACCGGCACTGTTAATGATCATAAGTGTGACGTTTTTACAGCTCTACGTCGGCATTATTGGGAGTATTGCTAGATGATCGTGTAAATATGGTTTAATTGTACTAAGTGTAGCTGTACTAGTTGAAAAAGAAAGAACAAAATTACGAAATGATTCTTCACGGGTCCCACGTTGGGCGCCAATGTAATTATTTTACGTCTTTGATGTAGTGTTGTGTTTCTGCGGTGTGTAAGTTTGCCAGTGCTCCAAGAGGATACGCTGGGCTAGTAGTAATGCTGCTAGCTATCAACAAAAGGGTTGGCAACGCGTTAGTGATACCCCTGGTATTGCTAACGGCTATAGGCTACGGTGACTGCTTACCATCAGCTGGGCCGAATGGTTGTGTGCCAGTATAGCAATCTATTTCTATTTTTACTTGCACACCTCTTTCCATCTTCTCTTCTACACAATCAGTCTCACACATCAATCTCTTCATACATTGCCAGTACTCTTTATTAACACCAAGATCCATGAAAATAAAATGTTGTGTGGCATAGTCCATTAACTCGGCTAGTAAGGCACAAACATTAGTCCGCAAAGCGAGCACGGCCTTGAGAAGCCCGCATAGCCTAATCTAACTAGATATACAGACGTACAGATATACGTTTCCCCTTAGTATCATAGAGCAGTGATGTTATTGGAGATTTTCTTGAAGGGGAAATTCCGTTTTGCCTTCGGTTCTGCCTATACAGATTTGAATCCATAAGCAGAAACCAAGTTGTATTTTGTATAATTATTGAACTCAATATACGTCTTATAATCATCATCATCATCACTCTCCTGCCCTTATCCCATATTATTTGGGGTCGGCGCAATATGTATTTCTCTTCCATCCTTCTCTGTCAGCCGTCATCTCTGTATTCACTTCCTTTCTGGCCATGTCATCTTTCACACAATCCATCCATCTTTTCTTAGGTCTACCTCGACCCCTGTACCCTACAATACTACAGTCTACATTCATACATAAAACCTTTCTTACCAATATACGTCTAATTGACGAAAAAATATTGAAAGGAATGCTGACCGTGGTAACCAAAACTATAATTTTTAACCGACTTAAAAAAGAGCACGTTCAATATTCATCTACATATATGCTTTTTCGTTCGTTTTTATGTATGTCTATCGATATTTTCGCTAATAGTGGACCGATTTTGAAAATTATTTGTTAAATGTTGTTGCTATGGTGAAATGACGATTAAATAATGTAGTTTCTTACAAAATAAGGGTATTTACTAAAGCGTCGACATGTAACGGCTTTCATTTGCCAACTAACAATCGATTTTGATGTAACGCGACAGAATTGTGTGACATGTACGAATCCATACTAATATTATAAATGTGAAAGTAGCTCTGTTTGTTTGTTTGCTTTTCACGACTAAACGGCTGAACTGATCGTAATGAAATTTGACAAGGAGATAGATTATATTCTGTGGAAGCACATAGGCTACTTTTGTCTTTAAACAAATGCAGACGAAGTCGCCAAAACCAGCTAAACTGTAATAAAATAAAAAATATTCTTTAAGCTTTATGTGTCTTTATTTGTAAGTTAGCTGTTATATGTTTAAAGACAAAATATATATTTATAATAATACATAGTATGGATAGTGTAGCTTAAATAAAGGCATTCTTTTTTAAGTGAAATAATGTTCTCTATGCAAATGATAATGAACAATGTGTCAGTTTATTTATTGGAAATGGCGCTCTATACTGCCTACCTCTTGAGCTTGGCACGATGATGCCCTTTCGGGGTAGTATACGTATCATCATATGTATGTATGCTTTTCTTTTAAAAGTCTTTCTATTGAATACTCTTTAATTATTTTAAAATCTTCTTAATTAGGGTCATCACATGGCGTTTTATGGAGGATAAACACTTGCTTTGAATGTCAAAATAATTGTGTGTTTATCATAGTACAATATAGAATGGTTACAACTGACTTCCTTATTTGGATTTGACATCATTGTACGTTACATAATGACATTGTACCGATAGCAAAGTAAAGTAAACAAATGTTTTTTTTTATTCGTCTTAGTAAAACCGCAAGCGTACTGTCTAGTCGATGGTAAGCAGTCACCGTTGCCTATAGTCGCTAGCAATACCAGGGATATCACTAACGAGTTGTTTGGATCGAATTATTTTAATAACCAGGGATCGATTTTAGGAAATTTCACCACCAGAATGCTTTATCAACATAGGCTATATATTTTACTAGCGACCCGCCCCGGCTTCGCACGGTTAGCGTTACCCATATAAGTAAAATATCTAAAAAACACAAATTAATCTATAAACCTTCATCTTGAATCACGCTATCTGTCAAAACCGCATCAAAATCCGTTGCGTAGTTTTAAAGATCTAAGCATACATTGTGTTTTATACTATGTAGTGATTGTTCGCGGTCGAAGTCGCGGTGCAAACGCTAGTATATAGATTTAGGTACACTAGGTATGAATGCAGTGCGTCACAGTTTCCTTCCGCATCCTTGCGGACCCTGACATACTTTTCAGGTCAACGGTCTATTTCTAGCCAGCAAGACCTGGGCAGCCTACTTTAAAGCTTGGCCCTTTGACCTATCAAGCCTACTTATAATTTGAAGGTCGTATATTCTGCTAACCATACCTAAATTTGAGTCCCGACTTACATAAATTCGATTATATGCCTTTTTCGTCATTTCTGAAGCGATCGAAGCCTGTAGAAAAGGACGGGTGTACGGGGTTGGAAAAGGATGGAGGGTCCATGTGCTTTGCGCATGCGTAGGCACGTGTCGGCGAATCCGGGCTGTTATACACGTGGGAAGAGATTCAGGATTGATGTCGGGATATTATGGAAATTCGAAAGCTATGTATTACGTACTGAAAATTACTTTGAGTTGATTAGAAAAATAGTAGTAATTCTCGTCAGAGACACGAATATTTGTACCAATTCTGTTGAACGAACTCATTAGACTAAACTAATTTGACAGGGCTTTAAGTATTGCCATTCTTATTTAACCCACCACATGAGAAAGGGATAGGAAGACTTTTAGTCCTGTCAAATTTGTTTAGTTTAGTGATTTTGTACAACAGAATCGACATTATCTAACAGCGGCATTTTTAAAGTGTTTGTGGGATCTATATGTATGTAAATACATAGACGTAGATCATAATACTTATAATAAAATAATATAAAAATTATGTTCTTAGAAATACTAGTTATAAAATTGAGCCAAAAACGGTAAAAATCTATGAACTTATGAAGATACGGAACTTATAAAAATGTATGGGATATGCGTTCATAAAACTCTGAAGCCTTATCTCGGGACGAATACCCGGAAGTGTGGTGCATGTGAGCTACGCGGGGCGCGGCGTAGCGCTACGCTTTCGTAGGCCTTGCAGTGGCTACGAGCGCGGCCGCCGCCTCTACGTCGCGCCCGCAAATATAGGACAGGGTGTCAGTGTGTCCATGCACTACAGCCGGCCACAACAAACCTAACAACATGTGAAAGCTAGTGACACGACACGGCTCAAATAAAAAACACGACTGTGCCTATCCGTAACACTGACATTCTTTCCAAAAACATAAAATAGTAATCGACGCACAAAGTAAAATCCATTTTTGGTTAGTACGGCGACCTCTGACCCAGATTCAGTGCATCTGCGCTCTGCATCGCCCGCAGTCGGACAACAAGCGGGGCTGAAGTTATCATCGTGTGTTCAAAGACTACCCTTTACCTAGGAGTGTGATACCTGTGTTCATTAGTATATAGCCTTCTAAACGTAGTCTACAATGCGTGCAATAATTTTAACGTAATTCCTTTCGACTGAAGTTGATAAGTCTGACTATCTTACTCTTAGTGTTGTGCATGGTTTATCGATGTGTTTGGAATGAGTGACAAAATGGCGGGTAATAGAGAGAACAGCCTGGAGGGTCAGCTGACTCATGTGATACAGCACCATATGTCCCAGCCCGGGACCGAAGCGCAGGTCAGCGTGCATCAGGTGCAGAGCCCGCCGGGGAGCGGGACCAAGCGGCATCAGATCATAATTGACATAAAGCAGGACATCGATATCGATGAGCTATCGACTCGATCGTTAGCCGAGAGTGTGATGGAGACGCTAGGCGCAAGATCAGCTTCGGTGTACATCGACAATTCTCAAGCTAGCGGGCAGAGCACAGAATCACTCACAACAGTCAATGTCATCGTAGCTAATGATCTGAGTCAAGCGGCGCCGAGTCCGCAAGTGATAGAAGATGATCCTATCCCGGAGCCGGCAGAGAGCTCGGGTATATTGCCCGGGAATCGAATCGCAGTCGATAGAATTGTGGAGATGTCGAACGCGGCGAGCGAATCGAGTTCTTCAACTTCGACATCGAGTACATCGATAACTCAGGCCACCACTACTGCGTCAGGTAACGTTGTGATTTGTGTGTGAGCGTTAGGTGTCGATGCTTTAATTAGCTTACACTAGCGAATCGCCCCGGCTGCGCACGAACAGAGTTTATGCCCTTACATTTTTTACGAAGTTTCATTCGCGCAGTATGATTTGTTCCACCATTTTCAACAATCATCGTCATATTTCAGCCAACTTTAACGAAACCTTAATGATTTATTCAACTTATTAAACCTTCCTCATAAATAGATAGAAAATACTTTATTGCGCCATAAAAGTACATACGACTTATTGCTAAATAGCATTTACTTCCAGCCAACCTGTGTAATAAATAACTATCCATTGGTATAAACCGTATGAACATCAGTAGCGCGAGCATGAATAAATTGCGACGATGCTTTCGTATCGCCTTCGACAATTTTTGTATTGAAAAATGAACAGCGCTGCAGCGGTGAAAAGTGGAACTAAAAATTAGTATAACTATTTTGACATTTCGCGTGTTACGTTTTCGAATATGTAGTCGCAAAATGTTCCTGCTACCGGCACAGTTCAGTGTTGTTTGTCGCCTCAGATCAAACAGAAAGATGAACAAGATGGAACTTAGCGAAGAGCGAAGAGAGGCCGAATTTTTATATAGTGTGTAGGCAAAGTAGTTGTTGGTAGTTACGTGTGTTTGTAATAGTGTATATTTACACTGCGAGGCGCAGTTTTAGCCGGCGTCAATTCGTTGTTCACAAAGTTTCATCAACCTTTTTATTTGATCTGAGTTTGTGAACATTACATTTGAAACACGTGACATATATCTGTCTCCCTCTCTCGGATATTATGGATTTAGTTAGAAGTGCTGACGCCTGCAGAATGAATCCACTTTAACTGAAGGTACTTCAGGACTGAAGCCCTTGTAAGACTGAATCGATTAGTTTCTGGAGTGAGCTTATAGAATATTTAGTTGAGAGGTAAGGCCGTACACCTGGCAGGAAAGAATAATAATAATAACAGCCCTTATTCAGATCCTAAACCTATTTTAATGTTATCATAGGTTAAATAAAGGCAGGAAAGTAAAGTAAAATTAAAAGATCCAACCACGACAGTACCGAATCTTGAAAACTACTCTGATGTATATAAATCTTCTTCGCAAAGTAATGTCACTAGCTACAGTGCCCTTCAAAACCGGAGCACAGTAATTAATAACACTAATGCTTGACAGTAGGTACTGTGGTGTATCCACCTAATCAGTTTCTTGCAATAAGAGACCAATAACCTAATACGGTATATTCATACTTATCATCACGTCAAGTCCCTCAAGCGGTAGGCAGAGAGTACAGAGCGCCATTTCAATCTTGTTTATCATCCCCCTTTGCTTTTTCTACATTCATAATATATTAAGGTAGGGCGAAATGGTATCTTCCGTGGGATTTCCTATTGAAATTGGAGCCTACCGACTCTGCCACTTGACAGAAGACCGCAGTCAAATAACGCTACTTTGGTGTAGTGTTGTGTTTCTGCGGTAAGGTTGCCAGTGCTCCACGAGGATTCGCTGCGCTAGTAGTAATGTTAGCACAGTGAGTCCTCATCAACAACAGGGTTGGCAACGCGTTAATGATATCCCTGGTATTGCTAGCGGCTATAGGCTACGGTTACTGCTTACCAGATGGTCCGTACGAATGTGTGCCACCTTAGTTATATAAAAAAATCTCTTCATACATGTCAGTTCCGAGTTCTCTTTATTCCTTCACTGAGTCCTTTCGTGGTTTGAATGAACAGGTTCAACCTTGGCCTTCAATATGAACAAACATTGTCTACGTCTGAATAACAAGCAAACATCAAAACTTGCATTTATAATGTTAAGTACGAGATCAACAATGAAGGGACGAGGGCTGCATTATAAACAGATTCGCGACATTGTATTAATGATTTGGGTTGGACGTTACACTAGATAATATTTGAATAGCGTCATTTCATAAGATGACAATGCTATAATGGCGCCCGTATCCTGGAACAAAACCCGGTAGGCATTGTCTGAAGACATACCTTGTTCCGATTACCAACGTTATTTGCGGTTCACAACTAGTTCTTCTTCTTCCTAAGTATGGCAATCAATCCCTTCAGGGACTATTATTGCCAGAGTCGAGTGTCAGAGAATTTTCAAGTTTCTAAATTTCTCGTGTTTGCCGCATTAAAATGCCTAGTGTCATGCATTCTACTGTTTAATGGAGTTTCTGGAGACAATCCACGGCAGTAGCAGATCGTAACACGCCTTTAGGTCAGAGGTAACCTATTGACCAAAATGATAAATCACTTAACCCAAAAGTCGTATTATAGCATTATTTCCAATGTTCCTATAAATCAGTCACTAAATGAAACTTTACTGCACATATCGACACCAAAAATACACATTAAAGATTACTATAACACAATTTAGGAGACACTGGAAAAAATCTCAACCGCTCCGCCTGATTCCCGCCAAAAACTCCGACAGCTACTTATGTAATATTACGTGCAACTACCTAAGATCAAATAAAAAGCTAGACGGAATTTTGTAGACAACGAAGTGACGCAGATTTTTTTATCATGAAGTGCGTGGGCAAGTCGTGGTTTTGTTGCAATAGTTGTAGGTGAGCTGTACACAATTTGTATACGTATAACGTACACTGCAAGGTGTAGTTACAATCAGAGTATCTTCATTGTTCCATCAGCCTTTTTCATTTGATCAGTAGCGCGAGCATGAATAAATGGGATGTTCCCAGACATCTAAATTGGAACTACATTTTCGTATCGCCTCAGAGTAGATAATTATACTACGTACAAATATCACCTTCGCTATTTTTGTATTGAAAAATTAACAGCGCTGAGGCGGTGAAAAGTGTAAATAAAAAGTAGTATGACAATTTTGACATTACGCGAGTTACGTTTTTAATACGTAGTCGAAAATGTTCTTGCTACCGGCACTGTAATTACTTGTAACATTACTGAACGCAACGGAAAAAAACGACTAAGTTGTTTTAGTTACCGCTCCAAAGTTGTTTTTTTTATAATGTAGACCGTATGTACCAATGATATTACCTGTACCATAGTATATTATCTACTCTGAGATATTACAGAAGTCCGTTAAACAATATGTCTAATTGGTATGTTATGTATTCAAAATATTTTCCGTCAAAAAGAAATTTTCATTCGCACCCTATAGACTTCCCTATGATCATACAATTTATAAGCAAAGGCAAAATTCTAATATTCATTTCAAATAATAGTTAATATTACATTAAATAAGAATATTTATAGTAATGATTGAATTTATTGCTAGTTCATAAAAATCAAATGGCGTGAAAGTTGCTTCAGACTCGTAAAGTACTGCCATCTACCGTCGAGAAGCGGTACAACTTTTACATGATACGACCTGGCAACGGTACTTTTGCCATAAGAACCTATCTTGAGTCATAAGCTCGAGGATTCTTATGAATATGATACCTGGCATTTAATTATTATAAGCGCTTAATTACTTCAATTAAACTCATTCGATAATTATCTAAGCAGTAGGCTGTTGACATCTAATGACATCTAGCGGTAAATACTGGTAACTGTATTTCTAATTTAATTAGATTACTAAAGTACGTGTAATTACGATAGTTCGTGACATTATCATTTAATTGTAGCAACTCCGATCATATATAATATATATACATGTGACAAACATAAATCAAAGATATACAGAACAAAATAACGATTGCCGAGTGTTTTATCAGTTTGACCTAAATATCATTTATGAGTATCGAAAGCACTAGAGCGCACACAAACCCACATACATGTCGATTGTAGACAAACAGACATTATCTGCTCATTAAATCTGGCGGAAAAAAAATACATTATTTATTGCGGACGAACAACGCCATCTATCGTCGAGTGGCGGCGACGATTTTTTGCCGTGTACCGTTGTGACCGCTATTGACACAGTTTCGGCCCAGCTGATGTCGCGTCGGTGTGCGTGACGTACTGTGGGAACGTTGCACTAGTGTGCGTGAATCCGGGATGCACCGTTCCGTTAGTTTGGTTCTTTATAGAACCCGTTTGACTACATGTTTGTTTTGTAATGGGCACTGCTTTTGTGTTAGGCCTCCGACTGTCCAAAGCGTGTTGCACTCGTCTTTTAAGTGTTCACTTCATGAAGATACCATGTTCAAATGCTAAGTAGCACTTAGAGTTAAGAGTACATATCTGTTTAGGTATTAAACGGTACCTTTGACTACCTACCGTAAGTTACTGCAAAGAGTATAATATACTATCTAGTCTATGCTATGACGTGAGTTTAACACAGCGTGGTCGACGTTTCAAGATTAAATTTGGAGTTCTAAAAATATTTAAAATAAGAGCGTCAAATTTTTCATATTTCGAAGGCACATTCAAATCATGTTCTGAGGCGCCATTCAAAGAGGTGGATAGTATTGTATATTTTATACTTATACATTTTCTTTTTTTTCAGGTAAGTCGACGACATTTTCAAAATTGGAGTCCAACCCAACATCCGGGTAGTAAGTACATCTATCAAATAGTACAACTGCTGTAGCCTTAGCGGTTCTGTCATCTTATCAAGAACAACTGTCGACTAAGTATTCGAAGCGCTTTCGACTATTTTTGTATGGTAAAATTAACAGCGCTCCGCCGGCGAATAGTGGAACTACAATTGGTATTAAATTTAGACATTTTGATAGTACTCGTAGAGCGTAGAAAATTTTCGTACGAACTTTTTAGTTCTACTTTTCGCCGGCGCAGCGTTGCTCATTTTCCCATATAAAAATAGTCGAAAGCGATACGAACGCGTAGCCGACAGTTGTTCTAGCTAAGGCTGCAGATCACATCATGAGCAAACCTACTTTCATGAAATTTTATTTTTTGACGACGTCAAAGGAAATCACTTTTCACCAATCCTACTATCACTAAGCTATCGGACATTGACCGCGATATGATATCACTATCTCAGTCCTATCGCTCGAAATTAGGTCAGCTATGGTATCTTTGTGGAGCATAGACTGAATCGCCGAGGGTGGTTAGAAGGCTTTAGGGGGAGAAGAAACTTGAGGGAAGCAGGGGCGGACCCAGGGGGTCATGATGAGACCGCTAGTCTAGTGGTTAGTATACTTGACTACTACGCCAAGGGTCGCGGGTTCGATTCCCGCCACGGCAAACATTTATGTTACAATTTGTGTTTGCCTAACGTCTGAAGGTATTTTCAAAGAAATAGTATATAAGCATTCTATGAGCTGCTGGGTCCCATAGTACAAGCTTTGCTGAGCTTGGGACCAGATGGCGCTGAGTGATACCAAGCATTATTAACTTAACTGGGTCTACCCATAACTGGGTCTTCCCATTCAAGTGGAGGAAGTCATCACTTGTTTGGATAGAAGACAAAAGAACACAGAAAAAAATACTGAAACAAGTTTAAAATTAAGAAAAAACCGTGGTGGTCGTGTGGTATGAAGCGTTGCCTGCTATTCTAGCGACGCAAGTTTCAATCCCATCGGTCTGAACCAATGAGATTTCCTAAATAAAATGCAGTGGTTAGTCACACCACGAGCTTTACGGTGAAGGAAAACATTGTGAGGAAACCTGCATACGTCTGAGAAGAAATTCAAGGACGTATAGTGCCTAAGAGACGACGACGGACTCACCAGCTGTCACGGCACCAAATTATTTTCGGTGGAAAGTGGGTGTTGTAGCACTTCTGCCCCTGCGGGGACCCTTGGGGGAAGGCGTTAAAGTATATCTTATTAGGTGAAGGATACAATAGCCGTCACGATGTATAAGGAGGTTAAAGACACATTTGTCAAGTGGAAGGAGCTTCATCAACTGACAATCTTTTTTGTCAGTCTTTCATCACTATTTTTTTCCCATATCTCCAAACCAACGTAGCATATCGCATTTAGGGTTCCGTACTCGATGGGTAACCAACGGAACCGTATGACTTAGTTTTTTTATGATACCTCTCGTACTGAAAGTTGGTTATGAAGTCTTAATTATTTTAATACTTGAAACAGAGTCTGTTCAGCAGACCAGTTTAACAGCAATTTTGATTTGTTTTTCAGGGTTCCGTACCCAAAGAGTAACCAACCGAACCCTATTACTAAGACTTCGATGTCCGTCTGTCCGTCCGTCCTTCTGTTTGTCAGCGGGCTGCATCTCATGATCCGTAGCAGATAGACAGTTGAAATTTTCACTGAATGTTTATTTCAGTGCCGGTAGCAGGAACATTGTCGATAACGTTTTCATATCGCCTTCGACTATTTTTGTATTGAAAATGAACAGGGCTGCGGCGGTGAATAGTGGAACTAAAAATTAGTATGACAATTTTGACATTTCGCGAGTTACGTTTTCGAATACGTTGTCGACAATGTTCCTGCTACCGGCACAGTACTTGGGTTTTAATGTAAATGGATTCTTTTACTGTACTTAAAGCCCTTACAAATACCCTTTCGGATTTTAGAGCGAGAAAGAGAGAGTTAAAGAAACAACGGCGAGTGTTACACGGTTACATAATCCTTTAATTATCGTGTTCCCAAGATTCGAAAGTAGTCAAGTTGAATTGAAAGTATACACACACGCTTTCTGTTTCAGTAAATTGCCAAATCCACGTTATTTTGTCTGTGGATAATTAAAAATGGTTAAAAATCAAAGAAATCGGTTAAAATCGAGGTTTACTATGAAAAATTGATTCTTCCCACCGTTAAAGATTTTTAAAATGTAAAATATATGTCAGGGTGGACAACGCGCGATTGATACCCCTGGTATTGCTAGTGGCTATAGGCTACGGTGACAGCTTACCATCAGGTGGGCTGTATGCTTGTTTGCCACTTTAGTGGTATAAAAAAAATGTAGCCTATGTTACCGGGCCATAATAACGAATCCATTGACACCTTAAACCTTATTCATCAAATCGGATGTATAGTTTAGACGCTATTGAGTAACATATGTAAATATCGTACTTATATTATAAATGCGAAAGTTTGTGAGTATGGATGGATGTTTGTTACTCTTTCACGCAAAAACTACTCAACAGATTTGGATGAAATTTGAAAACAGATAATTTATAACCTGGATTAACACATAGGCTACTTTTTACCGCGGGAAAAAGCTAAATTCCTACGGGAAAACGGGTAATGTATACTATATTGCTACGCGGGTGAAGTCGCGGGGAAAAAACCTAGTGTGTAAATAAAAACATACATACATAGTCTGCTAAGATCATAACCTCTTGGCTTCGCCGTAGTCGGGTAAAAATTGCGGGAACGATCCCCTTTTGGACCGGTTTGCAGTCCAATGGAGTTTACGTGTCCTGTCATTTCTACAGGGGTGCCTCCACAAAGGACTGGACGAAGGGTAATTGTTTATTTATGTCCCCACATTTTAAGGTAATATGTCGGACCAGTGATTAAACAAA
Organism: Falcaria lacertinaria; assembly: GCA_951449985.1. Taxonomy (NCBI): domain Eukaryota; kingdom Metazoa; phylum Arthropoda; class Insecta; order Lepidoptera; family Drepanidae; genus Falcaria; species Falcaria lacertinaria. The sequence continues at coordinate 2,364,338 of OX602136.1, read as the reverse complement.
AGTTTTCTACGCATGACGTAGTAAGTAATGATTGATGAAACTCGAGACTAGCCAATGTTTTGAAACGTCTCGTAAAAGCGGAATACGTTTTTTTCTCTTTACTAAAAGTGTGGGATTAAAGGGCTAAATCAGTGTCATAACTAATAATTTAAAAAATGTAGCAGATGTTTTGCGCATTTCGAATACATTTCAAATTCAAATTTGGAAGCATGCATCAAATGTTCACGTCGGTTCGATGGCTAGAACAACTCTTCAAATTGAATGCCTTAGGTACCTTCACAGTCCTGGTTCGTATTCGTATGCCGGCGTGCGCCAAACCATTCGCTTGCGCTTACAAAATTCAGTTTGTGTTGCAGAACGCACGCGCGCGGCCGCCCGGCGCGCCCAAACTTTCAAATTTTGACAGCGAGCTTCGCATTCGCAAATTTTTAAATCTCACTGACAGCTGTGTTTTTTAGTCATTGCAAAACTTTATTAAATTCTCGCACGAGGTGTGTTGTCGGACCTTTTTGGTGTAACTTGTGACTTTTGGATTGTAACAAATGCATTGCGTTGGATGTGAGTAATACGTTTAAGTAAATTAAGATTGTTCGTCCGTCTAATTTCGTAATTAAACATTGACGCTAATTCACATTGACATGTTTTTTTAACAACAAGATTAAAGGACTAATTTTACGAGTATCGAAGCGCGTTGTAATGATTTTTCATTCATAAATTAGGATAGACCATAGACAAGGTGATCGTCAAAAAAGGTTGATTGCATAAAAATATATTTTTGTTTTTTTTTTCTTAAGGCCACGTTATCGCCTTTTTATATACTTGTAAAGGCCCGTATAATAATAACCCGTATACCAATTATCTATCACGAAACTTGCAATTTATCAAGGTCTTTAGTTGCATGAGATCTCGTATTGCATACTGTGCGAGCGAGACCAGGTGCTGCGACCTTGCGATAGAAAGAGACAACGGATGTTAGGAAACTCTTGGGAAATAATATTTTTTTCTCTTTCGGGGGTCTGAAGGGCACTTTTTATGTCTATTTAATTTTTTCAGATAAAATTTTATCTCGTTTATTTTTGTTTGCTTTTAATTTAGGTCGATGTCAAAGAGATTTCTTTTTGTTCGGATACCTGCCTATCTATAATAGTACTTTAAAATTGTCACTATTAAAATGCGTAATACTATAGTAGGGCGAAGATAAAATGTGACTTTTGACAGCTAAAAAAATGACTTAAACCAACGGTCACACGTCGATTGAAAATATTAATCGATAGACTTGTCAAAAGTCACCTTTTTACGTTTGGCCTTACTTGTACATAGTATATTATCTACTCTGAGGCCCTACTATAAAAGAAAAAATTAACAAAGCGTTCACAAAAGTCAAAAATGTATATAATTAAATTCTTAAACAAGAAATAAACCATAGATAATCTAATTTAGCCAACATATAAAATAAGAATTTAATAAAGAAAAAAAATATAAACATCAAAAAATATTTGGCATTTAACTGATAATTGTTTTTTATAACATTCAAAAACGAAAAAAAAATACTATTTACAAAAATCGAAGATTCTAGAACAAAACACATAAATCAAGTTTCGAATTTTATTGTATCTATGTATGAGAGAACATTTACCTTCGCATAGGTCATTATACTGAGTTATGTACTAATCTTATGTACATGTTTTGTGGCTTTTGCGTGTCACAAGGACACACAGACAGATCTCTGTACTTATAATTGATAATGAATATCGTAAAATCAAGTTTTTATTTGTTCTCATCCATCTTGGAATATTCTCTATGTATTTAATTACGTCTCAATTATGTATTGTCTTTAGTTTTGTACATAAATAGTTGTTTTCGTATCAAATGATGCCTACATAAAAAAAAAAACATATGTACCCAAAATAGGACTGGTTCAGCAGTACTTTATTATGTACAGTACGTAGAATTATATATAAAACTAGTTGTTTTACTGCGACTTCGCCCGCGTAGCAAACAAATACAGCCTTACAAAGTGATTAAGTATCATTCCGGTGGTGAAATTTTTTTTCTCCAAATCTGGTCAAAAAAATTTTGTTAATTGTTTTGTCTTTTTTGCATATTAATAATATAACAAATATAGATAGGTGTACCTTTTTTGGAACATATTCATTTAAGACATGATTTTAATATTGATTAAAGACACTGCCTACCACTTTTAGAAGAAGGAACGAATAGTTTATTTTTTATAAAAAGCTTTATCAAAAGTGCTTGTAGCCTTGGTTGGCACTTTGGCAGTATTATTTAAGTCAATTCTCTGCGTATTAAAAGATAAATACATTTCGGTTACCTTAATATTTTTATAAATAATTAGATTAAATAATTTCTTCATAATTTTTCGGTTATAAAAAAATATGACTGTCTGCTATGTTAAGACGAGACGACAATTTCGCTGTGGTAAATTAGACTTTCATAAGTGCCTTATTAGGGCCTAAACTGAATAAATGATTTTATAGGCCGTATGAAGTCACCTTTTTTCAACTTTCTAAAGCAATACAATTTAAACTACTCTTAATATCATCTTAATAATCATATCGATAGGTTATGCACGAAATTCAACGCCATTACATACCCACGTGTAGTGTATTATGTATTTTTACATACTTGGCCTACACATCCGGCTTTTGCTTTTAGCATATCTCATATAATAGGTAATAATAATTATGGCGTCGATCAACCAAACTCTCGCTCACTTTCACATAAGATTTTGGCAGTTGCAACTTTCACTTGCCTCCGAGTGGCGCGAGTTGTAAGCTCTGGCGGGAATACGGTTATAGGCTTGCTTATACAACACTAGCGCGCCCCTGCTTCGCACGGCCTATTAATGGTTTAATTGTAGATAACAAAACACCAATGAGTTATACATAAAATAACCTTCCTCTTGAATCACTCTACCTATTAAAAACCGCATCGAAATCCGTTGCGTAGATTCAAAGATCTAAGCATATACATATACATACATAGGGACAGAGAGCGGGAACCGACTTGGATTTATATTATGTGTGACAATACAATACAAGTACTCCATATTCCCTCACCACAGAGTAAATATACTACAGTAGGCCCAGGATAAAAGTAGAGTTCTGTGAGATCTGTATATCTATCTACACTAATTTTATATAGGGGAAAGATTTGTTTGTTTGCATTGAATATGCTCCAAAACTACTGGATTGGTACGGGTGGTTGTTTTCCAAAAAAAACATAGTAACCTCGTACCACAGAGATTGTACAACGATTACTATATTTATTCGCGGTTCCAAAGTACTTTATCCATAGATTGCGGTAGCAACGTGTCTTTAAAAACGGCTTGGTATAATACAAAGTTAATTTTGCTATCGCGCCATGCTCATAATGTAGTCACGATGTGTTATTCAAGCGCATACACATCTGTGCCGGTAGCGAGAGCATTTTTCGACTACGTATTCGAAAACGTAACTCGCGAAATGTCAAAATTGTCATACACATTTTTAGTTCCACTTTTCACCGCCGCAGCGCTGTTAATTTTTCAATACAACGTTGTTGATTTATTTATTCGATGCTCGCGCTACTATAATCGCTCCTATGTTTGTTTGAAAAAGAATATACGTTAAGCTTATCACCAAAATGGTTTCTGAATTTCTGATAGCCCAGCACAATTTATTTGTCAACGTTTATTTTATTTTAGGATGGTATCTTTGCAAGACAATGTAAACTTCACATTGACGCAAAGTTTGACCTAAATACTAATATTATTAGCAGAATTTTCGTTAGTGCGAAACATCTTCTAAGTTCATTAACCCGACCCCGATGACGAACGGCTCAATATTGTACTCTTTACGTGTAATTAAAATTTATGTTTAGAATTTTTGTTCTAAGGAATCTCACGGCTTAGTATTTTTTTTATAATGGTAGACAAAAGAGACCCAGGAGCAGGGGTGCAAAACATTTTATTCCAAATTGTAAATGTAGAGGATTTTTTGAAATGATTCGATAATTGAATAGTTTCTAAAGTCAATGCAAATGTTGATTATTATTTGCTTTTCTGAAGTGCGTATATTATTGTGTATATTGTGCGTAGAAACTGTAAGATATAACAATTAAATTAGGAATAGAAAGTTAAACCGCCATTTTGAATTTTTCGTTGCTCGCGTAGCAATAAGGTACCCACAAGAATAAAGAAAATATACAGAATTCCACGGCGACGAAGAAGTATCTTGGATCATGACACGTCATGTCGTCTAGCTAGCGAAATTAAAACTTCTATACAATAGCTCTAGGTCCGGCGGCAGATTCTGACGATTTGACAGTACTTGTAAAGTCTAGTGAAATAAAGATGATTTTGATTTTGAGTTGAAAGACTAGGCTCTAAAAAGGCTAAATTGAGCCATTTTTTTGTCTACAACCTCCTCCTAGATGTGGTGCAAATTAGTAACGTCAGTAGGATATTTTTCGATTATTAAACAGGGCCCGGAAATTAAAAAAAAACAAAAATGCTGTTAAACTGTTCTGTTGCAAACTCTGTTACTCTGTTCAAAGTAGACATTCAAAAGAATTAAGACTTGATGACCAATCTTCAACCTCACGGGGCAGGCAGAGAGTATAGAGCGCCATTTCACTCTTGACTTGCACACTTCTTTTGTTTCTTCTACATTCATTAAACTCTTCATACATGCTCGCCGGTTTCGAGTACTCCTTACCGTTCCACCATTTAGTACTTTGACAATTTAACCGAGAAAGATATAATTTCTTAGTACAACCCCGGAATTTGGATATCTTCAAAGAACGGTGATTACCACCAGTTGGTGTATCTACTCTCAAAATGTTCATACGAATTTATTATTCCACTTTTCACCGCCGCAGCGCTTTTAATTTAGCCATACAAAAATAGTCGAAAGCGATACGAATATTTAGTCACAATTTATTCTTGCTCAAGGTACAGTCCGTAAAAATGTCCCCGCTACCTCTTATGTCTCGCGCCAAAGCCTTTTAAAGTGTGTTCGTGTGCGTGAGCGGCTCGCCTCGCGGCAGCAATGTTGCGCAAGCGACGCCTGCTCGCAACGACGCCGATTGACGATTCATATTTCGGCGAATTTGTTCATGAATTTAGTATTCTTTTTATGCTGGTATCATTGCTCGGTGAAATACATTTCTCTTACGAACTGCTTTTGAAGTTGGCACAGAGTAATAGCAGGATCATCACTAACGTTTTGACCTTATAGTTGACGACTCACTGTGTTCGCAGCCCATTTGGTTTCTATGCTAGCACAGTGTGTACTTGAGGAGCTTTGGAAGATACACCGCAGAAAAACTAGAACATTGTAGTGTTATTAGAATGCGATCTTCTGGTAGGTGTGCAAAATAGGCATTTTTACTCGGAAAACATAACTCCGTTTCTGGAGCAACCGGGTAAAAATGTTATGAGGAAAAACCGCTTGGTGCTTGTGTGAATGCTTTAAGCTTTAGCTTTGTTATTCTGTTAGAAAGCTATTAGAACAATGTTTTTTTTATGGAATCAGGCATTTCTACAGAGTACTAGGCTCTTTTTGGATAAAAATGCAATAAAAATCGATTTCTTTTTTAATCGGCTACAATTATTTTTTTTGATTCAGCCAAATTCTATCAGCATACGCTTTTTAATTTAAAAAACCTTCCCGCTATTATATTTTTGTGCAACAAGCATAATAGTTATCATAATAAGTTATCGATTTCTAAAGTATACGCTAGAGCTGCGCAAGAGTTGATAAAAAATTCAAATTAAAATATCGAGTCGATAGATTGAATACCGACACACAATGTTACACAACGTAAACTCTATAGAAACTATCGGCTATGGGGAGGGATTGGAACAAGTATAAGATTACATGTATACTGATAACGGATATATAATTAGGTTGGTATTTTTGAGGTAATCGTTGCAAATATTCAAACTAATTAAACGGTCACAATTTTAATGCTACATACAATATAAAGGTTTTTCCAGGGCGAAGTCACGGGAAAAGCTTACTTAAAAATACATTATTAATATAAAAATCTTGACGCTTATGTTTTTTTAATGTAACCATCTTCTCGAATGTTTTATTAATATAAAAAAATATAACTGAATGCACACTAATATATTAGCTTTTGTCCACTATTTTTCTCACATAGAAATAGGCAATCTAGTTAACTTATTATTCATAAATAATAAGTCTTTTATTTAATGGAAGTATTTTTTAAATACGTTCTTTAGTGGCACTTTAAATTTCGGTATTAAATTAGATACTTTTTTGGAAAATTATCAGGAATAATTGACAAAAACCATATTTTTTTCAAAAATATAAAAAAACACTTTTTTAGAACATATCCCTTCAATTCATATACATAGTTCAGACTCCATACCACAGCCTGTATTAGCTCGTATAGCCTCCAAGTATATAACGCAGCATAGCAACAGTTCCGTTACATCAAAGTGAATGACATAATAGAGCTGACACTTATGTACAACAACTACAGTACATATAGGATGAAAAGTAGTGTTTAGTCGGGATACCTCACAGCCGCGAGGATCGATCGCAGGCATGCGCAGAAGGTGCCTCCATATCCGCCCCCTCCCAGCGCAACGACCAGCCTCACTGCAAATGCATTTCAGTGCATAGAGAAACGTTGACAAAAAACTTATCAAAAAATTACAATAATAATCTTTAAAAAAATCAAAGTGCATTTTGGTGAAAATGTTTTCGAAAAAGTGTGTTGCCGTTTGACCGACACGTCTTCGGCGACGAAAACTCTGACCCTAAATAAACTATGAAGAGGAAAAAACGCAATTACGGAACGTTTTACAGCAACCACATAAAATACCACAGATTCACAAACCATTTCGTATAACCACCGACCATACTAGCCAGTGTGCATTTTAATAGCAGATTAATCATTCATATTGTTAAAAAAGTTTTTACCCATTGTAATCACAAAAAAATAGTCTTTACTTACCAATAATACACAAAAATAGTGTTAAATAATACCACGAATATAACTTCCCCAAGCAAATAATAAAACCCTTACCTTACGAACGAAAATTTTAGACTGAGTATTTAAAACCCATATATAAAGTAAATTAGTAGACACAAATGATAGAGTATTTACATTAGTTGAGAATTTGAGAAAGTTTATAAATGAATTATTAGTAAAAATATTTAAAAAATATTTATAAATCAATAAATAAAAATAATGTTCAAATAAAAAAAGGAAAAAAAATGCAATAATATTAAAAAAAAAACAAATTATAGTCGGGGATCAGTGTTGGCCTTACTTTTTTATGGCGGACGAACAAATCTTGATACTTTTGTAAATTACAGTGTTTCTCAAAAATGGATAATAGTTTGAGTCGTGTTGGTTAAGTGTTTGTGTGAGTGTTGTCTCGGATCATGTTAAACATGTTCGACATGTGGAACACGGTCACCACGAAGCTGGAGCAGAGTAATGTGCAACAGGCACAACAGCCACACACATCAGGTGGGAGCATTAAAGGTAATTCCTCGACTATTAACGAATCCGCTGATCAGGGGTCAACTTTACCCAAAAAAAAAAATCCAAGTCCAAAATTGATAATTTTGTAAAAAAAAAATCCTAGCTTCCCTTTTGTTTTCATCTGTAAAAATATAAAAGAGGATATAAATAAATATCTGAAAAATCCGAGTGACATGAGTTTGAATTTTTTTGTTCATTATGCTCTAATAAGTTGTTTTTTTTGGTTTCTTGTATATTTCACAAGATTTCACCCTGCATCAGTCAAAAAATGCACTTTTGGGAAAGGAGTTAAATTAACACCTTGCAATATTTTATAGTTTTAATTCGCTTTTAACAAACCATACAGTATTAAGAATACTTTTTGATAGCAAAGGACTTTTTTAAGAAAAAACAACGCAATATGATGTCTGGTTGATTGTTTTAATATGTCTTTTAGTGTCGGAGGCCAAGATCCACTCTGGGTCGCTGAGCCAGCGAAGTGAGTAAGTAATACTTTAATAATTAATTATTTTACGTAATCTGTATATACGTGCGAAAAAAAAATACTAAAACAACGCAATGAAACCATTTAAAGTATCGCGTGAACTGAACCCGTGATATAAAAGATTTAATTTCTTAGATAGAAAGTCCAAAACATAATCTTTTTTCCGGTGTATTAAATACATACATAATTGTTTCTGCTTCTCATTTCGTCTGTCTGTTATGCAATTGAAAGTTATATGCGTTAAGAAAGTGCCCAATTAAGATTCGGTAACAGTCACTCTGTGTAACGCCGTCTCTTTCGCACTGATTTTAATCTTTATTTCCTTTTTTGTTAAGAAATGCACGCGGGATTAATTACTTTCAAAATATTCTCCTTATTTTATCTAACATCTACATTGCAAATGGTGTGGTCTAATAATAGCACATAACAATCTTCCTGTTCTTCCGTCATTAAAAACTAGCTGTCCCGACAGACGTTGTCCTGTCTTAGCTATGAATTCATATGTCAAATACACCATAGAAAAAAATACCTTTAGTTTATCGCGAAATTAAAAAGGTTCTGTTTTTTTTTCTTTTCATAAGAATCTTCTTTGATATTAACAAACAAAAATAAAAAGAATTAGCGAATGCGTTCCAACCGCTCATGCGTGATGCCGTGACCAATGGGAATAGGGATTAATTTTTAATATAGAGATATAGATAGATAGATATCCGTTTTATATATCTAAAATTATGTTCATATTGCAAATTCTTAAAATCATCATCTAAAAAATTGTTACATATGAAGAAAAAAGAACAGAAAAAACGGGAGCAGCATTAAAAAAAACACCATTGTAGTGCAAATACAAAACTGCTTACCAAAATTATTTTGCCAATTCAAGTATCCATATTACTTTCGCAAAAAGCTTTTGAATTTCCGACTACTTTTTCTTTTTAATTGTTAATTGACATTTGGAAAGCGCTTTCACATTACTGGCACGTTCGGATATACGTCCAAAATCATAAAGGACATTTCATTATGCGTGTTTGTGAAAGAAACGAATAAAAAATCAGGTTTCTTTCTTAAATACCCGTTTTATAGTTGCATAATGTTAACAGCCCGGTACAGTGGCTTATCAAGCCATTTTGTTATTCATGTGAATGATTCTAGTTTGTTTTTGTACCGTTAAAAAAGAAACGCCTATTGTTATGTTGTTTTTGATAACTTTTTACGTATTTAGCATCTCTTTGGCACGCATTAGCCACAGCATTCTAGCTTAGTGCTGTCAAATTAGTCTTAGTGGTGTCTAATTAAATTAAATCCTGTCAAAACGTTGACTATTGAATTAAATAATTAGTTAATTTCAATTAACAACAGTATGGTAAACATTTAAGTTTAATTTTCACGAAAAATATTAATCATTACTAGAGGAATTTTACACACTCAACTAATGAATACAGTACTAAGCATAAAATAAACTTAAAATGTTCAAAAGATTAATTTTATTGCGACCATTTGTGTTTTTACGAAAGAGGATATTTATATTTCTTGAACCAAGTTGGTTGTAAGTTAATGCATAGAGGTAGGTACTAGGTATCCAAACCAAAATAGTCTTTCTCTTTGAACAGTGAATGGGAGTTTTTGGCGGGAATCAGGCGGAGCGGTTGAGATTTTTTCCAGTGTGTTGTAAATTGTGTTATAGTGATCTTTAATGTGTATTTTTGGTGTCGATATGTGCAGTAAAGTTTCATTTAGTGACTGATTTATAGGAGCATTGGAAATAATGCCATAATACGACTTTTGGGTTAAGTGATTTATCATTTTGGTCAATAGGTTACCTCTAATCTAAAGGCGTGTTACGATCTGCTACTGCCGTGGGTTGTCTCCAGAAACTCCATTGGGCGTTAGAATGCATGACACTAGGCATTTTAATGCGGCAAACACGAGAAATTTTGCAACATGAAAATTCTCTAACACTCGACACTGGCAAAAATAGTCCCTGAAGGGATTGATTGCCATACTTAGGAAGAAGAAGAAGAAGAAGAACAGTGAATGTTATAAATGTGGAAAACATTGCTGATATTCCACATTTCATCAAAAAATTCTTTGTGATAACGGTTTTTTTTTCTCAGAATTAACTCAGTAGGTATTTCGATCCCATGCAAAATATATTTAATGTGTATTCTCTAAATATGCTTAGGTATAAATAAAATTGATGTGGCGTTTGAGATTTTGAAGAGGTCATTTGCTTATAGCTTTTATAACAAGTTACGTTATTATTTGTTTCCATTCAAATCATTCCTTATAAGGCTTTTACAGGTCTACTTTTCCTTCTTACAGAACTTAAAAATGAAGGGGTTAAAAGTCGGGTAAATACAAAATTTTTGTCATTCAGACAAGAATCAAAAACTAAAATGAAGGACTGAATATGAAAAAAAAACTGAAAAATTTCAGATTTCTTTTTTTATTCAATTTTGAAATTAATGACTAATGTCTTGTGTCTGTCTTAATAAATTCAAGAATATATTTTCCTGCTTCCGAATCTATATATGTATATTAAAATTGTGGAACTATGTAGGTAGATAATTTATTTCTAACTATAGTAAATATAGTTGATATTCCTAAGAATGCATAACTAGCTATCGAATTTCAGCCGGACGTACCAAGTATTATCTAGTCAGCTTATTTCGTTTATCAAATACTTGCAGAAACATTTTAGTTTACAAAAATTATATAATATTTACAAAAACATGCACCTGAGTCTGCTATAAATTGTCTTCCAATCGTATCATTATAGCTACATTTTGACAGATTTGTTAATTTTGGTATTCTGCTAATACTCGGATATTGCAACTGGTAATTGCGCTGTGTTAGATTTCTCAATTAAAAATCAATGAGATCCCAGCTATTCTATATTGCGATTTCTGGTCTCGAAAAACAGTGACCGAATCAGCTGCCGATTCCGCTAATCCGCCAACAATAATCTGTTCTGGCAGTAATAAAAAACGTATGCTGCTATCACAGTGATACACTACACTAAGTACACAGCATCTAAATTCAAACTTCTTCAGGGTCGGCAACGCTTGACAGATGATAACCCTAGTAGCAAACTTACGGCTTGCCTGATGGTAAGCGGCTACCGTTGGCCCTGGTGCAAGTAAAGCAAGAGGGAACTTGCGCTCTATACTCTCTGCCTACCCCGTGAAGGACTTGGCATGATATGTGATATATGACATACAAAAAAGATAAGTTTTTTATTGTCAGTCATTGTTCCTATTTCGTAGATACATAAAATGACGTATAAATATCAAAATATAAACATAAGGCTGCAGTGCCGGTAGCAGGAACATTGTCGACAACGTATTCGAAAATGTAACTCGCGAAATGTCAAAATTGTCATACTAATTTTTAGTTCCACTTTTCACCGCCGCAGCGCTGTTCATTTTCCAATACAAAAATAGTCGAAGGCGATACGAAAACGTTGTCGACAATGTTCCTGCTACCGGCACAGAATTCAAGATTGGTAGTGGAATTGCAACGCGATAACGCGGGTTACCAAAATATAATCGGACGTTGTCCTAATTTCAGTGATAATGATATCTAGTTTACAAGGCTATCATTATCATAAGGCATAATTAATATAGGTTTTAAAGAGGTAGGGCGAATTGGGATCTCCCGTGGATTTTCCCATTAATATCCTCTAGCCTCTACTCCACCTTACAGAAGACCGCAGTGAAATAACACTTCTTTGATGTAGTGTTGTGTTTCTGCGGTAAGTAAGGTTGCCAGTGCTCGACGGGTATACGCTGGGCTAGTACTGCTGCTAGCACAGTGAGTCCTCATCAACAACATGGTTGGCACCCCGTTAGTGATACCCCTGGTATTGCTAGCGGCTATAAAATACGGTGACTGCTTACCATCAGGTGGCCGTATGCTCGTGTGCCAACTTAGTGGTATAAAAAATAGTATATCACACATACATACATACGCCAAGTCCCTCACGGGGTAGGCAGAGTTTAGAGCGCCATTTCACTCAACTTACTCACTTCTTTTGCTTCTTTTACATTCATCAATCGCTTCATACATGCCCGCCGGTAACGAGTACAAATTACTAATCAGCTTTCCATCATGGAGTACTTTGGTAATTATAACTGAACTAGCTGCCCGCCCCGGCTTCGCACGGATAGAAATTTATCAAATATTTTGTCTACCCGTGCGAAGTCAGGGCGGGCAGATAGAATATGCCTATGCCTATGTTACTCAGTAATAATGTAGCTTTCTAACGGTGAAAGAATTTTTGTAATCGGTTCATCAGTTTTGGAGCCTTTTCAATTCAAACAGACACACAAAAATACCAACCATTCCTATTTATGATATTGATATAGATAAATAAACGTACTGTTTGAAAATGTCAATTAAAATGGTTTATTCAGGCTTTAAATGAAGGTACAGTAACGGTTACCGCTTGCCATCAACATGGAATCCTTCAAGAGTGTGAAGAGATTATTGCACGGCCGGCAATGTGCGGCCCTTGTATTGCATCTCCATAGTCCACGGTAACCGCTTACCCAGCTTGTTTGCCACCTTTATAGCGTAAATAAAACGTAATTAAGTAACGTAATATTTTACTTAGTTACGTTTTATTTGAATTACGGTTTTATGTTAATTAAAATATATATTTTTTGGGCTAGACATTAGTCATTTATTAAACGCATATACTACTCTACGCTTTATTTTAATAGTTATTCTTATACTGAAGTAAAATTAAGCTAAGCCAGCTACCAGGATCACATAAGTGTGTGACAACGTAGCTAAAGTACGCAAGAAAAAGTTGACTGGCCAAGACCCATATATTGTGAGCGATTCGTGCGGCTCGACACTTCTTGATACATGCAACCTTCGACGCTTGAAACCTGGCCACCCGCCATCTTGGATTTTAAATTCTACTTAAGGTGTGGTTTAATAGGCTTCTAATATACATTAAAATTAACTTAATTTACATAAGTACATAAAATATATGTATTATAAGTCGTAAGAGACGATTCTGTTTTAAATTTTAAACTAATATACTCAATCACTTTTTATTACCTGCGTAATTAACCAAATGTTTTTGTTAGTAAAAAAAATAATATTTATGCAATATGATTTATATTATACTTGTTTTGAGCACACATGCTCTATAGCCTTTGAGATGCCATTATAAAAAGAATATCCGGTATTTTAAAAGTAAAATTGACAATCCAATATTTTAAGTACATATTGCATAATATTTTGATATCAAAAACAGCCTTTCACTCAACACGCAATCCGAATCCTTACGTCAAAATTGAATTCTAATACATACGTATAAGAAACCGATTAATAATTTATTAAATAAGGAAATAGGTGTGACTCAATATTCTGTGATAATTAATGCTAGAAAACTTTATTATTTACAATTTCAATACGGATATTTATATTGAGACATAACCAAATTAAAACAGCTTTCATTTCTAATAAAAATCCTTTTTTACTTTTATGTTGTATTAAGTTTATTATAGCTTACACTTTTGTAAGGAAAGCTATACACAGTTTATGTTTAGTAAAATTGGTAAAATATGTTATCGTGAAGATAAGACATTAGTAAATAATAATACCCGTACTAAATATATAAACAAACATTGAAAAATACATCGTTGTTTTGTAGTTGAAGCCTCTTTCTAGTAAATAAATCATTTTATACCACTAAGACGGCAAACAAGTATACGCTTCGCCTAATGGTAAGCGGTTACCGTAGCCTGTAGACGTTGGCGGCACCAGGGGTATACTCGCGCGTATTACGACGTTTATAATATGTGTTTAGCGTAAAAAATAGTAAAATAATAAATAATAATATATCTTATTATTTTGTCTTGCTAAACAGTTGTTTATCATTAAAAATTTAAGTAATCGTATATTGCAATGGAATCATGTATTTAATGCTTAGTTTTAAAACAGAAATCCTTTAAATATTGCAAAGTATCAAGCGTGTTGAGTCACGGTACAAATATTTATATTCGCGCATGCGTGGAACATGCGCCCAGGTAGGTACTAACGTTCGTTGGCTACTAGCTACTAGCGAGTGATATGATAATATTAGCTACACTGTGTGTGTGACCGGCCGGCTGCAGTGCTTCGTTTACACTACTTACTTACTTGCTAACTGGCCAGTAACAAACGCCACTGCACTTTTGTCTTGCACGTTAATGTCACAATTCGTTAACTTCAATCTTTTATATGTATCCATGCTAATAGACAATACTGTTGAGTTGAATTCAGTGATGGTTAATCTACACTAATATTATAAAGATGGAAGGCAAGTTTAGATTGTTTGTATTTTTTTGTATTGAATAGGCTCCGAAACAATTGGACCGATTTGAAAAAATCTTTTACCATTAGAAGGCGACATTATCCTTGATTAACATAGGCTAATATTGCCACGCAGGCGAAGTCCCGGGAAGAAGCTAGTAGCTTATATAAAAATACTTCTTTCCTGATATATATTATGAATTAATTTATATAAAAATAACTTAACATTATGCTTATTTTATAAAATAAAACGATCGGTCATGAACATTTTATTTCATATTCACCCCAACTTCTTCATGTGAAAATAATATAATTTTCATGGTATCAAAGTAAATCTAATTACAAGCAAGAATAGCATATTTAGGAAGGCATTCATGGCTTTATTGCAGACCTTTGCATATTATTTCTTATTCGCTGGCTTCTTTAAAATGTTTGCAAGCCAAAGCACTTTTTCAGGGCCGATCGCAAGTTGAAAGAGCTTGTATTGCATAGGAACCCTTACAAATTAAGGAACTCAGTTATCCCTCGGCGAAACCATAAAATATGTTCAGTGGCCGGCTAATTGAAACCGCTGTTATTTTAAATTACAGCGTTCATTTACCTACTTCTAATCAATTATAACTGCATTGTCATAAGCATTGATTAAATGTCCTTAAATTAGTATATTGCTATCTATACGTATAAACTTTCTATTGCATATTTACAGTAGAAAAGCTTACATAAAGATCATAGAAACAAGATAGGCGTCATTCAAACCTACGCACTTTCTCTCACGTGTCACCAAAAAGGTAATTTGTGCGTCAGAAAGTATCGTCAGCAATGATAGTGTTTTAAAATAATCAAGTACGAGAAAAAAATATACCACGCGACACAAATTCTTACTAAGCACTAACTCGAGCGAGTAGTAACGCAGTTCAAAGGCAGCATGTTAACTATTTAATGGCGTGTACTCGCACTCGCGTGCTTGGGTGCGTGGCAGTGCGTGCATTATGACGTCACACCTGCTTCTAAACGAATAATAGTTGCATAATGTTAAAAGCAATTGACGGTAGGTACATTTGATACTTTGTAAGTTAGTAGCATGTAGACTGCTTGCTTAGCTTCCTTTGTCAGGCTCGGAGTTTTGTATGACTACCGATCTGATAGGAAATTGGTTTGATGCGAAAAAAGTATGCACAAAATACAAAACGACATCATCCATGTTTTATAGAGATTTGGTCCAAATCTGAAAGTGCAAAGTTGGACATTTATGGACATTTCATTTGTTTTAGTTATTTTGAATTCCTATTTTCAACCAGATTTTTGAACTCAAATAAAATCAACTACATTGGTCCTACAAGTTTGGTGCCAAGGTAAAAAAATGTTCAGACGGGCAAGCTCTAGCAGAATATACAAAAAAATAGCGTTGGCACTTTCATATTTGGACCAAAATTGATGATGAATGTTGTCCTTTGGGTCGTACCCATTTTTCTTATAGAAAGTAAAAAAATATTAGGTCCTTACATATGAAATTGGCGTTTTTCGTACTGGCCACTTTAATCACGAATTTCTCCTCTTTGGTAAGGAATTCCAAATTCAAATTTGTACAGCTATAGACTCATGTATTTGTGCTTCGATGATCGTCATTCATTTGTTTTTTTTCTTCTGTTTTTTTCTGTTTGCGTCACTCATTTTACAAAATGGAAAACCTTAAATATCGCATTATTTACGAGTACGAGTTCCGCCGTGGCACTAGTGCTGCGGAAACAACTCGAAGGGTGAATGATGTGTATGGCGGTCGTGTTGCAAAAGAAAACACAGATCGTTTTTGGTTCCAACGTTTTCGTTCTGGAAATTTCGACCTGCAGAACAAGCCCCGTGGACGGCCTGAGACTCAAGTTGATAATGAAGAGTTGAAGGCTATTGTGGAAGCGGATCCATCGCAAACCACGTCCGAGTTAGCTGCAGGCTGCAATGTTAGTGATAAAACTGTTTTAATTCACTTGAAGCAAATTGGGAAGATTAAAAAGCTTGAAAGGTGGGTACCTCACGAATTGACTGAAACAAACCGGCAAACGCGCGTCGACTGCTGCGTTACATTACTAAACCGGCACAATAATGAAGGTATTTTAAACCGAATCATTACCTGTGATGAAAAATGGGTTCTTTACGATAATCGGAAGCGCTCAGCGCAATGGTTAGATCCTGGCCAGCCAGCCAAATCCTGCCCCAAGCGAAAATTAACCCCAAAAAAGTTACTTGTAAGCGTTTGGTGGACTAGTGCCGGTATTGTTCATTACAGTTTTTTCAAATCTGGCCAGACTATTACGGCTGATGTCTATTGTCAGGAATTGCAAACCATGATGGAAAAGCTAGCGGCTAAACAACCTAGGCTGGTCAATCGCTCCACGCCACTGCTGCTTCACGACAACGCTAGACCACACACTGCGCTACAGACGGCTACTAAATTAGAAGAGCTTCAATTGGAAAGTCTAAGACATCCTCCGTACTCCCCGGACCTTGCTCCAACAGATTACCATTTTTTTCGAAATTTGGATAACTTCTTGCAAGGGAAAAAATTCAACTCCGATGGGGCAGTCCAAATCGCCTTCAAAGATTTTATTGATTCCCGTCCGACTGGTTTTTTTAGTAAAGGGATCAATGAACTACCTATGAGATGGCAAAAGTGCATAGAAAATAATGGTTCATACTTTGATTAATTAAATATATTATATTAAAAAATATTCGACTTTTTGTTCCTCCCATACAAAACGCCAATTTCATATGTAAGGACCTAATATATCATCACGCCAAGTCCCTCACGGGGTAGGCAGAGAGAGAACGCCATTTCACTCTAGACTTGCACACCTTTTGCTTCTACATTCGTCAATCTCTTCACACATACTCGTCAGTTCCGAGTACTCTTTACCTTACCGTCATTAAGTACTTTAGCAATTTGTTCTAGAAAGTTAGACCTAGGACTTCCACGGCTTCTTCTTCCACTCACATTCGTATTGAATATCATTTTGCCAGTCCTTCATCACTCATAATGTCCAAACCAACGTAGCATTAATCTTTACAGTTGCACGCATCCTGTTTCTACGTCCCAGTTTATGTGTCGTTTGGTACACCTGTATTTATTCTGCCTACTGAAAAGTAGGCACAGTACAATACAACTTTTGTCACGAGTACCATGACAAAAATATCGCGCGAAACAATTAGTTTGTCATTATAGAAGAGAAATTCAACCTTCTGTCTGTTACGAAATGTCACTGCAGCACTTCAACCCGCTTTTTCGTTTTTCGCAATAACCCTTCAAGGTGATCGTTGGTCTGTTCTTTTTTCTCACTGATAGGCGAAACCGGGTCAATAACATAGTCCTTGAAAAGTTTTATTGATTGCCTGAAAATTGCATTTTACACTTTTGATTAGTTAAAAATCATTAATTAGTATAACATTTAAAATACATACATACAAATCATCACGACATGTTGTTTAGTTGATGCGAGGGCCCTCACTCACTACACAGACAGACATACTAATAATATAAATGCTAAAAGTAACTCTGTTTGTTTGTTTGCTACTTCACGACTAAACGGCTGAATGGATCGTAATACATTTTGACAATTAGATAGATTATAACCTGGGGAAGCACATAAGACATCAGAAGATTCCCCTTGTGTTGCAAGCGTCCATAGGCTACGGTAATCGCTTACCATCAGGCGGGTTGTATACTTGTTTGCCACCTTAGTATAAAAAAACCACATAAGTAAAAGAACCTATTTACTCAGTAAAGCCCAAAGATATCCTTCTATGTTGTCTATGTACATATTTGTAGGTAAAAGGCAGTTAAATTCGCTATCAATGCGAGATAAGGGTTGATTTAACGTCTAACTGGAGACTTTGGACCCGATCCCAATAGATGTTTAGAATTATTCACTGTTATCATATCACCAGTAGCTCATAATTTGATTGAATATTATTTCGCAGTCCCTGGGACGACAAAATGGTGCAATATTTTAAACAAAAAAAAAGAACACAAATATAAAATTATTTTTAGTCCTATAGTTAAAATATCTACAATTAATTTGGTTTATCTTTTATCTATCTTGGCCTTGTTTTTCAGTAGCGGCCATCCAATTTAAGCATGTCCTTACGAACTGTCAAATATGGGGGCATTACGTCTATTAAAATAGGGCTCCATACAAAAGTTATAGTGTGATTTTGAACGCCCGATAGCATAGTAGGGTGCACATCCGCACTTTTGCGCGCGCATTCATAGATAGATCGGCCTTGCGTTATGTTGTTCAACTCGGTGACACACTTTTGAGTTGGCTTGACGCCGCCGCAGCGCTCAATCTAAAAACAACCCTAAAGCAGATACATTTAAAGTATCAATTCAAATGTGTCGTGCCATGATTATAGTTTTAATTGAGACAACGCACCGGGCGTCGTATCGCAAATTTCGAAATTCAAATTTGACGTTTTTTTTATGTGCGTCGATAAATCGGGACCAGCTATGCAGTTTCGCTTCCGACTGCTTTATTTAAATTTATTTACGACGTTCCATTTTCGTTTGTGTTGGTTTTTGGTTTAATTGTAAATTTTATTTTATGTTATATTGCTAACCATAGTTATGAGATACTGCAAAGGAAGCGGTAACTATAAAATTGCCGTATCTCTAGTACAAGTGAGGGCCTGACGTAACTACAAAACAGTAGATATACGAAGTGTTAATGCAAACAAAAAGCAAGACTTGCGTAACGTAGGGCTCGTGAGGCGTGTACCGATAGAAAATAACATGTTTCATAGATATCTTCAACTAACGCGTTCTGTAAGCAGCCGAGTATCACATTAATAATGGAAATACAATATCTTTGATTTGAAATACATCGTTGTTTTGGGGCAGTCTTTCTCAAACTGGGGCTAGGATAGGCTTCTAGCCCTTGGTGGTTAAAGGGTCTAGGTCGCCGATGATTGTATAAGTAATTTGTCGTCTTTCATAGGTGAATTGTGGAAATAAGAAATTGGGTCCGCTAATAAATCACTGATTGTCAAGGTCCGTAGATGAATAAGTTTGAGAGCCTCTGCTTAGTGGCTAATATACCTGACGTTAGATATCACGGGTTTTTTTTATATCACACAATTGATAAGCTTGTCACCTAATACGCACAATGCATTGACTGATAAGTTTGAACAACAATAATATATTACACTGGTGTCTGATAATAATTTGATATCATAAATTGTGGATTCGGTCAATTTATTTACCAGTTAACCAGCCTATGTAGGTAGATACGACCTTCTAGCCTAACCTTTCTGCAGATTAGCGTCTGCCATAGGTAAAATTACAAATAACAGATGGAATAATTCCCCCATTGTAAACTTAGATTTTGTGCGGGAAATCCCGTTGCTCCCTACTTTCTCTCCCTACTCCCTATTACTAGCTTCTGCCCGCGACTTCGTCCGCGTTGAGCTTAAAATACCAAAGGAACCTAAAATTTGCCCGGGATAAAAAGTAACCTATATGTTAATCCAGGTTATAAAGGAACTACCTGTGCAGTGTGCTCCAAATTACATCCAAATCTGTTCAGTAGTTTTTGCGTGAAAGAGTAACAAACATGTGCCACCTTAGTGGTATAAAAAAAACACCATTCCATCTATTTCATAATCTAAATAAATGCCTAGAAAAATAGAATTTCGAAATCCTCAAATTCGACGTGAACAGTGACCCGTAAGTTTGAAAAATCTACCTAAAAACATATTTCCAAGACAACGGCACGGTGATGCTGTGTCTGTCACTTTCTAAGTAACCAAAGGCTTTTTATGTCTACATTACGTACATTACAGCACACGCAAACATTTTCCTTGTTGCGACACTAACGCTCATATTCAAGGGAAAGTGGTGACGAATCCCAGCCCTGGAGTATTAACTACCATTCTCGTGGGTTTTTCTGTAAGCAATCGTTATCTATTTACTAGCAAGAGTTGTGCAAGTCAAAGTCAAACTCAAAATCATCTTTAATTGACTAGTCTTTTCAAATTAGTACTTTCAAAACGTCAGAATCTACCACCGGATTGTTAAGGTCGTTTTTTGCTGAGAAAGAAGTTCTGAAAACCTCTAGTTTCTTTTTTTTTATTACTTTTAAGCTACTGCATCCATATTTACACTATCTTGTGTAGGCATTTAATTGTACCTCACAACCTTATAAATATTTCAATGTGTGTTACGATATTTTGTCTTAGCTAAGAAAATTCAGCTAATATTTTCCGATTATTCGAAATTCAAATTAAGGAACGTTGCACCTGACGTCAGCACTTCGCGTGCGCGCGCAGCCTTGTAGCCCAGCATAATAAGGCAGTATCAAACATGAGCTAACATGCCGTTGCTTAGCGACCATAAATGGCAAATCGCTTCGTATTTCGTCTTAACTCCTTCTACAAATGTTAATTTAGTGCTAGTTAGGAGTTGAAACTTGAAAATATATCGCGCTCAGATACATTCAATTGAAATTGTATGCGCTTTAGTTAAAACCTTTTATGTATGTATCTTAGAGCATAGTTTCTTTTGATTGGATTCGGATATTTTTCCAAAGATGCACTTAACACTCAATCGATACTTGGATTGTAAAACTCGTGCCAAATGTTCCAATCAAACACATTCAGTATATTTTGTTTAATCGTAATATGTTTGCAGAGTCTTAATACAAATACATTATATCTGAGAAATACAGCCTACGTCCAAGCAATGAGCAAATCTGCAGTCACGGTGGCAGTCGCGTGCTCCGTCGACCTCGGTGTGGAATAAATAAGCATTAGAATTTTGATTGGGGCTGCAAGACAACGTGATGGTGGTACTGCCATCTTAACGCACGTTTTGACGCGGCGGGCGCCGCGTGACGCAATAAAACAGATTCAATTTTTGAAAGTTTACTTTTTTATTATTAGTTGCGAGTTCTGTTTTTTATAAAATACTAAATATGATATCTGTTTTTTTGTAAAAATATTTGTTACAATAATTCTTTAGCAGCATTTGTCAAAATAAAATAAAATTGGTGCCAATTCTCTCGTCACATTCTAGCCTAAATCACACAAAATGTTCGTTTAGAAATGTCAAATCAAATTGAGTCCGGTCAAAACAATGAATATTTTAGTTTCAATGAACAATAGGGAAAATATTTTCGTTTAGTTGGAACTTCAATGTAGTAAGATTAACAAGAGAATTGGCACCATTTTGATAAACGCCAGTCTTGTCTGTCTGTTTGTTTTTATATGACATTTGTGATGGTAAATAGCATCCTCTCATCAAAATCCTAATAAATTGTCCTCTTTTTTTATACCACTAAGGGGGCGGTCACACAACCATACGGCCCACCTGATGGCAAGCAGTCACTTTAGCCGCTAGCAATACCAAGGATATCACTAACGGGTTGCCAAACATGTTGTTGATGAGGACTCACTGTGCAGGCAGCATTACTACTAGCGCAGCGTATCCTCGTGGAGCACTGGCAACCTTACTTACCGCAAAACACAAAACTACATCAAAGTAGTGTTATTTGACTGCGGTCTTCTGTAAGGTGGAGGTACACCAGTCGGGCGGCTCCAATTTTAATGGCAAACCTCAACGGGAAATCCCAAATCGCCCTACCCCTTTTTTTAAAAGCTCATGGTGTGATTAG
The DNA here is from genome assembly GCA_951449985.1 of Falcaria lacertinaria. NCBI lineage: Eukaryota > Metazoa > Arthropoda > Insecta > Lepidoptera > Drepanidae > Falcaria > Falcaria lacertinaria. The sequence goes on along the minus strand of OX602136.1, from coordinate 2,342,363 downwards.
TCACTGTAGTGAAGCTTAGAAAAACCCGTTGGTACAGGCTGGTGTCTGAACCTGCGCCCATCAGATGACAGGCCGTTGCTTCACCCACAAGGCCACTACGGTACCTCTATAAGATAATTGACAATAACCTCACACTCATTATCAGCAAAAAGCTGACTACGAAGGAATCTAACGCATAATTACACACTGTGTAAGATAATTAGCCAGTTTTGTTACAAAAGCGAACCTTCGCCGTGTTTGAACATCACGCGATAATTCACCTAACATAATACCTTCTGAATCATTATAATTAACCTACACATGAACAATTATAGGTTTTTTTAAATTAAATTACTACCCTTATAATTGCTTGGTCTTACCACCTTAACGCATACAATTTAAGACTTAAATATGGCGCTGTTTTTTTGTTATTAAAAAAGGTTTTTATACCACCTGATGGTAAGTGTGGCTAAGGTCTGTTGGTTCGACACGTGACAATGTAGGTACTATAACAGACTTTTTTATAACAAGTAACAAGACACACAAAATAGCTATGAAAGACTTGTAGCACATATCTTTAAAATAAATTTAAAAAGTGTCTACGCTGTTCCCCGTCCGATTTTGCTACGGCGCCTACGGCCTACGGCGTAGAGTTTGTCTCTGGAATAAGTCTTCCTGAATGTATGGTATCGATATAAAAAAAAATTTCTATGTAATTTTCCCGACTTCAAGATATCCGATTACTTATATACTTTGGAGTTTGGAGCCGCCCGACTGGGGACTGTAATTCCAGTTTACAGAAGACTCCAGTTAAATAACACTACTTTGATGTAGTGTTGGGTATTGCGGTGGGTAAATGCCAGTGCTCCACGAGGATACGCTGGGCTAGTAGTAATGCTGCTAGCACAGTGAGTCCTCACCAACATGGTTGGCAACTCGTCAGTGATATCCCTGGTATTGCTAGCGGCTATAGGCTACGCTGACTGCTTACCATCAGGTGGGCCGTATGCTTGTGTGCCAACTTAGTGGTATAAAAAATGTATGTAAGTATGTCCCAAGCACCACAACATTGGGTTATCACCAAAACGACCGGTCGTTATCTAACTCCAAGTGAAAGTTGCGACGCACGTCTCTTGTCGACTCTCCAAATTCGTATGCAATTATACTTTATAGGGCTGCCTCTCATCTTTTTGCTTAAAACAAGGGCTGTCATACAAACAATTTTTGATACGGATACATTCATAAAGACAGGGTTGAGAAGTCGACCAAGCTTACTTATTTAGTAAGCACAAAAAACAGAACAAAATTTTAAACACAACAAAACACAAGTACAAAGTAAAATGAAAAAATGATATGAATTGTGCTCCAACGTATGTGTGCATAGCATTACAAGTATTAAAACTAATTAAAGATAAGTTGAACTATCTAATAAAAAAAAAACTATAACAGAATAAAACTATAAGTTAGGATGATAATGATGAAGTAAGCGGTCACGTTGCCTAATGCCACAAGCAATACCAGGGGTATAACTATCTATTGTCGGGAAGACTCACTATGCTTGCTGTATATGTTATCTTTACCTCACACAAGCCGAAAAAAAGGAGGATATACATTTTCGCGGTTTTTTATATTTTGATTTGTTGGGTGGAGGTGCAGTCTAATTTGAACGGGGCTGCTATTATTCAAGATCTCTTTTGTGGGACCTCCTCTGTAGAAGCCTCGGGGCTGTAGATCTGAATAACGTCCCCAATTCGAAGGACTTATACTTATTTCGATACGAGAATTATCCTGTTGCTTTAAAATTTATGAAAAGAAATCCGCGTTGCCCAATAAACTATCTAAACCGTAGCTAAAAAAGTTTCTTTTTAAAACCTGTTTGAAACTATCATACGATCGACTGGCCAAAGGACTTGAGCCCAAACACGGATACTTTACAGAGACTAGCTTTCCAATAGGTGGGTGAAAGTATCGTCCAAAATCTTTTTGATCACGAAAAATTCCAGCATGCAACCTGTTATGTGGTATTATGTTGTTATTCGATTATTTACAATCGAATAACGATTCGTTGCGTCACACCCAACTTTTACTCGACTCGTTTATGAATAATTTGCATGATAGTAGGAAGTGTTTTAACTAAGCGAATCGATCGATTGAGTAGATGTTAAATCGATGAGATTCTTGTTGCATCATCCAGTCTTCGTTTCAGAAAATTATGTATTGACCGCTATCTATCGTATATAGTATCATATAGGGGAGACCGCCTATTTTTTTTATTTTGACGCATTTATACGAAATATCATAGAGGGAAAGTTCGAAGGAAAGCTTGGCAGAGGAAGGCGAAGGATAAGTTACCTGCAACAGATAAAGACGAAGGCTAACGTTATGTCGTACCAAGAGGTCAAAGAGATGGCTAACGATAGAACGGCTTGGCGATTGCTCCACCGACAAGAGCCTAGCTCTTAAATATATGATGATGAATCAAATTCCGTGAAGATTGCAACTGTCCACCTATTATCATATATTATCTATTCTGTGCTATTACAGACCAAGAGATATAGCCCGCTGACAGATAGACGGACAGGCGGACAGGCGGACGGCCGGACAGCGAAGTCTTAGTAATGAGGTTCGGTGGTTTTAAGTATTTAAGTATGCTATAAGATTCTCTTGTACCGTTAATATAGTGCTAATTTGAGCAGCTTGGCGCTAGATGGCGCTGTGTGATATTGTCCGCGCATTATTATTTTACTCTTTGTAATTAACTAGCTCTCCCGAGCGACTTTGTCCTGTGTTAGCTATGAATTCATATATAAATACACCATAGAAAAAGGATCTTTAGTTTATCGCGAAATCAAAAATGTTCCGGTTTTCTTTTCATAAGAACAAGACAATAATCTAAAACAAAACTATTAGCGAAATCGGTCTAGTCGTTCACGCATGTCGATGCGACCAAGGGAAATAAAATAGGGATTCATTTATATATATAGACTAGCTGCCTGCCCCGGCTTCGCACGGGTGGACAAAGTTTTTGATAAATGTCTATATGCTCCGAAACTACTGGTTAATTATTTTTTTTTAATTTAGCCGGTTGAAAAGTAGTTGTTGTCCGATTCTCAGACCTACCCTATATGCACACAAAATTTCATGACACAGAATCGGTCAAGCCGTTTCGGAGGAGTTTAACTACAAACACCGCGACACGAGAATTTTATATATAAGATAACCTTAGTCTGAGTTTTTGCGATGAGTAAGGGCACTAGAGCCCTTCGATAAAGTTGTATTTATAGTAAGAAGACTTGTAAAAGATATTTAAAAATCCGTGGTTTAAGTTGCGAGTTAGCACAACGATTTCTAACGTAAATATTATTACCTTGGCTGCCATATTAAGATATTTCATATTTGGTAGTTATATTAGCAATAGTACCTCAGACCGAGGTTCTTAGATAAAAGCATGGTACAGCCGGTCACCCATCCGACTATCATCAACGAGTGAAGTTGCTGGACCGATATTTATCTTCCAATGTAGCAAATTATTCTACTACCCTACTAATATATGAAAACGTTTTGTAATGGATGTATGTTTGTCGCTCAGTCACGTAAAAACGGCTTAACGGATTTGTATTAAATTTGCCACACGTATAGTTTATAACCTGGATTAATATATAAGATACTTTCTATCCTAGGAAAATGTTAGGTTCCTCTGGAATTTTAAGGTCAATGCGGACGAAGTCGCGGGCAGAAGCCAGTATAATTATATTGCGACACCATAGAAATCACCGCCATCCCATTCAAGACGTAATGAATCATTTATTATCTAGACGATAACGCGAGATAATGCGAATACAAACTTGTAAACATTTTCCGATTTTTTTACGTAACACATCAAATGTATTGTCCATTCATATTTGACCCCAATACACGCTCCTGAACACTTTACGTGACTCAGTAAAAGATAGGTCAACTTACAATGGCTGGTAGAGTTGGCCGCGCCGTTCCGTCGCTACGGCACGGCATATGTTCACGCGACGGAAACACCCGAAGCGGGCCGAACGAGCTTCGTAAGTAGGTCACACGGATGCACTCACACAAAGATAGGTAGGGACCACGCGAACGCGCTCGTCTCGTGATTACACTGTGGGCAAAACTTTTTTTAGTGTTGCGACACACTATGCGAATTTTCACATCAAAATAATATGTCTTGAAATTGTTTTTTTAATAATGAAAGATTGCAGTTTTTGCATTTGTGTCTAATTAAATAATGACGTTTTCGGCAATCAACAATATAAATACATATGTAGGGATTCACAAGTCTCACAAATATCTATGTAATGTAACTAATCTACCTATATATCACACATGGTCAGAACTCAGAGTACCACAGTAGCTTCAACCAAAACTGTATAAAAAATTGTGTGCAAATTTTTCATCATCACCATACATTTAAGAGGCTCTTGTCTCTTGAAAACTAAATTCTAGGCTCTTGTCGTTGGAACACTCGCCAAGCCGTTGTATCATTCGCCATCTCTTTGACCACCTTGTACGATAACAATAACTAATACTAGAAAAACGAAAAAAAAATCAAAACTACAATTTGTGCTCGGAAATTTAGACAATAAAAATATGGCGTTTATCGTTTCTGTCAATGCTTGATAGCAACGTAAATATTTATATTTGCTTAAATACGCACCGAGTGGATTAAACCTACATTGTTATCTTGAAATAGTGGAAAAGCTTACGACAAAACATCATGCTTCCATTAATTAAAGAAGGAATAATATTGGAAACGTATTCAATACTAATAGCGAGAGAAGTCAAAGTCCCGAGTCAATACGTCGTCACAATAAATCTAAGCTTAAACTAAATGTAACAGATATTGGTGCCTGTTGTACAAAAACACTTAACTAAACTAATTAGACAGGACTAAATGTCTTGCTATCCCTTTCATATGTGCGTTGTTAAATAAGGATGGAAATACTTGAAGCCCTGTCAAATTAGTTTAGTGATTTTGAACAACTGAATCAACATCATTGGCGTTGTGAATAAATTAGTAACATATAACTTAGTTTACTTATTAAAATACTTATTTGTAGTTAACTACGAGTATATTAAACCGTTTTAAGACCTTTAAAAGCAAATAATATACATTAAAACTAGGTAATAAACATCTGAGTGGAATACACCAATGTAGCTAAGCAAATACAAGTTTGGCTGGTTACCTATGCGTTGCTCAGGGGCAACGAGAACTATGATTGGCTTGATGTGTGCATTTGATAGCTGCCACAAAGTCAAATGGTATATTATATACTATGAATACTAAACATGATTCTCCTTACGTTTTCTTAACATTATATGGTATGGCTGACTGTTACTGGTATAAAGATGAGAATTTCCAAGAAATATACAATTTACAAATTATTATTAAGAATTTTTAAAATAGATGCTACCCATGCTACTATTCCTAGGTCATTATTCATATCATCGCGCCTAGACCCTTTGCCTTACGACATTTCAAAGTCATGCATTCACACATTCTGCCCGCGATTACGTCCGCGTTGAGCTGAGAATCTCAGAGGAACCTAAAATTTTCCCGACTTATAAAAAAATCCCGGGTTAAAAATATCCTATGTGTTAATCCAGGCTATAAAATATCTGTGCTCCAAATTTATTCCAAATCCGTTGAGTAGTTTTTACGTGAAAGAGTAACAAAAATCCATCCATACTCACAAACTTTCGCATTTATGATATTAGTAGGATATTAATTTTCAAGCCAAGCAATTAATGTAATAGTACAAAATAAAATGGGTGAGGATCCGCCCTACTTTTGAAACTCATCTAAGATTGGAAAAATAATCATTTTTAATATTAGCTCCTTTAATTCAGAGATTTTTTATTGAGAGATTTCATTTTTACTTTCATTAAGAACACGAGGCTGTAAAACCACCACATGGCTTTAATTTACGTTCTTGATTATCAATCAGCATGTCGAAACGTATTGGCACAATCAATCAATGCAGCGTTTAATTTGTCATCCAACTTCAAACCTATTGCTGAAGTGGATTGAGTGCGATCAATATAATCGATGATTATGCATAGTATAAATAACTAGCTTTTACCCGTGGCTTCGCCTGCGTGGTTCTAGATAAAAATAGCCTATATAAGGCTAATAGGATATAGGCTATCTTTATCTAGAACTGGGGAAGGCCCAGGATATAATCTATCTCGTTGCCAAATTTAATTTGTTTTGATTAATCGTGAAAAGGTACTAAACAAATTAACGGAGTTACTTTCGAATTTATAATATTAGTATGGATGTATTGAATAGCCACATCATAATATTTTGGGAGACAGGTAGAATCACTTAGTACCTGGAATAGATACATTTGGTTCAATAAGTGAAATATCAAACAGAACTACACCTAACTGACCTAACTCAGAACTGAGAATTTTCAAACGTAACTGTGCCGGTAGCAGGAAAATTGTCGACAACGTTTTCGTATCGCCTTCGACTATTTTTGAATTGGAAAATGAACAGCGCTGCGGCGGTGAAAAGTGGAACTAAAAATTAGTATGACTATTTTGACATTTCGGCAGTTACGTTTTGATAGAGAACAATTGAACTTAAATGTATAAAATACTACCCAAAATGTACCATTACGAAAACAAATTAAGAACAATAACCCCATAATTACTCTGAACAGTAACGCCATTCATTCGCTTCTTAATTTATAAAACGTACATCGAAACCAGAAGACTATTGACCAATTAAATAGCAGCTTTGTGCAAATAATCTGCCTATAACTGAAGATTTGCAGATCTTAACTATTAGAATTGACTTCATTCTAGAAGGAATCGTATTCGTCTAAGCAGATAAATCTAATAAAATACAGGTAATATGTTTTTACGTTAATTTTTTTGATTTAAACTACCAACAGCATAAAAACTTTCCATTATCCATACGTCATTGACTGAAAAATGATGTTTTTCTTTATCAAAAAGCCCGTATGAATGATTGGTATACATGACAGTAGTACTTTTTATGGAAATACACAGCTTTAACTTAGATTTATGGATAACGGTAACTTTTATAAAATTAGTGAACTATTAATAATTTACCCGGCTCCTAAAATAGCGGCTCGACATAGCTCTCCCTAGCTAAGTGCTATGTCATAATTTTAGCTACGTTACAGCTAAAATTATGACATAGCATATATATAGCCGTTCAGTACTGAATCATGAAACCACGAATTCGCATGCATTCGTTTAATATTATTCATCTTATGCAATATAACATTATTCATATCATGGTTAGATAGAGCAGAGAATGTGAAAATGAAATTATTATAATATTTCTATCTGTCCCGACAGACGTTGTCCTGTCTCAGTTATGAATTAATATGTCAAATACACCAAAGAAAAAATTACCTTTGGTTTATTCCGAAATTAAAAATGTTCAGGTCTTTTTGCATAAGAACCTTCTCCTGACAATAAAAAAAATACATGAAGAAAAGTTTTTTTTTATTGACACAAAACAGATTAAACTATTTACAAAAAAAAAGTAATTTCCTAATAGAAACAGTATTCGGAAAGTCACCACTGTTTATCTGTGATAAATTATGTGGCAAGAGAATTTATGTTAATGGTCTGACTGATGAGCAAAAGAAGCCGGGCTTAGACGCAAAATATTCATTTCGTACTAAATATTCTATGAAAATAAAAATATATAGTCAAATGCAATACCAGCCCACCATTGTCAATAATGATAATATGTGTGACCGTACAATACACTAGTCACTGCAAAATCATATGTTAAGGTGCTGTAACTGTGATGATAACCTTATTGAAATGGATGAATAAGAAGGCAAAATAGATGAATTGTGTAAGATTGATAAAAAAGTGTAGCGTTTAAATCTTCGATAATCATGTTGATTCCAAAAGGGTTATGGCCACTGCGTAACGATAAGTAAGTTATTAATGTGGTGCATTATGAGCCAGTGAGTATAAAAAGATTCATGTGGAGGAAGGTAAAAAGATGTATAAGTATTCAACAGAACAGAAAAGTACGAAGTTGCGTTCCGTTATCTTTGGTTATGATTTGATTTTACTCTGTAAAGATTTAATGAACATAATAATTTATAACCCATTTATGTGTGCAAAAAAGTTTTTTATTTCAGCATTCTACTGTAAGACTTTTTTATCGTGGAGTAATATTACAGTAGCGGTAGAATAAATTATCCTATTGAACAAATAATAATTGCTTTGAAGAAAATTATGTATCTTTTTTTTTCTTAGAATATTCTATTTAGTCACGAAGTTGTGGTTTGCCTATGAAGTAGCCGGTAATTCATGTTCTAGTATTTACTTCTATCATTGTTTTTTTTTAATTGTGTGATTTATATTATTTTCATAATTATTTATATGTTTCACACATTTATTTTATTGTACAGGCACAATTCATAAGATTTTGTTACTTTTATGAAACAACAAATAGCTGATATTTTGGGTTAAACGACGATTTGAAGACACAAATCCTTATTCATTATCATAACAACGATAACCTTCCTCTTCGTTGAAGGCAATTTAGTAACCAAAATATAAAAAGAGAATAATTCCCGTCCATTTTGCACAGAACGAAAATTTTAAAAAAATCTTAATAAAGCACGGAGGAATCGCAACAGTCGCTTGATCTTCAAATAAAACAAGAATTCATTGTGGGATCACATAATACGCACTAATTATGTATTGTATTGTATATATTGTACATAAATATAAATCTTCGTTACAGCTACGTAATGTGTATAGATTATTCATTACACGGCGTTCCCACGTAGCATAATAACGTGATGTAGGATCATGTTGTAGGTCAGGTTTTCGCAACGGGTTTTTGCGAAGCCGCGCCAAAAAATTGAATCTCAATTTGTTTGTTATGTTAATGGTGAAAAAACGGGATTTGTAACGTATTCCTAAAGAAATGACAAGTTTTTACCACTTGTTTGTGACTTTGGTTTGATTAGATGATGTGCGTAACATGGAGTGTATTAAATAGAAACATAAAATTTGCAATATGACTATTAAAAGATTCTTGCAGAGAAGTCAGTTATTGAAGATGGCAAGCAACGTTAAGCCTGATGGTAAGCAGTTCCCGTAGCTTATCTGTCTATCTATCTATATTAATGTTATAAAGAGGAAAGATTTATATTTTTGTATGTTACGAATAAACTCAAAAAGTACAGGACCGATTTAAAAAAAAACTTTCACCGTTAGAAAGCTACATTATCACTGAGTAATATAGGCTATTATATTGATACGCGGGCGAAGTCGCGGGGAAACAGCTAATAGGCAAAACCAATAAGTGGATATTTAAGGTTAATAAAAAAGTTTTACTCCTTAAGACTGTACATAAATCTTTAGTACCGTGCGAGCAAAAGAGACAACTATGTTCGTTCTGTAAAACAATTATTTCTAAGCCCACTGATAGTCATGGTGCTGGCTTACGGTTACCTACGGTAAACGGTAACCGTTACTCCATCAAGTGGGTCGTTTACTTGTCAGTTGTTACCAAGAAAGAGGTGACGGGTCCTACTGACCTATTTCCAACTTACTTCATAAGGCTATCACTCGTTATACTCAAAACGATGTTTACACGGTGATCTTCTATGTGTATTTTTCCCTATGCTTGGGATTTTCCTCAATAATTCATAACAAGAATCTGTGCAATGACAAACTTGGTTCTGTTTAACCTTTGACTTAACTACTGTACCGCTAGTTATATTTATTAGTTATATTTACAAATTGTTTGAGTATTAGTAAAGGTCTTGGTGTCATTGTGTACTCAGTCAGTGTTGCTTCGTAATGTTTGGAGAATTTTCTCCTCTTAAATAGCGCCCAGTCATTATCTGTTTATATTTAACGCATTATTTCACTGCAATAAACTCACTAAGAATATATGAAATTGACCCCATTCTAACGGTCCGTCAAAGTCCAAACATCCGCCTATTTCTTTTCAGAGGCGAAACTTTAAAAAAAATTTGTAAGAGTCGCGAGTGACTGAGATAGAATTGAAAGGCACCCACCCAGTCAAAGAATTTTCCTTTTCAGTGCTTTTTAAAAGTACTCATTAGACGTATGAAACCCGCATTCCACAAAAGATTAGGCCCACGCACACATACGCCCGTATGTGAACAGAACACTGGTGTATGCGATGCGTATGTGTGTGTGCACACAGCGAGCAACTGAACAGTGATGTAATACCGCGTTGACGCCTGGCAGACATTTTTTATGGACTCTGACGCAACTTTTTTTATAACCGTAGCGATCTTAGGCAGTTTCATACGAATTCTCATGCGATATACGGTTCCGTACACCTTATTTACATTTGTCGGATGATTTTGAGACCAAAATTATTTCAGTCAAAAAGCGACTAATGGTTACCGTACGTTAATTTCTTATACTACTAAGTACGTTAACTTAACTCCCCAGTACGATTTGAAAAAGTGCTTGAAAATAACAGTTTTGTATTCATTTCAGTAATAACTACCGTAACTACATACTTATTTATTTTATTTTAATAATTTTATATCTTTAAATATAAATGTTGTATCATTTAATTTAATTATTTACGTTTATATTAACATTTTATAACCTATGCTATTTTTATTTCGCTTATATGCCTCTGTTAATATATAACTTATGAAACCTTTTTTGTTACAGGTAAGCTAGTCCAGTAATCGAAACGATTGCATGGGTTTGTATGAACTTCAATAGTACCGATTTAAAATAGAAATAATGCTGCAGTGTGGACCGAACCTTAAGATGCACGCTCAATACATAGAAACAAATATAACTGTAAAACAAGGTTGCACACATACCTAACAAGGACAGGTCAACGCACTCCGTTGCCTTGCACGAACATAGCAGACTTATACACAAGCGTATAAGTGGAAGCGAGATGGTTACATTTCACTTGCTTCCGTGAGGTAAGCGGGCTTCCCTACGTGTGTGACAAAGATGACGCCATAGCGCGCGAAAGAGATAGCTATGTAAATATTATGACTGTTATTTCACTTCCTCCGCTCTGTGATGCAATAGCAATTTTACAGTAAAGCATCTATTTTGAGACAATGCAGTATTTAATTTTAGATTTACTGAAAGAAAAATTAGGAAACATTAATTATTTAGTAATATCACTCGCTTATCAGTTTTAAAATGGTAAAATTCACACAAAACGGTCTAGAAAAAAATATGACACTGAATTTATGTGAATATTTTGCTTGTTCTACAAGTTTCCCGCCTTATTTTATTATGTTCGTAAATTTTCTAGCGATGTCTTTTAGAAAGCAATTAAGCTATCTTTATCGATCTTATTTAATTTAATAGCTACGTCCGAAGTCTAATGACCCATAAAATAAACATATATTGCAACAAAGAGTAATGTGAAAATCAATAACAGCGCCATCTATGGCCAGGTAGCGGCACTTTATTATTACTTGATTTATTGCCTATCATGTGTGTCCTCATTTTCGGTCAATTCTCGCTATAAACATCAGCGGAATTTGACATGCGCAATGAATATAATAATATTCCTCGAGCAATATAAGATGTCATCTTAGTATTTAGTATTACTAAGAAAATCGATTTTCGAAAATGTCCTTACTACGCACGCCCTAGTTTCGGCTTCTGTGAAAAATATCACTTCTTTTGTAGACTTTTCAGTCGGAGCGGAAAATTGGTAGGCCCAAGCAACGTGCCAAACCGCGTGTCATTGAACCCTCTCAAAAAGCTGCCAAGCACGCGCCGTGTCTCTCGAAACTAAAACGTAACTCTAACGCGAGAGCGTTGAAAATCCCTCCACACTATGGGCACAAAAGAGTCCATTTTGAAAAACCTATCCGCACGGTTAGGCTCTTCTTGCTCGAAAAAAAGACACACACACACACATAAAAATACGTTCCAACACAGCCTATGCACAAAGAAAGTATACATACTTTCTCTGTGTTCGGTTACACAACTTTAGATCTTCTATCTCTTTCTCGCAAGCCCATCCACACACCCTTTTTTCTCGTCTAAAAAAACTGTTATATAATAACTGTGGTTGCGAATTTGCTGTCAATTTTTTCTCTCCAATTCCCAGCTTTATCTTGAGATAATTAATTATTTGCAATATTAAATTATTGTTTTTTTTTATTTTCACACATGTGTTACCTATGTATACTGGGCAAATCAAACAAATCTACTGTAATAGAAAAGGCATTTGTACAGAAGTTTTTTTTTCTTTTTTTTAATAGGGAAGTAGGTACTACGCAATAGGCCTATGAATAGTCCACATGTACTGTCAAAGGCGTGCAGTACAAGCACACAGCGGTGGTATTCCCGTGGTGTGCGTCGGCCCGCGTTCATTTCCTAGTCGCTGCCTCGATGGCCCGCTTGCAACATGTCGATGTAAGCGGGTCCTTGCATTTTCGGCGCCATTTAAAAAAAAACTGCATATTTTCCCGCGCGTGTTATGTGCCAGTGACATTTATCAGTGAAGTGTCAGTGCGTTCGAATTTATTTAAACGGATTTTTTAAATATGAAAGGAGGTTTGTCTCGTTTTATTTTATTTAAACTGTATGCACAACTCGGCTTTTGGGCGGCATTTTAACAATTAAGTTTTTAATTATTGCGGAAGTTTTATCATTGTATATTAAGCAATTGCAATTTAAGTTTTTTACATTACGCAATTAGACGTGCGAAGCGTTTCGCATTTGAGTTTAGCCATATTTACATAATGAACGGTAAAACTAGCTGTGTTGTTAGCTGCATATAAAGTTTAAATTGGCTGAAGTCATTTATACATATGTGTTAGGTAATAAAGAGATTCTCTTCAAATAATGACACGGTCAAAGTTTGAATGTTGACTTTTGATGTAACGTCCGGCTAAACATAACAAAGTTTTTCATAAAAATAAATTTCAATATCAATTTAAATCATAAGTAATTTCCATAAAAACTTAATAAATAAAATACAAATATTGAATAATTTAACGACGCGTATTGTGTTGGCATTTATTTTATTTTATTTTTATTTTATTCAGAATACCAACAGCACTTATACAATATATGGATATATATCTAATTATCTACATAGCTATTAACAGGTATCCGCAAATGAAGGCATTCTTAAAGAGCTGAATTTTCCATATCATCATCACCCACTGTTGAACAATTTTACACATACTTTAAAAAGAGAGTTATAAATTGCTCAAGATTTATGTATTTTTTTTAGATTTGTGGCTAATTTGATCAAACACAACACTACATCAAAGTAGTGTTAATTCACTGCGGTATTCTCTAAGGGGAGGAACAGTCCCCAGTTGGGCGATTCCAATATCAATAGGAAAACCTACGGGAGACCCCAAGTCCAACCTCTCTTTAAAAATCGTGGAAATCTTCAACTAGGTACATACTTAGCATTTTCTTTACAATGTACGTAACTGTAAGTGGCATATACCGCTACACTATGAATACCACTATTGTCTAACATCGAGTATTGTAGTGAAGGTACTTAGTCTTACTAACTGTTACTTGTGATTGTGAATCGCTTACTTTGAGAATAAGTTTTTGCCATGACAGCTAAGGTAGCTGTATCTCCTAAGGGTTTTTGTATTTTATTAAAATACATAAGTAGGATTGTGTCCAAGAAGCATTAGAACCAAATATAGTTTAGTTTTTGCCAGAAAAGGAAAACTACTTTACATTCAAAAAGCTTTGGGATGAAAAAATAATAATTTCCTTGAAAAAAATTACATGCATTCGTGTTTACTGCTATCAATTACACTGAACAATTTAATGAAATATCTTATATGACATATCACCACGTCATATCCGTCACGGTAGACAGAGAGCATAAAAAAAATAAAAATGACATATTCATTCTTTATTATAACAACTAAATAACCATCAAGCTGGCTATCGCCCTGCGGTAACGCAATACATAAGGGTCGATAAGAACCAAAAGTAAACAACTTGATACCACATTCAGGAAAACTATACATTCTTTGCCACATATAAACGCACTTATGCGTTTACAAAGTCAGTTATATCGTCAATTATTTTATAACACACAGCTTTTTAACTTACATAAAAAGTGGTCTAGTTACTGCGCAATCGCATCGATTACGAAAGTTAAGGAACTACTAGATTGCTGCACACACGTGTAAATATAGCCATACACGCTTCTGCCCGCGAGTTCGTCCGCATTGAGCTTAGAATTCCAGAGTATCATTTTCCCAGGATAAAAAGTATCCTACGTGTTAATCCAGGATATAAACCAAAAAAATCATAAAACGTTTTTACGTGATTGAGCAACAACCATACTTACAAACTTTCACATTTAAAATATTAGTAGGATTTATATTATTAGACGTTTGTAATGTTCTAAATGAAATAATGGCGTTACATAAGACCCGTACACACACTCATTTTCTAAAGACAATGTATACATATATGTATATGGTTACCAGACATTTTTAGGGTCGGTAACGCGCGAGTGATACCCCTGGTGTTGCAAGCGTCCATAGGCTGCGGTAACCGCTTACTATCAGGCGGGCCGTATGCTTGTTTGCCACCGTAGTAGTGAAAAAAAAACTAATGCAAGTAACACATTGCTATTTATTTATGCAAAAAAGATAAAACAGAATAGTATCTTGGTTTCCGCGTGCGTGCTGATAACATTAAAGCTTAGCATTGTGCGTTCCAATTCATTTCCGAACGGAATCAAACATCATGACACACTTAACTATCTATTTCTATCATTATAAATAATCAAATGACTGACTAAAATGAGCGAAGACAGGAAATAATCCAAATTGTGTATTTTAGGCATCAAACGTGAGTTTAAATTGGATATCAGGATGTTTCATCATGCGTTGTTTATTTTACCGAAATTGACCTAAATATCTCAGATTCTGATTGCATAATTCTCTAGTATTTACTACACACACGAATACTATAGCCACAATAAAGCCAGGTAAATAAATATGTAAAACAATTTTAAAAAAAACTATTTCAGGAAGGGGAGCGTCCCTTCGTAGTTCACGAAGTTGTAGAGCTGAAATAAATTTATTGGACGTGGAAGGGCTACAAAAGATGACCTATTTTCGCCACGTGGCTTTAAAGCTGTCTTGTACCTTCATTGTCAATCACTAGGGGGATTTACTATCAAAAAGCTCCCATAAATGTTCTATTCACTTACTTCACTGTAGAATACGACAGTTTTATTTGTAAACCCAGACCATAAAACTTCATTCCTCTATTTTTTTATAATTCTGGTTTAGTTTAAATTTCATACAAATGTCAAATATTGTCAGCTTTGAGATAGCACAGTTTAATCCAGGGCTGCCAGTATCTTCGGAACCTTGCCTACAGGGATTCCTTTTAATAATATATTTTAATATTTATATTATATTTTTAAGGTTTTTAGTTTTAGGTTCCAATAAATTGTTTCCCCATTCAGTAAGTTTTTGAAGACATCGTTAGTATCCAGGGGTTAAAATTTGATGAATATATTTCCTACAGTCCCATCCTAAATTAGTCCAAAATAAGATATGACGAAAAGCTAGGACACAAAGAGCTTGAGATTTTTTGAGATTACACTTATATCGTTGGTTTTTCAGCACACCCACCAGCTCTTAGCAGAATCCATTTGGATCACAGTATTAACAGGAAAGTAGCAATATTAGCAATGACCTTCAATTTAGCAAATTCAGCTGGGTTTGTTGACCCCAAACCATGTGGGTCAGGTCACACCGTGACACATTTTGGGCTGACTCGAACTGAACTGACCTCCCGACCTTGGACCTCAGCTCCAATAGATTTTGAGGTCAAAGTTGAAATCGGAGTTGGCCTACTTTGAATGTTTCCGTGGAATTCTGCGTGCTACTTGTAGTCGATGGTAATGTAGTTAGTTGAAAGTTCATAATTACTTTTCAAAAACTTCAAATCGAGCTCTCGGTTAAACGAATCAAATTTGACAGGTTTTTTTTAGATTTATATGATTAGAATTATATAAAACTCATTCACTACTTTTTGTGAGTATATTATATAGCCACAAAATAAATATATACTACAAAATATCAATATGTGTCTGTACATGCATCCTCAAACGCGACCGTTTGAGGAAATTTTAATTAATCAAACTAAAAATATCCATATCACAGGGCTTTATTAACAGTTAGACGATACAGAAATAATTAATTGATAATAAATGTTTGTTTTAATTGAAGTTGATAATCAACTTGCAAAGAATGGTCTGGCCCGATAGGATTGTTTCAAAATGTACTATGCTATACGAAGAGTTGTGGAAGCATCCTTTCCTAATACAGAGTAGCTAAGTAATTAATTACAATCATAATATTATATATACTGTTTTTTTAAGTAAGAGTCTGACACTGCATCGGCACGTGGCAACAATAAGAAGTAATATGTAAAATGGTTTACAAATGTTTACATTTAGAATAATCCCGATTGCATACATATTACATTTTACATATTACTTCTTACTTCTCATTGTTGCCACGTGCCGATGCAGTGTCAGACTCTTACTTAAAAAAAACGGTGCAATGGCTTTATGTAATCAGTAACTTTTACCTTTCACATTTAAAGGTAATTTTTTTTATTTATTAACATACCGCCCGAAAGTTCACTGATCCACTTTAATTCAGCTCAAAACTGAAATGACAACAAAAAACTAAGCATTCGACATATTTTTCCAAACATAATGTCACTGACATAACCGCTAGTCAAGCGGAATGCTAAACCTGTACATTACACGTACAATCATGCCAGACGGTTCTAGATAGTACTGGTTGCGCAATGTTGCTGCCACATGCAGTAGCTGGCGTACAAACTTCTTTTTTCAAATTTGACGGAACGTTGTATCCTATATATTTCAATAGTGCTTGTACCCAGTAGGTATTAGTTAAACATGAGTAGCCACTACGAAGCCATAAAACCATAAATTATTACAACTGGCCAGGCATAATATTTTCAAATACGGTGATTTCGTTCAAAGGGCCCCATTGAAATCCCAACCTCTTAAGAATTTGACCTTCGTTTCTGCCACACATTTAAGTTAGGGGAATTTATTAAATAAATAATTTAGCTTTTTGTTAGACACGATCCGCTTTGAAAGTACTAATGTTTTTTTTTTAAATTGTAGTAGTCGCAATATGTAAAATTATGCATTTAATTAACTCACTATAAAGAAAAAACGTTAGATATTTAATAGGCTCAAAAAGTTATTTGTATTCTTGTTACTAGTACAGCCATCTAGCGTCAGGTAGAGACACTAATTGTTGAAATGTTCGGATCAAAATAAAACATTGGCTCACAATTACTCTTCGTAATTAACTTCACACATTACGATGATTAACGAGATGGTTTTCCACGAATTAACGCACGCAAAATTAGTTCGATTATTCGACAACAGATAGCGCTAATGTCGCAAGACATGTTATGTCACGTCATATACATATTTAAGTTTTGTGCTACTTGCAGTCGCCACTGTAACTAATCGTTCAATGAACGATTAGTTTTATTGTTTTTTCCTGTAAGCAATTTCTATGTACTGTGTAAGGCTGTGTCCGGATTGTACTCTGTAAGATTTATTTGTTTTCTGTTACCTCTCTAGATTTGAATTAGTTAACTATTACGCTGAGACTAACGGCCATTTTAATATTCTAGTCTCTTACCGAGGATACACACGGTTTTGGTTACTAATGTCAGAATATTGTTCTAAAAGTCACTACATACAAAGTCTAGCGATTGAGATGTTCATACAATCAGATTTCTGTCTCTGAAAGACACCTAAGATTATCTATATAATATATATGTACAAATAAAAAAATTATTCCCTCTTCCCTTGGTCACGACATCACGTGAACGACTAGACCGATTTCGCTTATTCTTTTTTTGTGTTTATTATGCCAGAAGGTAAAGAAAAGAAAAAAATTGAAAAAAGAAAGCGGAACATTTTAAGTTTCGGGATAAGCTAAAGGTCCTTTTTCTTTGGTGTATTTGACATATAAATTCATAGCTAAGACAGGACAACGTCTGTCAGGACAGCTATTCAAGGATATAATTTGACAATCGGGATGGAGAAGACCGTCTGTCGATTTAACTACAGACGAATGGTAAAACACACGACCCAGAAAACACATGTTTTTCAACATCCTTATTCTCGATGATAAATGATCGACCATAGAAATACTACAACCGTATTGTAATTGAAATAGCGATGATTGATTGCTTGTATTCGAATATTGATTGCTTTCCTATTACAATATTGTAATTTTATAGCGGCTTTTGTCAAATTAATCGTCTTATTTTAATAAAAGAGTGAATGAAATTGATCGATCTTTGAATGAAAAGGATGAAAGAACGGTATTAAATAGGTAGACATTTAAATTCATTCAAAGGAATCATAATTAAATTTTTTTCAGCATACAATATACTATATACTATATACATACATTTACATTTAATCGTCATATATTATATCTACACTAATATTATAAAGAGGAAAGATTTGTATTTTTGTATTATTGTATGTAACGAATAAACTCAAAAAGTACTGGACCGATTTCAAAAATTCTTTCTCCGTTAGAAAGCTAAATTATCACTGAGTAACATAGGCATATATTATACTAGCTGCCCGCCCCGGCTTCGCTCGGGTAGACAAAATATTTTGTAAATGTCTATAGGCTCCGAAACTACTGGACCGATTTCAAAAAATCTTTCACCGTTAGAAAGCTACATTATCTCTGAGTAACATAGGCTATATATTATACGAGCTGCACAATATTTGATAAATGTCAATGCTCCGAAACTAACTACCCGTGCGAAGCCGGGGCGGGCCGCTAGTTTTATATATAGGTGTATGTATACTTTCATATCTTATGTCATGTTGCTATGAAAAATGCCTATCATTTTGATAGAAAACTGAATGCCAATTTAGGAATAATGTAGAAACACAGTAAACAGGTGCCCGGTATCATTAGCAAGAACAACTTTCGACTTCGACTACATATTCGTATCGTTCGACTATTTTTGTATGGGAAAATGAACAGCGCTGCGGCGGCGAAAAGTGGAACTAAAACTTTTGACATTTGGAGAGTTACGTTTTCTAATAGGTACGTACATACGTAGTCGAACGTTGTACTTGCTGCGCCTACAGCTATCTTATTTCATTGATTAAGTAGAGTATAGTAGAATAGTCATCGGGAGTCTATTTTATGTATCTATGTTTTATAAGACATCTGTTCATTTAGTATACCTACAAAAATGTTGACTCGGTAAGTAATTAGGTACCTAAATCTGTCGGCCGATTAAAATGATAATAAACAAAGAACATAATTATAAAACAATACAATTGAATACATTTTCCTTGTCAAAAGTACAATACGGAAAAAAATTAGATGTATGCATCATACTGAGCGAATGAGATAAGCCGATGAAGGTCGTTGACCTTAGTTTGGCAGTCGTTTGAACTTTGGTACCTCTACTCGATGACAGATGGCGGTAAAACGAAACAAGACTAGTTTTCTTGGAGACCTTTTGGCCACCACCTGTCACGTTGGGAATTCAAATAAATTGTTGGTAGGTGAGTGGAGGCAGAAACTCTGCCTGTCCCTTTGGGAAGGGCACGAAATTAGGATATGTAACTTTAATAATATAGCTTTATGATATTATAGTAGCGACTGCTGGCACATACAGTGGTATTAGACAATTACAACAAGAAACAAGCCTATATAGGGTGACGTCATATCGGATACCTACTCTAAGCTTATCTGTAAACAGACGAATCAAATAGGCACTTTTGTAATCAACTTAAATTATACATGGTTCATTAACCCATAGTTGACCTTTAGTGGCGCTACTCGCCGCTAGATGGCGCTAAATAGAATTTTTGCTTCCGCGCCGAGTGCGTTGATCTCTGGGACGGTTGTTGGTCCCGACAGCATTTATTATGTTTTGATTGTAAAAAGCGTTAGTTGCCGATGAAAGTGACAAATTCTATTCCTATTATTGATCGTAATAATTCATTTTAATTGGATATGCGGTTGATGGTAGTGGATGGTGGTGATATGAGAGTATATACAATATTATACCACTCAAATATTAGTTGAACGGGCTTAAATCAAACATGGTTACCCTCAAAACTATTCCTACTGGAATTTATGGTTCGCAAAACCAAAGCCGAATTAAAATTAGCGCTAATTGCGAGACCAAGAGCCGAAACGAGAAGACCGAATCACAAGGAAATTCCATTATATTTCCTGCTATCCATTTAATTGCATAGTAATTTAAAGGAAAACGTTACAATGTTTATTTGGGTCATTGACCTATTTTGTTACTAACTCACTTATTTCTTGGTATGTACATGTAGTGACATTTACTTTGGTTATGGTACGGTCACGTGATGTAAACGTGATTGCTTTGCATCATAAAATTAACCACTATATTATATATTTCCTTATGCTGTGAAATTCAGCGTCGTGTGATCGTGGCAGAAGATGTCCGGGATATTTACCGTCAGTCAGGATATTAAGTAGAATTTTTTAAAACAATACAAATTAAAGAGTATTTATATGTTATGCATTTTTTAAATTTAATGGAGAACAGTGGTGGCCGTTTGGTCTGAACTCTAGCTACGCGAGTTTGAATCCCACCGGTCCTTATCAAGATTTTCTAAAAAAATAAGAGCTGTCTTATTTTTTGTCTGTCTTATGTTTGAATGTCTTGAAATTTGACATGGCTACTCCTTTTTGGGACGACCGAACAAGACCGGACCTTTCCGGACAAAATCCTAACCAAAATCGATTTTTAACCTGCCTATTTTTCATTCTATTGTTACGAGACGGGCGAAGTCTCCGGAAACAGGGTTTTTTATTATACCACTAAGGTGGCACACAAGCATACGGCCCACCTGATGGTAAGCAGTCACCGTAGCCTATAGCCGCTAGCAATACCAGGGGTCACTAACGGGTTGCCAACCATGTTGTTGATGAGGAGTCACTGTGCTAACAGCATTACTACTAGCCCAGCGTATCCTCGTGGAGCACTGGCAACCTTACCGCAAAGGCTTACTCTACAATAATATTATTACACAGCATTTTAATAAATTAACAAAAACTCAGAATCAAGACCCAACATAACTATGATTTATTGACAAAAGTAAATATTTTCAATAAGTTTAATATCATTAATTAAATATATAATTAACAATAAGGCAAAAATTTACCTAAGGACGTACTTATCACTTAATTACACGCACTTATCAAACCCAGAGGTCATTGCCTCCTATAACTGCATAATATTCAATTTTAATTATAGAAATATCAAACAATATTATGGTATGTATTTATATACCCTTCTTCTTCTTCTATTTAAGAGTTTTACTCTTGTCGGTGCAGCCGATGTATTTCCCTCCACTTCTGGCTGTCCAGTGCTACTTCTTTGACCTCCCTATACGACGTGACGGCTATCTTATCCTTAACTTGCTTGATGTAACTTATCCTTGGTCGCCCCTGCCAAGCCTTCCTTCTACCTTATATTAATTAAATTATTGATTTTTATTCACGTTTTTTAGTTACAAAACTCTTTCGCGTCTTGTACATTAATCAATTATCTTCATAGCGGTTCCAGAAACTAACTTATTTTTAACCTTCAACGCAAAAAGGGTGTTATTTAATATACTTTTTATCAGGGTAGTTTTGAGTTCTTTCCTTTACCTCTAAATGACACCTAGGTCCACATCCCTCTTTTTAACCATCGATGCAAAAAGGCGGGTATTATAAGTGCAACGTCCATCTGTGTGTCTGTGGAATCGTAGCTCCTAAAAGGATGAACCAATTTTAATGTTTTAGCCTTTTTTAATACCACTAAGGTGGTAACCAAGCTTACGGACAGCCTGATAGTAAACGGTTACCGTATCCCATGCACGCTTGCTGCACCAGGGGTATCACTGTATCACACATCACGCACGGTTGCTGACCCTGATTAGCTATGATTTTTTGAAGAATATAAATCGGGTGTTTTCTAAATTCTTAATTTAGGTTATTAATATAACCGGAGTACAAAGTTATTTAACATAATGCCTTAATAGAGTACATTTATTTTTGCAGTTAAGAATCTATTAGCGCGGTAGCGAGAGTTTAAAAATCTTCATTTCATTTCGTGGGGAATGTGATGTCGGCGTCCGGGCCATAAATGGGCACGATTAACCTCCATAAGCTATGGCTATGAGGCATACATGTTATTCTCTAAAATATTTGCGTGCGATTTTGTTACTGTATGTTTTCATGCGGGATTCTTAACTATGCAACCAGCGGATTTTGAGAGAGGTCGGCAGCGCGTGGTTTTGTGTTTTTTTTTCAACACCGGATGTATACATCAACACCGGATGTATGTTGAAAACCATACGCTATGGTAACCGCTCACCATCAGGTGGGCCGTACGCTTGCCACCTTAGTGTTTTTTGAATACCACTAAAGTGGCACACAAGCATACGGCCCATCTGATAGTAAACAGTCACCGTAGCCTATAGCCGCTAGCAATACCAGGGACATCACTTACGAGTTGCCAACCCTGTTGTTGATGAGAAGTCGCTGTGTTAGCAGCAGTACTACTACCGCAGCACAACATTACATCAAGTAGTGTTATTTCACTGCGGTCTTCCGTATGGTGGACGTACAGTTTCCAGTCGCGAGGCTCCAATATAATAGGAGAACCAACAGATGATCCCAATTCACCCTACCTCTCTTATTTAGCTCACGATGTGATTAATCACTGTTCTTAAGCTTAGAAAAACTCATTGGTACAGGCCGGGGTTTGAACCCACAAGGCCAACACGGCCTATTATTTCAAAAATAATTCATTTGGCATTTTTACTTAAGTTATTACTAGCTTCTGACTTTGTCCACGTCGAGTTTAGAATCCCAGAGCAACCTAACATTTTCTCAGGATAAAAAGTATCCTTTATGCTTTGATTGTATATACTCCTGTATGCTAAGGTTATATTTAATAATAATAATAATAATAAATTGTTTATTCAGTAACATAACAAGTTAACATTTTAGTGTTGGAAGCCTCCTTTTAAGCAAGGGTGTGCTTGTAATAGGAGATTCCGCTCTTCCTTATATCTATTACATGTTACATTTTAAACAATTTAGCTTAAAGTATATTTATTAAAGTATAAATTTAGAAAAACTAGAAAAACAATCAAACAAAAAAGTGTGTGTGTGTGTGAATGTGTATGTGTGTGTGTGTGTGTCTGCGTAGGGTTGTCTTATATAATTATGTTTTAAATTATTTTAAATTATTATTAGAGCATCGTTTGCACAATGGACTCAATATCTTCATAGCTTTTAGTCATAAGCCAGTCGCTTAGTGTATTTTTGCAGTCGAAATATTTTAATGGGTATATATTTAATTCTTTGTTAAGTAAATTATACAGATGGGATGATTGACAAGAATGCTGTCTTTTTGCAAAGGCACTTTTGGCTGTTGCTAGGGGGGCAACTGTATTTTTCCTTCTGCTTTTTGTCTTCTCAATATCAAACGGAAGTGTTTTATGCATTTTAAGTGCTATTTGAAGCACATAAAGCTTTCTGACAGACAGGAGACCAGATGTTAGATAGAGGCTTTCGGTTGAGAATCTAAATGGTTTAAAAACATGACTTTTATTAGTGATCTCTGTGCCCTTTCCAGTTGTAGAAATTTCATTTTAGTTGCTCCGCCCCAGATTGGCAAACAGTACATTATAACAGATTGAGCAAGTGCGGTATATATTTGCAGTAAGAGGGTTTTTGTCACTACGTTTCTTAATGTTTTAAAGGTCCAGATTAGTTTACGTATTCTATTCTATTTATACTATATAAATAGGATTAGTCTTTATTTAATGGCACCTATTGAAATATAATTACAAACACATGTTTATATTACCACTTAGGATTGCTCTAGCCAAACTAGACACCCAAATATTGCGAGAGTTCACTGACCGTTCATGTGTAGGTAAACGACCCGACCAGTATTTTATTCAAGCTACTTACATTTAGTTTTTGTATTATTACTCAGTCCTTTGAAGTAATTGTGATATTATTGTATTACCATTGTATAGAGAAGAATATTCTCTGTTGTGTCATGTATATTGTATTGAAATCGATCGGTTAGTTTTGGAGTAAAAACATCACAAAGTTGTAAGTGTATTTTTGATTAAAACAAGGATAATTCAATGAATAAATTTACTGAATATACGTTTAATTCGTCTAATTGATGACAAATTTATGAGAAGTTATTACTGCAGGCAGCTGGTCCTATCCGATTAATATTATACTATGAGTATAGATAAATAATGAATTCGTAGATTTAAAACTTCCTACATAAATTATGTTTCGTATCACAAATTTTGCTAATCCTTCTTACATGAAGGAAAGTCACAAAAAATCTTAGTTAAAATTGTTGATGTGATTTAATGGAAAAAAAGCCTGCAAATAAAATCTATAACCACGGAAACCTACATAGAAAACCGCCCCATTAATGGTCCGGAAGGAAAGCAGTTGAGAAAAGTGACGAAAAATATTACCAACTCACAAAATGTAGTGCGTTCAACTCCAGTACATTGACCTCAACATTTTGGCAGGTCGTCGGCCGGGGTCGCCGGCCGCGTATTTATATACAACGTCAGAGAGAGATAGACATAGAGACACGCGATTCGCAGACATTTTTTTTATAAATATGTTTTAATTACAATGATATTCTAAGACAGTTATTTAAGGGAGTGCTTCTTGCTAAATCCAAATTAAGACGCGCAAAGTTTGAATCCCGAGTACGAATTTACCAACCGGAAGAAAATATGACAAACTAGCGGCCCGCCCTGGCTTCGCAGGGGTAGACATTTATCAAATATTTTATCTACCCGTGCGAAGCCGGGGCGGGCAGCTAGTATAATATACATATATGTTACTGTGATAATGTAGCTTTATAACGGTGAAAGAATTTTTGAAATCGGTCCAGTAGTTTCGGAGCCTAATCAATACAAACATACACACAAAAATGCAAATCTTTTCTATGTGTAATATTAGTATGGATTTAAATCACACTAATTTAACTCACAGGCGTGCTGGAACATATCTAGCTCAGAGAATCAGCACTGGTATCAAGCGTGGCAATGCTGCCAGCATTATTAGCACGCTCGTGTGATGTTGGCTTGGGTCAGATCTTTTATAAGCTCAAGGCTCATTAATATTCTTTTTGCAATTTATCTCAATCGCTGGAGGAAGGGTGCGTCTACTCCCATTTTTCTGCCCCGGCTCGAAAAAAATTAAAACCGGGGCTGGTCTGTGGCCTTTGCCTTGACCCTCTAGACACCAGAGCCATCATTAATTTATCATTGGTCATCACAAAATCATCCGCACTACGTATCATGGCTCAAACAGGGTGACTTGCGATATTTAGGGTGTCAACGTACTGTAGTTTATCGACCCTCAGTTTAAATCGATTTGACTATTCGTTGACATATCGATTAGGTATCGATTCAGCGTAACGAAAGTGCTAATCGACTATTATATTACAGGCCAAGTTGTGAGTAAAAAAATTTGTTTTGGAGTAAATCAAAATCAAATATCATTTACTCAGTTTAGGCCCTAATAAGGCCCTAGTAAGGTACCCCAGTATAACAGGGATATTAACCAACTATACTATAACATGTATGTAAAATCCCAGAAACTTAAAAAAACTAATGAAAAGCTACAGTACCTCTGAGTAACACAGGCTATATAATATCTAACATACGTACATGTCACCACACTAACTCCCTCACGGGGTAAGCAGAGAGTATAGAGCGCATTTCACTCTTGACTTGCACACCTTTTGCTTCTTCCACAATCATCTCTTCATACATGCTTGTCGATTCCGAGTACTTTAACTGTTAGGCGGGCGATGTCGCGAGCAAAAGTAGTATAGGTCGCGGCACGAAACTCTAGCGCTGACCGTTATTGCGCAGAAGTAAAAAATAAGGTGTCTTGGCGGGGTACAGGGGTGAAGGGCGAGCGTGCGTTGCGCCGATTGGCTCTCCAGTCGTACTCCGTCCCCCGTGCCGATACGACGCTCCGCGCACTTCCAGTGTACAGTCGCGTTCTGAATTGTTTTGTTGTCATCGTTAATTTTTGTTGTTGTTTTTTGTTAAGTTTGTTTTGTTGATTTGTTTGTTGTGTTTGTTAGTTTATTCACTGTTTGATTAAGTTTGAACAGTTTTTAAACAGTGAAAATGCCGAGGCCGAGAAGGAATACTGTTTTGAAAAGACAGGCACGGAAAATGGTGTTTGACGTGCATTGTTTTCTGAAAAGGGAATCGAATGATTTCATTAATTCCCTGAAACAAATTCAAAGTGAAATTGGCGAAGCTGCGAGTATTTTACTCGATTCTGACCGCAGCACTGTAGATATAAGTGAAATAAAACAAACTGCAGAAGTTATTCAGGCGGGAAATATAAAATTAAATAGTATAATTAGTGACTTACAGAAAATTCAGAAAAGGACAGCTGAATCTACAAAGACGTCCATAGCAACGGTAAGGAAAATCTCCACTGAAGCCAATAATTCCGACTTATTATCAGTATTTAGAACACCAGGCAAAAAACGCTCCAGATCAAAACCGGTCACAGATATTGATAACTTTGATCAAGGATTAATAAAGAGGTGCATACATAACTTTCATAGGACAAATAATGAACTTCCCACCGTCGGAAAGTTGAGAAAGAAGCTAGAGGAAGATATAAATTTCAAAGGCTCAGAACGAAGTCTTCGACGAATAATTAAGAGTTTAGGGTTTCGGTGGAAAAATACTGAAAACAATCGAAAAGTACTGATTGAAAGTTCAAATATACGTTTACTACGTATCGAATACTTACGCAAAATAAAACAATATCGCCAAGAGGGAAG
This sequence comes from Falcaria lacertinaria, assembly GCA_951449985.1. Taxonomy (NCBI): domain Eukaryota; kingdom Metazoa; phylum Arthropoda; class Insecta; order Lepidoptera; family Drepanidae; genus Falcaria; species Falcaria lacertinaria. The sequence goes on along the minus strand of OX602136.1, from coordinate 2,315,411 downwards.
GCCCATCGTATATACAGATGAATCTTACGTAGATTCATCGCACTCTGCTCCAAAAGCCTGGACCGATGGTACTACAAAAGGTCTCAAAAAACCTATCTCCAAAGGACAGCGGGTGGTCATTGTCCACGCAGGATCAGAGGCTGGGTTCATACCGAACGCACTGTTAACTTTTAAAGCTGGTGCGAAATCAGGCGACTACCACGACAATATGAACTACGACAACTACGAAAAATGGCTGAGGACACAGTTATTGCCGAACTTACCGCCTAATTCTGTCGTGGTAGTCGACAACGCATCATACCATAATAAACAATGGGACCTTGCACCCACTTCTAATTCCAAAAAAGCTGACATGCAGGGTTGGCTTACTGAAAAGGGCATACAATATGAGGAAACTCTACTAAAACCTCAACTATACAATTTAATACGGGCTAACAAAGATAGATTTAAAACATTTTCAATTGACAGGATACTAGCAGAGCAAGGACATCAAGTGCTAAGACTGCCACCATACCACCCAGATCTAAATCCAATCGAAATGGCATGGTCTGACATAAAGCAATATGTAGGCAGTAAAAATGTGAAGTGGAGTGTTGCTAAATGTATAGAACTAATTCAAGAAAAAGTTTTGCTGATGGGTGCTTGGGATTGGGGAAAGTTATGCCAAAAGGTAAAGGACATAGAAGAGCAATATGTCAAGAGTGACCATGTCGTGGATTTGGTTACAGAAGAATTCATCATTCGCGTTGATGGTGACAGTTCAGAGGATAGCCTTGGTGAGTCTGATGACGATGACGCTGTTAGTGCCGACGACCGAAGCAGCCCTGAGCCGGGGCCCTCAGTAAGCAAAAGGCCCTGTTGGGATACTATTGAAGGTGTAAGACCATTGTCTGATTCGGACTAGATATCGGAAAGGAGAATGCGGTGTCTGATGTCCACACCCTGCCGAACTCGCAGGTTTCTTCTATCCTGAGAAGAAACTTCAGTAGGTTCTTATGTAATTCGGACTTAATATAATTTTTTTTATTATTTGGTATTTAATATAAAAATTTACAAATCCGATAGTGTATTTATTTTTCTACTCCCCATAAACTTGTTAAAAATTATATTGTAGGTAACATGAAGTAATATTTGCGTGCGTGACAGTACCCATACGCAGTTAAGTTCCACATTTTGTTCACCGCTAGACTTACTATTTGACTTTACATTAAAACATTATTTTGCTGTTTTTAACTAAGCAATTAAATTACTAATTTGTATTGCGTGCGCGATGGTACCCATGCGCAGCTATCCCCTCCACGTTTCGCTCAGCGCTAGAGTTTCGTGCCGCGACCTGTAGCTCTGTCGTTTACAACCTATACCAACACCAAAACCGAATGAGGAAGCACGCGGGACAGGTCCGCGTATAATGCCATATGTTTTGGCACATTCAACCCGTCAGAGTCAATGACCCGCCGGCTATCTGTTTTCGTATTGATAACACTCTGTAACTCTGTTTACTACATTTTTGGACGTCGAGTTTGTTCCTGGAGACTTTTCATTGTGACGCGGTGACATATGTCATATTCTTCGTATCCGCGCGGTTTAGATTTTGTGGTTATGTTTTTAAAGTCGGCAGCGGCCGTATGGCCGTATGCTTGTTTGCCACCTTAGGGGTATAAAAAAAAAAGATTGAATCAAGAGGTGTGCAAGTCGAGAGTGATATGGCGCCCTATATTCTCTGCATACCGCGAAAGGGATTTGGCTTTTCATGACATTAAATACCTTTTTTCTATTTAGTAGAAAGAAAAAAAAAATTTGCAACCATTTTTGTCTAGATAAAATCAACATAGATCATTAACAAGAGGTAATCTCATTACTATTTGATTGTTAAAAGAATTTATATAATTATATCCATTCTATCATAATGTTATGGAATAATAGAAAATTATCATCCTGCCAGTCAAATCCAGACAAGAAAGGTAGGCAGAGGCAGAGGAGAGGCAACACCCACTTTCCACCAAGATAATTTGGTGCCAACGTGACAGATGGTGTGTTCGTCGCCGTCTCTTAAGCACTACATACTACATACGTCCTTGAATTTCTTTTCAGACGTATGCAAGTTACCTCACGATGTTTGCCTTCACCGTAAAGCTCGTCTTTGACAGGACCAAATTTGAGTTAACAGCACTAAGATTATTTTATACCACTAAGGTGGCAAACAAGAATACGGCCCGCCTGATGGTAAGCGGTTACCGCAACCTATGGACGCTTGCAACACCAGGGGTATAACTCGCGCGTGGCCGACCCTTCAGAAATCTCTTCACACCCTTCTTAAAGAACCCCATGCTGTACTCCTTTGGGAAAACCACCAAATTTAGGCTAGTGTGACACGAGAATTGACGGCATTATCGTTGCGGTGTCAATTTGATGATCGTTGATTTAAGCACGTGTATGTATAACCGTCTTAACATCGATCTCTTCATCAAAAGGTCGTCGGACGCGACCAGACGTCAACGGCCGGCCTTTACAATATATTGCGGTTTTATTTATAGTATGGATTCGTCACGTACCGATTCGGCAGCCTTGGTCTCTGGTTCGAATCCCGCGTGACGTAAGCGAGGTGTTTAGCACGTGTGTCACAATTTCGTCACAGCCATGAAATGTGTAGAGAAGTATATTTTTTAATATCTGCATAAAGTAAAAAATATTTTATTCAGTTTAAGCCTTAATAAAGTATTAAGCGCTTAAAATTCATTTTGACGGGTTCTTACCACGGTATTTTTGTTTAATTGGTGGCCCGATATTTGTATGCTGTTGCGAGCACCATGATCACGGAACGAACTGCGGTAGGTGCGGTGTACGCTTAAGTGCAAACACAACGATAAACATTTGAACCATACCCATGAAAGTTTAAAACATTATATTAATAAAGTATTTTTGGAACGTTTGTAATTTTGGTTTTGGTTTTTGTAATTTTGGTTTGGTGAGAAATCGGTACGCGGTAACCGTAGCCGTTGGATGCTTAGTGAACCCCATGCTGTGCTCACTTGAGAGCACCACAGAGTTCATTCCCCAAATGAAGAGACGGCTTTGGAACCGCAGTTGCGAAACCAGCAGTGCGATTTTGGAATACAGCAGCCAAAATTGCTCCTGTTTCTCGATGCGAGATGTCAAAATTACGTCATTAGACTGTGCAGGCGAGACGGATACATTGCAAGTTGTTAATTTACAAATTAGTGGTTTATTTTCTAACTTGATCGCACGTCACAATTGATTTTGTTGGCGAAAGTAGCAGTAGATGCGACTGGGATGTTTTTTTAGATAACCCCATAGATTGTTGCCCCTACCCAAGTTTATTAGCAGCATACAATCAAACATTTTCTATTCACCTTATGCCCTAATAGAGCAGTTACAAAGACTATAAAACCACTCCTTGGGCAGTTATGATACGTGGTACGGAAAAAAGAAAAAAACATCTGAGAAGAATTACCAAGAAACTTATCATGATGTTGAAATATTTTTTCAAATTAAGTTCGTACATTTCCGTCACAGATCGTTAATTTCCGTACGAGTTACTGACCTACGTTCAACCCAGGAAATTACAGCTCATTTATAACAAATCACGTGTTTCACTTTTTGTCTGTATGTCACGACTATTAGCTACATATGGATGTGGGGGTAATCAATTTGGAACCAAAAAAGTTGGATTATATGGATGGATGAAAGTGTATTTAATTAATGCTAAGTCAAATACCAAGAGCTATTCTTGGCATTTGCCTTTGCGTGCGTAAAAATAGCAAGCGAGCGTCTATAGGCTACGGTTACCGCCTACCATGACGGGTCGTATGCCAATTTGTCAACTAAGTACATACATACATATCGCCGAATCCCTTTCAAGTTAGAAGAGTATATACTTATATACTATATTATATAACTCTAAAGAGTATAATGGTAATAATATACTGCTGTGATTTGTCACACCACGAGCTTTACGGTGAATGAAAACATCGTGAGGAAACCTGCATACGTCTGAGAAGAGTCAAGGCCGTATGTAGTACCTAAGAGACGGCGACGAACTCACCATCTATCACGTTGGAACCAAATTATCTTCGGTGGAAAGTAGGTGTTGTTACACCTCTGCCTACCTCTTCGGGGACCCTTGTGGGTACGCGTGAATCTATCCTACTAATATTATAAATGCGAAAGTTTGTGAGTATTTATGGATGGATGTAAGTTACTCTTTCACGCAAAAACTACTGAACGGATTTGGATGAAATTTGGAACACAGAGAGTTTATAACCTGGATTAACACAAAGGGTATTTTTATCACGGGAAAAGGTTGGTTCCTCCGGGATCCTAAGCTCAACGCGGATGAAGTCGCGGGCAGAAGCTAGTATTATTTACAATTTAGAATATAACTGAGAGAAGTTTGTCGGATTCCCCGAGTGGGGGCTATTATGCGCATCGGGAAGGCATGAATGAAACATTAATGCGTAGTACACTGCAAGGTCGTTACTCGGAGCTTCGACTGTAAGGGTTAATAGCCCTTAGGGGGACTGACACAAGCTCCGGTTTACATCGGGCCAATCATTCGGGTGTACTGCCCTACTCGGCGTACCCTTATTAGCATACACGGACAACTTAATTTTTACCCGATTTTACCACAGGCGGGGATTTTAAGAGTTTCTTGACGATTTTTTTTATACCACTAAGGTGGACACACTGCGGTAATTAAGGTTGCCAGTGCTCCACGAGGGTACGCTGGGCTAGTAGTAATGCTGCTAGCACGATGACTCCTCATCAACAATAGGGTTGGCAACTCGATAGTGATATCCCTGGTATTGCTAGTGGCTTTAGGCTACGGTGACTGCTTGCCATCAGGTGGGCCGTAATATGTGCCACCTTTGTGGTATAAAAAAAAATTCAAACCAACGTAAAATTCCCTGTCTCATCTACCATCCCACTGAAATTAAAGAGTTACTCCAACGGTGTATTTTTTTTTTATACCACTAAGGTGGTACACAAGCATACGGCCCACCTGATGGTAAGCAGTCACTAACGGGGTGCCAACCATGTTGTTGATGTGGACCCACTGTGCTAGCAGCAATACCACTAGCCCAGCGTATCCTTGTAGAGCACTGGCAACCTTACTTACCGCAGAAACACAACACTACATCAAGTAGTGTTATTTCACTGCGGTCTTCTGTAAGGCGGAGGTACAGTCCCCAGTCGGGCGGCTCCAATTTAAATGGGATAACCCACGGGAAATCCCAAATCGCCCTACCTCTCTTTTTAAAAGCTCATGGTGTGATTAATCACTGTACTTAAGCTTAGAAAAACTCATTGGTACAGGCCGGGATTCGAACCTGGGCCCATCAGATGACAGGCCGTTGCTTCAACCACAAGGCCACCACGGCTTTTTGTCTACAAGGATGCTATGTCATTCTTGCTTGCAGTAGATTCTCAACATCCCTTTGCTATCAGCTCAACTATTCCTCAATAAGGATGGAAATTTGTGATACAAGTATTGCAAGAGTGAATTTCATTTTACTACCAGCTTTAGGGCTTAAAAATGTGTAGTCAGAAATAATCCTGTACATTTTCTATGGGGCAGTTGTCAGAGGTCATTAATCGTGTCATAAGTGACTTGACCCCACCTCCTGACCTCGGTACGTTGATCCCGCAAGGTCATTCCACGGCCTACCTATGTCGAGGAATGGAATTAAAATTATGTTGATCAAACCAAACATTTTTTAAATGCGTGATAAAATCTACATCCACACTCATTATAAGGAGGAAAGATTTTTAATTTTGTATGTAATTAACTTTGATTATATATTGACAAGTATATAATCAAAGGTAATATATAAACTCGAAAACTACTGGACCGATTTTAAAAATTCTTGCACCGACAGAACTCTGCAATAACACTGAGTAACATAGGTTTTTTGGCTATATATTATATTGTTACGGGGTCGGAAACTTTTTTGTTTCAAAGGTGACTTTATATAGAATGTTTTTAGCTATGATTTAAAGAGGATTTTCAGTCGCAAGTATGTACATTTATTATTTAGATTTTAATATTACTATCTAATATATAAAATTCTCGTGTCACAGTTTTCGTTGCCATACTCCTCCGAAACGGCTTGACCGAATCTCATGAAATTTTGTGTGCATATTGGGTAGGTCTGAGAATCGGACAACATGTATTTTTCATCCCCATAAATGCAAAAAAAAATTGTCCACACGAGCGAAGCCGGGGCGGGAAGCTAGTAATGTATAAAATCTTGCATAAAAGTTTTTTGGATTTTTGCAAACACAGACAGGTCATAATGCTACGGGTAATAAATATTACTTGTGGCACTACCACTTACCAGTAAGAAGCCGAATTGTTTCTACTTACATGCCCTGCGTACCAGAGTAGACTAGTGATGGGCTCACCACCTGTCACTTTGGGATCATAAATTCATTGAGATGTGGGTGTCGACTCTCAGAACGCAAAAAAATGAATCATTTGTATGTTTGTAATAATCATCTTTAAAACAAAGATTGCTTTTACAAATGTGACGTCATAGATACTCGTATATCCGATGAAGTATGGCGCGGATTGAAATAACTTTGCTATAATAGGCGTTGGCTTATTATAAACAGATGAGTGTCAAAAGTACTTAAATGAATAGGTAAATGTAAAATTGAATGAAGAGATTGTAGAATGTAGAAGAAGCAAGAGGTGTGCGAGTCAAGAGTTAAGGCGCTCTATACTCTCTACCTACCCTTTAAAGGAGTGATGATATTTTTGTATGTACAAAATAGTGTACGATTTACTTTTCCATAGGTGAATATGTTTTTTGGTTAGAGCTATTAATACTGACGAGCTTTAGTGTTGCTAAAAAAAAGGCAGTTTAATAGTAAGTAAACTGTCAATAATTTTAATTCGATTAAAATAAAGTGTCCATATAATAAATACAAATTCGCGGGTAGCAAGCAAATATTTGTAAATATTTTTAAAACCGTGAACCGTCACGCCGCGCGTTCAAATAAAGAATAGCAATGGAACGTTTAATTCCACAATCAAAAATTAAATTCTCATTTTACAATATCGTCATACTACAACACACACACGCACATCATTAGTCACCTGCGTAGCGTGTGTGCGGTCGTCGACCCCTGGCCAGTGGGGCAAGCGTTGACCCACCACGTGGTTCAACCAGCCTGGGCATGCGCTATCGCAGCTTCCCGGTGTGCGGATTGGACGCGCTATGTTGGCAGAATTGATCTTTGCTTACAATAAGTCGTTTAGCTGTTTATAGACTTCTTTTGTTTTTTTTTTACACTAGCTAGATTACACAGTAGGTATTATTAAGTGAAAGATCGCTTATACACCACCTTATTCTACAAAATAGGGTTGTTTCAGCGTTTTCTCTTGCGTATAGATTGGATAGCAGATACCAGTGATGGCACATTAATTTTGAGTGGCCTCCAATTTAACATGCGAAATTGTACCTTGACGACGCTTCAAACAGTTAAGTAAGCCTTGAGCTGTAAGTCTTAAGATAAAAAAAAAACACTGTCATTGGTCGGGGTTTGAACCCACACCAGCCCAAATGGGAGACCTAAGAACTGCTAAGTGATAATAAGCTCTATTAACTGACTAATGGCTGAATACTGAAACGACATTCAAAGTTTGAAAGCCCGTAACTGTTTGAAGCGTCGACAAAATTCCATTTCACATATAAAATCGGAGGCCACTCAAATGAATGTGGCATCAGATTTTGAGAGCACTAATTTATACCTCTAAGGTGGCACACAAGCATACGGCCCACCTGATGGTAAGCAGTCACCGTAGCCTAGAGCCGCTAGCTATACCAGGGGTATCACTAATGGGTAATGGGTTGACAACCATGTTGTTCATGAGGAATCGCTGTGCTAGCAGCATTACCTACTACTAGCCCAGCGTAAAAATCTTTCACCGTTAGAAAGCTACATTATCACTGAGTAACATAGGCTATATATAATATTGATACGCGGGCGAAGTCGCGGGGAAACAGCGATTTATAGACATATAGATATTATAGAGAATAAAGAAGATTTGTATTTTTGTTTGTTACGAATATACTCGAAAACTACTGAACCAATTTTAAAAATTCTTTCACCAGTAGATAGCTTTACTAACACTGAGTAAAACAGGATGTCGGAAGTCGCTGTGAAGAAGTGAAAGAACAGGGTAACCATTATAGTTTAGTTTTGGTCTAGAGAGATGAACAAGAGAATTGACACCATTGCCGAATAGACCACTTTCCTTTAACACCTGTTGTTAAAAATGTATAGCGGTGATGATAAAATGAATCGTTGTTTGAGGAAAGTTTAATTGTTTAAGGCACAGCAAACAGTCGGCAACCTAGTTTCGATACAGAACGGCTGTATTTTTGAGACGGGGTCATGTAAGCATATGACGTTTACAAACTGACACACATACAAGACAAACTTTGATTTTCAGACAAGTTGCATACATATTTTTTCTGATAACTGCTGTTAGTATTTTGTTTTAAGCGGTTAGTAAGCGGTCACCGTAGCCTCTAGACAGGGATAGCACCAGCGCGATGTCTCTCTATCTCTCTATCTGCTTGTACGAAATGAGCGTTAACCTATCAAGACTAGTAACTTAGTTTTTGAACGGTTTCTTTATAGGGTGGCTAGTGGCATTTATAATAACGCTTTCCTATAGTAATAATATGAGGCGGGCATTCAGATAAACAGCGAAAAACAATATCTTAGCTTCAACTTACATTATTATTTGAAGAATATACCTTGTTTTATCTATATGCATACTTCTATACTAATATTATAAAGAGGAAGAATTTGTAATTTTGTGGGTTTGTATTGAAAGGCTCCGAAACTACAGGACCGATTTCAAAAAATCTTTCCCCGACAGAAAGTTTTAAGGGCGGGCCGCTAGTCATTTATATATTCTGATATAAGCAACGTAGTTTTGGAACTCAGAAGCATGTGAAAAATACCACACATACGTATAGGGCAAAAGTAAGCTTCCATCGCCAATTAAAGGTCTTATAGTTAGTCATCTCACGAAAATGACGTCAAAATCGATCAGCACTCATCGCTAACAGCGGAACATTCATATATGGATTTATAAAAACAACGTGACATGAGCCTCATCAATCGCGAATCTCTTACGACTAATAAATCGTCGATCGATATCGGCGCGGCGTTATCTCGCGCGAAATTGCCGAGTTCGGCGGCGGGCGACGAACTCCCAAATTATGAGTTCAACGGCACTAGCCTAGCGAGGAGCCGGCCAGTTACATCGGCCGCCAACGCGGTGCATTCGCGAATTGAATAGTTTGAATTTCGATGTGTTTTTCTAAGAAATAGGACACGATTTTTAAAAATGGAACCGGGAAGAATTTTCTTTCTCGTTCATTATTTTGAATTCCAGCCAGTATTTATATACTTCATTCATTTACATAAGTCCGAAGCTCATTGTATTCTCATATCTACAGTCCCCTTTTAAGGCGATGCAGGGCTAACTGCTTTAACCTTTATCACGTTAAAGCAGACATGTCTTAAAGATTAGGTATTATACTGCCAGACGTCGTTATTGTTATCTATTATGTGAGCTGGCTCGATTATTATGAAATTCATTTATCAGTCTGGCCGCTCGCTTTTATTCGCATTTGCCGCGTAATGTTAGGTATTTACTCTTAATGTCCGTCTGTATGTGTAATAAATGTCAGACATAATCATGAATAATACTCCAAGAGGTTATTTGTATACACGGTAAATAAAAAAAAACAAGTGCAAAACTGATTTTTAACTTACATACTGGCTAGCATCAATAATTTTAAACTGTAGTACTTTTTAATTCAGACAGTTTTTTTAGACTGTTGCGTTGGCATAATTTCTGGAACGACTCATATGCATGTCTGAATTATCAACATCTAACTAAAGAAAAATAAATATAATCGAAATAGGTTCTTTCTTAGGCGTGACACACAGTCAGTGCGAGCTCGAGGGTCAGCCTCAGTTCAGCCATCGGGTCAGGGGTCGTTAAACGATATGAACTGGTTAAAAATTTGTAATTCGAACTCAGATTTTCTGAATTCAGTGAGTAGGTACCGTTTTTTGAATTGATTCGAATTTCTTTTTGGAAATCGAATACGATTTAATTCGTTGCTTCCTCATTCGAATATTTAAAATTAAGATAAGAAACGAAGTTGTTGGGTACCAAGTCTGCAAACGGTGATGCAACTTTTTATGACCAAATTCAATTATATTCTTTGTTTAGTATAGAGTTTTACAAAAAAAATAACAACTGAATAAATGAAATTTATAGAAAGCAACAAAGAAATGAAGTGTTTATTCATACAGGTGTTACTGCCACGCAGATAATCTAACAATAAGCGCCCCTATGATTTACCTTTGAATGGGTATAGTTATTCAAATATCATTATTGCTTTTTTATTGACCACCACGTTAATTTCTTTACGATTTGATAAACGTTAACCTATTATAGCTAGTTGGGTTTCCTGATTGTGATGGAGAAGTTGCGTATTTTCAATTATGACAATAGTCATTCCTTTTTATAAACTTCTTGGTCTACGTCTTTGTAAAGAGGTTTCACTCACTTTGACTAGTCAATGCCTATCAAGACAGAAATGTCTCAATATTTTACAATACCTAAATAATTTTACTGCAGACGGCTCTTGGTAAATGAACGATTATATTAAACAACGATTTAATACTACAATTTCTTGAAAGATTATTTAAAAATCTTTACAACAGCTCTAAAAATGTGCGTCAGCATGTCAGGACCACTACAACGATTTCGAACACAATATGGCATAATGCATTTTTAAAACGTATGTCATGTTATATTTCTTTATGCTATTGTGCAATACATTACCAATGCAAGTTCGACGACACCTCACATGGCATTGTGATACAAAAAATGACGATTCATCTGTATTAGGGATCACAAAGGTCGTTAACTTATGAAATTTTACATGTGTAGGGTGTAGACACCTAGGCCTTCTCTTTTGAAGATTGGCAGACTGTCATTGTCCTTGCCATTTTTACTGGTAGATTTCTTTTATAAATAGGGTTATCACTTGCGGCGCCCTATACGAGCTATACAGCTTCAGCTATAGCTATATAGCTCCAGAGACTCATCCGCTGTACAAGGAGGTTTCACGACGATTGATTGAGGTGGTTAGCTCCGGTCACGCGAAGGCTGAAAAAAAATTTACGCAAAGGATCAGCATTGCCATACACCGGGGCAATGCTGCCATCCTTCTTGGCACCCTCCCGGGTGAAAAAAATTTGGGACGTGTTTTATTTATATTTTTTTTTAGTACCTAGGTTAGTTTTTTCTTTCTCCTTGTGTTTTGTTTTTTGTTTTTAAATGTTAGTATACTTTATAGTATACTATCTAAACGAGCTAAAAGCATTTGGTTCTAATCTATTGGTATTTGTAATAGTACTGTAACAATATATAGTATTACACAAATTAAGTATTATATACGTCTAAAGATACAATTGTATAACATTGCATTAGATACAAAACAGAATTGTATTCTACTCTATGCCTACAATCTAATGTCATTACCCTCTCTATTACCAACAGTTGGCATTATTTGCGTGGATGACCAATTACATATTATATCTTGATTTGGAATCGATCGGTGTCGTCACCGGTGACGTCACCTGGTGGCCGTAGGAGTGAATTAGGATTTACGAAATTGAAACCCTTATTTAGTACATCTGAAATGCCTAAGAGCCCCGATGGCTTTGTGGTACGAGGCATTGCCTGCTATTCTAGCGACGCAAGTTCAAATCCCACTGGTCTGTAGTCTGTACCAAATAGTTTTTCCAACTTAAGTGCAATGTTTATTCACACAACGAGATTTAAGGTGAAGGAAAACATCGTGAAGAAACTTAGTGCCTAAGAGAAGGCACTCACTCGCACTCAGTATCTGTCACGTTGTTACCAAATTATCTTCGGTGGAAAATGGGTGTTGTAAGTTGTAACACCTCTTTCTACCTCTTCGGGGACTCTTATGGGAAGGCGTTAAGATATATTATTCATAAATAATTATATATTTGGAAAAGTAGCAATTGTTTAAGGGTTTCGTCTACTCATCGTATCCAGTATTTTAATTAATTTATCATATCCCCAGTAAATACTTCATTTTACGTATAACACTTGAGTTAGATTTTATGAATGAACTGGTTTTATTTTAACGAAGGTCACTTCGCGTTGCGTGGGCCCGGTGTGATCAAACTGATTAATCCCACGACATTTTTAAGATGAGAAATATCGTGTTTCTTGTTGGTTTTAAAGCTCTTGACATATGTATGTGATTCGTTTTCCTATAAAAACTGGAGATATTTAGTTATGTGGAGCGATTTTTTTTGGGGAACCGAACTTAAAAATTTAAAGAGTTTTTAAGGTATTCAATATGAAACTATTCGTCATAATAAGTATACATCCAAACCTATAGACCAATAGACATAGTGACGTTGTCTTTCTAAAGATGGGGATCGCAGCCCTAAAGATAGTTACGTGACAATGGTTTCTAGACTATGTTCATGTTGCTGGAGATAGGAGCACTTGAAAAATTGGGGGAGGTCAATGCCCAGCAGTGAGACAGTACAGGCTACTCATAAATAATCATCAAATACATATATAACAAATCAAAGCCTAACAAATACGCTTTTAAATGTATTTATCCAGATGGTGCTGGTCGGTTTACGACAGAGTTAGAAAATGATTGTATTGTCATCGCTAAATACGGGTGCAAATTTACAAAATAATCAGCCGCGTCGAAGTCGATTCGATATGTTCGATAGAATTACGATATTATTTTTCAGAGTCTTCAATTGTACTCGGCGACGAATGGTTGCAAAATAACTATAAATAAATTAAAATACAGTTTTCTTTATAAGAGATTTATACGTAAACCCGGCGCTCACGCCCTACGCCCCCACAGTACAATGAATTTGCGCAATCCAAAACCATTCACATTGTCAGTGGTCCCGCCACGTTGACGCACATCCTCTCAACATTTTCACCGTATTTTTTTGCAAACGCTAATTCTAATCCAAACCTTATTTTAATCCGGTGTAAGTCTAATTTGTTAGAATGACAATTCAGACTTAACTGTTTTTTTTGGTAGTAATTGGAATGTTCAAAATTGGAAACTAAAAAAGTACGGTAGGGTAAAACCTTTGATAATTACAATCAAGTTCCGGCTTAACCGAATTACTATCGCCAAAATGGAGAATGGACTTGTTTACTGATTTCGAAATTCAGAAGTATGTACAAATCTAAATAGACAAAATATATCGAGTGTTTATGCAAATTGTGATAATAAAAAGTACGTTTTCCGGTAAATTAGTGCTCACTGCCTACATAACAGAAATACAAAATGAACTTGATTAAATTTGTTTGAAGTTCTTTGCCCTCTCAATGGCTTAGGTCTTATATAAAATAACGAATATCTAGGCACAAAACAGCGACAAGAATTTATTATTATGGGAGACCAACGCCCCTTAATAAATAATATGTTTTTTTTCTAGATTTTTCTATAGTATGGATATTGCGTATGGTCATTAAAAAACAATTTAGAACTCATGTATATGATTGAATGTCTGAAACTCACTTCAGCACGTGGCCCGAAATCGATAGGTCGTTCGCCCATGGGAGGAAGCGAGATAGGCGCGTGACGTCACATTCCACCTCCCTTTCACACGCAAGGTCGCCGGCACCACCCATAGGTTATTTACTTTTTATAATTGTTATTTTGGTGAGTAAAGCTAAGTCTATTTAAAATATTAAAATAACATACAAAATCGATATTAAAAAAAGAACACAATTATTTTTAGGCTGAAAATTAGCTCTTCTGGAAGGTCATCCACATTTAAATAATTTTTAGAATGTTCGTTTCATTCCATTAATTTGAACCAGATTCGATATTCAAAAAGGAGCATGCAATGCAACTACTTTTGTTAGAATTACCAGCCAGTATTAGCTATAATCTTCCAGATTTGTCAATTATGGGTTGATTTTCAGTCGGACCAGTGAGTCAGACATACTTTTCCTCTACTACCCTAGTCTAGCCTTGACGGCAGACTAGTCTAGTAAGCTACCCCAAATTTCTATTAGGACCATTCGAGCAGTGTACCAGACGCCCCGAATTGAGTGCAACGTCTTTTGAAGTAGAATTTATTATTTAAAAAATAATACGTAATAGCATAGTTGTCAGTAAATAATAATGTATAATGGTCCTTTCCAAATACATTTTTTTTTAAATTTAATTATGAATATTAAGTAAGCACCTGAGCCTGCTGAGCTGAGAGAATAATAGGCTAGGTGTTTGTGTGGGTGTGGATTTGAAATTTTCGATTTCAATTCAAATATAGAACATTCGATTTTTATAAACAAAATAATAAGTATCATTAATCTTACTGCTAAAATGAACTCAGTAAAGAACATCGCCTGCGCTGCGCAATAGGTATAGATTTTTTAAATTACATTTGAATAAAACACATTATTTATTTAATTTAATACGGAATTAAATAATGATTTATTCCAAACATGACAATATAATTAATTTAAGAAGAAAGGTGATAAATACATACAAGCAGACTTGCTAACTTTATTGCGGCTAACAGCACCATTTTCCGGGGTCAACGACCGGTTAACACTACAGTTGACTGTGCCGCACTATATTAATTAAAAATCAAGCAATTTCTTGACAATACACCTGGGTAGGCAGTAGGCACTTATTAATATTGGAAAAATAAGGCAAATAAACTTGAAACCTGGCAGGCGATAAGAATGTCTAAAATTGTGTAATACCGACGATGAAATTTATGAAAATAAAACATAAAAATTTAGAATGCCGATAAAAATTCGCCAGCCAGGCCAGGAAAAGCGGCTACGTAATATCGCTCCGCGATTCCACATTCAAAACTAGAGTTCAACAGCATTTCACCGAAATCTACTTTGTTTGGGTCCTCGGGTCAACGAACCGCTGTGACGCCGGCTCGTCTGTGTGCGCGCGCCGATCTGTCGGTACGCAACAACGACGTACCCACACATCAATAACTCGCCGGTTCAGTGCGGGCTCTGTTGGACGATTTTGTCTCTTAATTACACAGCATTTGTGTTCATTTTACAACGAATAATTTAATGTCGGGGTACCATAGAGCCATCATGTGTCCGTGAAGGAATTTTCCCTTAAAGCAGAATTTTGAAGGATATAATTTTCCCAGCATAGTCCGCACCGCGCCGGGGCGACTGAACTATCACTATGAGCTAAGTTGATTATTCGGTCGGAATGAAAAAATATATAATTTTTTCGTGAGCCTGGTCGAAGATTCGTCAATGCGTCAGTCACGTTCGGGCCGCTGTGGCGTCAACATCTTGGGCAGCCAGTTGCCGTCGCAAAGCCGAGTTGTGCACAACCTATAGTACAAACATATAACGTACAAATTTTTCTTCAACAGTGAGGTGATCGCATCTTGTTTTTTCCAAGTGACAGTGTCTTGAAGTGCAAGTGAAACGATATATTTTTCAAATTTGGAAAATGGAACGTGGTGGCGTTAACGACTTCTAAATAATAAAAAACTTGTGGTCGACGTAAATTCGGATAACGGGATTTTAGATAATTGAGCAGCTGCTCTGTTCGGTTAACTAAAATCATCTCTTCCTTGAAAAACATTAAAAAATCTATTGGCATTTTAAACTCTCTGTCCCAAATCTTTTTGCAAATAAATTCTTCTTTCTGCTCTGCTTTTCTTTTTACAGATTTTTGTGTTTGATAAGCAAGTATAATATTAGTGAGGGAACAAGTGAACGACATAAAAAAATATAATAAAATAAATAGTGCCTTAGAATGTTTATTTAAAACGAAAGGAAAAGAAAAATCAAAATCACGGAGACAAAATGCCAAAAAACTTATTGCTCTTCAAAAAGTTAATACCGGAAATCAATTTCGCGAAACGAAATCTCACTTCGCCACTTGGCCGAAACATATTTATCAGTTAAAACACTGGTGCTTAACTCAACAAAGTTGAAACAAACAATATATTGGGAGTGCCATAAAGCTTTTTCCAAGAAAAAATCTTATGGTGATTCAAAAAGGATATAAAACAAACCATTGCCTTACCGACAAAGTCGATTAAAAAAGAAATAAGCGGAAACAAAATCACACCAAAACGTACAGTGATAATAAGTAGTTCATAGCCGCAATGCGAATTCGATTCGCGCGCTTACAAAATCATTGGCCGAAAATAACCTAAAAATCTTAAAAAAACTTTTAAAGTTTAAAATCGGAACGATGAACAACAATCAGTTCCACGAGTTGTTCGGGTCGCAGTGGCCTCCGGACCAGCATGGGGGCCATTCGTCGGCCTCGACCATGCTGCCCCAGGGAATGCTGAAGAGGGAACCCCACACCGACGTGGGGGTGGGAATGCACAACCAGATGGGGATGGACATAACTTCAGGATCCGTGGCGGACAGTACCTCCCCGCCGCCCGGCAGCAGCGAAGGCATGTTCGGATCAACAATGCCTGGAATGTTCATGGATAAGAAAGCTGCTAACTCTATTCGAGGTATCTATTTTTTCATTCATTTAGGTTGCCTTTCGGCCGACAGATGGCGCTGTTTTTGATGCGTGCTAATTTAACCTTCAAACGCTTGTGCATATTTTGAAATATTTGTATAATTCGGAGCAAATATTTGGAATTTATACCTTTCCGGAAGGAATATTCTTAATGCAATTTAGTAGAACATATGGGCCGTATCAATCACGTGACTTAGTGTACAAATATGGTTTATCTATTAAATTATATTTACATCCATCCTACTTGTAGCAAGATGGCCACATAAATCCAAAGTCCTTGTTATCATTGCTCGGGATTTTATAAAAATTTAATTAAATTTTAATTAAGGAATCAGTAAATATTTTCTACTACATTCCTACTACGACTGGCCAGCTACTAACAGCATTCAAACTTTTTTAAGGGGCTTTTAAACCAAGTTTATGCCAACCCCATTGAGACTCAATTTTTTTTTAAAGAATACTTAAAATTTTAATGCACTTTTATCAAGTAGGTTGCAGTTACTAATCACAAAAAATCTAGGACTTGATAAGGTAACCGTAATTTTGATACAGTTCCGGTGTGCAATCAAGAAAGTAGGTTAATGACCTCTTCCGGAATTTAAATTCTGTGACCTGCTATCGAATGATTCGATTTTTTTTTATTCAAACTCTTAATTTTTACGAAATTGCAACGCTAAAAACTCGAATTCGATTAGCTTTCGTTAACTTTTAAAACGAGAGAATATAATTCTAAATTCAAAAGTTAGTGACAGGACAGATGTCAAAGACAACCTTTAGTCCTTTAGTTCAACGATTTGTAACACTGGTGTGACTTAACATGCGTTTTGTTGTACGAAACGCAACGTCACTTAGCCCAAATTTTTAGTATTTATTTACAAATCACTTGAATTATCTCAAACGGTCCAAATTGCATTTAAATGTTTGTGTCCCACATTATAATTTTCCGCTATTAGCCTAGGGTTTTTCTTTGTTCTTATTTGGGTTAATTGTCAAAAAAATTGGGTTATGACTACATTTGGCTTTAGTGCAATCTCTCGCACAAAATTGTACTCGGCTAAGGTTGTAAGAATCTCAATAATGCGTTAACATTTATTGGTTTAAAAAGCTTTAAGGTTCTTAACACTTCAAAGCTTAAGTACAAAATTTTTGTAATCGCCGCATTTTTCATCACATTAATTTAATGCATTCCATTTGCGTTTGAATAAACGAGTTGTTACGACAATCCAAACATAAAATCCACTTTACTGTTATGCAATTAAGATCTCTTTTTGTATGCAATCGTGATGCGCTTATTACGTTTATGCATTACTCGTACGGTACACGTGTCAGTTTTCGACTGAGGTGAATGCACTTGACATACTGCCTCTGCACTTTGACTCTTACTTGAGTCATTGTTTTTCTTACCCCAGTAGGGCTGGAAATAAAAAAATAATCGAATAACAAAGTAGTATTACAAAAAATCTGTACGCCATATGTAACAAAAAAAAAAAAAAAAAATTTTTTGGAGGAAAGTATTGAAATTTTTTAAGACTTTTTAAATAAATATAGCTTTTTTTACAATTTACAGATGGTAAAAATCTAAGTCTAGGATACAATTCCTATTAAACTTTTATAATGTGGGTGTTTCAATTATAAGCGTCAAGTATCATGCCAGTTAAACTGTCATACAAACAATTTTCGGTAGAGTCATCCCACAAGTGAGTAAATTGGTTCAAACTCCTCACTCAGTTCAAGGTCGGCTATATTAATTTGGTGATACGTTCACCTTCATTACTTAACACTTTTAGACTTTACATGACATACCAAATGATATAACATGTCTCCAAAATGGGATTACTGTTCCTCTCATCGAAACCTGACGTTCTAATAATTCATATTTTGAATCCTACGAACACAGTAAATAAAAAACAATTACAGATATTATTGTGTTCGCTTTTCGATCTGTTTTTACACTTTTACAACCAATATCTTACATTCTTAACGACTTTTATATGTTTTTAAACCAATTAAAGTTCCAAATTTGAAATTAATTAACAAAAACATCATGTACATGCATAATTCACACGTGCGCACCTCGCGCGCTCTAGTTCATCGACCTGTGACGTCGTAATGACGTCACTTATGGATGTCACTTTTATTTTAGGGTGCGTTCTAAATTAACTGACGAACGACACGGCACTTTGTTAAGTGGCGTTTGTTTTTAAAAGTTTAAACAATCGTTTATAACTCGCCACCTGCTTAAATATGAGCATAGGTGCAGTAATTAGGGGCTTAAAGGTACTTTAGAGCCTTTTTCGTGCGGGCTTTAGCGGGCGGGTTTTCATGAAGGTTTTATTAATTTTGTAAGTATTTTTTTACTGAATTTACCAACCTAGATATATTTTATATTCGGCTTACACGATAAATAATTTTAAAAAAAAATTGTATGTTAAGTTCAAGCTCAAATGAGGCACTATATACGTTTTACCACTTTCAAAGGGACGTCAACAAGGCTACTTATATAGGTATTTATATCCTGAGTCATTACTCACTTAGGTACCTCAGTCGGTACTCATTACTACCATGTTATCAGTAGTGAGATAAATTTCTTACACAATACATTCAGCTCAATGAAAATTTGTCACATACGACTGGTTGTAGTGGTAGTAAATAAAGTTTATATGTAGTAACTAGTAAGTCATGTATGAATAAACAAATCAAACTTAAAACAAGATATTGGATACCAAAAATTTGCGGGTATGATGACTTATGAGTGAGAACGCAGGTTCGATGCCCCATACATTAATTACTAACTCTTCTGTTTAAAATGACGACATGGATCGGTTGTTACACACAAATTCATGAAATCCTGAATCATTAGGTCAATGACCTGTTATTTACAGCGCGAAAATAGTTTGCTGGAAACCACACAAGTGACAACGCTTGTATCAGGTGCAATTATGATTTGCGAAAAAAAAAGTAGTACAGAATTTTTGAATGCGTAAATTTGTATTACAGTTTTTTTTAATTTGACACAGTGGTGTAACTAAAAAATATTTAAAATCTTCTAGAATTATATAACGGTGACAGAAAAATTCTCCGAAAAAATTACAAACTATGTCAAAAATCCATTTAGGTTCGTTACTTCTAGAATCTGACGTAAAATATATTTTACTAGGGTGCGTGGACGATAATGGCAAGCCATTATGAAATGAGTCGATAAAAAAATGTGTACGAGAAATATACATTTATCGGTCACATCGAAGTGACAATGACCCAATATCGGTCAGAAACGCACCGCACCGTTATCGGTGGTCGCAAAATACACGTAACACTTCACGGGTTAACCGTAACACACGTGACGTTGCACTTGGCGACGTCACTAGGCCAATGACCCCGATATGGTGTTGTCATTTTAATCACGTGCTCAATATTAGAATCATTATTTAAAAATAATGTTTCGTTTTGTTTTATTCTAAATTCAAATATAGAACGTTATTGAAGTAATTTTGTTATGTGCCTGTCTTCTTCTTACTTTTTTTTTTTTCAATTTCATTATCTCCTATCCTATTCTAAGTGATTGTGTGTGAAGTGATCATTTGAACACATAAGAAGTACTTTATACGTGTACAATAGTATCAGGCAGGCCTAATTTTAATCTCAAAGTTTTAACAAACCACAAAGTTTTGTTTTTAAAATCCAGTAAGACTATGTTTAACTATCTATTTAAGTAGGTAGGTATGTATTTATGTTTATCTGTTTCAATTTCCTTACACTTACCTTGTGTAATTAAAGAACCGATCAATAAATACAACAACACATCTGCAGTGGTATTACAATTTATAAAGTAATACCTAAAGTTCATTGACCGCGTACAGCTGATCTTGTGCCAGGACTATAGTTCCATTCACACTTGTTTTTAGGGAAGGGAATAATTAGATTGCCTTCCTACCGATTTAAAGAAGTTTAATACTTTCAAGTTTTGAATTTCGAATTGGTTCGTTTTGGGAATCTCTTCGATTCATCGGTTGCCAGTAGCGACTCCGCTACCTACAGCGATACGTCATTTTACTCATTTTATATCATGACATTCTTGATGCGAAACATCTTTCCTCTTGTTTCCCTGGAATTGAAAAAAAAGTGTGGTACAGGGATCCGGGGAAGAGCGCGCTATTTGATTTGACCATTGAGTGCTCGCGGTACGGCCTACAACATCATCATCTGAATACTGTAAGGCCCCTCGTTTTTTATGTCGGTAGGTAGCTACAGGGTCCTTTAAGTTTTAGTCCGGCACGTTACGGGATGTCCACTTAGCAATTCTGGTTGTACCTACTTAGTAACAGGCAGGGAATTTTGTGCTTTGATTAGTGCATAAACTGGGCAATTATGTCATTACTTAAGTAAAATAAACCGAGTAGCTAGGTCTGTCTGCCAGATTCATCTCTGACTTCTAAGGTAGGCAGTTAGTATAGGTTACAAGAAATACTGTCTTTCTTTGATCAAAATTAAACAAAGCAATAAAATTATTGAAACGACTTAGATTTTATGGAAAAATTAAAATGCTCATCATAAAAACATACAGCCAATAATCTTGATATAAATAAAATAACCATTTCCACTTAGATCATTTCTTCGTAATGTCGTTTGCTATTCGAAATTTAATTCTATTTCCTTGTAACAAAGCATTGTTAGTCCTTGTGTATGGCAAAGTTATCGTGGCTCCTCCGTAACGTTAGTTTAGTTCGGACAACTGAGGTCGTTCACCCTTGACGTACGCAAGCCGTTAGATTAAAATTCAAATTTGGAATTAGAGGCGTATTTTGAAGTATCCAGGTGTGTTTGAAGGCTCGTCTCGTGGTGCATTGACCTGTGACGTTTTGTGGGTGTGTGTGTGTAAATAATGCGTAGAAATATCTACATACTACCTATCTCTCTTCTAAAATAACCTACCTACCTACATGCAAAACGGAGAACTGTTTGCAAGCATCCATTCCGTGGAGACGGTAACTGCAGCTTGCTATCACGTGTAAAATACGCAAATATTTTCATTAAACAAAATACATACCTAGGTACCTACATCTACCTACAAAATATCTAATAATGAGACTGACTACGTACATTATATAAGTACTACATATATATATCTGCTTATTTCGAAAACTGCACAACGGCATCACACATTCACCTACCTACACAAACAGTGCACAGCACAAACAAATATAATAAAACCATCGTTGCGTAAAGCGAACGGTAATTTGAAACATTCCAAATTCAAAACCACGGCGGCTGTGACGTCACATGGGCGTGATACAATTTCGAACTTGGAAGTCGTGGTGCGTTCTGTCCGAACGTCTCGGAACGGTGCTCGGCCGGGTTCGTCGTCCTCGTTTGTTACGTCACGATCAGCTGGCTGGGTGCAACGGGGCAAGTCGGGATAGTCGTTTTATGGTGTTGCACCATTTGTTGCACTTTTATAAATCGAACGCAAAAAGCTGTACGTAGACTTCGGATCGCAAACTTGATCGTTTCTGATCATTGTAATTAAAAGTTAAGTTTATTTCAAAAACGTAAGTTTTTAATTAGGTATCTAAAGAAAAACATTCTAATTTGGAATCTATTCTTACATTGTTTGATTTCTAAGCCCATTCAGTTGTACTATAACCTTTGCCGAGTATAAAACGGATAATTATTAATTGCCTAACAACGTAGCTAAAATATAGGATATTGCCTAACATCCAGCCAGTGTTTTCGCAAACGGCACTAAAGTTAATGTCAATGGATGTTGCGACATCTATCCAAAACAATTGTTTCTTGCAAAGTCCGCAAGACAAATTAAGAATGGTATTTTTTAAGTATCTGTCCCTTTCGGTGGGTAATTCTAAAATGGCAATATTTATATTGCGCCACACACACAATTTATTTGATTTGTGTTATTTTTATTTATATTATTTACGGGTACACATTTATCAAATATTTTTTCTACATGCATTTTTTTTTTAAAGATTTTTTTTTTGATTCACAAGTAAGTAAATTGTCAAACAGGAAAATTTTGATTGCGCCGAAGCTAATCTTTCTTTACACGAGGAAACTTAATCAAACCACTAATGACTGATGTCATCTAAAACCACTTATGTATTCGGTATCCTATTTGGTTAGTTATTCATTTACTGAGATTAAAGAAAGTATTTATTATTGACAGCTGATGGTCAATGACTCATGATTATTACCGCATCTTTTTAAACTCCTAAGATGGCAAATAAGCATACAGCCCATCTGATGGTAAGCGGTCACCGTAGCCTATGGACGGTTGCAACACCAGGGTCCAGGGGTATCACTCGCGCGTTGCCAATTGCCATCCCTATATTACCGACATCATCATTCTCCTGCCTTTATCCCATGGTATTTGTAATCATCATATTGAAAGAGCGGTGAATTCCTAATACAGGTTTTATACTTAGTAGGATTGTCACCACTGTGTTATAGCTAAGAAAAAAAAATGCTATATAAACTATTATTATTATTATTATCTGCCATAATATAACACTACTTTGGCACCAGAGGTCCTCCAATAGCTGTGCTAGTAATAAGGCTTATTGGCATACTGCCTACATCCGGCTTATCTGGCACAGCGGTAATCACAGCAATTTTCAAAACCTTAGAAATATTAGCATGTGTTTAAAAATATAATAAAGACGGTATTTAAATAAAACAGTTCTCACAAAAGCGCGGCGGGCGGCGTAATGAATTCAGTTCATTTTTTAAATAGTGCGTTGCGTTCTTAACGTTTACTGGTGACAATTGACAGTGTGCACCGCTCCTTACGCACACAGCTACAATACCGGGAGCATCGGCCGCGCTCCGACCTTGCCTCGGGTCGATGAACTCGCCGACCAAAAATGGTAGTCGGATAACTTACAATTTTTTTTTTTTGCACTTTCTTTTCTATTTATTTCGCATTCGATTTATAAAATAATTACAAATGTTTTTAAATGAGGAATAAATTAAGCTGGTTTTATAGAAATGAAATAGTTCCAGCTTTGTTGTCTATTCATAGGAAATATGTTTACGTAGCAAAGTCCTTTTAAAACGGAGCGTGATTAAAAGCTATTTTAATAATAACGGTGCATCGTTCATTTGTTTTAACGCGCTTACGTTACACGATTAAATAAACGAAATTAGATTTATTTCCTTATAATGTAAGTTGATAAATAACTGCAGTTTAGTGATTAGTTGAGCGTTAATAGGCAACTAAATACAGCGTACAGCGATGATATGACTCATTTTCCTTTACGTTAACGCGACATAAATTCGATACACCGTTGACATACCATTGTATTTTTAAATGGAAATTAAATTTGTTATTTTCAGTGTTATGTGAGGCTATTATTTTATCTAATAACTTATCTTCACATATCTGAAGACGTCATGGGGAGGTTTGGCGTTGAAGGCCCCAAATGAATGGGAATATTGAGTTTTTTAATAACAAACGATTATAACATTTTTATTTATTGACATAAAAAAGATTAAACTATTCACAAAAACATATCTTAACCTACCTACTTATAGATAAAAGATCTGACTCAAACCGGCATCATTACATTTTCATACTAATACGGCCCACCTGATGGTAAGCGGCCACCGCAGCCTATGGACGCTTGCAACACCAGGGGTATCACTCGCGCGTTGCTGACCCTGAGAGTGCTATAATCCCTAATGTATCGCTGTCAACGATTTGAGCACTTCTTTTAGTAGAATATAAAAATAACACATCAGCATGGATGAACACTTGATTCGGGCGAATCCTCGGAAACAAGCCAGTGTAGATCATAAAGAATTATATCAACGAACGTCGATTGTAATGTGTCACTCACAAATTATAATATTAAATGGCATTTATAATTACGTTAATTCTTTATCGTTGTCAATTGATAACCGATCACTCTCGCTACATTAAAAGTAGCTATGATATTTTAGAGTACTTATGTTCCTACGTATCGGGATACAGTTTTTCAAACTGTTTCTTGTATATAATTATATATATAGAGAGCTCTCAAGCGGTTTAGAACCACTAAGTCTTAGGAGAGATTTTGCCTCCCTGTGTGTGTCCTGTGTATAACGGACGGTGTTCCGAGGAATTGTTTGATATGATGCTCACGGCAACATTTTACCATCGCACTTCTCGCCACCTGCGGGGAATTCATCCTCACACATTGGAACCAAAATGGTCCAGAACTGCGCGGTTCCAAAAGAGCTTCCTCCCGCGCACAATTAAACTGTGGAATGAACTCCCCGCCGTGGTTTTCCCAAAGGATTACAGCATGGGGTTCTTCAAGAAGGGTGTGAAGAGATTTTTGAAGGGTCGGCAACGCGCGAGTGCTACCCCTGGTGTTGCAAGCGTCCATAGGCTGCGGTTACTGCTTACCATCAGGCGGGCCGTATGCTTGTTTGCCACCTTAGTGGTATAAAAAAAAAAGAGAGATAAGATATGATATAGAATTCTGATTGTATAATTATCAGGCACGATATATCATGTGGCAGAAACTAATATATATTAAAACTAGCTGTACCCGCGACTTTTACGCGTGGAATTAATTTTGATTCCAATTACATGGTTTATTTATGCGGTACGTATTTTTTTTCAACATTAGTTTGTTTAGCAAAAAGTATCCTACATGTTAATCCAGGTTATAAGCTACGTCAAGTTCATGCAAATCCATTCGTTGAGGCGGGAAGAGGGTACAACACACACAAACAATCGCATTTATAATTAACTCTAATCTAACTGTTTCGTTTGTTGCAGCTCAAATCGAGATCATACCATGCAAGGTCTGCGGCGACAAGTCTTCGGGAGTCCACTATGGAGTGATCACCTGCGAGGGCTGCAAGGGTTTCTTCAGACGTTCGCAGAGCACAGGTCGGCTTCTTAATCATTGATACTAATCTAATCTATCTAGCCGTTGCTGTCCCACTGCTGGGCAAAGGCCTCTCTCCCCTCTTTCCTCTTTAATCAATGATACTATTAATAATACCGTCAAGCCCTCAGATCCAATAAAAACGTAGATGGACTAAACTTTTGAGAACAACGAAGTGAAGTGACGCTAGTTTATTAAACATACTTGTATTCGTTGTAGGCGTGTGCGTGTGTGTATATGTACACTACGAGGCGTACTTTTAAGCGGCTTCTCTTTGTTAGCAAAGTTCTATCCACCTACTTTTTTATTTGATCTGAGTTCACGCCTCCCCACAAAGGTCCCCGAAGGGGCAGGCAGAGTTGTTACAACACCCACTTTCCACCGAAGATAATTTGGTGCTAACGTGACAGATGGTGACTCCGCAGTCTCTTAGGCACTTGATACGTCCTTGAATTTCTCAGACGTATGCAGGTTTCCTCACGATGCTTTCCTTCACCGTAAAGGTCGTGGTGTTACTAATCACTGCGCTTTAGTTGGATAAACTTATTGGTACAGACCGATGGGATTGGAACTTGCTTGAATAGCTGGCGACGTTTCATACCACATTGCCACCACTGTTGTCTTCTTGTGTTTTTGTTCGATTTATAATATTTTAAGCTTACAAGAATAATATGTTCCCATAGCACAAGCTTTGGTTACTTTGGGACTAGATGGCACTGTGTGTTCATGTTAAAAATTACTCCCTGTTGATCATCAGTGGCAGCATACAAAATATCAGGTCACCTTAATTAATTCAATGAGAGCGAGACCGCTGGTCTAGTGGTTTGTTAGCCATGACTGCTACGCTAGAGGTCGCGGGTTCGATTCCCGACGGGGCAACCATTAATGTGACCAACATGTTTGCGTAGCGTATGGGTGTTTAGTATGTATTTATAAAAAAAGAGTATCAGCTGCTGGTTTCCATAAAACAAGCATTGCTTAGTTTGGGGCCAGATGGCGCTGTGTGATAATGTCCAAAAAATTATCATTATCACCACTTAGTATAAAACAAATTCGCTTGCTAAGTTGTCTGTCTGTCCCTATATATGCTAAGATCTTTAAAAGTAACTACGGATTTTGATGCGTCTTTTTTTAATAGTTCAAGAGGAACGGTTATAATGTATAATTCATTTATATTTTGTTGGTTGTTACCTTATATGGCTAACGCTGGCCGTGCGAAGCCGGGGTGGGGTCATTAGTATAGTAACACACTCTCGTTCTTCCGAAATCACTCCCAAAGACCGCACAAAAGCGAGACGAAAGACGTTACACATCAAATTGTACATTGCGCATTGCATTGACAGCTAATAAATATGTCTATTAACACAGCCATATTTTTCAGTGGTGAACTACCAGTGTCCTCGGAATAAATCGTGCGTGGTGGACCGAGTCAACCGGAACCGCTGCCAGTACTGCAGGCTGCAGAAATGCCTCAAGCTGGGGATGAGCCGTGATGGTAAGCAACTATTTATACTTTTAATTTAATTGGAGACTGTACCTCCACTTTACAGAACACTGCAGCCGAACATACATATATAATTTGATGTTGTGTTTCTGCGGTGAGTAAGGTTGCTAGTGCTAGTAGTAATGCTGCTAGCACAGTGAGTCCTCACCAACAACAGGGTTGGCAACTCGCTAGTGATACCCCTGGTATTGCTAGCGGCTAAGCTACGGTGACTGCTTACCATCAGGTGGGCCGTATGCTTGTGTGCCACTACAAACATCCATCACCTGTAGTATGCCATATTATCTTATCACCGAGTATCATAGGTTATGTATTACATTGCAACGCGGGCGAAGTCGCAGTGAAAAGCTAGTGCTATAAATAGTGATGTCGGTCGCTACACCGTCGTATTTTCCAAACACAAGCTAAATCGTTTCCGTAACGTTAAAATTGGCGTGATTGGATGCAAACGCATTCAAAATTTCAAATTGAAGTCTTCTTTGACCATTGCCGGTATCAGTGCCGGTAGCACGAACTTTTTCGACAACGTATTCGAAAACGTAACTCGTGAAATGTCAAAATTGTCATACTAATTTTTATTTCCATTTTTAACCGCCGCAGCGCTGTTCATTTTCAATACAAATATTGTCGATGGCGATTCGAAAACGTTGTCGCAAATTATTCATGCTGGCACTACAGATTTTCTTAGCGCAAATTGACCGTATTACGTGGATTTCTTATACAAAAGAATCCGGCAATAATCCAAACTAGTAGGTCCTCAGTCCAGTTTGCTCACTTCACCGCACGAATTGTAATTACCTATATTGATACCTCATTTCATTGCTTTGGGAGTCAAAATATGTATTACTACTTACTAGCTTCTGCCCGGGACTACGTCCGCGTTGAGCTTAGAATATCAGAGGAACCTAACATTTCCCGGGATAGTAAATAATCCTATGTGTTAATCCAGGTTATAAAGTATACGTATAACAAATTTTATACAAATCCGTTGAGCGGTTAGTACATGATTGCTCAAACAAGAAACACACACATCCATTCTTACAATCTTTCACATGTATAATACTAGCTCCTGCCCGCGACTTCGTCCGCGTTGAGATTAGAATATCAGAGGAACCTAAAACTTTCCTGGGATAAAAAGAGCTGCTTTAACGTTATTGAGCAACAAACATGCATCCACACGTCCATTCTTACAAACTCCAAATATTATATATAATACATACATATTACATAGTAGGATAATAGGATATTCAAATACATAAACCTAAACCCAGGCCAAGAGAAATATACTATTCCTCAATTGCATTACAAATCTATAAATACATCAGAAATGAATTGTACCTACAAGTTAGCTTCAAACGTGCTATAAGGAAGCCGACGCGGGGTCAACGACCTGATATCAGCACTGATAAGGAATGTTATGTTATAACTGCTTAGGTTGGAAACGAACAGTTCCGATGACACGCAACGCAAAACGTGTGGTAGGTCTACAATCTATCAGATAAATCAGATGTTATCATAATTATTATCTTTAACCTCGATCGTCAATCGTTACCGACTTAGCGCAGCTACACAACCTGCAGCGTGTCGGGCTTTTGTCTGGCTCATCTGTTTCTTTTTATACCACTAAGGCGGCACACAAGCATACGGCCCACCTGATGGTAAGCAGTCACCGTAGCCTATAGCCGCTAGCAATACTAGGGGTATCACTAACGGGTTGCTAACAATGTCGTTGAGGAGTCACTGACTACGACGAATAATTCTTTATTCCTTCTCGCTCAGCATATAAATTATTAAATAGCGTCTTTTTATAAATGGATAGTCACAATATTATATTATATATGTACATAAATCCTAAAACCGTGGTGGCCTTGTGGTTGAAGTACCGGCCTGTCATCTGATGGGCCCAGATTCAAACACCGGCCTGTACCAATGAGTTTTTCTAAGCTTAAGTACAGTGATTAATCACACCATGAGCTTTTAAAAAGAGAGGTAGGGCGACTGTGGATTTCCCGTGGGTTTCACCATTTAAATTGGAGCCGCCTGACTGGTGACTGTACCTCCACCTTACAGAAGACCGCAGTGTAATATCACTACTTGATGTAGTGTTGTGTTTCTGCGGTAAGTAAGGTTGCCAGTGCTCAACGAGGATACACTGGGGTAGTAGTATTGCTGCTAGCACAGTGAGTCCTCATCAACAACATGTTGGAACCCCCACCAGGTTCCCCTAGCTTAATGTAAAGATAATTTAGGTAACAGACTGGAGTAGACTTTAGTCCAGATACAACACTGAGTAAATAGGTATATTGATAATGTAAAATGTGCATATATTTTTGTCACTTCTTACAAGTATCAAAGCATGCAGTGTTTTATGTCAGTGTGCAAATAGCGTGGCGTCGTCGAGGCGTGCGGTGACGTGAATTGCGCAATACTCATACGTAACAGTTACACTAGTGAGGGGCAGATCATAAAATTATGCATCGATATCTGCACCTGAAGACTTAGCAAGAACAACTTTCGACTGCGTATTCGTATCGTCTTCGACTATTTTTGTATGGGAAAATGAACAGCGCTGTGCTGGTGGAAAGTGGAACTAAAAATTTTGACATTTTGTGAGTAACGTTTTCAAATACGTAGACGTAAGAAAGACGTTCTGGCTGCCAGCGCTGTACTTTTTTTTATACAACAAGTTTATAAATAAAAGCTTTTTATCCTAAAAAATAATTCTGTGACGATTTAAAAAAACCTCACGCCAACAGAATGCTTTGTTATAAATAAACAAAAAAAAAAAAAGTAAAAGTCGCGGTGAAAACTCAAGTATAATAAAGGGATAAAATATTGTTTCTTTGTTCGTTTACGTGTCTGTAACTAAAGCACGTTTATAAAAATCTTACACTAATAAAAGCCTCCCTTTGCCTGAGAAGCATAGGCTATATCTTTAGGATATGTGTGATCCTAAATCTTTACGGGTGATGTAACTAGTTGTATGATCAATTTATTGAAGTTTAGTGTGTTGTTAATACTGCGAGTATGAGTGATAAGCGTGAAGGTGCGTGCAAGTCAAGAGTGTTATAACGCTCTATACTCTCTGCCTACCGAGAGACTTAACGTGATGATATATGTATATGTATATCTATGTATGTATATATAAATTTGGATTTAGGGCATTTTAATACTTAGTCACTTTTCATTCTGGATTTTAGTCGCCACACTCAAATATCCATCTCAATCCTTAATCATAATCGTAAATCATTTACAACAGGTTGAGGTTGAAGCGTGGTAAGTTTTTTTTCAACGCCAATATCAAACCTCCAATGTTTCTGTGACCCAAATCTGCCACGATAAATCCTATGCTCGATGATTTAGACACTTGTGCAAAGTCAAATAAATTTTTTTTCCACGACAATATAATAAATACTCTAAATAAATAAATGTTTTCTTCGAGGCGGTTATAAATAGGCTTATTTCATTTTATGTGTCACATTATTTCACTAAGGCATGAATAATTGCGACAACGTTTTCGTATCGCCTTCGACTATTTTTGTATTGAAAAATGAACAGCGCTGGGGTGGTGAAAAGTGGAACTAAAAATTAGTATGACAATTTTGACATTTCGCGAGTTACATTTTCGAATACGTTGTCGAAAAAGTTCATGCTACCGGCACACATCTACATAGTCTTAAAATTTTTAGTTTCCATCTTACGTACCTGAAACGGATTCTTTCATCGTCATTTTCATCAACTTCTTGTCGACTGATTATTTTGAAAATTTTCACACGTATTAAGGACCGATGACAATACAATAATTTCATAACATTATTCTAATATCCCGGTCAGAGCTATCAGGATATATACCTATATTTCGATCCAGAAGCAATGCTCTACATTAAAATTAAAATGTATTACCACTCCACTTAAGTCTAACACTTGTTCATTTAAAACCGAAATAATTATGCTACTTATTGCGTATTAATACAATTTTGGAAACCACTAGCGTCATCTATCGACAAATAGAACAAGCTGTATATCCAGCTTTGTTTAGATATAACTTTTTCAAATAGAACAGGTTAAATTATAAGATATTTATAGCGAAACTAGGAAATATTTCATATCAAGTACGTCACGTAACTGCCTTATTACAAATTATTATTATAGTGATAAATTAATTATCGATACGTAGCCATACCGATGAGGATTGGCATCACATCACTAGCGCTGGCATTGTGTAATGTTGCGTGCTGAGCATAACATAAATATATACAAGTTTTTACATGACACGTAACATGTACGAAAAACGTTCATACATAGCATGTAACTGATTTATGTAATGTGAAGTTATGCGAGATGTGATATCTGTAAGTTAACCATACAAACCAAAAAAATCTTTACAAATAATAATATATTTTCACGCCCTTTTTACGCCTACAAGGGTCTCAAAGAGGTAGAGGCACTACAGACTACAGACCTACAAGACCTACCTCCTTTTTGAGTTTTTTCATTGCAAACTAAAATACAAATAGTTTTTTTTATATATTAGTGTAGGCATCTATTTGCTTAGTTTCTAGCCCAACTAAGAAAACCATTAACTAAAGAAGTAATTTAGCCAGCCATAACTATACTCGTAAAACAAAAATTCCTACTCTGACACAAATTCAACTTCTAACTATACCTACTAACGCGGCCATTGTTCCACCACGAAACAGTAAAACTATTGTTAAATACTTTAATAGGTACATAGTATAATTGTTTTTCACAAAACCTCTTTGTATTCGCCACCGAAAGTGGGGTAGGCATAGTTCAGCAGTTGGATAGTTAAATAAAAATATCGACCAATACAACGACCTACATCACCGTACAAAACACTCCCGAGCGAAGATCAATCAAAACTGGCCAGAAGTTCGATGAACTCAAAACAAAGATTCCATAGCCGAAAATTTACATGAAAGAAAAAACGTTATCCAGTGAAATTCGATAGGTAAGGCGGAGCGGTTGCGCCGTTTAGAATGATCGGCGTTTTAAATCGGCCGCACAGGCCAACGGGATAGCGCGCGTTACGTCGAGCAATATATACGTCACTCATACGTATATGTAAGTACGTCAGGAGTTCGCCAGTTCGTTGTTCTACTAGGCAGTGTGCCAATGGCCGGAGTTCCACGCACACTACCCTGCGTTCTCAACTACAACTTAGTCTCACGCACACCCACACAATTCGCACACATTAACGTATTGCTGTGTTTTGCTATTGAGTAACTTAAGCTTCGTGTCATTGAGAGGCTACTAATTGAAGGTATTGTTGGATCTTAACTCAGTTTTTCATAAACAGCATGTGAACGAAGTTAAAAATGATTAAATTGGCTTATGTCACAGTTATTCATTTTTAGTGGCGCGAGTGCAGCGCTGTTTGCGACGAGTAGCGGGATCAATTAGCTCGCTTTACTATGGTTTTAAGCAAGAATGAAATAAACTGATGTTTCGATACAACTTTGCCTGTGTTATATTCTACTTGTTCCTATGATTATAATTCAATTGTAATTATGTTAGAGTAACCTAATATATATTTTCTTTCTTTCCAGCCGTGAAATTCGGACGTATGTCTAAGAAACAGCGTGAGAAAGTGGAAGATGAGGTCAGGTATCATCGTGAGCGAATGCAGCTGCCACCGGACGCGGCTCCAGACTCAGTATATGACACACAGCAGCAGACACCAAGCTCCACGGTGGCCAGCGACCAATTCCACGGTCATTACAACGGGTAAGTAACGCCATCTACCGTCGAATAGCAGAACGGAAATATGAAATTTTAGAATGATTCTAAAATTTTGCTATGATCATCTATGAAAAATTTATCTAGAAAAAGCTAAATAATTATTTTGTTAAAAGAGGCATGGTCGTCAATTTAGAAACTGTCACGCAATTCGGAAAATTATTAGTAGAAAATAACATTTTGCATAATAATATATCCTTCATCTCACTAACAATACAATAACAAACGCAATATTTACTGCTATATGTATGCGTTTAAAAACTTGAAAATTATTCAGAATGTCCGGAGATCAATCGGAAAGACCGGACATGCGGCTAGATCCGAAATGTCCGGAAAATCCCGGCCGCCTCACTACCCTGCTAGCGCAAGCACATTGTTTTATTAAAAGGTTAGTTAAGTAGGGATTATTGTAGAATACTTAACTTCCTACTTACAACGACTTGAAACAAAATCTCACTATTACAACTTCAATCAAATAATATTTGAAAAGTCCGATCCATAGTGCCTCTGATAAAAGAAAGGTAGCGAAACTTGCGTATAACGAAGTTTTTTAAACATGCAGTGCATGGGCAAGGCGTAGTTACGTTGTATTCCTTGTAGGTGTGTGCGTGTAATTGTCTGCAAGGCGTAGTTTTATCCGGCATCGCTTCGTTATTCGCAAAGTTCTATATTTTCCCCATTGAAGGCATTTAATTCAATAAATTTAATAGAAAACGTAGCAATATTAAAACAGTTACAATCAATGATGGATTACTCAAGTCAATGTCCTCAATTTAAAGTCCCTTGTACAGTAAACATCGCACCAAACACAGTTTTACAAAGAAACATCAATTCAGAATTCCGCAATCTATTTTATTTGTGTCAACGGTGCATCAGTCATTGCAACGAACGGTAAACTCCGTCGTGACATGTCTGCTAACGGTAAACAGCGTCTCCTAGTAACAAGTAGCGGTACTAACAGTTTCTTATTAACGATGATAGATGGCGGTGGTTTTCTTATTTATTACGGGATGTCAGAGTTGTTCACTCAGGTTGTTACGTTTGCTTCTGAAGATTCATTAAGAGATAATAATATATATAATTATATTTAATCATTATTGTGTTTAATAATTCCTTAAAATACCAATTTAGCTTACAAATAGATTGAATAAAAAGTACCCATGTCTCATATGTCAACTTAAAAATGTGCCAAGGACTTTTAACTTACAATGTGCTTGCGCTAGAATCAATATATGTAAAATGGTCTTAATATCTTGATCAGTGCCGGTAGCAGGAACATTGTCGACAACGTTTTCGTATCGCCTTTGACTATTTTTGTATTGGAAAATGAACAGCGCTGCGGCGGTGGGAAGTGGAACTCAAAATTAGTATGACAATTTTGACATTTCGTGAGTAACGTTTTCGAATACGTTGTCGACAATGTTCCTGCTACCGGCACAGGATCATCAGGATACAGCGTAAACTGACTAACTGATAGATAAAGGCACCGCGTGCTTTAGAAAGTGATGGTAGTAGTTCATCAATGTGTGCGTAAAATACTGACACACAAGCGACTTCCTCTTCTTCCTAAGTATGGCAATCAATCCCTTCAGGGACTATTTTTGCCAGTGTCGAGTGTCAGAGTTTTTAAAGTTTCAAAATTTCTCGTGTTTGCCGCATTAAAATGCGCATCAAAAAATAGGTTGTTCCAAAAAGTATTTCGGACAATAAATAGTATAGTTGTGTGGCGTAGCTGCAGGTGTGTGGACAGTCCCCGGGGCCCCCAAGCTCAAGGGCCCCCAGACTGATTTACAAACTGTTTATCTGCACTAATATTATAAAGAGGAAAGATGTGTATTTTTGTGGGTTTTGTGGGTGTATTGAATAGGCTCCGAAACTACTGGACCGATTTCAAAAATTCTTTCACCGTTAACTATAAATATAATATAAACTATAAATTGAACTAGTGAAAATTTCTCCCACATTTGGAATATAAATAAACCAGATTCCAGGAATGCGACTTCAATACTGGCAATTTATTTGAAATTTGGACAAATCTGGAATACGTCGAATTCGGAAAACGAATTTAAATATTTTAGTCGGCGCCATAGTATTTCTTTGCCCTAGGACCTTTGGTTACTTAGCTACGCCACTGATAGATGTGTCCTTGTCTTGTACCGCATATAGCTTTCTCTTTTGTGTGTGAAAGAGAGCAGACGCTATCGCCTCTCTTATTTACTTCCTACATACAATTTAAGGTGTGTTTATTAAACTGTTCTTTTTTCACAGCTATACGGGCTATGGATCTCCGTTGTCCACTTACGGGTACAATAACACGGGACCAGCTCTGACGTCCAATATGAGCATTCAGCAACAGTACGAGCCATCAACCGACTATGTCGATTCGACCACAGCTCCGGGGTACGAACCGAAGCAACACAGCGGGTTCCTTGACCCAGACTTCATTGGCGGTAAGATATCACTCAAAATCACGATCAAATTGTGGAATGAACTCCCCGCCGAGGTTTTCCCAAAGGAGTACAGCATGGGGTTCTTCAAGAAGGGTGTGAAGAGATTTTTGAAGGGTCGGCAACGCGCGAGTGATACCCCTGGTGTTGCAAGCGTCCATAGGCTACATTGACCGCCTACCATCAGTAGGGCCGTATGCTTGTTTGCCACCTTAGTGGTATAAAAAAATCTAATATAATTTATCCAGTTTAGGCCCTAATAAGGCACTTATGAAGGTCTACATTACCACCGGTTCGGAAAAAAAGTCACCTGAGAAGAACCGGCATGAAACTCAGTACTCTGACTTTTTATTCATGTAACAATCATGATATAACAATTTGTAACAAAATTCTTCTAGACATTGGTATGAAATTACAAATATCAAAATGAAAGCTACCAAGTTGGTTTTGTCACTGCTTTCATGAAATACATATTTTAAACTATTACAATTACCAAGAGTGGCTCCCCCACTTGTGCAGAGTGAGTCTATATATTCCAAGCATTTTCATTATTTACATAATCATAAATTTTATAATAGGTACTGTGACCACCTGTTGACCACTGTTGTGACGGACACTCATGTTCCTCAGACCTAGCCTAGATGCGTGTTGAAGGATTCTAAACTTTGTGTTTCATTCGAATCTTGGGGGAGTATGGATTCTTGTATCCTCATTCACTTAGACTAGGGGTTTGGATGTTAGAGGTTGTAAATAAAATTGGTTTGATATCAATTTTCAAAAAAGAGTATTAGAATAAAATATTAAAGCATAAATTCAAATAAATGTGCAAAAAACATGGCCATATTAGTTAAATTTATTTAGGTTAAAACTTCAAACATAATTGTATTTTGAACAAGGAGTAAGAAGCGAAGGCATGTGATTTAATTGTGTTAATAAGGTAGTTTTTTAACCTACCGACACGTAAGCGAGTATTCAAATCGATGCTCAGTCACGAATCTCCACTTAAGACTGTATTTGAGCGGAGATTCATTCTTGAACTAAACTCGACTCAAGATTACTCCTACACTTGAAGTAGATTGTATGTTCAAGTAACGGTCAGTAGCTTTAGTATCAACAACAATCGACCACGTATTCGTATGAACAGCGCTGCGGCGGTGAAAAGCATTGGTTAGCTGTGGTTGACTGGCAGATAATCCTCCACCATTGTACAGAAATTGATAAATTATTTCTAGTCGCCACCACGCTTTAGCAGGAAGACTATCGAATTACTTTCAACTGCGTATTCGTATCGCATTCGACATTTTGTGGAACTATACATTCGTAAGAACATTTTGAGTGTTACAATTTTCGAAAACGTAGTCGAAAGCTCCTGCTAAATTAAAATTTAACCAAAACCTTTCACTAGACGAACCACAAAACTCGACTACAATCGTCCGGCCGTCTGGCTCAACATCAACCACAACATCCACCACATCGACGACAACGCTACGACAATCAACGCTTAGCGATCTCCCACGAAGGATACAAGAGTTCGACCGTTACGAATCAGATCGAATTCAATCCCCGGCATCAATATCGAGTGTCATTAACATAAAACAAGAGATAAAACCCGAAACGACACTGTCAGTCGACCATCTAGTCCCAAGCTATGTCGACTCGACAACATTCTTGCACAGCCCATCGAATCTGCAACACAGCCCTATGGACATACAAAACACGGCTATAGCCGGACAAAGTTCTGTGTCTTTGACTAGCGAGGACTTAAGCCCAGATGATCTGACGTCCAGCAGTGGGCATGGGCGGCTGATGGACCCTTTGAACATTAATATGAGTGGAATGGGTATGGTCAATCCCAATGCTGTGACCAATAGAAGGCATCAGGGCTCAAGCCACAGCTCCAGCGATGATCTGCCGTGTAAGTCACGACTATTTGATCTATAGCCAGCTGCTCGATTATTTTGCTGTTATAATTTATTTTAGATGCCATTTTGTTTCGATTCTTATACTATTTTGTAGCAATTTTTTTAAGGAAATAATTTTATGCATTTTAAAAATACAGTTTATTGTCATAGCTTTCACAATCTGTTCCCTTTTTTTACGAATAGGCCACTAGTTGTGAAAAATAAATTGTATAATCTCCCATCAGTAACCTGAAAGAAGAAACAGATAATTTAATATCATTAAGGTTCGTTTCTTAAGTGAGATTTACGCCCTGTAAGATTATGATCTTCGACCTTAGTAACATACTTATAAGTAGGACGCAGCCCGTTCAAATTAAGAGCTACCAAACTCGGAGAATAGGTACATCCATTATACAGAAGATCTCAGCCAAATAACATGTGGGTATGAGCTCAAAGCTCAAGGAAACTGTGCGGACACAAGGAATTATTTTCATGCTTTGTACTGCGAATCCTCTGCTCATGAGGTTAACTCAATGCGTTAGTAAGAGCCCTGGTATTTGCTTAATGTGCGAAGGCTACGGAGACCATCGACGAGCCGTGTGATTAAAAGTAGTCACCGTAGTCTATAGCCGATAGCAATGCCAGGGGTATCACTAACGCGTTGCCAACCCTGTTGTTGATGAGGACTCACTGTGCTAGCATTACTACTAGCGCAGCGTATCCTCGTGGAGCACTGGCAACTGGCTACAACAAAGTAGTGCTATTTGACTGCGGCCTTCTGTAAGGAGGTACAACCCCCAACCGGGCGGCTCCAATTTTAATGGAAAAACCCACGGGAGATCCCTATTCGCCCTCTATTGAAGGTTATAAGAGTTCTGAATTACCGAATATTTGTGTTTGCCAGTACACCGTTGACGTTCGCCATTTCGCATATTCGGACTGCTGCTGTTGTGTGGCGTATTCATTTCTTTTATAACGATGAGAGGGCAGGGTAATATGGGTAGAGCGAGACAGCAAGGTATCAAGCACGCTGTAGACAAAAAAAAACTAAAAATTGGAATGAGCAACAAAGCTTTTCGGGCTTGTGTAACTAGTCTTTCCATCCACTCTTTAGAAGTCGAGGTAGCTCTGTGGTGTGACCTCCTGCCATTTCTAGTGTCCTGGGTTCGAAGCCCAACCTGAACCAACTAGAATTTTAAACTGATTACATCAAATTCTGAGCAGCAATGCCCTAATAATATAATACATGTAATTCGGGTCTACGCTCAAAAGTGTCCGGAGCTAAAACACAACCAAATGCGAATGAGACAGCCCGGATTGGACGACTGTCTTAACGTTAACACGAAACGTTGTTGCAAGCAACGTTCAACTGTGCGCTAATAAGATAAATTGACTTTATGTGTTCTACATTTATACAACACAGATCATATAATAATGGTAGATCGATGGAACTTTGCGAACAACGAAGTGACGCTACGTTAAAACTACGCCTTAGTGTACATGCACACACCTGCAATGCATACAAAGAAACTGCATACGCAACCAGCGTCACTGCGTTGTTCGCAAACTTTCACCTTTTTTATTTGGTCTGCAATTTTTATTCGGATTCGGACATTATTTCCGTGAAATTTGTACTAGACACAATGTCTATGTATAGCTAATTATATGGTCAAGTTAGTAGCATTGAAAGCTATACTCACGCCAGCAAGCTAATATGCAGGAGCCTATCAAGAAAGAACTGACTGGGTCTATTGCCATAGTTCGCTACGAACATTTGTAAGAAGTTAAAATAGATAATTAACTGTTTTAATTTTGAGTTATTGTTTGTATTTGATATTTGTCAGACTGACAGCATAAGGTTACCATAAGATGGCTGTTGACAGGTTGTTTTTTAATTGTCTGTGGTATCTTTTATTGTTTATAGCTATTTTTTAATTTATTTAAGTTTTTTTGGGTGCTTAATTTTTTTAAGTTGTACACTTTTTGGTAGTATATTTTTTTTGTGAACGCTAGCTGTAGAAAGATGAATTTGTTATTTTGCCAAATAAGAGAATCTCTTCTGTATTTATAAGAGTTAATTATATAATTAAGAGCCCAAGTTCCTAAGAGATTTTGAAAAGAAATTGTATTTTGTTATTATAAAGACAGTCAAGTAAAAATATATTTTTTTTTGAAATTACCTGTTATAAAAATCTAATGACATTTTATTAAACACTCAGAACATTTTAGTACTATATAAAAATATAATTGAATTCCCCTTTTTACATTAAAATAATGTTTATATACTTTTATAGATCAATTAATACGAAAAACCACATAGAACCTTTTTTTAGCCAAATCTCAAAAGGTTTTTTTCAATGGTAAAATTTTAATCGATTTTTTTGTCTATTTTTCCAGCGGAGGGAGAGATCAGTAAAGTGCTGGTGAAGAGTTTAGCCGAAGCTCATGCTAACACCAACCAAAAACTGGAGTACATACATGAAATGTTCAGAAAACCACAGGATGTGTCCAAGTAAGTATAATTTACTTATGGCACTATGCCGAGTCCTTTCCGGGATAGGCAGAGAGTATAGAGTGTGATTCCATTACGTTTCACCACTTTATCATTTTTATTTCTTTTACACTGAAAGGTTAAGTAAAACTAATAATGCTAGAATAATTAATAAGCAAAAATAATAATAAATAAAAATTAATACAGCAATATTATATTTAATAACATCATAAAATAAATAAGATAGATGTATACTCAGTTTTAATTAATGTTAGGTATTATGTGAAAAAGATTATATAAATAAATTAATGCCCTCTCACTGTCAGAATTGCCGTGCCTATAAACAGGGTGTGTATTAGTATAAGTTCAAAAGCTTGTGAAATACTATATACTTATTTCAATAAAGATTTATAATATATGAAAAATAACATATTTCACCGAACAAAACTCTTATAAGAAAGTAAAGTGTCGAGGTGACGAGCGCAGTGCAGCCACGCGGGACTTTACGATTAAAGCTCTAGTGTGGAACTGTATATTCAGTTGCATAAGTGTGACGTTTACCATCAGGCAATACTTGCTCGTATCGTCACCTCGTTGTATGACACACACATATTATTCGATAAAGTAACCGGATATTTCCAAATTATTCATTAGAAGTACCTTCATGATAATTATCATAAACTGTATACTTTTATGCATCCGCTTAAGCGAAATGATTATAAATATCTTCCTAGGTGGATTACGATCCATTTTCAGTTCATCACCTTCATCACCGCTCCATCATACATCTCATCACGTGTGAAGAGGACCTTTGATTGTAATATAAAATTTATTATGAGATTGAAGTTTACAATGTTCTAACAATCCGTTTATTTAATTTCGAAGCACTTTAATTTTAATCTGCAAATATTACATTCATAACGATTTTAAAATAAAATGTAACTTTAATTCAATTTTGGTTTTAAATCAAGATTGTATGAGATTTAGAACGTTGCTTTCCTTAAACAAATTCATTCGACTTCATCATCATTCATCATGTTGAGCCTATTATATTGTGCACTAGCTTTTACCCGCAGCTTCGCCCGCGTGGTTCTAGAGAAAAACAACGTAATTATTCATGAAGAGCAATTTTCCGGGATAAAAAGTATCCTATATGTTAAACCAATATGTTCAAATTCATTCAGGCACACATACAGACAAACTTTCGCATTTATAACATTTGTGTGATTAAGTGTCTCATGCATGACGACCAAAAGTTTATGTATGAACGTAGACGGGTACAGGGGTCGAGGTAGACCTAAGAAAAGATGGATGGATTGTGTGAAAGATGACATGGCCAGAAAGGAAGTGAATACAGAGATGACGGCTGATAGATAAGGATGGAAGAGAAATACATATTGCGCCGACCCCAAATAATATGGGATAAGGGCAGGAGAATGATGCATGACGACCAAAAGTATGTAACTTTGACTAAATAAATTGTATTTTATTTTAGATTGTTGTATTACAACTCGATGACATACGAGGAGCTGTGGTTGGACTGCGCGGACAAACTGACATTCATGATCCAGAGCATCATAGAGTTTGCTAAACTCATTCCCGGCTTCATGAAGCTCACACAAGACGAC
The DNA here is from genome assembly GCA_951449985.1 of Falcaria lacertinaria. Classification (NCBI taxonomy): domain Eukaryota; kingdom Metazoa; phylum Arthropoda; class Insecta; order Lepidoptera; family Drepanidae; genus Falcaria; species Falcaria lacertinaria. The sequence continues at coordinate 2,274,158 of OX602136.1, read as the reverse complement.
CAGATATTGCTTTTGAAATCTGGTGAGTATTGTATCAATATATATTTAATTATATATATTGGAACTGTTGATGATTCAGCCTATAGATTTACAATTGATAATGAACTTAGTAAAGCGATCCGTGGATGGCACTATCGCTATAGTCGGATCCCTTTACTGAGGTTTGTATACGAAATTCTTGAAAGCTACTCGCTAGTAGCTTTCAATTTTATATTTGTAGCTATGTTTAAAGGAATTTCGTATACAAATACATTTTCACTTTTGATCAAATATGATTGTTATGTAAAAAAGACAGTGCACTGACTCTCTTAACGAGATCGCTGGCCTAGTAGTTAGTACACCTGACTGCTACGCTAGAGGTCGCGGGTTCGATTCCCGTCGGTGCAAACATTTATTTTGTCCTTGTAGGTTTGTTTCACATTATCTTTGATATGAGGAGAATGTTTTTTCTTTTAAAAAAATAATGATTTACTTATTAAGTGTCTTTTTAAATTTCTAGGTTCATTTGAGCTGGCCATCGTCCGCCTGTCGCGGCTGATCGATATCAATCGCGACCAAGTTTTATACGGGGATGTGGTGCTGCCGATCCGGGAGTGTGTGCATGCGCGGTAAGTAATTCTTTATATCATCATCAGCTTGACGGTTCCCAAGTGACTCTTAATGCTCCGGCACCATTCTGGACAAATGGTGATGAGAGATCACGGTGCTATACTCTCAAACTGTTTGTACCAGGGCGTATGCCTTGGCGGCGAAACCTTCCGCAGATGGCCCCTGGCGCCTCATAAGGGGTTGCCAGGTTTAGATTGCCTCCTTGTAAGCCTAACGATGGGAAAGGGCGGCATAGTAAATCTCTTTAGTCAGAACGAGCATTATTTTAATATAAATCATAAAATATCAACAAATTAATGTGGATAAAGAATAGGATCTCCCCAGGCGCTGGAATAAAAAAATATATACGTAATAATATATTGAATGGAAGAATCATCCTAGCAATAGTTAAGGATTTGCTTATTATACGGCAAAGGACATCATCCATGTTTCATAGAGATTTGGTCCAAATCTGTAAGTGCCAACACATTTTTTTCATGTATTCTGTTAGATCTTGTCCGTCGGAGCATTTATTACTATGGCACCAAATTTGTAAATTACAGAACATTTCATTTGTTTTCGTTTTTTTGAATTTCTGTTTACAACAAAAAACTACGAAAATTCAGATATTCGAATCCAAATAAAATCAACTACAATGGTCCTACAGCTTTGGTGCCACAGTAATTTTGTTAAGACGGGCAAGTTCTAACAGAATATACAAAAAATGCGTTGGCCGGCACTTTCAGATTTGGACTAAAATGGATGATGTCCTTTACCACCATTTGTTAACACATAGTAATTACATGAAAACGGGTCTTATACGCGATATTAAATTGTTTATTTACCTCCCGACGTTCCGACCGAGTTGCATCGGCCGTGGTCACGGGCTGACTGAAACGTCGGGAGGTAAATAAACAATTTAATATCGCGTATAAGACCCGTTTTCATGTCATTACTATGTGTTTAAATCGCGAAAGTTTAAAAAACAGTATTTGTTAACAATTCTATAATTAACTGTTTCTGTTTCAGTGACCCACGTGACATGGCGCTAGTGGTGGGAATATTCGATGCAGCAAAAACCATCGCAAGACTTAAACTTACTGAGACTGAGCTGGCCTTGTACCAGAGCCTGGTTCTTCTGTGGCCAGGTAAGACTCATGGGTTTTTAGAAGTTATTACTGTCCGGTGTGTAATAAAATCTTGCAAGTTAAATTTGACGTGTCCGATTGAGCTGAAATTTGGCATGTTTGGTTCCCATGACAATGACCTGATTTCCCCATGTATTACAGACTTAAGAGAGGTAGGGGTTTTCCCATTTAAATTGGAGCCGCTCGATTGGGGACTGTACCTCCACCTTACAGAAGATCGCAGTGAAATAACACCACTTGATGTAGTGTTGTGTTTCTGCGGTAAGTATGGTTACCAGTGCTCCACGAGGATACGCTGGGCTAGTAGTAATACTGCTAGCACAGTGAGTCCTCATCAACAACATGGTTGGCAACCCGTTAGTGATACCCCTGGTATTGCTAGTGGCTTAGGCTACGGTTACTGCTTACCATCAGGTGGGACGTATGCTTGTGTGCCACCTTAGTAGTATTAAAAAAAAATCAAGACACACTTAGACTTGATGACCGTTTACCGTCAGGGAACGTACGCTTGTTTCACCAAGGCATAGTAGTATATATATTTTTATTTTGCAGAGAGGAACGGTGTGAGTGGCAATCGTGAGATCCAATGTCTGTTCAACATGTCAATGGCGGCGATGCGTCACGAAATCGAAACCAATCACGCGCCGCTAAAAGGTGACGTCACAGTGCTGGATACCCTCATCACTAAGATACCCACCTTCAGGTAAGCCACGTTTGTTTAGTGATTGGTTCAGGGTTGGGGTTGCGGGTTCGATCTCCGATCGGGTTAGTGTGTGCTTTCAGGATTTCTTTGGTCAAAATATGTGTGTGTAAAATCTTTCTTGTGCATTTAAGAGTATAACGAATTTATATGGAATTACTTTTTATGAAATATAACAGTTTTAAATGAAATATAACAATTTTAAATGAAATATAGCAGTTTTAAATAAAATATAACAATTTTAAATGAAATATAACAGTTTTAAATGAAATATGTCAATTTCAAGTGAAATATAACAATTTTATATGAAATGTAGTGCTTATGCTTAATAGCAGTTTTCCGAGTTCCAACGCCCACATATGCAGGTTTCCTCACGATGTTTTCCTTCACCATAAAACTTGTAGCGTGACTGATAACTGCACTTACGTTAGAAAACTCGTTGGTACAGACCGGTGAGATTCGAACTTGCGTCGCTAGGATAGCAGGCAACACTTCAGACCACACGGCCACCACGACTCATGATTGATATCGGCAAATTATTCTTACAGAGAGCTATCCCTGATGCATCTGGAAGCGCTCTGCCGCTTCAAGGCAGCTCATCCACACCACGTGTTCCCGGCGCTATACAAAGAGCTTTTCTCTTTAGACAGTGTCCTCGACTACACGCACGGATAAAACACAAACGATTTATATACTTAAACTTTAAAACCCTTGGATTTTCGTTGTGTTATATGAGTTCGCTCTTGCCCGCAAAGGCCGCGAAGGTACGAGCATTCTAGAGCCGGACTCCTTGTAATTCTTTTAAAGACTTGACAGCTATCTGTATTTTAATATATTTTATCTGTAAATCTTTTCTTGTAAAACTAGAGCCCGTGGAGTTATTTGTTAACCTATTTATACATTGTATGTATGTACTTTGAGACTGTTAAAATAATTACGTATAAGTACGTACGTACAATAATAATATTTAAATGTTTATTTAATTCGAGTGTAGTGACGCGGGTGACTTTAGTTTTACATCAAAAGCAGATCTTTGTTATCGATTTCGGTTTGCGTAACAAGGATTCTAGCGTTATGGGAATATATGGAAATAAATGTTTTGCGAGTTTTAAATGAACACACGCCGTTGTATTTTATATTTTGTCGTGTGTTACGTTAGAAGTCGTGTCGTAACATTAGTTATCGTAAAGTGTATCTAACTTGAATGAAGAAATAATAAATAATTATTATTATGTAAACAATATAATAATAGACATAGAGTTTTTATTAAGAAATAAATAAATAAAGAAGTTATAAAGGTAGTGAGGTACGATCACACGGAGGTTTCATCTAAATGGAACCTTTTTAAGATAGGTCTTTTTTAATTATTTTTAACAGTTTTTTTAAAGAGAAATGTAACTTGTTATTTATTTCAAATGATTATTACTATTGATGTTTTATTCTCCTTCCTGTAGATTTTTTGGTTAAGCTGTAAAATAGGATTTAATATGCGATACTGCCCGTTTTTATTGTAATTTTTCGTTAGATTTTTTTTTATTATGAATAATGAGATGAGATAATTGAAATGAATAATGGTATTTAACGTAATGTAATGTTAAGTCGGATTTACGTAAAAGCCGAGGCGTTGAACAAGACGAAAGAACACTTGTCGAATACGAAAATCAATTTATACGGACAAAAATAAAGTAATACCTTTTGTACTGTACTGTACCAGCAGGCAATTTATTGTCATGTTTTTTTTTATTTCGTAAAATAATTTGATCTCATATTCACACTACTGCTTGGGTGCCATTTTCGAAATTATAATCACATGTGCATAATAAATACAATTTCACACAAAACCTGCATAATATTTTGAGTCGACAGTTCAAAAAATTCTTAAATTAACAAAAAAATAGCCGCGTTTTTTTTTACGTTTTTATTTGAAAGCCCTATGAAGTACAAGATGTCCGTTAAGTTGTTTTGAGCTTTACGCATTTTATACTGTAATGTCAAATTGCCTGCTATATTATTAGAAATATTGATTAATCTACAAATTTCTCTAACACTTACGCTAAGTTTGTCAAATAGCCTTTACTATAGACTGGATTATATTAATGTTATAAAAATATAAATCTTAACTCGTATTTTGTAAATAGCTATTAATCATATGTATTTTATATTAAATACCATAAGGTTCGATGGGTTATATTAATTTTACATTCTATTAAACGAAAAATACAAAAATTTTATGTGAATATAACAATTTTTCCACAATGAAATGTACAATTACATCGTGTAAAATATTGTTTGTTTCTTTTATACATATATATTATATATATTTTTTGTTAAATAAAGCAATCTGTTATTGTCTAGTTTTTTTGTTTTATTTTTTGTTTACGTTACCATTTTTTGATAGAACGCATGAAATATATATTTTTGTTTTGTCTGACATAATAATATTTATATAGTTAACGGAAATAGTGAGAGCGTTATAGTTATAAAATATTACGGGTGGTTCACACATATTGTTTCATGATATTAAATTCGTTATAATATAATATAATACACATAGATTATACCTGTATTTAGTTGGATTTGGAACTTAAGGTAGTTGTCACAAAAATATGTTTGATAACTCTCACAACTATAAAACAAGGCCGGAATTCAGTTCTTGGTGTGTAACATGTGTCCTCTCGCTTTCTCATCTTTAGCGAGTTCGTGAAAGGCGACGGAAGTGTGTTACAGGAAGTCGGGGTAGCGCGCGCTATTTGACCAACGAGCGCGCGCGGTGGTATAGTTGGCGGTCAGATGTTAAATGCTACGCATCATATACGACTACTGTAAGATACACTCGTTTTATGTTTTAAAATTAAAGAGGCACATGTTAGGTAAATTACATAGTAGTTGAACATAGTATAACAACAAAAGGTAAATGTCCAATATAAAAATATATGACGACAATAATGAACATATATATGTCAATGTATATTTTGATTTATCATACTCGCTGTGTTATTTTTAACTCAGTTTTTTCAGTCAGGGGTTTTTAAATTTTAAAGGACATCATCCATGTTTCATAGAGATTTGTTCCAAATCTGAAAGTGCCGGTCAACGCATTTTTTTGTATATTCTGTTAGAGCTTGCCCAACTGAGCATTTATTACTATGGCACCAAAGTTGGACATTACAGCAAATTTAATTTGTTTTGGTTATTTTGAATTCCTCGTGTTCATGTTCATCAAAAATGTATGAAAATTCACATTTTCGAACTCAAATAACACAACTGCAATGGTCCTACAGGTTTGGTGCCACAGTGGTGCCAGGCCGGCACTTTCAGTTTTGGACCAAAATGGACGATGGCCTTCAGATTTTCGCCAATATTATTGGGGTTTGAAACCGATCTTTTATTCGCTAATCTATTCTTTGCATTTTATATGTAGAGCTTTATCATTATTAATTACTACCTGTCTATTTTTTAAGTGATCTTAATTTCGATGGTTTGATGTTAGGTCTTATTATGTTTTTTATGTGGCGTACAAATTTATACAAAAAAATCGGACATTTACCGTTACTTTCAAAATAATTAAACCATTTTAGAGCACTAAGACTGAAAATTGGCTGAACTTGTATCTATCTATTCGCATACACAAAATGAATACATGTTTGAATTTGAATAAAAAAAACGGTCACCTTAAAATGAATTAAGTATTCATAAGTATTTATGATGACTCTTGAGGCCGGCCAAAACGAATTTATTTCATAAAATCACAACCTAATTAAGAAAAGTCACATTCGAAAACGGTGTGTCCATAAAATTTAAGCTGCGAACATACAAAACTTAATTAAGATTTCTGTGGATGTACGGTCACCGTTGACGTAGTTCGCTGATCGTTAAAGATCAAATAAATACCACGAGCAAATTTTATAAGATTATCGCTTACTTCGTTTTCTTAAAAAACGAAGTAGACTTTGATTGGTGCAAAAAAATTGGGAGAGTGAAGCGTGATGTATTATTATCCTCTCATTCACTCGCATATAGAGGGTACTTGAGCGATAGTGATAGATATAGGGTATCGATTTAATTGCTGGGTAGTAGTAGGTAGTTTCTAAACTTTTGTACTATGTTTTGCAAAATTTTCACTAAAAACTAATATAGATTCGGACACAAAAGGTTAGCGTGCTAAATGTATTTTGGAAAAGCAAGTATGATAGTTGCGGATTATTGATAAACAAAAATTGTTTTTGGTCTTTTTCACTTTTTTTTTAATTGATTGAATTCAAAAATAGCTCTTTACGTAAACTTTTTTCTATAAGAGCTTCTATTTTGTACAAAGATACCTAAGAATACGGGTATCTGTAACATAAATAAATAGAGAACAAATAAATGAAACATTTTTGTATGTTGTTTTTTGTATAAGATAATTTATATTATCAGAATTATTGATTTGTTGAACGAAAATATTATGTATTTTTACACATTATCTGAACATATTAATGAAGAGAACTTATATAAAACAATATAATATATCTATGTAAAAATAACAGAATATATAAAAACATATTTTGAACGCGCGTGACGATCGGTAATTGAGAGAATAACAGAACTTATATAGAAGAAACAAATATATTATAATTATAAACATATTATTTTATATATTACTCACCTTTTTTGTTGATCATTGAATAATTGCTGTAATATTATTAATAATAATGTTGTAAAGATATCTATTATTAATATAAAATCATTTTTTTTAAGTTCTGTAGTTTTTTAAGTTCTGAATTCGAATCAGCTTCGGATCGCTACGCGTGACAGCTTTGTTGGTTTATGGAATCAATACAAAACATTGTACCTAAGTAGAGGGGAGAGGGGAGAGGGGAACCAATAGGAAATAAATGTTATTGTTTTATTATTCTTGAATCACTTGCAATGGGAATTTGTTTTATTTCTGAAATACCTTTTATCCCTTTACGTCTCATACATAAAGTTCTTAAGGTAGCCAATTAACAATGAAAATTGTATCATGTTCTATAGAGATTTGGTCCAAATCTGAAAGTGCCGGTCAACGCATTTTTTTGTATATTCTGTTAGAGCTTGTCCGTCTGAGCATTTATTACTTTGGCATCAAAGTTGGATATTACAGGACATTTCTTTTGTTTTGGTTATTTTGAATTCCTATTTTCGAACTCTAATAAAATCGAGGACAAAGGTCCTACAGCTTTGGTGCCATAGCAATATATGGTTAGACGGGCAAGCTCTAACAGAATATACAAAAAAAAATAGTTCGACGGTACTTTCGGATTAGGACCAAATCTCTATAGAACATGATAAAATGGATGATGTCCTTTGTCTGTTTCATATACAAACGCGTGATAATCAAATGCGTACATACTACACAATATTTCGTATCCATGTGGAATTGTTGACCGTTGAATTTTTTTATCTGATCCTGATTGTCCATTCAGTTCATGCTTAACATAATATATGCAATGTGATCGAAACTGAACCAACATGTAAAAATTCAACTTCGTAAAATAATACAAACAAAAATTACATGCAATAACTTGTAAAATAACGCGTATGTGGCAGCAATCTAATTGACATTGGTTTACAAGAAAATTACCTGTAGTCAAAATTTTGTGGCCAAACGCCTACATCTTTGGTGTTCCTTCTGGCTCGACCTGTGACTTATTTTTGCAGGCGCCTGTAAATTTTCTCATACTGCGCAAGGGAAATGAGCACTGGGTAGGACAGGTACGTATTTTGAGTAGTAGTGAGAGTAGAGATTCCAGTTTAAAAAAACTGTTTTATATTTGCAAACAATGTAACGTGCTACTATTTTGATCGAAGTTCCTAGCGACACAATTGCATATAACAATTTATACTAAGAAAGGTTTAAATCTATTATATTGAATATTCTTAGTTATTTTCAGCTACAAAATCCACTTAAAATTATATAGCCACACCTTTAGTTAATCTATCACATTTTACTAAAATACAAACGTACATTCTTATACATTCACTAAAATAAATATTTAATATTACGAGCGTTAAATGTTCAAATTCGAGCATTAAATTAATTAAATTAATTATTTTTTTGTATAATTAATACTTGACCTGATGTCTGATTTATAAGTCTTAAAAATTACCCAAACACATTAGTATTGATGTTAGCTTTCAAAAGTGTTCAAAAGAGTTTCAAAAGTTAGATTTCAAAAGAGATTTAATAGCAGGATTTCCATATTGACAAAAATGCTCGATTTTGAATATTTAATATTTAAAACTTATAAACGAATGTTTTTCAATTAGAAATATTTACACAACAATGACATAATTAAATTTCCTGATTGTTAATCATCTATATAATTTTAATTATTGCACTTTTTGTACATTAACTTTATTTGTACCCCAGAAAAATTTGGTAAGTGGCCATTGGTTATAATAATTGAAAATAGTTACAATAAAAACGTAAAGGAATAGTAACGGGAAATAAATAGTGCCCCTTAGGCGTGGCAACATAGGGTAAGGCCATAGACCAGTCCTGGCGTTGTTGTAGAATATACTGAAATAAAAAAAAAAACACATTTATTAGGATCATTATGTACATAATTAAAATTGAATTTGTCCTTTCATACTCCGCCATCCGCGCAATTTATGTTTAGAGGGTTAAAAATATTTTCATTCGCATATTATGATTACAAATACTCACACGCTAGTATAAGCGACATAGTATAAAATAACTATTTGAACGTTCAGCCTGTGTGACTTGGGATTAGTTCTAGGCTGGAACATTATCTCCCACAACACGATCGGAACTATAGATAAGTGCATCACATAGTTGGAGTTCTGTGAGAATACTTTATCTATGAACTCTGGGAAAATCATATTTCTGTCATACAGATAAACTGGCCAGAATACTATGAAGATAAGCTGAAAAGAAAGAAACATTCAATTTGGTTTATCTGTTCAAAATATGAATGTTCAATTTCGAGCATTCGAGTTTTGAATTTTCAGAATGGAGCATTCAAATGAAATGGTAATAATTTGATGCCAACGTGACAGATGGTGAGTCCGTTGCCATCTCTTAGGCACTACATACGTGCTTGAATTTCATCTCAGACGTATGCAGGTTTCCTTGTGATGTTTTCCTTCACCGTATAGTTCGTGTGACTTATCACTGCACTTAAGTTAGAAAGTCAATGGTACAGACCAGTGGGATTCGAACTTGCGTCGCTAGAAGAACAGGCAACGCTTCATACCACAAGGCCAGCACGGCTCTTATCTAAATATAGAGTAACAATGCACAGCCTACTAATAAAACTACTTTGATTGTGTTGTGATTCTGTGGTGAGCAAGGTTGCCAGTGCTCCACAAGTATACGCTGCGCTTGTAGTGCTGCTACTGCTAGCACAGAGTGCTCTGGCACCGTAGTGTTAAAAAAAAACTTGCCATGGTTACGGGGTATACGATAGTAGCGAAGAAGGTATGTCTGAAGTTCGTCACAAATTTTGGCAGCAAATAATCTTTATTCATCAGAGTCAACGTATCGCATGTCAATCCTAATCCAGCGTGGACAAGAAGGAATGTCTGTAAAGAAAAGTGGTTGAAATTATAAAATCGGTCAACTGTGAGTTGGACTCACACACCGAGGTTCCGTACATAAAACAAACTAGGTTATAAGACAAACTTAACTTTGCGCTTGGATCGTTACGTTTTATAAAATATACCAAAACAAATCTTATGACCATTTCAAGCGTCAACTTGTTGCTATTATTAAGATAGAGCTAAAAAATTAGAGAAGTTTTAGTAATGTGGTTCCGTTCTTCGGGTACGGAGCCCTCAATAGTGATTGCGTCACAACATATTATAAGTTTGTGGTCTATACATATTTAATATGTTTATGTTATATTGTATTGTTCCAATAGAAATAAATGTTTTCATAATATTATAATAATATACTAATATTATATATGTATAGATATTTTTCTTGTATTTTTGTTTTTAACGCATAAATTCAATAACTATTGCACTGATTTGAAAAATTCCTAATCAGTAGAATACTATATTATCACTGAGTAGCACAGGCTATATATTATATGGCTACACGGGAAAAGTCGCGGGGAAAAACCTAGTATAATATAATAATGTAAAGTATACTACATGTCTACTCTTGCTTGTCACGATCGTAGTATAAAACAACTAAAGAGTTTATATATATTTTAGTAAACTTCAACAAAAGCAAAACTTAGGTAAATAACGCGGATGTAAATACTCGTATGTATGATATTAATTTTTTATTATACATTATATACTAGTTAAATAGCAAGGACGACGACACGGCTTTTCACTAAATTGACAACTTAAAAGTAATCACGTTTCAGTATCGCTATAAATACATGGCAGCTACCTCGGACAAAGAATTAGTCTAGCTATTCAGAGGGAAAGCTGCCAGTATCTTCGGAACCTTGCCTATAGGGACTCCTTTTAATAATATATTTTAATAATTATATTGTATTTTTTAAGGTTAGTTTTTAATTGAAATAATTCCTACTTAAGTATAAAAAATACATACATACATGTCATCACACCAAGCGACTACGAGGCGACATAACGACCACTAGCACTCAGCTACACAAATCGCGATAACGCGAATATCCGGTGGTAATTTAGACCTTGTGTCAGTGCACAGTAAGTGCCTTATTAGGGCCTAAACTGAATAAATGTTTTTTTTTATTTTGATCCGCCATAGCCAGCTAAGGGTGCCAAATATTGCCATCCTTATTTAACCCCGCACATGAGGAAGGGATAGCAACACTTTTAGACCTGTCAAATTAGTAAAATTTAGTAATTTTGAACCACAGAATCGACACCAATGTAGCTGCAGCTTTAAAAATATATTGTTAGCAAGATGAGGTTTGGCAACGCATTAGTAATACCACTATAGCAGTAATTCCGAAAGTGGTCGTCAAAGTCGCAACGGGGTCTACGATGGTGTGGAAAAAGGAGCGTTTTACAATGTGTTAGTTTAGGGGGTCTAGGAAAATTTATCTGGTTTCGATAGTGAAGAGCATTAATGTGGAGTTGGCTTTACCTATCAAAGTAGGCAGTATTTATTTTAAGAAGATCAGCGATTGTTCTTTGTAAAACTTTCATATTGGATATTTTTACCCACTTAAAATTGTACTATTTGTTTTATCTGTTTTAAAATTCTGGGAAGTATAGATCCAGAAATGAAAGAAAGCCTAAGCTATTCTGACTACCTTACAATTAGGCTGGCCACTTTAGTAGTAGATGCAAAATCGGATCTTACGACGTTCCAAATAGTGAGGAATTTCGTCTGCATCGCAGCTAGGTTCTTGATATCAGGGTCCTTCATAACTACGTCATCTTGAAGGGCTGCTAGCATCACTATTGAGTTAATCCCGTGCAGAGCTAGAGTGGTGACGTACCCTAATATCCGGAAATAGATCGCTGAAGACATGGTGCTGTAAAAAAGATTTAATCATATCATAACCTATTCTAAACATTTAATGAAAGTTACCACACGATGTCGGTAGATGGCGCGATTTAGTAATAATAAATCTTTAATTCGGACGATTCCATAAAAAGTACACATGGTATAGAGTTCTGACAGAAAATATGTAAATTAGCACTATGAAAATTAAATCTTTACGTAATTAATAAAATACAAATAAAACAAAAACAACCATTCAGGAAGACAAAACATTTATTGAATTTCAATGAACAAGAAGCAAAAGTGGTGTGCAAGTCAACAACTTTCCCCCATCCTCGCAACAGCCGGCCTCCGCTTAGCAAGTTTGAATATAAAAAAGGAGCAATCCTTGGTAGTCGCAGATGATGTCTAGCATTCCTTTTCTTTTAGTCAATTCCTTTTTTTTTTGCTGACACCTAAACAATAGTCTTCTTTTCTAGCTACAAAGTCGCTAAATTGGTAGCACTGTTTCCTGTAATTAGGGTTGCCCACTATCGATAATTCCACTATCGATAGTTGACCTTGAAAATAGTAACAAAATCGATAGTGCTATCTATTGTATCGATATCACAAATTACCTAATACGATTGGTTCGATACTATCGATTATCGATACTATTGTTGTATATCAATAAAATTGTTCTGTACCAACTATCGATAAGCTATCGATACTATAGATCGATATGACGTCATCTATCGATAGACTTATTCACGAAATCACTCTCTAAACCCAGAGAAAAAGTGTTCACATCAATAATAACCAGTCCAGCCCAGCCCCCTAGATCGCCCCCCAGCGATGCCATTCCTAGCCCCACTATGGGGCGCCCTTAGCTGCGTTGATTATCATTTAACTGTCCCTGTCTGGAGATAGCGTAAGTTCCCGAAACTTGGCTACGAGAGATCAAAAACACACACACACAGATGTTTTTAGGGTTCCGTTCCTTAAAAGGAAAAAAGAAACCCTTATACGATCACTTTGTTGTCCGTCTGTCTGTTTGTTAAGATTTTTTATCTCAAGAACGCGTGGAGTTTGAAATTGAACCTATAAGTCAATATGTAGAAAAGATATGACCATTCATGTCGCAATTTTTCGCATATTTTGCGATTTCACAAGAGAATCAAAACCTACAGGGTACTTCCGTTGACCTAGAATCATGAAATTTGGCAGGAAGCAGTGTCTTACAGCACAAGTAAAGGGAAAAATCGGAAAACCGTAAATATGTAGTTAATTTTTCATTAAATGCGAATTTACAAAAATATATTCCTGTTTCGCGCTGTTGAGAGTCACCGATGAATAATGACCTCATTTGAAGTTCTCCTACTTTTAACCTTACCTAAGCCTTGCCTACAAGTGTGTACGGAACCCTCGATGCGCGAGTCCGACTCACACTTGACCGGTTTTACTATGTGACTGTTTATTTCTGAACCTTTACCAAAATGTAAATCCGTAATTGGCTTGCAAGTATAATAAGATCTATTAATGTTTTCTAAGCTGTGGATTTTGTGTAAATAATAAAAAAAAAAGCAAACCGCTAATATATCCTTAACCTACTCTGAAATATACTCGAAGGAGCAAGTGAAAATCCGATTCTCTTCTTCTAAAAAATCGTACCACTTAGAGTTTTAAAGTTTGACGAGGAATATCAATGGTATACCTACAATGGTGCCAATTCTGTTGTACAAAATTACTGAACATAACTAATTTGACAGGTCCAAAAGTCTCGCTATCCCTTTCTCATGTCCGAGGTTAAATAAGGATGGCAATACATTTTGACCTGTCAAATTAGTTAAGTTTAGTAATTTTGAACAACAGAATCGACATCATTAGCATAATAACAATACATTACATTGGCGTGAGGGTTAGGTTAGCTGACGTCGGTTGATACAAATAACTTAATTGATAATGCTAATTAAGTTATTGACGTGTTCGTTTAAATGGTGCATATTATTTGTGTGGATAAATAGGTCTTGTTTTGTATTTATAATTCTTAAACTTCAAAAACAAGACCCAAATATTTTTTTCTAATCATGAATCTACGAGTCATATCTTTGACCTTCTTGTATATTTCTTATCATTAATTTATGAGCTAGGCTCTTGTCGGTGGAGAAATCTCCAAGCTGTTCACCAAAGCTTTGACCTTCTTGTAGGACATAACGTTAGACTTGTTTTTTTATACCATATGGCCCACCTGATGGTAAGCAGTCACCGTAGCCTATAGCCGCTAGCAATACCAGTGGTATCACTAACGTTTTGCCAACCATGTTGTTGATGAGGACTCACCGCACTGTGCTAGCAGCATTATTACTAGCCCAGCGTATCCTCGTGGAGCACTGGCAACCTTACATACCACAGAGACACAACACTACATCAAAGTAGTGCTATTTGACAGCGGTCTACTGCAAGGTGGAGGTACAGCCCCCTGCCGGGCTCCAATTTTAATATATACTACTGAGAAACTATATTAATTCTCTTACACTCAAAATGTCCTTGAACAGGATTGATTGCCATAGGTAGGAAGTGGAAGCATACATATTTAAATCAATATTATGGAACAAATATCTAATCTACTCGGAGATAATATCTAATCTTCTCTAAGATAGGAAGTCGTTAATCGCTGTTTCATGAGATTAAGTATATCATAATTAATTTTACTATAATCAATCGATTAAATAATTTGACTTCGCAAAATGTGAATGTTATTTATACTAACTGTAATTTCATAGGGTTATTTTTGCGCCGAAGCCCTTTTTTTAGTTAATTCATTTTATAAGCTGCCTCCATTGCAAATGTCATGCATATCCATTCAGCCGTTGAATAAACACTCAAAAAACTTTCGCATTTATAATATACATAGATAGGTAAGTAAATTATGAGATGCGAGCGTAACGATAATGAACAAGGGAAGAAATGAGTTTATCAGAGGAAGTTTGAAAGTAGCTCACGTGACAGAAAAGTTGAGGAGCAAGCGTTTGTCATGGTATGGGCATGTTATGCGGAGGAATGAAGATAACGTGGTATGAAAGGTTTTATGTATGAATGTAGATGGGTACAGGGTTGAGGTAGGCCTAAGAAAAGGTGGATGGATTGTGTGAAAGATGACATGGCCAGAAAGGAAGTGAATACAGAAATGACGTGTGATAGAGAAGACCCCGAATAATATGGAATAAAGGCAGGAGAATGATGAATAAGATAAGTAAATCCGTATTTATTTATCAACAGACCAGCACTGTGAGCAAAAACATCTCTCGACTAGTCTTGAAAATGTAACTATCAAAATGTAAAAAAATTAAATCTTCATTAGAATTTTTAGCAACATTTCATTGGTATTCATTAACCGCAGTTCATTTTACCGTACAAACATTGTCGAAAGCAATGCGATAGTCTTCCTGCAACGGCTAAAGATTTGAAAGGAGGTAAGGACTGAACTATTTTTTTTATTGATTTTGTTAATCACAAATTTATTTTTAAACATATAACAAGAAGTATAATATTTAGCATATTAACATGCACACGTATAAACAGATTACTTCCTGTTTTAACTGGTTAAAAAGTACATAAGTATTTATAGGAAGCGGCAGCAATATTTTTTGGATATTTTTTGGCTGACAACTTAAAATCATATTTTAATTCCTTCACGTTTCTCTGAGGGTACCTAAGGAGAACTGGGTAGGCAGATATGTGACATCAACCAACAGTTAATTTAGTCATTTGATCAATTATGGTAGCTGAAACATCAATCGACTACTTTTTCTTAAACGTAGCTCAAAATGTCAAAATGTTCATACGAATTTCTAGTTCCACTTTTCGCCGCCGCTGTTCATGTTCCCATGCAAAAATAAGCGAAAGCGATACGATTAGGTAGTCGAAAGTAATTCGATAGTCTCCTGCTAAGGCTAGCTGCAGTCTACACTCAGTTATGGCATATTATAATGTTACTGTTAAACGTCTCGTGGTCGAGTACAGAAACGCCAAATCAGATGCCTCTCAGTGGCCTCCGATTTAACATAGAATTTTGTTCAATGCCGGTAGCATGAACATTTTTCGACAACGTATTCGAAAACGTAACTCTCGAAATGTCAAAATTGTCATACTAATTTTTAGTTCCACTTTTCACCGCCGCAGCGCTGTACATTTTTCAATACAAAAATAGTCGAAGGCGAAACGAAAACGTTGTCATAAATTATTTATGCTAGCCCTACAGGATTTGTAGTTTGATAACACATCATACAGTTACCTCCAAACTTTGAATGTAGCACTTGCACACCTATTTTGATTGTTCTACATTCATCAATCTCTTCATACATGCCGGTCAGTTACGGGTACTATTGACCATTCCATCGTTTCATTGAGCACTTTGTCAGTCTAGTCTAGATATCTAGACTTATACCTAGAATAGATCTAGCCCGCAGTAGTTTTGACCGGTTTAGAGTTTTGACTGCAACATGTAATCATTGTGATTATTTATCTATGGAATAAAAATCACACTGTGTTTGATAACAGAAGCTGATTATGGAGTATAATATTTGTTTTTTACTACAAAAGTAGCATACTAGCGACGTGATGGTAAGCGGTCACCGTAGCCTATAGAAGCTTGCACAAGGGTACCTGCAACAATCACTTCACACCATTCTTGAAGAACCCCGTGTTCTACTCTTTTGGGATGTTTCATTCTTAATTTATCAGTTACTAGCTAGAAGGATAGAGGTATGTGTGTAGCTTAATTCTTTTACCGGCCCTATTATATCCGACATCTACAACAGCCAATTTACAGCAATCCTTAAGAAATTATAAATGTAAACCTTCCTCAATACACACTTCGTACATTTGTTGAAACCGTATGAAGTTCCGTTCAGTAGTTTTTCAGCTTATCGCGAACAGACAGACGCGGTCGGGGAATTCGCAACACAACATTTTGAGATAGTGATCATTATGTATGGATTGTGTTATTCTAATCATCGATTCTCGTCTGGAGCTGTAAGCGCTCTCTTTTATACCACTAAGGTGGCAAACGAGCATACGGCCCATCTGATGGTCAGCGGTCACCGGCCTATGGGCGCTTGCAACACCAGGGATATCACTCGCACGTTGCCGACCCTAAAATCATGTTTTTCTTTTGAATACTAACATAAAGAATGATAGGTAACTGACAGTATATTTTTAGATAAGTCAAAATAAAATTGAAGAATAAATAACTCACCTTTAATAACCTACCTTTACTTGTAGCACTAACTCCCGAGGTATCTAGAGTATTATAAGTACTTTTTAAACAAAATGAGCTATAGATACAATTAGTATCGAATATATAAATTAATTATATTAGAATAAATTCCACGCAACCGCGCGCATGGCGTTCGCGCGTCCACGATATCCGCCTTGCACTGACTGTTTAAATACAAGACGACCTCCTCATTTAAAATTAATGGTTTGGGCACAAAAAAATAACATCAAGTTGGCAAGTTTGTTTGTGTGTAATGCTTGCATAGCTCAGCTTGACTGCTCGGTTATTCTTATCAATCTATATCAGAAATAAAATTGAAGTGTCTGTTAGCAATGCCACAATAACAGCATTTTCCTGAATGCATATGAAAGTTAACACGACACTAATGACAAAAATAATATTGTCTGTTTGTTTGAGGTAATCTCTGAAATGGCTGGACCGATTTGAACAGAACTTCACTGGGAGATGGCTGATTTTAATGGGGGTAACGTAGGTAAAAAAAATAAACAAATGAAATTGTAGAAACAATTAATTCCACGCGTACGAAGTCGTGGGCACAGTTAGTTACAAATAACTTCTGCGCCGAAACTCACTTTCCAATATATTTGTTCCCAGGAATTTGAAGAATATTTGTCCCCCAAAGAGATATCATCCATGTTTCAAAGAGATTTGGTCCAATTTAGAAAGTGCCGGCTAATACTTTTTTTGTATATTCTGTTAGAGCTTGTCCGTCTGAGCATTTATTACTATGGCACCAAAACTGGACATTACAGGATATTTAATTTGTTTTGATTAATTTGAGTTCTTATTTTCAACAGAAATGTATGAATATTCATAGTTTCAAATTCAAATAAAACAACGACTATGGTCCTACAGCTTTGGTGTCACATTAATAAATGTACAGACGGGCAAGTTCTAACAGAATATACAAAAATATTGCGATGGCCCGCACTTTCAGATTTGGACCAAAATGGATGATGAGGCCGTCGCCCATCACACTCTCCCCTGACGCCGGCACTGCTGTCTGGCACATACTGGCAACCCTCAAAATAGGTTGTCATTCAAGAGAGGTAGGGCGATTTGGGATTTCCCTTGGGTTTTCCCATTTAAATTGGAGCCGCCCGACTGGGGACTGTACCAGGTACCTCCGCCTTACAGTAGACTGCAGTGAAATAACACTATTTGATGTAGTGTTGTGTTTCTGCGGTAAGTAAGGTTGCCAGTGCTTCACGAGGATACGTTGGGCTACTAGTAATGCTGCTAGCACAGTGAGTCCTCATTAACAACATGGTTGGCAACTGGTTAGTGATATCCCCCCCCCCCCTCTAACTCCAATCACACAGCTACCGAAGAAAAAAAAAAGACAACCTAAGAATAGAACCTAGGACTATACGCCCTAAACCCTCAAGCACTTGCCATCGAGTTAACAGTGTATTCTTTTTGAGATATCAGTTTTATGTTGATTTTCATTGTTCATCAAGATTGGGCATAAAATTATGTAAATTATTTCCCTTTGTTTGCAAACTTAAAATTATTCCTTTTTTATATATATTATTTACAAGGTCACCAAGTAAATGGTAAATTTGTACGAGTTCATTGTCTGCGTATATGTCGAGAAAATTCTAACTTAGTGATAAATATACATTTTTTTATACCACTAAGGTGGCAAACAAGCATACGGCCCACCTGATGGTAAACAGTCACCGTAGCCTATAGCCGCTAACAATACCAGGGGTATCACTAACAGGTTGTCAACCCTGTTGTTGATGAGGACTCACTGTGCTAGCATTACTACTAGCCCAGCGTATCCTCGTGAAGCACTGGCACCTTACTCACCGCAGAAACACAACACTACATCAAGTAGTGTTATTTCACTGCGGTCTTCTGTATGGTGGAGGTACAGTCCCCAGTCGGGCGGCTCCAATTTTTTTATAAATACTTACGTAACATTATCTTCAACTATGTTACTGTGATAATATAGCATTCTACTGGTGAAATACACGCTTGTTCCTCGTACATTACCAAGTTACATTACCGGCAATGTACAAGAAAAAAATATTCTTCGTACATAACCGGGTAATGTACAAGGAATTATTTTTTCTTCGTACATAACCAGTCATATGAAGGTGTGACAATAGCCGATTTATTTCAAGGGGCGTTCGGGGCCACGCTTGTGGTCCCGATTTCACCCTATAAAACATTATTCAACGTTAGGTGGCAATAGCTCCCCGACTCAATTAACTACACAAACACCTTCCTCAGAAATCACTCTATCTATTAATGAAAACCGCATCAAAATCCGTTGCGTAGTTTAAAAGATCTAAGCGTACAAACGGCGCGAAACGGCGACATGCTATGTTGTTAGGTAGAAATTCATATTGTACTATAGGTAAAGCGACTAATTACAGTAGAACCACACAATGACCTAACTTTAAGCGGGCTACACACCTTCAGTTTTAACTGTACAGTCGAACTGTGCAGTTATAACTGACGCCCCTAGTGTCTACACACGTTCAGTTTAGATCGTCAGTACAACTGCACAGTTGTCAGTTTTGTCTACACACGTACGATTTAATTGCACAGTTTGACTGTACATTTAAAACTGTGCAGTTAAAACTGAAGGTGTGTAGCCCGCTTAAGATGTAAGTAGGGGCTTTTATAATTGGTCGTGTTTTGCAGGTCGTGCCAACTCAGTCGGATATTTTATCTTAAAGCGTAAGCACGTTGCTTGAATGTCCGAAAAATAGAGAAAAAACGAGTCCGTGGGCCATTTTGCTTTTAAAACCGGATTTTTACAACGGTAAGTTTTATAATATTATATTTAAGTAGCGGTAGCGGTCGCCTAGTGATCAAAATTCGACCACAATTCAAAATACAAACAATTTTGTGTCAAACGACGCATGGTAGTGGGTAATGTTGACTTTTTATTAATTGAATGTACTTCTAATGCTTATAATATATAAATATTCGCTTTCTGTACATCTTCTACATATGAAGTGTGCTAGATTTAATTTAAATTATTCTGAGTATATAATATATCTTCACGCCTTCTCAAAAGGGTCCCCAAAGAGGCAGGCAGAGGAGTTACAACATCCACTTTCTATTGAAGATAATTGCATGTGACAGGCGCGAGACCGTCGCTGTCTCTTAGGCACTACATACGTCCTTGAATTTCTTCTCAGACATATACAGGTTTCCTCACGATGTTTTCCTTCACCTTAAAGCTCGTGGTGTGACTAATCACTGCACTTGATTAGAAACACTCATTGATACACACCGTTGGGAACTTGGTCGCTAGAATAGTAGGCAACGGTTCTCAATTATGTATTTATTTTATTTCAGTAAAATGTCAAACCTAATTTACTTTAGACTAGTGGGGTATGTGTTCACTCTGGTGATGCATATCACCAACCTTCGGGTGATGAAGGGTAGCATCACTGAGGAGACCCTGAAGGACCCTCAGGTTGAAATCTTCTCAAGCATAGACAATAGATTCTTCACTGCGTGGACTTTTGTAAGTAGATTTGATTTTTGTATGATTAGTCGATTCAATAATCTAACCATGTTCATCTTTATAATATGACACTAGCGATCCGCCCTGGCTTCACACGGGTGGTAGAGCATATACGTCCACATTTTTCAACCATTTTTTTGACAAATTTATTTTTGACATCTTCAACAGTCAATTCACAACAGTTCAACCTTACTGACGTATACGTATACTAAGCCTTCCTCATTAATCACTCCATCTTTTGGTTAAATCCGTATGGAAATCCGTTCAGTATTTTTGGACTTTATCACGTTCATACAGACAGGCAGACGTAGCCGGTAAGGTTAGTTTATAATCTAGACTATACAAATAAAAAAAAGTGTTAAATAAATATAAAAATATACGGGAACGAAAACAAATACACTATATTTAAAATTCTTGTCTGTCTGTTCCGGCTACTCTACGGAACTGCTGCGCCAATTATGACGTGACTCAATTTCAGATAGCTGATGTTGTAAGGAGTAACCTAGTCTTTTATTGTTTTAGAAAAATAATTACGGTTTCGCGCAAAATGAAAACCCATGAAATTGTGAACAAAATACGGATTCACGCGAATGAAGTCGCGGGCACAGTTTTAATCAATACTAACATTATAAACGCGAAAGTAACTCTGTTTGTTTCCTACCTTTTTACGACTAAGCGGCTGAACGGATCGTAATGAAATTTGGCAATGATATAGATCATAACCTGTGAAAGGACATAGGCTATTTTTATCTAGAACCTCGCGGGCGAAGCCACTGGTTAAAGCTAGTAAAGAATATATATTACTAGCTGACCCGACTGGCGATGTCCTGTCTTAGCTATGAATTAATATGTCAAATACACCATAGAAAAAAAGGACCTTTAGTTTATCGCGAAATTTAACAATTCTCTTTCAGTTCCTACAGATACTGTACGCTATATTTGGTTTGGTCTGTGACGTGATTATATTGTTGAACAAGCAGAAGAAGAATTACAAATTACCGAAGCTTATGACTTCTACAAGGGACATTATGTTTTCCGGTCTTGTTTGGCCATGTACTATGGTGAGATACTTGTTCTATACATTTTGAACACTACGCTATATAAGAATCGTGGTGGAAAAGAAGAGCTGTCACGTGGTGGCCTTGTGGTATAGAGCGTTGCCTGCTATTCTAGCGACGCAAGCTCGAATCCCACCGGTCTGTAACAATGAGTTTTATCTAACTGAAGGACAATGTTTTTTTTTCACACCACTAATGTGGCAAACAAGCATACGGCCCACCTGATGGTAAGCGGTCACCGTAGCATATGGACGCTTGCAACACTAGGGGTATCACTCGCGCGTTGTCGACCCTTAAGTCTAGATTTTAGATTAGTCACACCACGAGCTTTACGGTGAAGGAAACATCGTGAGGAAACCTGCATACGTCTGAGAAATTATATGTGTATGTGTATGTTTGTATTGAATAGGCTCCGAAATTACTAGATATATTTCAAAAATTCTTTCACCGTTATAAAGCTACATTATCACTGAGTAACAGGCTATATATTAGGTCCTTACATATGAAATTGGCGTTTTGTATGGGAGGAACAAAAAGTCGAATATTTTTTAATATAATATATTTAATTAATCAAAGTATGAACCATTTTTTTCTATGCACTTTTGCCATCTCATAGGTAGTTCATTGATCCCTTTACTAAAAAAACCAGTCGGACGGGAATCAATAAAATCTTTGAAGGCGATTTGGACTGCCCCATCGGAGTTGAATTTTTTCCCTTGCAAGAAGTTATCCAAATTTCGAAAAAAATGGTAATCTGTTGGAGCAAGGTCCGGGGAGTACGGAGGATGTCTTAGACTTTCCAATTGAAGCTCTTCTAATTTAGTAGCCGTCTGTAGCGCAGTGTGTGGTCTAGCGTTGTCGTGAAGCAGCAGTGGCGTGGAGCGATTGACCAGCCTAGGTTGTTTAGCCGCTAGCTTTTCCATCATGGTTTGCAATTCCTGACAATAGACATCAGCCGTAATAGTCTGGCCAGATTTGATAAAACTGTAATGAACAATACCGGCACTAGTCCACCAAACGCTTACAAGTAACTTTTTTGGGGTTAATTTTCGCTTGGGGCAGGATTTGGCTGGCTGGCCAGGATCTAACCATTGCGCTGAGCGCTTCCGATTATCGTAAAGAACCCATTTTTCATCACAGGTAATGATTCGGTTTAAAATACCTTCATTATTGTGCCGGTTTAGTAATGTAACGCAGCAGTCGACGCGCGTTTGCCGGTTTGTTTCAGTCAATTCGTGAGGTACCCACCTTTCAAGCTTTTTAATCTTCCCAATTTGCTTCAAGTGAATTAAAACAGTTTTATCACTAACATTGCAGCCTGCAGCTAACTCGGACGTGGTTTGCGATGGATCCGCTTCCACAATAGCCTTCAACTCTTCATTATCAACTTGAGTCTCAGGCCGTCCACGGGGCTTGTTCTGCAGGTCGAAATTTCCAGAACGAAAACGTTGGAACCAAAAACGAACTGTGTTTTCTTTTGCAACACGACCGCCATACACATCATTCACCCTTCGAGTTGTTTCCGCAGCACTAGTGCCACGGCGGAACTCGTACTCGTAAATAATGCGATATTTAAGGTTTTCCATTTTGTAAAATGAGTGACGCAAACAGAAAAAAACAGAAGAAAAAAAACAAATGAATGACGATCATCGAAGCACAAATACATGAGTCTATAGCTGTACAAATTTGAATTTGGAATTCCTTACCAAAGAGGAGAAATTCGTGATTAAAGTGGCCAGTACGAAAAACGCCAATTTCATATGTAAGGACCTAATATTATATTGATAGACGAAGTCGCGGGGAAACAGCTAGTAACAATATAAAATCAATACTTTTTATAAAACTCCTTTCCATTTAATTTTAAATGTTAAAATGTTTAATTTTCTTTTTCAGGTCGTGTTCTCAGTATTCTGGAGCGTATATTTGTATGATAGGAAGCTCATATTTCCGGAGTTCCTAGATAAGATTATACCACCAGTTTCCAACCACATAATACATACCGCGATTCTGCCCGTGGTTCTCTGGGAGGTCGTGTTTAGACCTCGAACCCAGCCTAGGTCACATAAGAGGAATATAGCGCAATTAATGGTACACTTAATTGCTTATTTCTCTGTGTAAGTACAAAACTAAAGAGTATAGTAACTTCTAATTGTCCAATAATACATAATATATCTTCACGCCTTCCCACAAGGGACCCCGAAGGGGTAGGCAGAGATATTACATCACTCATTTTCCACCGAAGATAATTTGGTGCCAACATGACACATGGTGAGTCCGTCGCCGTCTCTTAGACACTACATACGTCCTTGAATTACTTCTCAGACGTATGCAGGTTTCCTCACGATGTTTTCCTTCACCGTAAAGCTCGTGGTTTGACTAAAGTACAGACCGGTGGGATTCGAACTTGCGTCGCTAGAATAGCAGACAACACTTCATACCACAAGGCCACCACGGCTCATTTTTTTTTATACCACTAAGGTTGCACACAAGCATACGGCCCACCTGACGGTAAGCAGTCACCGTAGCCTAGAGCCGCTAGCTATACCAGGGGTATCATTAACGAGGTGCCAACCATGTTGTTGATGAGGACTCACTGTGCTAGCAGCATTACTACTAGCCCAGCTTATCCTCGTGGAGCACTGGCAACCTTACTTACCGCAGAAACACAAGACTACATCAAGTAGTGTTATTTCACTGCGTTCTTATGTAAGGTGGAGGTACCGTCTCCAGTCGGACGGCTCCAATTTAAATGGGAAAACCCACGGGAAATTCCAAATCGCCCTACCTCTCTTTTTCTAAATTGTTTCTTTTTATTGTTTAAACTGTAATTTATCAAACTTTTTTGTTTTTAGAATGGTGTTCACGTACATTGAGCGTGGATTCTGGTTGTATCCCATGTTTGAAGTCCTCGATGGGACTATCCACCTCCTCATGGTGCTGCTGGGTCTAGTTGCCATCTTCATAGGCTGGTATTACACCCAATGGGTGCTCACTTACCTTTTGCACGGCTCGACAGACCGATCCAAACTAAAAGCGAAAATAAAAAAATAAAACAATCTTTTTTTTTATAGTTTCCTAAATATTCTCGTATGTACGATGTCCTATGCATCGTAAGCCTAAGATATAAAAATAAATTAAAGAACACATTGATCTTTTAAAATGATGTGTTTTAAATTCCATAAATAACTACACACTATATAAGTTTTTTAATAGAAAAAACTGAATGAAACGGAATTATTAAGTTCTTATTATGATGACGGTTTAAGAGAGAAGATATTACTTATTAAAAATATATATGAATAGTTCTCAGACATAATTATGCTAATTCTGTTGTACGAAATCATTAAACTAAACTAATTTGCTAGGACTAAAAATATTTCCATCCTTATTTAACCCCGCACATGAGAAAGGGATAGCAAGACTTTTAGTCCTGTCAAATTAGTTTAGTTTAGTAATTTTGAACAACAGAATCGACACCATTGCCGTCCTTATTAAGCCCTGTAAATGTGAAAGGGATATCAAGACTTTTAGTCCTGTCAAATTAGTTTAGTTTAGTGATTTTGAACAACAGAATCGACACCAATGACTATATAAAACTCGCTTAGTTATAATTTATTGAATAAAGAAAAATACTTAGGTACTTGTGTCTTTGAAATTCCGTTAAAAAGTATCAATTTATAAAGTATCATCTACTATGGCAAGTCAAATAAAACAATGACTTTTTAATTTGTCATGGTTCTAACCAAGTTCCATGACGAGTATTTACTCGATAGAACACTTTCGAAAAAGGAATCCAAAAATTTACCATTTAATTATAGATCTATTATTACAAAGGTATCTGTCACAGATAGAGGTCTCGATCAAATGGTTTAACAAAACAAATTGACAAGTGCTTGTATCGAAATCGATCTGCAATCTTATTTCAGTAGGTTTAAGGTTTACATTGTTATGAATGTTGAGGTAATTTAAGGTTGTCTATGCGTAATGCAGCGTTCCACATCACGGTCAAGTATCACAGTGTTGCCAGTGTCTAAATTATTACTCGGGTTCAGGGTACTTTTGAAAGGAAAAATATACTGTGTTTATGTGAAAGAATACATGTAAGTGGATAAAGCTGATTTGTATTCAAGATACATATTGTTGTTTAAAACAAACATCATATTTTTTAATCTTCAGCTCGCAGTAGAAATAATTGAGAATGCTTTGTTTTATATGGTGGTCCTAATTTCTTGTTCCTTAATTGGCATGTTCGTATTAGGATGTACAATGCTGTGGGCTGTGGGATATCTATTTTAAATAAAGAAATAGTCAAAACACTGTTATCTTACAAACACATACATACATACAAGAGATCTTAGTAAGTGGTAACGTAGACCTTCAAAAGTGCCCTACTATTTATTTATTTATTGCACATTTTTGTTACAATTATTTACAATGGTACTAATAACTATTGATATTATAACTTAAAACCCGGTTAGGGCACAGCAATGTAGAGAGGCACTATCTTACTTACGTAATAATTAATATTCTATCTATTATTATAATTATACATATATTTATTTTTAACTTAAGGAATAAAAATTGGTTAGTATATCACAGTTTCTTATATTTATGTATATAATTATGTATGTATGTGTGTGGACGGTTTATTTTTAACGTTTTACGTTTTATTATTGACGTATTTTTGACGTTTTATTAATATTTGTCATTTATAAATTCTTGTAAAGTGTAGTAGCATTTCTTATGTAATAAATCTTTTATTAGTACTAAGGCCTGAACTGTATAAACTATTCTTGATTTTGACTTGTAAGTGTCTCTTTTACTCTGTCTCGCTAAGTCTAAGCTGGCCATATGCCAGCAAAACGTGCTGTCCAGCATATAACCATAAGATTACATAATAGCAGTAGAACGGACACTCCCGTTCCGGAAGGCCACGATAATAGCCTACATCTGAGGACACCGTTAATTTGTATATTTCAGTCGGGCTCACGGCCGGCGTCGCCGCACGCGCAAGGGGGAAGTAGAATAAATGGCGGTTCGGTCAAAGAAGATTCCGTTCTACTGTGTTATTGTTTATTCTGTGCTATAACGTGCATTTAGTATCTTTAAACTTTTTGTGACGAACCCATCTAAAACGTGCTTTAAGAAGAAGCACTTCAATTAAATAATACAATTAATCAAAAGTCAGGCAGGTTAAATTCCGAACATGGCAACCCAAGTGTAATTCCCTGGTCTAGCAACTCTAATCGCCGCATTTCACCGGGTGTACTCTAACGGCGCGAACGCATCATTACAAAAACTATCATGGCGTCTTTTACCCGCGTGTTGAGACGCGCGTCGCCGCTTTTTTTTCAAAAAAGGCTGGAATCGACGATGGCCAGTTTGACTAAAGACGAGATTTTAATACTTTTAAGACCACCGTTCACAAATTGGAGCAGTATTATAAGAGATGCAGAGAAAATAGTGGGATATCCAACATCTTTCATGAATCTACGGTGCCTACTGAGCGATGAGTTTGCGAACATGGCACTCTATTTGAGAAAATTGGTGAGTTCTTAATTCAAATATTAAAAAAAACCTATATTTGAAAATACAATTTAAAAAAGTAATTTTACTAAGAAGGCCATAATCAATGTGCCCACAAAATTCTTTTTTTTCCAGTGTTTAGGTGAACTAAATTTATTTTTACATTTTACGGCAGCAACCATACTATCTCATTGTCCAGTAACTTGGAATCATTATTATGATTATAGTCCTTATAGACTACCCGTAAACATAATTAAATTGGGCTAGGCAACGCGCGAAAAACCTTAAACACATAATGGCCTATGTTTCGTTAATGATTATTTGACAACAGAATATCTTTGAAGAGAGGTAGGGCGATTTGGGATTTCTCGTGGGTTATCCCATTTAAATTGGAGCCGCCCGACTGGGGACTGCACCTCCACCCTACAGAAGACCGCAGTGAAATAAGACTACTTGATGTAGTGTTGTGTTTAGTAAGGTTGCCAGTGCTCCACGAGGATACGCTGGACTAGTAGTAATGCTGCTAGCGCAGTGAGTCTTCGTCAACAACAGGGTTGGCAACCCGTTAGTGACACCCCTGGTATTGCTACGGTGACTGCTTACCATCAGGTCCCTTGATATTCTCACAAACAGCTGATTACGGTAGTTTTCCAATACAACAAATGCCACCTAAAGGCGGGTTGCTGAACTAAAGAGACAAGCGTGATATTTCATAAAGTCATTAAAAGTTCTGGTATTTATCGATAGATGGAAAAACTAAAAAGTATCACCGCTGTGCCGGTCGGAGTGGGGGTGTTAGGTTTTTTCGTTACGGAATTTCTGGATTCGGTCCCCACGCTCAAGGCCCGCGATAAAAACTATGCAATAGCTTAAAAGAAAACAAGATGAGCTGTTTTCTCAATAATGTGTGTCGTTTCTCAATGGGCATGGTGAGGAACCGTATTACTCATAATAATTCACAACAAAGTAACAACTTTCAGTAGAACATACTTTCACTTTACGTAAACAATTTAAATGTCTCATTGCTAAGATGTCTACTGTTAAATATGTGTCCATACTCCGTCTTAAAAGTACCATACATACATACATTTCTTTATATCACTAAGGTGGTCCACAAGCATACGGCCCACCTGTAGGTAAGCAGTCATCGTAGCCTATAGCCACTAGCAATACCAGTTAGTCTGCAAAGCAATCAGGCAAAGGATTCAGGAAAGGTGGCTCTGCCCTTAAATCCTAACATTGATCGCACTTGAAGCCCTAAATCAAACCCAAGAACACGCGCAATGGGCCTTCAACTTCGTAATGAGTCATGTTTTTTGTTCCAGGTGGGCAGCAATCATCTAGTAATGCAGACGGCAAAGAACGTCCTCTACGGAGACTCCAAGAACCTTCAACCTTGGGGACTGGTCATTCTCCTTCTATCCAAATCCGTTAAGACAGCACAGAATGCAAAGACAACTGAAGAAAAAACTAGAATATTAGCTGAGCTCACTGAAATGATAAGGACAGGCCATCTCATTCACAAAGGAATAGTGAATGTGCCTTTCACTAAGAGATCTAAAGACACAGAGTCTGCTATATTCGGCAATAAAATTGCTATTCTACTTGGAGACTATTTGCTAGTGACAGCCAACGCCATGCTAGCTGGTTTGAGGAACTCCGATGTCTCTTACATAATCTCGACGGCTTTAAAAGATCTGTCTGAGGGTGAATTTTTCGGTGAGAGAGACGATCAAAACATGCCTTTGCCAGGAAGACCTAAGATAGCCCATGATGATTTTGAAATAACGTTTGATACAACGACTATTGCTGTAGATGACGTTTTAGGGAAGCCTCGGAAGGAATGGACTGCTCGTACCGTGTTCAATGGAGTTAGTCTTCTGGGAAGAGGTTGTCAATCCGCCATGGTTTTAGACAAACAAAATCGTGAAACGCAAAACTATGCTTACCATTTCGGATGCCATATTGGTCTAGCGTGGCAAGCTGCTACAGAATTACAGACACTAACGTCTGATAGTAAAGAACAGTATTGCTTAGCGAGTGCACCTGTTCTATTCGCATTGGAAGGCAACCCAGACTTGTATAAGATAATAAATCAAGCTAAGAATGACGTAAACGATGTAGATTATGAAGATTTGAAGTTCAATATATTGAAAACTGATGCAGTTGAGAAAACGAAGATGTTGTATGAAGAACACGCGAAGCAAGCAACGGCTTGTATTGAAAGTATAGGGCAGAACGAATCTGTTGATATGATCAAGAAATTAATTAACACGTTTTAACTGTACCACTTAGGTTTGCCCGTGCCTTCGTCCGCGTTGAGCTTAGAATCCCAGAGGAACCAAATTTTCCGGGGATGAAATTATTTTCCCGGGATACAAAGTATCCTATGTGTTAATCCAGGTTATTAACTATCTGGTTATAGTGGTAGGCTTGAGTTAAAATAAGGAAATTCGAAAGGAAGATACGCTTAAATGAATTCTAAACGTGGTAAGAAACTGTGTAAGTAATTAATTTTGATAAAGGCACCGAAACTTGACATATTTTATGAATTTTTATACGATTTTTCTTGAACATAGTTCTAAAAGACTGTTTCATTAAGTACACGCCTTATAGGGTGTGAAGTCGAAATCTCCTGACCAGTTTAAGTTAAAGCTAAAATAGGAATATATTCGTTTAGTTTGTGAAAGTAAAATAAATATTCGAATGATAGATTCCCTATTACAGTAAAGTAAAATAAAATCGGGGATTGCTTGTTAAAATAAATAGCAGTATTGCATGAAGCCTATCTAATACATAGACTTTTAAGATCATAACTTCTATTTGGCTCCACCGTAGTCGGGTAAAAAGAACTAAATCAAAATCAATTCTTTTACGACCTACGATGCCTCATACGCAGGGGCGTACATTGAATTTTCTTTAAGGTAGGCAGACAAAGGAATAACCTTAAATTTTACCTAGCTTAATAGAATACGCACATACATATTAGCGTATTATTTTTCGTTATAGAGTGTATTTGATTTCGGTGGTGGTGGGTGTAGGCACGGATTTTTGCCTATATGCAAAGCACGCCCCTGCTCATACAGACACTTTTTGTGTGTCGGGGGTTAAGCGAAGAACAATTTAGTAGGTAATTGATGTTCGCTTATTAGTGCCGATGGTACATAAATATCAAAAATATTACTTTTTTTTATATAAGGAAGAGCGGTATCTCCTAATTCAAGGACACCCTTGCTTAAAAGGAGGCTTCCATGTGGACTTGTAATGTTATTGAATAAACAATTTATTGTTATTTTAAGTTATTTATTTAATTAATCTATTGATGCTCTAGTTATTAACTCAGACTGAAAATAAAAAAGTTATCTATGTGTCAATTTTTATATCAAATTGAAAAGTGAATTTAAAATAAATGTTTTGTTTATTCACGCTTCGCATTTTTTTATTTTTCTTAAGTTAAGTCTCGTAAAAGCATGCAAGTAAGATTTTACAATAAATACTAACGTGTGCATAGCGTGTCTGTGCGTGCACCGTGTCGACTGGCCAGTTAGAAGAGATGCTATAATGCCACTAAATTATGTCCGTAAGTAGTAATTATAGTTTTGTAGGACAAGGTGACTGTTGTGTAATGCTACATACTTTGTGTCATTATTATAAAGTATGACGAGACCGCTGGTCTAGTGGTTAGTACACCTGACTGCTACGCTAGAGGTCGCGGGTTCGATTCCCGCCGGGGCAAACATTTATGTGACAAATATATTTGTCTTGCGTCTGGGCGTTTGGTATGTATTTTAAGTATGTATGATAATGTCCAAGCATTTTTTAAATTTTTTATTAATGTATTGTAAGTTAGTGATAACATACATCATCATCCACAGCCTTTATCATCCCACTGCTGGGTATCGTTAGTTATATCCCTGGTATTGCTAGCGGCTATAGGCTACGGTGACTGCTTACCGTCAGGTGGGCCGTATGATAGTGTGTAAACCTTAGTGGTATAAACAACCAGGCACACGGCCCACCTGATGGAAAGAGGTCACCGTAGCCTATGGACGCATGCAACCCCAGAGGTATTACTTGCGCGTTCCCGACCCTATAGTTAGTATCCTGGGTTAAGCCAGCTGTCAGACTTTCTGCTTCTGACAGGCCAATAACAATTGACCAATATATTAGTACTAGCGCCCGCCCCGGCTTCGCACGGGTAGACATTTATATCAAATATTTTGTCTACCCGTGCAAAGCCGGGGCGGGTAGCTAGCCTATGTTACTCAGTGATGATGTAGCTTTCTAACGGTGAAAGAATTTTTGAAATCGGTCCAGTAGTTTCGGAGCCTATTCAATACATACAAAAATACAAATCTTTCCTCTTTATAATATTAGTATAGATAGACAACCGACCGACTGCCCTATTGAAAGGAACTCAGTAAAGTCTGAACGATCAAAGTTTACTTTATCAATCTACACTTCTAAACAAATATTACATACGCAGCCTTATTAAGGATCGACTCTGCTAAAATTTCTTGCTAAAACACTTAAGGTGGCATACAAGCATACGGCCCATCTGATGGTAAACTGTCACCGTGGCCTATAGCCGCTTGCAATACCAGGGATATCACTAACGCGTTGCCACCCCTTTTTGTTGATGAGGACTCACTGAGCTAGCAGCATTACTGCTAGCGCAGCGTATCCTCGTAGAACACTGGCAACCTTACTCACCGCAGAAACACAATACTACATCAAAGTAGTGCTATTTCACTGCGGTCTTCTGTAAGGCGGAGGTGCAGTCCCCAGTCGGGCGGCTCCAATATTAATGGGAAGACCCACGGGAGATCACAATTTGCCACACCTCACCATGCTGTATTAGCGGCTATTTATACCGGATTTGGAAGAAACGGTGACGTTTTATTTGTACGTAGTATACTATCAACACTGCGGTTTTATGAACAAACTGAATAAGGTGTGTAAACAAATGTATTAGACAGTCTCTGCGAAATGATATTCTAATACATCAATACTTAAAAGGTTTCATTTTATTTTATCTACAAGTATAACTAAAAATGGCGATACTAGTGCTGCCTTATTTGCTTAGATCATAATATACTGCGTACGATTATCATGTTTTGTTGTTTCATGTCAAGAAAAAGTGGTAATTAAAGTAATAGAAACAAGTACAGCGCCATCTATCCGTGTACCGACAAAGTAACTTTATGTTTGCATAGTAAATTTTGTGTAATGGAAATGGAATGCGAGTTCAAAATTATACCGACAGACGACGTTTATTGAACTTTCTGATAGGGTACCGTAATTTACACATTTAATATTGCGGTACAGAGTGTGTGCTATATTTAAAGTCAAAAGATTCCTGGCTGTAGCTGTTTTTTTATATTGGCAAGCAAGCATACGGCCTTGCATTTACGCTTTTTAGGGATATTTCTTTAATATTCAATGCCTCCGTTGAGCTAGTTTGTAGGACCTCAGACGTAGGACGTAATCTCTTGAAGTGTTGAAGCGACTTTGAAACTTTCACCAGCAGAAAGCTACATTATTCCTGAGTAATATCGTTATAAAAAAATATTGAATATTTTATGATGTACATTAATTATTTTATTACACAATGTCCTTTTAGTGTGAAAGTATGGCGGCAGCAAACACTGGTTGGTATACAAAGTTTGTTTTGCTGCCACGATGCGCCTGCGCCACTATGTAGCACGATGTGCTATTGAAGCGCCAATACATTTGTAATCGCTGCTATATTTATTTGAAACGGGTATTTTTTATTTTATTCCCGCCACCTCCACGGCTTTTATTTAGGTATAAAAATTTTATACACCATAGAAAAAAAGACCTTTAGTTTATGTCGAAAAAAAAAACATTAGGACTTTTCCTTATAATAGCAAACACAAAAAAAATGAATTAGGGAAATCGGTCTAGCAGTTCACGCGTGATGCCGTGACCAAGGGAAAAAAATATACGTGGATAGATAGATAGAGAGACATGCAAATAATTGGACGGCGTTATGAAATAAAGAATTAAGCGACCAAAGAAAAAAAAAAGATAATGATGCAGTTCGATTGTAAGCAACTTGTACTACATGACAAGTAACATTTTTGTTAAAAAAACATATTTTAATAAAAAATATAACTTTCATGAAATTCTTAGGGTCATACATTTTTTTAATTTTTTTATACCACTAACGTGGCAAACAAGCATACGGCCCACCTGATGGTAAGCGGTTACCGTAGCCTATGGACGCTTGCAACACCAGGGGTATCACTCGCGCGTTGACCCTAAATACTGACTGATACAAATTTCTTAGAAGCCCATTTTCTCATTTTCACAAACACTTCGCTTAATTCGTAGTTTTGTAACGCTGTCCAACTGTTTTTCGATAGCAGATGACACTCAGAATTTAGTGCAATTAAAACAGATTTGCTTCGATCCGTGACGCAATCGGCCAATAAACATCACCACATAGTATTCTTCCTGCGGTCTGTCTGTCTATGTATGCTTAGATCTTTAAAACTACGCAACGTATTTTGATGCGCTTTTTTAATAGATAGTGATTCAAGAGGAAGGTTTTTATGTATAATTAATTTGTGTTTTGTAGGTATTTAGCTTATATGGCTAACGCTGGCCGTGCGAAGCCGGGGCGGGTGCTAGTACGTCATAAGATAGCGTCTTTAATTGTTATGCTTCTCAAAATATATACTTTAACTTAGATTACTTGTTCATTATCAGAAATAATTCGTGCTTGAGTTATAGAAAAAACATTTTTTTTTACTTCTTAAAATTGTGGATTCATCTTTTCTTAACCGAATCAAAAATAGTATTTAATTACTAAACGATTTGGGTTTTTAAGGTTTTTTACCGGAATTAAAAATAACTATGATTAATTCTTGAGTCTATGACAATGACAAAGTACCTACGTAAAAATTACTACACAAATATTATAAAGAGGAAAGATTTGTATTTTTGTATGTAATGAATACACTCAAAAACGACTGGACCGATTTTAAAAATTCTTTCAAGGACAGAATCCTGTATTATCACTGAGTAACATAGGCTATATATTATATTGATGCGCGTGCGAAGTCTTAAGTATGAGGACAGACGGCGGCTGTGCTGTTAAAACAATATTACATCTCACATAAAAAATACGATTTTGGCGTTTAATGCCAGTCAAAATAAAAAAAATTATACGCATATTGAGTGCCTAAGAGTGTATTTTTATATGATTTCTCAACAGGTTCAATTAACGGATGTAGACATGACGCACTGACACTTTATTTAATATGTAGCAATATTAGTTCATACTATTTTATAAGTTACCATTAATAGGTAAGTTGGCCTTCGGGATATATATAAATTATTCTGTTAATGCCTAAATGAAATGAGTCAATCCAAGTGAAATGGCAAATGGAGGAAGTTTGGACATAGAGAACGAATGACAAAAATATGTACAATGCGAATACGCGCGGAAGAAACTGGTGAAGGGCAAGGTTTTCTAGATCAAATTGACAAAGTACTCAATCATGAAAAGGAAGAAGCAAAAGAGGTATTTTTCTTATACCACTAAGGTGGAAATAAGCCCGCTTCATGGTAAGCGGTAACCGTAGCCTACGGACGCTTGCAACACCAGGGGTAAGACTCGCTCGCTGCCGACCCTGGAAGGTGTGCAAGACAAGAGTGAAATCGCGCTCTTTACCCTGCCTACCCCGAAAGGGGCTAGTGTGATGTCATGTACAAATACATTTTGCATAGTTAGGCAATCTATAAAACTATACAGTTGATATATACTTTTAAGCTATCTTGTTGCATGTTACTACAATTATAACAACGGGAATTAACGGGAAATTTACCTTTTTAATTCATCCCAACGATTCGAACAGGTTGCACCGATCGTGGTGACGGGCAGACTCAAACTCGACTCGAAGCGTCGGGATAAATGAAAAAACCGGCCAAGAGCGAGTCGGACTCGCCCACCGAGGGCTCTGTAAATTCGCATTAAAAAAACTACATATTTTCGGTTCGAACCGGTGGTGATTTAGACCTTCATAAGTATGAAGGTCTAAATTACCACCGGTTCGGAAAAAAAGCCACCTGAGAAGAACCGGCAAGAAACTCAGTGCTCTGTTTTTTTTTTCTAAGGAAAAGCAAGCTAAGTCAAGTACCTCAAAATCAAGTATTCCTAAAACTAACCTCAAAGCCTAGCTGTGGGAGCAAATAATTCGTTGTAAGTATAATCATACATAAGTACATTTTCGCAATTTCCACGAGAGTTTATTGAAGATATAAGTAATCAAAATTTTAATATACCCACTTGTTTGTACGTTCTTTACACGTGTTATTGAGACAACATTTATGAAAACGTTTTATGGAGTACGGGTATCTTTGTAGCTCTATGCCGGTAGCATAAACTTTTTAGA
Organism: Falcaria lacertinaria; assembly: GCA_951449985.1. Lineage (NCBI taxonomy): Eukaryota > Metazoa > Arthropoda > Insecta > Lepidoptera > Drepanidae > Falcaria > Falcaria lacertinaria. Next base: position 2,238,511 of record OX602136.1, on the reverse strand, counting down.
CAACGTTTTCGTATCGCCTTCGACTATTTTTGTATAGGAAAATGTACAGCGCTGCGGCGGCGAAAAGTGGAACTAAAAATTCGTGTGACAATTTTGACATTTCGCGAGTTACGTTTCCAATACGTTGTCGACAATGTTCCTGCTACCCACACTGATCCGGTAGCAAGAACATTTTCCACTACGCTAAAATAAACGCTATTCTAAAACATATCTCTCAAAATGACAAAATCTACATACGAATTTTTAGTTACATTTTTCGCCGCAACAGCGCTGTACATTTTCCTATACAAAAATAGTCGAAGGCGATACGAATATGTAGTCGCAAGTTGCTATTGCTCGGGCTACTGGTTATAAATATATTCCTACAGTTTATAAAAAAAAGTCTCCTCAACCGCGTCTGCTGTCTGTCTGAAAAATACTGAACAGGCTCTCATACAATTTACACCAATGGGGTAGATTCGTAAGAAAGGTGTGGGTGTAAGGTTCATGAAGGCTTTGTGTAAATTGACTAAAATATGACCATGATTGTTTAAGAGGCTGTGGTGGCCTTGTGGGTGAAGCAACTGTCATCTGATGGGCCCAGATTCAAACCCCGGCCTGTACCAATGAGTATTTCTAAGCTTAAGCGTAATTTACCTACTATACAGTCTCTGCGTACTTATTTTAAATTAATTAGTAATTTGTTATGTTATGTGACGCAATTATTAATTATATTATTAGTGAAGTGACCATAATTATAAATAGTAAACAAACCGTTATTTATTTTCCATTCAATATCTCTTCCTGCTCGAAATAATAATTTTATATGAAAATTATGGATTATGTCAAAAGCTGGCGAAATATCGCATCCGTTAGATCGCTGAGGTCACAAATAATGGTTTATATTGAACAAGAACGATCTTAGAATGACTATTAGCGTTCGATAAGATCTGCTATTGAAGTTCACCCGGAAAATCTATTAAAAGTATTTACGTTAAAAACTTTACTTGACTCCACTATCCTCTGGCTATGAACACACTTACAGAACTTAGTGCTTAAGCGGAGCGATTTTTAATTCTTATAAAATTCACTGCTTCTAAATTTCAAATTCATTTTTATTACAATTCGAGCTAGGCACTTCGCTCAATATAATGAATTTGATATTCTATACATACACACACTTTTATATATTCTTGAACACCTCTTTTGCTTCTTCTAAATTCATTAATCTCTTCATACGTGCCCGCCGGTTCCGAGTACTCTTTACCTTTCCATCATCGAGTATCATGTAAATTAATATCTTTTAAAATTTTGCAATGCATAAGTCGCGCTCACGCATCCTAATGACGAATAAAAACTGACATCAGCATCAACAAAAATAAGCGTGACATCGGTTATTTTCACTATATTTTACTAGCTGCATGCCCCGGCTTCGCACGGGTAGACAATAGACATTTATCAAATATTTTGTCTATCTGTGCGAAGCCGGGGCGGGCAGCTAGTATAATATATAGCCTATGTTTCTCAGTGATAATTTAGCTTTCTAACGGTGAAAGAATTTTTGAAATCGGTCCAGTAGTTTCGGAGCCTATTCAATACAAACCCACAAAAATACAAATCTTTCCTCTTTATAATGTAGATTAGTGTAGAAGTGTAGATAATCCATTATTAAGAAACAATATCCAAGATTTTCTTCATTATAAAAGTGATTTAAGAGCATTTTACCTCGTAGAATTTCAAACATTGATGTAACTTCATCATTTTTCCTCATACATACATGGATAATGTCTATAAATCTGTGCTAAAATATATATTAGGGAAGTTAAGATTGTGAGTTTATCAAGCTTTTTCTCTATACCTACTTACTTCCTCCCACTCATAGTTATAGTGGTAGATAGTCCTTGGTTTGCATTTTTACGAAAGTTTGTTCTCCATGTGTAGTAGAATTTTGTGGGTGGCAAAAAGGTCTGGGTAAGGCTAAGTTATTTAGAAAGTAACTTCATAAAAATATCGTAATGTCAAGTAATATATCCAATGAATTTACTCAAATATAACCTTTTTTTTTAAATTGGCGCAAACAAATTGGTGTCGAACAATAATTTGGATTGATAAATTTTGTACGCTAAAAAATATCAGAGATATTTTCATGCATCCGCTCCGCTTATGCAGCATAACCTCTACCGTATCTGAATCCGCCAACTGGTCTAGCAATTTGTCGCGTAATACCATCCCCCTATATAAGCGTGGCAGTACGTCTTACTCGTTCAGTGTTACGGTGACATCCTGTATACAATAATTGATTGAAAGTTGTTAGTGATTCCAGTGCTCAATTTCGGTTAGTTCGGAATTTGTTGGTATGTATTTTAGCGATCATTAATTTGATTTATTAAAAAAAAACGATGTTTTGGTTAGAAAAATTCAATTGTTCTCAATATATAAATAATATCGATGTCGACTAGAATAATAATATAATAAATGAAATAGTATTAAGAATATAATCTAATAACATACGATTTTTGACATAAAAATAATTATAGAAATATACTGATAAAAGTTGTTGTTCTTTTCGAAAGGAACAACAGCTATTTAGTGAGACATTATTAAAAACAATATACCTTATAACAATTGCAAAAATTAAAAATGAAATCACAAAGTACCCTAGAAATTATTCAATCAGCCACCCGTTTCGTATTTCCAATAACTAGTGCTCCAGTCATGCAATTTGACACCTGCTATTTGGACAAGCCATACAAAACCTATCCCATATACCGAGATAATAAATCGTTAATGAAAAAAATGCTAGACCCTATCAATTCCGATGTGGCTGGACCGATTTCAAAAATTATTTCACCGTTAGTAAGCTAAATTATCACTGAGTAACATAGGCTATATATTATACTAGCTGCCCGCCCGCCTTGGCTTCGCACGGGTAGACAAAATATTTGATAAATGACTATGGCTACCCGTGCGAAGCCAAAGCGGGCAGCTAACCTCTTATAAGCCCAAGAACTACTACAGAGCGAAACTTCCAGATTTCAGACATTATGGCTTGCATTTGAAGATTCCATAGATATTTATGTGTCTTATTTTAATGTAGATATATCTCATCTTTATTTATATTTTTTTATACAAACTAAGGTGACACACAAGCATACGGCCCACCTGATGGTAAGCAGTCACCGTAGCCTAAAGCCGCTAGCAAGACCACGGGTATCACTAGCTAGTTACCAACCATGTTGTTGATGAGTAGCTGTGCATTACTACTAGTACAACGTGTCCTCGTGGAGCACTGGCAACCTTACTTACTGCAGAAACACAACATTATATCAAAGCAAAGTAGTGTTTTTTCACTGAGGTCTTCTGTAACGCGGAGGTATAGTCCCCAGTCAGGCGGCATTAATGGGAAAACCACGGGAGATCCCAATTCGCCCTACCTCTTTTTTAGCTCATGGTGTGATTAATCACTGTACTTAAGCTTAGAAAAACTCATTGGTACTTGTCGGGATTTGAACCTGGGCCATCAGATGACAGGCCGTTGCTATAACCACAAGGCCACCACGGCTTATAAAATTAAATTAAATTAATTCCTTTGATAAAATACCGGTAAGAAAGTACATATGCTCCAATAGATTGAAAGTCGATTTCATTACTAGACTTAAGAGATGGGAAACGCAATGAAATTGCTATTTAAAATAACAATATAACAAATATAATATCAAAAGCACAATGACTAGGGATTACTTCGCGAAACCATTCGTATTTTCTGTTAAACTAAACCAAACGAAAAGTTCCCAACAAACCGAAAACTTCTAAACAAATTAACGATTTTTTTATCGAGAAACAAAACACAGCAATGAATGGAAATCCAATCTTTAGATAAGTTTTTTTTATTATGCTTCTCCTTTGACCTGATATAATCGGGCCAAGCTTAGAAAATTGGGCCCACTCGTTTGTGTGCCACCGACAATATTGTGAACACGACAGTGTACAAAAATACTGGAATTGACGTGGAATAATAATAATACCGTAGCTCTAGCAACAAAAACGACTTCGTATTTTTTATGGGAAAATTAACAGCGCTGCGCCGCCGGCGAAAAGTAGAACTAAAAATTAGTATGAAAATTTTGACAGATCTCGAGTTACGTTTTAGAATACGTAATCGCGCGTTATTGTTGCTCGGGCTACTGACCACCACAATAGCCTTATTTAAGTTTTCCATCCCCATGTAATAGTCTCTGCACTGGGTGAGGACCATCCCCGGGTGCATCACTATGCATTCCGGGAATGATATTCGCTACGTGAATCCCTTACCAAATATTGATATTCTCGAACGGGCGTCTACGTGTTGGATATATATCCCCACGCAAGCCTAAATAAAAGACCGGACCGAACTAGGCTCCGTTAATTAAAAAAATATTCTAGCCCTAAAAGCAAACTGTGTGTCTGTATGTGTGTGTGTTTGTGTGTGTATGGTCTATTCTATAGTGTAAAATGTACAATCGATTGCAGCAGTTCTTATCAGCAATCCTTTCAGAGGCATATAAAAATATTTTACGAGCCGCAAAGAAGCATAGACTTAGTATAAGAAGAATCTAAGATTTCATATTTTTTAACAAATAGACTCGCAACTATGTGATTCGTATAGCAAACGATTGTAGTGAAAGAGGGTGCAATTGTAAACGGTTATGCTACGGACATATAGGAATTAGTGGAGGAAAGGCTGTCAAAAATTCCCGTGTGCTAGTCAAAGGTAGGTGAATGATAATAATATGTTTACAACGGTCGCAGAAGGGTCCCCGAAGAGGTAGGTAGAGGTGAGGTCACCTACTTTCCCCTAAAAATAAATTTGCTGCCAACGTGACAGATGGTGAGTCCGCAGTCTCTTAGGCACTACATACGTCCTTGAATTTCTCCTCAGACGTATGCAGGTTTCCTCCGACGTTTTTCTTCACCGTAGAGCTTGTAGCGACCTCATCGCTACATAAAAAGCAACGCTAGAAAATTACTAACTGGACAACATCCAACGAATGACAACTACATACGTCACAATCCTGCCACGCGCTAGCGAAGTTTCCTACGCATCAACATATATACAAGTTTCCGACTAGAACAGGCGGTTCCCTAGGCACAACACCCGCCTGGCTGGAAGATCTTCCCTTTGCGGTAGCTGTGCATGATCACCTCGCTCGCCCCACAAGCTTGTGTAACTAAATAACATAATCTTAAGGCACCTTAAACTATGATCCTGTCTGACACTAAATCTTCTTCTTCTTAGGGTGCCTCTCCAATTATTGAAGATTGGCGATCAGCTCTGAACACTTCTCTCTATCTTTTCCAAGGCGAAACAGATCAGCGGCTCTCGCAATACCAGTCCACTCTGATGTTCCTCAGCCAAGACTTCTTCCTACGACCAACTTCTTTTTTTCCCGCAACTTTTCCCATGATTATAAGTTGAAGGAGGCTGTATCGATCATGTCGTAGCACGTGTCCTAGATATGCTTTTCCTCTAACTGTCACTAAATGGAGCTTTATAATTCAAAATGTACCGTAATTATCATCACGCCTGTAAGCCTCTTACGGGGTAGGGGGGTAGGCAGCGAGCGCAATTTCACCCTTGCGTTGCACATCTGTTTTGCTTCTTTTACATTCTTCAATCTCTTCATACATGGCCTTAGGTTCAGAGTACTCTTTACCTTTCCATCATTGAGTACTTTTTGAACTTCATCTAGAAAGTCAGACCTTGGCCTTCCACGGCTCCTTCTTCCACTAACATATTATATTATCTATGTACTCTGAGGTTCTATACAATATCCAGCGTATCCAGCGTAGTAATATAAAAAGTGTAAAGACTGAGGACATGATATTGAATTTAATAGACATTGAATTCAAGTCAATTCCCATTCCTCACCAATAACTTTAAGGAATTAATGTACATTTAAATGCTTGTCGAGACCGCTGGTCTAGTGGTTAGTATACGCTAGAGGTCGCTTGTATGTATGTAAACAATGGTGCTAATTCTGTGGTACAAAATTACAAAACTAATTTGACAGTTCTTGAAGACTTGCTATCCCTTTCTCATGTGGGGGGTTCAATAAGGATAGCAATACCTTTAGATAATAAAATCAATGTTTAGAACTGTCAAATTAGTTAAGTGTAGTGATTTTGTACAACAGAATTGGCACCAATATTTGCCATAGAAATAATCGGTGGTTCTTTCGCAGTATAAACTGCCCTTGCCTAGGTAGCTCAGTAAATATGAAATAATTGGTTGCCTTCTAAAATAAATACCGATACGTTTCAATCGCAATTGATAGATAGTGATGCATTGCCTGGCTGTTTTTTTTTATATTTTATTTTATTGGCACACCAACAGCTTATAGGCTAATATTAGGTATCAAAGGACGAGAAATTGGTGCCAATTCTGTTGTTCAAAATTACTAAACTTAACCAATTTAACAGGTCTATAAATATTGCCTTCCTTATTTAACCTCGCACATAAGAAAGGGATAGCAAGACTTTTAGACCTGTCCAATTAGTTTAGTTTACTGATTTTGAACAACACAATCGACACAATTATCTTATTAGCTAGCCCACTTACTAATTACTGATGTGAAACAGGATCACAGACAGAGTTTTAGGGTCGGCAACGCACGAGTGATACCCCTGGTGTTACAAGCGTCCATCGACTACGGTGACCACTTACTATCAGGTGGGCCGTATGCTTGTTTGCCACCTAAGCGGTATTAAACAATCTGGTTTGTTGAAGTAGGTTAGATTTCTGAAAAGGTGGTAAGAAAGAGGAGGATCCGTTTTGTAGTATACTGAATGAAGTTTTTCTTATCTCTAAAATCTGCGACAATGTTCTTAAGAATGTTTTTTTAACTTAAGTGCAGTGATTAGTCACACCACGTGCTTTGGTGAAGGAAAAACCTGGATACGTCTGACAAATTCAAGGACGAATGTAGTGCTTTAGAGACGAAGACGGACTCACCATCTGTCACCAAATTCTTTCGGTGAAAAGTGGGTGTTGTAACACCTCTGCATATCCCTTCAGGGACCCTTGTGGGAAGGCGTGAGTATTAAAGGTCATAAAGTGTATTAGCTATACTTAGTGTAGTGTAGCCAGGAGTAGCGTATCGACATTATACAACATTCAAAAGGCTTCCTATTACGAGACTGGTGTTGCCGATGGATTATGGAATTATGTCCACGGCTGCTTGCCAGTGTCACCCGAATTCACCTATATACAATATATATATATATATATATATATTATACAATATATATATATATATATATAATATATATAATTATATATATATATATATATATAAATAATATATATATATATATATATATATATATATATTGTATGTACTAATTTTTTTAGTGTCCGACAGCAATACGATAAGTGGAACCCTTATACGATCACTCTATCATCCGTCTGTCTGTCTGTCTGTGAAGCCTCCCTTTCTCAGGAACGCGTGGGTATCAATTTGAAATTTATATCAAATATCCAGGTCTATGGTCGAATTTAGCTGAGAATCTCAAACTTGTTTGTCGGAAGTCCACGAGTTTAAAAGATATGACTGTTTATGACGTATATTATCGGAATGAAAGTTCGTAACTGTTTGTTCAATTTCAGCCAATGTTATTATATGTAAAAAGATTTCGGCACTTGCTAGAAACATTCTTTGGTTAATTTTGACCGAAACCGAAGGTGGTTTACGGCCGAAGGTGGCCGAAACTTAAGTCGGGCACTAATTCAATGTCATTTTCTTTACATAATACATTTCAAGCAATTCTAAGCTGTAATACGTTGGCATATAACTTAGGACCTCAACCCAATTTTTTCAGTTTCAACCCAAGCGTACGCTGATATATTCGCTTAAAATATTTTTTTTTTCAGGTAAACCAGATCTGAGCAGAATGGAGCACGCCGAATTTCGTGTTAAGGGTATGTACCTAAATGTATAAACACAAGCTGTGGTGGCTTAGTGGTTGAATTGACAGCCTGTCATTTGATGGGTCTAGGTTCAAAGCAATGTGACATGACATTACATTTAGTAAGACTTGTCAAACGCTTTTGTCTAGTGTTAAACGTGTGGAAGTGTGTGAAATGTATTTTTAATACATTTTGTGTATTTCTAAAGCATTGTTATATAAAAAAATCTTTTTGGCCTCCTTCCCTACATATACTTTAGACGCCAAAAGACTTCATCCATGTTTCATAGAGATTTGGTCCAAATCTGAAAGTTCTGGTAAACGCATTTTTTTTGTATATTCTGTTAGAGCTAGTCCGTCTGAGCATTATTACTAAGGCACCAAACATGTAGGGCCATGGCGGGCACATTCAGATTTGGACCAAAATGGATGATGTTCTTGTATATAGGCCCAGGTATAAATATCATTTCAATATTTTTTTGATAAATTTGCTGCGGTTTTAATGTGAACGGTTGAAATCGAAAAAAAAGAGAAAAAAAATTGTGGTGCGACATTACGAATGAACAAAGAGTGAATGAATGGAATGGTCGCACTAGAGATGTTAATATTAGAACGAATGAATGATTGCATGTAAATTAATTTATCTTCAACACTCAATTTTCGTATATTTTCACGTATTAACATTATTATAATATTCTAAATTGCCTTTTAATAACAATTTTAATGCCATGGTAAAGAGGTTGAAGAGGTATAAAATTAATGGTTGCGGTTCCAGACCAGATCTAGAATAGATCTAACTAAATGTAAAATTAAATTAAATCTGATACGTGAGTAATTATGATGTATTTAATTATTACAAAGTACTTCAAATAACCTACGTAAAGCAACGTAATCTGTAATTTTATAACAATTACAGAGAATAAGGTAAAGAATAAAATGATTGCGAATCATATTAATTCTTACGCGTTTTGAATATTGATTGGTTGAATGAGAATTAATTGGTTCTTTATTCAAACCATGAATTTATGCATGGTACCTACTTCTTTTTTATCCATTGCAAAAATTCTGGAAGGCTAACCCAAGTAAATTTATAAGTTTGTAATTTAAATAAAGCTAGCTAGTTATTTTTAACCCTGTACTCAAAATGAGGATCTATGCATCTGTATGTCAGTCTGTGGCATCGTAGTTCCTGAACGGATTGACCGATATTGATTTAGTTTGTTTTATTTTAAAGGTTACTTATTCGAGAGTGTTCCTATGTGAAAGTGTGGGCGATGGAAAGTATAAGTAAATGTAATATTCTCTGTAACGAAATGCAAAATAACTTTACCAAAGCCGTAATTCTCCTACATATTTCTATAAAACAAATTGATGGAGAATTTTGGGGGGCGTGGGGTATATTTTTATTACAGGGGGCGACACACCTTAAAAGTTTGAGAAACACTGCTTTGTAGGATTTCGTGTCGGGGGTCTCAAAAAATTTAATTTAGCATTTTGACTATCATATTTGTCACTACGAAGTATGCTATGTAGCTCATGCACCCCTTTTTTTTTATTCCACTTAGGAGGCACACAAGCATACGGCCCACCTGATGGTAAGCAGTCACCGTAGCCTATAGCCGCTACCAATGACAGGGGTACCACTAACGTGGTGCCAACCATGTTGTTGATGAGGATTCCCTGTGCTAGCAGCAATACTACTAGCCCAGCGTATCCTCGTGGAGCACTGGCAACCTTACTTACCGCAGAAACACAACACTACATCAAGTAGTGTTATTTCACTGCGGTCTTCTGTAATTCATAATTAGACTTCTTTTGCATATGAGGCTGCTTTTTCTGATAAAAATTTTACTATAGATCTGCAGTGAGGTAAGCTATATATTCAAATAAAAACCAGCAGGCTAAGCCACGTTTACTATCTATAATCGTTAACGCTATAGAAAGCGAAGGAAATGTATGGGAATTAAAAAAAAACGATATCCAGTGATCCAGTTTTTAATTGTCATACATTTGTTTCGTTTTCTATAGCATTAACGATTTATTTATGTATTTTAATATTATCACCAACGAGTGACACACAAAATCTTATAAATAATGATCAAATTAAAAACATGCTTTGTGCTCACTTAATTATAGGCAATTGACAGCTCACCCAAGTGTTGCACCGGTCATAATATAAAAAGTACAAATAAAAAAAAAACAGAAAGACAATTTTGAAGAAAGAAAATAACTAAAAATAATTCTCCTTTATCAATAAATATGAGAACGTGAGAATTTCTTTATTTATCTATTTAAATAATATAATATAAATAAAAGTAAATATATTGATTTGTATGATTAAAACAGGTTTATTATATAATGTAATGAATGCTCACTAAGCGTATTCCTCCCAATCGCTGTGCCCTACAGGGTGTGTATTATAGATATAACTACTGTATAATGTATTTATACCATGTAATACACGTGCAATTATTAAATAAATAAATAAATAAATTTACCTCAAATTGGTTTCTAGATAAACATGGCTTTAGGCACTGGTCAAAATATACTCCATATATTTTGTAGCATTTCTCAATATATTCTCAGTAAGTAACATAAATTACGAATCGGATTCGAACCCGTGCAATATAGAGCAATAAACAACTGAACGGTTATCATCGGTGTCTTATTGAATCGTTTGTCGGCTTTGTCTGATAAACCCATTTTTATGAGGTCTTATGTATGTGCGTTGGTTTATTGAAACAAATAAAATCTAGGAGTTCAATTTCGTATGGAAATTAGGACTTGTTTATAGAACATTCTAGAGAGGTAGGGCGATTTGGGATTTCCCGTGCGTTATCCTAGTGAAATAGGAGCCGCCCGACTGGGGACTGTACCTCCACCTTACAGAAGACCGCAGTGAAACAACACTACTGGATGTAGTGCTGTGTTTCTGCGGTGATTAAGGTTGCCAGTGCTCCACGAGGATACGCTGAGCTAATAGTATTGCTGCTAGCACAGTGAGTTCTCATCAACAACATAGTTGGCACCCCGTTTGTGATGCCCCTGGTATTGCTAGCAGCTATAGGCTACGGTGACTGCTTACCATCAGGTAGGCCGTATGCTTGTGTGCCACCTGTGGTATAAAAAAAAGCATTGAGTTTCTTGCCGGTTCACTCAGATATAATTTGTTCGGAAGCTGTGGGAACGCAATCGCGTATTTTATCACCACGTCTTTTGAATATTAGTGTATTATAAGGACTTAAGCTGATGTTTTTTTAATTTTTAATCCATACTAATATTATAAATGCGAAAGTAACTGTTTGTTTGTTACCTTTTCACGACTAATCGGCTGAACGGATCGTAATAAAATTTGACAAGGAGATAGATTATATCCTGGGGAAGGACGTAGGCTAACTTTTGTCTTAAACAAATGCAGAAGAAGTCGCAGGAAACAGATAGTTTAATAATATATAATGCATTTTTATTACTATATGTTTTTCCGTCAGAAGAAATTCAAGGACGTATGTGTAATGTTGTTGTATTTTAATAAATGATAATCCGTTTTATAATGTCTTATTAATAATATATATTTTATCCTCTTACATAGTTACTTTAATATATCGTCTAGCTCTAATATCCTTCTTAAGATGTTTCACTCACAAACCGAGCGGAGGCGCGCTTACGTCGACCTGTCAGGTGACATCTGTCACCTGACAGTCAAGTCTATGTTACATCTTCTTCTTCTTCTTCTTCCTAAGTATGGCAATCAATCCCTTCAGGGACTATTTTTGCCAGTGTCGAGTGTTAGAGAATTTGCATGTTGCAAAATTTCTCGTGTTTGCCGCATTAAAATGCCTAGTGTCATGCATTCTAACGCCCAATGGAGTTTCTGGAGACAACCCACGGCAGTAGCAGATCGTAACACGCCTTTAGATTAGAGGTAACCTATTGACCAAAATGATAAATCACTTAACCCAAAAGTCGTATTATGGCACCATTTCCAATGCTCCTATAAATCAGTCACTAAATGAAACTTTACTGCACATAACGACACCAAAAATACACATTAAAGATCACTTTAACACAATTTACGACACACTGGAAAAAAAACCTAACCGCTCCGCCTGATTCCCGCCAAAAACTCCTATGTTACATCTATTACAGTATGTATTCACACATTCACACTCACTGTCACAATTGCTGTGCCCTATATACAGGGTGTGTATTAGTATAAGTGTAAGAGCTTGTAAAATGCTGTATACTAATTAAAATTAAAATTAAAGGTTTATTATTTTGGCACATGTTTTGGTCCAGTGTGATAGTGTGGCAGATGACAAAGCCGATACGCGACACAGTTGTAAACTGTTTTTCATTTGTTAATCTTTACTTGTCTGTGAAGTCTGTCCTTTAGCTCAAAGGCCCCTTTGTGCCTGAATGGATTTGGTCCTTCACATTCTTTCAGTTCACACATGGGACTTAGATTAAAGCTGTTACTGATTTTATTTCCTACTAGACAACTAAATTGGTTTTAACTACATTTCTTTCTTAGCTCGTAGCAGAGTAGTCAATGCGTACGTAGCTAGATAGCTACGTACATACTAATATGTAGTGTAAGTGTAATAAATAATGCGTATCTATACTAATATAGATACGCATTATTTATTATTATTATCAATATTAGCTCAGAGTAGATACTCTGAGCTAATATTATAAAGGTGAAGAGTTTGTTTGTTTGAACGCGCTAATGTCAGGAACTAATGGTTCGAACTGAAAAAAAAAATTTTGTGTTGCATAGTCCATTTGTCGAGGAAGGCTATATAATATTTGATAAATGTCTACCCGTGCGAAGCCTGGGCGGGCCTAGTTGTGTATATGTACACTGCAGAGCGTAGTTTTAACCGCGTCACTTCGTTGTTCGCATAGTTCCATCTACCTTTATGATTTGATCTGGTTCGAGGAAATATTTACTACCTACTTGTCCCCAGCTAAGGAGATGGTGGACTACATAGCGGACTACCTGGAGAACATTCGGGAGAGGCGTGTGTACCCGAGCGTCCAGCCTGGGTACCTGCACAAGCTGCTGCCCAAGGAAGCTCCTCACGCGCCCGAGGAATGGGACGACATTTTTAAGGATGTTGACGAGCACATCATGCCCGGGGTAAGAATCTATAAATTTGGTTATGAGAAGTTAGTAGAAGTCTTTCGTCAGTTAGTGTGACGCCAATATTTTTTATAATTTTTATAATTCATTTATAGTGAACTAGGTATATACGTGGTCCTGTCTTAGCTATGATTTCATATGTAAAATTCACCATAGAAAAAAGGACCTTTAATTTATCTCGAAATAAGAAATGATCCGTTTTTTTTTGTTTTTCCTTTCATAAGAACCTTCTCCTGACAACAACAAACACTAAAAAATAATTAGCAAAATCAGTCTAGCCATTCACGCGTGATGCTGTGAATTAATCGCTGAATGTGTTGCTAAGCGCAAATCTGGAGAGCAGCTGGACCGATTTCGCTAATTCTTTTTTACAATATTCCTGGAAATACGAGGATGGTTCTTACGGAGAGAAAATTTTAAAATTGCCTTGAAAGAGTTTAAAAACGCATAGACAAAATTATTGATAAATGTCTACCTGTGCGAAGTCGGGGCGGTCCGCTAGTATATAATAAAATTCTCAGTAAAATAATCTCAACAAGTAGGTAATTCTTTCTAAAGCCTTATCAAATAAGGATGTTCTTTTGTAGCTGGTACATTGGCAGAGCCCTCACATGCACGCGTACTTCCCTGCTCTGACGTCATATCCGTCCATCATGGGTGAAATGCTGTCTAGCGCACTTAACGTGTTATGCTTCACCTGGGTAAGTAACAGTATAAAAATATTCTAAACACCTTTTAACAAACTCTTAACAGTGCTGCAGTGGTCCGAATCAACAACCTGAACGCGGATGAAGTCTCGGACAGAAGCTAATCTTCAAGCTGTCCTGGAGTCAGTTATTTGAAAATTGTCTTTATTTGTATTGTAACAAATTTACTTTTCCCAGGCGTCGTCCCCAGCTGGAACTGAACTGGAGACTATTGCAATGAACTGGCTCGGGAAGCTACTGGGCCTACCTGAATGCTTCTTGAATGAGAAGAACGACAGCCCAGGAGGGGGAGTCATCCAGGTAACTATTATTTTTATTTATTTATTCATACACATACATACAACATCATCACGCCCTGGCAGTCTAGGCAGATAGTATAGAGCGCCATTTCACTTTGACTTGCACACCTCTTGCTTCTTCTACATTCATCAATCTCTTCATACATGCCGCTGTTTCGGAGTACTCTTAAATCAATTTTTCAATAATGGAAAGGAAAAGAGTACTCGGGGCTTGTATGAATCGGGGCTTGTAAGGAAAGCCTTCTTGGCACCCTCCCGCGTGACAGCGATTTGGGAAAAGTGTTTTATTTATTTTAATTATTTATATTAGGTTAGTTTTTTTTTCTTTTTAAGGAGTTAATGCACTTAGATTAATTATATCAAATTAAATCACATTTGTTTATAATTTAATTTAAATATTTTTTCCTACCTGTAATGCTGTGCACACATGTCTTGGGACACAGTTCAGATTATAACCATATTGCTGTGTGCCTGTTTTTATATAATTATGTTCTGTTTTTGTACATAAATTAAAATAGAACTGTCCATCAATTCATTTACTCCCAGACAACGGCCAGTGAGGCCACCCTGGTGAGTCTACTAGCAGCCAGGACACGAGCTCTGATGCAGCTTTCCAAGTTGAACCCTGAAGTGCAGTCTGCCGAGCTGTTGGGCCACCTGGTCTGCTACTGCTCCGACCAGGCGCATTCTTCTGTGGAGAAGGCTGGGCTAATTGGTGAGAAATGTTGTCCAGTTCTTCAAATTAGATGTTTTATTACGTCTATTCCGATCCCCATCTCTTCCATTCCCATCTTTTTATGGAATATAAAGGATTTAGGGCGAATTGGGATCTCCCGTGGGTTTCCCATTAGAATTGGAGCTGGGGACTGTACCTCCACCTTACAGAAGACCGCAGTCAATACTACTGTGATGTAGTGTTTTGTTTCTGCGGTGAGTAAGGTTGCCAGTGCTCCACTAAGATGCGCTAGTAGTAATGCTACTAGCACAGTGAGTCCTCATCCACAAAAGGGTTGGAAATTCGTTAGTGATATCCCTGGTATTGCTAGCGGCTATAGGCGACTGCTTACCATCAGGTGGGCCGTATGCTTATTTGCCCCATTAGATGATTGTACCAATTCTAGGCTTGGTGAGGATCCGGTACATCGAGTCTGATGACAACCAGAGCATGCGAGGAGATCAGCTCGAGGATGCCATCCTAAGTGATAAGGAGAGAGGTCTTGTGCCGTTTTGGGTGAGTAGATACTTTAAATTCATCGATTTAAATTCAATCTTCTATACTAACATCATAAAATAGGAAAGATTTGTATTTTGTGTATGTTTGTGTTGAATAGGCTCCGAAACTTCTGGACCGATTTCAAAAATTCTTTCACATACATACACAACATAGGCCATATATTATACTAGCTTCCCGCCCCGGCTTCGGGTACACAAATAATTTGATAAATGTCTACCCGTGCGAAGCCGGGGCGGGCCGCTAGTTTTAAAATATTTCAGCCCTAGATGACCCGGGGATTTTAGCTTAGTGTTGTGTAGTTTCAATGAACAACGTAGGGTTAATATTTTAGTTTAATTTTACACTAGTTATACATTTTCATTTTCTTCTCTTATTCTGTTAAATAACGATGGTTATACATAAAAAAGACAGCTCTGAGTTTCTCGCCGGTTCTTCTCAGGTTACTTTCATCCGACCGTTGGTAATTTAGACCTACATAAGTGCCTTATTTGGGTCAAAACCAAATAAAATAATTTTCATTTTGATTTAAAATCAGATGAACAAGAAAAAGTTTCATTTATTCCCCAAATGGTACTATTATAACTCATCAAAATATATTTTAAAACAATATTTCCTCTATAAAATATGTCTGAAAGCAATCAAATTAAAACTGTCTCTATTATATGAAGATTAGATTCATTTTAAAGCTGCTGATGTCCCACTGAGACCAATTTGTATTGTCTTTGAACAGATTTGTAGCGGAGGGTATTTGTCTATGGTACAAGTGACAGGCGAATGTCGAGGAAATAAGACGGCTTGATTACTTTTCTTCGAAGTTTTCTTTTATTTACAAAGAGCTTTGCTTTTGAAATCAGAATGATATTGTTTTACATATATTTAGAGAGGATTGTTAGGGGGATTTTAGACTTAAAATATTTGTAATTTTCTTTGGTACAATTATTATTATTTAACTTTTTTTGTTATTGTTATTGTTATATTTATTATGAATTTCACTCAATCATGCCAAAATGACAGCTTTATAAAATATAATTAAACTTTTAAGTGAATCAATTAAACGCAGATAGAAAAAATATCATTAATGTGGCATTCACGTATTCTGCCAGGCTAATGGTAAGCGATTACCGTAGCTCATGTTCACTCACAACAACTTTTTACAGCCCATTTTTTATAGCAATCACACAACACAGAAACCCCTATCAACTATGAAGACGGGCGAATTGCAATCACATGTATACACATCTCAAATTTCAACTAATAAATTAATTAATCCGCTTTCTTATGAATTTGGACCAGCATTAGACTTGTACCAAAAGTTATTTATCAACTTTCTGATTAGTACAATGGAAATATTCTCAACCCTGAACATAATATAAAAAGCGATAATAATTAATAATGTTGAGAAACATCCCCTAAGAGAATACCGCTGGAATTATTAAAATAAAACCAGAATAAGCACTTCTATTTAAAATAGCTCTCAGGCTAATTAAATGGGACTTTGAATCTGTATAGTTTTTTTATACTTATACAATGGCAGCTAACGGCCTGGATGGTAAGCGGTTACCGTTGTTGAAAATACTGGATATCAGATATATGTATATCGAAAACATTGACGCAGAGATTAAGATTTGTGCGCGTACTGGCACATTAGAAACAGTATTTCAAATTTTGATTTTCTTAAGTCATAAGTTCTGTCACTTTTTCTTACAATAAAAAATATCTTCAAGACATACGTTTGATTTTAATAAATAAACTACAAATATACATTATATAACAATATTTATGGCAAAGGGGTTGTCCACTAGATTTGTGAGAGATATAACACATTACGTAAATCTATACAAAGTAATACAATTGAATTGTCTGTGTGTAATATCAAAATAACAGCTGTTTACTTAATGCACATGAAAGTAGATACAGTACATATAACAAAAACTAATTTAAAAAAACCTGTTGGTCTGTTTGGTCCGGGTACTCTTCGAAACGGTTGGACCGATTTGAACGGGTCTTTCACTGGCAGATAGCTGATGGTATAAGGCGTAACTAAGGCTTACATTTATTTTCGAAAAATAATTAGGGTTCCTTGCAAAAACAATTAAACGTACGATCTGCTTGAATAAACATTTCACATATTTTGTTTTAAACGGGCTATAGTATGTCATGCTCACTAAACTGCCTTTCCTTGCGGCGGCGTCCGAAAGACGGGTCGCTCACTTCCCTCCATAATGGTTGAAGAGGGCGATGGCTGCATTCGCGTCATACTTGTGAACAGGTGCTGCTTGTGGAGGCTGGTCATCAAGCCTTTTTTGATTAACTACTAGCTTACATCTTAATTTCAAGCGTTATATACTTGTCTATGTGTTAATATATTTTTTTAGTGTTATCAATTGTTTTTATATATTATTATTTGTGAAATAGGTATTCATGTTAAGTTAGTATTTGAAATGTACACTTTATGTAATTTTTTGGTTTTTAAAACAGTAATTGCTGAGTTTCTTGCCGGATTCTTATCAGCAAGACCGACCTTCCGAATCCGGTGGTAGATTCTGACGATTTGAAAGTGCTTGCCTGTAAAGTCTAGTCAAATAAAGATCTTTTTGAATTTTGATGTTGCGGCACGGTACGGTAAATTGTGTTTTCATTTAAAGAAAGACGAACGATTCTCTCAGTACTTATTCACTATTGAAATTAAAATAAATAAAAAAAAAGTTTGATGGAAAGAAATTGGAACATGTCATATTGGAGAAGACAACATTGTAGGCCAATTTGGATATGGGAAGAGAGGCTCTAACTGAAACAGACTCATTAGAACAATACAATGCAATACAAATCTTTATTGCACACCACAAACAACAAAATACATACAAGAACAAAAAAGATACAGTGTAGTAGAAGAACAGATGGTCTTATCGCTAGAGCGATCTCTTCCAGACAACCTTAGGGTACAGAAAAAATTGAAAGATAAATTAAAGACAGGCAGGTGCGATTGAAGTGAAAATATTTGTGATAAACTTTACATAATATGCGTTCCACTGAACACCGATAATGAGCTCGTTTCTGGCTAATCAGATTTCAGCGAAGAGGCATTATAGTGCTCGCTCGATTAACGACCTTATTACTAACGTGATACGAGCTACCATGTAGTACCCTGACCTTAATATACGACGAACAAATAAACAACTTTATTTTTAAACAAGCTTTTAGTTGTTGTTAATAGAAAACTGTGTATCTCTCATCAAGCCCTTTACCTATATACTATTTTTATATATTTAAAACTTGAAAATTATAGTACAATGGTAGGGACTTAATGATAAAACATTTTCTAACAGCCACCACGGCTTATCATGGGAAGTGGGTCCCACTTCCCAGTGTCCGAATGACCTGAAATTTGGGATACGTTTGGTTTGTGATAATGCACGATTATCTAAATATCGCCATTTTTAATCCAATATGGCTGACGTCACTAAATAGAGATTTATAATTTCCAGAACAACCCCTATGATATTAGTATCGATCGAAAGAGCTTGACTAGAGAGCTTTTAATGCTATCAATTGTTTTTATATATTATTATTTGTGAAATAGGTATCCATGTTAAGTTAGTATTTGAAATGTAAACTTTATGTAATTCTTTTGGTATTTAAAAGAGTAATTTCTGAGTTTCTTGCCGGATTCTTCTCAGCAAAACCGACCTTCCGAATCCGGTGGTAGATTCTGACGATTTGAAAGTGCTTGCCTGTAAAGTCTAGTTAAATAAAGATCTTTTTGGGTTTCAGTTTGAGATTGAACCACTGTAAGTAAAGTGACGTCATTCTAAATCCAATATGGCGGCCGTCGTAAGATGGCGATTTATAATTTCCACATTAGCCTTATGAAAGGGATTGAAGACCGAATAAAAGTTTGTATTAAAAAAAATTACCCACTGTTTACAGGTGTGTGCAACCCTGGGTACGACGGGTACTGTGGCGTTTGACAATCTGCGTGAGATTGGAAAAGTATGTGAAAAGCACGCGGCTTGGCTGCACGTGGACGCTGCGTATGCTGGAAGTGCTTTCGTCTGCCCTGAATATAGGTATAACTCAACTCAATATAGCAAACTTCACGCCTCCCCACAAGGGTCCCCGAAGAGGTAGGCAGAGGTGTTACAACACCTACTTTTCAACGAAGATAATTTAGTGCCAATGTGACAGATGGTGAGTCCGTCGCCGTTTTTTAGGCACTACTCGTCGTGTGACTAATCACTGCACTAAGGCTAGAAAACCTCATTGGTAGAGACCGGTGGCATTTGAACTTGCGTCGCTAGAATAGCAGGCTACGCTTCATTCCACGGCTCTGGGAAATGAAGTAATCAATTTATTTACGTTTGCTTTTACTCAGACATAGTTTAACATGGTGCTGAAATGTTTTTTTTACAGTTATTTTGTACATTATAAACATAGACATTGCATTTAGAATGATTATTGTTTTTTGTACGCATTGCGCAGCTTTATAACATATTATTTTAAATCTATAGATACATATACTTCATACATTTTTTTATTTTTCACGCCAAGTCCCTCACGGGGTATGCCTACTTGGCGTGATGTAGGCAGTGAGTATAGAGCGCCATTTCACTCTTGAATTGCACACCTCTTGTTTCTACGTTCATCAATCTCTTCATACATATCCGCCGGTTCCGAGTACAATGATAAAAATAATACGGCTATACGCTATACGCCGCTGCTGTACAACAGGAGAGCCTCAAACGCCGCAAGTATGTGTGCCTCGGAAGGGGCTACATATTTGCTGTGTTTGCCGTGGAGACCCTGGGGCCATGGGGTCCAGAGGGTCATCTGCTGTACAAGGAGGTCTCGCGACGATTGATTGAGGCCTCCGGTGACAAGAAGGCTGGAACATATTTCGCGCAAAGGATCAGCATTGCCATACAGCGGGGCAATGCTGCCGGCCTTCTTGGCACCCTCCCGCGCATAGTTCGTAACGTTTAAAATAACAATAACGTGTTACTTCCCAGACACTGGTTGGATGGAGTGGAAATGGCGGATTCGTTTGCCTTCAACCCTTCCAAATGGTTGATGGTCAACTTTGACTGCACCGCTATGTGGTGAGTTTATTGCCACACTAGTAATACATTTCTTTTCAAATATAACAACTTTTATTAATGTTTATTATGATTTTTCAGGGTTAAGAACAGTACGGATCTTCACAAGACATTTAATGTCAACCCAATATATTTGAGGCACGAGAATTCAGGTGAATGTTTTTTTTTTTTTTTTTTTTTTATTTTTTTTTTTTTTTTTTTTTGAATCACGGTAATCGGTCACCGTATGACATGCCAGGGTTATCTGCTAGCGTGGTGTGGATGCATTCGAGCGATTTAGGGGATCCCTAAATTACTAGAAACCTCATCAGAGTAATGTTATTTCGCTTTGGAAATCCCCTCTCTATTTAGTTATTTTCATAAAATTCATAAGGTAATCTTTTTATAATTTTAATGTTCTCTTATTGTTTCAGGCAAAGCGATTGATTACATGGTAAGCGTTTATTTATTTAAATCTTTATCACAATTTGATTACAATGGTGGACTTAATGCTAAAGATTTTTCTGACTTTTGAACACAGAAGCAATAATTTAATACATTATTATTTTATTAATGAAAAGACGATTGTTTTATTTTTAAATATTTATAATATATATTAGTGCCAATTCTATTGTTCAACATTACTAAACTTAACTAATTTGACAGGTCTAAAAATATTGCCATTCTTATTTAATCCCGCACATGAGAAAAGGAAAGCTAGACTTTTTAGACCTGTCAAATTAGTTAAGTTTAGTAATTTTGTACAACAGAATCGACACCAATATTTTACAATTTGTCATTAAATTAATATAGGTGGGCTCCAAGCAAAACGGTATCAAAAAGAAGCCGTTACGAAAAATAAAACAAATGGTCGAAACTGATCTTCCTGTGCATACCTTGAACGGTGATGACAAGCCAATAATTATGAACGGTGATAAACATAGCAAGAACGATAAAGATTTCAATAGAAATGTGTTTATGAACGGCGATGGAAAATTTATGAACGGTGATGACACAGATCAAACATTTATGAACGGTGATGAACATCATATGTATGATGACGAAGGTGAACTGCATGGGTATAATAAAATATCATCAGGATGTGGTGAAATGATACAGTTAGAGGATCCTGATAAAAAGGAGTATCTCGTAAGATTTTGGACATTAGGTGGTGGGTTTGGTGATGGGTTAGATTTAGGTGACGGTTAAGAATTGATCATTGACTGAAATTTATGTAACTCCAGCTTTGCTTTGCGATTCATAATCGATCGAAAACATAACAGCGTAGAGTAATGAACTAAATGTTTATTATGCGATTTGTTAAACAACGGTTACAAATTTGACAAACGACTAATGCGCCAGCCGCCTGTTTGGTGTCAAACATTGAATTAAAGCTAATCAGACATTCAATAATATAAACTCGTACGTTGATATTGTTCATATCTATAATAAAACAAGTCATAACGAATATTGGTATATGAACAAAGCAGGATGCAAACGCTACTGATGGTGGCCATGCAGCTTTCATTACAGCAATATAGCTTCCTTCCCTAATTAATCACATTTTAATGTGTGTTTCAGCACTGGCAGATCCCTTTGAGCAGACGTTTCAGGGCGTTGAAGTTGTGGTTCGTGCTAAGAAACTATGGCGTTGTTGGTATTCAGAAACATATTCGCGAGGTGAGTTGGCATATTATGTACTATTAATAATCTAATAAATTTCTTCCGTGCTTAAGTGCTTAAGTGACGTAGTACTTCTGTCATGTGGCATCAAAAGCAGCCAATCGGTTCCAGCTTTCTTTAAAATCCATAGCAAATTCCCATGTTTTCCAAGCTATCCAGTTTTTCGGGTTTTAAGTTACACACTGGACTTTAACATATCTCTCTTTCTATCTCTCTAACCTACTTAGCATGATCTCCTATCACACGTCTTGCATCTTTTAGATATTAATGATTATTCTTATCTGTTGTTGTTGCAGGGTGTGCGCATGGCCCAGAAGTTTGAAGCTTTGGTTCTGGCTGACCAGAGATTCGAGATCCCACAGCCAAGGAATTTAAGTGCGTATCTAAATATTACGGAGCCGGTTTTATGTCTTTAAGATCAGGCAGACCAGTAGGAAAAGAAGTCTGAAACAATTTAGAAATTTTACATTAACTTCTACAAGACATCATAAATTATTCTTATTGTGCGTTTATTTTGTACTTTGGTATCGTTGACTTACATTTTTCCATTCAAGAATTCAGCAGGAAAAACAGTACTCTTTATTAAAAATGTCTTCATCATTAAGTCAAAATGTATTTAACTTCATTATTATTATTACAGGCATGGTCGCCTTCCGTTTGAAAGGAGACAACGCTCTCACCGAGCGCCTGCTCAAGAGACTAAACGCGCGTGGATACATCCATGCGGTGCCCGCCTGCTTTAAGAGCACCTACGTCATCCGCTTCACTGTCACTTCGCAGAGGACCACTAACCAGGACATTGTGGGTAAGCATTTCGTCAAGATCATCTTTACCTTTTTGATCATCTTTTTTTACTAGAAAAGTGACAGTCCGCCCCACCTGATGATCAGTCATCATTGATGAACTTTTGTTATACAAGGGACATACATTTATTAATGATAGTAGATCGAGGATAGTTTAATAATGATGGAGAGATAAAGAGGACTCTTAATCAGCGGGCATGTATGAAGAGATTGATGAATGTACAAGAAGCAAAACAGGTATGCGAGCTAATAGTGAAATGGTGCTTTATACTCTCGGTTTACTCGGAATGGGACTTGGCGTGACGTGTGTGTATCTAAAAATAATATAGTTGAAGAAAACGCTCCCTTGGGTCATTCTTTTTGAGGAATGGAATTGGGGTTAAGATAATAGGGCTGAGTGCAAAATAGCAAATAGGTAGGTATATGTCCTGTCCAAATGTCCAAACATTATATTATATTATATGGAAATAGTATAAGGATGTCAATATTATTCGATTAAAAGTAAATATTTATCTGTTTCCAGATGACTGGAATGAGATTAAGACTGTAGCTTCCGAGATTCTGAAGGATGTCTTCGGAACCGAAAATGGGAACATTGTTGAGTCCAAGAAGCCGAGGATTTCATTAAAAGGTAACTTTTTTGTAGTTTTATATACAAAGTAACAACTAGATGACTTATGAGCTGATAAAGGTCGCTAGAAAGCATTGGATGCAGGTGATACTAAATCGGTTATTTAAAAAACCTAATAAGAGGCCTTTATTCAACAGTAGACGTCCGTGAGCTAATAATGATGATACAAAATTTGAACTGATTAAGTTATGAGAAAGAAGTAAGAATTTTGAGGTAAAGTAAAGAAGAAATGGATAAGTCAATGCCCCTAAGTGGGGAGTTTGAAGGTGTTGACTTTATTTTTTTGTCCAGAAACCCGTGTGATCAGTGCTGCCTTCGGGACAAGCCTTCTACTGGCCAACAGCCCCATGAGTCCTAAAATTGTGAACGGGACCCACGCTGCCATCTGTGACTATGAACAACTCCTCACTTCATGCGCTCAGACCTTTGCTCAGCTCAAGATGGAACCTAAAGACAGTCCTGGTGAGTTCTTTAATCATCAGTATCATAAGGATTTTTCATTCTGGACCATTTTGCAACAGAACAGCTCTTAAAGCAAAGTAACATGAGGCTAGTCTATTTTAAAGATCACTTCACTATATAATTGCTTGTTTTCGTGGATAAAATTCACTATAACTATATTTTGGTGAACGTTTAAATTGTACCTTCAAGGATCATGGGATGGTCATATATTCTTATAGTTTTAGTTGCTTTAATGTTTCATTAGACTAACGGGTGTGGGTGCTAACAGAACTTTCTTTCTATATTTTATCTTTTGGAGCCTGACCAGAAATATAAGACATTTTCCAATTAGTTTTAATAGGCCATACCATTTTATTATAAAACAAATATGTTTGAAAATCATTACATAAAGTCGTACTCAAAGATTCTAAGTACTCAGATGTGTTATGTTTCTGCAGTGAGTCAGGTTACCAAAGGTTCTCGATAATAAGTATGCTAGCTCAGTGAATCGACAAAAATATGGTTGGCAATACGTTGGTGATACCCCTGATATTGCAATCGTCTATAGGCTACGGTGGAAGCAAACATCAGGTGAGCGTACGTTGTCTTGTTTCCTTCGAAGTATAGAAAAATCCCAAGATGGCGTCGATTTTAAGTATTTGGTCAGGCAAAATGATACTACAAAACTAACATTTCCAATACGCAATACTAACCAGAAATGCGTCGTCGTATCCGTGGCATCAAGATGTGTGGAAAGAAATTCTCCCTGGATTCCTGTATGGACATGGTCCAAGGGCTGATGATGGAGCAGCCCCTGCCTCAATGCTGTGAAGAAGAAGATGCTTCTAATGGTGGGTGGTGGTGTGAGAATACTTCTTCATAAGCCGTGACTTTTCCAAGGTTATACAGCATGGGGTTCTTCAAGAAGGGTGTGAATAGATTCTTGCAAGGGCATACGCGATACCGCTGGTGTTGCGAGCGTCTATAAGCTACGGCATCTGCTTCCCAGCAGACGGCTCTTATGGTTCGTCAAATTGTCGCTTGACTCTTCGCTTATCAATAATGCTATTACTTAAATGCACTTTCTTAGCATGGTTTATATTGATCCAGTTATGTTTTAGGTTTTCTTTCGGTTCATCTAATACTTTTATGACATTGATAAAGTATGTGGTACTTCTCAATTATTCGATTGCAGAAGATACTTTAAATTAATTGAATTCGTGTATTCTAGGATCAAAGAAAGATGGGGTTGAGACCATAAACTAAATGAAGGTAATCAAAAATAATATATTTTGGTGATGGGTCCGCTAACCTTATAATAGAGTAATTGAATAATCTATATAAGTCTTTCAATGTGTTATTAGATTTTCTGGGAATGTTTGAATGCTTTAATACTAGCGAGTCTGATTGAAGTAAGACCTAACAAGTGCAATGATATGTGTGATAATGTCAAAAAAAAAAAAAAATATGAAGTATGGATTACTACCTAACCTTTCAATGTACTTTGTACGTACTAGGTTCTAAACTCACGCACGAATTAAACTATAGTGTTGAATAATAGCTAATTACTTATTCATCATCAGGATCAAGCCCCGGAGACCGTTCATCACTATCAACTTCACCAGTGACATCTAGCGGCACGATTAAGCAAGATACGAATACCGAGACCAATCAACTGCAAGTCCCACTAACGCCATCTAGGCAATATCGCTCGAAGTCGGTCGACGTATCCCTTTCCGCCTTGAATTTAGAAGATGCAAAAATAACTATTGACATGAAAAAAAGTGAGATTATAATCACACCAACTGGTACTAAGGATTTCAACGCAGAAGGGGCTAAGTCGGTACACTTCAGTGATGTAGAAGAGAAAACGAATTTTGGTGATAAAATTACACAGGCTCTGGAAAATTTGCAAGATGGGCTGCAGATGCTTAGCCCGAATGATTGTAAACAGAATCCCAATGATGATAAGGTTGAAAGTAGCTCTAAGCTCACTATTCGGGGTCCCGGCAGCTATATAAAGAAATTGATCCAACAATTTAGTGAAGGTCCATTTGAAACTGAGGATTCGAAACCTGAATCTGAAAGAGCTATGCCTTCACAATCTATCAAGGATAAAGCTGATGCTATTTGTAAGAAATGTTTGCATTATAGTGGGAAAATGTCAAAGTAAAAGAACTAAAAAAGAATGTCCCAAAAGTTTATAGCTTTGACAATTCAACGGCTGTCTATTTAACCTCAGGCATATTTATGCGTTCCTGTACTGTAGTGATATAATATTAATATATGCACTCAAATTTTGAATTTTAAATGTCCAATATTGTTTGTCACTGTACTTTGACATCACAAATAAAAAAGAAATGTATAGTGTTCGCACATTGATTAATTTCATTGAGTTTAAGAATAGCCTAGTAGTTAGTTGTAATGACAATCATGTCTCTCCTTCTTAAAGACACTAATATATAAATAAATAAGTGTAATAATTCGTATATTCGATACAAAAAAACAAAAAACTGCTTTTTGGCAAACAAAGTAATTAATAAAATTTAAAAAAGAATTTCGTTCGTGATTGGACTTGCAGTAAACAGCATTTGTTTAAGAAAATTGACGTTAAGAAAAATATGCTCCAACTTGATGTAAATGACAAAAAGTTAACAACGTCGGTCAATGTCAAAAAAAATAAAAGAGGAAATTAGTCGCTATTGCAGTTGCGTGATATTACCATAATTGGTTATGTATTAACCTTAATTCTTTTAAATTAAGAAACATAAAACATGAAGCTACATTAAAATAAAAATAATAAAGCTTATAATTATTATTATTTTTGCTTTTTCAAAATTATATAATAAATTGCGGATTTCTTTCAAACTTTCTATTGTTCGAAGCTTCTAAAATATGTTAGAATAGGAAAATATGTAAAATACTGCTGTGCTGTACCAATAAAGTTGTATCATAAATATATATTAAGAATATAAAATAAGAATATAGCATAATAATTTAGAATGACGTCCGCTTAAACTTATGTAAGTGAACATAAATTAATTTAATTATTTTACTCGTTACGCTCAAGTTTAAATAAATGTAAGCGTTTGCTACTAGAAGTAGAATATTAATTAGTGAAAAATAAAAAAAACATTATTAAAATATGTTAGTATCTAAAATATATACTCAATATTCAATAAACATATAAAACAAAGGTTAAGGGAATAAAATATTATAAACATGTATTCCTATTTCAAAGATTTATATTATATTGAAATGTTAAATAAAAAAAAATGTGTTTAGAAAGAGATTACTTAGCGTAGGAAAGCTAATTAAAATGTATTTAAAAATATATTATGTATAAACAGCCTTAATGTGTAATAAATATTTATCGAAGCACGTTTTTTTTAATTACCAAAGCTGTTTAAGGGAATGCTATAAGGTACTCGGAGCCGGCGGGCATGTATGAAGTGATTGATGAATGTAGAAGAAGCAATAGATGTGTAAGTCACGAGGGAACTGGCGTTCCATACTCTCTGCCTACCCCGTATATGTAATATGTATGTACGAGTATGTACCAAAAAAGTCCCAGATGATCATCATTCCAAGCCTTGTTCGGTACAAGTAATTAGCAGAGCTGTGATATTTATTATCTACGGGAGAAAGTCTCGGTAAAAAGTAAGTCTTTTATTAAAAACTAGCGGCCAGCCCCGGCGCACGGGAAGACATTATCAAATATTTTGTCTACCCGTGCGAAGCCGGGGCGGGCAGCTAGCTACGTTTTCGAATACGTAGTCGAAAAAATAACTTGCGAAATGTCAAAATTGTCATACTAATTTTTAGTCTCACTTTCCACCGCCGCAGCGCTTACATTTTTCAATGTAAGAATAGCCTAAGGCGATACAAAAACGTCGCAAATTATTCATGCGAGGTATACAGAAAAGGTGAAATATTTTAGTTGAGTCAGATGAACAAGAGAATTGACAATATTATCTCTCATATGAAAGGAAAATGCAATAGTAAATACTTAAAATATTTTAATAAATGCATAACAGTCGTGAAGTTACATTTAATATTACAATAATAATTTACGTGTAACTTGAGCATTCCTTATCTTCAAACGTGAGATATAAACTAAATTGGGTCTCAGGATAACTTACGTACATCTAGAACTTAAATGTCAAAAATTTGTATTTTTATTAAAAACATATATCTAAGTTTTGTAGAATTAACTGTCAAAAATGAGGGATATTATTTATTAAAAATTACGAAAATGAAAAATTACGAAAAAAATGCTCTTATAAAAACAAAAAATGTTAGCTTGTATGTTTAAACGTATGTTTTATATATTTTTTTAATATATTTTTCCTGGACCCTTCATACTTACATCTGAATCGAACTCACGAAATAAGAAATATCAGTTTTTTACGCTTTTTACAATCTCAGTCTTAAATACTAAAATATTAATCTATACAATAAATACCTCAATAAATAAATAAATGCCAAAAGAAATTACAAATTAATTATTTTGCTAGGCATGTTACTATTATAGCTATTATTTAACTATTTATTTTTATTTTACAAAATAATCCATTCTATTAAAAAATATATTACTATTCTTCACCAAAATAATACTGGATGAATGTAATATTTTTGAATAGAGAGCTATTTGATATATTTTTAATATTCGAGTGAAAACACTGGAGAGGTGAATTTAAAAATTGTTTTCGATAATTTATTGAAGAAACTTTAATATAAGCGAGATTCTTACTAATTCATGCGAAGTATTGATATTTCTAATGCGGCGTTGAGGACCAGAAAATTATCAATAATATTACCATTTGAAATAGCAATATCAGTTTTAAAAATATTTTTACAGCCATGTTTTTTTTTAATCCCATCTTATGTTTTAGTGTACCGCATTTTTTTTTACAAAAAAAAAACATTTTCCCCATTCCCCAAAATTTCTCTAATTTAGAAGCCGTTTCTACAAAATACCATCTCATAAATTCTGAGCGTTGACAACTGGTTGACAACAATATTTTTTAAACAAAAATGTCACATCCTAATTTGGCTTTCCGCGCCGATCACTGGGCTTGAAAGTATTAAGGTCAGTGAACCCCAGTGATGCTCTTAAGCCAAGGCTTGTAGAAGG
Source organism: Falcaria lacertinaria (assembly GCA_951449985.1). Taxonomy (NCBI): domain Eukaryota; kingdom Metazoa; phylum Arthropoda; class Insecta; order Lepidoptera; family Drepanidae; genus Falcaria; species Falcaria lacertinaria. The sequence goes on along the minus strand of OX602136.1, from coordinate 2,209,438 downwards.
TAGTCCTCATGTATACTCCTGGTAGGAAGGGAGCGGCGCATTTGATGCCATGAGACACAGTTCCCACCAGCTGCCATCTGCCGTCTTCTCGCTGAAGAACAAGAGGACCGCCGCTGTCACCCTAGAAATTACCATAAAATAATTTATCAAAGCTGAAGCTAGGATTCCTGGAGTAGCAACGTCCATTCTTTTAACACGAAAAGGGATTGAAGTAGGATGATCTTCCAGCCAGACAGGTGTTGTGCCTGGGGACAAGGCTTCGACTGTTTTAATCGGAGACTGTATGCATGATACTGCGGGGCGAGCGAGGTGATCATGCTCAGCCTACACAAAGGGAAGATCTTCCAGTCAGGCGGGTGTCGTGCCTGGGGAACAAGGCTCCGACTGTTCTAGTTAGAGACTAATATTGGTACTGTGTGCCAGGTCACTAGGTATTTCACATAAATATGGTCTTACTTCACACGAATCCTTCTGGCCGTTCGCGTATCCGGCACAGATGAAGGAACTGAGTATCTTCTTGGCGTGCCCGGCGGTCTGGAACATCTCCTGGCAGGCTGTGTTCTCTATCACTGGTACCTGAAAAGAGGAACACTCCAATATAACCTACTAATGTAACAAACAAGCGGTTATCCGCGACTTCATCCGCATTTGTTTAAAGACAAAAGTAGCCTGTTTTTTCCCAGTATATAATCTATCTCCTTGCCAAATTTAATAGGTCATCCGTTTAGTCCTGACACTTTCGCATTCATAATACTAGTATGTGTACCAGGTGGTGGTCCCTTATTGCAAGAGGCCAGCTGGATAGTTCGGCAGTGCCAGATATTCTGCCACAAATCATGCGTGAATTACAGTGTTCCGGTTTGGGCACTAGCAAGCAACATTGGGTTAAGAAGTCTTATGAAATAAGGTGTCGAGGTGACGAGGTGACGAGCAGTGCAGCCACGCGGGACCTAACGATTTAAACTCCTGGGTGGAACTGTATCTGTTGTATGGACGGGCGTGATATTTAATTTAAGCTGAACAAATTGCTCGTCTCGTCAACTATCTCGTGAACCTTTCTTTGTTACGTCAAATCAGCTGAATTTTAATTAAAATTGGCAAATAGATAGTAGATATTAGACAATGATTTGGACTAAAATATTTTTATATACGACACAAGCATACGGCCCACCTGATGGTAAATAACCTATAGCCGCTAGCAATACCAGGGGTATCACTAACGGGTTGCTAACCCTATTGCTGATGAGGACTCGCTCTGCTAGCAGTTACTACTAGCGCAGCGTATCCGCGTAGACGACTGGTAACCTTACTTACCGCTGAAACACTACTGCAAAGTAGTGTTATTTGACTGCGGTCTTCTGTCCCCAGTCCCCAGTCGGGCGGCTCCAATTTTAATGTCCACGGTAGATCCCAATTCACCCTCTCTTTTTAAGCTCACGGTGTAATTAATCACTGAACTTAAGCGTAGAAAACTCATTGGTGGAGGCCGTTGCTACAAGCACAAGGCCACCACGGCTTCTGAATGCATAAGAAGTCCCCACGAGATTTATAAGAATCGTTTCTCTATCACGTTGCCAGTCGTCTGAGTCTTGAGCAAAGCCTAAACAAAAAATATGAAGGGTGTACCTGAACTTCCTGCAGGACAGCTGGTACGCCCCCACCGTACTTCAACCTCCCCCACCCAGTGACAGTAGCCATGCGGCCAGTGAAGTCATACTCGTCTGGAGGCATGCAGATGGGCACTGGAACATATATCAATTAGTTTAATACAGTGACGAGGTATATAAAGAATTTGACAATAGCGAGCTGGACTCGCACACCGAGGGTTCCGTACTAAAAACAAACCAGTTTAAATGACAAACTTAACTTTGCGGTTCGATACGTAGCCATGGCTATTGCACCAACCGCAAATAATAAGATTGGAATAGGAAATTCGCTCTTTTAAAAAAGAGCAATTCACACCACCATTTATCATTATCAAGATAGACCAAAAAACAAAATTCTAATAGGAGAGTCCCCTTTATTTTATTATTGAATTAAAAGCAACATGCAATATTTACCAATATGACCATCGAATTTGATCGGTGCTTCAAGCTCCAGTAATGCAAGGTCATTCTCAAAGGTAGCTGCATCGTACTGCCTGTGAACGATCACTCGTCTCACGTTCCTCGATACAGGGTTCTTGGGCTCCTTCTCGCCAGATATGTCATTCTCACCGAACACTGCCACGAGGGAAGCTAAGAATCTGGAAAAGTTGTTTTAACTTCTTTAAACCACTGGTCTAGAGGTTGCTATACCTGACTGCTACGTTAGGGTCGTTCATTTATGTTTGCTTTGCGTATGGGTGATTGATACGTTATAAGTTTGTATTTACAAAAAAAGTATATAGGCATTGTATCGGCTGCTGGTTCCCATAGTACAAGCTTTGCTTAGTTTGGGACTAGATGGCGCTGTGTGGTAATGTTCAAGGATTACATTATTATTTAAAAAATAACTAAAAGAGGTAATAATACATCTTCTGCTATTCTCACACAGTTATGAGAAGGCTATACAGAACAAATGTGCAAGACAAGGACAGCCTCCACAATTTTTCGACAGTTATGGCGTGCCGATTTTTTCAGTTTAGGCAAAGTAGTTGGCCAAACAAACATTAATATTTCGACGGTTAGTGGTTTTAAGATATAATTTTTCTCATGTGTGAAGTCAGTTAGAATTGCACTTCAGCCTTGATGGAATCAGGAATTACCCGAGCACCCACCGGTGGGTGCAGCCAGTGGGTGTAGGAGCCGCAACCCGTTGAATTGATGTCCGAGAATAAGCAATGGTTCGATATTGGTGCACACAGGTAGGTCTAAAAAGGCTTACTAACCCTTTCTCACGTGCGGGGTTAAATAAGGATGGCAATTTTTTTAGGCCTTTCTAATTATTTTATTGATTTCGTACAGAATTGGCACCATTGTCATACTATCTCTATCACATTCGTCTATAAGCTACTCTGTGGTAAATACCGATACTTACCCAGGCTGACAGTGCGCGGCGGTGGTGACGTATCGGCTGGTGATAAGGACACCACCACACTTGTTCTTGGTAAAGAGACCCAGCCACGTGGACTCTCTGACTAGCACCTGCCAGGGCCATTCGCCGAACCTTGCGTTCTTGCCTCCGACAATGCGACCAGACTTCGCAAGCGGGCGCACACCGCATACTGGAAAGAAAATTATTATGCTGATCGAATTTTCATTTGTACTTTTTAATATCCAGAATAATCTGGGTAGATGAAAAGCCTTTTTGGACCATAGAATTTCAATTTAACTTTTGATTCGTTTGGAGAATTTAATTTATATCGGGGTAAATTAGTATGATATTTATGCCTTAAGTGGCGTAAAAACATGTCATTTTCTACTACATTATCTCTACATAGTATACAACAAAGTCGCTTCCTGCTGTCTGTTTGTCACTATGTATGCACTATGTATCTTTAAAACTACGCAACGGATTCTGATGCGGTTTTTAATAGATAAAGTGATTCAAGTGGAAGGTTTTTATGTGTTATTCATTTAGGTTTTGTCTAATCCCGTGCGAAGCCAACTCACGATTTTTATCATTGTAGTCTATGGCGGTATCAACATAATTCTCTGTGGTCACTTCATCGGCTAGTTCTGTGGTGGAGGTGGGCACTGCTGTGGTCGTGGTCTGCTTCTTGGTGGGTTTGGGTTTCTTGGTGGTGGTCACCTGAAATATAACAGACTAAAAGACGACGCACGTGATCTTAAACTGCAGAATATTATATTTATCTATACATATGGCTAGAGTAGTGGCCGAAGGTGGTAATCGGTTAGAAATTAGGATATAGATAGACCTATCCAGAATATAGGTAGTATCTATGGTATAAGTTGTGGTAAAACTATCAATAGTTATACTATTCCTGAATACAGGCTTAGACAATGTGACAACAGGTGGAACAAGGCAATCCTCAACAGTTTGTATAACATTCAGATTAGATAGATAGATAACTCTTTATTGTACACCTTAAAACTATAATACAGAAACAGAATTTATTATACATATCGGTACAAATTCGGTACGATTAGGTAATCAAGTAAACGCTAATGCTCTAAATATTTCATCGAAGAGCATCACATTATAGTATTTTAAATTAGCATCCCGAGGTATAAAGAGATTCTATTGGGGAATGAGATACTTATCCGAATCCCAATGTGATAGACAAACCCTAACAATTATTTTAAAATGCATACCGTCTTTTTTGTTGTTGTCGGTAGGGGCGTAGTCGTCGTAGGCTTTCGAAAACTCGTCGTCAATTTTGTTGGTTTCTTAGTAGTCTTAATTAGTGGTTTCTTCGTAGTGGTAGGCTGTCGACTTGGCTTTTTCGTAGTGGCTGGCTTTCGCGTCGTTGCAATGGTCTTTTTCGGCTTTTGAGTGGTTGTCGTCCTCGTTACGGTTGCATTGGGTTTTTTATCCAAAATCACGATATCGTGAAGCTCCTGGAATGTGCCTTGAAGACTACCAACTATTTTGTTGACGAACAAATTCATCTTTTCATTTAGCTTTTCATCAGCTTGCCACGTTGGCGTTGTGAAGTCCAGGTCTTGTAATATATCCATATCATTATCGGCTGCCACGCTTGTGTTGTAGAGAGCTGGGTTAGCTCCTGTGACGTTTAACATCGGATTCCTTACAGGTGGGAAGTTGATCAGGTCATCTGGAGAAGTCTGTAGCTCAGCCTTGACTGTCGTTGGTGATTCTGCAAATGTGTCGTAACTTGGACTTGTCAAAATGGGTACCGGCCTGGTTGAAGACTTGATTGGATACGGTGAAGTCACCGGCGATGGTTTGGGAGTGATTACCACTGTTGGTGAAGATGGCTTCTCGTATGTAGGAGGGGGTTTCCCCATATAAATATTATTCGTTGATGCGATATGATTGTTCACAGTAATTTGACTGACAGGTTTCTTGAAGGGTTCTTGAGATATTTCAACAAACTGAGGCTCTTTCTGCTCTTCAGAATCAGGTTTCGTTGTATGATAGCTGTTTAGAACAATAACTGTTGGTGTTACACTTGAGAACGTATCGGGAGCTACATCGTAACTTGATATGACATTGGTAGGGTCTGTGATAGGTCTTCTAGAAGGTTTGGCTCCTGTGACGTAACTCGTAGATGGAGGTCGACGCGATGTGGTGATAATAGGTTTTGGCGTTGTAGAGCTGATGAAACTGAACGTAGACACCGTATCTCCAAAATCTATTGGGTCAGTTGGATATCTGTTAAATGCATCAATGGCTTGACTAGTGGACTGTGTAGGCACCGATGAAGAATAGTACGGCTTACTTGTTTTCTTATCTTCAGTTATGCTATTTGGAGTCGTATTTACATAATCATAAGTTGGCCTTTTGGTTGTATAAGGTTTCTTCGTTGATAGGAATGTAGATGCTGTACTTAAATATGTTGAAGGATTTATTGTGACGTAATGGCCTGTAGATGAGTAGTAATCATGATAATTACTGTATGGTGGAGATACAGTTCCAGTAGGAGTAGGAGAAGATTTGGTCTCCATTACGTCTAAAGTGGATGGAGAGGTGACTTCGTCTTTCAAACTTGGTGTACTGTCATTTAGCATTTGAATAATACTGTTTATCGAAGAATAATCTGATGGCTCTTTAGTAACTGTTGGTATTTTGACCAGATTTTCCGTTGTAGGCTTAGGTTTGGGTTTGAATTGAGGCTTTGTGTACACGGGCCGATGAGTGGAAACTGTTTTTGGAGTTGTAGCTCTATTGCTGGTTGTAGGAGCTACGGTAGGCTTGGTTTGCATAGAAGAGATTTGCACGTTAAAATCTGAAGGTCTGACCACGGTATCAACTATGGAACCGTTAGCATGCATGAGTATGGTGTCTGGTCCACCATGGTCTATAGAGCTATGGGTGTAAAAACCATCCGGTCTCGCAGGTTTTATGTAAACAAAGTTACTTTCCTTCGGTGGGGTGCTAAGAAGCGTATTGGTGATTTGACTGAAACCTTCAGATATAATTTCAGCTGACACCGTTTGGATATTTTCTGTAGTTTTCTCAGCTGGTTTAACTGTAGTGGTTGATTTATCACTGGGTTTATACCCTGGTGTGACAACAGGTTTGAAGCTGTTATGTAGAGCATACAATTGGTCTGTATCATAGTCATCAGTCTCTGCCTCGGGGTCTGGATAATCTAAGTAACTGGTCATGACTACTCCAGGGCCTTTTGGGATATGTGACTGGCTGTCAGATTTGAGCTGGCAGCATGCTCCGAAGAGGAAGCCGTCCATGCAAGCCCCGACTACTTCACCGTCTCGTTGAGCACATTCGTGGTTGAACATGCAAATTGTGTTCCCTCTGTTATATTTGGCTGCTCTGGATGCTTTGCAGTACGTTGGGGTTATTTTGTAGCCACCGAAGAGTTTTCTTGAATCTGAAATGAGAAAATTGAAGGTATAGATCTGAATGATGTGTTCTTCTATATTCTTGAGAGGTAGGGCGATTTGGGATTTCCCGTGGGTTTTCCCATTTAAATTGGAGCCGCCCGACTGCGGACTGTACTTCCACCTTACAGAAGACCGCAGTGAATTAACACTACTTGATGTAGTGTTGTGTTTCTGCGGTAAGTAAGGTTGCCAGTGCTCCACGAGGATACGCTGGGCTAGTAGTAATGCTGCTAGCACAGTGAGTCCTCATCAACAACATGATTGGCAACCCGTTAGTGAAACCCCTAGTATTGCTAGCGGCTATAGGCTACGGTGACTGCTTACCATCAGGTGGGCCGTATGCTTGGGTGCCACCTTAGTGATATAAAAAAAATCTTCATTCGTTGTAAATATTAAATGTATTTTTTTAATCTTAATTTTCAAGTAACTTTGAGTCGCTCTGCCCCCGTAACATCTAACAAAAAATATTTTTTGCGCTACTACTTACATCCGAGACCATTGTAAATAGCGACCTAGCCGCTTCACTCAACGGTTCGGACAGTACATTCTGAAGGACACCACTATGTAAATAATTGATGTGTCTAACATTGAAGAATCGAATGTACAATACAGACTGTATAGGTAATGCATATTTGACTGACGCTGCTGCGTTAGGGGTCGCGGGTTCGATTCCCGTCGGGCAAACATTTATGTGACAAATATGATTGCCTTGCGTCTGGGTGTTTGGTATGTATTATAAGTATGTATTTACAAACAAAAAGTATATAAGTATTATCAGATGCTGGTTCTCATAGTACAAGCTTTGCTTAGTTTGGGGCCAGATGGCGCTGTGTGATAATGTCCAAGCATTATTATTATTATTATATTATATTTTATAAAATAGCAAAGTAACTTACTTATTTGTAAGTGACGAGACCGCTGGTCTAGTGCTCAGTATACCGTTAGAGGTCGCGCGTTCGATTCCCGCCGGGGCAAACATTTATGTGACAAATATGATTGCCTTGCGTCTGGGTGTTTGGTATGTATCATAACTATTATAAGTATGTATTTATAAAAATAAGTATATTTAAGTATCAGCTACTGGTTCCCATAGTACAAGCTTTGCTTAGTTTGGGGCCAGATGGCGCTGTGTGATAATGTCCAAGCATTATTATTATTATTATAAATGAGAATTGACAACACACAACAACAAATTTCGGGAAATGTTAAGATACCACAATCATCTTTACTTTGTTTTTTAATATATTTTTTTTTTCAACATAATTTATTGACACAAAACAGATTAAACTATTTACAAAAACATATCTTAACCTACCTACTTATAGATAAAAGATCTGACCCAAGCCGGAATCATGCGGTAGCGTGCCAAGAATGCTGGCAGCATTGCCACGCTGGATAGCAATGCTGATTCTCTGAGCGAGATATGTTCCAGCACGCCTGTCACGGGAGGCCTCAACCAGCCGACGTGAGACCTCCTTGAAAAGCTGAAGAGCATCCGCGCCCCAGGGACCTAGAGTTTCAACCGCAAATGCAGAAAATATGTGCCCTGGACCAAGACATGCATATTTCCGGCGCTTGAGGCACTAATATTATATTCAGATAAACAAAAGCTATGCTTGAAATAAGACTTCGTATTCACAAATAAAACGCAGTCGTAATTTATTATAGATTTCTAACGTTTAAGGCTGGAAAATGAACCATTTTCGAAGGAAGTAGATCACTTGACGCAGTAACTGCATATCCACTTGGAGAGTATAGCATAGCAATTTGTATAATACTCCGTGTTATTGGCAATGAGAAATTTCCTTAACATCACGTAGACTTACATTTTCTAGTAGATCATAATTTGTAATTTCGTAAATCGTTATTTCAGATTACATCTTAGACAGGTACTGGTGAGCTTATAAAGTTATATGGTTTAAAAAAGTTTGATAGGAAATATCAGTTTTTAGGGAGATTAATGACCTTACTGCTCGCCTGATACTTTTTTTCAATAAAGTACGTAAAGACATTAGTTTCGGAGCATAGACATTTATCAAATATTTTGTCTACCCGTGCGAAGCCGGGGCGGGCAGCTAGTGTTATATAACGTTATGACTATAACGTTATCAAAAAATTACGTTTCATTATGCCGCTATAAAATAACAATATCTAAATAACGTTATAATATCGTTATTGTATCGGATTACCCGACCCGAGCGGCTAACAACGATATGTTACTCTGTGATAATTTAGATTTCTAACGGTGAAACAATTTTTGAAATCGGTCCAGTTGTTTCGGAGCCTATTCAATACAAACCCACAAAAATCCAAAAATACAAATCCTTCCTCTTTATACTATTATTAAGTGTAGATGTAGAAGTGTAGACTATATTTTGGTATTTTTTATAACGCTATGAAGCTTCAGTTACCGTAGCCTATAGACGCTTACTAGAGTTTTTGGCGGGAATCAGGCGGAGCGGTTGAGATTTTTTCCAGTGTGTCGTAAATTGTGTTATAGTGATCTTTAATGTGTATTTTCGGTGTCGATATGTGCAGTAAAGTTTCATTTAGTGACTGATTTATAGGAGCATTGGAAATAATGCCATAATACGACTTTTGGGTTAAGTGATTTATCATTTTGGTCAATAGGTTACCTCTAATCCAAAGGCGTGTTACGATCTGCTACTGCCGTGGGTTGTCTCCAGAAACTCCTTTGGGCGTTAGAAAGCATGACACTAGGCATTTTAATGCGGCAAACACGAGAAATTTTGCAACATGAAAATTCTCTAACACTCGACACTGGCAAAAATAGTCCCTGAAGGGATTGATTGCCATACTTAGGAAGAAGAAGAAGAAGAAGACGCTTACTACACCAAGGGTAGATGACACTAGGCACATCGTGTACCGTGGGGAACTGGGTATACAAATTCAATATTTCACGTCCGATGACAAGCAATACCATAAAAACCCACTTTGAGACGTTAAGATACCTCAATCACGTCTTGATTCTTATTTATTAATTTATTTTAATAGGATCACCAACAAGTGACACACAAAAATCTAAACTATAATAACAAATTAAAAACTGAAGTGTGTGAAAGATGACATGGCCAGAAAGGAAGTGAATACAGAGATGACGGCTGATAGAGAATGATGGAAGAGAAATACATATTGCGCCGACCCCAAATAATATGGGATAAGGGCAGGAGAATGATGAATGATGATGAATAACAAATTAAAAACATGCTTAGTGCTCACTTAATTATAGGCAATAACAGCTCACCCAAGTGTTGCACCGGTCATAATATAAAACGTCCAATTTAAAAAAGAAAAGGCAAATAAAGAGGTATTACTACGTAATAGTATAATGATTGAATAAATTGCCGAGACCGCTGGTCTAGTGGTTAGTATACCTGACTGCTACGCTAGAGGTCGCGGGTTCCATTCCCGCCAGGGCAAACATTTATGTGACAAATATGCTTACCTTGCGTTTGGGTGCTTGGGATGTATTTAAAAAAAAAAGTATATAAGTATTATATCAGCTACTGGTTCCCATAGTACAAGCTTTGCTTAGTTTGGGGCCAGATGGCGCTGTGTGATAATGTCCAAGCATTATTATTATTATTATATTATAATAACAAAACAATCTTGCCAAAATCTCCTAGAAGATATCACATACATCAACAAAATGTATTCAATTCCACACAACAATCTTAGTACCGTTTTGTCTATACAAAAACATTAATAATAAAAATCACACAACTTATGATCAGAACTATAAATAATGTTGCCTTATAAAGGTGTGTTTCATTGAGAAACTTTCATGTGTATTGAGAGCAATGGATTAACAATTCATTAGCGTTAATTTACTTTTTTTATTTGCAGAAATAGCGGTGTGAAATTTCATATTTGCTTATCGACAAATACAGACAGGATTTAAAACTTTAAATCAATATCAGAAACTTTCTACGTGTACCAAGTAATTATGGCATTTATGTGTAATGAGTTTTGCATATTTACTAGCTGTACCTTACTGAAGACCGTATTAAAATAACACTACTTTGATGTTGTGTTTCTGCGGTAAGGTTGCTAGTGCTCCACGAGGTTACACTGCGCTAGTAGTAATGCTGCTACCCAAGTGAGTCCTCATCAACAACAGGGTTGGCAACTCTTTAGTGATATCCCTGGTATTGCTAGCGGCTATAGGCTACGCTGACTACTTACCATCAGGTAGGCCGTATGCTTGTGTGGAAATAGGTTAATGTCACACAAATTGTTGCGAAATAATATCACGTACATTGCCGGAACTTTTTGAACGTAAACAAGCAGGATGCATTTAATATGGATGTTCAGACAAGAGGCGAATAGTAATCGTTTTAATTCGATTCAAATCGAGAACGTCACACTTTCTACATCTACACGGAATCTGGAATTTGAATCGATTAGATATTCGTGCTATAGGCCATGTTCTGTAGCTAATGTTAAATGGGTGTGGTAAAAAAAAAAGTTGAGAGGAAATTTTTATACCACAATTTTATTTACGACACAGACGAGACCGTTGGTATAGACCAACCCAACCCATGGTTACACCTGACTGCTACGCTCGAGGTCGCGGGTTCGATTCACGCCGAGGCAAACATTTATGTGACAAATATGTTTGCCTTGCGACTGGATGTTCGGTATGTATTATAAGTATGTATTTACAACAAAAAAAAGTATATAAGTATTATATGAGCTACTGGTTCCCATAGTACAAGCTTTGCTTAGCTTGGGGCCAAATGGCGTTGTGTGATAATGTCCAAACATTATTATTATTTACGAAAAATATTACGTAATCGATGTAGGATTTTATATTATTTTGGAAAAAGGTGCCAGCAATTTATATAAAATAAAAAATAAAAATATTCGCGTGCCGTTTACCGCAAGTTTAAAGAAGGAAATTATTAGAAAAATCAAATCTGCAACAGACTTTCACTAGATGTAGGTAATATTTTATCAAAAGAATAAATTCTTGCTGCATGACGAAGTCAATGCTACATCCGTTATCGAAATGTGCTCAAGTTGATGTCATATCTCCGTAAGAAATAGAAAGTCACTTTTATTTTCTGACTGAGTCACACAGACATATTGTTTCATGGTGTATTAATATAAAGAGTGGACTTCACGCACATTACACGTATAGAAACAATGAACAGAATATAAGGTGATGATAGGTAATAAATATTTCTCTAGTCCATCCGATTCGTATCCGACTACTCAGTGTAAGCTAAAATATTTATCGTATTCTGTTCTTCTTCCCTCGCTGTGGCAATCACATTTTTTTTTATAGCACTACGGTGTCACAAGCATACGGCCTACCTGATGGTAAGCAGTCACCGTAGCCTATAGCCGCTAGCAATGCCAGGGATATCACTAACGGGTTGTCAACCATGTTGTTGATGAGGACTCATGTGCTAGCAGCATTACTACTAGCCCAGCGTATCCTCGTGGAGCACTGGCAACCTTACTTACCGCAGAAACACAACACTACATCATGAAGTGTTTGTTCACAGCGGTCTTCTGTAAGGTGGAGGTACAGTCCCTAGTCGGGCGGCTCCAATTTAGATTAGAAAACCCACGGGCAATTCCAAAGCGCAAAAAGTAATCTTTGGTATAGTCTTTCGGGGTAAGCAGAGAGTATAGATCGCCATTTCACTCCTGACTTGCACATCTCTTGCTTCTTCTACATTCATCAATCTCTTCATACATCTACATAGATACATCTTCGGACAGAACTTATCTAAAAATGAAGCCTGAAGAATTGCCACGGCTTTTTCTTCCACTCACATTCGCGTTGTATTTATTTTTGTCAGTCTTCATCACTAAATTCGTTCTATATGTTCAAGCCAACATAGCGTTCCCATAGTTAATATTGATTTTAATAATAATATTTCTGTGAGAGTAGCTCGAATGCACATGGGATAAGGTATGCGTTTCTCGCACGGTCTGCTTGGTAAGTAGGTTCGCTTCCGTCTCGTGAGTCGATCTAATATCGATACTACAATGTATCGAGTCATATTTATCGATTTTAAGATCACATAGTTGATGTGTAATGGAAAGTATCGGCTCAGAGTATATAATATACGGCGTACAAGTTATTGGATTTTATAAGACTTATCAGAGATTTTGCTAAGGGCACAAACAACTGTCGACGTATTCGTATCGATCATTTTTGTATGGCAAAACGAACAGCGCTGCGGCGGCAAAAAGTGGAACTGAAAATTCGTATTAAAATTTAGACATTTTGAGTGCAACGTTTGGAATACGTAGTCAAAATCAAAATCAAAAATCATTTATTCAGTTTAGGCCCTAATAAGGCCCTTATGAAGGTCTAAATTACCACTAGTCAAAACTTGTTCTTACTATGGCTTTATTTTCTACTCTTTTTTGCCAGACTGTATACTACTGGTAATTTAGACCTTCATAAGAGCCTTATTAGGGCCTAAACTGAATAAATGATTTTTGATTTTTGATACTCAGAACTGGCGAAATTGTATGAGATTGATAAAAGTAGTAGAAGCAAGAGTCAAGTAAAATAAATAAATAAAAGTCAAGAGTGGAATGGCGCTATACATATATACTGTCTGCCTACCCCGTGAGGGACTTAGTGTGATGGTATGTATGTAAGTATGTCATTGTATATATATATATATATATTTTAACCAATAATAAAAGCAGTAAGAAAATTTCTCCATTAAAGTCAAAGAGTAATATAATAAATTATTAATTGCCTATAAAAACGTAAAATTTGTTTAATTCTCCCATTACTTCCATTGATTTCGTATGACCAACTTAACCTAAGTTGGTCATACAAAACTAAGTAAGTTTCTAAGTAATTTTACTTTTAAATCCAACATTTTATTACAAAATATACATAATAAAAACAACTTTTAAATAAATAAATGATTTCACTAACTAAACGTGCGATACACTTTCTTTTAACTTTCGATTTTTACGATATAAATGTCGCACGTCAATTTGACGCATTTAATGTACGCAACGAAATGCTTTAAAGTAGGGATAATGTACTTTTAGCCGTGGTGGCCGTGTGGTTGAAGTGATCGCCTGTCATTCGATGTGTCCGGGTTCTAACCGCTGCTGCCTGCATAATTTTCTAAACAAGTACAGTGATTAGTGCGTAAAAAGAGAGGTAGGGCGTATGAGATTTCCCGTGAGATCTTGAATTAAAATTGAAGCCGTCCGACTGGGGATTTTTTGTACTTGAGGTTACCGTAGCCTAAGGACGCTTGCAGCACCAGGGGTATCACTTGCGTGTTGACGACCCTGCAAAGAATTCTTCACATCCTTCTTGAAGAACCCCATGTTGTAATCCTTTAGGTTAAATACGGTTGGAAACTTATTCCACAATTTGATTTTGCGCGAGAGTGTGAGACAATTATGTTACCAATATGTGAGGATGAATTCCCCGCCGATGGCTGTAACTTGACTATAAAGAAGACCGCAGTTATATACCTCAATGTTGTAGGCTTCTGCGAAGAATATAGTTTCCAGAACTACAACAGAATATGCTGAGCACAGTGACTCCTTATCAACAATAGGGTGGCCACTCGTTAATGATATCCCTGGTATTGCTAGCGTCGGCTATGGCGACAGTTACCATCAGATGGGCTTGTTAAATTCGCTGTCTAATTAAATTTATTTCAATGCCGTATGAACAACTCAAGTAGCTCTATCATAAAAATGACACTGAAAACACACTTAAGATCACTATATCGAAATTTATAAGCCACTGAAAAATAATTACGACTCCACATGATACCCCCAAAAACCTTCGCATTCTTTATGCGTAATAAACAGATAAAAAAAAGACTGACCGTTTACAAAACTAAAACACTAATTTCGAAATTCGATTGTACTCAGATCTGACATCTGTCATTCTGACATTGACATAACATTGTGACTTATTGCACTGACACTAATAGCAATCGGAGCGTAATGATAGTTTGAAGATCGGCGCCACAGTGAAAGTGGAGAGATGCCATGTAATTTCTAAGACAAATTCAATTATATAAAAGTGAAAGAACTAGTACGATATGGCGATTCGTATCGCTATTTTGGTTAATGGCGTTTCATAATGGACTCTTTTAACGTGAAGTTTGGAGTAATGACCGGCCAGAATGACAGATATGTTATAATACTTAAATAGTTGAGTGCTTTTTAACAAATTCCACTAGATATTCTCTCCAAGCACTAGTGTGTCAGCGTCAGACATTTTCCGCCAAGTACTAGTGTAGGCAAATATGACTAGCTAGTGACTTATGAGACGAGATACTTAAGAAGTAAGATTGATATAAAAAGTGCGATATATATAGCGTGTTATTTTAATATTTTTATTATCGTATAAGCTCTTATAATATAAGCTCCACAGCTCATGGAATTCGGTAATAAAACAATTATATATCCATTGTTTTAGAACCCGCAGTTAATTCACTATAAATTTAACGCAAAGCCTTTAACTATCACAACAATTGAAATTGGCAATATCACCGAGAGAAACTATCGGAACTATAAAGCCTAACTGCAGAATTACAAATTAGAAGAAATCGATGTCCATTGACCGCTATCAACAATTGTCATTCCACATCACGCCTGCGATCCATCCATGGATGTAAAACAATCAGATAGCGTCGTAGAAAGTGAGTTGGTCATCGATAGTGAAAACTTTGAAAGAGGTCGCCTTTATGAGTTCATTTCGTTTGTACAGGTGGGGTAGCGCGACGACGTAACGTCAAATCGTAACGAGCGATATTAATACTTAATTCAAATGACACAACGCTTACATTTGCTTGTGAAAATCACGTCGGGAATCAAATCGTATTAGAGTAATTTTGTGGGGTACATAACTGTTTAGCGTATTTTGATGTGGGTAAAGTTCACGCTACCTTTCCTTATAAAAGCAATGATTGTAATGATAGAAATAAAACTGTAGTATATTTTTTGTTATTTTACAGTTTAAGTCCAACTTAACATAATTTTGTACAAAATATTACTGGCAGCGCTCTGTTAGATGC
The DNA here is from genome assembly GCA_951449985.1 of Falcaria lacertinaria. Classification (NCBI taxonomy): domain Eukaryota; kingdom Metazoa; phylum Arthropoda; class Insecta; order Lepidoptera; family Drepanidae; genus Falcaria; species Falcaria lacertinaria. The sequence continues at coordinate 2,193,912 of OX602136.1, read as the reverse complement.
GGTTTTGTGGTTATTTCTATGTAATAAATTAGGTTCAATAATAGTTTTGGGTTCTTAAGGATTTAAGTTGTAATTTTGAAAGTAAAATTCATTTTTTGAAAAAATAAAAATACTACAAAAATCATCAACAAACAGACATCTCTTACAATTTCGTATAGATACACGTCATATAATTTTCGCGCAATACATGCACAAGTAAGACCCATTAAGTTACATCTAAGTTACGCTTCATAATTACGGTGTTAATATGCCGTTACTTATTCTGTTCAGCGCTAAGTTGGAGCTAGCTCTTATCTATTCACTGTTTACACAAACAGTGATTTTTAAATTGATGAGCAAGCGTTTGTCATGTTAGGACATGTTTTGCGAAGAGATGACGATAGCGTAGTCCATGCAATTTTGTGTATGGATGTGGATGGTTACAAGGATTGATGTAAGAAGACGTGTATGAACTGCGTGAAAGATGACACTGCTAGAAGGAGGTGAATACAGATACGACGGCTGATAGAGACGAAGTAGAGGATACATATAGCTGTGGCAAAAAAATTTAAGCCGTGGTGACCTTGTGGTTTAAGTGACGGCCTGTCATCTGATGGGCCCAGGTTGAAACCCCGGCCTGTACCAAAGAGTTTTTCTGAGCTTAATTACAGTGATTAATCACACCATGAGCTTTTACAAAGAGAGGTAGGGTGATTTGGGAGTTCCCGTGGGTTTTCCCATTTAAATTGGAGCTGTCCGACTGGGGAATGTACCTCCACCTTACAGAAGACCGCAGTGAAATAACACTACTTGAAGTATTGTGTTTCTGCGGTAAGTAAGGTTGCCAGTGCTCCACTAGGATACGCTGGGCTAGTAGTAATGCTGCTAGCACAGCGAGTCCTCATCAGCAACATGGTTGGCAACCCGTTAGTGATACCCCTGCTATCGCTAGCGGCTATAGGCTACGGTGGCTGCTTACCGTCAGTTGGCCGTATGCTTGTGTGCCACCGTAGTGGTATAAAAATGAAATTAAGATGTCAATACCACACAATAGACCATGTGAAGTATTGTAACATAAATCGTTAAGCTTCTGAGTCATTTCGAGATGCCGAGATAACAGAGTTATTTGGATGACATCCTAATAAGTAAAAGACTTACGGTTTGGTGACCCAAATTACGTACATAAGTATGTGATAACTACTATGTCATACTACTTCTATGCCATGTGTTGAACTAGATGACCTGTTATTAAAAAAATTCAGAGCTCCTCGAGGATATGCTGAGCTGACAGTAAGCAGCACATATTATGACATTACACACACAGTATTCAGTATGCCGGGCAAAAACAAACCTGCGACTACGTAAGCGTATCGCCTTCGACTGTTGTATGGTAAAACACAGCGCCATCTGGCCCCAAAACAAGCAAAACTTGTACTATGGAAAACAGCTTACTTTTTTTTTAATATGTACTTTTTTTTGTAAGTACATACACCAGACTCTAGACAAACCTGTTGAGCCTGTTGGTCACAAAAATGTTTGTCGCGGCGGGAATCGAACCCGCAAGTTATTGATGCGCAAATTAATTTATAATCGCTTTTAAATTCAAATATAATAAGGTTCAAATTGCCAGTCACGCTTTCTGTATTAACTGCGATACAGAAAAGTGAAGTAAAGTCGCCGGCGCAGGTTTTAAAACCATTAATGCCGTCTTTCCTCGCATACCTTGACAATGTTTAAGTATTCCGAATATTTTAATGGCGATTCAGGTCGCGTTCGCACGGATTCGAACCGGGCCAGTTCCTCAACAGAACTGGTATTAATTTCACTGAACCAGTGCCGCGTAAGGGTTGTCACTCTTACTTTTTGTCGATAAGTTTTTTTTGTCGATAATTTACGCAACTATGGTGAAGTCAAGGCAAGGGTGTGTAAGTGTATGTAGTATTAACGAACGTTCCTCCGTAGCGCCTTAACTATTCATCCGATTTTGATGAGTAAGGGGTAAATCTATTCGTTACAAAGGCCCGGGTAACATAGGCTACATTTTAATCGACTTCAACAATATAAGGAGTCGATTTTACCTTGTAAACCCCGATTCCGACCGATGTCATTCCTCGTATTAAGCACGAGTATTAATATTCTTTTTCTCCGTAGTTGGTATGGTATAAATTATTATTTTTTACTTCGTCTTTGAATGGTCCTGAATAATAGATTTTCTGATACAATGTGTGATATTAGAGCATGTGTACATTGCCAGATGACTAATAAAAAAAAAATGTTCAGAATTCTTATTATAAATTTTACAGGGTATATTGTACTAAAGTAGTTAAAATTCAGTATTTATCGAAATCCCATAAAAATAGGTTGTTTAAAACTGAAGTTACAATTAATGAGTTTTAAAGAACATTAAAAGCTCAACGGGATAATATTTTTATGTAAATAAACTTTTAGTACGGATAGATAACACAATATTAGAAATAATAAACATCAAAATTCCTGTGCCATAAATAAGTAGCTAAAAGCGAAACAGTACAATCTAGTGCTGGGGCTTGTTCTTATTAAGTCTTGTACTTTCATGAATAAAGTTCAATTTCCCTTGATCTCCTAAATATACATAATGCCCTAAACGATAGTGAAATCTGTAGAAAGTGAAATTAAGTTCGCTTAAAAGTGTAAGCGTCTAAGCGAAAACGAGATTAAAATGAAAAGGGCATAATGCTACTAGATATATACTGCTATTAAAGATCCTACTACAATGTATGATATCATGGTAAGCCCCTTATAGCAAGAGTCCGGCTAGGTAGGCACCACCGCAGTGTCAGATATTCTGTCGCCAAGCACTAGTGTACGTACACATACTAGGTGGTAAACTATCGACTAAATGTTCGACAACCCTATTGCTGACAGGGGTAATGAACATTTCGATGTAACGAACGGCAATCAATATTTTCTTTTTGGATTTAATTGGCAGTGACTTTGTTTTTGTGCTGGACCATTTGTGACTCAATCTTAGTTGCCGAAGATTTATGACAGATTCTTTGTTTTAATATCTGTTTTATTTTTTCTTTATTTTCAAATTGAATGAGGGTATAGTTGGAATCTGTATCTACCTTAACTGTATGAGAACAGTTTTATTGAAGATAAATAATGTATTTTTTACAACATACGAGTCAGTTAAAAGAAGCCTTATATTTTCTTTACTCATTTATATTATTATAAGTTGCCAATAGTGAAGTGGGTCATGACAGGTCAATGTTTATCGATAAATGATTTTTTTTACTTACTTCATAATATTCTTTATGTTTTTCGACTAGATGCTTATTTTTCTACAAGTTGTCATAATATTTTCGTTATTATTCACACATAAAACAGTTTTATATTTGTACTGACCTACATACTTTTTCTACGGAAAATTTATTTTATGTGCATTCTAGTAACATTAAGGATACTTACACATGTACTGACAATCACGTTGATAACGAATTAAATATACTGGGTTCGGAAGTAAAATGAACCATACCCTTTGTTGGTACTACTTATGTTACAAATTTTCAATATATTCGTCTCGATTTTTCATTGTTTTTTTTTATTTTTTGAAAGTTTCTAAAAGTTAAAAAAAACATTAAATAACGAGTCGATTGTCGACAAAATTAATGGTTTTACTAGTCGATTATCGACAACATTAATAATCTTGTCGATAATCAACTGGTTAATTTCCTTCATTTAGGTCTTGCTAGGTCGATGCAGTGAACGTAAATTTTAGTGTTATCCATATTTATTTAATTATCTTCCTTTTTGCTCAGTTAAGTATGAGAAATTCAAGTGTAATGTTAGAATGACTCATTAATTTTATAAGCTCGTCTTTGCAGAATGCAGAGAGAGTTGACCCTTCTTCACAGGTGCTTTTACCGATGCCTCTGATAAGTAGGCCTTACTTGGCTAGCCAATACATACTATGACGTAGAAATACTAAACATAAAATTTGTAGCTTGCAGTAGTATACACCTACTACTACAAAAAGGACAGCGCACTGAGTTTCTTGGCGTTTCTTTTCAAGTGTCTTTTTTCCGAACCGGTGGTAATTTAGACCTTCAATAAGAGCCTTATTAGGACCTACACTGAATAAATGTTAATTTTTTATTTTGAGTAACTATATATTTTCAATATATATATCTCAAAAACATCATGGCAAACGTAATTTATTTGGTGTTAAATTAGCCATAACAACAGACAGGTATAAAAATGAACGGCTATATAGACATTTATGAGACAGTTTATGTGACAGTCAATTTTGTTTTTTTTTGTATATATGTATGCATTAAAGCATTGGAGAACCAACTGTTTTACATTTTTGCCCCACGAATATTAGTGATATATGTATAATCGTATGAAGGAGGATAAGAAAAAAAAAGTTTTATTTATGTGCGCTGTCGGGACATAATAACAAAAGAAAATAATTTTATTGCAATTAAGAGAGAACACAATAAAACATTTTACTTAACTACTTGTTAAGATGTTATTGAATTAGCCAAATTTATATGTAGAGTAAGTGTTCTGAAGGTGATGGACAAACTTTAAAAGTAATAATAGTTATCGGACGATAGTCACCGCATATACTCTATATTACCACCGGTGCGGTTGTGGTTTTTATTTATATTGTTAGTTTTTAATTTAATATTTAAACCTTTAGGACTCACCTCTATCACTATTTTCACCCCTACATGACAAGGGCAAATTGTCCAATATCGATAAGAACACTAGAATTAAAAACAATACTGTCACATCACTACGGGACGGTTTTCGAAATTTGAACCACTTTCGAAACGTCATTCTGACGTTTAATTTCCCTCTTTTTGAAAACTTCAAATTACGAAATCACGTTCCTTTTTGCGTTCCGTTTTTGAAAATCACACATTCACATTTTATTCTCTAATTTTATTATGTTTTTTTTTTATTTAAATGCGACACCGGAATGGTTTTCTCGGCATTTTAATTTTCGAACGATTTTTTAATGTTCATCCTCTATGGAACGTGCGTTCGATGTCGCAGCCAAGAACCTACTAGCCGACTGACCAACTTTATTCTGTAAAATAAGAAACATACATATCAGTACAACAGTTTACTGTGAGATAGTTCTATCGCACTTTCTCCAGCCGAGCGAATGCAGACTTTGCATCAAAGAAAATAAAGTTTACATAGATCACGCTTAAAATTGTAGTACGAACCCGGTCACAGTTACTAATCGACTCGCTAAACAAGTGAACGGTGAAATGAGAAATTGTGAGAGACAGACATACGTCGGAAAGGGATGGGTAGACATTTCTTTTTTAAAGTGACCACTAGAACTAGGCGCTTCCTCAAAAATGATAGTTGCGTGACTTGCGTGGTTATTTCTTTTAATATAGCCTCCACAGTTTGCTAGTCTGATCTGGAAGCTGAAAGATTCTAGTGGTCAGTAGATTAGTGCTTCGGAAGGCATAAACCAATCACATTCGATCAGCTGACGGATATTCTGGGGTTCCCCAATTCACCCCTTAACACATAATATTTTTTAGGGCCACTATCGAGATTCGCAAGCGTTGGTATCAGTCTCAATAATTTTAGTTATGCAATTACCTAGACAATGGAAAAACTACAAAGTCTGTGGAGATTTTTTAAGCATGGAAATCTGTTACTACGTATTTTAATCAGTATTAAAATTGTAAAGTTTGTTACACCTCATCACAAGCAAAAGTCAAGACGGGTAGTTTAGTAGTCTTAAATAAAAAAAGAAAAAACTGATTTATTTTATTAATGGTCTTATTTTTTTTGAATCGAGAGACGCCCATATATATTCTTCAAATTAACAAAAGAAAAATAGCGTTCGAATTTTAAAATGATGTATTTTTATTCATGTAATGTTTCAAGTTCAAATGTTTACCATTCATGAACTTTGTACCAAGTCACTTTTTCGAAACTTCAACAGTGATATAATTTCTCACCCATTTTTTTTTCCCAGAATTATCAATGGAGCAATGCATTTTCAGTGCGTGCGAACGAGACAACTACAGTAAAGTTGTAACAACAGTATTTGATGCTAATTAAGTCAATCTATGGGAACGGTATTATTAATTATCTGTGAAATAAATTGGTTCACATTTCAGATCTCGACTGTTTTTTAATTGTGTAACCTTATTAAAAAAATGTTTTTTTAATTATGTATACATACTGTTTGTGTGATGTAAATAGCCATATTATTGCGGTCAATCCCCGGATGGGTAATCATTTGAATCACATGTTAATTTCGATCCACTTGATCGAGTAAAATAGTAAAGAACAATCGAAGGTCAATAAAAAACTTCGGCAAGGTCTTTTAAATGACCTTAAATAAAAAAACGTTGATAATAGCAAAGCTGAACACATAACATCATCTAAAGTAAGATGGCGCACTACTTTTTTACAATTCTATACACTTTCTATATAAATTTTAATTAATCAAGCATGTTATTTTAATTTAAGCGATTTCTAAAAAAATACGAAAAAAATTGAACTTTTTGGAATGTTATTGACCTACTCAATGATATTTTGGACAGGTTAATAGGGTTCTGTACCTCAAAAGGAAAAAAGGAACCTGTCTGTCAAGACCTTTTTTCGCTAGAACGCGTGTAGTTATCAAGTTGAAATTGATATTAAATACCCGGGTCTATAGTTTCTTTCAGCTGTGAAATTATCAAACCTGTAAGTCAACGTGAAAAAAATATACAAGACCGTTTATGTCGCAAATATTGGCATATTTTTTTATTTCACAAGGGAATCAAAACCTATAGGGTACTTCCCGTTGACCTAGACCTTAGATAATAATAAATTATTTAAACTAAGGCATTATTTGAATGCCCTAGTGTATTTGTCAAATGGTGTGTTATTTAAAAAAAACCTTACATATTTTCACTCCCAATATTAACTTTTTTTTATACCAAGGATGCGGCCCGCCTGATGGTAAGCGGTCACCGTAGCCTATGGACGCTTGCAACACCAGGGTTATCAGTCGCGCGTTGCCCTTCCAGTCTAATAACCTCCTTATCTAATTTCAAGATTGCATCTTCGGCGCTTCATGACATTTTAATAATCACAATGAGATATGTGATAGGTATTCATATGATTATTTCCATTACGATTTGTTCATTCGATTTTTTTATTCGAGTACATCTACACTAATATTATAAAGAGGAAAGATTTGTATTTTTGTATGTTACGAATAAACTCAAAAAGTACTGGACCGATTTCAAAAATTCTTTTTTCATTAGAAAGCTACATCATCACTGAGTAACATAGGCTATATATTATACTAGCTGCCCACCCCGGCTTCGCTCGGGTAGACAAAAAAATTGATAAATGTCTATAGGATCCGAAACTACTGAACCGATTTCAAAAAATCTTTCACCGATAGAAAGCTACACTATCACTGAGTAACATAAGCTACCTGCCCGCCCCGGCTTTGCACGGGTAGACAAAATATTTGATATCAACGTCTACCCGTGCGAAGCCGGGGCGGGCCGCTAGTTATACATATACATATTCATTCAAATAAATGTGATCATAACGTAAGTTTTCAAGCACTCAAAAATAAAGGTGCCGTTGTGAACAAAATGTTTTGATTAACATTTTTTTTTTAAATGTGTTTTGCCATAAACACAAACACAACTAACGAAGCCTTATTCAACTATTAAAAAAAAACTAATTTACTCTATTGAAGTAACAAAAACTGGTATTTTTGTAATCTGTGCCATTGATACCATTCTGTGCACTTTCAATTTCTCACAGTTTTATGTGTGTCAAAAGTTCATCGACCCCTGTAACTGTGACGGCCAGGCTTGTGATTAACCCGTATCGATATCTGTTGATAAAGCACATCACTAATCACGTTGACTGAGGTGCTGGACTTTCGCTTGAGGGTCATGTCTTGATAGTGATGCGAAAATTCGAGGAAATTGATTATGGGCGTCCTAGGCTAGGCAGTAAAGAAAATTTTGTAAGCATTAATTTAAAAGGAGATTAACAACATGTTTCTTTCATCGATAATTATTATACTAGCGACACGCCCCGGCTTCGCATGAGTTACACAAAACCTAAATTAAATAAAACACTCCGGAGGAGGGCGTTGACATCTACGACACAGTTTAAATATTCTAGTGGATGTCATCGTTTCTCAATTTGTTTCTAGCCATAAGTTTCTTGTAGGTATTATTGAATTAATATTTGAATTTCCCCTTAAATCACTACGTTGAGTAGTTTAAAAGATCTAAGCGAACAGACAGCGAAGCGACTTAAATTTTATAAAACACTATTATTATTAGTCGCGACCACTGGTCTAGTGTTCAGTACACCTGACTGCTACGCAAGAGGTCGCGGGTTCGATTCCCGCCGGGGCCAACATTTATGTGACAAATATGTTTGCCTTGCGTCTGGGTGTTTGGTATCTATTATAAGTACCTGATATGTATTTACAAAAAAAAGTATACAAGTATTATATCGGCTACTGGTTCCCATAGTACAAGCTTTGCTTAGTTTGGGGCCAGATGGCGCTGTGTGATAATGTCCGAGCATTATTATTATTATATTACATATATTTTTACAGAATAAAGTTTAGATTTTCTATCGTCGATTTGGATATAATTGAAACTACAATTATGTCCAATAAATCAAAAATAAAAATGCAGTGGCTGTTTTATATTGTTTGAATTAGACACACGCAACTTTATTAATACAATCTACACTATTATATTTATAAAGAGTAAAGATTTGATTGTTTGTTTGTACCACGGGAAAATGCTTCTAAAAACTGGTAATAGTATACTATATTGTTACGCGGGCGAAGTCGCGGGAAAAAAACGATTTTAATTATTTCTACATCTACACTAATATTATAAAGAGGAAAGATTTGTATTTTTGTATGTAACGAATAAACTCAAAAAGTACTGGACCGATTTTAATAATTCTTTTTTCATTAGAAATAGGCTATATATTATACTAGCTGTCCGCCCCGGCTTCGCTCGGGTAGACAAAATATTTGATAAATGTCTACCCGTGCGAAGCCGGGGCGGGCCGCTATTTATTCAATACAATGATTAATAATTTCTCACTTAGATACAAACTAGGAAAGTACACTTAACACACATTTATGAATTATCTGTAAGTAATTAATTACCAACAGTTACTATTATCTCTTTCTTCTTAACAAAAGCTAATAAATCATCGATATAAATTATCGACGGTCGTACATCACTAGCGACCCACGAGCCTCTATCGATAAAGTATTCGACACGACTCTACACAATAGAAAGTTTATTTGTGATCTTGTCTGTGGAGAGTCGGTAAAAAAAGTAAGTAAATAATTACTTTGGACTTTTTCTTTTTTATTATTTACTTTTCTGTGGCATAACATGAACTTAGTAGTAACTAGAGGTTATTCGTCTCTCCTTTTTGATGTGAAACTTAGTTCCTCTCGCTTTTCAGTGCCGGTAGCAGGAACATTGTCGACAACGTATTCGAAAACGTAACTCGCGAAATGACAAAATTGTCATACTAATTTTTAGTTCCACTTTTCACTGCCGCAGCGCTGTTCATTTTTCAGTACAAAAATAGTCGAAGGCGATACGAAAACGTTGTCGACAATGTTCCTGCTACCGGCACTGCTACAATAATAATTATAATAATAAGCCTTTTTATTTCCTTAACTTTACATAACAATATATTAAATATATTTAATTCCTTTATATGCTTCAAGCTAAGACCCCTTTCTGGGTATAGGCCTCCTCCAGTTGTCTCCATTCTTTTCGATCCTCTGCCTTCTTTCTCCTTTTCTTCTATATGTGGGAGTAAAAAAAAACAATTACAGTCACGTTAGAGCAGTTAAATTTCATGTCTTCTATACCATTAGTGGTGTAAAGCTTAGAGTTTTTTAAGAAGGATGTGAAGTGATTTCTGCAAGATCAACAACGCGCGAGTAAACCTGGTGATGCAAGCGTCAATTACGGCAACCGCTTACCATCTGACGGGCCGTATTCTTGTTTGCCACCTTAGTTGTATAATAAAAACATATTTGAATAATAATAAAAAAAAATGCATTTGCCAACGATCATGTGGCGGCTAAGCCTTTTTAATTATGGCCGTGACAGTTTGTTACACCCAGTAGAAAAAAACCATATCAATAATAATAATGCTTGGTAATTATCCTACAGCGCCACCTGGCCCCAAACTAAGCAAAGTGTGTATGGGAACCACCAGCTGATACAATACTCTTTTTTTATAAATACATACCAAACACCCAGACACAAACATGTTTGTCACATTAATGTTTGCCCCGGCGGGAATCGAACCCGCGACTTCTAGCTAAGCTGTCAGGTAAACCAACCACTAGACCAGCGGTCTCGTCAGTTATTCGTAATTAATTCAATAATACACCTTTTTTGCCAACGCTACACTCTGACAATAGTCTAAAGACAGGTACCTAGGAAGGTCATATTTTTAAAGGCAAGTGCATACTTAATCTGTGACTTTAATAATAATAATGAATATTATTATGATTTTTTTATACCTTCTACACTATTGTACTAATATTACTGGAAGTGATATAGGGATAGTGGCTGTAATGTTCTATTACGGCAAAATCCGAAGTGCGGCTAGCGTCAGATCAAATATAAAAGGTTGATGGAACTTTGAGAACATGATAATAATAATAAAAAAATGTATACCACTAAGGTGGCACACACGCATACGGCCCACCTGATGGTAAGCAGACACCGTAGCCTATAGCCGCTAGCAATACCAGGGGTATCACTAACGGGTTGTCAACCATGTTGTTGATGAGGTCTCACTGTGCTAGCAGCATTACTACTAGCCCAGAGTATCCTTTTGGAGCACTGACAACCTTACTTACTGCAGAAATACAACACTACATCAAGTAGTGTTATTTCACTGCGGTCTTCTGTAAGGTGGAGGTACAGTCCCCAGTCGGGCGGCTCCAATTTAAAATGGGAAATCCCAAATCGCCCTACCTCTCTTAAAGTATAAAACGTATATCAGTGCGTGGGCAAGGCGTAGTTTCGGTGTGTGCGAGTAAATATGTATATTTACACTTCACGGCGTAGTTTTAATGTTCGTTGTTTGCAAACTACCATCTACTATAGCTAGTCTTAATAGAATTTACTTTCTTATGGGCTAACTTTCGACTCAGTACATGTTTACCTTTGGCCCTAAAAGTTAATGTTCTGAGAAAGTGTACAAAGTGACTAGTGTGCTAAGGGCTATTTTGTAAATGAAGAAAGCAGAAGACGTATGACATGAGGTCTTGAGGTGGGCGCAGTGTAGCCTCGCAAGGTTTTACGAATAAAGGTCCCGGTTGGAACTGAACTGCATCTATTGCATGGGCGACGCTTACCATCAGGAGAATGCTTGCTGGTCTCGTCACCTAATTAAAATCTGTTCTATATATAAAAATGAATCCCCATTTCCCTTGGTCCCGGCATCAAGCGTGATCGGCTAGACCAATTTCGCTAATTCTTTATTTTTGTTTGTTTTTGTCAATTTCGAATTCCACCGGTTATACCAATGACATTTTATAAAATCTTAAGTGCAGTGATTAGTCACACCACGAGCTTTACGGTGAAGGAAAAAATCGGGACACCTGCATACGCCTGAAAAGAAATCCGAGGACGTATGTAGTGACGGACTCACCATTTGTCACGTTGGCACCAAATTATCTTCGGTGGAAAGTGGGTGTTGTAACACCTCTGCAACTTCTTTGGGAACACGTTTGGGAAGGCGTGAAGATATATACTGTAAGTTAAGTTATAGCAAATGTTCTGAAGGGCTGAAGTTTCAGGGTCAGCAACGCGCGAGTGATACACCTGGTGTTGCAAGCGTCCATAGGTTAAAGTGACCACTTGCTTGGCGGGCCGTATGCTTGTATAAACAAAAAAAGTACTGAGCTTAAGTGCTCAGTGATTGTGCCAGAAAGTATTTAATCTTCAAAGTTCTACTTAGCAGGATTCTCACAAGGTGTTTCACACGTTCTATGAATGCACACTTTGAGGTCACACTGCAGTTTCACTCGTGACACAATACGGATTATTAAAATCTGTACTCTTACTGTGTGCTTGTATAATTTTTTTTTGGGTGCCAAAAGTATTTTGAAACAAAAAGTGGGACTCTAATTAATATATTTTACAAGCATTTATTTGACTTGTAATATTTGTTTAGGTCAAATCTTGCAAGCTGAATTAGTACCAGTTCCATTTATCATACAGAGTAATGGGTTGTCATTGTAATCATGAGCTGAATTAACATTCAGGAAGAGCTCTAGATAATGGAACTATTTAACGGCCAACAGCACAGACAGGAAATATTGTGTGGCACACTTGATGGTCAGCAGTCACCGTAGCCCATAGCCGCTAGCGATACCAGGGATATCACTAACGCGTTGCTAACCCTTTTTGTTGATGAGGACTCACTGCGCTAGCAGCATTACTACTAGCCCGGCGTATCCTCGTGGAGCACTGGCAACCTTACTTATCGAAGAAACACAACACTACATTAAAGTAGTGTTATTTAACTGCGGTCTTCTGTAAGGAGAAGGTACAGTCCCCAGCCGGGCGGATCCAATTTTGATGGGAAATCCCACGAGAGATCGCAATCCGCCCTACTTTTCTTTTTAAAGGCACTACGTAAACTCTTATTACTCGAAAGCGATACGTATACCTAGTCGCATGTTACTCTCGCCAGGGCTACTGATATATTTGTCAAATTATGATAAGTAGTTTAGAACTTATGAGGGAACTGATGAACATATATGGTTAAAATCATAACCTTCCTTTTTGCTTCGCCGTAGTCGGGTGAAATGGCGTTCTGTGACAGTTTTATCCCCAGGTAACCCTAGGGAAAGTCGTGTCACTTTCACTCTTTGAGTAAAAGTTGTATTTTGTTTGTAAAGTCCGCGAAGTTAAACAGTTCTGATAGCCCGTGGAATTTTATGACATCGTTAAATTTGGTGGCCATTTAGTAATGCGACTAAGTTAATAGTGATGCTTATTAAAATTCGATTATTAAGTGAAAGAGTTTTCTTTGAAATTATTTATAAAACAAAAACCTTTTATGTATGCGTTGTGATTGGTTTTTTTCTTATAAATTTAATAATAACACGACTAGATATTTTTTATTACATATAAGGAATCAAGTAGTTTGGAACAAAAATGTTTTTTTTAATTAAATACCTGTGTCTGGGTGCTACAAGCTTTTACCCGGGACTTGGCCCGCGTATAAATATATGTTACTCAGTGACAATGTAGCATTCTGATGGTAAAATCATTTTTAAAATCAGTTCAAATGTTCAAGAAATTACTTTTTACAAACTCACAAACATTACCTATTTATAACAATAACTAGCGGCCCACCCCGGCGTCGCACGGGTAGCATTTTTCAAATATTTTGTCTACTCGTGCGAAGCCGGGGCGGGCAGCTAGTATAATATATAGGCTATGTTAGTCAGTGATAATCTCCCGTGGGTATTTTCTCATTTAATTTGTAGCCGCCTGGCTGGGGACTGTACCTCCACCTTACATAAGACCGCAGTCAAATAACACTACTTTGATGTAGTGTTGTGTTTCTGCGGTGAGTAAGGCTGCCAGTGCTCCACGAGGATACACTGGACTAGTAGTAATGCTGCCAATACAGTGAGTCCTCATCAAAGACAGGGTTAACAACGCGTTGGTGATACCCCTGGTATTGCTAGCGGCTATAGGCTACGGTGTCTGCTTATCATCAGGTGGGCTGTATGCTTGTGTGCCACCTTAGTGGTAGAAAAAATAGCATGAAGCTTTTACGTAAGTCATAATATGTACAGGCTGGAGAAAGTAGTGTTCAATTGCGTGCTTTAAAGTGTATTTGCCAATTTCTTGACCACAAATTGTTGGGACGGCTTTCTTGCCATACTCTGAGAATTGCTTGCTATTAGTTGTACGAAGTAATATATTATCTACTCTGAGCTATTAGGTAACTATGTAGTCGGTTACCTAATTTGTTTCTTTTCACCGTTTAACCATAATATATATTATCTTTAAAGCGGCGCCTAGTGATTAAAATTCGACCATGCATTTTGATTTTTATGTATGAAAGATTATCATCACTTAAAAACGGATCGAATGCTGTTTTTTTAGTAACTAATTACTAGGACAAGGTTTGTTTGAAAACAAAAGTGTAGTGTTTCTGCGGTGAGTAAGATTGCCAGTTCTCCACGAGGATACACTGCGCTAATAATGTTGCTAGCACAGTGAGTCCTTATCAACAAAAGGGTTGGCAACCCGTTAGTGATACCCCTGGTATTGCTAACGGCTATAGGCTACGGTGACTGCTTACCATCAGTTGGGCCGTACGCTTGTGCCAACTGCCAACTTAGTGGTTTAAAAAAGGAACTATTGATAATAATATAGTAAAAAATATATACCACTAAGGTGGCACACAAGCTTAAGGCTCGCCTGATGGTAAGTAGTTACCATAGCCTATGGACGCTTGCAACACCAGGGTATCACTCGCGCGTTGCCGACCCTGCAGAAATATCTTCGTCGTAAATGTAGAGTTAATTCTAAAGTAAGACTATGCCAGTCGACGTCCATTCAAAATTTAATCGTAATTAACAATAATTTGACCACGAATCCTTCCAAATAATTCTCTCATTCAATTTCTCCATGCAAATCTTATGGGACTGTGTTATTGTGACTTTTACTCTTTGCACTTTCTCGAGTGAAATGCAGTCGTAAGAAATGCTGTACACGTGTGGCTTCTGAACCTGTTGGGAATTCCACCCAGTCATACTACTAATACTAGTGTGATAATAAGCAAATATGTATATATAAGCGCAGTTCCTGTATTAGGCACGCTACACACGTTTAGTTTTAACTGTTCAGTTAAAACCGAAGGTGTGTAGACAAAACTGACAACTGTGCAGTTCTAAACTGAACGTGTGTAGACACTAGAGGCGTCAGTTATAACTGCACAGTTCGACTGTACAGTTAAAACTGAACTTGTGTGGCCCGCTTTAGCTTTCCTTCACGAGATAAAAATTACGTACGTATCTTATATCTAAAGAAATTTTTAAACATTTTGTTGGGCAAAATCCATGACACTTCTTTTCATAAAAAACTAGATCTTTGTAAAATGTGATTTAATTTCAAGAAATACAATCTTAGTAAAATTATTCCACAACTAGTTTTACGATAATATTAGATAATAATGGTAACTCTTTAAAAAATATATGACCGATAATTTAATATCACATAGATATGGAATGCCGAATGTTGTTTTTATACATGTATTTAATTATTATATAGTTTTACCTAATTTTATTCTTAATTGTTAGTTATTACAAAAAGCATCGCATCGTCAAATCAACCTAAAAATCTCTATCTTTTGGTCAAATTGACAATTTTATCCAAGCACATTTAGAATTAAATATAAAATTCTTACCTATAAATATTTGTCACGTGTAACATAATTTCTATAAGTTATTTCGTGAAAAGGGACGAAAATACATTAAACGAAGCTGGGGAAGTTTTGCCATAAAAGGGAAGACTATTGTTTCTGGCAAATTGAGATTGAAATTTACGGCGGTGGTAGAATTGGCCGTCAGATGTCCGATGTTACATATCTTATGCGACCTCGTTAGGATTGATTTTTTTTTATTGCCGTGCAAGTATCGAAGATGGATGAAAGAACAAAAATAATCCAGGATTAGGTAAAGGAGTGAATTCTTTGGCCGGTATTGTAAAACGCCGCTCAGTCTAGAATCTCGACTAAAAACTAGATTTCAGTTCATTCAAGAACGATACTCGAGTCAAGTTAACGATACACTTGAAGAATATATTGCGTCATCAAGTAATGATCAGGTGAACTGAGATATTATAACGATATTTGAGTCTTATTTCAAAATACCGGCTGATTGAAAGAAGGGATGAATGGAAGAAGAAATCATTGCACACACTACAAATAATTACGATATAAACATAATGGTTAATATAATAATAATACTTATCAAATTTTAATACATAATAATTTTAAATACTGACCTTACATCGAATTCCTAGGCAAAGGATTGATATTACTTACATTGATATAAAATGCTTTAAGAGAATTGCCCAGAATTCCAAACAAGGCTTAAACATTTTATTCTCGAATACCACTAAGTATTATAATCTCAAATAGATTTCTTATACAATATCTTAGCATAATTCAATTTTTAAATTGTTGTTGAGTTTTCATTGGTCATTTTCGTGTTTTTCTCCCTTTCTATCAATCTCCTTCTCACTTCATCCGGGTTATATCTCTTTCTATAAACTCTTCTTACCCTTCGAACCGGATTAATATTTCTGGTCTGAATTACTTTTTTCCTGCCAAAATTACCTGAATTAATAACTGATGGAGCTCTTTCTTCTAGCGGTCTTAAACTTTTCGGTTTTCTTGTTGAATTGTTGAATAAGTCTCTCTGTTCCCGAATCGTAGCATCATAAAAGACCTTTCCGTTTACTATAGCTTTTCGAATATTTTCTGTAGTACTCAACACTCGTGGTGGTCTAACGAATGTCGTCTCGCTTACTTCTAAGCTCTTATCTATATGTCTATCCTTCTCTATCTCATCTTTAGAAACTTTTTGAATGATACCTCTCCTCTCTGAAGTTGGAAATCTATTACCGAAGTTGAAATCAATTAAATCTTTGTCCAATGCAATACTTTTGGATTCCAAATCTTTTTGAGAACGCTTTTCTAAGACCAGTTTGCTTCCACGTCTTGAAGCTAAAAGCCTTCCAATAGCCTCTATTTGCTTCTCTTCCGCCTCTAAAGTTTTTAAATTTGATAGCTTGTCTCCTTTAATAGACTCGTCCAAGTCTACTACTTCAATTGACCTTGAAAAATCTTCAAGCTTGCCATCTATGCCTTTGATATAATCATCTTTGTCAACAGCACTTTCTGCTTGAATGGTTTCAACTTCAGATGCATTGAGTCGGATTTCTTCTTTTACTTCAGGCAATTCAGTTACAGTTTTCACTGTAGTTGTGACTTTATCTGAATCAATTTGGAATATGTTGTCTTCGTTAGTTATATTAATTTTTCTAGTCTTCTCATCTCGACGTCTGGTAGTCTCAGTAGTGTATTCAGGAGTAGTATCTGGCAGGTCTCTTGCAATGATTTCTGTTGTCGTAATTGGTTGGCCAGTCTCGTTATACTTAAAGTATGTCATGTTGGGTGGTGGTTCTTTGTGCAGGTAGGCTACCGGCCAGTACCTGGGAAATTATGGTTTTAATTTTGATTAGTATATATTATAGTATAACACTAAAATGCCACTTTTTAGTATTTAGCCCCCTTTTTCTATAGAACTAAATTTGTATAAATTATTTGTAGTCAAGACTATAATATTATTGATAACCCTTTATCAACTGTATCTGATTATTGAAAGGAGATTCTGAATCAGAGAAGAAGGTGCGAACAAAAAAAAAAGGGAAATTTATTAAGGTGCATCTTCATTCACCCAGTCAATGGCTACTGTTAAATGCTCATTCTTCATCACAGTAATAGTAATGAAGAATAAATATATGCTGCGTTATCTTAGGGCTTACCTAGGCACTCCAAGCCCTGAGGGTTGTTCTCCCTTGTCTTGGGATACGGGCACCCAGTGCCCGGAGCTGGGGCGGGGCTCATTGTGGCTGTATTTGATATATGGACGATGTTCTGTTGGTACTCGGGAGTAACCTGTCAATTAAAACATCGATTACGGTAACCGATCTAAGTAACCTTCTTAGCACAGCACTAAAGACACATTTGATCACAAAAATGATAACGAAAGGAGTACGGAGCTGGAAAGTGACGGTGATAAACACATTTTCTGTCACAATAGCAATATCAAAATTTTGAGTATTATTAATCGTCCCAGAGAAAGATTATCTGCATTGTATTACAATCGATACTACTTTTTGAAATAGAATACTAACTACGCTTAGTTTGCTTGACAAATATGTAATATTAGTAATTGATTGTCCAAAGACTGTTAATACACAATCAAATACAGTCATAGGCGATATTAAGTACATACCACTCAAATAAGATTACTATACTTTTAAATTTTGATTTAAATGCAATTTTTCTATTTAACATAATTTTAAATCAAATAAAAGTTCCGAAATTAAATATTTTCTTTTCGAAGGTTCCCAGTTCGGAACTTCCACAATTTCGTTCGAAATGTAAGTTACCGAGTGGCATGATTTCTTTGTCACCTGGTAAAGGGTTTCCTTGCTTATCATAATATGCTTGAGGTCCATTTCTGTACAGTTCGTCCCAGTACTTGCGGTCCGCCTCGGACAGGTACGGTCCGGCCGGTCTGTCCGGGACGTAGGCCGGACGGTCTTGCTGCGGACGCGGTCGGGGACGATGTTCGTCTGTGGGAATTAGTGTTAGGTGATAGTATATTTTTTTAATATTATTTTAATTATATGTAGTTAAATCCGCTAGGTACCGTATTTTAAACTTGCACGATGCAAGTAAATGAACAAATTCATATTGCGTATTAAGACCCATTTTTTTGTCATTAATATCCGCTAATATAACCTCTTACCTCTATGTCCTTGACTCGGATGTGGAACGTTGTGGTGATGGTAAGGATAGTACTTATCACTACAAGGCCGCCATTGGTCTTCAGTCGGGCCAACGTAGCACCTAAAGAAATGTTAAGGATGAAATACAAGATCCCCTGTTCGGAATTATACCTGTTTCGTAACTTTTTGCAAAAGTTCCGAAATAGGAATTTAATTAAATTTATGTTGTCAATTACGATCGAAGATAATTTAATTGATTCATTTTCAGGATATGAGAACCAGCTCGAGGAATTGGACAATATTGAAAACGAGGAAGTTGTTATGATAAATATTTTTTACTCACCATGGCTTATGGAATCCCTCGCTGTAGCCGCACCGATGGGTGGGATTACAGCAGTAGTCCCAGGACCCTGGAGAATTAACTTGAAATAAGTCCTCCGGTCTATGTTATATCTTCACGCCCTCCCAAGCGGGTCCCCGAAGAGGTAGGCAGAGGTGTTACAACACCCACTTTCCACAAAAGATAATTAAAAAAAAGTATTCTATCAGTGGTACCCTAGAAAAGGATGTAGCTGTGTGTTCGAGAACGTTACTTATTTATTTATCGTGATTTTAACAACGACGCAGACGACGTTATTGTGTCATCTCATAAAATCTTACGACACTGGGCGGCGGTCACTGAAGTCACATCGATTGACTTATTTACCCATCGGTAGGTAAATATGTCTGTTGTGTGTTGTGTATCTACTTGTTGTGTAATAACAAGAGATTCATTCATATCGAAATTGAATCTAGTGCGGACATGTTTGACCGTTGACCTCTCAAGGATTAATAATAATCTCTGGTTTTTATTTTGCACCCTGATAGAAAACTGTGAGCAGAACGCTAAACGCACTCGCTTACCTCCATGGGTGTACAGGGGCTCAAAGTAAAGAGTAACTCACCAATCTCTCCGCCTTCGGGCTCGCAAGCCCAGTGCCCAGCGATGACGTTCTGAGCACAGGCAGTGCCGGTCCGACAAGGGAACCCGGAGACTGTGTAGTGACGCCACGATACGGATCCTAGAGTAAGTGAAATATTATTTATACACGAGCTGTGTCCGCGACTTCGTACGCGTCATATTTTTTTCACATTTGGTTTTATTAACTATATTTTTTGCTTGGAACCTAATTATGTTCCTGAAATGTCTAAGCCTAAATTACGCTTATAATATCAGCTATCTGCTGGTGTAAGTCCCGTCAAAATAGGGTCAGCCGTTTCAGAGATAATCCGGAACAAACGGGCATCAGATTATTTTTAAATATATATATCATAATCTTCAATAACATTAACTTCAATTGAACTCTGTCTTAAACCGTACTTACTAATTGGCTCCTTTCTGTATAATCCTAATAATATTAGAAATGCGAAAGTTTGTGAGTATGGACGGATGGATGGATATGGATGTTTGTTACTCTTTCACGAAAAAACTACTAAACAGATTTGGATGAAATTGGAACACAGATAACTTATAACCTGGATTAACACATAGGATACTTTTTATCCCGGGAAAATTTTAGGTTCCTCTGAGATTCTAAGCTCAACGCGGCCGTAGGCGCGGGCAGAAGCTAGTATATACATATTTTACTTATTTGTTTCTAAATCTAAAACATTGTTCCTTTTTAAGTAGATTTTTAATCGCTAGAAATGACAATAAAATTAGTGTTAATTCCCCAGCCTTATCTAAATACGAGTAATTTTAATAGTGCTTAATGATATGGTAGAGTACTAGACAAACTGTGAACTATTAGTTTAATAACTACATTTTTAATTGTGTAGTGATGTAGTGCTTTTCATCTCTAGTGTTTGTCTATTCTACTGTTTATACTTCAAATAAATTGTGACAAAATTTATACTTTTACTCTTTGGACCTGTGGATATAAGAGGTGAAATTTTAGTATTTTTACATTAAGATAAAATGCCAATAAAAATTATAAATCAAAAAGTCGCTTTGTATGCTTGTCTGTACCTTTGTACTATTAAATACGAACTAGCCGCTGAGCCGTTCATTGCAATTTATCTATTTTTATGAATATATGTAAATAAACCATGTAAAGCCATGTCCACTTAAGGTTTATAGATCGAAACCAATATTCCTTTACTTTGTTTCAATCACACTCATTAATAATAATAAAAAACTACTCTCCAAAATATAACTGTTGGGTCAATCTTTTCAGCCTTGTGTGTACTACATTAGTTAAAACCTTACCTAATTCGTGTTCTTCTCGATCACCCGGATACCCCGGTCTTTCCACTGGCTTTGGTCTATACCCCGGACGTTGTTCAGGCCTTTGACCGGGCCGATTACCCGGCAATGAGTCAGGTTTAAACCCGGGTCTTTCCGGACGTTGCCCTGGCTTGAAACCTGGGTACGGTGGCTCATTGTAGCCAGGTCTATGAACTAGAGGTGGTTCTGGGTTGGGTTTATAATCAGGGCCTGTTATTTCAGGGTAAGCAGGTTTATACCCTGGTCTGTTTGGTTCTAAATGACCCGGGCTGTATGGTCCACTAGGCTCAGGATAACCGGGCTTATAATCTGGAGCGTTTGGAGGATAACTTGGTTTGAATACAGGACCGCTTGTGTCAGGGTAGCCTGGTTTTAAACTAGGTCCATTTGGTTCTGAATAACCGGGTCTATGCCCGGGGTATCCTGGATCATACCCTGGTTTGTATTCCGGGCCATCTTCAGGTAGGTACCCGGGTTTACCAGGGCCGTAAGTTGGTTTGTCATAGTGTGGTCCCGGTATGTGTGTCGGTCTGTGTATATCGTGATTTGGAGGGTATGGTTTATAGTCCAAGTCGCTTGGTGGTCCGGATGCCGGTATGTGAGGTTCTATTTAAAGAAAAAACGACTTTAATCGAAGGTATTTAGATTTGAATTGTTTTCGTTGGATCTTCTGTCGACAATGTCTAATACAAAGTAAATTGGTAATGATTTGCTAGGTTCTATTTGAAGAAAAACATCTTCAAACGAAGGTATTTAGAATTTAAATTGTTTTGGTTGGATTGCCTGTCGACAATGTCTAAAAGTAAATTGGAAATCCAATTTTGTTCCCAATATAATTTATTCATACTCTTCTTTTTAAAAAATCAGATACAGAGTTAAATTACTATCTTACTAATATTATAAATGCGAATGAGTGTGTGTTTGTTTATTTATTACCCTTTCACACCTCCTCTACTCCACCGATCATCATGAAAGTTAGCTCCATCCAAAATAAACAAAACTGGTAGGGCGAATTGGGATCTCCCGTGGGGTTTCCCATTAAAATTGGAGCCGCCAGACTGGGGACTGTACCTCCCTCCACCTTACAGAAGACCGCAGTTAAATAACACTACTTTGATGTAGTTTTGTGTTTCTGGCTGCCAATGCTTCACGAAGATCTACGAGGATACGCTGCGGTAGTAATAATGCTGCTAGCACAGTATAACCATTACTACAAATCCTAGCATTACTAGCGGCTTTAGGCTACGGTGACGGCTTTCCATCAGGTGAGCCGTATGCTTGAGTGCCACCAAAAGCACGCTACACACGTTCAGTTTTAACTGTACAGTCGAACTGTGCACTTAAAACTGAATGTATGTAGGCAAAACTGACAACTGTGCAGTTCTAAACTGAACGACACTAGGGGCCTCAGTTATAACTGTGTAGCCCGCTCTAGTGCTATAAAAACACGGTACTTAAGTAAATATTATTACCTTCGTGATCCGGTAAGTATCCGGGTCCACTGGGGCCTGAAGCCGGGAAGTAATCCTCCAGAGGTCCAGAAATGGGGCGAGGCAATTCAGAACTTGGTTCCCTGTAAAAATTAAGTAATTATAACATCATCTTAATACTGTGCTGTTCTGAAAAAATCACCAGCAAAATCACTTCTGAGTCGTGAGATCATAGTTTCATTTCTTAAATTTAGAAACGGATCGCTTCTTTCACATTCTTATGGTTTTTTTTTCAGGATAGCATAACTGGACCTAAAACTAAAATTACTGAGGTCGGCACTAGCTACTCGATGTGGCCGGGTACCTGATTGTTGCCAATTTTGCAAAAATCCATACTAAAATTGGTTGGCACACCTTTGCATAGGTTTCATTACATATTTCATTTTGAAATTAATTTATAATTTTTCTTTTTTTTTTATATATTTACATATAACATACGATTGGGTGTGTAATAAAAGTTTGCCAATTGACTCGATTTGGTGGGCTCCTGAGTGTGGCCTAGCAATTGACGCCATCTTCGTATGTTTTGGTTCCCGCGCTTGCATTCATTGGCTATGGGATCACACCAATCACGCTCCTTCGCGAACGCTCACCAAAAATTATAAATTCGAAAGCAACTCTGTTTGTTTGCTACTTTTCAGGACTAAACGGCTGAGCGGATCGTGATAAAATTTGACAAGGAGATAGATTATAGCCTGGGGAAGGACATAGACTGATTTTGTCTTTAAACAAATGCAGAAGTCGTGGGTAACAGCTAGCAGCTTTTATAAATATTTTGAAGACTTTCTTGTTCATATTTTAACGAAGGGAAAGCTTATAGGAGATTTTCAAATTCCTTAATCAAATATTAATAATTAAAGTACTAAAAATGACTTACTCGAATTCTCCCTTTCCGTGGACTTTCCTCCAACATTGTCCATTAAAGAGGTCGAAGGCGAAAAGCCAGTCGTCGGTGGAGTGAACGTAGTCTACGCCTTTTTGCAAGTCGAATAGACGGATCTCTGAGAGTAGACAGTTGTCTACACTTGCAGGGGCGTTGTTGCTGTAAGGGAATTTAACCATAAAAACCGGTCAAGTGCGAGTTAGACTCGCGCGCCGAGGGTTCCGTACACACTTGTAGGTAAGGTTAAACGTAGGAAAACTTCAAATGAGATCATTATTCGTACGTGACTCTCGACAGCACGATTCAGGAATATTTTAAAGAAAATTTAAAAATAATTTACTACATATTTACTTGTTTTTACTAACAGAATATACAAAAAAAATGCGTTGGCAGGCACTTTCCGGCTTTCTTGGCCGGACCAAAATGGATGATGTCCTTTCACACTCCTATCCCGCGTAATTTTCGTAAAAAGGGGTAAAAAGGGCAAACCCTTTTTACCCCTTTTTACGAAAATTGCGCGGGATTTTGCTTCACGTATGAATATTATGATGATGATATTCAACAAAAACCCTAGAGAAGAAATACAAATACATCACGTCATGACCCTCACGCCACAGAGTAAAGAGCGCCATTTCATTCCTGACTTACACAACTCTTTTGCTTCTGCTACATTCATCAATCTCTTTATACATGCGAGTACTAAGTTTTTTTATACCACTAAGTTGGCGGTCCACCTGATGGTAAGCAGTCACCGTAGCCTATAGCCGCTAGCAATACCAGGGATATCACTAACGAGTTGCCAAAATCCCAAATCGCCCTACCTCTCTTTTTAAAACCTCTTGGTGTGATTGATCACTGTACTTAAGCTTAGAAAAACTCATTGGTACAGGCCGGGATTCGAAACTGGGCCCATCTGATGACAGGCCGTTGCTTCAACCACAAGGCCACCACGGCTTAGTACTGTACCTCTACCAATAAATTTATCATAGTTATATACTTACTTGTATGAAAAACTAAGGCATCTAAATGGTGCTTCAGTGCAAGCGGTGCCGCAGGACATTTCATCTTTAACTCGCGCCTGACCACGTATCGCCGTGCCAGTTAGCTTAGCTGCGCTGTCGTATTGCAGGTAGCATTCTGAAAGGTATCATATTATGAGTATTGCCGGTAACATCTGAGTATTGCAGCCATTGCAGATTGCAGATAGCATTATGTAAGGTGACATCTGAGTATTGCAGGTAGCCTTCTGTAAGGTAATATCTGAGTATTGCAGGCATTGCAGATAGCATTCTGTAAGGTAACATCTGAGTAGCAGGTAGCCTTCTGTAAGGTAACATCTGAGTATTGCAGCCATTGCAGATAGCATTCTGTAAGGTAACATCTGAGTAGCAGGTAGCCTTCTGTAAGGTAATATCTGAGTATTGCAGGCATTGCAGATAGCATTCTGTAAGGTAACATCTGAGTAGCAGGTAGCCTTCTGTAAGGTAATATCTGAGTATTGCAGGCATTGCAGATAGCATTCTGTAAGGTGACATCTGAGTATTGCAGGTAGCCTTCTGTAAGGTAATATCTGAGTATTGCAGGCATTGCAGATAGCATTCTGTAAGGTAACATCTGAGTAGCAGGTAGCCTTCTGTAAGGTGACATCTGAGTATCGCAGGTAGCCTTCTGCAAGGTAACATCTGAGTATTACTAGGGTGAAAGATCGGGGAGTTACTTAAGTGAGGCTCAGATCAAAAAAAGGTAGATGGATCTTACTTTGCTTGCAAGCAACGTAGTGACGCCTTACACAAAGTTACACGCACACACTATAACGAACGAAAGAGTTGTTAGAATTCTCTAGTTTCATTTCCAAGGTCAGGGAATTACTTATATAAGGTCATGAAATTACTTATGTTAGAATTTATAAGTTAGGATTTACTTATGTAAAGTTAGGGAATAACTTATGTTCGAACAAAAATATCCAATAAAAAACAGTAGGATAGGACTTCCTATCGTATCCTGTTCTTTTCATATGAAAACAGCACTGAGTTTCTTGCCGCCTCTTTTCAGGTGGATTTTTTCCGGCCCAATCGTAATAGACGTTTATAACGCCTTAATTGGGACCTAAATTGAACAAATTATTGATTTAATTGTTATTAATTAAATCGTGAATCTATGAATAATTAGAACAACAATATGTGAATTTCATTTTGATAGGATATTGGTGTCGATTCTGTTGTACAGAATCACTAAACTTAACTAATTTGACAGGTCTAAAAGTTGCTATCCCTTTCTCATGTGCGGGGTTAAATAGGGATGGCAATATCTTTAGACCTGTCAAATTAGTTAAGTTTAGTAATTTTGAACAACAGAATTGGCACCATTAGGATAGTAGGAAATAGGATAGAATTTGTTAGTAATTTACCTTTATCCTTATGGTGAACATCGTCGTAGAGTGCGGGTTCACATCCCCGGCCGTAGTTCCCCCGCGCATACAGCTCGTGACCAGGGTGGGGCCTCACCCCTCTGCCTACCTCCAGTGACGTAGGCGGAGATGACGTCAGAATGCAATTTTCCAAATCGTCACCTATAGTTGGGGAATCGAACCTGCGAAGAATTCAAAGGAATGAAATAAAAAATATGAACGTACATACATATTCACGCCAAGTTACTTTCTTGGTAGTCAGAATAATATAGAGTGCCATTTCACTCTTGACTTGCACAAATTTTGCTTAATCTTCAGTCATCCATCTTCATACATGTTTCTTGGCTGAGTACTCTTTATCTTTCCACTGAGTACTTGGATCATTTAATAAACACACAAAAAAGTAAAACTCCATTCTACTCATACATCTACTCCTTGTGGTATAATTGGTTTTTTAAAGTGTCAAAGTTCTGGGATCTCACCTGAAACTGAACCCCCTGCAGAAGAACCCCTGAGCCCGGAGGCACTCCGCCTCGCAAGCCCCCAGCCCCGCCACCGTGAGGGCCGCCCTCACCGCGCTCCCACTCACAGCAGACCCAGACCTCACGTGCCAGAAACATTCTGCAATATTTAAAACTTGCTGTGACTTCGTCAAAAAGTAGCCTATGTTCTCTCCAAGTATAATCTATCTCCTTGTCAAATTGTATTACAATCCGGTCAGCCGTTTAGAGGAAAGGTAGCAAAGAAACAAACACCTTCTGGTTTTAGTTCCTCCATCACCTTTTTGACATCGGACTACTAGGCGTGGGGAGAGCTTTCACCCTTACGTTGTGGACACACCACCAATACGCACTAAGCTGTGTTCTTATCTTTATAATGCATATCTTTCATAATGCGTACAGCAAAGGACTGGAATTCTCTCCCCTCGTCCGAGTTCCCTGAATCCTACAACCTAGGACTCTTTTAGACTAGAGTGAATAGGCTACTAACGGACAAGCGAGCCCCACCTTCGACCACATCTTCACTCACCATCAGGTGAGATCGTAGTCAATCGCTGACCCGTAATTAATTTATAAAAAAAAAACAGTTACTTTCGCATTTATAAAATTTGTCTGGAGTAGTCAATAGCTTTTTGAGTTTATTAATTACAAACAAAAATTCATTTGCTTACAATACTTGCATCTATTATTCAGAAAGTGATATCCTTAATTGTGTGTGGCTTGTAGTAATCGCCTTTTATTTGAATCTACGATTATGTTTTATTCTAGTTTTTCTCGTGACTTGGCCCGTTTAGCAATAGGATACCTATATAGACATAGCGTATTTCCTATTAGCTTTTTATCGACGTGATTTTACTAATATTGTGATCTTGAATGACAAACTGTTGAAATCTCATCTCCTTGGGGTTTAATGGACGAACAAAACTTTGAGAAGCGGCGAAGAGTACCTAGCTTAGTAAGAAATGTGGATGAAATTCGACCCCTTAGGGAGTAAAAAGGGGGTTAAAAGTTTGAAAACCGCGAGATGTGATATAATGACTTACTTCTCGGTGTTTGGTAATTTAAACAAAGTAAAATATTATCTCAGCTGTTGGTTCCCATAGTTGCTTAGTTTGGAGCCGGATGGCGCTGAGTGATGATATCTGGGCATACAACTCTTACCGCTCTCAATCCATGGTGTGTGGCTGAGGGTAGTACAGCCATGGTCTTGGGGCATGGCGTACACGTCAGATCCGCTGTCAGCTGACAGCTCCAGGCCCCTATAAGGCCTCTCACTGAGGAAGCAGTTGTCTGTGCCGTGAGAGTTTGAGTATCTGTGAACGATAATTATATTGTTTACTAGCGACCTGCCCCGGCTTTGTAAACAAAACCAAAATTAATCATACTTAAAATCATTCCTCTTGAATCACTCTATCTATTGCTGAAATGCTGCATTAAAATCTGTTGAGTAGATTAAAAGATAGCGGAAGCGATTTCATTTTATACTATATACAAATATATATATATACAAATATCTGTTTGTGCCAGCTAATCTCCAAAACAACAGGACCGATTTTAACGAAACTTTCACTGAGAGATAGCTGATGTTATAACGCGTAACTTAGGCTAAAAAAGATCCGCCGTTTTTAAGCCGTGGTGGCCTTGTGGTTTAAGCAACGGCCTGTTATCTGATGGGCCCAGGTTCGAATCCCGGCCTGTACCAATGAGTTTTTCTAAGCTAAGTACAGTGAATAATCACACCATGAGCTTTTAAAAAGAGAGGTAGGGCGATTTGGGATTTCACGTTGATTATCCCATTTAAAATGGAGCCGCCCGACTGGGGACTATACCTCCGCCTTACGGAAGACCGCAGTGAAATAACTCTACTTGATGTAGTGTTGTGTTTCAGCGGTAAGTAAGGTTGCCAGTGCTCCACGAGGATACGCCGGGCTAGTAGTATTGCTGCTAGCACAGTGAGTCCTCATCAATAACATGGTTGGGCACCCCGTTAGTGATACCCCTGGTATTGCTAGCGGCTATAGGCTACGGTGACTGCTTACCATCAGGTGGGCCGTATGCTTGTGTGCCACCTTAATGGTATATGAAAAAAAAACCGCGCAAAAAAACAATGAAATTGTAAATTAAATAATTTCACGCGTAAGTAGTCGCTCAGCTAGTACTCACCTATAACTATAAGAGACACATTTAAACTCCCTCTCCCCGAAGCAAGCAGCCTCGCACTCCACTACGCTGCGCGCTATAAGGGATCTCCTAATTGCCCCGGATCCCAGCGACATGCCGGGACGACGCCGCGATGAGCAGTCTGCAAATTAGAATTTAAACATATTTATTTTATGAAAACAGTGACAAAACCAACTTGGTAGCTTTCATTTTGACATTAGGTATATATCCTACTTATGTGAATTTTGTTACAAATTGTTATATCATGATTGCTACATGAAAAAAAAGAAAGAGCACTGAGTTTCTTGCCGGTTCTTCTGAAGCGGT
Organism: Falcaria lacertinaria; assembly: GCA_951449985.1. Classification (NCBI taxonomy): domain Eukaryota; kingdom Metazoa; phylum Arthropoda; class Insecta; order Lepidoptera; family Drepanidae; genus Falcaria; species Falcaria lacertinaria. The sequence continues at coordinate 2,165,292 of OX602136.1, read as the reverse complement.
GGTAATTTAGATCTTCATAAGTGCCTTATTAGGGCCTAAACTGAATAAATGATTTTTTAATTTTCATTTTTGATTTTAGACGGAAAGTTGAACGGCAACTAAGTCTCGATGAAACACGTAAGAATAAAAAAAAACACAACTTTCAAAAGCTTTGGCCCGCGGATTCGCCAGCGTAGTTCTAGATAAAGATAGGCTATATCCTTCCCCAGTTTATAACCTATCTCATTTCCAAATTTTATTAAGATTCGTTTAGCCCAAACACCCAGACGTAAGCCAAACAAATGCTTATCACGCACACGCAACCTATAGCGTAGCAGTCAGGTATACTAACCACTAGACTAACGGTCTTATCTGAAGTAAAACAAAATTGATAAAAGCCGTGGTAGTCATGTGTGGTATGAGCGTTACTTCTTATTCTAGCGACGCAAGTTCGAATCGCACCGGTCTGTACCAATGAGTATTCACTTAAAAAACTTAAGTGCAGTGATTAGTCACGCCACGAACTTTACGGTGTAGGAAAACATCGCGAGGAAACCGGCGTACGTCTGAGAAGAAATTCAAGGACGTATGTAGTGCCAAATAAACTACTAATGGAATTGTATCCATGTCATATCACCATTTTAATAAAAAATAATGTAAGAGATCTCTCATACATACCCTTTACAGAAGACTCGTCGTTTCTGTCAATCGGTTCGTAGTATACAGGGCTTGAAGGTTTATAGACTTTAGTCTCTTCATACTCCAATCCATTTATGGATCCTTCAGAATTCCACCTTCCCCTCTTCCACGATCCGTAGCCATATCTGTCCCACGCACTGTTCTTCCCTAAGCTATTGTAGTTGAAGTTGGAGTTTCTCGATTTGACCCCGGCTGGTCTTGCGGTCTCCGTGGTCAATCGCCAATGGTCGCTAGATTTGTGGTAGTCTGACTGGTCTTTATAATAATTACTGTTACCGCCGTAAACGCCACCGTATCTACCCCAATTTTCATCGTCATCGCTTCGTCCCACACCTGGAAATTTAAGAAATTATGCTTTGTACCATCAAGCCCAGAGACCACTAGAGCAGGGTTTCCCAAACCTTTGGCTCCTAGAACTCCTAATGTTTCCAGGTGACCTTAACAAACTAGTTAAATCCCCCCAGCAGGTTTTAGGGGTACTTACCTATTTGATAGGGTACAAAACGATCCTCAAATCTCCTATTACCATTACTGTGACCTCTTTCGTCGTAAAATCTATTGTGCTCAGTGTATCGTCCATCCGCCCAGTCGTTTCTATCTTTCCAACCACTCTGATATCCAACCCTGTCGGGTTTAGAGGATAGGTAACCAGAATGCAAGGATCCTGGACCTCGAAGAGTCTCCGGGCAGTTAGGTTCCAAGCTATTCCGGTCTCGTTCGTAGAAATCGTAGTCTTTATCTTCAACGAAGTCTCGGCGAAGGTCGAACGCTTCTATCGGTTTGGTCATCAGCTCACACAGGCCTTTGCCGCGGAATGATGGGTCCAGTCTTAAAAAAAATGGTTAATGTGAGATAAAGCTACGCGAACATAGTGTCTTCTGATCTTAAATTGGACAGAACCTGGACTAGGTATTAGTTGTATGTAAACCTTATCTTATTGTTTAACGGACTTTTGACCACTAGATGTCGCTGTAATGTAAATAGGCATTATTCGCACGCGCGGTAGAGTCTCCGTCGCTGTGCTATATATCTCAGCGACGGAGAGTCTTTGAACAAACTGAACATACCGACCAGGAGCTCAATCAAACCAGTAAACCGGACTACGCATACTACCAACTAGTTTTATTTACCACCACACACAACAAGACCTGCTGCTGACTGCCTCCACTCCCAGGACTCAGTATGGTGTCATACATCTATAATATAAAAATAAATCTCTGAATGTGTTGCTAAGTGCAAATCTCGAGAGAAGCTGAACCGATTTCGCTAATTATTTTATTAAGAATATTCTTTGAAGTACGAGGATGGTTCTTACAGAGAGAAAAAAATTAAAAAATGCCTGAAAAAGTCTAAAAACAGGTAGACAAAATATTTGATAAATGTCTACCCGTGCGAAGCCGGGGCAGGCTAGTTTTAAATAGATTTGAAAAAATATTTCACTAATAGAAAGCTATATAAATAAATTAGTATAAAGAAAGAAATTAAAATTGCTTTATTTATCGCAAGAGGCTGTTAGATGTATAAAGATTATTTATAAGCTCCATTACTTTTAAGCTTTGGCAGGAGAACAAATGCAGAAACGAACGCCCCGTTTTCTTTTCAAATTTTGTACGTAGGTAGTAATATAGATAGATAGGTACAATTATTGCATAATAAAGGATACATTATGTGATCGGAAAGATTCTTCTATTCGTAAAATATAGTATCGTTCAAGGCTACAATGCTTCAATGTTACCGTAATAAAATAGTCTGTCTGTGTATATATAAAATAGTCTGTATGTGGATATACAAAATAGTCTGTCTGTGTATATATAAAATAGTCTGTCTGTGTACATATAAAAGGAGACCGTTACTGAGTGATCGATGAACACACAGCTCAAACAAACCACTGAGCGGATTGCACTGAAATTTGCAAGATGTAGGACTAGACGTAGACTAACAAAGTATTTTCTAAAATTCATCCCCTCAAGGGATGAAACCAGGGTCCACAGTTTGTATGGAGAAACAAATACATAGACCTTTTATTCGTAACTTCACCGTAATACTTCTGTCAATAAATAAGTAAATACGTGGTTCAAGATTTTTTAAATTCAACCCCTAAAGGAGTGAAATGGGAAAATATATTGCCCCGAATTTAACGCGAGCGATGCCGCGGGCAAAAGTTTATAAAAGTAGCCTTTTATGTTTAGTTATTCAATAGTGTGACCTTTATATTATTATGTAGTATTATATATGTAGTATATAATATGTGGTATGTAGTAACCTTGAAGAGCGCACCAATTATGTCACTCGTACAAAAATCAGGTCAATATAATGATGTGATGATTCTCATCTCATTTTGTGCGAATCGGTTGGTTTGTTAGGCCAGGGACGGATTTAACAATTTCTTTATTTCGGAATTAAATTATTAGCATTACAATTGAATATATAACACACGTGCAGTGGTATGGTGATTCCAAATAAACTTGAATTCATAAATTTGTTTGGTTATAAATGGAATAAAGTTTGTACAGATGGGTTTTAGAGAAGCTAATTGGTTTCATATAAAAAGCGAGAAAGTTATTTCATAATTGATTTCAGTGTTAAATGGAATTAAAAAAAAAATGGCGAAGGACAACGGCAAAGACAACAGGGTTGGCAACATAGCAACGCGTTAGGGATATCCTTGGTATTGCTAGCTTCCATAGGTTACGGTGACTGGTTACCATCAGATAGAGGTCAAAAAAATAAAAACCTAAATCACTTATTCAGTTTAGGCCCTGATAAGGCTCTTATGACGGTCTGATTAACCACCGGTTGGAAAAAAATTGCCACCTGAGAAGAACTGGCCAGAAACTCAGTGTTCTGTCTTTTTTTCAAATAACAATCATGATATAACAATGTTTATTAGAATGGTACAATAAATACCGTACTGAATATGGTAGTCAAACCACACTATTAAGTAGTGTTGTTTCTATGGTGAATTAGGAGTTTCGAGGACGTGATTTCCTAGCATAAAGGAAACCAGTATCTGCGCAAAAATAATGATAACGCGCTATTGGTACCCCTGGTATTGTAAGTCTACGGTGTCCGAATATCCGTTCCCTAAGGACTTTTTTTTATTCCACTAAGGTGGCACACAAGTATACGGCCCGTCTGATGGTAAGCAGTCACCGCTTCTAGACCATCAGGACTAAAAATACTGAAAGATTTATAATTCCTTAATATTACAATTTCAAACCTCGACTATCATTTGCTACTCCCGGCACATTGACAACGCTTTTGCACCTTCGTGGTAAAAAGGCAAACCACATCATAATTTCTTAGGTTTTAACAGTGACGTGCCGTAAAACTAGCATCTCAATAATCTTCCTAGCACAAACGGCCATTGCCATCACTCCGGCCCTGTCTATCGGTTACCACAAGGTGATCTGCGAACAATGCTGATCTTGCCTGTTGATACCACAGAGGTCTGATGTTTGGATGCGTGCATTTTAATACATCACGGCTTTATTATATACATGACTAGTTTTTACCCGCGGCTTCGCACGCTGTAAACGTCAACGTAGTTGCATACAAACTTGCATTCCTATTTTACCCCTTGTTTTTTTTTAGAGGTAGGGCGATTTGGGATTTCCCGTGGGTTTTCCCATTTAAATTGGAGCCGACTGGGGACTGTACCTCCACCTTACAAAAGACCGCAGTGAAATAGCACTGCTTGATATAGTGTTGTGTTTCTGCGGTAAGTAAGGTTGCCAGTGCTCCACGAGGATACGCTGTAGCTAATAGTAATGCTGTTAGCACAGTGAGTCCTCATCAACAACATGATTAGCTACCCGTTATTGATACCCCTAGTATTGCTAGTGGCTATAGGCTACGGTGACTGCTTGCCATCAGGTGGGCCGTATGCTTGTGTGCCACCTTGGTATAAAAAATATATATGTGGTATTTCCAAAAACCTTTCCTTGGTGCATGTTTACGTCATAAAAAGTACCTACTGGCAAAATTGCAAGTGTAAAATAACACAACATAAGCCCTTATTGTGTAATTCACTACATTTTTCTATTAAATATTGAGATAAAGAATTTCAGGGGGCGTAGGGTTTAAGTTTTAGTTGGGTAAATATACACACACGGGCGGGTACACAAAATGTTTGAGAAACACTGCCCTAGACTAACCTAGATGCTCAACAGGCGTTCCAAGAAGGGCCATTGTGATTTGTGAAGTATGTCTTAGTTGTTCATTTTTGTTATACTGCCGCAAAAAGTATAATTATTGACATTTTTGTACTGATTATAAGTTCGGTATTTACGTCACATTATTTTAGATCGACAGTATTTTAATAAAAGCATTGATCAGTATATTCAAGTGGAATTCGTATAAATTTTAGGGTCGGCAACGCGCGAGTGATACTCCTGGTGTTGCAAGCGTCCATAGGCTGCGGCAACTGCTTACCATCAGGCGGGCCGTATGCTTGTTCGCCACCTTAGTGGTATAAAAAAAGAAAAAGGAAATGAAATAGGGTGTAATTGTAAAGATGAAAAAGGGTACGCTACTTAGTTTGGACATAGGATGAGGATAGATGATGATGATGATGTAGATACAATGTGAAGTAGAAGTAGCTTTGGGAGGCTAAGGTCTAGCCTTATAAATCAAAGGACATCATCCATGTTTCATAGAGATTTGGTCCAAATCTAAAAGTGGCGGCCAACACATTTTTTTGTGTATTCTGTTAGAGCTTGTCCGTCTTAGCATTTATTACTATGGCACCTAAGTTGGACATTACATGATTTTTTTTATTTGGGTATTTTGAATTCCTATTTTCAACAAAAAAATACGAAAATTCTTCTATTCTTGATTATCTAACTCTAAATAAAATCAACTACAAAGGTTCTACAGGTTTGGTGCCACAGTAAAAAATGTCCATACGGCAAGCTCTAACAGAATATACAAAAAAAATTTTTCGCCGGCACTTTCTGATTTAGACCAAAGTTGATGATGTCCTTTACAAAGTTCTGAATGATGGAAAGGTAAAGAGTACTCGGAACCGGCGGGCATCTATGAAGATAATGATGAATGTAGAAGAAGCTAGAGGTGTGCAAGTCAAGAGTGAAATGGCTTTCTATATAGCAGTCAGGGCTACTAACTATGATTGAATCCAAATAGCTCGAGTCACGTATCGATTGAAATTTATCGACAATTATAAAATTAATTCCATCCTGTTAGATATGTAGGGCGAATTGGGATCTCCCGTGGATGTTTTGGGGGTAGACTGTGACTGATACCTCTGGTATTGTTAGCGGCTATAATAGGCTACGGTGACTGCTTACCATCAGGTGGGCCGCTTGTATAAAAAAGCCTAGAAGCAGTGAGTATACGGGTCGTAAGTGCATTATGGTAGGCCTAAAACTGTCTGTCTCTGCCTACCCCGAAAGGGAGTCAACGAGGATATAAAACTATAAAAGATCGTATGATAATATTGTACAAATCATAATCGCTTACACAAGTTAAGGCCACAGCCTCTGTGTGCGGAACCCGGTACAATAGTGCGAACGTTGTGTGAGAGAATTACAACATAGTATTTATACTATGATTATGATATTTTGTATCTTAATTTGCGTTTAAAGGGCTCTAATTCACACTAAATTTTACAAGTATGAGTCGCCAGCGCAGCGAATAACTACAAGACAGTACTATTCTACAAGAGCAGCCGTACTCAATGTTGGAAAGAGTACTCGGAATCGGCGGGCATGTATGAAAAGATTGAAGAATGCAGAAGAAGAAAGAGATGTGCAAGTCAAGAGTGAAATGGCGTTCTATATAGCGGTCAGGGCTAACCACGATTGAATCCGAGATTGCCCGAGGTGTGTAAATCAAGAGTGACATGGAACTCTATACTCACTGCCTACCCCGTGGTGTGACGATATGTTTTTTTTTAAATATGTGTACTTACCTATAATTAAAGCTCTCACAAGGGAAGCGCCCCTCCGTGGCGCACTCCCTCCTGCAGTCCTCCAGCCTCTCGCAAGACAGGACTCTTCTAACGTTGCTGCGGAGAGCTCGCTTACCGGCCAGGACACGGCGGAAACAGGCTTAAAACAAAAAAAAATCAAGACCAAATCGGTTCGTCCGTTTAGGTGCTACGATGGCACAGACTGATACACAGATACACAGACACAAACCATTGGGGGTTAAACATAAGATAATGACATCATCCATTTTGGTCCAAATCTGAAAGTGCCGGCCATCCCTTTTATTCGTATATTCTGTTAGAGCTTGCCTGTCTCATTTTTTTTACTGTGGCAACAAACCTTTAGGACCATTGTAGTTGATTTTAGAGTTTGAAAACTGAATTTTCATAAATTTTTGGTGAATATAGGAAATCAAAATTCAGAAAGCCAAAATAAATAAAATGTCCAACTTCGGTGCCATAATAATAAATGCTCAGACGGACAAGCTCAAACAGAATACGCAAAAAAAATGTCTTGTCCGGCAATTTCAGATTTGGACCAAATCTCTATGAAACATGGATGATGTCCTTTATGACTTAACCTAAAAAATATGATTCAAAATGTCTTCATCGTTATGATCCTGGTCAGGATATTGGGAAAAAGTTATAAAATTATTGTAGGATCCGTCCCTAATACGTGTGTATAACAAAATAAGCAGTAGCTTTAAAAATAACAACTTGTATCGCTTTTGACATTTTTTGTATGGGAAAATGTGGAACTAGAAATTGTATGAAAATTTTGTCATTTTTAGAGCAGCATTTTCGTATAAGTAGTCGAGAGACTTTATATTTGCTAACAGATAAAATTATGTTGAAAGATTCCGTTACATTAATAAACTCGAACTCAAAATGATCTTTATTTGACTAGACTTTACAGACAAGTACTTTCAAATCGTCAGAATCTACCACCGGATTCGGCAGGTCGGTTTTTGCTGAGAAGAATCCGGCAAGAAACTCGGCAATTACTCTTTTAAAACCAAAAGAAATTATAATTTACATTTCAATTACTAACATAACATGATAGATACATATAGGTTAAGCTAATATAATATTGTTAAAAGTTTGGACACAAGTGTGGTCGCAGACGGTGACCACCGAATTGCACCACCAGTGGTGACATGGGTACGTTATATCTCCGGGATACCCCTGATGGTTTTATATATGTATTTTTAATGTGACATCTTTCTTCTCACATTTATTTTTAATTTTTATACCACTAAGGTGGCACACAAGCATACAGCCCACCTGATGGTAAGCAGTCACCGTAGCCTATAGCCGCTAGCAATACCAGGGGTTACATATATCCAAGTTTACCCATGTGTATAACCGTTTTTCTAGCAAAATAAATCCTTTAGTCTTTTATAAGCATCGACGAAATAAAAACGTATGTAATATATATATATACTAGCGGCCCGCCCCGGCTTCGCACGGGTAGACTTTTATATCAAATATTTTGTCCACCCGTGCAAAGCCGGGGCGGGCAGGTAGCCTATGTTAATCAGTAATAGTGTAGCTTTCTAACGGTGAAAGAATTTTTGAAATCGGTCCAGTAGTTTCGGAGCCTATAGACATTCAAATATTTTGTCTACCCGAGCGAAGCCGGGGCGGGAAGCTAGTATAATATATAGCTTATGTTACTCAGTGATGATGAAGCTTTCTAACGGTGAAAGAATTTTTGAAATCGGTCTAAAAAAAAAAAAAAAATTTAGGGGTGGACTACCCCTAACATTTAGGGGGATGAAAAATAGATGTTGGCCGATTTTCATAGATACCGGATAAGCACAAAAAATTTCATCAAAATCGGTCAAGCCGTTTCGGAGGAGTATGGCAACGAAAACTGTGACACGAGAATTTTATATATTAGATATATATACAAAAACATATGCTACATAAAAACATACCGCAAACTCTCAAAAACTGAAAATCATGACCTAACAATTTTAATTCTATTCACTGGCATCACAAACGGACAAAGTCACAAAAAATGTAATGTATTGCAACCTTGATTATGTCAGGCAGGACATTTAAATAATGTCCGTTATCCTCCATACAAAAGCTCACACAAAAAGGTAGGCAGACACCATAGATAAAATGAGATTTGATTTTGGTCACCAGAAAGTGCTCTGACAATCTATTACCATAAGAATAATATAAAATAATAAAATAATAATATAAAAATAATAATAATACCGGCGGGGAATTCATCCCCACAAGTTGGAACCAAAATGGTCCCGAACTGCGCGGTTCCAAAAGAGCTTCCTCCAAAAGAGCGCACAATTAAACTGTGGAATGAACTCCCCGCCGTGGTTTTCCCAAAGGAGTACAGCATGGGGTTCTTCAAGAAGGGTGTGAAGAGATTTTTGAAGGGTCGGCAACGCGCGAGCGATACCCCTGGTGTTGCAAGCGTCCATAGGCTGCGGTAACCGCTTACCATCAGGCGGGCCGTATGCTTGTTTGCCACCATAGTGGTGTAAAAAAAATATATATATATGTATATATATATATATCATATATATATATATATATATATATGATACCATAAATAATGATATTATTTATTCTTATGTACATATTTTCCACATAGTTCGCATTCTTACATCTTTTCATACATTATTGGCCATAATATATGTAATTCCTATGTATATAAGTATGTATGTTCAATTTTACGCACACGAGAAAGGGATAGCAAGACTTTTAGTCCTGTCAAATTAGTTTAGTTTAGTGTACCTACAACAGAATCGACCGACATCAATGTCCGCCTCAAATAAAACTGGTACCTATGTAATAAAATTATTATAAAATAATACATATTTTATACATACTTGGCGCATTTTCCACGAGTATAACTCTGGATCCGACCACAATCTGCACTGACAGACAGACCAACAATGTCCCATACACATGCATTTTCACCACACTTCAGTAGCATAGTTCACCTCAATCCACTAATATCTCTTTCCACAATCATCGTCACACTTCGGTCCCTCAAAATAACATTAAAAAAGTCGACAAATTTAATTCATTTTTCACTTTCTCAAAATTAATATATTCAATAAAATCAAAATTAAGTTATTCGAAACTAAAATATATATTTTTTTTTAATTTAAATTTTAAAATTGGAGCATGATTGGATTAAATGGTGTTTAGTTTCGATATTATATTTTTTTTGTTCTGTTTTTTTTATTATTGCTAGCTATGTTTGGATATGGGTCAGTGAGGTCACAGCGCGGGTCATACTGGTACTGCTCGGTAGTGGAGGCTGACATAAGCTTTTATGTGAATGGAAAATTAACGACAGAATAATGTGGATGCGCGGCTTATGAATCACAAAGGCGTATTTAAAATTATATCCTACTTATTTATGTAGGTAAATAGATAGAGATAGATGGACACTTAGTAATTACGTTTATAACTTAACTTACGTTATTTTTTTTTCTGGCTGAAAGTACCTAAATGTCCTTTTCTGGACCCCAGGGACGCCCTGTGTATAGACACAGGGCGTCCCACGCCTAAGCCTAAGGGAAAGTACTTTGAATATTGAACATTTTACTGCAAGAAGACATTATTTGTATTAAAAAAATAAATAAACTGCATGCACAGATATTTAAATAATTACATGGTTGAACTTAAATCACTATGAATGGTATGTCCATAGTACTTCTAACGTCAATCTGATTACAACTGATAAGCTAGTCAGTCGGCCTTTTGTTTCTAAAAAATTGAGTTATTTGAGGCAAAAACCTAAAATATCCGACCATTGTGCGCATGAGAACATGCTATTACACTATGTTTAGTAATTTACACACTATAATAAAGAGTTCTCCGAACCGAACAACAATTTAGACCGAAAGGCCTCTTATTGCAAGTACCACCGCAGTGTTAGATATTCTGCCAAGCACTAGTGTACGTACACTACACTGCTATTACACTAGGTGGTAGGCCTCTTATTGCAAGAGTCCGGCTTGGTAAGCACCTAGTTAATTGTGTATCTATACTAGTCTATACTATAATCTATACTAATATTATAAAGAGGAAAGATTTGTATTTTTGTGTGTTTGTATTGAATAGGTTTAGAAACTATTTACCGATTTCAATAGGTAATTCTTTCACCGTTAGAGAGCTACATTATCACTTAATAACATAGGCGACATATTATACTAGCTGCCCGCCCCGGCTTCGCACGGGTAGACAAAATATTTTATCAATGGCTACCCGTGCGAAGCCGGGGCGGGCCGCTAGTTGTTAAATATTTTTTAAATAAATTATAGTCTGCACAGTTTTTAGGTGACTTTAAAAATATATAAAAACAACCATAAGTGCCGCCTTCCTAGATAAAGCATTGTTAAACCACAATCAAGGTTGTTAGAACAATGAGCTAAAGAATAATTGATGTAACACATAAAATATGAGCCGAATTAGTTGTGCTACTGAAATGTTTCCGGACAGACCCATAAAGAATTTAGGTTAAAACAAAATATATACAGATCTAAGAACAAAGTCCTTAATCAAAGTATAAACATAAAGATGGAAGGTAAAGAGTACTCGGAATCGGCGGACAATGCGGACATGTATAATAAAGAGATTGATGAATGTAGAAGCAAAAGATGTGTGCAAATCAAGAGGTATGCGCTGGTAATGGCGCTCTATAGAGCGCCATTACCAGCGCACTATACTGTCTGCCCATGTACAAAATATTTTGAATACTTTTTTGTAAATACAAACTTATACCACACATCGAACACCCAGACGCAAGGATACCGAAAATATTTATCACATACAAAGCATACGCGGCATCATACCAGCGAAGTACTAACAACTAGACGTGAGGCGTCATGATTAACTTAATAAATTAAAAACACATCTAAGTACTCATCCTTCACGCATTTCAAAGTCCTTGTAAAGGGACAGACTTCCTAGTTCTAATGATTGTTTGGTATCAGATGCTGAGCTGAAGGTCACTACGGACAATGCAAATGGATCCATTCTGTTCGCAAAAACTCCCAAATTACTCACTAGGCAGTCACCGGATGAGTACAATTTGATGTATGCGGAAGGATGACCTGCTTCTAAGATTGAACATTATAAAGAAAAAATAAAGGTAGGTAAAAGTGTGTGCTCAAGAGAAGACAAGAGAAGCATTGGTCGCTCGGCAGCTAGATGGGCAGATGATAGAATCAAAGTCGCGGGTCGATCCTGGATAAGATTGGCGCAGGACCGAGGCACATGGCATAATAAAAGAGAGATCTATGCCCTGTGTGTGTTGCTAAAGGCTGTAGATAATGATGAGGATGATGAAGCAAGGGTGACACAACACACAGTTTTCATCGAAGATAATTTGGTGCCAAAGTGAAAAAAAGCAACCATTATTGACACCTCTACTTTAAATGCAGAAATTTCAAACGAAACCATCCAAACTATAAAACCTCAAAAAGTCAACCAAATGGCAATTCTTGAACCCCCCTCAAGACCAAGAGCTGGGTGTACACGTAAATGTTTTAATATTTACAAGATAAGTGGAAGAAAATTTGGTACTATCTTAGAGTAGATAATATACTACGTCCAAGTACTATCGAAGCCAAGTTAAAGATTAAAATTCAAAATGATAGTTGAGTTAAAATAACAAAAGACAATGGCGAAGGTCAAACATAAGTACCACAAGTATGATATAACTTTAAGCAATTACGTTCCGTACACAATGATTCCAAGATTCCTGATATTGGATTACTATCTGTAGTAGATGGTGCAAGTGGGTGTTTACTTCAAAAGAATCTGCATAAAGCTTGAGTATCGCTCACGCTTTGCCAACGATATAGAGAGCCACGCCTGATACGTCATCAATACGGTTTAACGTGGGTGTTCCCATTAATATTGGAGCTGCCCGACTGGGGACTGTACCTCCACCTTACAGAAGACCGCAGTCAAATAACACTACATACTTTGACGTCGTGTTTAAGTAAGGTTGTAAGTGCTCTACGAGGATACCCTGGGCTAGTAGTAATGCTGCTAGCACAGTGACTCCTCATCAACAACAGGGTTGGCAACTCGTTAGTGATATCCCTGGTATTGCTAGCGGCTATAGGCTACGGTGACTGTTTACCATCAGGTGGGCCGTATGATTGTGTGCCACATTATTATATATACAATAAAAAAAAATGTTTTTCAATATTTTTCATAAGGACCTCCTGACAATAACAAAAACAATGCCAAAGAATTAGTAAAATCGGTCTAGTCGTTCACGAGTGATGTCGTGACCAAGGGAAATAAGGAATATTTTTTATATACTTCATATAGATATGACCATCGCCATTCTTCGTTCTCGCTACTAGCTTATGAATCAGACCATCCTTAAAACTTACAGCAAATTGGAGACCCAAGCCAAACTAAGGCTGTTCATTGTGATGGGAGACAGTTCAAGGGCTGTGATGGTATATAGCATTTGTGATGCTCTTTTCCATACACACATACATATATTCATGACAAATATCTCCTGGAGTATAGGACGCCATTACACTCGTCGATTGCACACCTTTTTAGCTTCTTTTACATTCATCAATCGCTTCATACATGCCCATCGGTTCGGTATTTTGTTAATTTGATCAAGAAAACTGGACCTTGGCCTTCCAAGGCTTCTTTTTGCACTCACATTTGCATTGCACTCACACAAAAAAAAATCACGTATTATCTAACGGCTAAATTAAAAATTCAACAGGAAAGTAAAATTCATTGACCTCGACTTCCTTTGTTTGAAACAATATATCCAAGTTCATTATAGCATTTTAATGGATTTGGTCGGGAGATATGACACGACCTTAATGTGATAATAATATGCGAGGGACCTTCGCTCCAAGGCGACCCAAAGATACCCAAATGGCTATAAGGCTAATCTAGAGGTCCAGTTCTATAGGTAGAACTCCCCGCCGAGGTTTTCCCAAAAGAGGAGGTTCAATGTTGCAAGCGTCCAAAGGCTAGTAATCACTTACCACTAGGCGAGCCGTATGCTTGTTTTTCACTTTGGTGGTATAAAATAAAGACTGATTTGGAATTAATTTTCAGCAGGGTTAATTAATGTGGGTCGTGGCAGAGTTGTCAATGCACACATCGACCGCTCTGTGAAGTTAGCAAACTTAAATATGTGAAGGCCACGGATTTGGACATTTACTGTGTCGTTAGTCTTAATTTCTTGTGGGAGTGAAATGGGGACTTTTAGTAATAAAGATCTTAACGCCTTCCCACAAGGGTTCCCGAAGTGGCAGACAGAGTTACAACAACGATTTTTCACAAAATTTGTTGCCAACGTGGCAAATGGGGAGTCGGTCACCGTAACCGTATTTGACATTAAAAGCACTAAAGGTTTTTCAACGTGAAATACATGGATTCAAATAAATCTGAAGACTTATGCCTAAATTTTTTGTTACTTGTAAGAAAATCTCTTAAATCAATAGAGTATATTGTGCACGTACCAGCCTTAAAAAAACCAAATTCTATCTTATAGGTTAAATATAACGTGCTCACCTTTATACGAAACACCGTTCCCAGGATTTCTTCCATATCCAGGCCTATTTTCTCCATAATCCCCAATCGCCATAGGCTTTGAAGTCACTATTCCACCGCCAGGCTTTACAATGTAACTTGGAACATCACTAGGCCTATCCGATTCGTACTCATACACCGGTTTTACATCTAAGTACCCAGGCTTAATGGTTTGGTTATCATAACTAGGCTTTTGACTGCCATATCCCGATGTCCCTTGATTATTATTCGGTTTATTACCATAACCATCTTGATTTTCATAACCTCCTTGACCATTTCCATACCCTCCTTGACTACTTCCATAACCTCCTTGACTGTTTCCATAACCACCTTGACCATTTCCATAACCTCCTTCACCATTCCCATAACCAGTCTGACCACTTCCGTATCCACTTTGGCTAGTTCCATAGGATTGACTGCTTTGCAAAGACTGTTGACTGTTATAGTATTCTTGACTACTACTGTGCGAGCTTTGAGTAGTGCCATAACTTCCATGGTTACCATAACCAGTGCCAAGATGCCCTGTATAACTGCCTTCGTTATTGTATGGAGGTTTTGCAGGTCTACTGGGTTTTTGGGGCCTACCATACCCATTTGAATTACTTTCAAAGTCGTTACCTCCATAAGATGGACTACCGTAGCCAATTTCCTGAGAAATTTGATTACTCCCATAGTCACCTTGACTACCGTGTGTATCCTGACTGCCATAAGATGGTCTGTTGTAGTCAGGTTTTTGTGATCCATAACTATCTTGACTGGCGTAATGTGGTCGGTTGCTACTGCCATAATATTGGTTACTGCTACTATGTGAGCTTTGCGAGTTATAGTCGCTTTGGCTGTTGTAAGAAGCTTGGCTTATTCCATACAATCCTTGATTACCATAAGTTGGTTTTTGATATGGATCATTTGAGATAGTTCCATACGAAGGCTTATTATATCCATCACTTGGTTTCTGAGATGGTTTTGATCCATAACCGCTGCTTTGACTTCCATATTCCTCTTGGTTATTGCCGTAACCACCTTGGTTACTTCCATATGAAGGTCTGTATGGATCATCAGGTTTCTTAATTGGTTTTGATCCATAACCGCTGGTTTGACTTTCGTATTCCTCTTGGTTATTTCCGTAACCACCCTGGTTATTTCCATATGAAGGTTTGTACGGATCTTCAGGTTTCTTTGTTGGTTTTGATCCATAGCCGCTGGTTTGACTTCCGTATTCCTCTTGGTTATCCCCGTAACCGCCTTGGTTACTTCCATATGAAGGTTTATACGGATCTTCAGGTTTTTTAGTTGGTTTAGAGCCATAACCGTTGGATTGACTTCCGTATTCATCTTGGTTATTGCCGTAACCACCTTGGTTACTTACATATGAAGGCTTATACGGGCCATTTGGTTTTTTGGTTGGTTGTGATCCATAACCACTGGTTTGAGTGTCATAATCATGTGTATTACTTCCGTGACTGCTGCTGCCATAACCTTGTTCACTGGGTTTATAATCATTAGGTTTTGATGGAGGTCCATAGCTTGACGAAGTTCCGTAACCTTGATCATTTAAATTAGAAGGACCATACACAGGACGGGGTCTATTACTCGGTCTATTATAATCATTTGGGCCATAATCGGTAATGTCCGTTATGGAACCATGATATTGGGATTGACTGTTCTGGGATTGGGAGTGCGAATTTTGACTAGAATAGCTCCCATAACCGTAAATACCTTGGTCGTGATTTTGATCATAATGTGGCCTGTCTTTTATGGGCTTGTAGACATTTGGAGGATCGTTTATTTCTAGATAAAGATAATTATGATCATTATGGGAGTTTTGACCATAACTACTAGCATACTGACCATTGTAGCTATAACTTGGCCTATCATGTGGCCTATTTGGTCTATAAGGCCTATCAGGAGGCCCGATCGGACCAGAGGGGTGACCTGCATCTTGACCATAGGGTGGTTGAATAGGTTTATTACCATATCCAGAATCTTCTGGAGGTTTCATATACTGAGGTTTTCTATTAGGCCTAACTATGTAGTGGTAATCAGGTTTTTCTGGTTCATATGGGTTAATTTCAGGTCGATAAGAACCTGGCCTTTGGCCATAAGATCCAGAAGGATCATTCCCATACGCAGCTGGTCTCCAAGGACCAGGCTTAGGTCTCCCATAAGGGTCTTGAAACTGTAAGACGTCATTCGGATCTGGCCTATGGTTGGATTGATTGTGACTCGGTCTTTCAGGTCTATAAGGTATATCCTGAGGTTTATGTGCTCCGTAGCTTGGTGGAGCATCTAATATTGGTTTATTGCTATTGTAATCATCAGGTCTATTACCAAGATCAGCAGATATAAGGTAATCATCAGCCAAAGGCCTTTTAGATTCATCATCGTTAGGTCTGAAGACTGGTCGGTGAAGGGGGCCGTCCCCAGGATCGTCCATTTGAATCTGTATAGGGGTGGGTGGTGATTGCTCGCACTGGAACCTTCTGACGTAGACGTCATAGTCCGGATGGCGCTGGAGAATATTTTTTTCTTTTAATTCTTTCTCGTCTACGTTACTCAGGTCACAAGTCGCGTTACCCTTTGCTCCGACTCTGAAATTAGTATAGGTACTTAAGTTGCCGATATCTAAAATCTGAAAAAGATCTTTTGTATAATTATGTTTAATTCGAAAGGTGGCAGGCAAAATGGCAGGATTCAGATTTTTTTTAGTTAATAAAACCTTAGAGTAGATTATAAAACAGTCGCTTCCCGCCGTTTGTACGCTTAGATTCTTAAACTACACAACGGATTTCGCATAATTTGGTTTTATGGTGGAATTATTAGGAAGCCGGGGCGGAGGGCTAATAAAAAATATATAATATAGCTTTTTCTAATAAATGAAGCATTTTCTCGCGGTAAAATGTACCCTATGTTCATCAGGGATAATGTCGGCTTCTAATGGTAAAAATTATTTTTCAAATCAATCCAGTAGTTTCGAAGCCTCTTCAATACAAACAAACAATCAAATCTTTCCTCTTTTTGATATAAGTTATACGTAGTATATTATCTACTCTGAGATATGTGTAGATAAGTGTATATGAGCGCCCTCTATGAATATCAATTCGTAGCAGTAATTATGCTTACGTACCCATAATCGTATGCTTGGCATTGTTTGTCTTGTTTACAGATCTGCTCACACTCGCGCGTCGTTAGTTCAGACACATTCCGATAGATGGCGTGACTCGGCAACTGGTCGCCAATGGAGATTCTTTCGAAACAATCTGAAACAAAAGAAGGTAAGTTAAATATTTCGTAATTTGAAAGTAATTTCTAATTACTCATTGTTATGAGTTCTTACTAAAGAAATTGATGTATTTAGAAGAAACAAAAGAGGTCTGCGAGTCAAGTTAAGATAGATAGATGGCGCTCTGCACTGGTGCTTGTACGTAGTATATTATCTACTCTGAGCTGGTGCCAATTCTGTTGTACAATGCACTAAACTAACTTTTAAGAGAGGTAGGGCGATTTGGGATTTCCCGTGGGTTATCCTATTTAAATTGGAGCCGCCCGACTGGGGACTGTACCTCCGCCTTACAGAAGACCGCAGTGAAATAACACTACTTGATGTAGTGTTGTGTTTCTGCGGTAAGTAAGGTTTCCAGAGCTCCACGAGGATACGCTGGGCTAGTAGTATTGCTGCCAGCACAGTGAGTCCTCATCAACAACATGGTTGGCACCCCGTTAGTGATACCCCTGGTATTACTAGTTGCTATAGGCTACGGTGACTGCTTACCATCAGGCCGTATGCTTGTGTGCCACCTTAGTGGTATAAAAAAACAAAAAAAAAAAACTAATTTTACAGTTCTAAAGGTATTGCTATCCTTATTTCACCCCGCGCATAAGAAAGGGATAGCAAGACTTTAAAAACTGTCAAATTAGTTTAGTAATTTTGTACAACTGAGAATTGGCACTTGACTGTCTACCAAAGGGATTCGGCGCACGGTCGTGAGGATAATGTAGGTAGGTATTTAATTTAGGTAATAGTCTAGTAGTGTAGTGTATAGTGTATTTGATTTTTAGCAAAGCCAAATGACGCAGTCTAATGACACGACCCTTCTGAAGAAACCTTGTATTATTTGTCTGACAGTGGTGTCGATTCTGTTGTTCAAAATTACAAAACTAATTAGACAGGTCTAAGTCTTGCTATCCCTTTCTCATGTGCGGGGTTAAATAAGGATGGTAATACTTTAAAACCTGTCAAATTAGTTCAGTTTAATGATTACGTACAACAGAATTGGCACCATTATCCCTAATAAATACACCAAGTTCCGCACGGAAGATTCTAACGCAATAAATATGTATTTTTATGATATTTCTTTCATAATACCGGCTAACTATGCATATTATTATAATGAGCTTGACGAAACAATATTATATTACTTATTTCGGTTTCACAACGAGTATAAGTACTTAAGCAATATTTAGATACTTACACGGACGGACGGATGGCAACGAATATATATACTCATTGTTAAGTTGCTTAACCAAAGGAACCAATTTTCCCGCGTGTATGTTCCTAAACCATACGGATATTTACACGCAACAGCATCCACCGTTCAAAATAGGAGCTACCCGACTGATACGGGTACCTCCTCACAAAAGCGTTATATACTTGTCTATGTGTTAATATTATTTTTTTAGTGTTATCAATTGTTTTTATGTATTATTTTAAGAAAAATAGGTATCCATGTTAAGTTAGTATTTGAAATGTAAACTTTATGAAATTCTTTTGGTTTTTAAAAGAGTAATTGCTGAGTTTCTTCTCAGCAAGACCGACCTTCCGAATCCGGTGGTAGATTCTGACGATTTGAAAGTGCTTGCCTGTAAAGTCTAGTCAAATAAAGATCTTTTTTGAATTTTGAAAGCTCGCAGCTAAATAGCCGTTTTTTAACCGACTTGAATAAAAGAAGGATGTTCGTCTGTAAGTCTCTGTTCCAGGTTTCCTGAGCCCTTTATAGAATGAAAGGATAATATAAGGATGAGATCCTTCAAAATTGGAGGCACCCGGCCGGGGACCCTACTTCCAACCTACAAACTCACACAAAGTCATCTTTATTTGAGCAGACTGCAAATTAGAACTATTCAAATCTTTATAATCTACCTCCGGATTCGGAAGTCGCTATTTTGCGGGAAAGATGTCGGCAAGCAACTCAGCAAACTCTTTACAGACGACTGCATAATTCTATTCTCATGTAGTGTTGTTTCTGCGGTGAGTTAAGGCTGCTTACCATCAGGTGGGCCGTATGCTTGTGTGCCTTAGTGGTATATAAAAAAACTAAAAATGGCCACCAGAGCCACTCCTTGAAGCTACTAGAGCTTCGCACCTCGAAGAAACGTACCTAATGCAGGCATAAAAAGAGATCCCTAAATAAATAAATAAATAATTGTAGCAGTTTTGTTTTGTATCGTTTTGTTTTGTATCCCTAAAAACCTTATTCGATACGATTTCTATAACTAATAAGCATTACAGCTATCATAAATTAGAATTGTATGTCTATCTCTGTCTCACTAATAGTTATATCCTTCACACCCTTTTTAAAGTTAATATCATCAAGAGAATATGATAGGCCATCATTGAAAACGGCCGTTAGTAAAGGACATCATCCATGTTTCATAGAGAATCCAAATCTGAATGTGGCGGCTAACGCATTTCTTTTTGTATATTCTGTTAGAGCTTGTCCGTCTGAGCATTTATTACTATGGCGCCAAAGTTGGACATTACATGGAATTTAATTTGTTTTAGTTATTTTGAATTCATATTTTCAACAAAAAATTATGAAATTTCAGATTTTCGAACTCAAATAAAATTAACTACAATAGTCGTACAGATTTGGTGTCACAGTAAAAAATGATCAGACAGGCAAGCTCTAACAGAATAATATACAAAAAAAATGCGTCGGCCGGCGCTGTCCTTTGTAAGTGTATTTATCTATGGTCGGCACTTTCAGATTTGGACCAAAATGTTTTTTTTATACCACTAAGGTGGCAAACAAGCATACGGCCCACCTGATGGTAAGCGGTCACCGTAGCCTATAGACGCTTGCAACACCAGGGGTATCACTCGCGCGTTGCCGACCCTAAAATGATGTCTTTTAGTTAAAATTAATGGAAAGGTAAAGAGTAGGAGCCATGTGTGGAATGATTGATGATGATAAATGTAGATGAGCAAAAGAGGTGTGCAAGTCAAGAGTAAAATGGGTTATATAATTATTGTTACATGAAAAAAAGGACAGAGCACTGAGTTTCTTGCCGGTTCTTCTCAGGTGGCTTTTTTTCCGAACCGGTGGTAATTTAGACCTTCATAAGTGCCTTATTAGGGCCTAAACTGAATAAACGATTTTTGATTTTGGCGCTTTATACTCTCTGCCTACCCCGTGAGGGACTTGGCGTGATGATATGTATGTAATAACTTTTTTACCTTCAATAGAAGTTCCCAACTGTGAATCGATGGTGAGCGTTTGAACTCCAACGACGAGTAGAACCGGGCACAGAACTAGTATGTGTAACATTTTAACTAACAAACAAACTAACATGCTATCACTAATTTACTTAATATAATTAAAAAAGAACATTGCTAAATTCACAAATCACACTAAAAATAAAACTTTAATTAATTTGAAATTTCAATTCGATTTTTTCTCGCGCCATTATATTAATTCCCACAGATAAAATTAAACAAAGAACTTTGCTTTTGTTTTTTTTAGAGGAATGGCAAAAACACAACCAGCCAGTTTTGGGTTTGCAAATAATATGGCGTAAATCTTCGCAGGTGTGGTCCAACTAACAACTTCACGGTCCGATGGATCACTTCCTCAACGGCTTGGATGTGTGAAGCTTAAGAGCCTTAACTTTTAGGGTCCTGTATAAAATATATTTAAGCGTGATGAAAAATTGAGCGGTGGTGGTCTTGCGGTTGAAGCAACGGCCTGTCATCTGATGGGCTCAGATACAAACTCCGGCCTGTACCAATGAGTTTTTATAAGCTTAAGTACAGCGATTAATCACACTATGATCTTTAAAAAAAGAGGTAGGCGAATGGCGATTTCCCGTGGGTTTTCCCATTAATATAAGGGCCGCCCAGCTGGGGAATGTACCACCACAGAAGTAGTTTAATAATTTTCTGTAAGCAGAAGACCGCAGTAAAATAACAGTACTTTGATCTAGTGTTGTGTGTTTCTGCGGTAAGTAAGATTGTAGTGTTCCACGAGGATACGCTGCTCTAGTAGTAATGCTGCTAGCACAGTGAATCCTCATCAACAACAAGGTTGGCAACTCGTAAGTGATACCCATGGTATTGCTAGCGGCTGTAGTCTACGGTGACTGCTTACCATCAGGTGGGCCGTATACTTGTGTCCTACCTGTGGTATAAAAAAAAAGAAGTTAAGTTTAAGTACGCGAAGTAGCAGAGTACTTATGAAGAGATTGATGAATGTTGAAGCAAAACAGGTGTGCAAGTCAAGAGTGAAATGGCGCTCTATAACTCTCTATCTACCCCGAAATGGATTAGGTCTGAACATTACATGTCTGTTGCGAAACAACGTTTACATTCATACACGGTTTTTGTATCTAATGTGTAACTCAAGATTTTATAAAATAAAAAGCTTAATCTATATAAATAAAATACAATTATCTAATGTATTTTATTAGTCTCCTTCGTTTCGATTTATCTTTTGTCTTTTTTTTATATTAAATAACACTTATCAAGTGCACTATTTAACAAAGTAATTGTATTTTACGAACGCTGTGATTTCCTATAATTGAGGAAACTTATTGATTTTGTACTTCTGTCTAGCTATAAGACTTTCATTAAGTGTTTTTTGTTGGAAATCCAAAATAAAATAAATCCAATCTACGAAAGATCATCAAGTCTTGAGAACGGCTCGACCGATTTGATTGCCTTTTTTCTATGTTCCTAATTTATTAAGATAAGGTTTTCTTTTTGTAAAATCCACCTGAAACTTCGGAAATATGGCTTGATTTGCACCCGTGTGAAGTGTGGTTAATGTTAATACTAAATTTAAAAAAAACAATTCAACTCGTTTATAAGCCTAAAAGTTACGGTCCCCTGGCACAGTTTTTGTACCAATTTCCGCAACACGTAATTCATATTTCAAACGCAAGTTTTAGAGATTAACTCTATAAGCTTGACGTTGGTAATTTTATGAATATCTTCAGTAGTCTTAGTAACAACAACTTTCGACTCCGTTTTCGTATCGCTTACGATTATTTTTGTATGGGAAAATGAACAGCGCTGTGCCGGTGAAAAGTGGAACTTAAAATTCGTATGAATATTTTGTAATTTTGAGTTACGTTTTCGAATACTTACGTAGTCGCATGTTATTCTT
Organism: Falcaria lacertinaria; assembly: GCA_951449985.1. NCBI lineage: Eukaryota > Metazoa > Arthropoda > Insecta > Lepidoptera > Drepanidae > Falcaria > Falcaria lacertinaria. The sequence continues at coordinate 2,142,714 of OX602136.1, read as the reverse complement.
GCTACATAACTTCTCAAAAGCGTTCTCAATAACCACTATACTTATACATTTAGCAGAAGATATTTCAGGACCTAACAATAAAGCGTGAAGCAAAAATGTTTTTTTACGAAAAATATGTGGACAGAGGAGTATGAAATATGGCACATACTTAAAAGATAGTACACAATACATATCATTCATCCAGACGCGACGAAAACACAAGAGTCCATCACATAAATATTTAATATCAGAAATTACTCATTTATTGCATCAACACTAATATTATAAAGGGAAAGATTTGATTGTTTGTTTGTATTGAGTAGGCTCCGAAACTACTGGACCGATTTGAAAAAATCTTTTACCATTAGAAGCCGAAATGATCCCTGATGAACATAGGCTACTTTATACCGCGGGAAAATGCTTCATTCCTACGGGAAAACAGGTAATAGTATACTATATTGCTACGAGGGCGAAGTCGCGGGGAAAAATCTAGTTTAGGTATAGCTTGCTAATCTGCGTGCGCTTCCACACATCATCTCTGTAGTACTTACTTTGATGTCTACTGAATATAAAGCCTGTATCTCAGAGTAAGAGTATAATAATAATGTACTTTCTTACGAATGTAAATAAAATTAAATTGTATTCTATATCGGCAGCAACGCCATCTGTTTTTAAAATCTTGCAACTAATTTCAATTCAGTAAAACGTGTGTTCGATCGCTAAATAAATAATCTTTTAGTTTCGCATGGGTTTTTTTTTCGTAGTCAAAGGCTCAGAGTAGACAATATACATACAGCCTGTATCAAAAATGTTGTACTCCACAGTTTCAGTGGTCGGTTAAAACTACCTACCTAACTTAAAATATCAGATCTAACAGTTTAAAGACCTTGTTATATTAATTTTGCGGGTTTCTGGTTTTTATATCAGATTGTGATCAAATGATTATAGCTTATGTTGATAAGTATTCGACTATTGTCTACGCGTTAAGTTTAAAGGGCAAGGCGCAAAATGTTGACCTCTTCAAGAGCACAACTACCCGGATTTTCTTTAGAGTTTTGATTTATTCAATTTAGGCCCTAATAAGGCACTTATGAAGGTCTAAATTACCACTTTAGTTTTGTTTCCTTGTAGAAGGAAAAAAGTATACACACTATGATTGATAATGATTGATAATGATTGTTTTGAAATAGCACTGAGTTTCTTGCCAGTTCTTCGCAGGCGGCTTTTCCGAATTTGTGGTAAAGTAGAGAAGACATTCTTCAGTGGCTTATAAGGCTTTAGCTGTATAAGCAATTTGTTTATGGAGGCCATGGTATTCCCAAGTAAGGATAACATGGGTGAAGAGTGTGGTGGCCATTCTGTTTTTACGAACGAGCGTGATCCCACCGCAATGGTGTCGCAATTTATTTATTTATTTCAATTTAAATCAGTGCCGGTAGTAGGAACATTGTCGACAAAGTATTCGAAAACGTAACTCGCAAAATGTCAAAATTTTCATACTAATTTTTAGTTCCCCTTTTCGCCGCCGCAACGCTGTTCATTTTCCAATACAAAAATAGTTGAAGGCGATACGAAAACGTTGTCGACAATGTTCCTGCTACCGGCACTGGCTACGAGGCCCACCTTACAGTCCTCCAATCCAAATAGCAATCCTACAAGGGCTACTGTGACCGCTTACAATCAAGCGGGCCGTATGCTTGTTTGGCATATTAGTAGTAAAACGGGCCTTACAGTAGCCTAGCAAGAACAATTTGGTACTACGTTTTCGTATCACCTTCTATTGTATGGGTAAACGAACAGCGCTGCGCCGTTGAAAAGTAGAACTAAAAATTTTGACATTTCGTGAGTTACGTTTTCGAATACATAGTCGCAATTATTAAAGTTCGGGCTACTGTAGTCGCATATGGTTGACGCTAAAGAAAAGTTGAAATTTTATTACACGTGATCATTGCTACAGCAAAAATTTACATGCCAGACTGGCTTTTTTTACTTATACTTACATGTTAAACTATTTACAAAACATATCTTAACCTACCTACTTATAGATAAAAGATCTGACCCAAACCGGAATCGTGCGGTAGCGTGCCAAGAATGCTGGCAGCATTGCCACGCTGGATAGCAATGCTGATTCTCTGAGCGAGATATGTTCCAGCACGCCTGTCACGGGAGGCTTCAACCAGCCGACGTGAGACCTCCTTGAAAAGCTGAAGAGCATCACATTACATTCTATAATTAAATATTGAAAAATGAAAAATTCCCCCAATATTCTTGCCCGGCGCGTCCGCGTCGGTGGCCCTAACGCCGGTACTGTAAGCACGTGACCAATTACCACTGAGCCATAGAGGTAGTTACCAGTGATGACATACGGAACAGAAACGTGTTCACTCACTATGGGCCTCATAAGAAAGCTCAGAGTCACTTAACGAGCTATGGTCCATAGCCTATGGAGAGGGCTATCCTGGTTGTTTATCTGCGAGATCAAATCAGAAATAAGGTGATTCGCATAAGAAACAAAGTTACCGACATTGCTGAACGGATTAGCCAGTTGAAGTGGCAATGGGCAGGGCACATGGCTCGTAGAACGGATGGCCGATGGGGCCATAAAGTTCTAGAGTGGAGACCACGCACTGGAAAACGCAACGTCGGACGGCCCCCCACTAGATGATAAAGGTCGCTGGCAAGCGTTGTATGCGGGACGCATTGAATCGGTCGTTGTTGAAATCTATGGAGGAGGCCTTTGTTCAGCACTGGACGTCTATAGGCTGATGATGATAGAGGTAGTTTAATTTGATCATACGACTAACGCAAAGCATAAAAGAAACGGTGAACTTTAATTAGTAAAAAACTGCTAAAAACATAAAAGAGAGCGCAAACTTTCGTCAGAATGAGCAACCTCTGTATATTTCGCCAAAGAATACGGATAATATTCGCATTTCTCACGTTATTTGGCAGTCCTTTTGCAGACATTTTGAAACTGAACGGGTTAACGGACGACTCAAGGCGGTGATATTAATATGGACCACACTTTTACATTATACTCGTATCTAGTTAGTTGAATTTATTATTATTATTTATTTTATGCTCCAAGCATTTGTTATGTTATGTTAGCTATGTTATGTTAGCTATGTTATGTTAGCTATGTATTTACATTTTGTTTTATATTATTAAATATTTTATAACTATATTATGTTATCATAAGTTTACTTAGTTTACTGCAATAGCTGGTTACCTGTAATTGGGCTGACATTTATGTAAGAACTATTTTGTAATGTTTTATTTTTGTAATTTCATAATGTTAATCTGTTGGTGATCCAAATAAATAAATAATTTAATAACGAATTCCAACTTTCTTTGTCCACGCTGAAACCACGCTGTCTATATTATACAATCTAAGATAAAATAATAAGAATGCTATTGTGGCGTTTGTATGGCCCAATTTAGACACAATGTCCACCACCGTCACGTCGGCCGCGGCGTTGACAAATACAAAGCATTGGATTAAATCCTTGTACCTACCAATTTGCTTGAAGAGTTCGAACAATTATATTGAACTAGCTGTTATCTGCGACTTCATCTGTGTTGTTTAAAGACAAAAGTATCCTATGTCCTTCCCCCAGATATAACCTATCTCCTTGTCAAATTTTATCACGTTCAGCCGCTTAGTCCTGAAAACGTCGCAAACAAAACTCAAACTCAAACTAAAAAAGATCTTTATTTGACTAGACTTTACAGGCAAGCACTTTCAAATCGTCAGAATCTACCATCGGATTCGGAAGGTCGGTTTTGCTGAGAAGAAACTCAGCAAACAGAGCTACTTTCGCATTTGTTAGTATGGATTGAATATAACTATTTATATGCACAGGACTACCAAGGCATGTCCATATTAACACTTCCACGAACACAAAGAACTAGCAATATTCGCAAGGTAGGTAATTAGCCTGTGTACGGTTGTTTATCGGTCGATCTGCGGCTGCGCGAAATTTATTATTAATTTAATAAGTGCCCGGAAGGATAAGGATGGTAAAATTTCGATGAAAATATCTCATTAAGGATTTTATCGAAACAATACTTGCGTAAATAGATGCTTCCCCTGTTTTACACTTAAAAAATATTGTGCATCCCTCTTGATTTTTTTACTAAGAAAAGTGTTATGTCGGTCCGAAGTCCCAAATAAAATATGGCAGAGTATAAACAGCCGACTCTTTAAAATCACTTCTCACAAGAGCGGAAGAAGAAGAGTGAATTATACAAAAAAAACCATACAGTCGAATTGAGAACCTCCTCCGAAGTCGGTTGATAACACTGGGAAATTTTCCCACAAAATATTTTAAAAACTCGGTATCGACAACTATCGACAAAGGAAATCACCAAACAATGCTGGCTACACTGACCCGTAAACTATGACCGAGGTCCAAGATCGGGGCGGATAGCGCTAAGAGGCGTTCGAGATTTAACATGGTATCCCGCACTTTTCGAATTATAGAGGAAAGCCAAGTGTGTCGAAGCTCTATAGCTTAAGATTCCGCATGTGACGTAGTTTTTCAAAATAAGCTATAGAAAGTAATACACTAGCTAGACAAAAAAAATGATTTTATGGAAAGGCAAAAAAATTGGTTAATTCGGATAAATGCTTCGCATCACTTATAAGTTAAAGTAAAGGAGCGTTCATAATTTTCAAAATTAAATAAAAAAAAGCTTCAACTGACATTTTCCAGAATAAAATAATATAGCGGTTACCCGTGACTTCGTCTACATTTATTTAAAGACTAAAGTATCCTTTGACCTTCCACAGGATATCATCTATCTCCGTTCAGCCGTTTATCTACAAAAGGTAGCAAACAAACGAACAAAACAGCGAACAACAGTTTTTTTTTATACCACTAAGGTGGCACACAAGCATACGGCCTGATGGTAAGCAGTCACCGTAGCCTATAGCCGCTAGCAATACCAGGGGTATCACTAACGGGGTGCCAACCATGTTATTAATGAGGCCTCAATACAGCAATACTACTAGCCCAGCGTATCCTCGTGGAGCACTGGCAACCTACCTAACCTACTAACTACATACAAACACAACACTACATCAAGTAGTGTTATTTCACTGCGGTCTTCTGTGAGGTGGAGGTACAGTCCCCAGTCGGGCGGCTCCAATTTAAATGGGATAACCTACGGGAAATCCCAAATCCCTACCTCTCTTAAACGTTCCTTTCGAGTTTATAATATTAGTATGTATGTACTGATATAGGTGCCAATTCTGTTGTTCAAAATAACTAAACTCAACTAATTTGACAGGTCTAAAAATATTGCCATCCTTATTTAACCCCCCACATGAGAAAGGGATAGCAAGACTTTTAGGCTTGTCAAATTAGTTAAGTTTAGTTATTTTGAACAACAGAATCGACACCATTGTCTGGGAAATGGGAACATATGAATTATTCTAGAAATACAAGAATGACTGTAACATATTGTTCGGGCCTCCGAACACGCTCCAGATGGTACACACAATGTGTCAAACTCACTGGCGCCAAACTGTCGCTGTCATCTATACGTCAAGACAAGCAAGTGGCGGCAAAACACTCAGACTCATCCTCTCATTCGTTCTACCAACGCGACATTGGCGAAATTGTGGCAACCCCGCAGAAGCCATTAATAAAAAAGTTTAATAAAGTTAAACTATAAATTTTCCACTGACCACTCTCCATCGTTTATCTTCACCTACCACTAATAAACGTCCACTACGTTTAGTACTTATGTACTCTGTGCCTACCACACCACTTGACATTGGCGGAATAGCTGTATATAAGCTCGTCGCCATTAACTTAAAGAAGAAGAAGTTGAAGTTCAAGCCACCCAAGCCGGCCTCCTTACTTAGCTCGGCGGCAAAACATAACTAAATATTGTAAGAAATAAACTACTACTGCGAATACAGAGATTTTCTTGTCGGCTCCGACACATTTAATCTACCTATACACAAAGACCGAGTGAAAAGATTTATCTCTCCGCGGAACCCTAAAGTTCATTGACCATAAAATCCGTTTGATTCTAATTGTTCTATGTAAATGTATGGGTAATTTAGCCTCCCCTGAATGGAATACGTTGATTTCTTCCACCATCTTGTTTACATATTAAATTGGTTTTTTATTAGTACTTTTAAAAGTACATTAGTCATTGTTAGAGCTTAATTCTTTTTTTATATGCATTCTAAGTAATTAAGTACCTATGTGTACCTATAGTAAATATATTTGAAAGTGTTATAAGGAGTATTCAAAACGTTATATAGCATGTATGAAAAGATTGATGAATGTATAAGAAGCAGTGTGCAGATCAAGAGAAAAATCACACCACGAGCTTTACGGTGAAGGAAAACATCGTGAGGAAACCTGCATACGTCTGAGAAGTAATTCAAGGAAGTATGTAGTGCCTAAGAGACGGCGACGGACTCACCATCTGTCAAGTTGGCACCAAATTATCTTCGGTGGAAAGTGGGTGTTGTAACACCTCTGCCCACCTCTTCGGGGACCCTTAAGGGAAGGATGCACAAAGAAGATACAAAGCCCTAATTAAAATCAATAATATAAAAATGAATCGCTGAATGTGTTGCTAAGCGCAAATATCGAGAGCAGCTGAACCGATTTCACTAATTATTTATAAGAATATTTCTTGAAGAACGAGGATGGTTCTTACGAAGAGAAAAAAATAAAACAATGCCTGAAAGTCTAAAAACAGATCGATACAATATTTGATAAATGTCTACCCGTGCGAACCGCTAGCCGGGCGGGCCGCTAGTAATAAAAATAAAAAATGCGTATTTAACATTTTATTTCTTCTCTTTCTTGTCTGCCTTCTCTCTCTTCCTCTTGTTGATCGGGTTGCGGGGGTCGTAGATGTCAAACCAATCGTCACCTTTTGTAGACGCGTCCTTAGCAAGCACCGCTCCTTTTTCCTCAAAACGGAGAGTGTGACCCAGCCTTAATAAACAACAAGTACAATGATAAACTCTCGATAAAAAACGCTCGAAATAGGCTTTACAAGATAAAATACAAGATAAAGTCGGTTAAAATGTAGCTTTAGTTAACCGAGCCATAATAACGAATCCTTATTCATCAAATTCGGATTAATATTTCAGACGCTACAGAGAAACATACGAAAATGCAAACATACATACATATATGTTAAATATATATTACTAGCGGCCCGCCCCGGCTACGAATTTATTAAATTCATTTATTAAAGACATTCATTAAATATTTTGTCCCCCTGTGCGAAGCCGGGGCGGGCCGCTAGTATAATATGTAGCCTATGTTACTCAGTGATAATGTAGCTTTCTAACGGTGAAAGATTTTTTGAAATCGGTCCGGTAGTCTCGGAGCCTATTCAACATAAAACAAACACACAAAAATACAATTCATCTTTATAATATTATTACTATTAGAATGATACTATTAGAATATATTATTATTATTTATACTATTAGAATGATAATATATGGAGTCGATCTGCTGTTTAAAATTACTAAACCTAACTAATTTGTCAGGTCTAAAACGTCTTGCTATCCCTTTCTCATGTTCAGGTTAAATAAGGATGGCAATACTTTAAGACCTGTCAAATAAGTTTAGTCTAATAATTTCGTACAACAGAATTGGCACCAATATGCCCATAAAACTATGAATACCTACCAATCATCGCCATTCAGGTCCTCATCATCAGCATCCATGTCATCACCTCTCTTATCACCATCACCTTCAGCGTGCGCCTTCTCTTTGATCGAGTGGAGTTTATTCTTGAACTTCGATAGGAGTTCCAGGGTGAAGGATTCCCTGTGGAATAAATACCGTTATAAGAGAGGTAAGGCGAATCGGGAACTCCCGTGGGTTTTCCCATTAATATTGGAGCCGCCCGACCGATTTTAGGACGTGGTGGCCTTGTGGTTGAAGCAACGGCCTGTCATCTGATGGGCCCAGGTTCAAACCCCGGCCTGTACCAATGGCACACATGCATACGGCCCACCTGATGGTAAGTCACCGTAGCCTATAGCCGCTAGCAATACCAGGGATATCACTAACGCGTTGCTAACTCTGTTGCTGATGACGACTCGCTATGCTAGCAGCATTACTGCTAGCGCAGCGTATCCTCGTGGAGAACGGGCAACATTTTTAAGTAGGCTGAAAAATAACTATAATATAAAACCTAGGATATCAAAAAAGTTTGAAATAAAACAACATCGTATTGAAATTATATCGTATATTGATTCCTTGTATTTGTATAAAATACCTAAGTAAAGTTATGACATCCAGTTTTTTTATAATAGTATAAAATAAAGTCTTCCCGCCGTCTGTACGTTTCGATATTTTTTACTGATGCAGTTTTCACTAAAAGACGGAGCGATTTCTGAGGAAGTTTATTATTTATAATTCATTTAGGTTACATATACTTAATACATTCATTTTATTGTAGAGAAAATCCGACCAAAGCCGGGGCGGGTCGCTAGTGCACAATAAAATCATACATGTTCGCGCCTGTAATAAATACTTTTTCCTATATTTAATTTCTTTTTAATAAAATGTCCAATTTCATTCAATATCTTCTTCTTGTCTAACTATTAAAAACTTACTACATCATTAAAAACACAATTAACACGAAAATCTATAATTATTAACATCATATCATTTAAAGTGTATATAGTAGTGTGTGAATAGGAAACAATAAAAACATAATATGAAGAAAGAAAGAAAGAAAGAAAAAATGTTTAATATAATTTTAATATGCTATTGTAATAATATTTATCTTAACTATACTAATATTAAGTACGATTGAAAATAGGCGGGGCAACATGATGGGCCATTTGTTACGACATGACGCATTTATACGAAATATCATAGAGGGAAAGATCGAAGGAAAGCGTGGCAGAGGAAGGCGAAGGATAAGTTACCTGCAACAGATAAAGACGAAGGCTAACGTTATGTCGTACCAAGAGGTCAAAGAGATGGCTAACGATAGAACGGCTTGGCGATTGCTCCACCGACAAGAGCCTAGCTCTTAAATATATGATGATGATACTAATATTATAAAGAGGAAAGATTTGTATTTTTGTGGGTCTGTATTGAATAGGCTCCAAAACTACTGGACCGATTTCAAAAATTCTTTCACCGTTAGAAAGCTACATTATCACTGAGTAACATAGGCTATATATTATACTAGCTGCCCGCTCCGGCTTCGCACGGGTAGACGAAATATTTGATAAATGTCTATTGTCTACCCGTGCGAAGCCGGAGCGGGCCGCTAGTTAATAATAAATCGTAGCTAAAAAACTATTAAAACTTACATTTTAGACTAATTATATTTTTGGTGGGTAGATCAAGACAATGTACTTAATGATGGAATGGCAGTCCTGATGGCATCTATCAAGCGATTAAATTATATAAAGCTTGGCAAAAAAGTCAAGAAACGGACCAAATTTTTTTTGTCTACTGGCAACCTTTACGAAATGGAATCTATGTTATGACGTTTACCGTAAACAAACCAATCAAGACGGTTGATGCTCTAGATAAGCTGTGGCGGGTTGCAATACGAACGACACAGTGGCGCCCATATTATATTCTAATATTTAATGCCAGTCTGAAAGAGAGAGGCAGAGACAGAGAGTGAGAGAGACAGACTACTCTCCGAGCAAAAGTTACCTAATCTCATTAAACAAACATTCCTCCAAATCATCGGAATCATTAATAACAGCCTCATCCCAAGGCCCATATATGTTATCCTTATATCTCTGCCACCTCACAAACATTACCGGACAATACACACTCAATATACCAACTAAAATAACGAAATAACACAACAACGTTACCGACACCGTATACAAACCAACAACTGTTATCGATAACGTTACATAAAATAGCAGGTTGAACAACTTCGTTTGTAATAAAACGTTAAATAGCTGTGGGCTTAAAACGAAAAATAAAACCGATACTGTTAACAAAATAAACGCATCGTATGGCGTCGATAGTCGAGAAACTAGACACACTGAGGCGAATATCGCCGCGTTTATCGATAAGGATTTCGATACTAAAGCCACAGGCACGCCGTAGTCGAAAAATATCATATGAATCAGCATCATAATTACAGCCCAAGCGTTTATTGTGTCCGTGCTAACCGTATCCGTCAAAGAATACAGAACGGGCGACAACAAATAACCTAACACTATATAAACCAATACCGTTTTTAAATGTGTTAAAATATCGTTGTCTGCTATCGTTAAATATAGCATATAGCATGCAACCGTTACTAATAACGACATGTAAATAACCGTTGTGGTGTTAATCCAGCTGTTATACATATAAACGTATAAAACGGCGTATAGAACACATAAGCACAGACTTAGAACAACTCGATATGAACCCTGTATCGCTTCACTTAAGGTAACTTTTTCTACGTGGAGATTTTTTCTTAAATCTTCAAGGAATTTTGAGTCCGTGTAATTGTCTGGATATTCTCTGTTTTCGTACAAATTCTTGACCCACGGTATTCTTGTGTTGCAAACTTGTGTTCTTGTACGTCTGCTTCTGAAAATACCGATGAATTTCGCTTGAGTTGAGCTTCAGGCGATAAAGCTGTTTATATCTGGCAGCACTTTCACAAACACACACGTAAATATTCTAATTCACACATATATTAAACCACCTATTTTCAATCCGTGAAATTTATCAACTAAGTCATTATATTTTGGTATATTTTAGATTTTATTTATCTTTAGTTGTATAAGACCAGTAGTACCAGTACCTTAGCAGTACTAAACCGAAAACAACTCTGAAATTTCAAAATTTTCCTACGAATTTTTAGTTCCAATTTTCGCCGGCGCAGCGCTGCTTTTTCTTTACTACTAAGCTGGCGCACAAGCCTACGGCCCACCTGATTGTAAGCAGTCGCCGTAGCTTATAGCCGCTAGCAATACTGGAGATATCACTAACGCGTTGCCAACCCTGTTGTTGATGAGGAGTCACTGTGCTAGAAACATAATTACTAGCGCAGCGTATCCTCGTGGAGTACTGGCTGCTTGGCGGAGTTCCGAACCGGTGGTAATTTAGACCTTCATAAGTGCCTTATTAGGGTCTTAACTGAATAAATGATTTTTTATTTTTATTTTCCCATACAAAAATAGTCGAAAGCGGTACAAATACGACTCGAAATTTGAGGATGCTAAGGCTACCGATAGCAACACAACATCGTTCGTCTATGTATTCGATAACGTAACTCTCGAAATGACAAAATTTTCATACGTACATACATACCAAAAAGCCGTGGTGGCCTTGTGGTTTAAGCAACCGTCATCTGATGGGCCCAAGTTCGAATCCCGGCCTGTACCAATGAGTTTTTCTAAGCTTAAGTACAGTGAATAATCACACCATGAGCTTTTAAAAGAGAGGTAGGGCGATTTGGGATTTCCCGTTTAAATTGGAGCCGCCCGACTGGGGACTGTACCTCCGCCTTACAGAAGACCGCAGTGATGTAACACTACTTGATGTAGTGTTGTGTTTCTGCGGTAAGTAAGGTTGCCGGTGCTCCACGAGGATACGCTGGGCTAGTAGTATTGCTGCTAGCACAGTGAGTCCTCATCAACAACAGGGTTGGCACCCCATTAGTGATATACCTGGTATTGCTAGCGGCTATAGGCTACGGTGACTGCTTACCATCAGGTGGGCCGTATGCTTGTGTGCCACATTAGTGGTATAAAAAAAAACCTATTTTTAGTTTCAAATTTCATTTTCTTTCAATTTTTTTTCTAATTGATGTTTTGATTACATGATAACGTTTCACGTTGACGGTAGACAAAGCAAAGGTGTGGAAGTCAAGAGTGAAATGGCACTCTGTACTCACTGCCTACTCCGTGAGGGACTAGGCGTGATGATATGTCTGTAAAATTCACTGTTTACCTTGCAGCTCCCTTCCTTGGTATCTTCTCTTTCATCTTCCTATACTTGTCCTGCTCTTCCACGTACTGTTTGTACATCTCGTTGTTCTCTTCTAGCGTTTTCTCTTTCTTTTCTTCCTCTTTGACTTCTTGCTGTGCATCTACTTTTGGTGTTTTCATCTCTTTCTTGAGTTGTTTTATTTCATTTCTTATTCTTTCCCTGAGAAACAATTAATATAGATAGGAAAGGTAAAGATCACTCGGAACCGGCGGACATGTATGAAAAGATTGATGAATGTAGAAGAAGCAAAAGTAGTTTGCAAGTGGGAGTGAAATGGCGCTCTATACTCTCTGCCTACCCCGAAAGGCATACCGATGTGTATGATGTTTTGTCTTGAATGGAATGTAATTAATATAGATAATTAATGTATCAGAACTAGTCGTTGCCCGCGGCTTCGCTCATCTTAAAATATGATAAAAGATAACTCAGGGTTAGTGCAGCTTTTTATTACTCAAAATCGGTTCAGTTGATCTGGAGATATATACAAATAAACAAACAAAATTTATATCTTTAAAATATAATGGATTTTTCGTACCACTAGGGTGGTACAAAGCAGATCCGCCTGATGGTAAGCGGTTGCCGTAGCCTATGGATAGTTGCAACACCAGAGGTATTACTCGTACGTTGCCTGTCTGTACAAATTAAAAAAAATCACTTTTTGTAATGTAAAAATAACACCGTTTTATTAAATGCCTAACATGGAAGTCATCAGGATACTGATAAAAAAACGATTAAAAATAACTATCTATCTGCCTGTCTTTACAGTGTATCTAAAGCTTCTTTGATTCTTTTACTAGCGGCTAGTATAGGCCTTCCTCGAGAAATGGACTATCCAACACAAAAATAATTATGCAATTCGAACCAGTAGTTCTTGAGATTAGCGCGTTCAAACAAACCAACTCTACAGCTTTATAATATTGGTATAGATTTTTGTGTTTACTTACTTTTCCTTCTTAATTTCTATATCCCTGTCTTTGCCTAAATAATACTCTTCTTCCGAATTCTCGCTCTTCCGCCTCTTGCTGTCTCGCTCTAAGCTTGATTCTCTCTTCTTGAGCTTGTCTCTTATGTTGGTGCACGCGGCCTCCGTCTCCTGCCGTCTCTGTTCCACTTCTGCTGACGACAATGTTGCCGTCCCTGTCTCTTGTTCTAACTCCAGTTCTGTGGATTAAAATATATACAGTGTATAACAGATCAATTAGCGATATTGGCAGTGTCGTATGAAGTGTTACCTGCTATTCTTTTTTTTATACCTCTAAGATGGCACACAAGCATACGGCCCACCTGATGGTAAGCAGTCACTGAAGCCTATAGCCGCTAGCAATACCACGGGTATCACTAACGGGTTGCCAACCATGTTGTTGATGAGGAGCACCACTCGTGGAGCACCAGCAACCTTAATCACCGCTGAAACACAACACTACATCCAAGTAGTGTTATTTCACTGCGGTATTCTGTAAGGTGGAGGTACAGTCCCCAGTCAGGCAGCTCCATTTTTTATGGGAAAGCCCACGGGAGATCCCAAATCACCCTACCTCTCTTTAGGCTGCTTTTTCTTTTTATTCCACACTTTTAATCCCACCGGTCTGTACCAATAAGTTTTTCTAACTTAAGTGAAGTGATTAGTCACACCACGAGCTTTACGGTGGAGGAAAACATCGTGAGGAAACCTGCGTACGTCTGAGAAGGAATTCAATTCAACGTATGTAAGGCCTAAGTGACGGCGACTGACTCACCATCTGTCACGTTGGCACCAAATTATCATCGGTGGAAAGTGGGTGTTGTAACACCACTGCCTACCTCTTCATGGACCCTTGTGGGAAGGCAAATCATCGTCAAATTATTTTACACTCAGAGATCTTAGGCTAAGAAAATTGTAATTTATTTTAACCTCTTCCAGAATCAGTCGGAGAAGCAGTGAAGATTTACTTCAACTGAAAGATGTACCGTTAAGTAACTTACCGGCGGCGGTCTTCTTGCTAAGCTTGGGATCGTCGAGCAGGTCGTGAGTGGACTTGGGCTTTCCTCTGTACTCGTGGGCCTCCCCCAAGTCCTCTTCGGCCTCTTCGCCGAACGACAATAGGCCGAAATTCCTATAGACATATTTCTTTTATTTATATTTACCTCTATGGTATATCGTATAAATGCGTCATGTCGTAACAAATGGCCAATCATGTTGCCCCGCCTATTTTCAATCGTACTTATAATCGTTGTTTTTTCTCCTACCTTCTTCAGAACGTCCTTTGTTGTTACCATTTCTGTCCAACTTATTCACTCCATTCTCCTCCAGCACCACATTTCAAATGCTTCCAGCCTTTCTGTCTCGTGTCGTACCAAGAGGTCAAAGAGATTGCTAACGATAGAACGGCTTGGCAATTGCTCCACCGACAAGAGCAAAATAGCTCTTAAATAGATGATGATATAGACCTACTTTTTGACACAGCAAACGAATGTTTCTTTTGTAGCAAAAAAGGATACGGCCCACCTGATGGTAAACGGTTACCGTAGCCTGTGAACGCTTGCAATACCAGGGGTATCACTTGGGCTTTTCCAACGCTTAAGTGATATTAATAAAAAAAATACAATACGAATGTGAGTGGAAGAAGCCGTGGAAGTCCAAGGTCTAACTTTCTACATCAGATGACCAAAGTACTCAATGATGGAAAGGTAAAGAGTACTCGGAACCGGCGGGCATGTATGAAGAGATTGATGAATGTAGAAGAAGCAAAAAAGGTGTGCAAGTCGAGAGTGAAATGGCGCTCTATACTCTCTGCCTACCCCGAAAGGCAAACCGATATCTATGATGTTTTGTCTTGAATGGAATGTAATTATAGAATAAAACCAAAACGAAAGTTCGACGAGACCGCTGGTCTAGTGGTTAGTATACCTGACTGCTACGCTAGAGGTCGCGGGTTCGATTCCCGCCGGGGCAAACATTTATGTGACAAATATGTTTGCCTTGCGTTTGGGTGTTTGGTATGTATTATAAGTATGTATTTACAAAAAAAAAAGTATATAAGTATTATATCAGCTACTGGTTCCCATAGTACAAGCTTTGCTTAGTTTGGGGCCAGATGGCGCTGTGTGATAATGTCCAAGCATTATTATTATTATTATTAAAAAAAAATTTGCCAATGTTCTTCATATTATGAAACTTATTACAACATACATTTTTAAATAAAACCGCGTCAAAATTAAAATAAATTTCAACTAACTTAACCCCCTGGCGCTCCTTCTTCTTTTTCCTGGGCACTTCTTCCACCCTGACCTCGGAGACCCTGGGCACTATGTCAGTGTAAGGGTTAATCAATACTGTTGTGCTCTTGATTTTGTGCGGATGGTCCGGACGGTCGTCGGGGCCAATCAGACCCTCAGCTAGCTTCAGCACATTGTATATGGTCTCACCTGGTAAAGAAAGATGATAAAAATATTAATTATTTAACACTCCAGCCTGTACCAATGAGTTTTCAATCGACTTCAAAAAAGGAGGAGGATTTTTTACCCGATCTCTCCGCCAATTTGTTAATCGATTTTGATGATTATTTTTTTGTTTGGTTGGTCATACTTCAGTATTCGAAAACTTAACTCGCGAAATGTCAAAATAGTCATACTTATTTTTAGTTCAACTTTTCACCGCCGCAGCGCTGTTCATTTTTCAATACAAAAATAGTCGAAGGCGATACGAAAACGTTGTCGCAATTATTCATGCTTGCACTACAGACGTGGTGTTACAGGCTTGGCACCGACTCAAATAGATCAGTGAGGAGCGCTCACAATAATATTAATTAAAATCAAAGGTAAGCAGGGGTTAACAGCAATTGTCAGATTTGAATTTATAATTAATTGTAGTTTACCTTTTTTGTTTTGAAGTCGGTAATTTTTTTATTCAAAAGTTTTTTCCTAAGCTTAAGTACAGCGATTAAGAATTAATGTGTTTTTTTTATTTTGATTGTATAGAAGGAGCATAAGCGTGACGTGTGTCAAAGTCAAGAATGATGCGACGCTCCACACCCTCTGCGTAACCCGTGAGGGACTTTGTATGATGACATGTATGTATGTCTTACCGGTTACTTTGCCAAAGATGGTGTGTTTGTTCTGGAGCTCCGGAGTGGGTCCCAAAGTGAAAAAGAATTGAGACCCATTATCATCCTTGCCGGCATTCGCCATCGCAACCAGCCCACGTCTGTTGAACCGGAGTCGGGAATGGAACTCATCCTGTTTAACATATTATCAATCAAATTATTTACATTACTTACTTTTTTTTTTTCCGGACCAGTGGTAATTTAGACCTTCATAAGTGGGTCTAAACTGAATAAATGGTTTTTTATTACATTGAATGAAATGAAGGCTTGTCCCTCACGAGACGCCCCGCCAGATTTAAAACATTATATTCTATAACATAAAAATAAATCGCTGAATGTGTTGCTAAGCGCAAATTTCGAGAGCGGCTGAACCTATTTCGCTTATTCTTTTTTAGAATATTCCTTGAAGTACGAGGCTGGTTCTTACAGGGAGAAAAATTAAAAAAGATTTTTGAAAAAGTCTAAAAACGGGTAGACAAAATATTTGATAAATGCCAACATGATTGATGGTGAGTCCATCGCTGTATCTTAAGCACAACATACATCCTTGAATTCTTCTATTCAGACATATAATTATAATATAGACAAATGCAGGTTTTCTCATGATGTAACATACAGTTAAATTGTGCCTCACGATATTCTAGTACTCTTACCTTAAAGGGCTCTCCGTAAATAGAGTCACCTCCAGTACCGTCCCCATTGGGATCTCCACCCTGGACTATAAAACCCGGGACCACTCTGTGGAATATTGTGCCTGCAAATAAAATGTTGAACAACATCCTATTAATATTATAAAAGCGAAAGTTTGTGAGTATGGATGGATGGATGGATGGGTGAAATTTGGAACACAGATCATTTATAACCTGGATTAACACATAGGATACTCTTATACTGTGAAAATTTAGGGTTACTCAGGATTCTAAGGTCAACACGGACATAGTCACGGTCAGAAACTAGAAATGTACATACATGATTCAAGCTGGAAGACTGACAGCATAACTTTAACTTTATTATGTGAAGTGGTCAAATCTCTCAATTCTGTTGTTCAAAATCACTAAAGTAAACTAATTTGACAGACTAAAAGTCTTGTTACAAAAATAATACTTATACATATATATATATCTTAAATTGTTATACCATTATAATATCCCTCCAAACACAACTGTATGAAGTTGCGGCACGCCTTGGGAGCTTCTTTTGTCCATAATTCTATGTCAATTTCACCAGCTGATGTTTTTACCAGTACCTGGAAATATAAATATTGATATCAACCTCATATCATATTTGTAAGAGACAATGGACAAAGCAGTCAGCGGGAATCTCATGTGTTCACAGATTAAAACATTTGTTTTAGTGATAACATATTATAGTCATTTATATTTATTGACACAAAACAGATTAAACTATTTACAAAAACATATCTTAACCTACCTACTTATAGATAAAAGATCTGACCCAAACCGGAATCATGCAGAAGCGTGTCGAGAATGCTGGCAGCATTGCCACGCTGGATAGCAATGCTGATTCTCTGAGTGAGATATGTTCCAGCACGCCTGTCACGGGAGGCCTCAACCAGCCGACGTGAGACCTCCTTGAAAAGCTGAAGAGCATCCGGGCCCCAGGGACACAGAGTTTCAACCGCAAATGCAGAAAATATAAATAAAATATTATAGTCTATATGTTGTTTTTTTCAATTTACATTTATAAACACATAATAGATTAAAGTATTTACAGTAAACGGAACTTAACCTACTTATAGATAAAAGGTCTGAGCCAAACCAGAGTAATGGGGAACCATGCCAAGAATGCCGGCAGCATTGCCATGCTGGATAGTAATGCTGATTCTTTGAGACAGATATGTCTATCTATACTAATAATAAAAAGAGAATAGATTTGTATGTTTGTTTGTAATTAATATACTTTAAGATGACAAAACTATTTTAAAAATTCTTTCACAAACAGAATGCTACATTATTTTATATTACTACTGAGTAACTTAGCCTATATATTAAATTGATACGCAGGCGAAGTTGTGGGAAGTGCTATGTGTTATAAAAGAGACCTACCTTAAAAAATAATCAAGTTATTTATAAAAAGTTACTAAGTATTACTAGTATTATAGTTCCAGGCAAGAATGGTACCGAGAAATATTTGTATATTACCAATACATGAAAAAATCATCGATTTAAGGTATAAGAACACGGATTGTAAAACAAAACATTACCTTGCCAAGAGCGGGAGGCTCCTGTATATAAATATTACTCATGATGTGTTACACTATATACGTAGTGCTATAGTTTAACTCTAACTTAACTTTTGCTATTTCATTTCAAATATGTACACCTTATGCACACGTTTAAACATTTAAATCAATAAATTTTATGAATACACGGGAGTTCTTCTTTCTTCTTCTTTAAGTTAATGGCGACGAGCTTATATACAGCTATTCCGCCAATGTCAAGTGGTGTGATAGGTACAGAGTACATAAGTACTAAACGTAGTGGACGTTTATTAGTGGTAGGATACTCCGAAATGTAAAGAGACAATTATGTTATGTACTACCCACTGTCTGTCTAGTATCTGTCAAATGTCAATGTCAAATGTTATTGATTATATTTTTTAGCTTATGCGTGACATGGATAAATAATATTTTGTTGGTTTTTTTTTATCTTGACCTTTAATTAAAATCTTTGAGTATATTTGGTATATTTGAATTTTATAATTATTGAACAAGAGTACTTGCATCACAGTAATTAACTTAAACGTAATAAAAAGAAAAATCTCAAAAAACACTGCGCTCCTTTTCAGCGCTGTAGTCATAATATTCCAGATATTCCATGCGTTCAGTTAACGTTCTAGAACCGGCCGCTTTTTCGTTACAGGAGGATTTGTACCAATCAAGTCTCAGGTAAATTCATCAGAACTTCTTTCGAAAAATAACTAACTAACTACTTAGACATACTAAACTTTAGTAAGTTGCAAATTAACTGCCTTAGCAAAATCGTCTCAAACACATTGTAAAGTGTAGAATATTCAAGTATGCGACAACCCTGAGTAATAGGAAGGCGGATAAGATGTTAGAAATGTCATTTTATAACATAGGTATCTCTTTGCATGAAATGCAATTTAACTCCTGAATCCTAACGCAAAGCAGGGCCGGATCTACGATTTTTTCGAAGGCGCAGAAACTTGATCCTAGCGCCCTCTGTCTTCAGCGTTAGAGATACATTACTTAAAACTCAACATGATTAGGTAATGGTTGTAGTTTTTCGTGAACGGGACAGTAAGAAATTTGCATTTTTGCTTACTACTTTATTTTATTTTTAATAACTACTAAGCGCTTAATGGAGCAAGTTTTTAATATAAAAATATATATAATGAATTAGGCCCCCTGAAACTGGCGCCCAGGGCAAGTGGCCCGGTTGCCCCTCCTAAATCCCGGGCCTGTCGGCGAGAAATCCTACCCAGTCGCGAGCACAAAAAGAATATTCAATCCAAGCCATACCGTTCGATGGCAGATATTTATCAATAACACGCATTTATTAGATTCACCTGTATGTATGTATGTAACGGAATCTTCACTATCACTAGGTACATTAATAATAATAATGCTTGGACATTATCACACAGCGCCATCTGGCCCCAAACTAAGCAATGCTTGTACTATGATATGGGAACCGGAACCGATAAAACACTTATATACTTTTTTTTTAATACATACCAAACACCCAGACGCAAAGAAACAGGCTTGTCACATAAATGTTTCCCCGGCGGGAATCGAAGCTGCGACCTGTAGCTTAGCAGTCAGGTATACTAACCACTATACCTGCGGTCTCGTCTAATATAAACATAGTATAAAACATCACGTATACTAACCACTAGACCTGCGGTCTCGTCTAATTGCTTCCCGATGTCTGTCTGTCCATATATATGCTTAGATCTTTAAAACTACGCAACGGATTTTGATGCGGTTTTTTTTAATAGGTAGAGTGATTCAAGAGGAATGTTTTTATGTATAGTTTTTGTATAACCCTTGCGAAGCCGGGCGGGTCGCTAGTTCAACGTAATTTTAACCAACTTCAAAACGTCTGATCATTTTGAATTTTTGAACACGTATTAAGGACCATAGACAATACAAAAAAAAACATAAGTTTATCCCAATATCCTCCTACATCCTCAACTATTATGTATTTACTTGCATTATTTTTATACGGTGAAAGAATATTTGAAATCGGTCCAGTAGTTTCGGAGCCTATTCAATACAAACTTACACAAAAAAATACAAATCTTGCTACTTTATACTCTTTATAATATTAGTATATAGATTAAAATGTCTACCTTTTCCACATCGGACTATCATATCACTATCAAACTTCTACTTCAACCATCAAAGACCTTACAGGTTCGTCTCAGCCCGTAGGTACATATCACACCTTCGGTAAGACAAAGGCCGAAGTTCTAATTTTCAATTTTTTCAGGACAGACGATTTAACGTTTTTATAGTGTTATATTGTGTTTTTCTGACCATATTTATGTTAATAAGTATTTTATTTTTAGCAGAAATATACCCTAAATATTTGTGAATATAAATATGTAATTTGAAAGAGTGAGGTATTTATTTATTTATACTATACTTAATGAAATATTAATATATTATGCATACAATTATGCCCTTTTCCCACCAACATTTAAATAATTGTGCAAAATGTGACCAAATTAACACCTTATTATGTCTGCTTATTTTTATACCTACCTATTTATATTAAACACTAGAAGGATTCGTTACCATTGCTCGGTTAAATAAAAAAAAAACAACAATGTAATCAAGACAGATGGAGGGAAGAAAGCAATAAGATGAGACAATAGGTGGTAAGAATAAAAAGCAGGGTGTTTATTCGTTCGAATTAAGACGAATTGCTATTTGGATATCGCTCGAAGGCACGATTTGTCGGGCTTTAAGGCTCAACTGTATTCATCACACGCAATTTATTTTAAACTAGCGGCCCGCCCCCGCTTCGGATGGGTAGACATTTGTCAAATATTTTGTCTACCCATGCGAAGCCAGGGCGGGCAGCTATTACAATATATAGCCTATGTTACTTAGTGACAATGTAGCTTTCTAACGGTGAAAGAATTTTTGAAATCAGTCCACTAGTTTCGGAGCCTATTCAACACAAACATACACACGAAAATACTATTCTTTCCTCTTTATAATATTTAGATTAGACTAGCTGTGTCCGCGACTACGTTCGAATTTTGTACATTGACAGATATCAGTGTCGGTAGCAAGATCACTTTTCGACTACGTATTTGAAAACTTAACGATCAAAATGTTTATATAGGAATTTTTAGTTCCACGTTTCACCGCCAGTGCGCTGTTCAGTTTCCCTTACAAAAATAGCCGAAAGCGATACGAATACGTAGTTGCAAGTTATTCTTGCTATAGCTATTGATGTCACAAAGCGTAAATTCAGATACATTGATTTTAGAAAATTATTAAGGTTCCGCGCAAGAACATTAAGCCGATAAAATTAACTACACGCGTATGAAGTCGTGGGTGCCCACGACTAGCTAGTCCGTAATATCACAAAAATCAACGTAAAATATGAAAACAAGCTCTTCGGGGTTTTGACTTATTACCTAATTGTATTACAATATGCTAAATTGGGAGTTAGGATCGACGCCCTAAAGAATATAATCAGAATTACGAAGAGTTGTTTGTGAAAAATGTATATCCATTTTATCTTGTTTTGTATAAGGCCTGCGCCGTACTGCAAAATTGGTTTTAGAATAGGTAATTAAATTAAGCTTGTCGGCTATATAAAGATATAAAAAAATGTATAGCATGGGTTTTTTAACAAGTGTGTGAAGAGGTTGTTGCAATGTGTAGTGTTGTGTTCTAAGAGCTAAGTTAACCACTTATCATCAGACAAGCCGAATGATGGTTCGCCACCTTAGTTATTTACGCGATACCTAGCTTAGCAGTTAGATATACTAACTAAACGGCGTTGTCAGTATATGTAAAATAGCTCTTTCCCCGCGATTTCTCCCGCGTAGCAATATGACTATATAGTATACTAGCGGCCCGTCCCGGCTTCGCACGGGTATACATTTATATCAAATATTTTGTCTACCCGTGCAAAGCCGGGACGGGCAGCTAGCGTATGTTAATCAGTGATAGTGTAGCTTTCTAACGGTGAAAGAATTTTTGAAATCGGTCCAGTAGTTTCGGAGCCTATAGACATTTATCAAATATTTTGTCTACCCGAGCGAAGCCGGGGCGGGAAGCTAGTATAATATATAACCAATGTTACTCAGTGATGATGTAGTTTTCTAACGGTGAAAATTTTTTTGAAATTGGTCCAGTTGTTTCGGAGCCTATTCAATACATACAAAAATACAAATCTTTCCTCTTTATAATATTAGTGTAGAAAAACAAAGTAGGCCCAGGTAGTTATTGAGTTTATTCATTGTACTTAGAAATACAATCTTTTCTCTTTATAAAATACGTTAAATATTCCGTTATATATTGAATCACTCTATCTATTAAAAACACCGCATCAAAATCCGTTGCGTAGCTAAAGATCTAAGCATACATAGGGACAGACAGACAGCGGGAAGCGACTTTGTTTATGTTATGTAGCTAATTCGTCTTAAAAAGTAAGTCTCAAAATAAACAACAATAAATCAGTACAATTTGATGCCAACAGTACAAGACCTAATATTATCTCACAGTATTAACTGCATGCTGGCAGCTATCGTAATTTATATTTATTGGTATCGCCTCGCCCACGCTACGCGCGACCCTTATTGAAGGATACTCGAAGCGATTCCTGATTTCAGTCGCTCTTTGAAGCTGCATGTAGATTGTTCAAAGCTTAGATTTTCTCTTAAAAACTTACTTGTACTACTTTGAAATAGTTATAAATCATTTGTGATTGCTCGTTGCATTTCTTGGTCCATTGGTGGTTTCTTCATTCAAATCTACGGTCTACACGCTTGTGAGTCGGTAAGTCACATAAAAATTACTAATAAAAATCGGATTTAAAGACGCTTGAGAATGATAATTTAAATGTCGATTTAAACAAATTAATAAAAAAAAAACAATTATACAATGTAATCCATGGAATCCTGTTGCTATAAAAAATGTTGACCCATTAATTCTATCTGCAATAGTGAATGAGGCTTCAATATATTCATATGCTTGTAAAATTGTAGAATAAATACCTCATATAATAGTAATGAAAAGGCCTTGAGTTGTTTGAGAATGGTTATTTTCTGTGTTTCCATCATGGCAGTATAAGAAGTAGTAAGATTTAATAAAATTAAATTCACCTTTGTATGAATTGCCGGAAACATCAGCAGCTAAATTCATAGTTCAACTAGCGACCCGCCTCGGCTACGCACGGCCATACTTAAAACACAAATAAATTATACATATAAACCTTATTGATTCACTCTAACTATTAAAAAACTGCATCAAACTCCGTTGCGTAGTATTAAAGTTCTAAGCATACATAGGGACAGATAGACAGCGGGTACGACTTTGTTTTATATATTGTGAAGAAGAAAGATTTGTATTTTTGTTGATATGAATAAGCTCAAGAACCGATTTAAATATTCCTTCACCAGCGGAATTTTCTATTATCACTGAGTAATGTAGGCTATGCTATACAGGCTGTCCCAAAAATAGTGTAAGGCAGAAGCCTAGAGATATAGCACCCCTATATAGACACGAATATATATGTTCTACGAGTTTTCGTGTCTTAATGTCTCTATATGCTCATAATATAACCCAACGAACATTTGAGTCTTACAATGTACAGTGAAAATTAATTGTATGAAAAACTAGCGACCGCTCCCAGCTTCGTACAGGCTGCAGAACATAAACGCATACATTTTCTTACCGTGTTATCGAGAGTACCTCAGTACCTTAATCTTACCGAGATTAACCTCAAAATCATCGTCTTATTTCAGCCAATTTAAACAAAACCCTAATGAATTATAAACCTTAACGCTCCTCATGAATCACCCCGTCCATTGGTGATAAAATTGTGAAGGTCCGTTCGTACTTTGGAGTTAAAGCCGTGGAGAGACTCACTCTAAAGCGTAGCTCTAAGGTGACGGCGAAAAGCGGAACGAAAAATTCGTATAAAATTTTAACATTTTGAGAGTAACGTTTTCAAATAAGTACGTAGTCGAAAGTAATCTCGCTACCAGTACTGACAGACAGATCCACACGGCGAGGGACTCTGTTTTATAAGTAACTAGCGGCCCGCCCCGGCTTCGCACGGGTATACATTTATCAAATGTATACCCGTGCCCTTCTACCCGTATTTAGACTATTTCGGCCAATTTTTTTATTTATTCTCTGCGTAAGAACCATCCTCGTACTTGAAGGAATATTCTAAAAAAAGAATTAGCGATATCGGTTCAGCTGCTCTCGAGATTTGCGTTTCAGCGATTCATTTTTATATTATAGACTAGCTGTCCGCCCGTGACTTCGTACGCGTGGAATGAATATTGTTCATGTTTTTTTTTTTGCGAGGAATCCCTTTTATTTTCTCATACTAAAACTAACCTAAGTGTCGCCTTATAGCAGCTGTTATCTACCCGTGAAAGTTGCGTTCAAATCGGTCCAACCGTTCGGATTTTGTTCACAATTTCATGGATTTTTTTTGTAGTTGCGTAGAACCCATTTTTTTCCAAAATAAAGGAAGCTATTTTACGCCTTTTAACATCAGCTACCTGCCAGTGAAAGTCCTGTTCAAATCGGTCCAGCTGTTTCGGTGTTACAGCCAGGTATACATTTTGACTTTTTCCCCTATCCCAGGGGAACCGTGCTGAATTTCGGGATAAAAAGTATCCTATGTTATACCTCGTAGTATCAACTCATATCGTGCCAAGTTTCATTTGAATCCGTTCAGTAGTTTCGGCGTGATGCGCGGCCTAGAAACAGACAGACAGACAAAAATAAAAATAAATACATTTTTGGGTTCAGTGTCGAATGTAGAGAGTAACCTCCAAAAATTTTTTTCAAAATATCTTCAATGTACAGAGTTGGACCTGTTACAGTTTTATTATAAGTATAGATAGGTAGTAGTGATTAGAAAAAAAGTTATTTTTTTTTATCACGGCAAATGGCATACATAATAAACTAAACAGCCTTCTCATTTTTTTCCGTCGGTCTGTTGCACTCCATATTATAAAATCAAATCAATACTGTAATCTAACTAACTAATCAGCTAAATCGGAGTACCTACACTCGATAAGGCTGGATGGGTCGAAGTTTTAATGAAAGCGGATTATGTCCTCAAGCTCTCTTGAAAAGTGCCGATAAATTCTACTGCGACTATTATCAGTGTCATCCTATCATTATCGGCTTTAGCAATCGGCACGGATTATGTTATGACAGTTACATACTAGCGAGTTTGCTTACTTTGATTAAATGATCTTAGATCAAAGTTGATAAAGTACTCACCAATGGAAAGGTAGAGTACTATGACCCGCAAGAGCGAAAACAAAAACATCTCTGTGAAAAAAAAAAAAAAACCGGTCAAGACAAGGATTTTCTGAAAAAATAAAATAAAAACAACCGGAACCTTTTTAATTTCGCGATAAACTAAAGGTCCTTCTCGCTATTATGAATTTGTCATGTCATAGCTAAGACAGGACATCGCCTGTCGGGTCAGCTAGTTCTTGATGAAAGTTCATAATGTTTCACCAATAAATGTATACTCGATAATGATTTCCTTAAGTGAGCGCCACAATATTCTTGCCCGCGGCGTTAGTGGCCCTAAGGACAGTACACTACATGGTTACCGTGTGTCACTGATCCCAATCTCTTAGTAACTTATTGAACCAACAAATCGTTATTATAAAAATACTTTTATTGTTTCAGCAAACACCTAATAACTTAAATCATGGTCTAAAAAGCAATCACCACAATGTACAGCCTTCAAGCTTTATTATTACTGATATTATTCAAAACATCTTCCTGTATCGAAACCAACGAATTCTTCGACAAAACCAACAGAGATGTTGGAAAATTCAATGCTGAAGCGGCTAAGATAGCGTGGCAATCTTCAATAAATCCTGGCAACCCCGATTTGCCAAGAAGGGGCGCCAAATATCAGAGACACAGGATAGCATGGCAGCACATTACTTGCGATAAGTTGGCAGCATTGGGAAACAATCGATTTTTGAATGAAACTCAAAGAAGACAAGCCTTTTTGCTGTGTCGCGGGCCAGTGTTTACATACGATGAGGCTAGGTGAGTACTTTTTAGGGTACCATACTCGAAAGGTAACCAACGGAACCCTATTACTAAGACTTCGCTATCCGTCAGTCTGTCTAGGTAGTAGTCGTAATAGGTAGACCGTTGAAATTTTCACAGAATGTGTATTTCTGTTGCCACTATAACAACAAATAATAAAAATATTGATCAATTTAAAATTAAAGGGGCTCCCCTACTTGAAACGTGTAATTGAATAATGGTAACAAGTTGTCGCTTGAAATGAACATAGAATGTGTATTGTTGTATGATAAGAAGAGGGAATTTACTATAGCAATCATTACGACAAAGTTAAGTTTTTCAGTTAACCTAGTCTGTTTTTAGTGCGGAACCCTCGGTATACGAGTCGAAGCGCACTTGGCCGTTTTTTTCTTATAATCGAACTTAATTGGTTGTGATTTCTTACTCATTGGATGGCTAATATCTACTATAATTACCATTGTCTCAACAGGACCACAAGCAAATTATACGAACAACTACAAACCATTTATTCAGACGCCCAAATCTGCTTTCCTACTGAAGAGAAATTAAATTTTAACAACCTGACACAAATCGAATCCGCCATCTTGAATTACCGGTCAAACATCAAGAGTTTAAATTTAAATATGGAACTGTGGGATGTCGTTTTAGAAGCAGCAAAATTTGGCATAGCTAATAAGACTGGCAGCTATTTTTGTTTAAATGGCGAAAATGACGTAGAAAAGTTGATGACATTTTCGAGGAATGAAGAAGTTTTAAAATGGCTCTGGTTGACGTGGAGGGAGGTTGGGCCACCGATGAAAAAACCATATAGCAAGTTGGTACATATTAATAATAAAGCTGCCAAAAGAAATGGTACTTGGATTTTTAATTTTTTTTTGATTATACACAAACAGACATGTAGAAATGATAGACAAATAATTCACTAACACAGTAATATTATAAATGCAAAAGTGTGTGTGTTTGTGCCCTATCCAAGTCTCAACGGCTGAATGCAAGAATACTACCGACTAAGTTTTCGAAAACATAACTCTGGAAATGACAAAATTTTCATACACATTTTTAGTTCCACTTTTCGCCGGCGCAGCACTGTTAATTTTCTCATCCAATTAGTCGAAATCGAAATGAATACGTTGTCGAAAGTATAAATATATTTATACCTAATAATGATTTTGTTAAAATGACAGAGCACTGAGTTTCTTGCCTGTTCTTCTCAGGTGGCTTTTTTTCCGAACCGGTGGTAATTTAGACCTTCATAAGTGGCTTATTAGGGCCTAAACTGAATAAATGATTTTTGATTTTGATTAATTATCTGTTTTGACAGGGTATAGAGACATAGGGGAAGTGTGGCGTGAAGAACTTGAAATCCCAAACCTGCGCAGACTCTGCCGCATCCTGTACGACAAGATACGCCCACTATACACCATGTTGCATGGAGTTGTGAGGTATTTTCTACGGAGACATTACGGCGATGTGGTTCCGGAAAGGGGTCCCATTCCTGCACATTTGCTCGGTAAGAAGGGATACCACTTAATAATTACAAAATTCATTTTTACTTACCAAGGCATAAACATAGCATTATAAGGCGAAAAAGAAACTTAGTAAAATTAATAATATTTTAAGTAGGTACCTTTTTTATACCACTAAGGTGGCACACAAGCATATGGCCCACCTGATGGTAGGCAGTCACCGTAGCCTATAGCCGCTAGCAATACCAGGGATATCACTAACGCGTTGCCAACCATGTTGTTGATGAGGACTCACAGTGCTAGCAGCATTACTACTAACCCATCGAATCCTCGTGGAGCACTGCCAACCTTACTTACCGCAGAAACAAAACGCAGTAGTGTTATTTCACTGCGGTCTTCTGTAAGACGGAGGCCCAGTCCCCAGTCGGGCGGCTCTAATATTAATAGGAAAACCCACGGGAGATCCTTATTCGCCCTACCTCTCTTTTTTAGCTCATGGTGTTATTAGTTAGTTATTATTATTAAAAGCTTGGAATTTAAAATGGTAGTGCGTGGGCAAGGCGTAGTTTCGTTGTATTTGTTGTAGGTGTGTGCGTGTAATTGTATATATGTACACTGCAAGGCGTAGATCTAACCAGCGTCGCTTCGTTGTTCGCAAAGTTCCATCAACCTTTTATTTGGTGATTTAAGGAAATAGGTTTACCAACGATGTGGTGTTAAAAATATCATCCTATATGCTGTAGCCCTAGCAAGAATACCTGGGGTATACGTATTCTAGAACCTAACTCGCAAAATGTAAAAAAATCACACAAATTTTTAGTTCAACTTTTCACCGGCGCAGCGCTGCTCAGATTCCCATACAAAAACAGTCGAAGGCGATACGAATACGTAGTCAAAAATAGTTGTTGCTTGGGCTACTGATAGTAATTTTTACTATACCTACTACATAAAATTGAATATCTACTTAAAACTTCTTTTCAGGTAACTTGTGGTCACAGAATTGGGAAGCGATTGGCGACTTGATCATCCCATACATTATCAACTTAGATAATAGTATCATTAAGTTGAATTGGACTGTTATTCACATGGTAAGTAATCTGTCTAGTGTTGTGATTCTGCGGTGAGTAAGGTTGCCAGTGTTCGCTGCGCTAGTAGTAATGCTAGCACAGTGACTCCTCATCAACAACAGGGCTACGCGTTAGTGATATCCCTGGTATTGCTAGCGTTGTGTTGTGAATGTTTTCCTTTTTATAGATTAAAATTAAAAAAAAAAATCGTACCAGAAAAGAAGAAAATTTTTTTTTTCTCTCAGTCGCTCTCGCAGACTTCGTATCGCGCATCCACAATACCTCGCAAATTTACTGCAACTTCATTTCACCCGCTAGTAAACAAGTCAAATGCCGACCTCACCAGCCAAAATGACCTCAAACTGTTACGCATGTAATAAAATTATACGCGGCCCACAACAAATAAAGTGCTTGAAATGCAACAATGTATATCACGCTCTGTGTGCAAACATAACAAACCTGCGTAAGATGTCAGAGCAATGCAAATGCAACTGGTCTTGCACTAAGTGCTTACCAGAGACGGCTAAAGCTGGCACCAGCATACCCTCACGCGCCCCCTGTAATGACGAACGTGAGCACAGCGTACCAACCAGGTCAAACAGCGACATTTCGACTTCCGGGGACCTGGCTCCTTATAATTCAAATGCGCTATCCTCGCTCACCGCAGAGATAAAACTACTCAGAGGTGACATGGAAGACCTTAAGTCTCACATTAAAAATATAACTGAACACCTGGAGGCATGCAACTCTCGAATGAATGACCAATCACTACGAATCAAAGTTCTCGAGGATCGTGAGAGCGAAATAATTACCCTACATAGCACTATATCTACTCTGCGAGACCAAATGAACACCCAAACACAAATGTCTTATAGGAACGATATAGAGATTACAGGAGTCACCGAACAGAACCACGAGAACCCGCAACACATCATACGAACTACAGCAATAAAAATCGGTGTGTCCATTAATGAACAAGATCTTGACTTTGCAAGCAGGGCTGGCCCACGCCGCAAAAATGAAACTGGAGACATGCTTCCCCGGCCTCTCGTGGTGCGTTTCACCCGTCGTCAAAAACGTGACGAATTCTTAAAGGCCGCCAAAATCAGACGCAACTTCACAACCGCGGACGTCGAGGTGCAAGGACCAAATAAAAACATATACTTCAACGAGCGCTTGACTCAAGCAAATCGCCAGTTATTTCGAGCCGCTAAAATACGCACCAAAGAGCAAGGTTACAGATTCTGCTGGATCAAGAATGGCTCCATACTCATCAAAAAACAAGAAGGCAATCCTGCCATCCTCATCCGCAACCAAGACGACCTGGAAGACCGCCTGGGTGCCCCGAACACCGGCCGGGAAGACTGACCATCCCCATACGCTGTCGTACTCATCACCTCATCAGTACAATAACAAAGATAAACACTTCCCAGTATCTTATATGCAATATTTACCCAGCTGTAAAAACAAACCTTTCAACTCATACGATAACCAAATACAGCCTTACACATATTCAGAACAACCAAGCACACACACCTTCACACAACCACTTTCTCACACCAAACATCTCACTCACTCACGGCTCTATTTAACCTCTTGCGCTACCCTGCAAACAAACAAAATAATTGACATAGTGACAAAAATTGTCAACTTCTCACAATGCAAAATTTACGTTACAAATGGCGTTACTTGACATCACTGAAAACTTAGACGAATTAATTAGCTTAGATTGTCACACGTACGTTCAACTTGAAGAATGCAGGAAACACATCGAATCTACTAACACCAATTTCAAACTACTTACACTCAACATAAGAAGCTTTCAGCGCAACTTTGACGACTTTTGTGTTGCACTTAAACGACTAAAGATTAACTTTGACGCTATCATTTTGACGGAATGTTGGCTAAATGATGGTACAATTGTTGACACACTGCCGGGCTTTACTACATCCTGCACAAAAATACAAGGAAACAAAAATGGCGGCATAATTATCTACACAAAAACAAACAGGAGTGTTATAGTTTTAGAGTCTCAAATATTAGATGCTGACAATCTTTTACTAGTAATAGATAATAAAATTGCTTTATTAGGAATATATCGCTCTCCCTCGTTCACAAATATAACAAACTTCATATCATCTCTAGACTCAGCCTTAAGGACAATAAGTAAATACCCGACCATAATCGTAACGGGAGACTTAAATATCGATATCTGTGACCACACAAGCGACAAGATGCAAGACTACACCTCCCTTATGGCTACCCACAACCTGCTCCCAGCAATCACTCAGCCCACACGATATCAAGCTTGCCTTGATCACATTTTCATAAAGTCCCCCTCTAAGCCAGTAGGGATAATTTGCAAAACTTCAATCACAGATCACGATATTGTAATGGCAGTCATACCACATATCAACAAAAATACCAACAATAAAACTCATAAGCTCAAAATAGACGAAGAATCAGTCGCAAAAGAACTAGCTACCATAGACTGGACCAACATAACCAACATCGACAACCTTGATTCTGCTGCAACATCTTTCATCGAAACGCTCTCTCACACTATAGACAAACATACACACAGCACTCGAACCGTACGCCACAAACTCAATATAAAACCGTGGATAACGCCTGGTCTCATAAGATGTATAAAACACCGAGACAAATTACATCTAGCCTCAAGGTCCAACACAGAAGATTCCACAAAAAAAATTATATACACCAGATACAGGAACTTTTGCAATAAGCTGCTACGCAATCTTAAAAATGAATACAACAGCCAGCAAATACGCGTAAATGAAAAATCTCCCAGAAAACTGTGGCAAGCAATAAAATCTATATACGACCCAAACTCTCGTAAGCAAAATACATCAAAATTACTCAAAGATGCGCAAGATCCCCAGGAAATTCTAAACAAATGTAACACTTACTTCGCCAACGCTGGTCAAAACCTAGCTGAACAAATACTAGCAAATCTTTCCGAGTCAGAAGACTCTATTGCTGACAAACACAGACCAAGTAAATCAACTAGCTTCTCTTTCTTTTTCCGTCCCACCGACGAAGAGGAAGTATACAAATTCATTGCACAGCTCCCCGACGACTGCTCCCCAGGTCCCGACAAAATCAGCGCACGACTGATCAAAAAGGCTAGAATTGCGCTGCTTTCACCCTTAACCCACTTAATTAACCTTAGTCTACAATCCGGAATATTTCCAACACAATGGAAACTTGCAGCCATCACTCCAATCCATAAGTCAGGCCCCACAGATCTACCAGAAAACTACAGACCCATAGCCTTACTCAGCATACTATCCAAAATCCTCGAAAAAGTTGTAAACACTCGATTGGTTAATTACCTTGAATCCAAAAATCTTCTGTCCAGTAGACAATTTGGTTTTAGAAGGGGAAGGTCGACGGAAGACGCGGCTACACTGCTAACAAACCAAGTAGCAACCATCATTGAAAACGGCGAATGCTGTCTCAGCGTCTTCTTAGATCTAGCTAAAGCTTTTGACACTATTTCCATTAAACTACTGCTAAGAAAATTAGAAGCGGTCGGAGTAAGAGGAACACCTCTGCTATGGTTCCAAAGCTACTTAACGAACCGTCAACAATATGTCAAGTCTGATCAATACACAAGTAAGCAACTCCCCATTAACTTTGGTGTTCCACAAGGCAGTTTACTTGGCCCAACTCTGTTTGCTCTGCACATGAATGACATCCTAGATCTTAACATAAGTAATGCATCGATAATAGCTTACGCGGACGACACAGCAATAGTTTTCCATGCCAAAACATGGGATCATGTTTATCGCCTCGCGGAAGATGGACTCAGAACTGTCGTAAAAACACTTAACCTAAACTTACTCACATTAAACATAAAGAAAACGAAATACCTCACCTTCCATAAAACACGCAAATCAAGCCCCCCACAACATGTATCACTAAAACTTCACACCTGCCAGCTCAATCAAAATCCTGACCACCAGAGTTGCAACTGTGAAACAATAGATCGCACGCCACAAACTAAATATCTCGGTATAATAATAGACGAAAATCTCTCGTATAAATTACACATACGATACGTTTCAAGCCGCATCCGTAAACTGATCTACATATTCAAAAAATTAAGAGACTGTACATCACCTACGATACAGCGCACGATCTACTTCGCAATCTGCCAATCCGTGACACAGTACTGCATATCAATCTGGGGTGGAGCTGGTAAATCTGCTCTCATCGAGCTCGAAAGAGCTCAGAGAGCAGTCATCAAAGTTCTCCTCAAAAAACCGTTTCTTCACCCCACTGACACTTTATACAAAGAGTTTAAGGTACTCCGCGTTCGTCAACTTTTTATACTATCCGCAACCTTACACACACACAAAACCTTAAAGAACAGACCTGACATAGAAATCATAAAAGCCAAGCGTATTTTTAGGATACCTCTAATTCGAGCCACTTCTCTCCTCTCCAGACGATGTCCCGCTTACATGCACCCACTCATTTACAATAATGTCAACACTCACTGTAACATTACTAATCATACCTATGCCACAAGCAAACACACGGTTAAAAATTGGTTGTTGGAAATCAGCTATGAGGAGTCTGAGAAAATAATTGCTACATCATAACCATGAGCCACTACACACACACACTCACTCACACACACACACACACACACGCTCTCTCTCACATACACACACTCTCTCTCTCTCTCTCACACACACACACACACACACACACTCACACACAAATGATCTCATTAATATTTATTAGTGTTATTCTTTATTTTACTCTTTTTAGTAATTCTACATTTAGATTTAAACACTTAATCTTAATGGATGTAAAATTATTATACCATAATATTATTAGCCCTCTCTTAAGTAAAAAAAAAGTAAAATGTTATATAAATTACTGTTCTGATAACGCGTCAACTATCTTACTAAGTTAGTAACTGTTCTCTCATTTGTAACCTAATGTAGTTCCAACAATTGTAATAATATGATCACTCAACTCTGACTCTCATATCACAGGCTCGCCTAGTTTGAGAGTCACAGAATTATCTCACGTGTGTTGTATTTTTATGAAATAAACTTTATTATTATTATTATTATTAGAATGTTCTTCAGCAATAAAACCTGAAAGAGGTGCAAATATAAAATATATATTAAATTCTAAAAACAAGAACGTTTTGTAGCCAATCGTTTTTAAAAAATATGAATTCATCTCCAGGTTAAAAGAGCAGAAGATTTTTACCAATCTCTAGGATTACCTGCCATGTCAGATGCATTTTGGCGCGAATCAGTTTTTACGCGGAGAAACCCTGCAATGCGGTGTCACGGCACCGCGGCTGACATGTTTCAAAATGGCGACTACAGGTTGGTGCTGCCAGTGTCATACATTTTGCCGAAAATAAAGTAAATCATATATTTTAACTATACAATTTTTAAACCATTTTCTTTTACCAGACTTCTATACTGCTCGGGAACATCTAAAGAAGATTTCTATGTATTACACCATGAGCTTGGACATCTACAATATTACATGGCTTATGAAACTCAGCCTGCTATATTCAGGGTAAGTCTGACAAAAAAGAGTAGAAAATAGTATGGGCGCCACTGTGCCTTTCGTATGGCAGCATCAACCGTCTTGATTGGTTTGTTTACGGTAAAGTCATAACATAGATTCCATTTTGTGAAGGTTGCCAGTAGCTAAACATTTTGTTCCTCCGTTTCTAGACTTTTTTGCCTAGCTATACACATTGAATGCTTAGTAGTAAGCCACACTGATGTCCTCTCTTTTTCTACATTCATCAATCTCTTCAAACATGGCTGCTAGTTCCGAATACTCTTTACCTTTCCATCATTAACGACGACGTTTTGACGAGACCTCTGGTCTAGTGGTTAGTATACCTGAATGCTACGCTAGGGATCGCGGGTTTGATTCCCGCCGGGGCAAACTATGTGACAAACATGTTTGCCTTACGTCTGGGTGTTTGATAGTATTTACAAACAAAAAGTGAATAAGTATTGTATCAGCTGCTGGTTCCCATAGTACAAGCTTTGCTTAGTTTGGAGCCAGTAGGTGCTGTGTGATAATGTCCAAGCTTTATTACTATTAAGTAATTTATTTTCCACAGCAAGCAAACACTGCTTTCCACGAGGCTATAGGAGACACCATAATGTACGGGGTTTTGACTCCGCAGCATCTCCATCGCCTAGGCTTAATCAACGACTCGATCTTGTACTCCAGCAATCGGCCTAGCGATTTGCACCTTACTACGGACGAAATGCTCCTTCTAAAGCAAGCCTTGAATAAACTGCCACAGATACCATTTTCGCTCGTTACCGATGAGTTTAGATGGCTGTATTTCGAAGGGAGAGGGTCGAATAGGGATTTTTGGAGAATGGTCTTGAATACCCAAGGTGTTGCTCCTCCTAGAGAGAGGGGTGAAGACTATTTTGACGTTGGAGCCAAGTTTCATGTACCGGATAATACACCGTATATCAGGTAAAAAGAACTTATTTTTCTTTGACT
Organism: Falcaria lacertinaria; assembly: GCA_951449985.1. Taxonomy (NCBI): domain Eukaryota; kingdom Metazoa; phylum Arthropoda; class Insecta; order Lepidoptera; family Drepanidae; genus Falcaria; species Falcaria lacertinaria. Next base: position 2,107,341 of record OX602136.1, on the reverse strand, counting down.
CATACATCCAAATTGAAAAGTATTCGTAGTCATTTAGAAACTGGTAATGCTAAGTAAATGAAGCCTTAGTAGGAAGAAGAATTGATTCAGACTTTTTTGTGTGGGACAATAATTGTTTATTGTCCCACACAAAAAAGTGGAACTAAGGATTCGTATGAATATTGACATTCTCCGATACGTTTTCAAAACGTAGTCGAAAGATGTCCATGCTCCCGACACCGTATAGGTACTATGTCAATTGAATGTAACACGTATGTACATATCTTATATAGTTGTATATATTTTTTGTATATTTACTAAAAGAAGCCTTGAGTTGAAGCCTTCCTTACAAACGGTACCAATAATAATTTCTAACTAAAGTGCAGTGATTAGTCAAACCATATGATTTACGGTGAGGGAAAACATCGTGAGGGAACCTAAATATGTTTTAAAGAAATGCAAGGACGTATGTAGTGCCAAAGCTTTATAATCAAAGTGCCTAAGAGGCAGACGGCGTCAGACTCACCATTTGTCACGTTGGCTCTAAAATATCTTCGGTGGAAAGTGGGTGTTGTAACACCCCTGCCTACCTCTTCGGGGACCCTTGTAGGAAGGCGTGAAGATATATTTATCATAAGAGTATGTAATCAATTTTCGCCACAATTCAATTCATGGTTATTAGAGATGATCTTCATGAAGTAAATTCCTATCCCAGGTACTTCCTAAGCAGTTTTCTCCAACACCAACTGTTTGAGAATCTCTGCAAAGCCGCCGTTTACGGACGTAGGAACGTTGCCGAACTTCTACCAAGTACCATCACAATGAACAGATGTGATATCTACGGCTCTAAAGTTGCTGGGAAGATACTGAAGTAAGAAAACATTTTTTTATTCCACTAAGGTGGCACACAAGCATACGGCCCACCTGATGGTAAGCAGTCACCGTAGCCTATAGCCGCTAGCAATACCAGGGGTACCTATCACTAACGCGATGCCAACCATGTTGTTGATGAGGACTCTATGCAACAATTACTACTAGCACATATCCTCGTGGAGCACTGGCAACCTTACCGCAGAAACACAACACTACGTTAATGCAGCTTTATACGGCTAGATTTATACTAATACTAATTTTAAAAGTAAATAATTTATCTTTATTTCGTTCCTGTAAAAATTATAATATTAATTTATAATTCCAGGGACATAATGTCTCGAGGACACTCGCAACACTGGCGTGAAATTCTCTTTGCTACTACAGGCGAAAGTGACATTACGGCTGAAGCTCTACTGCGTTACTACCGACCTCTATACGAAGTGTTGGAGAAACTAGTACAAGCATACCAAATTCCTATTGGTTGGTAATTGACCAAACAAATTGTATTCTTAATGTTCAAAAATGGAATGTGAGGTAAAAAGTTATTTGATTTGAATCTATTTTAAAAATGTAACAATAAAACGCTAGTTTTAAATTAACAATAAATTATAAATTTAATTACATTGTAAAATGACATTAAATAATGAAATGACAAATTCAAATTGTATTCCAATCATAATATTAATTTTAAAAGAAAATTGAAAGCTAAATACAACCAAATGAATAAATTAGAAGCATCCTTATCTAGTTTAAATTAATTATTATTTACATTATTTTATTGGTAATAACATTGTTTAAAAGTATATTATTTATGGTATGGTTTTTGTTTAATTCTTTATATACATCTACATATAAAATTATTTACAAAATGCTAAGGCACTTATGAACTTATGAATCAGTTTCATTGCAAAATTTGCGAGTATTTGGGTATTTTAAGAAATAAACAGTATCACAAATTCTTAACAAAAATAAATTAATTTGATAATGTTTGCCAAAAAGCTATTTTGAACGTGATTTACGTCTTTTTTCATAAGACATATTTCTCGTCAGAGAACAGTGTGCTGAAGAATATATGATAATTATTTTTAATTTATGATTCTTCTACCAACTATTACAAAAAAAAAATGTCAACAAAAACGAATTCTTTCCAAAAAATAACAAAGCATTATTTTATAATTATGTCGTCTTAGTATTTTAAAAATGTTACTATATTGTTAAGTACAATAACAGCTAAAGTAAGCATGATCGCAGTTCTTTGTGATGACACTAAAATTCTAGACATTATTCTGGAAAAATAGACATTGTAGTTAACTTAATTCAACAATAAATTCGTTGTCATAAATTGGTACCTAAAAACTTTCTCCACTATACACAGATTATTTCGTTCTCCTCGTATTAGTAGGCATGTAAAAAATCCCAAATTAAAAATGCAAATCCTCTAAGACTTCACAAAGAGTATTATCAGAATTTATCACTGAATGGTTCTTTTAAATGATCTTTATCTTTGGATTCTCCATAATTATATTTGCAGTTATTGATAAATTAGAATAGAGCGAAAACTAACTCAAATTATATCAGCAATACTCATATTTTTTGTTCCATCGTAAAACATCACAATCGTCGGAACGTAGAAGTATAATCCGGCTTTTGTTTCATACAAACATCCTTCTCAAAAATTAAAGCTCCACTCATAAAATAAATTACAAATCACACAGCACTTCTCGCATAATTTTCCTGCGTAGAAAACAGCTACGATAGAGTGGTAACATGGGATATCCAGTCTACGGTGTGGGCTACCCGGTGGTAAATGCCCGGCTGGCCTCGACTAGCGCAGGAGTACCCGGCTGAGACGACGCCGATGAGGTACCACCGTCCAGTCCTCTCCAACATCAGAGGCCCTCCACTGTCACCTTGACAGCTATCCTTCCCGCCTCCACGGTACCCGGCGCACAGCATCTCAGGGTAGATTACTACGTTTATACCTGGAATTAGGGAGAACGTAGGTAAGTTATGCCGTAGTGGTAGTCTGGTTGAATTAAACGCCTGCCGTTTAGTGTTCTGTGCCGGTAGCAGGAACATTGTCGACAACATATTCGAAAACGTAACTCGCGAAATGTCAAAATTGTCATACAAATTTTTTGTTTCACTTTTCACCGCCGCAGCGCTGTTAATTTTTCAATACAAATATAGTCGAAGGCGATACGAAAACGTTGTCGACAATGCAGGAACATTGTTCAACTACCGGCAGAGTTCAAACGCGCTAAAGCGCGCGTTCTTCGCCAAAAACTTAAAACGAGAGGTAAAGAAATACCAAAAAATTTGAAATAGCTGGTATCAAGTATCTATAAGCTACGGTGTTCTATGTGTGGGTAATAAGATATTTCATATTTTTAGGACTTAGGATCATAATCATGTATGAAATTGAATATACAAATTCCAAAGTGCCAGAATATCTAACACTGCGGTGGTATTTACTTAGCTGGACCCATTTTTTTATACCACTAATGTGGCACACAAGCATAAGGCCCACACGGTAAGCAGTTATAGCCTATAGCCGCTAGCAATACCAGGGGCATCACCAACGGGTTGCCAACCATGTTGTTGATGAGGACTCACTGTGCTAGCAGCATTACTACTAGCCCAGCGTATATTCGTGGAGCACTGGCAACCTTACTTACCGCAGAAACACAACTCACACTTTTTTTTTCTTTTTTTTTTTATACCACTAAGGTGGCAAACAAACATACGGCCCGCCTGATGGTAAGCAGTTACCGCAGCCTATGGACGCTTGCAACACCAGGGGTATCACTCGCGCGTTGCCGACCCTAAATCTCACTCTTGCAATAGGAGGCCGATAGTATGTGTATGTACACTAGTGCTTGTCAGAATATCTGACACTGCAGTGCTTACCTAGCCAGACTCTTGCAATAAGAGGCCTACCACCTAGTAAAACAGCAGTGTAGCGTTACTTACACTAGTTAGTATAGATATTCTATCTCACCATTAGCTCGATGCCACCGCTCGCACACTCTGTTGTCCAACACGGGTACATTGACAGCTTGTAGTGTCCTCGGCCGGCTCCTGGAGCCAGGACTCAGCGCCCCCCAACCCGCCGCCCAGCCGTACTGGCCGAGGAAATCCGACCCTCTCTCCGGTAGGCATATTGGTGCTGAAATTTGGGTTTATTGATTAGCTCTTCAGCTTTTTAAGGAGATCTCACGTCGGCTGGTTGAGACCTCTCGTGACAGACGCGCTGGAACATCTCGCTCGGGGAATTGCTATCCAGCGTGGCAATGCTGTCAGAATCCTTGGCACGTTTCCGCGTGATTCAGGTTTTTTATCTATAAGGAGGTAGTCTAAGTTTAATCTGTCTTGTGTTAAATCTAAAAAAATATCAAAATGTTCGTTGAAAGTGAAGTGAAGCTTAAGTGAAGAATGTTTGAAACGATTCATGGATGTAAAAGAAGCAAAAGAGGTGTGCAAATCTAGAGTGAAATGGCGCTCTATACTCTCTGCCTACCCCGTGAGGGACTTGGCATGTTGATATGTATTTCAGTTTATCGGCTGTTTGGTTAACGTCCTAGTTTTTAAACGCAGTGCTATATTTCGGATTCCGTCTGTTACCGTCATAACTAACATACATATAATATGCCAAGTCCCTCACGGGGTAGGCAGAGAGTATAGAGCACCATTTCACTTAAAGCACACCTCTTTTGCTTCTTTTACATTCATAATTTTTTATATGCCAGTTCTAATTATTCTCTACCTTTCCGAATTTAGAATACTTTGATCATTTAATCTCGAAAGTTACAACTTGGCTTGACACGGTCTTCCACTCACATTCGCATTGTATATCACTTTGTCTTTTTTTTTTGTTCTATATCATATCGCTCATAACTGGAAGACATTTTTTATACCACTAAGGCGGCAAACAATGATACGGCCCGCCTGATGGTAAGCAGTAACCGTAGCCTATTGACGCTTGCAACACCAGGGGTATCACTCGCTCGTTACCAACCCTTCATAAATACAAGCTGCTTACCAATATGTGGCATATAGTGCACACTTCGATCCAAAGTAAGCACGGCCACGTCAAACCGATCCGCCTGTGGGGTGAATTTGAACAGCGGGTGGACTTTGATGCCCCGTACACCGAAGGTGTAAGCGGGCAGTGGCTCAGCTGCTGAGTTGATGACGTAATCTCCGAGTGTCACACGCACGTGACGCGGTTGTGCGCGTGCGACGCAGTGCCCGGCCGTGACGACGTGACGTCTTGAGATTAAAGAGCCGCCGCATCTGTAATTATTTTAAGTGAAATATTAATATTAAAATGCTTGGTTTAGAAATCATTCCGGTTGTTTTGTACGAAAGATTCATTTTTTCAGATGGTGTTACTATTTGTGTCTTAATTTGCATAGAGTTAGTTATTTGGTGATTTTGGTTGTACCTAGACACGATTATACATGGATGTGTCTAAATCTTATTTTTTATTAATTTACTATGATGCCTGAAATAAATATTTATTATTTTTATTATGAGTTAGTATGAATGTAAATTAACGCTCGTATAGCTCATTCGACAAGTAGCAGTTCCGAATTCTTTCATAACTATCCTCACGAGATTCTGATTTGAAACTGAATTTCTGCGAGATGTCAAACTACACCAAAAAGTTACTTTTGACGGATGACTTTTCAAAAACATTTCAAAATTCGAATTAAAATTTTCACAGAATAACACACAGCTAGGTAAAATATCGTAACCCAAAACAATAGTGATTTTATGAAACCATGTAATTTGTCTTGCGCAGTTACGAGACACACGCTGCGTAAACACAATTATGTATAATGCATCACTATAGATACAGTTTCTTGGAAGCATAGTTTTTGTGAAATCGGAAACGCGTAACGAAGGTTTCATTTTTTTTTATACTTCGTTGTATATAACTATTGTAATTAAAGTACAACCAAGCGTACGGCCCCTCTGATGATAGTGGGTTACATTACATCTGTACTAGTCTATATCCATACTTAGTATACAATGATATTATATGTAAAAAGTATAAAGAGGAAAGATTTGTATTTTTGTTTGTGTGTTTGTGTTGAATAGGGGCCTAAACAACTAGACTGATTTAAAAAATTCTTTCACCGTTAGAAAGCTACATTATCAATGAGTAACATAGGCTATATATTATACTAGCCGCCCGCCCCGGCTTCGCACGGGTAGACAAAATATTTGATAAATGTCTACCCGTGCGAAGCCGGGGCGGGCCGCTAGTTTGTTTATATATTTAGTTTCACCTGTCCGGTGTGTGTGTACTCAAATTTGCAAGTTAAATGTGACCCATTTCCCAGGGTCCGATTGAGCTGAAATTTGTCATACACGTTTGGTTCCCATGACAATGGACGATTATAAAATGCTGCCGTTTTTAATCCAATATGGCGGACGACACAAAATTTATTCCACAGTAAACCCTAAGATATGGGTATCAAATGAAAGGGGACACGGTTTTTTTATTAACATCTAATTAAAGCTTGTTTTTTTTTTAATGCGGCTTTTTTGGTGATACATTATCATGACATAAACTAAGCGGAGTAGGATTATAATATCCCATGCAAGGCGCTGTAACTTTCCATGCAAAGCAGTGAGATGCAATGTTTAGCTACAAAAATACTTATCAAATTCTGTGCGTTAACTTAAATTATGATAATCTATCAATTCGTTAGAGTATTAGTTAGATTAAGTCAATAAACAAATTCTTATTCAGATTATGACTAGCAACGTAGTAAACACGACGCTAACGGCAAATTTTTGAAGGTTAGTTTTTTATTCAAATTGATATTTCATAAGCTGCGTTTCGCAACGATAGAAAAGGCCAAACCGAATCGCGCACTAATAAGTTAAAATTAAGTATAAATATCCTTGTCTGGAAAAGATCACATCTTGTGTTAAGGCCGCCATTTTTACCGTTTAATAGTGTACTTTTTTGTATCTACACAAATAAAATTAATACAGCAGTGATATTCCGTAAAAATATGATATTCAATTAATGACGCATAATGATAATCAGTGTCTTTTGACAACTCGATCTTAATGTCTGCTGCAATTTGACTCATTCATAAATTTTGAATCAAATTCGGATGCTGATGTATGTAGCTAGGCAAAAAAGTCCTGAAACCAAACCAAATTGTTGGTAACCACTGGCAACCTTCACAAATTGTAATCTATGTTATGACGTGTACTTTAAACAAACCAATCAAGACGGTGGATGCTCTATACGAGCTGCGGCGGGTTGCCATACGAACGACACAGTAGCGCCCCCTGATATTAAATACTCTTTATTGCCATACTGTAACACGATCGCTTAAAATAATAACACATCAAGCTTGAGAAATACACTTTCGGCCTTAGTCGATTAGGCTCAGTTTTGTAAAGCATTATTTTCTACTAGTTAATTCTGTTTTATTTTATTTAATTAAGCATTGAGTCATAATTTAAATAAGAATTTGTTCTTTAAAATATATCCAGAAGTTAGTTAAATAATATGAAGAGGAATGTGCGAAAAAGTCTGAAAAAGGAGTAATATTTTACATTTATAATATTGTCTATACGACCAGATTAAAAATACATTATTTATTTATATAGAAGAGACTTAATAATATATGATTATTCTGGTGACTCATGCTAAAAAGAACATAACATGGATACTTATCACACCAAGACTTTTTTTTATATGTACAATAGACATCTACTAAGTCCTTTTTTTTAATTTAATACAATATTACAGAACCCTTTTTATAATAATATAACTTAAAATACTGGTAACTATCCCTTAAATTCCTGAAACTAAAAAAGAAAAAGAACTACATTTATATTTAGATTTATAAACACTACTACAAAATGCACCGAAATGAGAGTGCAACTATAAACATCATGCTGTCTTCTTCGCACATTTACCTCTCAATCCAACACTGCTTCCAACCGATTAGCTCGAATATTGACATTAACATGTTGCACCTGGAATTTTCATATTAATAAAAAAAGGTATTAGTATCACACACACAAAATAGAAAAACGTAGAGCGAGCAACTACTAGAGGCAACTTCTGATCTCCTCACACACAAAGAGAACGCTATATACGGTACTAATGTACAAGACAAGGACACAGCTACTATTTTTTGTCCTCTACCGCGAGCGTTTTTCATGTTACGTAAATTACTTTATGCAACTTAACCTATCTTTTGCTAAGCGGGAGAAGTCACTTGCGTGTCAGCACTTTACGCACACGGACGCTATCTATCTCCATCACTTTCTAGCGCGCGGTACCTTCGTCTTTTAGTTACTCAGTCTAAGAAAAAGAATAATCAATCCCGTACGAAAAGTTGATTTATTTAGGGATGAAACACACGTGTTCCCGAAATTGAATTAGTTGAAGGATTTAAAAAACAGATGGCGTTGCAGTCGATATAGAAAATACTTATAATGCTATCATTAAATTTACATGCATATGAACGAGTTTGATTATTCCAAATGGTTATTTACACAATTAAATTACAATTTATAATAGCTTGCACAAATATAAAATACATTGAAATACAATTAAATATTATTGGAAACTAAAATATAGATTTTCAGTCATTAGTAAATTTTCCGATGAAATATTTGTACAAGCTATTTAGTTTATACAAAAATTAGTATCATTATTACTATTTTTAAAATATTTTGTATGATGTGCATGAGGTTGTATGATACATATTAAATTTAAATTATACACAACTCAACTGAAACACAACACAAGTGATCTTTAATGTGTATTTTTGGTGTCATTTTGTGCAGTAAAGTTTAATTTAGTGACTGATTTATAGGAACATGGGGAATGCCATAATACGACTTTTGGGTAAAGTGATTTATCATTTTGGTCAATAGGTTATCTCTGACCTAAAGGCATGTTATGATCTGCTACTGCCGTGGATTTTCTCCAGAAACTCCCATAAACATTAGAATGCATGACACGAGGAATTTTAAAGCAACAAACATAGAAAATGTAGAACTTTGATAATTCTTCAACAAGATACTGGCAATAACAGTCCTTGGGGAAGATAAATTGCCATAGTTAAGTAGAAGAAGATGAAACACAACACAGTATCAGAAAATCGTAAACATAAAAAAAAAAATTTGACCACTAGGTTTCTATTTTACACGAAATAAAATATTTCTACTTTTTTTTACCACTAAGGTGGCAAACAAGCATACGGCCCGCCTGATGGTAAGCGGTTACCGCAGCCTATGGACGCTTGCAACACCAGGGGTATCACTCGCACGTTGCCGACCCTTAAATCTATAGTTGGTAAAAGGACTCTACTAATCTATAGGTGAACAAAAAAACATTATAGTACAGATTTTAAAAGCATCATACGCAATCCCTTCCAAAAGTAAGTACATATCTTGAATAACGTATGTAAAATAATGTGTCATGCAATACGAGATATATAAGTTTATGTTAGTTATTGAAATGTAAATTATATGTATTTCTTTTGGTTTTAAAAGAGTAATTGCTGAGTTTCTTGCCGGATTCTTCTCAGCAAAAAACGACCTTCCGAATCTGGTGGTAGATTCTGACGAATTACTTATCTGTGAAGTCCAGTGAAATAATGAGCTACCTGGAAGATCCAATCCTTATATAAGCCTGCCAGGGGAAGGAGCCGAAACCGGCGTCATCGCCGCCCACAATCCGCCGCTGCGCTGTTTGCTTGTTAACTGCTACGCCACAGCCTGCGAAGGAAAGAGACAGCACGAGTTTAATTGATTGTCATTTTAAACACAGTTCATGTAAATTTTTTTATACCGCTAAGGAAGCAGTCACGTTGCCTATAGCCGCCATAATAGGGGTATCACTAACGGGTTGCCAACCATGTTGTTGATGAGGACCCGCTGTGCTATCAGCATTACTACTAGCCCAGCGTATCGTCGTGGAGCACTGGCAACCTTACTCACCGCAGAAACACAACATAAAAATAAAAAACCAAAAGTAAAAATATATCTTTGAAGTACGACACAATCACCAGATTTCATTTGATTCTTGAACAATTATTAACAGTATTAAGGATACATACGTTAAATTCATTATTATTTCATTTACAAATATATCTGTTGTCTTTATCTATCTTTTTCTGTCTCATTTATAGCCATTTAAATCTTCGGATACATAAAATAAAATCGTAGCATCTCGTTGATGTCTTTTGTATAGAGATCTATCTCTGTACGAGTCGTCGTAGGCGCATGTCTATGAATCATTACAATAATCATAGTTATAAATGTTATAATCATTAATCCATTTTTTTTTCTGAAATATAACAAAAAACTAAGCTACTAACTAGGCCTTCGCCTAGCAGTGGACAACAACGGCTCTGAATAGAATAGAATTCGAATGATTTGTCAACAACATATTAACTTTTTTATTTAAGTTTGTTATATTGTATATTCATAAATATAAAAAATGCAAATACTAAGAATGAAAAAAAAAATTAAAGGGGTCTCCCCTACTAGAAACGAGAAAAAAATATTTCCGTCTCATTCTCTCTCAGATTCTAAATAAGATGAACACTGATGACGTATCAAGAAAAACAGCTGAGTACAACATAACCCGCTAGTTAACTCGAATTAGACATTAACTTGAACTTTCACGTTTGCGGTTATCCGCGGCGTGAGTCGAAGATTTTCTGCCTCGTGCGGCTGGGACCAACACCGATATGGTATCTCATTATTTGCACTTATAAACATTAACGGTGAAGAAACCTGCATACGTTCGAGAAGAATTTCAAGGACTTTTTTTTATACCACTAAGTTGCCAAACAAGCATACGGCCCGCCTGATGGTAAGCGGTTACTGCAGCCTAGGGACGCTTGCAACAACAGGGGTATCACTCGCGCGTTGCCGACCCTTCAGAAATCTCTACACACTTCTTGAAGAACGCCATGCTATCCTCCTTTGGGAAAACCACGGCGGGGAGTTCATTCACAGTTTAATTGTGCGCGGGAGGAAGCTCTTTTGAAACCGCGCAGTTCGGGAGTACGTAGTGCCCAGCAGATGGCGACGGATTCACCATCTGTCATGTTGGCACGAGTTGGTGTTGCAACACCTCTGCCTACCTCTTGCGGGAGCCTTGTGGTCTATAAAGAAGCTGCCTTCTTTATAGACATTTTGGATGGAAAAAGCCGTGGTGGCCTTGTGGTTGAAGCAACGGCCTGTCATCTGATGGGCCGAAGTTCAAACCCCGGCCTGTACCAATGAGGTTTTCTAAACTTAAGTACAGTGATTAATCACACCATAAGCTAAAAAAGAGAGGTAGGGCGAATTGGGACCTCCTGTGGGGTTTCCCATTAATATTGGAGACGCCCGACTGGGGACCGTACCTCCGCCTTACAAAAGACCACAGTGAAATAACACTACTTGATGTAGTGTTGTGTTTCTGCGGTAAGTAAGGTTGCCAGTGTTCCACGAAGATACGCTGTATGAGTCCTCATCAACAACAGGGTTAGCAATGCGTTAGTGATACCCCTGGTATTGCTAGCGGCTATAGGCTACGGTGACTACTTACCATTAGATGGGCCGTATGCTTGTGTGCCACCTTAGTGGTCTATAAAAAAGGCAATCTCACTCTACCCTGATCAAGGACTAGGAACGGTGTTGTCTATGAATTATTTTCTCGACCTTCCTAGAGCAGTGTTTCTGTTGTAAGTTTACTTCTTAAAGTACCCAACGGAAGGCAAGTTTCCGATCATAGGCTATATTTATTGGCTGGTAGCATTGTCACTAATGTTCGTATACCGTAAAATTATTACCTATCTGTTTGTTGATGCAACCCGTAGGTACTACAGAATTATTGGAGGTTGACAATTTAGTGAAGAATCTTTCTTTGGTAATAATTTATTATTGTTAGCAACACCCTACAAAAAGTGACTTGTAATTATGTGATAAAATTTTCTGTACTTCTAAATTGGCGATGCTGGTAGTAAGCGGTTACCATAGCTGATAACCATATATTGTTAAGAGGATTCACTATAAAGAAGTAAGGTGTCTGAAAATTCTTCTCCCAAGAGGATAAATACTCATATGTATTATCCCTTTAAGTAGATTATAGATTGTATACTGACCAATAAATGTTGCCGTAAAACAATGAAAAATTGGTTTTTTTTTTTGTTTGTTTCTAAATAACTTACGTATGAACGGATTTAACTGTATTCGACAAATACTAATATAATTAGAGTAGGGATAGCATTGGTTTATTTTGTTGAAGAAATGGCCGTTAAGGTGAAATGGACTGTCAAATGCAATGCATGTGAAAAATACGGTAGCACATTCCGTCTCACAATAAAACAAAAATTTGGGCCGCAAGGAGTTGCGAAAGTACATCCGTGTAGACTTTCACCCGTGGAGCCTGCGGAAGGTTCCATATTGCCGTTTTAGCCGACTTTAGCGATCACCTTTACGCATATATGCATTTCTTACTTCACAACATCAAGATCTTTTATAGGGTCCGCAACGCGCGATTGATACCCCTGGTGTTGCAAGCGTCCATAGGTTACGGTAACCCAAAGTCTACGGTAACCGCTTACCATCAGGCGAGCCGTATGCTCGTGTGCCACCTTAAGAAATATATGTTGCTCCTAGAGAAGGTTCAAAAAGCTTTTTTGAGGTACTTATATAAACGCATATACGGCTATTATCCATTCATGTATCCCACGAAATTCCTCCTGGGCTCTTTGGATTACAATTCCCTTGAGGTTAGGAGGAAACTTGACCAAATTCTGACCATGTGCAAGGTTCTTCGTGGTAAATCAGAAGCTCCTGAACTGCATGACGAGTTGTCTAGAATATTTGTTCCATACAACTATCTACGCGGCAGGAGGCACAAATTATTTGCAGAACCCATTAGTCGCGCAGTATCGCGCGCTCACTCTCCTGTCCCTCGCACTCTCTCTGCGCTCAACGCCCTCTTGGAGTCCAACCCTGATTGTGACGTGTTCGCGGATGGATGGCAGATGATAATGTCGGCATGCTTGGAGTACTGCGAGTTGAGTGTATGACTGGTTTAACTATTAATTAGTATAATTGGCTTGAAGCCGTTCTAATTAATTAAATAAATAAATAAATAAAAAATAAATTAAAGGTAGAAAAAAATGCCGGTTTTGCATTATAATGTTAGATTGTTTCCCGCTATTGATCTAAAAATAACGTCAGTGATTGAAATTTTCATACAGAATACGGGTCCTTTTTACACGTTACGTGTAAAAAGCCCTTACGTAACCACATAGGAAGGATAGTCGACTGACATGCAAAGAGTTCTAATGCGCTGAATTTGTGTCATGTATAAATTATTGTTTGTTTATATATTCGTATCATACATTTTTCAACGGCCTTGGGTTTAATTAGCGACCTTGGTTAACTATAGGCTCACTCACGGCTGTGCATATTGATCAACCGTCTATGTTTACGGTTGGAAATGAGATGGGTGACCGGTGACCGTTAATGTAATATCACAGAATAGATAATATTCTACGTAGTACCGACCAAATCCTTCCGTTATACGTTCGTCAAACTAGACTTTTATTTGAATAAATTAAACTATTTTTTGTATACTACGAAGATTGCAAGGAAGCGTACAGCCCGTATGATGGTAATCGGTCACCGTTTTTACTCTCGTGGCGTGATTAATCGTGAACCTAAGCTTATAAAACTGATTGTTACAGGCCGCCGGGGCTTAAACCCAGACCCATCAATTGACATGTTTCGCTTACAATCTTCTTGAAGAACCATTCGAGAAATTTTAAGGAAGAACTTCCTCATTAACTCCAACCCATCAACGTAATTAGATTAACCCAGAAAAAAGAAAACCAGCCCATTAACCACTTAAGTAAATGTGTAATCAACCTAACGGCTAACACACAGACACACATACGGACGTGATTCGAATGTTTATTTGTTAAGTAACACAGTGTAATTCATTATGTCACGGTGTGTCAATGTGTGCTTTCACTTTGGCTGACCAACTTATGATAAACTCTAGGCTTTGAGTCAGCTGTGACGTAACAATGTAGGTGAGACCGCGAAAACATCGCGAAAACTGGTTACATATGTGTAAAATTCCATAATATTATGTCGTGAAGTAAACACAGACTGTATTTTTTCAGTTCGTTAAAATTACATAATTTAGTTATCGCCTTTGGCTTAGTAACGATGCGACTGGCTAGAGATGCTGGGGTCCCAGGTCGATAGCCAGCTCGATATACTAAAATAATCAGGTGCTACCTACTATACAACCTTAAATTCTTATATTGTTTCAGGGTTCCGTACCTTAAAAGGAAAAAAAGGAACCCTTATAGGATGTCTGTCAGGAATTTTTATCTCAAAAACGCGTGGAATTCTAGTTATATATCTCTAATATCTAGAATCTCTATAATCTAGTTATATATAGGGGCTTAGTATTTGGTCCCGTGTCTAGCCTTCGAGGACGGAACCAAATCACACCTCGTACGATCGTTGACAATCCTTGACAGACTTTTAGTATTGTAAGAACTATAATCATTGCCAAAGGCCGAGGTACGGAGAGGGCCTTTTGTTATGGGCGGTCATCCATCCAAGTCATCCAACTACTAACCTTGAACAAATCCTTCTATCTTTAAAAACTCTTTGATATTCAAAATCAAAATCAAAATCAAATTAAAAAATCATTTATTCAGTTTAGGCCCTTATAAAGCTTATATGAAGGTCTAAATTACCACCGGTTCGGAAAAGCCACCTAAGAATAACCGGCAAGAAACTCAGTGCTCTCTCTTTTTTTACATGTAACAATCAAGGTATCACAATTAGTAACAAAATTATGTTATGTAATTAACGATATTCGGTATCAACTGTACGTCCTGTTTAACGGTCTTTGACCACTAGATGTCGCTGTAATGTAAATAGACATTATTAGCACGCGCGGTAGAGTCTCCGTCGCTTTGCTTATATATCTCAGCGACGGAGGCTCATTGAACAAACCGAACGTACCGACCAGGACCTTAACCAATAAACCGTACTACGATACCATTCAAGAAGTATTATTTTACCACCACGCACAACAAGATCTGTTGCTGACTGCCTCCGCTCCCAGGACCCCAGTATGTGTCATACATACACGGCCCCTCCTAGTAAGTAGCAATGAGTATGTTAAGCCTTAGAGTAGATAATATACCACGTACAAGCTAAGCACTTATTAATTTGTAATCCCACTATTAAATAAACTTAGATTGAATAGTGCTGGTAAAGCACTTTCACTAAAGCCACGAAATGGATAGGTGGCCGCAGAGCACTCCTCTTTTTTATAGCCAAATTACCTAATATCTGTCGATTGTAAAATAAATGGAATTGGATAAAAGGAAATAAAAGTAGCTTTATAACGTTCACTTTTACTGTGCAATCATTAACGCTGCGTCTATTTTGGACCTGATTTGTAAGTTTAAAGACTTAAAGTAGGCGGATATGAAACCTACATTACCAAAATTTACATTTTTCTTTGAGCAAAGCCTTATTCAGCGTAGCATTAAAACAATTTATAGGGGACACTTTCTTTTTTCTCAATCTAGGCTACACCCACATTGAAATGATCAATAATACCTTTATAGGTATTTTCACATGAAGTTTCACCCTCTTAATGAGGGCATGCTTCTTCAAAAACACAATGTATATAATTCCTTAGTATTTGAACATTTCATATACAATATGAAGTCACTTCAACCTCACAATCAAGACTTCATATTTTTTACCAAACACCCAGAAGCAAGGAAAATAATTGTGTTTGCTTTGCGTCTGGGTGTTTGGTATGAATTATAGGTATGTATTAAAAATAATCAACAAAGCGCCTTGTAGTAGTAGCTGTCATGTATGGATCAGAGTGTTGGGCCACAAGGGCGATGGATGAAAGAAGACTTCATGCAACTGAGATGCGAATGTTGAGATGGATGTGTGGCGTAACGAGAATGGACAAGATAAGAAATTAGTACATTAGAGGAAGTTTGAAAGTAGCTCCAGTGATAGATAACTTGAGGAGCAAGCGTTTGTCATGGTATGGGCATGTAATGCGGAGGAATGAAGATAACGTGGTAAGAAAGGTTTTATGTATTAATGTGGATGGGTACAGGGGTCGAGGTAGACCTAAGAAAAGATGGATGGACTGTGTGAAAGATGACATGGCCAGAAAGGAAGTGAATATAGAGATGACGGCTGATAGAGAAGTATGGAAGAGAAATACATATTGCGCCGACCCCAAATAATATGGGATAAGGGCAGGAGAATGATGAAAGCGCCTAGTAGTAAGCAAAAGTACGAAGTTATTAAATCCATGCTAATATTATAAATTCGAATGTAACTCAGTTTGTTTGTTTGTTTGCTATCTTTTCACGACTAAGCAGCTGAATCGGATCGAAGTGGAAATAACTATCTTTATTTAAAACCACGCGGGCGAAACTGCGGGCTAAAGCTAGTTATATTTATATTCTTATTGTCCCTTTCGCGAAAGAGGCCAACCACAACATATGATGCATGTAAATTATCTTATTACAAAACCCTTATTGCAGGGTGAAAACACCAGCGGTTGATACATTTTTCTTTTTTAATAAGTTTTTATTTCTGTAATCAATAATTTCTTAAATTACTGTAGATTGGAACCTTCTATTAGATATAATAGTACCTGTGTCAAAAGACCCCGCTCTTCCATATCCATACCAATCCATACTTCAAAACTTATATATGAGGGAAATTATTTGTATGTTACATATAGTATAATGCAGAATTATATGCATATTTAGTTATAGCCATTTTTTTCTTAACTTGACAAGGAGGCCTCAGTCGGCTAGTTGAGACCTCTCGTGACAGGCTGGAACATATCTCACTCAGAGAATCAGCATTGCTATCCAGATTGGCAATGCTGCCAGCATTCATGGCACGCTACCGAAAGATTCCGATTTGGGTCAGATCTTTTATCTATAAGTAGATAAGTTGTTATATTTATTGTAAAATAGTTTTATCTGTTTTGTGTTAATAAAGAACTTGACAAGAATATAATTGTAACTTTTTGAAATTTAAATATCTCAAACGCTTCAGAGGGGCGTCACTATCAAGTTTTTGCTCGGTTCGAAAACATCATAGATTCGAGGCTAGTAGGTACTGTAAGACCTCGTCGGTCTTACAAACGGCAGGCTGCTGTACAAAGATTGAATATACAATAAGTTTATTTTTAAATAGGTCTCTATGTATTTTATAATTAAACTTATTCTAATATATTTACTTATTCGTAGAAAGTGGTAATAAACTCAAATTAATAAATTAAAACATTTTTTCCAGTTATCTGATATCGGAAGAATAAAATGCTGTGTATCTGTGTTTCCCCCAAAGGTAAGGACTTAGATTTGAAAATTTGAATGAATTTGAGGAAATATAGCAGACGTAGATACGTCTGCTATATTCAACGACTTGTCGTAGAATCCGTCACATTTTATTTTTAAAATACATAAAGACCTATTTAAAATTAAACTTGTTCTATATTCAATCTTTGCATAGCAGAAAAAAAAATTAAATATATTACAATTCTCAAACCTAAGTCCTTACCTGTGGGGGAAACACAGATACACAGCATTTTATTCTTCCGATATCAGATAACTGGAAAAAATGTTTTAATTTATTAATTTGAGTTTATTACCAAAGATTCCCGGATACCGTGAGGGCTCAGTCCAAGCCGGAATTGACCTCGCACAGTACCGAGGTTTTTTATTTGTGTGTGATAATGTCCGAGCATGATTACATATAGCTGTTACAAAACAAAAGGAAGTCGCAAGAGTATCGCCCTTAATTAGCGTATTATAAAGACGAACCGGAACGCAACGGTTGAGCGAGCGTGACTTTGCGTGATGGGTTAATTTATAACCTTACTGCGATAATTTATTTACAGTCACAGTGTTTATTTAGTTTGTTCTTCGGTAGCTAAACCAAGTGACAAGGCTCGCGTGGATATAGAAAAAACATGTTATTTTTAGCCTCTGCTGTCCGTCCGTCCGTCTGTCTGTCAGCGGGCTGTATGTCATGATCCGTTATAGGTAGATAGTTTTTTTGACAGAATGTGTATTTCTACAAAAAAAAATATATAATAAATATAAGTTGCCCCTACATAGCACAAACAACACATAAAGTTGGTTGCAATTCAGCTCGTACTTTGCCCCTGTCTTAACATACAAATTCAATAACAAATAAATAAAAATCAAACTAAGATTTATAATATTTTAAAACGCTATCGCCCATATCTTACTCCCTGTACACTATAGCGACCGCCCGCGTGTTTCTTCCGCATGTTCCTGCCACCTTTCACTGTGTACTTATTAATGACTGCACAAATACATTGCTTCGTACATAAAATTTACGTATTAACCTTCTGGAAATTGCTATGATATATAAGGATATATGTAAGCTATTCACCTAGTTGCCTTCGGGTCAAATAAGTGATGAGCATTGTTTTGAAGAAGAAGTAAGAAATTATGTAAAAAAACATGTAGATGAAAACCTGTGTGGGTATGGACTTTGAAGGGAGGCAGGGCTTAAGGGAATTCCCACAGAAAAATCGAGCCACCCAGCTCAATGACGAGGACTAGTCAGGAAACGCACGTATATGTGAGAACTATGTAGAGAGGCACGAGATTTTAAAATGTACTCACTAATAAAAAGTTCTCATCATCCACAGCCTTCATTATTTCACTATTGGGGCCCCTTTTGTTATGCTACTCGCCTCGTTCCTGCGCCTACGACTACGTATTCAAAAACGTAACTCACGAAATGTCAACATTTTTATAACAATTTATAGTTCCAAGTTTCGCCGGCATAGCGCTGTTCATTTTCACATACTAACATTGTTTAAAGCGATACAAATACGTATTCGAAAGATTCTGCTATTAAAGCTACTGGTCCATCTAGCTGCTGGACGTCCAATGCTTCGCTTGCCTTCTCCTGGCTATCCTTCTATCGCTGTTTTACTCCACCTAGCGCCTATCGAAAAAGTTTCACCATCTAAACACCATGATTTCCACCAAATTTCTTAAAAGAATAATAATAGTAATGGTGTCGATTCTGTTGTTCAAAATTACTAAACTGAACTAATTTGACAGGTCTAAAAGTCTTGCTATCCCTTTCTCATGTACGGGGTTAAATGAGGATGGCAATATTTTTAGACCTGTCAAATTAGTTAAGTTTAGTAATTTTGAACAACAGAATTGGCACAATATCTTTATAAGTATACTCTAAAAGTGTGCGCAATGCAGTTTGAACGTACGTAATTTCATAATTTAGCCATTATTTAATATTGTGTAATGAATCACATTAGAAATAAATCCGTGACCTTTCTACCGTGTTTCTAGACACTTGCATAACCCGCCCAAAATGCTATGACTCATACTAAAATCCGACATTGCAGCTATTTGTACATTTCAGTTAACTCCGGGAAATACGTCTGCAAATATTACACATGATAAGTGGGGTAAGCCTTATAGGCTTTCTCATTACTTAGACAAGTCATTAAGAAGTTAATGGTAATTTAAGGAGCGTGTTTATTTGCTTAAGCTTTCGACATAATCATAATACATCACACACTAAGGGTCGGCAACGCGCGAGTGATACCCCTGGTGTTGCAAGCGTCCATAGGCTACGGTAACCGCTTACCGTAGCTGGCCGTATGCTTGTTTGCCACCTTAATGGTATAAAAAAAAGGGATTCTTAATTCTTCCCAACGGAAGATAAGCGCTGGTTGTCCTTCACAAGACATCCAGCACATGCTGAGTTGGGACCGTTTCATAATGACACGATGTTTTTCTACACTTGTATTCCTTCCTTAAATGTTTGTGTTGTTATGAATTAATGTTTTTCTTTCTTTCTTTCTTTCTAATTAGTTTAAATTTTGGTTTAGTTACACTTACTATAGTACCTTAATCTTGTGGTTACACACTACTTACGTATATTAATCTCACAATTGTAATTAATTTAACGATATGTTAAATTTTTAAACCGTTTAGCCTAAGAAGTACCGAACTTTATCCACGTGGCACGATCATCATCACATTTCTGTATGGTTGATGTTTTTATTTAATTTCAGGGTCATTTTTCACCTAAATCTAACGAACAAAGTCGTGGACATTAGATAGTTACATACGAAATGGTTCTTGCCACATTATATCTTGTTTAGTGATCTTGCTAATCCTATATTGAAACGATTTATAGCGATTTATTTTGCGGTTCCGCAAACCCACACTCCTGCTTAATAGACTTGGAAAGTTGCCAAATCAGAAATCCCCAAAGTATTACTCATCAATCACCGTTTCTAACGTAGGAACATTTGATATATATATGCAATAATTAGCTTCTGTTTGTTCTGACAACAATTAATTTTATGTCGGTAAAAGTTTAGCCTCAATGTGACTCCAATAACTTTGGGAGCACTTGTATCGAATAACTATGCGTTATAATTATGAAAATACATTTATTCAGTTTAGGCCCTAATAAGGCACTTATGAACGTCCCTATACCACCGGTTTGGAAAAACCCAACCGACATCATCCAAACATATTGGTGGTTCAGTTTTTTATACCACTAAGGTGGCAAACAAGCATACGGTCCACCTGATGGTAAACGGTTACCGTAGCCCATGGACGCTTGCAACACCAGGGGTATCACTCGCGCGTTGTCGAATCTCCAGAAATCTCTTCACACCCTTCTTGAAGAACCCCATGCTGTACTGCTTTGGGAAAACCACGGCGGGGAGTTCATTCCTCAGTTTGATCGTGCGCATGAGGAAGCTCTTTTGGAACCGCGCAGTGAGGGACCATTTGAGGTTCCAACGTGTGGTGATGAAATTCCCGTCGATGGCGAGAAGTGCGGTGGTAGAATGTTGCCGTGGGCTCCATGTCGATCAATTCCTTAGAACACTGACCGTTATACAAGCGGTAGAACACACACGGGGAGGCAAAGTCTCTCCTCATACTTTTTCAGAGAGCGTTTTTCAAACGAAATCAAACCAGTACTTACGATTTTCCAAAAAAGAATTAGGATAATAGGAAGAATTAATACACCCAAATAAAAGTTTATCTTTTACTGTATTCAGATAACATAGTTTTAAGAGAGTAGGGTGAATTGGGATCTTCCGAGGGTTTTCCCACTAAAATTGGAGCCTTACATTGGAGAATTACAGAAGACCGCAGTCAAATAAAACTACTTTGATGTAGTGTAGTGTTTCTGGGGTGAATAAGGTTGCCTGTTCTCATCATCAACAGGGTTGGCAGCACTTTAGTGATACCCCTGGTATTGCTAGCTATAGGCTATGGTGACCGCTTTCCATCAGGTGAGCTGTACGCTTGTGTATTTTCAGTCACTTTTCCAACAAGTCCATGTCTAACGTAGCTTCTCTCACCTAAAATTTAGGTCACCAAAGTCAAACGAACAGTTTTTGCAGTACCCCAAATTTAATTTTGTCTGCGCAGGCGCCTATAGTGAAAGCGGTTTACATAACGCCAGCTGAGAGCAGTGCGTGGTAGACTGTGACGTAACACCAAGTAAGGACTGGCCCGTGTTATTGTTGTGTGTGATACTTCACATATATGGATTACGAATATGCAGCTCTTTAGCAAAAATCTTCATCCATATTTGCTACTGTTTTTTGATTTGACAGCTGTCAAATGTCGCTTGTCACTGCAGTTTGATATATCACCTCAAAAATCAAATTACGAATTCACATACAATACGACAATAATTGGAGTCGCAGCTGATTTGCAAGTTTTTTTTTATTTAATACTTAAAATGCCTACATAGGTAAATATTGCCTACATGTGTAAATAAGATTTAAATAACCAAAACCTAAATTTAAAATTTAAAAACCACTGTTTCAAAATCTTAACATAGTTCAGAAGACTCTCAATTACTAAGTCACCTTTCAATTTCAAACAAAAACAAATTTTCAAATAAAAACGGATTCATCCGTTTAGGAGCCATAGACGGACACGCAGACAACACGTTAAACTTATAACACCCCTCTTTTAGCGTCGGGGGTTAAACCTATTTTTGTTAGGGTTTGTCTTATAATATAAAAATGAATCGCTAAATTTGTTGCTAAGCGCAAATCTCGAGAGCAGCTGAATCGATCTCACAAATTCTTTTTTTTGAATATTCCTTGAAGTACGAGCATGGTTCTTACTGAGAAGAAAAATAAAAAAAAACTGAAAAAGTTTAAAAACGCGTATACAAAATATTTGATAAATATCTACCCGTGCGAAGCCGGGGCGGGCCGCTAGTTCATAATAATTCTAGGGTGATGTATTAGATGATTGCATGCATGAACATATTTCAATAAAAAAATTGAACGTGTGAAAACTCCAATATATTATGGAAATTTTTATTATACGTTGATTAATTAAATCCCTATAAATATTTATACGTCGGTTGTACTACTTTTGTTCTCAATAATACAGAGGATTAATAAGAATATAATAAATAGAATCGAAAATAAGGCACTTACCGTCGCGTCCCCTGTTTACGAAAGCATGAAAATAAATAAAATATTAGTGTTAGTAAAAATGTACACCTAAAAGATGTGAAGAAGCAAGACATAGTTAGAATAGAGCGGGATAGATAGATCGAAAATAAAATATTAACACTTTGTACAAAAATACCTGTTGACGTCACTCGGGATAATCTGGAACTTTCTATATATTTCTAGAACATTCTAGCTATGTCTTGCACAACGACCACATCTGAGCTCGGTTAGTCATACTTGTCAATTTCTGCCAAATTTCTTGGAAGTCTGTCACACCGCGGCTTAACGTTAAAAGAAGATTTAAAAAAAGTCTAAAACAATAGCGAAATTTTATAGCAAAAAGAACAACACGAAACATCATCAAAACAATACTATCTAACAAAAATTACATCGCATGAAAAAAAAATCCCTACCTAATAATGGTCATTAATCGTCCGTGAAAATTAACATTACGCAACGGTGTGACACACGGACTTACTTTCGTCGTTTATAACGGGGCCGTAACTGAATTCTTTAGCCAGATATTCTACTGTGTTCGAATCTTGAACCCCAAGAAGGCCTGCTTTCGCGACCCTATGGCAGCAGCCCTTCAGAAGTCCCCCACAGGAGCCTTCCAACAGTCCCCCAACCATCCAGCAATAGAAAAAGAACTCGCAAGTCCCACTTTGTGGACAATCTTCTCTGTCGATACTCTGTTTCGGTTCTAGCTTTCGACTCCTGCGACTAGACTTCAAATCCCTTAGAATTTCGTTAATTTTTGATATCTGTTCGTCCGAAATCGGTTTGAATTTGGGGAGTTCTGTTGCTGTGGCGTTTGGGAACACATCGTAGTCTAGTCTCTTTACTTGTTTGTCTGTTTGTACAAACATGGGCTTTTCCAATTTAGGGAACCATTCTCCTTTGGTCCAGTTCCGAGCTCGTGGGTCGTTGGCATCTGTTTGAAGTAGAAAAGATGAAATAAGTATGTATATTTACAGAATGGAGTTAAAGGGTGCATGAAATGATAGTTAAGTTAGATAATATCTGTTATTATATAAAATGAAAAGTATTGAAAAGAGCATTCTAAGAAGTAATAGCAGCTATACTTATGTACATAAAGTTAGTTGGTTATTCCACTTATCCTCATTGAATTTTCCTATATAGTACACCTAGCGGCCCGCCCCGGCTTCGCACGGGTAGACATTTATATCAAATATTTTGTCTACCCGAGCGAAGCCGGGGCGGGAAGCTAGTATAATATATAGCCTATGTTACTCAGTGATGATGTAACTTTCTAAGGGTGAAAGAATTTTTGAAATCGGTCCAGTAGTGTCGGAGCCTTTCAATACATACAAATATACAAATCTTTCCTCTTTATAATATTAGTATAGAAGTATAGATAACAAGATGATAATAATTACAAAAACTAAAAGAGGAAGAAAAAACCGATGATATTTTTTTACCTACATATAAACAGGTTTTATATATCTATAATTTAAAAATGAATCGCTAAACGTGTTGCTAAGCTCAAATCTCGAGAGCAGCTGAACCGATTTCGCTAATTCTTGTTGTAGAATATTCCTTGTTTAAAAAATTGCCTGAAAATGTCTATAAACGGGTAGACAACACATTTGATAAATGTCTACCCGTGCAAAGCCGGGGCGGGCCGCTAGTAATATATAAAAAAACTTTGTTTGTAACAAAACTCCTCGGAAACGGCTTGACCGATTTTAAATGTTATTTGTGAGCTGTACCGGTTAAAATAAGTCTACCAGTAGAAGGCTACATTATCACTGAGTAAAATAGGGTGTATATTATTTTGCTATGGTGGCGAAGTCTTGGAGTTAAAGCTAGTAATGTATAAATGCTTCACTCTATAAATTAAATCTCTATCACTCTATCACTCTAAATCGAATACAATAAAAAAATTACCAATTCGATTCATAAAGTAATATCTATTAAAAAGTAACAGTGACGCTATCGAATACGTAATCGATAAATAGCAAAGCATCGTTAACCTCAATAGACGATTCTTTTTACTCGTGTTGAAATCAATTGCATTTCAGACACGCACTTGACCGGAATTTCGTATAATTGACGTAGCTAAAAAAACTAAGCTACCAAATAATTAAAGTTTATTAAAGAAAAGTTATACGCTATAAGGCTTTTTAAGGAAATAACAAAAAGGTTAGTCGACATCACAGGAGACCGAAGAGCTGGCAGCTACCTCGGACAAAGAATTAGTCTAGCTATTCAGATGGGGAACGCTGCCAGTATCTTCGGAACATTGCCTAAAGGGATTCCTTTTAATAATTACATTATATTTCTTAAGTTTTTTAGTTTTAGGTTTAGTTATTATTTGAAATAAATATTAGTATTATATTTTAAATTACATACAAATATATTTGTAGCATAGTTATGTAGATAAATACATTTCAGATATAATAGTCAACAATGTAATTCCGGATATTTTGATGTTTAATATCTTACCTCTCACTTCCCTGCATTCTGTGGGAGTGATTTAGTGAAAAGGGACGGAAGTGTGTTACAGGAAGCCTGGGAAGCGCGCGCTATTTGATTTGACCAATGAGCGTGCACGGTGGTGGAATTAGCTGTCAGATTTCAGCTTTTACGTAACCCAAGGGATTTCCCATTAAAATTGGAGCCGCCCGACTGGGGACTGTACCTCCGCTTTACAGAAGACCGCAGTGAAATAACACTACTTGATGTAGTGTTGTGTTTCTGCGGTAAGTAAGGTTGCCAGTGCTCCACGAGGATACACTGGGCTAGTAGTAATGCTGCTAGCACACTGAGTCCTCATCAGCAACATGGTTGGCAACCTGTTAGTGATACCCCTGGTATTGCTAGCGTCTATAGGCTATGGCGACTGCGTACCATCAGGTGGGCCATATGCTTGTGTCACCTAGTGGTATAAAAAAAAATGTCATAACTGGTCTGGTGCATCGCTTTTTCTCGTACTTAGTGCGGGTTGGTCTTCAGACCTCGAAAATTTTATCCCACCACCTCCACGGCTTTTATTTAGGTATACAAATGTATTCCCACGACATCCAAGCAATACATTGTACAGTCAATATTAACAAGGTTTCAAGATTTAAATGATTAATCGCTTTTTCTACTGACTGACAGATATTGAAAATCATAAGACATGAATATCACTCTACAAATCATTCAGACGTTATCAAATGAGTTCGTGTATTGATGACCGACGGTCAACATGCCACCTCAAATCAATAAAAGAGGTAACTTTGAGAACAACGAATTGACGCCGGTGTTTTATCATGTGTCGTGGGCAAGGCGTAGTTTCATTGTATTCCTTGAAAGTGTGTGCGAGTGATCTATACTAATATCGGTACGAAGTATATTCTATACTCTGAGCTAATACTAAAAAGAGGAAAGATTCGTATTTTTGTGTATGTTTGTATTGATTAGGCTCCGAAACTACTGGACCGATATCAAAAATTCTTTCGCCGTTAAAAAGCTACATTATCACTGAGTAATATAGGCTATATACTAGCTGCCCGCCCCGGCCTCGACGGGTAGGCAAAACATTTGAAAAATGTCTGTTGTTTATATGTTTGCAAGGCGTAGTTTTAACTGGCGTCAGTTCGCTGTTCGTAAAGTTCCATTGGACCTGAGCATGCAATAGATGGAATCGACGCCGGTAGCGTAACTGATGATATAAATATATTTTATCAATAAAACGGTGATGCAATATTACCGTATTTCTCTACGCCAACTAGCGGTAGCGTCGCCAAAACAGTGGCTTTTAATTTAGCCAATATTTTGTTCATTATGCTTATAATATGCCTACCCACAAAAAGTAGGCGAAGGTACAACCTACTTTCCATCAAAGATAAATTTGGTGCCGACGTGACAGATGGTGAGTCCGTCGCTGTCTCTTAGGCACTACATACGTCCTTGAATTTCTTCTCAGACGTATGCAGGCCTCCTCACGATGTTTTCCTTCACCGTAAAGGTCGTAGTGTGACTAATCACTGCACTTTAGATACACAGAGACACTCATTGGTATCACACGGCACCTCGGCTCATTATTCTTTCTGGGTAATATTATTTACTTATCGTCTTGATTACAACATTATCATCTCTGATATAGTTATCAAGATTAGATCCCTTTATTAGACCAAACACTACATAAATAAACGGGTGTATATTACTTCGCAAAAATAAGGATTCCACAACTAGGAATCGCATGTTTACTGAACGCGCGCGACTGTGCCCGTAACGCAATGTACAATACGGCCGGCGTATCTTGGCGAGTCATAAGTTCGTGCAGAAGGCTGCGCAATAGCTCTTTTTAGGAACCAAATGGTGGTATGAGGCGACGTGCGGGGGGCGGTTGTCTAAGCTAGAGATGTGATGTTACGTAAACACAATCGACCCTTTATTCAATCAATTATCGCAATCGATTAGTTTTATTTGGAATTTATTGATGTTTCTGTATATAAGATATTTAACGTAATAGATTTACAAATACAGTGAAATTTGTTGTTAATAAACGAGATTTCAAAGTAAATTAAAAAAAATCTAATTTAATATGCAATTTTCTCGATTGAAAGACATGATCTACTTAAATATCAGTTATCTATTAACGACTACTTCAGTAACGACTGTTTGCGAAAATTTAAAACTTCGTTATAAAATAACAATAAAATATATTTTTATGATTTAATTTTAATCGATTCCAATAAAAATCGATTAAACAACACCCTTAGGCACGCGTATTTGACATCCCTTTTTGGTAACTTCGTAACACTTCGTGCTTATTCGGCAATGCTCGATACACTAATACGTCTCAGTCACACGTCAGCATTGGTGTCGTGTTCGCGTCGCTGTCTCTGTCTTGAGTAAAGTCGGTGACAAAAGTTTTCGTTGTTATTGTTTAGTGATAATTGTAGATTATTAAGTTTGTTTTATTTGTGTTATTTGCAAGTGTGTGTTGCCACATATATTATTCGCTAAATATGCCACCAAAGCATAATAGCGTCTTAAATCGCCAGGCGAGAAAAATAATTTATGATTTAACACAATATATGAAAAAAGAAAAAGAAGAAGGCGTAAAAGATGTAGACAACGTTTATTTAAGAGTTGCTAACGCAACTGGTGTGTCGCAACGCACAATACAGCGGATTGCAACTGAAGGCAATATTTCGGGTTTACTTTCGGTATTCCGCACGCCTGGTAAAAAAAGATCTAGATCGAAACCTATTACTAATATTGATAATTTTGACCAGGGTGTAATTAAAAGATGCATTCACAACTTCCACAAAACCGAAAAAGAAATGCCGACAATAAACAAATTACTAGTAAAACTCAAACGGGATGTAAATTTTCAAGGTGCTAAAACGAGCTTAAAGACAATAGTCAAAAACTTGGGTTTCAAGTGGCGAAAGACCGAAACTAATAGAATGGTTCTAATAGAGAAGACCGACATTCGCCTGAAAAGGATTGTATACTTGAAGGCAATAAAAAAATACAGAGATGAAGGGCGACCAATTGTATTCACTGACGAGTCGTATGCCCACTCATCACATACAAAAGGTAAGGCGTGGTCAGATGGTTCCGCTCAAGGACTAAAACGCCCGATATCAAAAGGTCAGCGGATAGTCATGGTACACGCTGGGTCAGAAGCAGGATTTGTTCCGAACGCCCTTCTTATGTTCAAATCTGGAAATAAAACGGGAGACTATCACGATGATATGAATTTCACAAATTATGAGAAATGGTTACGGACTCAACTGATCCCAAATTTGAGCCCTAATGCGGTGGTGGTCATCGATAATGCTCCGTACCACAACAAACTTATGAATCCGGCGCCTACATCTAATGACAAGAAGGCAAAAATGGAATCGTGGTTAGTAGAAAAGGGTATACCCTATGAAAAGGACATGCGTAAACCGCAACTTTATGACCTTATAAAAAAAAACAAAGACGTACATAAAAGATACGTCATAGACGAATTGTTTAAAAAAAACAACCACGAAGTCCTTCGTTTACCCCCATACCATCCCGATTTAAACCCCATCGAGATGGCGTGGGCTGCCATAAAAGGGCACGTAGCCGCTAAAAACGTCGACTGGAACGTTACCCGGACAATGGAACTCATAAAGGAAAAAGTTAATTTAATGGAACAGGAAGAATGGAGTGCTTTATGCAGAAAAGTGCAAGAGGTCGAAGATGAATATAGAAAGAGCGACCATATAATTGACGAAATGACGGAACAATTCATCATTAATACAGCTTCAGATTCGGAAAGTGAGACTGAAAGTGAGAGCGACGGTTACGATGATGAAACTATGCCAAGTACCTCACATGGTACGCAAGGAGCCGACGACTTTATGTTAGGCATTTCCCCCCTTAGTGACAGTGATTAAATAATAAAAGTGTAAATATATTAAGTGTTAATAATAAGTAAAAGAATTACGTGCAAACAATATTGTGTTTTATGGTAAAAATCTGCCACTATCGAAAGGTGAGGTATCGAAATTAAATTTTTACAGTGAGTTATTTTTCTGCCGCGTCTGTTCGCGATAAACTCGAAAACCGCTGAGCGATTTTCGAGTTTTGAGATTTTGGCTTATGCTAGTTGGTTTATAAAAAAGAAATTGGCATCAACAGTTTTCTACACGAGTGTACATGCGCTAAAGTTCGCAAAGCCTATGTTCAGACTCGCCAAGTTACGTCGGCCGTATTGTAAGGGCACTGTTAGTAGGTGCGCAGAAAATTAAAGGACATTTTGTTTTTTTTTCATCCCGCCGTTTTTAAAAGTCCCACGCCGCCGACTCCGCCGCCGCCGACCAATCGGGTATCGGCGCTCATATCTATTTCGGAGCTTAATCAGTACAAACAATCAAATCTTTCCTCTTTATAATATTAGTGTCGATGTACAAAATTTAAACTGTTTTGCTAACCATACACCTACTTTCACAAGTCCAGGCTGTGCGTTACGGTAACGTTATACAATTACAACGTCGTGTTATCTGCGCCGTCATACATACAGCTTGTAAACAACATACATACATACATTAAAACATAGTCACTACATAGTACAAAACAAAGTCGCTTCCCGCTGTCGGTCTGTCCATATGTATGCTTAGATTTTTAAAACTAAACGGTTTTAGATTTGGTTTCTTTTAATAGACAGATTGATTCAAGCCGGGGCGGGTCGGTAGAATTAATATAATTAATGTATGATATTGGTGAACATATGAATGGTTTGTTATTTTGGATTATATATATTTGAACAATTATATTGTCACAGTTATTTAATCATTATTAACTCGTTTGTGTGTTGTATTTTTTTAACTAAAAGTGTTTTAAGTCGATTATCTTGCCCATAAGCCATAACGTTTTTTAATAGTTAATTATTTTTCTTTTTCCTTTTTCCAATTTGGTACTTTATATGCGTAATTAAATACAATTAATTTTGCGTTTTACTTCAAGAAGCAATCCTGCGATTCTTGCGTGGTTCTTGAAATATTTCATGACGAGTTAGTGGCTTTTTATATCGATCGTTAAAACGAACACTATTATGTATTGACAAACTAGAAGTCAATGACATATAATGGTGCGAAAGAGATGTAAGATACTTGATGTATTGGAGCAAAAGAGACAAAAGTTCGTATGCATTCGAATGCCACTGCGCGTAGTAGTGAAATCATTCACTTAAGGCGAAGCTCCCTTTTGTGTCAATACTTCCTATTTATATTTTACAAACAACTGTTTCGTTCACACCATTCATTGATCCTGGATGCTTAGAGCAACGCATTTCTCGTATATGGACTCATGAATAAAAAAGGCTCTTGTCCTTTGATCTGATTATACTTTTCTGATATTAATGAAAAAGCATATTATATAAATATAAGCATATCCTGTTGATCCTTGTCAGGATATAAGGATAAAGTTATGAAATTAATGTACTATCATCGGTTCTTAATACTTTCAAATTTGCAAATTTTCAACATAATCAGGCATCTGGTCGACGAGACCGCTGGTCTAGTGGTTAGTATACCTGACTGCTACGCTAGAGGTCGCGGGTTCGATTCCCGCCAGGGCAAACATTTATGTGACAAATATGTTTGCCTTGCGTTTGGGTGTTTGGTATGTATTATAAGTATGTATTTACAAAAAAAAAAGTATATAAGTATTATATCAGCTACTGGTTCCCATAGTACAGCTTTGCTTAGTTTGGGGCCAGATGGCGCTGTGTGTTAAAAAACCAAAAAAAAAAACTTGAAGTCGGTGAAAATTACGTTAAAAGATTTCCTTACATTGTTGATACATCTTACAGATCAAACTGAAAAAAAGTGTGTTAAGGCATTTAAAAAAATAGCTGCCAATGACCTTCGCCTTAAGTTGCATCGCACATTAACCAAGAACCGTTACTACATTGCATCCACTTAATCTACGACATTATTACTACGTGACACCTCTACACGACCCATTATACATATTTCGACCTTATATTAAACACATTAAAGTACATTTGAATTCACATTGATAACTGGACGTCGAGCTTACGGATTAGGGTGACGAAACACGACGTAACGCACAATTTACTTTACGCTTCTTATTTAAAGTTTAAATTTGAGTGTTAATTTTTATGCCTTGTAACGGTACACACATAAAATATGACATTACGAAATATTCTCGGGTTATATAACCCGTTAGCTGTGGCCGTAAGACCTTCTATGAAGTGGCATTTATCGAACTGAAGTTTATTAGATGCATTTTACACGCCATCTTGTCTTCTTCTTCTTCCTAAGTATGGCAATCAATCCCTTCAGGGACTAATATTGCCAGTGTCGAGTGTCAGAGAATTTTCAAGTAATTCAAAGTAGTGTTATTTCACTGCCGTCTTCTGTAAGGCGGAGATACAGTCCCCAGGCGGGCGGCATGTCCCATTTTACATGAGAAATCCCAAATCGCCCTACCTCTCTTTTTAAAAGCTCATGATGTGATTAATCACTGTACTTAAGCTTAGAAAACCTCATTGGTACAGGCCGGGATTTGAACCTGGGCCCATCAGATGACAGGCCGTTGCTTCAACCACAAGGCCACGACGGCTTAATTCATTGTACTTCAATTGGGACGCGCCTACCGAGTCAACGATATCATAAACATCCGACATTCAATTTGTAACGAATATCCGTGAAAAGGTCACAAGAACCGGAATCAATACTCAACTTATGCAGTCGCCTTATGCAATGTCTTTTGTAATCATTATACAACTGTGTCCAACAACCATCGATGCAGGTTGACTTTAAACTGTAAACGGAAATGTTATTCGATGACCTCTGCCCAGTGACCTCTGAAGTTTAAAGTGCCCTGGTTGGTACTCAAGCCGAAACCTTTATAAAAATAAACGTAGCCTCTGTAGGCTATTTTTTTTTTTTTTAAAATAGGTTCCCCGCAAAAAAAGCCATGAATTTGTGAACAAAATCCCATTACACGCGTACCAAGTCGCGGATACAGCTAGTTGAAAATAAAATATGCCAATTTTTAATCTACATCTACACTAATATTATAAAGAGGAAAGATTTGTATTTTTGTGGGTTTGTATTGAATAGGCTCCGAAACTATTGGACCTATTTCAAAAATTCTTTCACCGTTAGAAAGCTACATCATCACTGAGTAACATAGGCTAAATATTATACTAGCTGCCCGCCCCGGCTTCGCACGGGTGGACAAAATATTTGATAAATGTCTATGCTCCGAAACTAATGTCTACCCGTGCGTAGCCGGGGCGGGCCGCTAGTCATTAATATGAATAATTATTGCTACGTGGCCTACATGTTACCACTTCTTTGATTTATCAAACCGGCTGAAGGAATTCGAAGTGTCGAAAGTATGTGTTTACAAATCCATTTCTTAGTTGAAAGTGGTATAAAAACTACTGGAGTCATTGACATTGCACTTCCTATAGCAAGAGCGTTGCTCTAACGAGGCCGGAGGACTGCCCTTACAATATTCAGCTACATAAGTGAATAAATCAATTAAGGAAGTAAATAAATCATTTATGGTAAACTGCCTGTAAATTTTCCCTTTAAAACTTAAAGGGAAAATTTATAAAACCATGATAAGGCCTGCTGTCATGTATGGATCAGAGTGTTGGGCCACTAAGGCGACGGATGAAAGAAGACTGCATGCAACTGAGATGCTAATGTTGAGATGGATGTGTGGCGTAATGAGAATGGACAAGGTAAGAAATGAGTACATTAGAGGAAGTTTGAAAGTGGCTCCAGTGGCAGAAAAGTTGAGGAGCAAGCGTTTGTCATGGTATGGGCATGTAATGCGGAGGAATGAAGATAACGTGGTAAGAAAGGTTTTATGTATGAATGTGGATGGGTACAGGGGTCGAGGTAGACCTAAGAAAAGATGGATGGACTGTGTGAAAGATGACATGGCCAGAAAGGAAGTGAATACAGAGATGACGGCTGATAGAGAAGTATGGAAGATAAATACATATTGCGCCGACCCTAAATAATATGGGATGGGCAGGAGAATGATGATGATGATGATGCCTCCGTTTTTACAATAAAATCCCACAATCTATTCTTCTTCTTCTTCTTCCTAAGTATGGCAATCAAACCCTTCAGGGACTATTATGGCATTATTTCCAATGTTCCTATAAATCAGTCACTAAATGAAACTTTACTGCACATAACGACACCAAAAATACACATTAAAGATCACTATAACACAAAAATCTCAACCGCTCCGCCGGATTCCCGCCAAAAACTCCCACAATCTATTACAGAGTAGAATTATGACAAGACTCATCATGTCAAAAAGAGTTTTGATAAATAAAGCTATCGATTAATATTATAAAATTAATGATCATGTAAATGATAATAATGCTTGAAATATATAGACTCACTTTGCACATGTGGCTCCCCGCTCCTGGTAATTGTGATTCCAAAAAAATATGTTTTTTATATCAATACTCTTAAAACATAGGCTTCATAGATTTAACAGACTTGGACATCGCAATGAACGCTCGCAACTCTTCTAGTCCCTCTCCAGTGAGAGGCTTCGAGCAATGTTGGTGCCTTTGGTAATTGTGATAGTTTAAAAAAAATTTTTTCATGAAAGCTGTGACAAAACCAACTTGGTAGCTTTCATTTTGATATTCTTAATTTCCTACTAATGTCTAGAAGAATTATGTTACAAATTGCACTGAGTTTCTTGCCGGTTCTTCTCAGGTGGCTTTTTTTTTTCAGAACCGGTGATAATTTTGACCTTCATAAGTGCCTCATTAGGGCTTAAACTGTATAAATGATTTTTGATTATGGTTATCTTGCAAGTTATCTGAGTTAATGGCAAGGACCGCTGTGGTTGGTCAAACACAGGGTGCCATTAGTACCATTTGAGCCGCAACTTTATTTAAGCAAATTCCATTCTAGTCGAAGGTAACTCTGTTGTACGAAATCAGAAGTCAAAGCAACGAGGCAAAGGGGTAAACTAGCAATGCTGCTAGCACAGTGAGTCCTCATCAACTACATGCTTGGCAACCCGTTAGTGATACCCCTGATATTGCTAGCGGCTAAAGGCTACGATGACTGCTTACCATCAGGTGGGCCGTATGCTTGTGTGACACCTCAGTGGTATGAAAAAAACTAATTTGACAGGACTAAAAGTATTTCCGTCTTTAATGTAACCCCGCACATGAGAAAGGGATAGCAAGACTTATAGTCCTGTCAAATTAGTTTAGTTTAAGGATTGTTTGAAACAGAAGTGGCACCAATGTTATGATATATAAAATCTTAAATAAAATAATGTTTTAAACAAACATAATTAAAGTGGAACCGCCCGACTGGGGACTGTACTTCCACCTTACAGAAGACCGCAGTCAAATAACACTACTTTGATGAAATGTTGTGTTACTGCAGAGAGTAAGGTTGCCAGTGCTCCAAGAAGAAGACACGCTGCGCTAGTAATAGTGCTGCTAGCACAGTGACTCCTCATCAACAACAGGGTTGGTAACGCGATAGTGATACACCTGGCATTGCTAGCGGCTATAGGTTAAGGTAACTACTTACCATCAGGTGGGCCGTGATTGTGTGCCGCCTTAGTGTGTGTGCTCAACTTTCTGCCTACCATGAAAGCGACTCGGCGTGATCAGTGTGACAGATAGTAGTATGGTACGGAATTTCGGTAATTTTAATTAAGCACTTATTTATTGTATAGCTTTTTGGAAATGTTGGTGAATTTTCACTCAACCAACACTTTCAAGTCCACAATGGGATTCCCATGGTTATCTTGTGTTTTTAATACTGCCATCAGTGAAACTATTTTCACCCGTCTCTTCGGTCCCACGGCTATAGAAACTGAAGTAGGTATATTGTTTGCTTCTTTCTTAAATAAATATTATTGCTGTTGTCTTGTAATATTTGTTTAGAATTAAGAATAGGACAGATGTCTTAATTCTGTTATGTTTCCAATTGTTTATATTGAATATCGACAATAGACAAATTAAAACGTTTCAATTTTTTGAATTAATAATATTTTTTGGATATTAATCATACAATGCCATCTGGCCCCATACTAAGCAAAGCTTGTACTATCGGAACCAGCATCTGATATAATACTTGTATACTTTTTATTGTAAATACATACTTATAACACATACCAAACATCCAGACGCAAACAAACATGTTTGTCACATGAATGTTTACCCCGGCGGGAATCGAACCCGCGACCTCTAGCGTAGCAGTCAGGTATACTAACCAGTAGACCAGAGGTCTCGTCTATAATTATTTGTCTTAAAAGGCCTAGTGCCATGCATTCTACGGCTTATGACAATCCAAGACGATGGCAGATCATAACAAGCTTTTAGGTCAAGGTAACCAGTGCGCCAAAACGATATATCACTTCACCCAAAAGCCATTTTACAGCTTTATTACCGATGCTCCTAAAAACCAGTCAGTAAATAAAATTTCACAGCACACACCGAAAATACACACTAAAGATCTAGACACTGGAAAGGATCGCTTTTGTTTAATTAAAAAATACTTGATATTTTATGAAATCATCTACATTCAATCATTTCAAACATAAGCTTAGACAAATGTACAAACGATATCAGTTGTATCTAGTCCACTCAGGGTCAGTGTTTCGAAAGCTCAGTCGCTAAGGGACTTGAATTCGATACGTAGGTTAATCCCAGGTTTTCCCAAAGGAGCACAGCATTAGGTTTTTCAAGAAGGGTGTGAAGAGATTTCTGAAGGGCCGAAAACGGGCCAGTGACACCCCTGGTGATGCAACGGGCCAAAGGCTACGGTACGCTAACCGCTTTCCATCAGGCGGCCCGTATGCTGGTTAGCCACCATAGTGGTATACAAAATATTATTAACATAAAGGTAAATCTGATATTATTTAAAAAGCTCGAGCCTAGAAATGAGACTGGCCACAAACAGTCATCATAAATCTAGATCCTTAGAATAAGGACCTCTAAAATTTTATTTAAATAAAAAAATCATATATTATAATTATAATACATCTATCACACACAATACACAAGTAACGGAAGCATAACCTACTTTCCGAAAAAAATATCAAAATAAAACGTGGTCGATAAACAAGAATCAATCACATCGCTCTGTCCCTTTCACTGATCAGGCGGCCGAGAGAGAGACACAGCATCTGATCGGGGTCATTACGTCACGGCGTTACGTCACTAGTTTTGACAAGGAAATCATCTGCGTTACACAATCCACTTCGAAAGTAGAAAGTACATGGATAGGTAGCTTTGGGTGACTTTACACTTGTTTTGAGGTTTTGAGGCTACATAAATGATATAATAATATTATGGTGAGGGCTCATGGCAGAGTTAGCCCTGGTATGTTACTCGATATGCGAAGTTAAGCAACCTTAACTATGGTCAGGTGTTGGATGGGTGACCGTCCATTTTTTTCATAACCACTGAGGTCGCACACAAGCGTACGGCTTAATGATGGTAAGCAGTCACCGTAGCCTATAATAATAATAATAATATAATAATAATAATAATAGCCTTTTTATTCCTGAACATAGGGTTACAAGAGGTCCCTAAGTTCGGTTTGCCTTCTGGCATAGGCCTCCTCCAGTTCCTTCCAATGGGTCCTATCCCTTGCCACTCTCAACCAGAGTGGTCCCGCTGTCTGTTTCAAGCCATCTTCCCATCTCCTGACTTGACGACCTCTACTTCTTTTGCCAACTCTTGGTTGCCAGAGGGTAACTTGTTTGCTCCATTTGTCGATGGGGTGGCGCAGCATGTGTCCAGTCCATCTCCATTTTTGGACATCTATCCGGGTAAGGATATCTGTGAGTTTCGTTCTTGTTCTTATGTCTATGTTCCTGACTCTGTCTTTGATTTTTAACCCTAGCATGCTTCTTTCCATGGCACGTTGACACTTTGCTAGCCTTTCCCTGTGATGAAGTGTTAACGACCAAGTTTCACAGCCGTAAGTAAGAGCTGGTAGAATACAGGTCTCAAATGTTTTCTTTTTTATGTGATTGCCTAAATCCTTACTTTTCATAATTTCTTTCAGTGACCAGTATTTTCTCCAACCTTGGGCTATTCGCCTGTTTATTTCCTGAGTCATTTTATTTGAAGGTGATATTATCTGTCCTAAGTAAATATATTCTTTGACATACTCGATCTTGTTACCATCTACCATAATGTCTGCTTCCCTTGAATTTGTTATTAATTTTGTTTTACTGGCATTGATTTCCAGACCAACTTCTCTACTTTTACTTGCTAGGCTCTGCATCATTTGTTCTATTGCTGCTGGGTCCTCTTCAAGAAGCACCAAATCATCGGCAAATCTTAAATGGTTTAGGCGGGCTCCATTAATGTTCAGACCTAAGTGGTCCCAGTTCAATTGTCTAAAAATGTGCTCGAGTACGGTGTTAAATAGCGTAGGAGAGAGAGGATCGCCTTGGCGTACACCCTTTTTGATTGGGAATGATTCTCCTGTTGTTTCAATTTTGATACTGGCCTTGCTGGACTTGTATATACTTTTAAGTATTTCTATGTAGTTGCTCTGGACCCCCTGTCGTTCAAGACTCCACCATATGTGTTGGTGCCTGAGACTGTCGAATGCCTTTGAGTAATCGATAAACGCCAAGTAGATTTGTTTATTGTATTCGTTATATTTCTGCAACAACTGTTTTATTGTATGAATATGATCTATTGTGCTGAAGCCTTTTCTGAATCCTGCCTGTTCTATGGGTTGGTTTTCGTTTAGTACTAGTGATATTCTTTCCAGGATCACTTTAGCGAATACTTTGTATATGTTTGATATTAAAGAAATTGGCCTATAGTTCCCAATCTCGTCTCTAGGGCCTTTTTTGTGCAGTAGAATTATGTGGCACTCTGTCCATTCTTCTGGAATTTGCCTTGTTTGTAAAATTTCGTTGAAAAGTTTTGCTAGCACAGGGCTGATTTCCTCTATGGTTCCCTTGAGCATTTCATTAGGTATCTTGTCCGGCCCTGGGGCCTTCTCAAGTTTTTGAGATTTTATTGCCTTGAATACCTCTGAGGCGAGGATTTCTGGCACCTCATCTACTTTGTTGTCTATTGCTTTGGTTTCTTCCTGAATTGGGGCCAGCCCTGAGTCGAATTTATCAGAGTACAGTAAGCGGTAATAGTCCGTAGCTAGTTTTTGTATTGAGAGACGATTCGTTAGGTAGGATTCGCGTTGCTTTAGTTTCGGTATCCATTCTTTGCCATGTTCGCTTAGTTGTTTCATAGCCTTTTTTGTTCCTCCTGTTCTTGTTATATTTTCTTCCAAAACTCTATTTCTTTTCTCCTTACGGTCTTTCCTCATATTTTCTTTGATTTTCTTGCTAAGGTTTGTAATTTTTTGCCGTCTTTCTTTGTCCCCTTTATTTGATATTAGTGTTCTTCTTTCCTCTAGTAGTTCTAGTGTTTCTTTGCTTATATAGCTCTCTTTACTTCTAGGTTTGCTGACTAGCATCTCTTTCAATTTGTTTTGTAGTCTCCTGTATTTAGTCCCAGTTTCTACGTCAGAGGTAATAATTTCGGTGAGTGATTCTATTTTGCGGGGTTCAGTGGGATGATTGTGTTCTGATATTTGATGCAGCTTCTTATTGTTTAGGTTTTTCCTGGATCTTTTGGCTTGATTTAAGCTTAGGCAGCTTCTTACCATGCGGTGGTCTGTGTTAAAGTTGAGATTTTTAACTATGTTAGTATCTGTGAACGCGCTTGCTTTGTTGGTTATAATAAAGTCAATTTCAGTTTTGTATTTTGCACCTGGGGAGGACCACGTCCATTTGCTTTTAGGGTTTTTGTAAAAACAGGAGTTCATTAAAATAAGGTTATTTTCCATCATGAATTCTACTAGTTTCTGTCCATTTTGGCTTCTTTTTCCATGCCCGAACTTCCCTATTGTGGGTTCTTCTCCTATTTGCCTTTCTCCAACCTGTGCGTTGAAGTCGCCCATGATTATTATGTTGCTGCTGTAATGCAGTTTTATTGCTTCCGAGATACTCTCATAGAAATATTCTATGTCTGGTCTCTCCGCTTGTTCTGTTGGGGCGTAAATTTGAAAGATGGCCCAGTTTTTCTTGTACCCCGGGAATTTTAAATGTACTACCGCAATTCTGTCAGAAACTCCTTCAAATCCCGTAATGTTCTTCTTCCATTTAGATTTAATAAGGAAACCCACTCCTCTTTGTCCGGTGTGTTCACCTTTATGAAACATGATATATCCGTTCTTCTCTGCTATCCCTTCTCCTGGTCTTCTCATCTCGCTGATGCCCATTATGTCCCATTTTAAGTTAGATATGGCTATTTCTAGTTCTTTTAGGCTCTCTTCTGTTCTTAGTGTCCTAGTATTCAGTGTGCTGACATATATATGTTCAGAGTTCTTTTTACCTTGTTTTATTTTTATTGTATTCTTCTTGTGCTTGTTTTTTGTAGATTGGTTTTCTTTTGAGTGTTTCGAATTATACTGTTTTGATTTGGATGGAGGGTGTTTGTCTTCTTCCCCCACGGTGACAAGCCGGCTTGGGGTGCAATTTATGAGTGTTGTGTTTGGTGATGTGGTTGTTGGGGTTGTTTGGATCCGGGTGTCGCAAATTAGTTTTTTGAGAGATTTGATAGTGAGGCTGATCTCCCGCGCTCTACATAGTTCAGTATATTTGGTCTGATTATTTCCTTTGATGCAGTTTTAGAGGAGGCGTTGTTCAAGTTGGTCGATGAGCTTTGGGTATTAGATGCGTTGGCTTTCTTTTGTGATGGTATTTTCGGTGATCCTGAAGACTCTCTTTTCCTCTTTTCTCTGTTGCTTTCATATGTTTTCTTTATTATGAGTTTATCGTATTTTATGAACGCTATATTCCCCTTTTTCTTTTCCTCTTCAACTTGCAGCTGCAGTTGTTTGCGTTTTTCTAATATTTCTTTAGGGTAGTCCTCTTTGATATTTATACCTTCTTGTAGGTTAGCTCTGTTTCGCAAAATCATATGTTTTTTCCATGTAGTTGTGAGTGAGACTACAACAGGGCGGTTTTTATCGTGTTCTTTTTTACCGATTCTGTAGAGGTTATTAACTTCGAAGGCTTCAAAATGTACTCCCATTTCTATTATAATGTCTTTTATGTAGTCTACTAGCTCCGCTTCTGTTGTTGCTTTCCCCTCCTCGATGCCGAAAAAGACAAGGTTATTTTTGCGCTTTTCCTTATCAATGAGTTTAAGTTTAAACTCTAGCTCATTTATTTTATTTTTGAGTTGGGCATTTTCTTCAGTGATCGCTTTAAGCTTTTCATCTAGTGCTTCCATGACATTTTGTGTTACTGAAGTTGTTATAACTTTTGTTTGTTCGTCTAGCTTTTCGTTTAATTTTGCCAATAGTAATTCCATACTTTTATCCATTTTTTTATTTTTATGGCAACACTTGATTCGCTATAGCAACACTTGTTTTGTTGTGGCAACCCTAGTTTTATTGTGGGAATACTTGTTTTGCTGTGGCAACACTTGTTTTGTTGTTTGTTATGTTGGTACTGCAGTATCCACTCTATAGTCTATCGATTTGCCACTAATGACGCTTGACAATATTTTGTAGGTTAGAATGTTTACATGTGAGGTTGATTTGTTCTCGCAGTTCTAACACTTTTCTGCAATTTTATCACTGATCACGTATCTTGTTCTTTGTTGCAGTCTGTAAATCGTATGACACACTTTGTTGGCACTATTTTACACTATTTATTTTTTATTTTTCGCGGAGCTCTGTGACGTGCGTATCCCATACCATCCACCGTAGCCTATAGCCGCTATCAATACCGGAGGGCTTAGCCATGTTTACAACTCTATAGCTCAGAGTAGATAATATACGGGAATTAAAAACTATTAATGTCATGTCACATGGTCAAGTGGTCAATTCCCATACATAGCGTTAATGATTGTAGATAGTAAACATAGCTTCGGGCACAGGGATTTCACTAACGGGTTGCCAACCATATTATTGATGAGGACTCACTTTGCTAGCAGCATTACTACTAGCGCAGCGTATCCTCGTGGAGCACTGGCAACCTTACTTACTGCAGAACACAACACTACATTAAAGTTGTTCTCTTTGACAATGGTCTTCTGTAAGTTGGAAGTATAGTCCCCAGTCGGGCGGCTCTAATTTTAATGGGTAAACCCCCGGGAGATCCCATTTCACCTTACCTCGCGTTTTTTAAGCTATTACTGTGAATACGCATTGTATAAAGCTTAGAAAAACTCATTGGTACAGGCCGGGGTTTGAACCTGGGCTCATCAGATGACAGGCCGTTGCTTCAACCACCACGGCTTCAAAACTTGCCGTGATAATAATAATATATTAAGTTATTTATAATTCTACAAAGTCGTACGCCCTGGTGGTAAGCGGCCACCGTAACTTATGAACGACTGCATAGATACAACAATATTGCTAAGTAAATCAGAAATATCTATTTAAGTTATAACAGATTTTAAACTTTATCACTTCAAACTTAGTGCTCAAAATACACTGTTCATTGTATTTGTAGCACTCTCATTTTTCGTATCGCGTGTTGATATGTGGCATGTATGCAAATAAGGGTATTGAATTGAATAAAAAAAACAGTTTTACATTTACTCTTATTACCGTACATCTGATTAAGGAATGTGAGTCTTGTTTTGTTATTCTTAAAGTACTAATTCCATCGCCAAAACTGGACGTAAGTATCTTCAAAATTTGGCAGGTTAACAGGAAAAATCTAAATTCAAATCAGACTTTAC
Source organism: Falcaria lacertinaria (assembly GCA_951449985.1). Lineage (NCBI taxonomy): Eukaryota > Metazoa > Arthropoda > Insecta > Lepidoptera > Drepanidae > Falcaria > Falcaria lacertinaria. The sequence goes on along the minus strand of OX602136.1, from coordinate 2,065,630 downwards.
ATAAAGAACTTTCAAATCATCATAAGCGAAAATCCGGCAATAAAACTCGGTTATTGCTAATACACAAATTACAATAGATTTTATTATTAGCGTAGAAAAAGAGGTCAGACAGACAGTAAGTATATGCAGCTTGCAGGCAAAGTACTGTTCTAACATTTAATAAATTAAATCAAACGCAGCCATTACGCAGCTTACACGATGTCCTCTCAACAATATGGTTCGCAGCGCGTTATATTAGTGATACTCTTGATATTGCAAGCATCTATATGGTCTACGGTGATCGCTTACCATCAAGCTAAGCAGTTTGAAGCGGTGGCCTTGTGGTTGAAGCAACGGCCTGTCATCTGATGGGCCCAGGTTCAAATCCTGGCCTGTACCAATGAGGTTTTCTAAGCTAAAGTACGGTGATTAATCACACCATGAGCTTTTAAAGAGTGGTAGAGCGAATTGGGATTTCCCGTGGGTTTGTCCATTAATATTGGAGCCGCTCGACTGGGGACTGTATGTCAAATAACACTACTTTGATGTAGTGTTGTGTTTCTGCGGTACCTAAGTAGGGTTGGTAGTGCTCCACGAAGATACGCTGCGCTAGTAGTTAATGCTACTAGCACAGTGAGTCCTCATCAACAACAGGGCTGGCAACTCGTTAGTGATACTCCTGATATTGCAAGCGTCTATATGGTCTACGGTGATTGCTTGTGTGCCATCTTAGAGATATAAAAATATGTAGTCTTTCAAGTTTTTTATCGACAAATAATGCAGGTATCAGCGAATACAGTATAAAGTATAAAGTACAAATTATTTACCATCTCATTAACCCCAAAACCAACATCACTCATTATAATTCAACAAAAATGTACATCGCAATCAAATGCAAGAAGGTACTCAAAGACAACCAATTTTATGTGCAAATCGACGGACGGACACGCAGACTGCACATACATCATACCACAGAAGGGTTCGCGTGACTTTTTAGCTCATTACTATCATTTACACAATCGGTAAAAGTGCCATCGTGTGGGAAACAAAGAGTTAGTGAAAAGAGCACTAGATGTGGCTTGTTTTATCGAAATTTATCACAATAAACTATTAAGGAGGATAGACAGGACAGGATAACCCGCCTTTATTTGACATTAGCCCTGAATCTGTATGTAAATTTCAATCGCTGTCGTCATTTTTAGATCAACAGCGAAGAAAAATCTTACTTTAGTAATTAAAACCACGATCTTTTACGTTGCTGCTACGTTGAAATGACGTCATTGTGATTGAAATGCAACTGAATCTTTCATACAAAATAGGGGCCCTGATTTCCATGCGTGCTTTCACTACAATAACACACGGTTTTAATAACAATGATAATGCTCGCATATTTTAACACAGCGCCACCTATTTCCAAACTTAGCAAGGTTTCGATACCAAACTAGTAGCTGGTAGCAATCACTCACAAAAATATATTCAGAAGACCCCATAAATACAAATAAAAAACCGGCCAAGTGCGAGTCGAGTCCGACTCGCACACCCGTACACACTTGTAGGTAAGGTTAAAAGTAGGCGAACTTCAAATGAGGTTATTCGTCGACATTATTCGTCGGTGACTCTCAACAGCGCGAAACAGGAATATTTTTTAGAAAATTCGCATTAAAACAAACTACATATTTACGGTTTTCACTTGTGCTGTAAGACACTGCTTCCTGCCAAATTTCATGGTTCTAGGTCAACGGGAAGTACCCTGTAGGTTTTGATTCCCTTGTGACATCGCAAAATATGCGAAAATTTGCGACAAAAACGGTCATATCTTTTCTTTATATTGACTTACAGGTTTGATTATTTTACAACCGAAAGCGACCATAGACCCGGGTTTTTCATATTAATTGCAATTTGATAACTTCACACGTTCTTTAGATAAAAATTCTTGACAGACAGACGGACAGCAAAGTGATCCTATAAAGGTTCAATTTTTCCTTTTACGGTGCGGCACCCTAAAAAACATGTGAAATGTTCAAACCAGTCAGGAGGAGAAAAATCCAGCGAGCCTTACAGTATCCATTGGTGAAATCAAATAGCGCGCGCTTCCCCGGCTTCTTGTCCACTTCCGTCCCTTTTCACGAAATCACTTCCACTGATTGCAGGACGAAAGATTTTACACATGAAAAATCCGTTCATAGAACAGTTTGTTTTAAGATTTGATGTCACATCCAGTACCCTATTAGGGCTATGTGAACGTAAATAACTGCGCATGAAGGAAGGCGCATCGCAGCGGTGAGGTTATTGTGTGAAAAAAAAGAAATTGTGGCTGTCACATTCTCGCTTTACTCTTTTATTTCACACCGCATGTCACACTTTGATTATAATACTTGTCACATTTATACAATAAGGTCATTTGTTTTTGTACAATAGGTAATATATATGGGACAACAATAATACAATCTAAAACTGAATGAAAAAACAACTAACCTAATATAAAAAAATAAAACACATGTCCCAAATTGTTGTCACGCGGAGGGTGCCAAGAAGGCTTGCAGCATTTATTAAGTAAACCAAGTAACTTAAAAACAAAAAAATATATTCACGTTGTGACGTCACCGTTGGTCTGGTGGTTAGTACACCCGACTGCTACACTAGGGGTCGCGGGCTCGATTCCCATCACATCAAACATTTGTGTGATTAACATTATGAATTTGCCTTGCGTCTGGATGCTTACATAAAAAAACCGGCCAAGTGCGAGTCAGACTCGCGCACCGAGGGTTCCGTACACACTTGTAGGTAAGATTAAAAATAAACGAACTTCAAATGAGGTCATTATTCGTCGGGGACTCAACAGCGCGATTCAGGAATATTTTTGATTAAATTCGCATTTAAAAAAAGAACAACTACATACTTTTACTTGTGCTGTAAAACACTGCTTCGTGCCAAATTTCATGGTTCTAGGTTAACGGGAAGTACCCAGTAGGTTTTGATTCCCTTGTGAAATCGCAAAATGTGCGAAAATTTGCGAAATAACGATAATATCTTTTCTCCATATTGAGTTACAGATTTGTTGATTTAACAGCCGAAAGGGACCACAGGCCCGGGTATTTCATATTAAATTCAATTTGATAGCTCAACGGGTTCTTGAGATAAAAAATCTTGACAGACAGACAGACGGACAACAAAGTGATCCTATAAGGGTTCCTTTTTCCTTTTAAGGCACGGAACCCTAAAAATACTATATAAGTAGACTATCAGTTGTTTGGTACCCATAGTACATGCTTTGCATCGTTTGGGACCAGATGGCGCATATTGTTACTTCGTCCGCAATTTAGGCCGCGGAGAACAAATAATTTCGTTTTACTTTTTGTTTCTTTTTTATACCACTAAGGTGGCACACAAGCATACGGCCCACCTGATGGTAAGCAGTCACCGTAGCCTATAGCCGCTAGCAATACCAGGGGTGTCACTAACGAGTTGCCAACCCTTAAATCCTTAATACTTTTATACGCAGTATTAGTTTGTGGATCATCCATTATGATCAACATTAAATATAGCCTATATTGCTTAGAAATAATGTAGTTTTTATAGTAAAGTTTTTCTTAAAAAAACAATTAAATAATTTGATTGAGGCCTCCGGTGACAAGAAAGCTAGAATATTTTTTGCGCAAAGGATCACATTGCCATACAGCGGGGCAATGCTGCCAGCCTTCTTTGCACCCTCCCGAGTGACAATAATTTGGGACAAGTGTTTTATTTATTTAAAATGTTGTTATTTTATATTAAGTTAATTTTTTTCTTCTTGTGTTTTTAAAAGTTCGTTTTCAATAAAGTAATACGCTGTTGAAAAATATATATGTAGTATGTATGTAGTGGTGTTAAATGACAAATTACACAGGCATTACACTAATGATAGCGCGTTTTATTTCTTAAATTAACTTTCCTTGTCCACACGTTCTAATGAAAGTTTGTCTAAAAAATAAATACAAATGTGTGAACGCAATGGTTAGTTCCTTTAAAAAAAAAACGAGGAAACCTTATATTTATAGTAGGTTATATGTATAATTAAATATATTTTTTATCTCAAAAATGGTGTCGATTCTGTTGAACGAAATTACTAAACTTAACTAATTTGACAGTTCTAAAAGTCTGGCTATCCCTTTCTCATGTGCGGGGTTAAATAGGGATGGCAATATTTTTAGACCTGTCAAATAAGTTAAGTTTAGTAATTTTGAACAACAGAATTGGCACCAATAGAACCTTAACTAAACGCAACTAACTTACTTTTGACCCCAATAACTAGAGCTATGGGTCCCCAAATCCCCACATAAAAAAATACTCTAAAGATCGAAATTCTAGTTAGTAAATATAAAGTTTTTAAACTAGCATCCTTACAAACTGTCACATTTATAAAATTTGTAGGATTTTTCTGACAGGTTCAAATTTAAAATGATGGCTGCTTTAAATAAAAAATAACAAGCAGTGTCCTTTTTAATGCAGATTTTTTACGTATGTCTGTACAATAGCGTGAAGTGAAACTCGAAGTCATGGAACTCATATCACATAATACCTATGTATGTAAGTGTGTATATAAGTATCGCAGAATCGAACAGCTGATTTCAAAACTGATTATGTATCTTTACTTCCGCATTTACCTTACGTGCATGACAACCGTTATTATTATATTAAATTGAATGTAATACAGAATTAATAATTTAAAATCACTTTCTTTTTACACTTACTAAAAGTTAAAAAAAAAACTATAATATGAAATTATAACCCCCACTTATTTATGTTACAATATTATGTACCAATGTTTTGGTAGAAATTGAGAAACAAACAAACAAAAAAATATCAAAACTTTCGCATATTCGATATAGTCATTGATAGGACATAAATCTCAAAATTCTTCTTGAACCCTATCTTCAACCCCTAGACTCATAATTTTATGATTTATATTATTTATAATTTATTGAATATTACTAATTAAAAAATACAATTTATTGTTGAAAGATTAAAGATATGTGAATTACGCTTGTTTTTTCTTAACTTCTTTTTAAAACATCGCGTTTTGTCCAGCGCGCAGAAAACACGTTGTTCATAACAACGTTACTCTACATAGCTCTAGATAGGTGATGATGACCATCATTATCTCATCATGAAAATCATCATCTCATCATGACCATTATCATCCGATCATGAACATCACCATCTCATCATGAACATCATCATCTCATCATGTAATCATCATCGTGATCTCACATTGTAAATGTTTGTTAGTAAGAAGCATTATTTAAATGAAAACCTTACCTCGTTCAGCAAACTCCCCAGCACCAGAGCCAATGTCCTGCAGAGCCTGATCATCGGCTGCCACATCCGTCACCCCAAAACCTTGGTCTCTAAACACCACATTGTCAAATCCAGGCCCTCCATGAGAATTGGAATGCACTGCACTGTCTGCCGCGTAAGGGAACACTACTCTAGGAGTCCTGGCTTTCCACCCCGGATGATAGCCATTCCGCGTAGCCGGAGCGTAAGGCATTTGATATGGCTCGAAGCCAAAACTGGGCGCGTAAGGCCGAGAAAACCTCCCCTGGTAGTACAGGGGATTGGCCTGGAAAGGCCTATATCTGGGCAGAGGCTCGTAAAACCTCTCGTTGCCTGACGGTAAGTCTTCTATTTTAGGCGTTTCAGACGCATCATCTGGGGATGTGAAGTCATAGTCTGTTTCGTCGAATTTAACTTTTGAATAATTCTTGTCTAATGTTAAGTCAATTTCTCCTTTACCGAACGGCTGGTGATTCTCATCTTCATCGAGAAATAGCACTCTCGACTGTCTAGGCCTTGGCCTTCTGTAGTAACTCCTTGGCACAAACATGACATTTTTATAAGGCTTTTGGTACACTAGACTGAGCGCGCGGCTCGGCTCGGCCGTCGCGACGGACGCGGCTACAAGCAAAATCACTTTCCATCTATTTTCGCTCAACATGTTGACTCGGTCACTGCTCCGCGGTTTCCACTTTCATTTTACATTTAATAACTAAGCAATATTTGGATGACGTAATTATTTTTTTCGGTGAAATTTATTGGCACATATTTTGTTTTGCCGATAGTTTTTTTTGTGTTTATTTATTGTTCGGTAGGCCTGTTTGGCATGGTTCGCGCGGGCGGTTGGTACGGGCGGCGGCGTGCGACTGAGGTCGAGTCTGCGCGGGCGCCGCAGCGTTATATAAAATACGTGTGAGTACGTTTGCGTAACTTCTCTCTTGATGACCAGCGATAGTGCTCCGCGGATCATCACAATGGTCCACTTTTCCTTTGAAACGGTCTGTATCATGTTTCAGGATGTTATCACATCGAAGTATCTATCATTTCATCGAAATGATTTGAGTTACAGGGATATTTTAGGGTCGGCAACGCGCGAGTTTTACCCCTGGTGTTGCAAGCGTCTGTCTATAGGCTACGGTGACCGCTTACCATCAGATGGGCCGTATGCTTGTTTGCCAGCTTAGTGGTATAAAAAAAAATGTCTTGACAGTATTTTTTTACCTAACTGTTGTTTTTTCAGTAATGTTTATCATCATTTCTTCATCATAAGGCAATTTATGTACCTTAAAATTTGACAGTGTTGCAGACATACTGTTAGACATGATTGCGGAGATATTATCTATGGCGGAGACTAAAGACAACCGGTTAGAAGTAAATATTTATCTACCCTCAATCGTCTTCGTTTGCGTTCACCTTTGGAACTCACTCGATAGTTCATCGATCATTAATTGTTTTTGACAAGAACATTGTCATTATATTATTAATACGAGATTTAGAAACTTTTTACGAAAATTGCTATCCTACTAATATAAATGCGAAAGTTTCTGAGTATGGATGGATGTTTGTTACTCTTTCATGCAAAAACTGCTCAGCGGATTTGGATGAAATTTGGAACACAGATAAATTATAACCTGGATTAACACATAAGATACTTTTTACCCCGGGAAATGTTTTTATCCCGGGAAAATTTTAGGTTCCTCTGAGATTCTAAGCTCATCGCGGACGTAGTTACGGGCAGATGCTAGTGTATATATATGGGAGGAGTATGAAAGGCAGAGTTAAAGTTTATATGGTGAAGGAGGTCAGAAAGATGATATTTTATGCATAAAATATTAGCTTACTATTTATAATAACAATCCACCATCCGAGACGAGACCGCTGGTCTAGTGGTTATTACACCTGACTGCTACGCTAGAGGTCGTGGGTTCGATCCCCGCCGAGGCAAACATTTATGTGACAAATATGTTTGTCTTGCGTCTGGGTGTTTGGTATGTATTATAAGTATGTATTTACAAAAATATATATATAAATAAGTATTGTATAAGCTACTGCTTCCCATAGTACAAGCATTGCTTAGTTTGGGGCCAGATGGCGCTGTGTAATAATGTCCAAGCATTATTATTATTATTATTATTACCATCGTACCTCTCGCCATCGGCGGGGAATTGACCCCCACACATTGGAACCGAAATGGTCTCGCACGGCGCGGGTCCAAAGGAGTTTCCTCCCGCGCACGACCAAATTGTGGAATGAACCCCCCGCCGAGGTTTTCCCAAAGGAGTACAGCATGGGGTTCTTCAAGAAGGGTGTGAAGCGATTTTTGAAGGGTCGGCAACGCGCAAGTGATGCCATGGTGTTGCAAGCGTCCATAGGCTACGGTGACCGCTTACCATCAGGTGGGTCGTTTGCTTGTTTGCCATCTTAGAGGTATAAAAAATGCTGTATTCATAGAATACATTATTTTAATAAAAGGAAACCGTAACGCTCACTAAAACGCAACTGCGTTATTTCAGTTTTATCAGTATTATATCATATTACTTTATGTCTTCTTCTTCTCGCTAGCTATGGCAATCAATCCACTTCAAGAAATATTTTTGCATGTAGTGTGTGAAAAATTATCAAGTTTCTTATTTTTTTGAGTTTGTTGCATTAACATCCCCTTGTGTCAAGCATTCTAGTGCTTATGGGAGTTATTGGAGACAACAGTCAATATTTAACTGTCTATTGCCATCTGTGGCTACGTGAAGGAGTACTGGTAACGCTTCTTGCTTTCACAGGTCTGAGGCTAAATAGTACATTCACTAAGCAACAGATGGCGCTCTAACAAAATAAACAACAATGAATAAGGAAACATAATCTATGCAAAATTCTTTTAATCGTTTTCTTATTAAGTGGTAAAGGGCTTAGCTTCAGACATTGGGTTTACGGCTTGAATCTCAGATCGGTTAAAATATATATTTAAAAAAACCTATCTGCATTTTTTTATGTGTAACATTTTTCTTCAGTATGTGTGGCTGATTTCGCGTAAAGGGACGGAAGTTACAGAAGCCCGGAAAAGCATGCGCAATTTGTATTGACCAATGAGCGCGCGGTGGTAGAGTTGAACGTTACTCTTCATATGCGACTACTGTAAGGCTCGCTTTTTTGTAATACGGCATAATCTGGCTTTGCAATGTGTCGTATGAACAGCCATGGGCTCACTAACTTTCAATATCTTCAGTGAGAAGTAGGTGTTGACTGGTGCCCCACCTCTGTCTACCATACAGGGGACCCCGAGGGAAAGTGGAAAGTTTTTAAAAAAAATATCTCTTCACATAAAACACCCGAAATAAAAAGTGCGAATATAATTAAATAGAACGCGCGTTGATGTTTTATACCGTCTTGGAGCAAAACACATCAACGCGTTATACAGGTACATTATTATCGATATAGCTATAATAATTTTACAAACAGACATACATATATGTTACCCGTGACTTCGTCTGCATTTGTTAAAAGCGAAGCTTATGTCCTTCCCGGGATATAATCTCCTTATCAAATTTTATTACGATCCGTTCAGCCGTTTCGCCCTGTAAAGGTAGCAAACAAATCGAAATTACTTTCGCATTATTAATATAAGAATTAATTATAAGCCTAACCCTAATGGACAAGTATTAGGTTTCGGTTTATAGGGTCGTTTTCCCACCACGAATCACCAAACAATAAAATCTAAGATATTATAATAATAATAATAATAATGCTCGGACATTATCACACAGCGCCATCTAGCCCCAAACTAAGCAAAGCTTGTACTATGGTAACCAGCAGCTGATATAATACTTATATACTTTTTGTTTGTAAATACATACTTATAATAAATACCAAACACCCCAGACGCAAGGCAAACATATTTGTCACATAAATGTTTGCCCCAGCGGGAATCGAACCCGCGACCTCTAGCGTAGCAGTCAGGTATACTAACCACTAGACCAGCGGTCACGTCGATATTATTTAGATTATTTTTAAAAAGGATTTCTTTTTAACAATAAACTCACACTATTCATTTTATATCCACACGTACGAAGTTGCAAGTAATAACTAGTCTATATCTACACTATTATAAAGAGGAAGGATTTGTATTTCGTTCGTAACGAATAAACTTAAAAAAATTAGTACCGATTTCAAAAAAATATTACAACAGCAGAATGCTATATTATCTCTGAGTAACATAGGTTATATATTATGTTTCTATGCGGGCGAAGTCGTGGGGAAAAGCTAGTAAATGATATAAAACCTGACAAAAGATAACAGGCCCATCAACATCGCATCAACATTAAAACGAAGCCTCGTACATCTCCATACAAAACACACACACACATAACACCAATATATGATTCTGCCAAATTATAATTTCACCTCCAAGTTTCACTTTGCGCTTCCGATGCGCCGGCGCCGCGTAACGTGGGGCCATTAAATAAGAGATTTAAAGTCACTGACGTCATAAGAAATAGACTTTAGAGTAATCTTTCTCTTGTCTCATCCCATGTTATTTGAGTTCGGATATCGGTTATACTAATGTAACAAAGTTATAAAAATCTATAACCAAAATAAACAAGATATTCTAACAAAAAAATTACAGAAGACCGCAGTCAAAAAACACTACCTTGATGAAGTCTTCTGTTTATGAAGTGAGTTAAGTTGCCAGTGCTCCACGTAGATACGCTGCGCTAATAGTAATGCTGCGAGCACATCGAGTCCTCATCAATAACAGGGTTGGCAACGGGTTAGTGATATCCCTGGTATTGCAAGCGTTTATAGGCTACGGCGACGAAGTTTACCATCAGGTGGGCTGTATTCAAAACTAGCGCTTGGCGGCAGAATATCTGACACTGCGGTGGTGCCTACATAGCCGGACTCTTGCAATAATAGGCCTACCACCTAGTACAATACCGGTGTAGTGTACGTACACTAGTGCTTAGCAGAATATCTGACACTGCGGTGGTGCCTACATAGCCGGACTCTTGCAATAAGAGGCCTACCACCTAGTACAATACCGGTGTAGTGTACGTACACTAGTGCTTAGCAGAATATCTGACACTGCGGTGGCAAGTAACAGAACCATGAATATTATGAAGAAGTAAGTCTAACCGCTCCCGCTCCGCTCTCCCGCTTGTGTCGTGGCCCCAAAATTAAAACCGATCCAACGGCCAATTAACCTTTTAAACTCGGGTAAATCCTTCTTTGCGTGTTTCCTGTTAACGCTACACTTTTACCGCGCATGCGAATTGTGAACATATTGCCGTAACCCTTTGTGATGTAACTTTTTTTATTGATTTAATTAATTTCGACGAATTTGTTTTCGAGAAATTTTACTATTTGTCATTTAATTACACTGGATTGTTTCAATGGAAACCGAATATTATATATATCAAGAGCCTTCATTATGAGCTACACATACATATACATACATACAAGGGGTGATCTTCCATACATGCGGCAATTGATTTTTATTTATATAGATAGTTAGAAATCAGAAGGGATCCATAAACTAAGTCACTCGTAAAGAGGTGGAGGATTCGAATAAAATTAAGTTACGTCTTGCAACATCATCTATCTGCCAGAAAAAGTCCCTTCAAAATCGTTCCAGCCGCTCCGGAACAAACAGACAGTCAAAAAACATTGTAAATTACTTCCTTCTCGAATATACTTTCATATGCATTAAGTAAAAAGCTTTTATTTTGACATTACATAGAGACACTTCAATGTTATTTATTTGTATAGATAAACTAGCTGCCCGCCCCGGCTTCGCTCGTGTGGACAATTTTTTTTTGCATTTATGGGGATGAAAAATAGATGTAGGCCGATTCTCATAGATACCGGATAAGCACAAAAAAATTCATCAAAATCGGTCAAGCCGTTTCGGAGGAGTATGGCAACGAAAACTGTGACACGAGAATTTTATATATTAGATTAATAAATGATTGTGTACTTTTATTCTTAACACTTTCACTGGAAGGTCAGTAGAAGGTCATTAATCGACTATACTAAATAACATAGTAAACATCTGGTTATACGAACAGCGCGCCAGAAATAGCAACGACGCGCTAATAAATAAAAACCTTACGCGCTAGTATATTTGGTCGAATATCCACTGTCCTACATATCCAAGTTTGTTTGTTTTTGACCCTTTCATGCCTTAAATAGTCAGCCGATCATTAAGAAAAGTGCCTTTTATTGAGAAAGATCTACTGTGAATTTTCTCCAGCACCATGCGGGAGAAGTCGCGAGCAAAAGTTCAAGGTTTTGTGGTTTATTAACAAAACACAACTCAAACTACCTACTAAATAATAAAGGTCTGACCTAGTTTTGTAATACAAACCAGCAAGCATTATAGTAGTCGCTTATGATGTGTCCCATCCGACACCTGACGGCAAACTACCACAGATAGCGCGCGCTTCCTTTGTTTCCTGTAACGCACTTCCGTCCCTTTTCACGAAATCACTCATCAATAAACGCGAATCTTTAAATAAATGTTTGTTTGTTAACAACTCATCATGAAATATAATCCAGGGCTATAATAATCGTGATAGCGCGACGAGTGTGAAACCAGCTTAACAAAGTAACAACTCGTTTTGAGAAACCCAGTGACAGTGCTCACAGTCACAGACCACAGTGCGCAAAGACAGTGCGTCTTGAAACACCGTCGCGTACTGACGGAGCCGGCCGCGTCCTACAAATTTATATACGTAAAAATTTCAATAATCGAACTTGGAATTCTTAATTTAAATTTAAATTCAACGTGACACATAAAAAGCTTTGGTAACAAGACTTTTGAGCCGTAAATTTAACCGTGTTGTTTTGTTTTATTATAACGATATTAAGTTATTTAGGTGTGTTTTGTACGGGTGAAAGTGTTTTCTAGATCTAAGAGTGAAAGGGGAGCTTGCAACTGTGAGTATCTATCGTGGTATGATACACAAATCATATTTTTTAATCATCAATTAGGGCTGTCGAAATTTTTTAGTAAGACATGTGTTCGTCTGTGACTTGTGTTGTCAGAATGCACGTTATGCCAGTCTTAAAATAAACAAAGCCTTAAAAATTTAAGTTTAATGGGAAAAAACAATATCTCTTAAGTAATATAGAGTATTAAATATCCTTGGTATGCAAGCGAGATCGCGTGAAAAAGCTAGTACAGAATTTTATAAACGAATCCCAACCCTAATATTTATTCATAAACTATATTTAGGTACTTCCCCATATTCAGAATAAATCGTTTCGATTTTTTTGTACGGGAACCGAATCTGCGATCCGAGATGCGACAAGCGAGCTATTGACTACCAGACCAGCAGGGTTGACATTCAAGTTGTTTAAAAAAACACTTAATAGTGTCGATTTTGTTGCACAAAATGACGAAACAAAACAACATTTTTGACAGGACTAAAAGTATTGCCAACCCTTTCTCTTGTGCGGGGTTAAGTAAGGATGGCAATATCTTGTCAAATTTGTCTAGTTTAATGATTACGTGCAACAGAATTAGCACCAAGTCAGAAGACTATTTTATAGACCGCCATTTCACTCTTGACTTGCACATCTCTTGCTTCTACATTCATCAATCTCTACATAAAAGCTCCATTCCACCATTGGTACTTGAAGGGAGACGAGAGGATATGTCACTCGACAATCAACAACACACAAAAATTCATAAAAAAACATTTCCGTTTAGAAGTTAAGTGGCATACTGACTGACGCACAATATATATATATATATATATATATATGTACCTTTAAGGCACTAAACTAAAACCAAACTAAATTAGTTCACCTATTCTGCTGTTCAACATTTTGACAACTTAATTTGACATATCTCGCTCAGAGAATCAGCATTGCTATACAGCGTGGCAATGCTGCCAGCATTCTTGGCACGCTACCGCATGATTCCGGTTTGGGTCAGATCTTTTATCTATAAGTAGGTAGGTTAAGATATGTTTTTGTAAATAGTTTAATCTGTTTTGTGTCAATAAAAGTTTATATTTGACAGTACTGAGCTAAAAATGTTTGTCGTTCTGTTCTGACGAATAGTCCGATAAAAAATCAACTTTATTATTACGTAAATTCGTTGTAATATTAAATAATTTAGAATTTCCAATTATCAGAAATCATCAATCTAAAAAACAATATTATATTACCTAAATAGCGAAATCTTCATATATAGGTACAGGTATTTTGGTGACTATAATGTAAGTTTTATTAAATGTGAATAAATATTATAATCATGCTAAATGTAACGCTTTACGAACACCTAAGCAATGGGATACTTTTCAAGACTAATTCGGTCACTATTGACATATTAACACGTGTTATAAAATACTTTAGAAGACGATTTATGTTCAATTATTATTTAATGTTACACGACATATTGCTTTCCACATAATACCTTGATTGTATTGTCAATTTCCATGTATCAAAACTTTAACTTCCATATTCCATAGTATTGTTTTTATCTATAATTGTTATTTTCTTTTAATTTACTACTTTACTATTTTTCCCTCTAGTGGCACTTTTTATGTAAATCTGTTATCAAACTGTGGATAACGTCGTTGGCTATATAATTAACAACATGTTTCTAGTTTATACGAGCTTGTACTCTATATTATGTAGCTGTTTGTTTTCCCTTAATAAATAAAATAAAAATAAAAATATTAAAACGTTAATATTCATAGAATATTAATTTTATGTGACCGGCAGGCTTAGCTATAACGTTGTCTCGTGATCGTAGCCGTGGTATCCTTGTGGTTGAAGCAACGGCCTGTCATCTGATGGGCCTAGGTTCAAATCCCTGCCTGTACCAATGAGTTTTTCTAAGCTTAATTTCAGTGATTAATCATACCAAAAGACCAATACCAGAGCTAAAAAAAGAGAGGTAGGGCGAATTGCGATCACACGTGGGTTTTCCCCTTAGTATTAGAGCCGCCGACTGGGGACTGAACCTCCACCTTACAGAAGACCGCAGTTAAATAAAACTACTTCGATGTAGTGTCGTGTTCCTGCGGTAATTCAGGTTACCAGTGCTCCACGAGGATCGCGGGGCTAGTAGTAATGCTGCTAGCACAGTGACCCAACATCATGGTTGGCAACCCGTTAGTGACACCCCTGGTATTGCTAGCAGCTATAAGCTACGGTGACTGCTTACCATCAGGTAGGCCGTACGCTTGTGTGCCACCTCAGTGGTATAAAAAAAAGATTTTAATTCCCATACATTTCCTTAGTTTTCTATAGCGTTAACGATTGTAGATAGTAAACATGGCTAGAGTATTGGTCAATAGCTTTCCGGTTGCCACCATCATAGGGATGGAGTTTTTGACAGGAGTCAGGCAGAGTGGTTGATATTTTTTTCAGTGTCTCGTAAATTGTGTTATAGCGATCTTTAGTGTGTATTTTCTTTGTTATTGTGTGCAGTAAAGTTTCATTTAGTGACTGCTTTAAAGGAACATTCGTAATAATGCTGTAAGTATGGCCTGCTTGAAGTGATCTATCATTTGCGTCACTAGGTTACCTCTGACCTCAAGGCATGTTATGGTCTCTTATGTCGAGGATTGTTTTTTTATACCACTAAGGTGCCACACAGGCAAACGGCCCACCTGATGGTAAGCAGTCACCGTAGCCTATAGCAGCTAGCAATACTTGGGGTATCACTAACGGGTAAATTGTGTCCAGAAACTCCCATAAGCATTAGAATGCATTACATTCGATTCTCTTATACTCGACACTGGCAAAAATAGCTTACAAGCGGGCCGTATGCTTGTTTGTCACCTTAGTGGTATACAAAATATATATAAAATATAGCTTTGCGTCTAGTTATATCAGAATTAAAACTTCAAAATTAACATTGGTGCCAATTCTGTTGTACAAAATTACTACACTAAACTAATTTGACAGTTCTTTAGGTCGTGCTATCCCTTTCTCGTGTTTGGAGTTAAATAAGGACAGCAATACCTTTAGAACTGTCAAATTAGTTTAGTGATTTTGAACAAGAGAATTAGCTCATCACTCATGACTTTCTCAAACTCATTGACTTTTAAACGTTTTTACTTTTAAAAACTACAGTATTTTTTCTTTGTATAATTCTACACAGAAAAGATTAAACTTAAAAGTAATCTATGCAAACTATACGCAAATGAATGCCAAGTTGTAAACGTAAAATTTTTCTCAGCTCTCACACGTCGTCGTGAAACAAAAGATGACAAAAGATCATGACATCTGTCAACTTTCTTAAAACATTTCCTCAATTATATTCATAAAATGGTAGGGTTTAGTAGAATATAGAAATTTATGTCTAAAACAGTTATCTTTCTAAGCTTCCCTTTTGAATAAGACGATTTAGGTAATAACAGATTTTATAAGCGTGGGAGCCATGTTGGCAGTATGGTAACAGCAATTAAATACTGCCAGCTATTCTAGCGACGCAAGTTCGAATCCCACCGGTCTTTACCAATGAGTTCTTCTGAGATAAGTGCAGTAATTAGTCACACCACAAGCTCTACGGCGAATGAAAACATCGTGAGGAAACCTGCATACGTCTGAGAAGAAATTCAAGGACGTATGTAGTGCCTAAGAGATGGCGACGTACTCACCATCTGTCACGTTGGCAAAAAATAAATAAATAGAGAAGGCTCCCACACTATCTACGTGTTTTTTGTTTTTTTTTATTGCTTAATATTAATAATGATTAATTGTAGCAAGTAGACGCAGGGAGACGCTTGAAATGCTCATAACGCGTTAATTTACTATTACAAACGTATTATTTGCGGTTGGTGCAATAGCCGTGACCATAGATCGAACCGCAAAGTTAAGATTGTCATTTAAACTGGGAATGTTTTTAGTACGGAACCCTCAATGTAAATTTGTTTAACATTACAAACAGACACTTCAGTTTTATTTATTTGTACATATAGATTTAAAACAATCTAGACACGTGCCGCCTTTATAGAATAAAAACCAGTGTATCATCCATCACTTTTATCATACCGCGATTCTCAGTCCAGCAGGTCGCGGCACACTAGCGCAGCGGCGCGTGCGCAGCTTTCGCTACTTTATTGTCGACAAGTGCTGCCCTTTTATTACACTGTCTTGGACACCATTAGCTAATTACACTTAATTGTCAGGTTAGCATTTCAATCAAAAATTTCCAATTGAGCTAGCGATTTCATAATGTATGCACTTCATGCCTTGTTGAGGATGGTAGTACCATTGGTCTAGTGGTTAATAAGCCTGACTACTGAGATAGATGTTACGGGTTCGATTCTAGTATTTTTGGCAAGTTATATATTTTATCTGTCTATTCGTTCCGGGTGAACTACGAAACGGTTGGACTGACTAGAACGGGACTTTGACTGGCTGATAGCTGATGTTACAGGGCATTGCTCAGGCTTCTTTTATTTTAGAAAAATAATGTTGGTTTGGCGTAACAAATAAAAACCAAATCTGGAGAGTACAAAAAAAAATTTAATACATTAAATTGTAAACATAATTATTTCCATGCGTACGAAAACGCGGGCACTGCTATTATTATTGTTATTTGTTGTTATTAAGTTTATTGTTATTTATTTCAAATCTTAGTCAAGGTGTTTTTTTACAATATTCTTAAGAAAAAAACACAGATATTATAAAAAAAACACCAAAACTAGGGAGCCACCGATAACGAGGCGCTAGCCCAAGCTACCGGTGGTTAGGGTTACAAAGTGAGGAACCTCCTGACAATGCGTGCCGTGTCGAGGAGTAAATATTATTATTATTATTTGTTTCAGATATTAATTTATCAAGAGAGACCACAGCCCGCGATATGACACAACGGACGACAGCGTCATGTCAGCTGTGGTGAACACACTCTCACAATGGGCATACGAAAAATATCAGTTGAGAAGGCACAGTTTACTACTGAAACTAAAGAGCGGTAATAAGAGCTCGACAAGATGGCGTACTTTCACAAAATGGCGGCTAAGCTCCCGCGTGCTAATACCGCTCATGATTTTGAATGTTACTGGCCAGACGAATGCTGTGGAAGGTAATTTTTTTTATGTATATTAGAATATAAAGGTAAAAAATAGCATATTAATACGTGAAACAAAAACTTTTAACCATATTTTACAATTAAAATTTATGATGGAGAAGGAGTACAGAAAGCTAATATGTTTATAATAAATAATATGCATTAGAAATACATTTATTATTTTATTAATTCCATAAAAAATACATTCCACGACCTCTAGCATCAACTAGCATGCGTTTGACACAAGATCCACCGAAGATAATTTGGTGACAACGTGACAGATGGTGAGTCCGTCGTCGTCTCTTAGGCACTACATACGTCTTTGAATTTCTTCTCGGACGTATGCAGGTTTCCTCACGATGTTTTCCTTCACCGTAAAACTCGTGGTGTGACTAATCACAGTCTTGGAAAAGTTGAAAGTACTCAGTTTTTCAAGGTAACTTCTCTTCTTCTTCCAGCCTTGACCAGTCGCATGCTAGCCTCAATCCTCGGCTACCCGACGACCTGCAACCACGGCTCGGAGGTGAGGTCCTGCACTCTGACCCTGGCCTGCTGGCTGCGAGGAGGGTCCAGGGTCACAGGCTGCGGGAGCAGCTGGCTGTTCTCCTGCTGCGTTACCCCTCACAATGATGATGACAGGTGGGTGTCACATATTGTTTTTAAATTTTAGGGTTCCGTACTCGAAGGGTAACCAACGGAACCCTATTACTGAGACTTCGCTGTCCGTCCGTCTGTCTGTCATCGGGCTGTATCTCATGATCCGTAATATGTAGATACTTGAAATTTTCACAGAATGTCCTGCCGCTATAACAACAATCGGCTAAGTGCGTGTTAGACTCGCACACAGAGAGTTTCGTACTATAAACAAACTTAACTTTGCGGTTCGATCCCTAGACACGACTATTGCACCAACCGCAAATAATAAGTCTGTAATAGTAAATTCGCTTTATATATTTAGAAAATATAGTAATTAAAAAACCCTAATTTATCATAAGCGTATCTATTTATATGTAATACCACTGCATTTAAGGATAGAAAAGAATTTCTGGCCACTCTAGGCCAGGGAACTTAAATGGCAAACAACAACAAAAAATGCTAATATGCTAATTAATTAGCATAAGTTTTTTAATTGTCATTAGAATGGACGTGTCATCAGAATGGAAGTACAAACCGGTGCCGCCACAGCTGCAGTATGTGCCGCAGCGAAGCGTGATGCCCGCTAATGTGTTCCGGCGGAGAGCGGACGATGATGCTACTCAGGTATTCATCATACATACATATTATCACCACGCTTAATCCCTCACGGGGCAGGCAGAGAGTATAGAGCGCCATTTCACTCTTGACTTGCATTTACAAACACCACCTTTCCATCATTTAGTTCATTGAAATTAGATCTTGAAATATTTTTTTTACCACTATGGTGGCACACAAGCATACGGCCCACCTGATGGTAAGCAGTCACCGAGCCTATAGCCGCTGCAATACTAGGTATATCACTAACGAATTGCCAACCATGTTGTTGATGAGGAGTCACTGTATTAGCAGCATTACTACTAGCCCAGCGGTCTTCGTGGAGCACTGGCAACCTTACTTACCGCAGAAACACTACATCAGAGTAGTGTTTTTTCACTGTGGTCTTCTGTAAGGTACAGTCCCCAGTGCGACTGCAATATTAATGGGAAAACCCACGGGAGATCCCAATTCACCCTACTTCTCTTAAAGATATACCATAAAAGTTAGACCTTGGACTACCACGGCTTCTTCTTCCACTCACATTCGAGTTGTATATTTTTTGGTCAGTCTTCCATTCCATTCATTCGTTCTATATGTCCGAACCAACGTAGCATTCCCTTTTCACTCTGGTTGTTTTACGAACCTCTTCATTGTGGATTCGAATGAGAATCGAACTTGGTAGCTTTCATTTTGATATTTGTAATTTCCTACTAATGTTACAAATTGTTATATGAAAAAAAAGTCAAGAGCACTGAGTTTCTTGCCGGTTCTTCTCAGGTGTTTTTTCCGAACCGGTGGTTATTTAGACCTTCTTAAGTGCCTCATTAGGGCCTAAACTGAATAAATGATTTTGATGGTTCATCTATTGATATATGTTTCCAGGTAGACTGCGGGCTTCCAGCCTCGAAGATCTTGCAGAAGAGGATCATAGGAGGCAGAGAAGCTAGGTTCGCTGAGTTTCCTTGGCAGGCACACGTCAGGATAGCTGAATTCCAATGTGGCGGGGTACTAGGTAATATTTGTACCAGCTAAAAGGAATTAGAAAGTTAAGTTAAGCTTAACTACAGTGAATAATCACACCATGAGCTTCTCAAAAGAGAGGTAGGGCGATTTGGGATTTCCCGTGGGTTTTCCCATTTAAATTGGAGCCGCCCGACCGGGGACTGTACCTCCACCTTACAGAAGACCGCAGTGAAATAACACTACTTGATGTAGTGTTGTGTTTCTGCGGTATGTAAGGTTGCCAGTGCTCCACGAGGATACGCTGGGCTAGTAGTAATGCTGCTAGCACAGTCAGTCCTCATCAACAACATGGTTGGCAACCCGTTAGTGATACCCTTGGTATTACTAGCGTTTATAGGTTACGGTGACTGCTTACCATCAGGTGGGCCGTATGCTTGTGTGCCACCTTAGTGGTATAAAAAAGGAGAGTTTAATATGAAACTTGTACAACTTATCTGTAATACAAAAATCTATTTTTAAATTAATCTAGCTGTGCCCGCGACTTCCTACGCTTAAAATTGGAATTTGTCCACAATATTAAGAGTTTTATTATTTTTGCGCGGAACCCTTAATATTCTCCACTAAAGCCTGCCTCGATAAAAGGACTATCAAACACAAAAAGATTTTTTTACATCCAGCCTGTAGTTCCTGAGATAGCGCGATCAACCAAACAAACATATTCAGCTTTATAATATTAGTTTTGATTACAACTATTCATAGCGTCTTATAGTAAGGATAGAAATTTCGAACTTTGAAACTCATTTTCTCATTTTGACGAACACTTCGCTTAACCCATTGTTTCATGACGTCGATCTAACAATTCCTGATTATCCGTGCACCCACCAGTGTTTGTAGCAAGTGAATTTATTTATTAATTTATTAAGCACAGAAAACAGAACACAATTTTATAAAAAACAAGTACATAGTAAAACGAAAAACTATAACTTAGGATGATAATGATGGATGCAGGATATTTTTAATTATTCCTCAGAATTTGGGATTTTTTTGTTCAAATATGTCAAGGTCAGTCAGAAATTTTAGCCAATTAGAAAGCACGGGTAGTAACCCCTTTTATCGACAAAGAGCCCTTATAACCTGTATGTTGATCTGTCGTAGTGTCTCATCGCTACGTGGCGACCGCAGCCCACTGCGTGTCCCGAGCTCGGCCTCGCGACATCGCCGTGTGGCTTGGAGCCCTGGACACTAGCGCCGCTGTCGGGGCTAGAACTGCCCGGAAACTTGGGTAACTACAAACACGTGTATATTTTAGCCTAAAAATGCTACAAACAATATTTATTAACACAAAACAGATTAAACTATACACAAACCTTTTTTGGTGGCCTTGTGGTTAAAGCAACAACGGCCTTTCATCTGATGGGCCCAAGTTCAAACCCCGGCCTGTACCAATGAGTTTTTATACCAATAAGTTTATGTTGAATAATCACACCACGAGCTTAAAACGAGAGGTAGGGCGAATTGGGATCACCTGTGATCTTATTGAAATTGGAGCCGCCCGGCTGGGGCCTGTATCTCCACCTTATAGAAGACCGAAGTCAAATAGTATTACTTTGATGTAGTGTTGTGTTTCTGCGGTGAGTAAGGTTGCCAGTGCTCCACGAGGATACGGTGGGCTAGTAATAGTAATGCTGCTAACACAGTGAATCCACATCAACAACATGGTAGGCAACCCGTTAGCGATACCCCTGGTATTGCTAGCGGCTATAGGCTACAGTGACTGCTTACCATCAGATAGGCCGTATGCTTGTGGACCAGCTTAGTGGTATAAAAAAAATTGCTACAACTAACTTTTTTTAATTGCAGGGTAACCCAAAAAATTCTCCATCCGTTGTTTCAATTTCGTATGACGCAACCGGATAGGTACGACATAGCTCTACTGAAGTTGTCCCGGCCTGTCGTCTACATGAGCCACATCCTGCCTATATGTCTGCCGGACTACGAGTTAGAGCTGAGGGGCAGGTCCGGCGTCATCGCCGGCTGGGGCAAGACTGACGCCAGTACGGGTCACACCGGGACTAATCTGCTGAGATCTGCTACTGTACCCATACTAAGTACGTTTACAATCAATTTTCCTGACGTACACTAATTACTAGTTCTAATCGAATTACTAGTAGTTTATATTATTCAAGCTCATTATAGGCGAACTCTGTTCTTTATGAGTAATAAAATATTCTTTAACAAATGAACTTAAGTCCCGTTAAAGCCATGATTTTATGTTTCAATATACTATTGTAAGTATTTTAATTCAATTAATTAAAATGTTAATTATGTTTAGACCTTAATTATAATAAAAGATATATAAACTAAAATTTAAACTGATATCTTCACTCGACATAAATTGAGACCTGGGTAAGTAAATGAGTATTTTTACGTTGCTACTACGTCAGAATGACGTCAGAATTATCGCTTTAAATTATGGATGGACTGTGTGAAAGATGACATGGCCAGTAAGGAAGTGAATACAGAGATGACGGCTGATAGAGAAGTATGGAAGAGAAATACATATTGCGCTGATGACAAATAATATTGGATAAGGGCAGGAGAATGATGAAAATGGTTACAAAATGCGGCCTCGGGGCACTTTATATATAACTAGCGGCCCGCCCCGGCTTCGCACAGGTAGACATTTATATCAAATATTTTGTCTACCCGTGCGAAGCCGGGGCGGGCAGCTAGTATAATATAGAGCCTATGTTAGTCAGTGATAATGTAGCTTTCTAACGGTGAAAGATTTTTTGAATTCGGTCCAGTAGTTTCGGAGCCTATTCAATACAAACCCACAAAAATACAAATCTTTCCTCTTTATAATATTAGTATAGATATAGAAGTATGGATAGTATAGAAGTATAGATAGTATAGATATAGAAGTATAGATAGTATAGACAGTGGCAACTCTTGTGCTTTTCAATTAATAAGCAATTTAAATGTCTATGTTTCAGGCAAAGAGCAGTGCATCAACTGGCATCGCAGTAAGCAGATTTCAGTGGAGATTCACTCGGAGATGATCTGCGCAGGACATTCAGACGGACACCAAGATGCCTGCCTAGGTAAACAGTCATTAGTTTTTTAAAACAGTGTTGTTCTTTATAAGTTTACGTAGCGTTGCATACGGATATACGGATATAAAGCCGGATATGTTAGGCTTTTTGACCTCTTGTCCGGGCAAATTTGACTGCGTCCGGCCCGTCCGGCTCTTGTCACGCTCTTTAACTATAGTTCAATTCGATCACTTCAGTCGAACGAAGGAACGAGACAAGATTTACTGACTCGCGCAACTAAACGCAAGTTCACAATGTGAACCTTTTGTTTTGCGTCCGGCTTTGGGATTCAAAAGTCTGGCTTTTAAACATGTGTTTTAATTCTTAATTTTTCGTAATGTCCGGCTTGGGACCCAAATATCCGGCTTTTTTGGCGGGTAAGTCCGGCTTATTGATTTTTAGAGATGGCAACGCTAAGTGTACGTGTTACAATCGTTTAAATGTATCGTTATTCGTTATGATATTCAGACAAGTTTCAGCATAAATCGTTTCATTGATTTACTGCTTGGTATATTATTCCGTATTTCTAATTAACGTGTTACCGTTGGCCTCAGATAAAATAACAAAGATGGATGGAACTTTGTGAGTTAGGGAGTGACGCCGGTCAAAACTACGCCTTGCAGTGTACATATATGTACGCACCTACATCGAACACAATGAAACAATGGCCACTCACTACATGCTTAAAAAATCGACGTCACTTCGTTTTTCGCATAATTCTAATTACCTTTTTTATTTGATCTGAGATTTTTTATACAACGAAGGTGGCACACAAGCACGGCCCACCTGATGGTAAGCAGTCACCGTAGCCTATAGCCGCTAGCTATACCAGGGGTTTCACAAACGCGTTGCCAACTATGTTGTTGATGAGAACTCACTGTGCTAGCTAAAAGCACGCCAAGTCCCTCACAGGGTAGGCAGAGAGTATAGAGCGCCATTTCACTATTGACTTACTCACCTCTTTTGCTTCTTCTACATAGTAGAATTCTAATTATAAATTTGATTTTTCGCAGGTGATTCTGGAGGTCCACTGATAGTGCTAGACAACGGTCGCTACTTCCTCGTGGGGATCACGTCTGCAGGCTTCGGGTGTGGAGTGGACCACCAGCCAGGGATCTACCATAATGTCAAAGTTACAAGCAGTTGGATTAGGGGTGTCATCTCACCATCTTTGAATTATATCGACTATTAGGGTTGGCAACGCGCGAGTGATATCCCTAGTGTTGCAAGCGTCTATAGGCTACGGCGACCGTATGCTTGTTTGCCACCTAATGCTATCTGAATCGATATCCTATCCAACAGTGCCGGTACCAAGAGCATCTTTCGACTGCGTAATCGAAAAATAACTCATGTCAAAATATTCATAGTATTTTTAGTTCCACTTTTCGCCGCCGCAGCGCTCATCATTTTCCAATATGTACCTCAGAGTAGATAATAATACTACCCTTACAAAAATTGTCGAACACGATACGAAGGCGAATTCAATGTTTGTTTTTCCTAGAGCTACTGGAATGACTTAGTATTATTTTATTTAAATTTCTTATACAGTCGAAACTTACCTAAAATACCAATTTTAAGTTTTCTGTATTTGTAAATCCTATATTTTAAGATCCTATCTTCGTTAAGTAAAATTTATTATTTGATCTCCCGTCTTTCCTTATTTATTTATTTTAATAATAATTTATGTTTATTGATAGCTGTGAAATAGTTTTAAATAAAGTTATGAAATTTTATGTTTATTTATTTCCTTATTTTTAGAGTTCTGAAGTGAAATTAAGGGTTTCCAAAGTTTCGCCATGTCTGTCTAACTGAAATTACTCGAAGAAAATACGAATTCAATTCGCACATGCCAATGGATTTTCATACTTATCACACGTTACGATTTAGGTTATATTGTCACTTAAAATTCACACATAAGACTACTTACGCCATCTAGTGATATAAAAGCGAAACGCAATACACATATTATCACGCCTGATTCAACTATCCGAAACTGGAAAAGAAGTTAAATGGACATACCTTTATTATTCAAACCAGTCTAAAAATACAGATCATTTTCAACTCAATCTGTTAGATGTTAGAGCTCAAAATTGCCTGGCTAGGCCAAATGAATTATTGAGTCGGTCATCACGCTCAACGCAAGGCAAAATAAACTGTAAAGTAAGTCCTGTACAGTGGAATTTAGATTGTTCCTTTAACAAACGGTAGCCCGGTGAAACGTGCAGTAAACTAAATGTCAAACGTTCAGTTGAGTAGAATGTCGCGGCGGCGGGAACACGTAGAATTCTATTTTCAAAAGTTATCAATACATTTTTAATTTAGTGTTTTTACATGCCAGTTTTAATAAATATTGTACTTTTTAAATAAGTTTATGAAAAAGAGTTTCGTTCCTTTACAGTGTGTGTTTATAAAATGAAGAGAATGTGTCCATTAAAAACTTTATTACTCTTTGTTTCGGCAATGGCGGCGGCGGTTTACGGACAAACCTTGGGTGGTGAGTGAAAGGATTTTTATTTAAAGTATCGTAACGTTTTTTCTTAATGCGAAATCGTTGTAAATACAACGTTGTTATTGCGAATTGTATTCACACAAAAAGAGAAAGTTGTATGCTCTGCATGCCAGTAATGTACATGAGTCATTGTTGTTTGCGAAACTTATTAAGTTTACCTATATTATAAAATCTTCCGTAATTATTTAATTACTAATTCCCACTGGTTGTTTTTATTGGGCCTGCAATATATTTGGTACATAAATTTCGATAATTGTTTTGACTCTTGGGCCCAAGATGATTTGTAATTTTAAATAAATATTCAGTTTTTCGTAACAATTTTAAACAATCAAATACGTAGCCTACCCTTGGAATTTTAATTCGATCGATTTAAATACAATGTTTCCTGTCATAATAAAGCAATTAAAAAGTTTTATTACGTCTAAATTACTGCATGCGGTTGTAGGTACATCATTGATTAATTCCAGAGATTAATTCAAATAAAATGTTTCGACAAAAAAATCATGACTAAAAGTAAACCTGTTTCTATATGATTAAAGAACAAAAATAATTCGCTTCGTCTTTGATTATTTTCGCAACATAAATACTTTTCACGTTACCTTGGTCCATACAATATTATCTCTGGTTTTTTTTTCTAGAATATTTTTTTTTTATCAGTTCATTAGAGATTATCTCACCCAAAGCGTAAAGTTGTCACTCAAGTTGTTCTCTACAATATTCTAATAATTTACTCAATACGGTCTTTTTGTAGGACCTTACCTGGCCACAAAATCTTGCAGAAATAAATTTATTTATCAGTGTATAATTAAATCACAATTAAAGGTTATAAAGACAACTACACTATTGCCACCATCTAACCGCTCTTTGGCGCCAGAATATCTGACACTGCGGTGGTGCCTAACTAGCTGGACGCTTGCAATAAGAGGCCTACCACCTAGTATGTGTACGTACACTAGTGCTTGGCGGCAGAATATCTGACACTGCTGTGGTGCCTACCTAGCTGGACGCTTGCAATAAGAGGCCTACCACCTAGTTGGATTGTCATAACTGACCTATATGTTTGATGACCGTCATGTTGTCGACACAGGTGTCCTGTCGCAAGCGCATCTTCAACAAATGGACTATAAATATCCATCATATCGAAAAGATCAGAAAGTTAATGCGACTACACTTTACATCAAAAACTATATATTTTAATTAAGATAAAAATGGAAAGGCTTATTTACTGACTGAATCGCACTGTCTTAAATGCAACCGAAATATTAAATCGAGTAATGTCGATTCTAAGTCATATGCTTGTCTTATGTAAGTAATATCACAGTATATCTACATACGTTCACGCTACCGGAACTAATATCGACGCAAATACGCAAATTAACGTCCATTCCGCATGTTTTTAATAGTTTATATTTGCCTAACTCTACGCCTAATTGCATTTACCGAGTAGATAATACACAGTGTACAATATTTACTTTTAATATACTATTATTAGCTGCACCTGTATATATGTATGTATCTATCAATGTAAGGTCGAGTGTCGGCAACGCGCGAGGGATACCCCTGGTGTTACAAGCGTCCATAGGCTACAGTTAACCGCTTTCTACCAGGCGGGCCGTATGCTTGTTTGCCACCTTAGTGGTATAATTTTTTTTAAATGAATCTTTCAACTTCAGGTAAAGTTCTTTTGAAAATTTTTTTTTATTAAACCGGTACCTTTTTAATTTCGCGATAAACTAAAGGTCCTTTTTGCTATGGTGTATTTGTCATATGAATTCATAGCTAAGACAGGACATCGCCTGTCGGGTCAGCTAGTACAATAATAAATCTAAATTTCATCCTTATATCCTGACCTTGATAATTAGGATAAAATATCCTATATATAAAATATTCCGCTCGTATTTTGTTTATTTCGTTGTCACGGGTGGCTTTTTCAAGAAGGTGTGTGTAGTTTTAAAGATCGAAGCTAGGCATACAAAGCGAATGATAGAGAACGGGAAAAATATAATTTTCTGGATGTACATCATACGAGGGCTTATTACATCCAATACTAATTACCAATATCAATTGCAATACAATTTTGACACAATATTGACAAATCACTATACAGTGATACCCTCGAAAGCAATTGATTGAAATTTGAATTGCGTTTGTATTGTGTTTTTTTATACTACTAAGGTGGCGAACAAGCATACGGCCTGATGGTACGCGGTCACCGTAGCCTATGGACGCTGCAACACCCGGGTTATCACTCACGCTCTGCCGATCCTAGAATTGTTTTTTTTTATAAGGAGCTTAGCGCGTTGAAAGCGCAAGGAAACATCAGGCAACTAGTCTAACCGGCTTCGCTGTTCGATGTACGAGTACGCGAAGGTCACACGACAAAAGCTTGCTGTAACCAAAAAATACAACTCAGCAAATAAAAAAGTACATGGAACTTTGCGTACAACGAAGTGACGCCGGTTTTTAACATGCAGTGCGTGGGCAAGGCGTAGTTTCATTGTATTCCTAGTAGGTGTGTGCGTGTTAAGGTGTGTATGTACACTGCAAGATGTAGTTTTTGCTGTTCGTAAAATTCTATCTACCTTTGTTTGATCGGAGCCATACGGTAACCCAGCGATTCTAAAGTGGGTTCAGAAAGTTCACCAGGGGTCTATTATATGATTAATTTTTGGATGTAAAACAAGTGGGTAAAAATATAATAATAATAATAATGCTTGGACATTATCACACAGCGCCATCTAGCCCCAATCTAAGCAAAGCTTGTACTATGGGAACCAGTAGCCAGTAGAATATGTTTAATACATGCTTTCATTCGGTCATCAAACGCTTTTATTTGATACCCATATCATACGTTCTATACGGGCTAGTGAGGAAATTATAAATGGCTATTTATAATTTGCTAATCACCTTTTCACCTGTCCGGTGTATGTGTGTGTAATCAAATCTTCCAAGTCAATTTGACTTCCCAGTGTGCTATTGAGCGAATTTGGTATACAGGTTCCCGTGATGATTATTTCAATGGCGCTATTTTAAATATAATATGGCGGCCGCAAAATGGCTATTTTGCGGCAATAGCACACTGGGAAGTCAAATTGACTTGGAAGATTTGATTACACTCGCATACACCGGACAGGTGAAACTATATAAAAGCTTATAAGCGTAATAATAAAATAGTTAGGTACCATACTAATATGTTTTGAAATAGCGCATCATTATATTCAAACGCAGGTGTTACCTTCTTCGATTTTATCGTTGCTTTATTATTGAAGATTACGGCGGTTCTCGTGACAATACACGATTTTTAGCCATTTTAAATCCAATATGGCGGGCGTGACAAGATTTATTATTTCTATAGTAAGCTCTATGGATACTGGAATCAAATGAAAGGGCCTGAGCGAATAAACGATAGTTTTGAAATAGAAATACAAGGTTCTTCTTTTTTTGAAAAAAAAATACTACCGTAGTACCTTTTTGTAGACAATACAGATTATACAGTACTCAATTACGTATAGATAATGAGTGCAAGAGTCACGGACGTCACAATCATAGTTTTATAATACTATGTTGTGATAGTGTTGAGCATTATTAATCTTGTGCTGAGATTAATAATAATAATAGTATTGAGTGATAGCTAATTACGAGTTCGTGTACATAACATATTAAATGTATACTTGTACGATCTACTTCATAACACGAAATTATCTATAAATCTATAGTAATAATATTATAAAGAGAGATTTGTATTTTTTTGTGTGTGTATGTGTATGTATAAGTGTGTGTATGTTTTGAAAATCATAAGACATGAATATCACTCTACATATCTTTCAGACGTTATCAAATGTGTGAATGTTGGAATTGAATAGGCCCCGACACCACTGGACCGATTTCAAAAATTCTTTCACCGCTGAAAGCTACATTATCACTGAGTAACATAGACTATATATTATAATAGCTGCCCGCCCCGGCTTCGCACGGGTAGACAAAATATTTGATAAATGTCTACCCTAACGACGCCGGGGCGTGCCGCTAGTATAAAATAAAATAACACAACACAAATAAATAACGTGGCCTGCCCGCTTCTTAGGGAAAAGAGTAGTGCCCTTGACAATCCGACGGACAGACAAATATATATATCGTAGGTGCCTACTTAGAGCTCTGAGTCAAGTAACAAGAATCAAAAACAAATTAGTCATACGCCAACAAACTACAAAGGAATTCAATTTAATATTAAAATTATTTCCTATACTACCACTAAGGTGGCACACAATCATACAACAGCAGCTACCAGGGGTATCACTAACGTGTTGCCAACACTGTGTTGTTGAGGACTCACAGCGCTAGCAGCACTACTCCTAGCGCAGCGTATCCTCCAGCACTGGTAGCTTTACTTACCGCAGAAACACAACACTACATAATTAGTACTGCTATTTGACTGCGGTCTTCTGGAATCTCATAAGTATGTGTCAGAATGCTGCGTTGGCTTAGACATACAGTGATGGGGCGAAATATTGAGTGGACTGAATTTATAATAAGGGCTTCAACACGCTTTTTTTCTATCGATTCAAACTAATGCGGCGGCGGGCATATGCAGCACTTCTAAAGCACATTGAATTTCCATGAAAACAACTGACAGCCCCAAAGACTATAAAACCACCCTTGGACAGCCCTTACCTTATTATGCCTTATTTCAGCTCCTCAGTGTTGCTTCAGGCACTGCACAATCATTGAGAGTTTATGATATTAGCGGCGCGGTGCAAGTTATACTCCCTCCTCTCGACGATTTACTCGAACCGAATCCTAGCGTAGCGGTTGTATTCTCTTGGAACCGAATCACACACAATTGACAGAAATTGCGCGGCGGAATATGCGCTGGCTGATGCACAATTTGCTTCCATGAAAGCGAGGTTGTCTTAGCCATTGTATGAAACCTCAATCAATGGTGCTTTAGGAGGCCCAAACATTCAAAATGAATATGAGTGGTACAATAGATATATACAGTGTGGATGTCAGTGGAAGAAGAAGCCGTGGAAAGCCTGAAAGTGGGACTGTCCAGCCCAAGCCAGAAGTATCGTCACGTAACATATATATATATATATATATATATAGGCTTTTGCCCGCGGCTTTGCACGCGTGATTAAGTCAACATGTACCTGTATATAAATGATAGCATTTTTACATAAACACAATGACGGATTTTCATACAAACTTTCAACCCCTATTTTACCCCCTTACGGGTGAATTACCAAAAATCCTTCCTTAGTGGATGCTTACGTCATGAAAGGTGGGTATTATAAAAATTTCAAGTCTAACCCCAGCCGTTTAGGCTGTGTGTTGATATGTCAGTCAGCTTCTTCTTTTATATATATCTAATATATAAAATACTCGTGTCACAGTTTTCGTTGCCATACTCCTCCGAAACGGCTTGACCGATTTTGATGAATTTTTTTGTGCTTATCCGGTATCTATGAGAATCGGCCAACATCTATTTTTCATCCCCCTAAATGTTAGGGGTAGTCCACCCCTAAATATATTTTTTTTTAGACCGATTTCAAAAATTCTTTCACCGTTAGAAAGCTACTTCATCACTGAGTAACATAGGCTATATATTATACTAGCTTCCCGCCCCGGCTTCGCTCGGGTAGACAAAATATTTGATATAAAAGTCTACCCGTGCGAAGCCGGGGCGGGAAGCTAGTAGATTATAATATTGTGTCTAAATCTCGTTAAATGATGTTAAGAAATATTATCAATATGTTATCAATATGCACATACTTATAAAAAAATATGTCTGACTGTGATTTTGAAATAACCTACTTAATTTTATAATTTCATGGCTATTTACACGTATACATCTTTGTATAGAGAGAAAGGGATGGGGTAAGCAAAGAGTATAGCGCCATTTCACTCTTGACTTGCACATCTCTTTTGGTTTTTCGACAATAATTACCTCTCTTACATTTTTTTATACCACTATGGTGGCAAACAAGCATACGGCCCGCCTGATGGTAAGCGGTTACCGCAGCCTATGGACGCTTGCAGCACCGGGGTATCGCGCGTTGCCCTTAAATTACGGATATAGCCTTCAAGTTTTATTTATTCTCGTTTAAAAGTCTAAATTGACCTCAAATGTCAATGAAACAATTACCCAAAACAGTTATAACCACAGGGTTAACGGTAACGGCGTGTTTTACAAGAACAATTCGGATACTCCAGTTACCAACTGTATCAGATACCTAGCTATTGTGTTTCTAGTGATGAAACTACGTTGATGCTATGTTTGACAAATAAATTAACTTAAAATTTATAACAAAAATAACTCATTATATATCATTACCTTCAATAATGTAATCACTTCATTATGATTTAATTTTGCCCGTGACTGCGTCCACGAGGATTTAAGTCAATTAAAATCAAATTTTATGGGGGCCTGCCCCATCAATATTATTCGCACTACTTATTTAGTTTAGAGAGGTAGGGCGGATTGGGATGTCCTGTAGGTTTTCCTTTTAAAATTGGAGCCCCTCGACTAGGAATTTATCACCGACTTACAGAACACCGCAGTCTACATTGAGGTAGTGTTCTGTTTCTGCAAGCAGGCTAGTGCTCCACGAGGCTACGTTGTGCTAGCAGTAATGCTGCTAGCACAGCGAGTCTATGGGGGATGTGTGTACGAGTGGCGTCTTATTCGGTAAAATCAGTACTCAATTCACCCAAGATATTTAAGTAATTTATTTACTTACACAGAACGAGTAATAATAGTATAGCACTACAGTAGCGGTAAGCACAGGCACAGAAGAACAAGTGTACAGTAGAAACAGTTAGTTGAAGGAATAGTGAAGAATGCAGAACAAAGCATAGGTAGGTAGGAAGAAATAGTTCATAGCACAAGTTAGGAAGAGATATAAACTAAAACACATTCACTATAAATTTAGGCAGATCACAAGCACAGACTTAAGCACTAGATAGGAAACGTAGCTATACGAAATCTAGTTTTGGAGACAAAAATAATAGTATGCACTCTGCGTGGACGTCGTAATAGGACTACCCTCCGGCACATCACAAACTGGTATCGACTAATGCGACCGGTGGTGTGTTTCCATTATACAATGGTCAAGTTAGTCCGTCAAGTCATTTAATATTTATTTATGTAAGTGATCAATATTTATTATGTGTATATTTTGTATTTGTGTATATATATTGAATATGTATATGATATTAATTTGTTTATCTATGAATTTAAATATATCTGAATAAATATGTATATATAAGTAAAGTTGCCCACAAGTCCACAAAGTGGACTTGTTTGGACTTGTTGATTCAACAACATAGTTGGCAGCGCGTTAGTGATACGGCTATAGGCTACGATGACTGCTTACCATCAGGTGGAATGTATGCTTGTGTGACACCTCAGTAGTGTAAAAAAATAGATTAGAAAAATACATATAGATCGTAGAACCTCCTTTTTTTGTTGTCCAGGTCCGATGCACGGCAAAGCGGTGGTATGCTACGTGTCCAGCTGGTCTGTCTACCGAGCAGAACCAGCCAAGTTCACGCTGGAAGACCTGGAGCCTTCACTGTGCACACACATCGTTTACTCCTTCGCTGGACTCGACGAGAGGTTTAGCATTAAAAGCCTCGGTAAGATACATAATCGTGCCAATTCTGTGGTTCAAAATTACTTAGTTTAGTTTTTGACAGGTCTAAAAATATTGCCATCCTTATTTAACCCCGTACATGAGAAAGGGATAGCAAGACTTTTAGACCTGTCAAATTAGTTAAGTTTAGTAATTTTGAGCAACAGAAACGACACCAATATGTTACATATATCTTCGCGCCGTCACGATGTTTTCCTTCACTATAAAGCTCGTGGTGTGACTAATCACTGCACTTAAGTTAGCAAAATTGGTACAGACCCATTGGGATTCGAACTTGCATCGCTAGAATAGCTAGAATCCTAATTGAATTAAGTTACATATGTTTTCATAGATAATGTTAAATTATTTTCTCATTATAACGTAGGCCTCGAATAATAGGCTATATTTCTTCAATCCAGATCCCTACCAAGACCTTGAGAAGGACTACGGGAAAGCGGGCTACAAGCGGCTGGTAGCCCTCAAAGAGAGGTACCCTCACCTCAAGGTCACTATCGCCATTGGAGGCTGGAACGAGGGATCTCCCAAGTATTCCAACATGGCGTCCACCCCTGAATCCAGAGCCACCTTCATCCAAAGTGTCATGTATTTCTTAGAGTGAGTATATCCACAACAAAGTGATCCTATAAGGGCTTTAAGGTACGGAACCCTAAAAACATGCAGAAGTAGCAAGAGGGGTGTGTAAGTAGAGTTTTCTGGGTTCTCTACCGTTCTTTTTTCTTGGCACGAGAATACTCGACCAGCAGCCCTAGCTTCGACTGCGGATTCGTATCGCTTTTGATTTTTGTTGTATGGGAAAATGAACAGCGATGCACCGCGCCGGTGAAAAATGTAACTAAAAATTAGTATGAAAATTGTGAATACGTAGTCGCAGGTTATTCTTGCTAGGGCTACAGGACTTCTCGAGTATCTCGAGGAATTTTGAAATCTATACTGATATTTTAAAGAGGAAAGATTTGTATTTTTGTGTGTGTATGTTTGTATTGAACAGGCTCCGAAACTAATGAACCGATTTCAAAAAATCTTTCAGAACGCTACACTATCACTGAATAACATAGGCTATATATTATATTGATACGCGGGCGAAGTCGCGGGGAAACAGCTAATGTTAAATAAAACACGTTGCTATTTTAAAATGTTTGCTTTAGGAAAAAAAATGCCTCTGCATTACGCTGATTTGTGGCATTTTAGCGCCAAGATAGTAAACTTACTAATATTATTCTTTAGACATGATGATAATTAAATAAGTTATTCAAGTAAATGAATTCCAAATATATTCCAGTGCCCACAAATTCGATGGGTTGGACCTCGATTGGGAGTACCCAACCAAGAGAGAAGGGAAGCCTGTCGACCGAGCCAACTATGTGTCACTAGTCAAAGTAAGTACTACATAAATATCTATTTACGTACCTATTTATTTGAAAAAGTGTACTTTCGGAAAAAAACTCGCGCTAAAAAGGACTAAGGTTAAAATCGGGGATTACAAGGTAAAATCATTTCCTTCCATTGTTGATGTTGGTTCAATTGAAGCCAATTGTATGACACCATACTGAGTCCTGGGAGTGGAGGCAGTCAGCAGCAGGTCTTGTATTTGGTTGTATGCGTTGTCCGGTTTACTGGTTTGATTGAGCTCGATGTGTCTCCGTCGCGGAGTCATATACCATAGCGACGGAGACTCTACAGCGCGCGCTATAATAGGCATATTTACATAAAGCGCCATCTATTGGTTAAAAACCTAAAACATTAATGTCCGTTAAACACCAATGCTAACAGCGCCTTAATATCGAATCGATTGACACCTTATTCATCAAAATCGGATAAATATATTAGGCGCTACGGAAGAACATACGTAGATACATACAGACTGGCTAAAATCTTAACACTTCCTTATGGCTTCGCTGTAGTCGAGTAAAAAAAGAGGTGTCACAACACCCACTTACCACCGAAAATAATTTTGATGCCAACGTGACAGATGGTGAATCCGTCACCGTCTCTTGGGCACGACACACGTCCTTGAATTCATCTCAGAACTTTCCTCGCGATATTTTACTTCACCGTGAAGCTTAATACAAATCTCTTTATATTATTAGTGTAGGTTATTCACGCCCTTTGATTAATACATTACATGTCTCTGTTCACGCCTAAGTGAACCGGAGCGGGACACAGCGGGACGCAAGAAAGAAGCGGCGGCGGGGCGAGCGTGCCTCCCACTACCACGACTACTTGCCACCGTACCACCGGCGCGCGCGCACGCCCTTTCTTCTTACCGTTGCTAGTCACCGCCACCATTTTGTACTCCAATTGTAGCACTAAACTATTATTCAACACAGAATTATTAATCAATTTATACAGTCCACTCGCCTATTTCTTCTCACACCTGAGCTACAGTCCCTACAAGGTAGTTCATCCTTACCAATCTACATTTCAGGAATTGAAAGAAGCTTTCGAGCCGCGTGGCTACATCTTGACAGCAGCGTTCGGAGCTGGCAAGTCGACTATGGACGACGCATACGACTTGCACAAACTAAGTCGATATTTGGATCTGATTCATATGATGTGTTATGACTATCACGGCTCTTGGGATGGGACCGTCGGGTCCAACGCACCACTACGAGGAACGAGCGAAGATGACGTACTTAGTGTTGTGAGTTTCTTTAATACAACAACCCCGACTGGGGACTGTACCTCCGCCTTACAGAAGACCGCAGTGAAATTACACTACTTGATGTACTGTTGTGTTTCTGCGGTAAGTAAGGTTGCCAGTGCTCCACGAGGATACGCTAGGCGAGTAGTATTCCTGCTAGTACAGTGAGTCCCCATCAACAACATGGTTGGCACCCTGTCAGTGATATCCCTGGTATTGCTAGCGGCTATCGACTACGGTGAGTGCTTACCATCAGGTGAGCCGTATGCTTGTGTGCCACCTTAGTGGTATAAAAAAAAAGGGTCACCCACTTCTAGCTAAGGGGGACCAATGTCCATAATAAACAAAGCTTAACCACCTGTGACCGTAGTAGGGGACCCTTTATCTTTTATTATCTTCATGTTTCTGTATAATATGGGCACCAGAAATACTATTCTGTGAAAATTTCAACTGTCTGCATATTAGTGATCATGAGATACAGCCCGTTGACAGACAGACGGACTTACAGCGGACTCTTCTTAATAGGGTTCCATTGGTTACCCTTCGGTTACGGAACCCTGAAAACAAAATCAAAATAGGTTCATCCGTTTAGGAGCTACGATGCCACAGACAGACACACATATACACGTTAAGCTTATAGCACGCTTTAAGCGTCACGGGTTAAAAATGTGTTGGTAACCAGTACCGGCGTTAGGGCCACTGACGCCCCGGGCTAGAATACTGTGGCGCTCACTTAAGGAAATCATTATCGAGTATACATTTATTGCTGAGCCAGTGTGAACTTACTTTAGCGTTACCCGGAGCCAACGACACGGGGGTTGATAGTTTTGGAGCTCATCTTAATGTTATCTTTGATGAACCTACTAATATTTGCGAAATTTACGAAAATTGCGAAAGTTTGTGAGTATGGATGGATGTTTGCTACTCTTTTACGCAAAAACTACTCAACGGAATTGGATGAAATTTGGAACACAGATAATTAATAACCTGGATTAACACATAGGATACTTTTTATCCCGGGAAAATGATTTTATCCCTGGAAAATTTAGGTTGAGATTTTAAGCTCAACGCGGCCGTAGTCGCGGGCAGAAGATAATTATTTTATATTTTTCGTATGGAATCCCCCCCAAATTTGGCGCCCTGGGCCGTTAGTAATATAATCTTCACACTGGTGTACTTTCTCATGCAGGAATTCACAATCAAGTACATGATAGCTCACGGAGTAAGTCCCTACAAGATGGTGCTTGGTCTTCCAATGTACGGGAGGACGTTCCTCCTCAAAGACCCGGAGACCAGAGACGTTAAATTCGGGGTCACCCCCGTCATGCCCAAAGGGTTCAAGGGACCTTACACTGGCGAGGATGGATTCATGGGGTACAATGAGGTGAGTACCAATCTATTGTTTCACTTGTCACTGGCTCTAAAATGTAGAATGTTCGATTCAAGAATTAATAAGTAGCGATTTTGTTTTTTTTTTGTAACTCGAAAATGGCTCGAATAATATTAATATTTTATGTCTGCTTAAGCATACTGGTTTGAATGGGTTAAAAAAACCTACGATAAACTCGAATATGTCGCCATTTGCTACTAGGAAGGTCACGGATTCTATATAATCTAATAGTAGACTATCAGAGTGGGCGTCCATACACAACAAATACTTTTTTTCCATATTATACGCAATTCATACGCAACTTTTTAATCTTCCACAGATCTGCATGGCACTAACCGATAAATCTTCATCCTGGACGCACCACTGGGACGCTAAATCCGAAACACCTTATCTAAGGGATGGTGAACGCGTTATATCCTACGATAACTCAAGATCTATCGCCATTAAAATCAAGTAAGTAAGCTAGTGATAGCTGTTGATATTGCCAAAAGCTACGGTGACCGTCTATCACAAGCGGAGAACCTCAAACGCCGCAATAATGTGTGCGTCGGAAGAGGTTACATATTTGCGGTGGAGACCCTGGGGTCATGGTGTCCAGAGGCTCATCTGCTGTACGAGGAGGTCTCACGACGATTGATTTGAGACGAAATATATTTGCGCAAAGGGTCAGCATTTTCACCCAGCGGGGCAAAGCTGCCAGCCTTTTTGGCACCTTGTAGGGCATGGTGTACTTTCGCCGATTAGTTAATAAATCTACGACTGGTAGTATAGACTCTGAATTTGTTTTTTTAGGACTGCCATAGACTACGGCCTTGGAGGTCTGATGGTGTGGAGTATAGACACTGATGATTTCAAAGGTCGCTGTGATAACGAGACTGATGCCTACGTTGACTTCGTGGAGAGATATCAGAAGCTAGTCGACGATCCTGTACTGCATGAAGCGCTGAAGACTTTGAATTTGCCTGATGGTAAGTTTAACTGTGAATGCGCCAGCGCAGAAAAAAATTGCGGGTTATAAAAAGTATATTTAATACAAGCTTATTTATTTGTTCATCTTTCATAGGGGCTGCTGTGATATAAATCTCAATTTTGTATCTCCGCCATTTTGGATTAAAAATGGCGGCATAGGTAATCGTGCATTGTCACGGGAACCAAACATGTATGCCTTCAGCTCAATTGGACACTGGGAAGTGGGTCAAATTTGAAAGATTTGATTAAACACCGGCCAGGTGTAACTAAATAAACGAAACTACTGAATGGATTCAAATTAAACTTGACACAATTTGAGTTCATACTACGAGGTAACATGTAGGATACTTTTTATCCCGAAATACAGAACGGTTCCCTTGGGATAGGGGATTTATTATATACACACCGGACAGGTAACTAAATAGAAGCAGACCAATTCTGGGTCCCGACAGTGCCACCGACGCATGGGCGACGCCGGGGGAGGGGGTGGGGAGTTGTCACACCCCCCAAAAAAAAAAAAACAAATGGAAATGTAGGCAAATCAATGCTCTGGTCTACTGGCTAGTAAATCAGCTACGCGAAGGTGCCTCAGGTACAATTCTTGTCAAGGCAAACGTTTATGTAATAAACTTGTGTTATCTCAATTTGATATGTTTTTTTATACCGCTAAGGTGGCACACAAGCTTACCTGATGGTAAGCAGTCACCGTAGCCTATAGCCGCTAGCAACACCAGGAGTATCACTAACGGGTTGCCAACCATGTTGCTGATGAGGACTCACTGTGCTAGCAGCATTACTACTAGCGCAGCGTATCCTCGTGGAGCACTGGCAACTTTACTTACCGCAGAAACAACACTATATCAAGTAGTGTTATTTCACTGCGGTCTTTCGTCCCCAGTCAGGCTACAATTTAAATGGGATAATCCACGAGAAATCCCAAATCGCGCTACCTCTCTAAAATATGTAACTTTTATAGGTATTTACAAAACCAAGTATTGTATTAAATTGTCTAGAACCCGTGGTACAGTACAGGTTAGCTTGGACCCAGATGACGATGTGTGTTCTACATTCAATAACGCTAACAAATTTTTTTCAGCTGACCGTCTGGACAGCCTAAGCAAAGGTCGCCCCTACGTGCTATCAAATGGTCAGTTATATCTCCGACTACCCCAATCTAAATACTCTAACTACCCTCTAATGCAGACTATAAACGAGGCAGCTACCCTAGCGATAGAAGAGAAGAGAATAATGGACGAGA
Organism: Falcaria lacertinaria; assembly: GCA_951449985.1. Taxonomy (NCBI): domain Eukaryota; kingdom Metazoa; phylum Arthropoda; class Insecta; order Lepidoptera; family Drepanidae; genus Falcaria; species Falcaria lacertinaria. The sequence continues at coordinate 2,026,594 of OX602136.1, read as the reverse complement.
TGGAGAGAGTCACGAGGGAGAACGAGATAGGAGATAACACGGAGAAACCTAATTCTAGTGGCAGAAGCGCGGTACATGTGATGTGTTGGTTCGCTGTTGCTATGCGTGCACTGTTGAGATAGTTTTAATAAGTGAAAGGCGTTAAAAATACGTACTCAGATATGTATTTTATATACTTCGACCGCGTTGAACTTAGAATCCCAGAGCCATTTTCCGGGGATAAGAAGTGTGAGAGAGTGAGATGCTATGTGTTAATCCAGGTTATAAACTATCTGCGTTCCAAAGGACATCATCCATTTTGGTCCAAATCTGAAAGCGCCGGCCATCGCAATATTTTTGTATATTCTGTTAGTGCTTGCCCGTCTGAACATTTATTACTATGCCACCGAAGTTGTAGGACCATAGCCGTTCAATTTATTTGAGTTCGAAAATCTGAATATTCATAAATTTTTGTTGAAAATATGAATTCAAGATAACCAAAACAAATGAAGTGTCCAGTTTTGATGTCAAAGTAAAAAATGCTCAGAAGGATAAGCTCAAACTAAAATATACAAAAAAAAATGGCCGTCAGTTTTAAATGTAGATCAAATCTATGAAACATGGATGATGTCCTTTCATTCAAATCCGTTGCGTAGTTACGTGAAAGAGTATCAAACATCCATCCATACTCACAAACTTTCGCATTTATATTATTAGTAAGATCTATGGATGGAAATATGCGAACAACGAAGTGACGCTGGTTTTTTAAACATGCAGTGCGTGGGCAAGTCCTAGTATTCCTTGTAGGTGTGTGCGTGTAACTGTGTATATGTACAGGCGAGGCGTAGTTTTAACCAGCGTCACTTCGTTGTCCTATGGGGATTTGTCGTCTTAGGCACTTTTATTAAGAATTAAGTTGTTCCAACTAAGAATATTTTTAAAACTCGCAGTGCGAGACTATTTAACCAAATCCACAAAATTAATTCTGTAAGTCTCAAAGGCCGGTATTCAAAACAACACACAAGTGAAGTTTCATCTCAGTTCCCCTGATAATTACTTGAAGATACAATATATGCTGCAAGTGTATCGTTAAATATATTGTCTCGAGTTGAGATCTAAAATGAATCTCCACGCTAATCTAGTTCTAGCCGAGATTCGACTTTTTTTAGCTGTTGACTGTTGTTTATGGAATCCAATAAAAGTTTTGACTTAGCTAAACTTTCTCTTTATTTAACTAAATAAATGATTACTTATTTTCTTTATAAAACATCGAGAGTATAAAATACTATGATATTATCATATGTGTAAAAAATACTACTAGTGAGTCAAGTCCCTTGACGCGCCAATACTTGCGTCAGGGGTCAGAAGGCAGGAGGGGGACGCCGCCCTCGTTCCATTGGAGGCAGGAGGGGGACGCCGCCCTCCTTCCATCGGGGGCAGGAGGCGTACGCCGCCCTCCTTCCATCGGGGCAGGAGGGGGACGCCGCCTCCTTCCATCGGGGCAGGAGGGGGACGCCGCCCTCCTTCCATCGGGGCAGGAGGGGGACGCCGCCCTCCTTCCATCGGGGCAGGAGGGGGACGCCGCCCACCTTCCATCGGTTCAGGAGGGGGACGCCGCCCTCCTTCCATCGGGGCAGGAGGGGGACGCCGCCCTCGTTTCATTGGGGGCAGGAGGGAAACGCAGCCCTCCTTCCCCCGCAACGTTCACCTGGCTGGCGTCAGAGTTGACTCACTAAGTAATGTCTATATGTCTATATGCTAGGCTAATGATGCCAGTACACCACAGACTAAACTTACCAAATAAGAGTTGCTTTCCAATAATATCGAACATGTAAATCGTTATATATATTACTTTTATCATCTAGGTATGTATATACTGACTAATGAGATCCATAAATTTTAGTGTAGGTATAGACTAGATATTGTTACACGAATAAAGTGATTTCGAATACATTTTTTATACTTAAATATTATGTTTTTTTTTTTTTTTTTAAACAGAAATCGAACCAAACACGAGCGAGCTTTACAGCTCAATAGTCGCAGATGTGTAACATCTGACATCTGACGGTCAACTTTACAGCCGCGAGCGCTCATTTTTCAAATCAAATAGCACGCGCTTAACAGGCTTCCTGTAACACACTACCGTCCCTTTTAACAAAATCCTTCCTATAGATAGCAGGAATGTGGGAGTATAGCGCGGGAACTTTCTAGGCCACGTGCCAACGGGTGTCTCCGTCACCCCCGCGCCTGTCGAGCCCCAGCGCGATTAGGTCCCGCCTGCAGCCGCTATATTGTTCGGCGGCGCAGTATAAGATAATAAGCCAATGGAAATGGTGTAGCGCAGTGATTCACCACCAAGTGACTCCTTAGATCACAAACGCGTTAATTGTGATTTTCATCCCCGTTCGTACTGCAATAGGGTTCATAATTGATTGTGCGGACGCTTTAAGCAAGAGTATCACACGTTTATTTAAGAAAAAGTATTAAGGCCTAACTTTCTAGATTAAATTACCAATGTATTCAAGGATTGAAAGGTGAGTACTCTGAACCGGCGGGCATGTATGAAGAGATTGATGAATGTAGAAGCAAAAGTGTGCAAGTCAGGAGTGAACTGGCATTCTATACTCTTTGCCTACCCCGTGAGGAACTCGGCGTGATGATTATGTATGTACGTTAGTACCAGGACAAGATTAGTGTGAAAGATTTTTTCGGAAAACGCACCGGAAAGGTCGGAAATTTGGAATAAGTTTCTCCTGTTCAAAACTAAAAATATCACTCAACTAATGTTTTATTCAAATACTGTATAAAATATCTGCCAAGCTTATTCGTTTCTTCGTTAGAATGGTTCATCTTTGCGTAGGTAAGGAACTGTCTTCTGAGCCTAAGAAGGTTTTGAGGGCTCACAATTTGCATGAAACCTGCTTCGAGAATGCAGTTGGGATAGTCTGGGAACTTGAGTACCCCGCCAGCATTGAGCCGTTTCGCATCCAATATGTATTTGGATATAGCCTGAGTCACTCTGTCCAGTTCGTAGAGGAAATTGGTGGGCGTTAAGGGAGGCTGGAACAAAATTTAACATTTCAAACCACTGAGGTGATTTATGGATTTCGTGTCTGCGCTCAAGTGTCCGGAGCTAACACTACAAATTCGCATGGGCAATCCGATTGGTCGGCTATCTGAAGACGATAAATTGTTGCAAGCCAAATTCAACTGTGCGCTAATGAGATAACGATGAATTTGGAAGTGTTTTAGATTTATACAATAACTAGCTTCAGCCCGCGACTACGTCCGCGTTGAGCTTAGAATCACAGAGGAACCTAAAACTTTCCCGGGATAAAAACATTTTCCCGGTATAAAAAGGTATAAAAAGTATCCTATGTGTTAATCCAAGCTATAAACTATCTATGTTCCAAATTTCATCCAAATCCGTTGATTAGTTTTTGCGTGAAAAAGTAACAAACATCCATCCATACTCACAAACTTTCGCATTTATAATATTAGTAGGATTTACGTTCAAGCTTAGATCAAATAAAATAGTAGGATGGAACTTTGCGAAAAAGACATGACGCCTGTTTTCATACATGTGTCATGTAGTGTGGACAAGGCGTAGTTTCATCGTATTCGTTGTAGGTGTGTGCGTGTGACTGTATATGTACACTGCAAGGCGTAGTTTTAATCGGCGTCACTTCGTTGTTCGCAAAGTTCCACCTACCTTTTTGTATTCGATCCGAGCATTGACTTTCGGACAATATTTTCGACAATTTTGTTTTAGACCCGACGACCGTGTATTAGTAAGTAAATATACAGCTTCGTGCTGCAGTAAATCTTACAAGGTCGTCAACGGAGTAAGTACACAGTGTTGCTTACGTCTACAAGCTATGGTAACCACTTAACATCTGATGAATCTTACGCTTGTACGCCACCACCTTAATTGTACATGAATATATAGATATACAAAAGGTTAAACAATTATAAATTGAAAAGAGCATTATATGCTTACTTCTTTTCTTTTATACAATGCGAAATTTAAAATATTCCACCCAATATCATTCATAAAATGGAGAAAAATTTCATCCATGTTAAATTAAAATCCATCAATCAAGCCCATAAGGTTACAGTAGCTAATGAACAACTTTCGACTATGAATTCGTATTTAACGCTCTCAAAATGTCTTCATGTTCATACGAATTTTTAGTTCCGCTTTGCGCCACCCTTGTGCATTTTCCCATAAAAAAATTGTCGACGGCGATACTAATTCATAGTCACAAATTATTCTTGCTCGGGCTACTGGCTAGTTGAGTCAAAGGGTTAGTACACACAGACACTTTAAGCACGGTAAGAAAAGTGAACTGTTACATTCTGGGTACTCATATTAGGCGAAGGTGGGGGCTTCTCAAACAGTGCTTTGTAGATTTCATCCAGGCTAAGGGTATCTGTAGGTTCAACTGTGAACAGCGGGCTGTCCCATCGACTGAGTGTGTTCGGCTCCTCAAAACTGGAATAAAAGACAAGTATTTATTCAGTTTTAGCCCTAATAAGTGTGACATGGCTGAAAAGAATACAGAGATGACAACTGGTAGAGACGAATGGAAGAGAAATACATATTGCACCAACCCTAAATAATATGGGATAAGGGCAGGAGAATGATGAGTTTAGGCCCTTATAAGGCACTTGTAGGTCTAAGTTACAACAGGTTCAGAAAAAAAGCTACCTGAGAATACACTGACTTCAAAAAGTATGTACGTAAATTTAAACAATATAAAAACACCAAAATACTCAATGATGGAAAGGTAAGTACTCTGAACTGTTAGCAGTGTATGAAGACATTGATGATTGTAGAAGAAGCAAGAGGTGTGCAAGTCAAAAGTGAAATGATGCTGTAACTGCAGCTACCCCCAAAAGAAAGAAGCCTGATTGTATGCATGTAAGGAAAGGCTTCTGCAGAAAAGTATATAGGAAGTACATACAAATCAATCAAATTCTAATTTAAATTACATCCACCCAACATCAGTCGCTCAAAATCAAAATCAAAATCAAAAATCATTTATTCAGTTTAGGCCCTAATAAGGCACTTATGAAGGTCTAAATTACCACCGGTTCGGAAAAAAAGCCACCTGAGAAGAACCGGCAAGAAACTCGGTGCTCTGTCTTTTTTTTTCATGTAACAATCATTATATAACAATTTGTAACAAACGCTCACTTAATATGGAATTAATAATGCTACACAGTAACAAAAAAGTTTGCAGGATACACATAATATTAAATTAATTTCTAACCGTAATCTTGTTAGCGCATTAAAAACTTCTTCCGTATAAGGTGCCCTAACAGTACTGCTATCCTTTTCTGTCGCAGGGCTCTTCATATCTTCCATCCTCTTCATGTTAGCTGCCCATGCTTCCTCGTGGTTACGTATAGTGTACACTGTACATTGGTTGCATTTCAATCCTTTCGTGGCACAATATAGTTCATAGCGAAAACCTAAAAAAACAACATTTTGTTAGTTAAAACAAATTTCTTTAATGAAGAATATTTTCCGTTTACATTAATGATTTTCACTGACCTATACATGTATAAGAAAACTTTATCAGGTTTGGATTAGTTTTGAGTCCTTTTTTTTAATTATTTAATTGGCTCGCCAACAAGTGACTCACGAAAAAATTTAAACATACCTACTAACTAATTAAAACATGGTTAATGCCGACTTACTTATAGGCAATCATAGCTATCTAGTGTTGTACCGGACATTATATAGCACTAAGTTTAAATGCATTAAGGCTTAAACTCTTTAGAGTATTGATTATTAATGCAACACACTGTTTTGTATCATACCTTTGATATAGTTACTGCCATCCAATATGACGACATTGTCCCTGTCGATCAGTTTAACCACCTCCGATTTGAGATATTCCCTGAGTCTCTTCTCCTTTTGTGAGTCCAAATATGTGGAGTTTTTTTCATAACCCAACTGAAGGATAGCTTCGTCTTCAGATACTATGTCCACCTTTTTACCATGTGTGTCTTCGAAAAATTCTTTCAATTCGTTAGCTCTTGTTGTTTTACCACTCACAGGTGTACCGCAAATTATTACGAAAGGCATTTTAACTTATTTTAATTGTTCAAAAAATTCCTATCGATGTTTAGTGACCCAACCACGAACATCGGCTTGACATCGGCCATAAATTATTCTAAACGTCAGCTAGATCGATATTTGCTTTGACATAAGACATTGACATTTCTTTCTACTGTTTGAAACTGTTCCAAAGTTGCATCAATATTTTAAAATGTTTTTGTGTTTATTTTAGCTCCACCTGGTAATCGAACGCAAGACCAAAACGTCTTTCTCAGGATCAGGAATCACAGCTTAAGTGCACTGCGGCTCCGTCAGGCACCGTCTAGCGTAGCGGATGTATTCTCTTAGGGCACCGTAGTTCTCTGTGGCACAGGCAATCAATACATTTAGTTTAGTCAGTGGTATTGAATTGACGTGTGACTTTTTTTTTTAGATCGAACAAGTTGCCAACCCTGTTTTTTATTTTACTCCACATAGGTGGCACACAGGCATACAGGTTGTTGATGAGGAGTCACTGTGCTAGCAGCATTACTAAGTGCCAACCCCACGTATCCTCGTGGAGCACTGGCAACCTTACTTACTGCAGAAACACAACACTACATCAAAGTACCTACTGTTATTTCACTAACTAACATAAAGTATATAAGCAATTATTTGTTCGTAGGTTTTGTTCCAATTCACATGTATACAATATATCATACATAGATGATATATATCTATGGCAGCTTGACCCCTAATAAAGGTCGCTGTGGAAGGTAACTGTCACGGTTTTTTACGTTTTGCCACCACATTTTTAACACTATACAGAGTGCGTGGATAGTGACAAATTAAAGCACTGCTTATATTGTCTTGTCTAAATTAAATGGCATCAAATCGGTCGAACGTCTTATGAAAGTTGGGGCACAAGATACTGGATTAACATATAGAATACTTTATACCCCGGAAAATTGTGTGGTTCCCGAGTGATAGTAGAATAATGCGGGCGAAGCCGCAGGTAAAAGCTGGTTAATTTCTATTTTATTCTCAGTACTAGCGACCCGCCCCGGCTTCGCACGGCCTGCGTTAGCCATACAAGTAAAATTCCTGCAACACATGAATTATACATAAAAAATCACTCTATCTATTAAAAACACCGCATCAAAATCCGTTGCGTAATTTTAAAGATCTAAGCCTACATAGGGACAGACAGACAGGGGGAAGCGAATTTGTTTTATACTTTGCAGTGATACGCGAAAGAGATCGCAGGCCAAACCTAATTTAATATTTGTAATACTAGTGTATAAATTCCAATTTTGTAACATAACAACGGTAATAATATGGCCGTGGCATTGAGCTGTCTAGTGGAGGCCGTTCCCGCCGTCTGATCGATTAGCTATTTGCTCTCGATACTTATTTGGTATTTGGGGATCCGTGAGGACAATCGAAAATCTTTTCCAACCAAAAACTTTAAAATAGAAAACACAACTCAAACATCATTACAAAAAAAGTCTGAAAAAAAACACAATTACAAAAAAAAAGTTACGATGCGAATGTGAGTGGCACTCATTGATAGAAAGGTAAAGAGTACTCTGAACCGGCGGGCATGTATGAAGAGATTGATGAAAGTAGAAGCAAGAGGTGTGCAAGTCAAGTGTATGACACCATACTGGGTCCTTGGAGTGGCAGCCAGCAGCAGATCTTGAAGTGGTGGTAAAATGAAACTTCTTGAATATTGGTTTGAGCTCGATGAGTCTCTATGAGTGGAAATGAATAACACTAATGTCCGCTACACACAAAGACACTGGTCTCTGCCTACCCAGGGTGGGACTTGGCTTATAAAATAACAACTGTGTCGATTCCGTTGATCAAAATTACTAAACTAAACAAATTTGCCAGGTATAAAAGTCTTGCTATCCCTTTCTCGTGTGCGGAGTTAAATAAGGATGGCAATATTTTTAGACGTGTCAAATTAGTTAAGTTTAGTAATATTGACCAATAGAATTGGCTGGCACCAATATGTATATTGTAACATACCCGCGTGTGCCGTGGCTACAGAACCAGAATTCTGTCAATTTCCTCAAACGGCGCGTGACAGCTTGAGTGGCTTAAAGTATTTTTAGGTAAGTGTATGTCGTTTTGTATTGCACAACTCGACGTGGGTAAGAAAAGCGACAAAATCTTTTACAATTTCGTATTTATTAAAATACTAGCGGCCCGCCCCGGCTTCGCACGGGTAGACATTGATATCAATTTTGTCTACCCGTGCAAAACCGGGGCGGGCAGCTAGCCTATGTTACTTAGTGATAGTGGTGAAAGATTTTTTGAAATCGGTTCAGTAGTTTCGGAGCCTATAGACATGTATCAAATATTTTGTCTACCCGAGCGAAGCCGGGGCGGGCAGCTAGTATAATATATAGCCTATGTTACTCAGTGATGATGTAGCTTTCTAATGAAAAAATAATTATTAAAATCGGTCCAGTACTTTTTGAGTTTATTCGTTACATACAAAAATACAAATCTTTCCTCTTTATAATATTAGTGTAGATAGTGTAGATAAGCTGCATTACGAGTTTTGTTGCTTACGGATTTTTGATGTATAATATATTTCCTTAAGACTGTGGGAATAATTTCTTTTTTGTACCTCTAAGGTGACAAACAAGCATACAATCCACCTGATGGTAAGCGGTCACCGTAGCCTATGGACGCTTGCAACGAATGAAGCTCCTGGTGGGCTTCATTCGCGCGTTGCCGACCCGAAATGATTTCGTGAAAAAGACTGTATTTTCGCTATTTTATTAGATCAATCATGTATATTTGGCTGTCAGATGTTGGATGTTAAACATCGTAAGCGACTACTGTAAGGCTCGTTTATATTTTTTGAAGTTTTGGCACTCGTTCGCAGCCTTTTAGGGATCCAACCTTAGGCCAGGCTAATTGATTGGTCACACCAGTCAAACCGGATATTTTTATATCCGGCTCTTTGATTATACCTGTCAAGTTCATAATAAAAAATCCGGTGCAGTGGTTAGTGTATAAGACTGCTACGCTAAGTGCCGCGTGTTCGATTCCTAGCGAGGCAAAAATTTATGTTAATACGCATTTCTTTTTGCCTTGCGTATGAGTTTATTTTGTTTTTCTTTTTTTTTGTATATATAGTAGCTGTGCTCGCCATTTCGTAGTAGTGGAATTAATTTTGTCTGTCAGTAATGACCATATAATGCGTGTTAATTTATGCTAAACGCGCAGTCAACAGGCACCAAGTTATGCTAAGTCGATACATGAGCCAAATGATCTATTCACACGTCGGAATAATCGCTCATTTCATACTTAGGGTGTATCCATATACGACACTAATAAAATTATTCATTACTAGACTTCGCCCGCCTAACTATATAATATGGATCCTATGATACTCTGTGCAGTTACAGTTACTATAACATTCTACCTCAGAGTAGATAATATACTGCGTACAAATTCTACTAATGAAGATTTTCTTCAAATCGACTCAGTTGGTTTGTGTGTTTCTTCATTACAATTTTTTTTTCTCCTCATTATATTAGCTCAGAGTAGTTATACTAAGTACAACAGAGTGTCATCTGTCATTCTACAAACGTCACAACCGCAATTCGCACGAGTGAAGCGACTATCCATTGAAGTGACAAGCGCGTGGTACTACAATGATGTTTAGTTATGTCAGTTAGGTAGGTTAGGTTCATACGTGGTTCATACGTATGTTTCTTAAATAATTAGGCTAGATGAAACTATTCTGGCAAACCGATGCGTGTTACACGTCAATGTCAGTGGACACTGAGGTATATAGTTTGTTTTATTTCAAATCTGGGGCTAAACATAACTATCTATACAAATTAGTAACTATAGATGACACAACACAATTCAAAGTAAGAAAGTTACGGAAAAATGGGCGAATACTGAAACGCCAGTCAAATCTGATGCAAACTTAACTTTATCTGGCCTCCGATTTCACATGCTATTATATTTTGACGACAATTTAAACAGTAGACGACAATATACAGTAGTATAACAGTAGAAGTCGCTATGTGAACCGTATGCTCGTTTGCCACCTTAGTGGTATAAAAAAACTAATTAAGTATATGGCAGATCCCCTGCACTGTAGTGAACGGCGCTTGCGCATGTCGTGTGTCCGCGGAGGTCGAATTCCAAATTCAAATATTTCATTTTTAACATTACACGCCCGATTTTGTAATAAGACTAGTTATTTTTTAATGATGTAAGTTTTTATGTTACTCTAATTTCAAATTATGTTTTTGTTTGCAATTTTCTCCAAGAAGCCAATAAATAGTTGTAGGTCAGTTGTAAGTAGGTAGGTAATTCTTATTTAGAGGAAAACATAATGGCTTTTTATTAATTAATGAAACAAACAAAAGCAATTTGATCACCAATAAATGAAAATGCTGTGTGATTCTCTTTAAGCTCCAATTTTTAAGAAATTATGGAAAGACGACTCACTATCAGAATAAACTTGTCAATCTAAGCATGATACACAGGGATTCTTTAAATATCGTAGGATGGCGTAAAGAAAGGTTTTTATACGGGGTAACCCGACAAATTGTTTTTTTTTTATACCACTAAAGTGGCAAACAGCATGGGGTTCTTCAAGATGGGTTAGAAGAGATTTCTGAAGGGTCGGCAACGCGCGAGTGATATCCCTGGTGTTGCAAGCGTCCATAGGCTGCGGTAACCGCTTACCATCAGGCGGGCCGTATGCTTGTTTGCCACCTTAGAGTTATACAAAAAATAACAAGCATACGGCCCGCCTGATGGTAAGGTAGGTTTAGGGACCCCATGACCCATGTTGAATGCAAACAATATTCTAATCTATAAGTTGGTCGTATTGGTAGTGATTACGGGTTGCCAAATATCTCTTCACATTAAACCAAATTTCCGTCTGCAAATTCGTATGATTGATTCGTATCGGGTCACGATTTTTATTTGATTTGGAGGTGGGTAAGTACGCCTTAAGACCAATCATATCAAGGATTGAGGAACTGAATGACTGCAGTAATGTCAAGGGAACAGGCTATGGTAGCAGACAGGCATGCATTGCATCCGGATTCATGTATTCTATACATAAAAAAGTTTAATTTGAAAAACTGTAACTCGACTATGGAAGAAATATTTGAAACCCGCCAAAAAAGTAATGCATTGTAATCGGTCAAAATCGGGGTTTTAGGTTAAATCGACTCCTCCTTTTGTTGAAGTCGGTTAAAATGTACTTTGTTACCCGGGCCATAATAACGAATCGATATACACCTCAAAAAAATACATACATACATACAGACTGATAAAGTCATAACCTTTCTTTTTGACTTAGCCGCAGAGTGGCGATACATTACTTTCTTGGCGGGTTTCAAATATTTCTTCCCTAGTCGAGTTACGATTTTTCAAACTTTTTTTAATATAAATTTTTATTCGGTCATCAAGCCTGTTTATTTGATAAATCTCTATTTGTGACGTCCGCCACATTGCAAAATGGCGGCTCAGGTAAGGCTTGCATTGTCGCGGGATCGAAACGTGTATGCCAAATTTCAGCTCAATCGGGCCCTGGAAAGAGGGTTAAATTTACTTGCAAGATTTGATTAGACACACACACCGCACCTATTTCGTCTTTTTGGATAGCAGATGGTGTTTCTTAGTAAATAAACTAAAGTACAGTGACACGCTGGTCAGTGTGACCCCACCATATGAGCAAGGTCCGAACGACCTTTGTTGCGCGCGAAAACGATATACGGACATAGATCCTGGGACCGCATTATGCAAGAGAAACACAGTAATTATTATTGTTTGGTTTAATTGAAAATTAATATATCGGCACTCGTCACATCACTAACTATGGTCTCGACACTCACGGTCACGACACTATTAGAAGCCTTAGATAAGAGCGCGGGAAGGAGGGATTTGTTATATTACGAATAATGGATAATTCAGTATTGTTGTTTGTGTCCCGTACCCGAGTTGCCCATGACGTCAGAGAACAGTTATGCTGGCCATCCTCCGATAAATATAAGAATTTAGTTAAAAAATAATAATAATATTAATGGTCGGTAATAATTACGCGATGTCATCTGGTGCGAAACTGAGCGAAGCTTGTACTATGGATACCAGACAATTAACAGTTATAATACTTACATATTTGGTTAAATACATACTTATGATATACACAGCAAATACCCAGACGAAAAGCGAACACAAATTTTAATGTTTGCTCCGGCGGGAATTGAACCCGCAACAACTGGGGTAGCAGTCAGGTGTACAGTAGAGTCACCAAGAGGGCGGCGCCGGTGGCGGGAATATTTATGAAGAGATTGATCAATACAAAAGAAGCAAAAAAGGTGTGCAAGTCAAGAATTCAATGGCGCTCTAGTGGCGTGATGATGTGATAAATGTAGCATAAAACCATCCACGGATCATAACCGATCTCGTTCTAAATTCAAATAGGATTACAGCGGTGATTTAGTATGGTTAATCGGGTCGCGAGCGGCGGCCATCGACCTGCACGCGTTTATACATTTTTTATTTAAATAATTTATTTTTTATTTTATTGTTGAACGCATTATTTTTTAAATCGTCAAAAATGTTCAAGAAAATTGTTGTGTTTTTATTGGGTACGTACTTTTTTTACATTATATTTAGAGCTACTAGTACTATTTTAGAGTATGTAGGGATATGGTATACATTTGTTTTTCCGTTAAATAAAAATCTCTGTTTATAAAAAAACATTAAGAGGTATTTTTTTTTTAATTTCATCTGTCTACCTCTTACGAATCATGGGATACAGCTAACTGATAGACAGAGGGACGGATGGATAGCGGAGGCTTTGCTAATACGGTCATTTTTACGGCTAATACGGTCATTTTTGTTACGGTACGGACCCCTAAAATAGAGTATACAGTACTGTAGTCGCAAATGATGAACATCTGACAACTCTACCTATGTTTGTCGCTAACAAAAGTCAAACTCAAACTCAAAATCATCTTTATTTGACTAGACTTTACAAGTAGGTACTTTCAAATCGTCAGAATCTACCACCGGATTCGGAAGGTCGTTTTTTGCTGAGAAGAATCCGGCAAGAAACTCAGCAATTACTCTTTTCAAATAAAATACATAATTTACATTTAAATTAATTTCTTACATGATAAGAATAAATCACAAAAAGTTATAGTTAAAGTCGTCACTTCTAACAAAAACATCCTAAGTCTGTGCTTCTAACGACACCCGCGAAATTAGCAACACTGTTTCATGGTATCCTATAGGGAATTTCCGTCTCACTTCACGAAATTATTCCCAGGGAGGCGAGAGGAAATATCATACATATGAACAATAAAATATAATATATTAAAATGGCAATAAAATAAAATACTCTTTTTAAAAAACTAGTTACTAATAGTTGGCAAACAGGCATTGTTATTACCTACTCTAGATACGGATAGCTTTGTATCCGGCTACGGCGAAACCAAAAGCAAGGGTTATGATTTTAGCAGTCTTTGTATAATTGTATATGTATGTATGTATTTACGTATGTTCCACCGTAGCGCCTAAACTATTCATCTTAATCCTTAAATTATTAAATTAAATCGCGTATGTAGGTATCTACTTGTCATTTTATACAAATAAAATAATTTAATTTCACACAGCCCTAGTCGCAGCCCTAGCGCAGGTCCCAGTAGACTACTACCACGCGCTCCACCTGCCGCACGACCCCCCGCTGCACCCCTTGCTGGCCCGGGCTCCCCTCACTCACTTCAGCTGTGCAGGCCGGGTTAGGGGGTACTATGCCGACGTCGAGAGCGGCTGCCAGGTAAACATTACTTATACTATATACTATACTTATAAACATTACTTTGTAGCCGTGGTGGCCTTGTAGATGAAGCAACGGCCTGTCATCTGATGGGCCCAGTTTCGAATCCCGGCCTGTAAGTAAGGTTGCCAGTGCTCCACGAGGATACGCTGGGCTCGTAGTAATGTTGCTAGCACAGTGAGTCCTCATCAACAACATGGTTGGCAACCCGTTAGTGATACCCCTGGTATTGCTAGCGGCTATAGGCTACGGTGACTGCTTACCATCAAGTGGGCCGTATGCTTGTGTGCCACCTTAGTGGTATAAACAAAAATACTTTCCGTACCCACCTTCAGAGTTTACACTCTTCAATCTTCGTATTGTTATTTTTACAATAACCTCATTCACACAATCTTAAGAATACGCATGAAGTTTGCAATGAATATAGCTTATAAGCTAGATTTACAGGATACTTTTGTCCAGTTACTTTTATTTTGGAAAAAAATGTTCGGCTTCACGAGGATAGGCTGCGCTAGTAGTCATGCTACTATCACTGTGAGTTCTCATCAACAACAGGGTTGGCAACACGCTAGTGATATCCCTGGTATTGGCGGCTATAGGCTACGGTGACTGCTTACCATCAGGTGGGCCGAATGCTTATATGCCACCTTAGTGGTATAAAATGGTTCCGTGAAAAAAATCACCAGGAAATTAGAATCAAAATGAATTCCACGCGTACGAAGTCTCGGATACTAGTCATTCATATATTAAAAACAAGGAAACGTGGTGCCTTAATTTCTTATCTTCTTACGGTTAGAATCTAACCCCTTGCCTCTTTTCCAGGCCTACCACTTCTGCTGGCGCCAGCATCTCGTCAGCACGGATTTGTGCTCAAACGGCACGTTATTCAATGAACAATTTCAGGTTAGTTTTTATCATTCTACGAGAACACCCTTACGAAAGGGTTGTTCCCACTGACTCACCCCTTGCCATGCATTTAAAGAGTAGGGTGAATTGGGATCGCCCATGGGTTTTCCCATTAATATTGGAGCCGCCCGGCTGGGGACTGTACCTCCACCTTATAGAAGACCGCAGTCAAATAACACTACTTTCTGCGGTAAGGTTGTCAGTGCCCCACGAAGATACGCTGGGCTAGTAGTAAAGCTGCGAGCACAGTGTGTCCTCATCAACCACAGGCGTTGGCAACGCGTTAGTGATATCCCTGGTGTTGCTAGCGGCTATAAGCTACGGTGACTGCTTACCATCAGGTGGGCCGTATGCTTGTATGCCACTGCAGAAGTATAAAAAATGCATGCGCGTCAATCGCGTCAAAACGGGAAAAGGGTTCCCTCCGAATCAACTCTTGTTCAAAATTGTGAGAAAAATTCTTTTGAATAATTGGCACGGTGTACATAACACAGTACTTTTATTTATCTAGGCGGTCGCCGTTGCCTTGTGGTAACTAATATGGTAACCATACTTGCAACGCCAAGGGTATCCAACACGCGTTACTGAACTTGTTTGAACATAAACGATCTACATAAACACAGCTTCTTCTCAAAGAAATCTGGCATTTGTATCACAAGCCAAGGGTAGTCTTGTGTGCAGGGTCGGCCCTGTGGCCCGTAGCATTTTTTACTTTTGTATTAAGCTGAGCCCCCCTGAAAATTATATTATTATAAAAAAAAAACCGAACATCGAATGAAATAAAGCCGGTCCAAGATTCTCTAACTAAATATTCTAAATCATACTTCGATATTGGTGCCAATTCTGTTGTTCAAAATTACAAAATTTAAGTAATTTGACAGGTCTAAAAATATTGCCATCCTTATTCAACCCCGCACATGAGAAAAGGATAGCAAGACTTTTAGACCTGTTAAATTAGTTAAGTTTAGTGATTATGAACAACAGAATTGGCACCATTGATGGCAAATATGTTCGATGTACAGTCACGACGATTCTACATTATTTTTACAGCCTTAGCTCAGAGTAGATAATATACTAGTTTTATTTTGTTTATTATTTTATGTACGGATGGATGGATGAATTTGTTTGTATGTTGCAGGTCTGCGATCACTTTTACAACGTCCGTTGCGGCTCACCATTCGAAGATTTATAGATGTACCTATATATTATTTATTTATTTTGTATTTATTAAATAATAAAAGTTAAATTTTTACTCGTTTAAATGAAACAATGGTGTCGATTTAGTTGTACAAAATAATTAAACTAATTTGACAGGAGTAACAGTATTGCTATCCCTTTATCACGTGCGGGGTTAACTATGGATGGCATATCACTATGTAACACAGGCTATGTACTATACTAGCGGCCCGCCCAGGCTTCGCACGGGTAGACATTTATCAAATATTTTGTCTACCCGTGCGAACCCGGGGCAGGCAGCTAGTATAATATATAGCCAATGTTACTCAGTGATAATGTAGCTTTCTAACGGTGAAATATTTTTTGAAATCGGTCCAGTAGTTTCGGAGCCTATTGAATACAAACATACACACAAAAATACAAATCTTTGCTCTTTATAATACATATTAGTATAGATTGATACGCGGGCGAACTCGCGGGGAAAAGCTAGTGATATTATATGTGTAAAAAGGTGGTACAAAAGGTAATTAAAAAAAAACAATACATGTGCAAAATCAGTACATTCTTTAATACTTATGAGACCAACTTATTGTACAAAGATTTGTTAACTTTGAAATAATAAGTGCTATTTACTAAATAAAAAGGTATAGGTACAAATGCAACGTAAACAACTTACGAGGTTCTTAAATTAAATGACGCGTAATAAGGCTTTCAAGGGGGAGAAGCGCACTTACAGGTCAAATATACCTCTGACCAAGGTGAAATATACCTCCGAATAAGGTCAACTACACCTCTGTCCAAGGTCAAAACTCCTTCCTTTCAAGGTCAAATATACCTCTGTCAAAGGTGAAATGTACCCTTCGACTTAAAAGGCGTCATGAACTTATGAAATATATTTTTTAATAAAGTCAATTTGTTAATGCAACTTAGTGGCATACGCCTGATGGTAAGCGTCACGTTTACCCTTACCAAGTTGTGACAGATACACAGGCGTTATTTAAGTTTAGAAGACCTCTTCCATACTTAGCAGGTAAAGTCTGACCTAAAATACAAAGAGCCCTCAAAAAGGGTTCTGCAATGTATAGTTACTCTGTGACACATGCTATAGTCTATGTGAGAAATCAATTCAAAATGGCGACACATTTTTCTGGCCAGCCGTAAGTCTTAGTTTATTTTATACTGGCACCACTATACTTAGTTTATTGATAAGACTATGTTAAATAAACGACTTAAAATAAATACAATTTAAATATAGTTATTATGATAAATTATGTGTAAAGTTTTTGTTCGTGAGTTTAAAACTTAAACGGTAGGTATACATCAGCGGTTACAAATGTATTTGCGCTTCGAAAACACATCGTGCTAACATCGTGAGCGTGGCGCGGCAGCAAAAACAACTTTGTATCACCAAGACGATTTGCTGTCGCGTTGCATTCTCTATCCACGGAAAGCTCACGAGTGCCTTATTAGGGCCTTAACTGCATAAATGGTTTTTTGATTATGATTTCACTCGTTTTGAGCCGAAAAGTTTGTAAGTTTAGCTCTCGAAATAGAATCATGAGTGGAATATTATAATAAACTAAAAAACTAAAGTAATTTCACCGAATTTAAACCCTATCACTATTTATTAGGGATCAAAATACAACATTAACAGCGGATTGCATGTGATCTTTTAAAGGAATGACTGAATGGTGTATAAATAGTTTTTTATTATTATTTTTTAATCTGTAAGGTGCTATTGATAGGCAAAAGAAAACATGAGCTAATCCGCCATCTTTTTATATTACTGTTACGTTAAAATAAATGTAATATTCTTAAAAAATACACCACGTTTGCCACATACCAGCAAACCCCGATATCTCCGTCACACAATCTCAAGTTTCAATTAATATTCTAATGCTCTGAAGACACAACATCAATTTAAAGCATATTGCGTTTGCAATACAATTTTACTAAGAAAAACAATCTTTATTTCCAACATCGCAAAAAAAAAACATGTACTTAAAAACAAACAGGCGCGCGTGATGGTAAACGGTCACCGTAGGCTACAGACGCCAGCAATATCAGGGGTATCACATTTCCACCCTTGTGTTGTGCTAGCATAAAGGGCCGTGTTCACTAAGGGGGCGTACTTTAATTACGTGAGGTGTTCTAGGGGGGAGGGGATCAAGCAAAATCTCACTTAGGCGGGAGGGTATTGCTAGCGGCTATAGGCTAGGGTGACTGCTTACCATCAGGTGCAGGCCGTATGCTTGTGTGCCACTTTAGTCGTATAAAAATATATCATTTTTTTCTATCGAAACGAGTTCATCCACCATTGAGCTCAGCTCAGTTATAAAGAAAACATATTTCTCTTTATCTGGATTTGAAACAAAACGAAAATTTGTAAAGTATGATTCTAATAAGTGCCTCAATTAACCTCAAATTTGCATTTAGAGAACGCCCCCTGTTCTCTTAAACAATTTTGAACACGTATTTGTTATTCAGTGACCTTTATATAAACATAGATATTATGCTACACCAAATATTGGTGTCAATTCTGTTGTACAAAATCACTAAACGATTTTAACAGGACTAAAAAAGTCTTGCTATCCCTTTCTCGTGTGCGTGGTTAAATAAGGATGGGAATACTTAAAGTCCTGTCAAATTAGTTTAGTTTAGTAATGTTGTACAACAGAATCGAATCGACACCAATAACTTACTTATAAGAAAAATTACTACAAAATTTTAAACAAGTCCACACAAAGATTACAAATCAACATAGATATGTATCATATATGTGTGCTCGTAACATACATATATGCTGGTTAAGAGTCTGGGTGTGTGCGGCACCCATATTCTAGGCGGTTATTTTTTCACAAAATCTTAACATAAAAACTCGCCTTCAATCTCCTATGGGGTAGGCAGAGGTGTGACAGTCAACAGCCACTACTCACCGAAGACAATTTGGATCTTAACTTGACAAGTGGTGAGCCCATACATTTTTAGACCGACCGATTTGAACCTAAGACTCCAAGTCTCGAGCCAAGATAATATTTCCCCATTTCGACTACGGAAAATATCCTACTAATATTATAAATGCGAAAGTTTGTGAGTATGAATGGACGTTTGTTACTATTTCAAAAACTGTACGGATTTGGAACACAGATAGTTTATAACCGGGATTAACTAGGATACTTTTATCCCGGGATAATGTTAGGTTCTGGCGGGCTTCTAAATGCAACGCGGACGAAGTCGGGGGCAAAAACTAGTTTAATCTTAATTCCTTGGCAACTTTTTACTTCCAATTATAAACTCTGTACTTGTAACACAAGCTTTAAAACCAATTGACAAAATTCAATAAATACTTTTCTTTTCATTAGAACAATAAATTTAACAACGAAATATATTTTTTCAACATTGCAGCTTCCCACTCGAAAAAAACGCGTGATGGGAGACTGGTCATTAGCGCTGCCTCTTGCTTGATAAATTGCATAACTATCGATAGTACCGATAACAGAAAATGCGGTGATATTATACTATACTAGCTGCCCGCCCCGGCTTCGCACTGGTGGACATAAAATATTTGATAAATGTCTATATGCTCCGAAACTACTGGACAGATTTCGAAAAATCTTTTATTTTTATTTAGGGGAATGAACATTAGATGTTTTCCGTTTCTCAACCTACCCAATATGCACATATTCATGAGAATCGGCCAAGCAGTTTCGGAGGAGTTTTGTTACAAAAACTGACATACGAATTGTATATATTAAAAGATATATATTTAATATTATATCATAATATTAATTATTTTCATTAGTATCGAACCTCAAAAGCTACGCTATCAAAAGAATAGAACTAAAGACAATAAGTTTCGTCTATCAATAGTTTGGGAATATCAAACTATAAATTTCATCGATAGCTTTTGACTATCGATAATATCGAATCTTATAGATTCTTTTGGACTATCGATACTATCGATAGCGACTATAGACGTTCGATACAATCGATAATATCACCACATTTTAAGCTATCAATGGTATTGATATCCTAACAGATTTACAACTATCGATAGTACTTTAAAGCTATCTATCATTTTGGGAGAACTATTTAAAATTTCTCACAAATTCATCTTACATCTGGCCCTATCACATACATAGCAACACTTCGTCTAACCCCCATAAGAACAGTGCCGGTGCAAGAACATCGTCCGACTACGTATTCGAGAACACAACTCTCAAAATATCAAAATGTTCATGCGACTTTTTAGTTCCACTATTCGACGCCGCAGCGCTGTTCATTGCATGCAAAAATAGTCGAAGGCGATATGTTTACGTAGTCGCAAGTTATTCTTGCTCGTGCCACTGATTTTGAAGCCTAAAATGTACATAGGTTATTTGTAAATCCTCGTATATTATGTAAACGTAATATATAATGTACAAGAGATATTTACATACAGTAAGGCTTCCTGCACACAAAGAACACGGAGTCATACTCGTGTTGCATCATAGAGTTGGGATTCTGTGCGTATTTCGTCTTCACGCCCGTTTCTTGTTTCTGTAAAAAGAAATATAATAAATGTATTGAATATAATAAAGAATAAGAAAAGAATGTTTGTTTTTTTTTTCCTAATCAAGACTAAACTAATTTTAGTCAAAATATGTGGCGATAACTATTATACTCATTGAAATTGGAGCCGCCAAACTGGAGACTGAACCTTCACCTTACAGAAGATCGCAGTCAAATAACACTACTTGATGTAGTGTTGTGTTTCTGCGGTTGGCAACGTGTTAGTGATATCCCTGGTATTGCTAGCGGCTATAGGCTACGGTGACTGCTTATCGTCAGGTGAGCCGTATGCTGGTGCGGTTTTAAAAAAAAATACAATACGAGAATTTTAAGTCCAGGCGATCTATCTCACTATAAAGGCGCGGCATGCGTTGCTTTTTTATACATTTTATAGACGACGTGCAAACAGACAAACAAATGTAGAGGACATCATCAAAAATACTGATTTCCGAACTATAATAAAATCGAGGAAAAAGGTCCTACAGCTTTGGCGCCATAGCAATATGTTCAGACTAGCGGCCCGCCCCGGCTTCGCACAGGTTGACATTTATCAAATATTTTGTCTACCCGTGCGGAGCCGGGGTGGGCAGCTAGTATAATATATAGCCTATGTTACTCA
Organism: Falcaria lacertinaria; assembly: GCA_951449985.1. Classification (NCBI taxonomy): domain Eukaryota; kingdom Metazoa; phylum Arthropoda; class Insecta; order Lepidoptera; family Drepanidae; genus Falcaria; species Falcaria lacertinaria. The sequence goes on along the minus strand of OX602136.1, from coordinate 2,005,477 downwards.
GTGATAATTTAGCTTTCTAACGGTGAAAGAATTTTTGAAATCGCTCCAGTAATTTCGGAGCCTATTCAATACAAACCTACAAAAATACAAATCTATCCTCTTTATAATATTAGTGTAGAAGATAGCTAGTATAGATTAGTATAGAAGTATAGATGGGCAAGCTCTAACAGAATATATACAAAAAAAATGCGTTGACCGGCACTTTCAGATTAGGACCAAAATGTATGATGTCCTTTTGATTAAACTCACCAATATATCAAATCCCACGTCCCTTATAATCTCCAGTAGAATGTCGTAGGGCGGTTCGATGCTGTACTCTGTCGGCATGTCGCTGCAAAGAAACACGTATAATTATCAAACAACTAGCGGCCCGCCCCGGCTCCTTTCAATTTATTTCAAGGGTCGGCAACGCGCGAGTTATACCCCTGGTGTTGCAAGCGTCCATAGGCTGCGGTAACCGCTTACCATCAGGCGGGCCGTAGGCTTGTTTGCCACCGTAGTGGTACAAAAAAATATTTATCAAATATTTTGTCTACCCATTAGTAGACATTTTCAGGCAATTTTTTAAATTTTTCTCTCCCTATGAACCATCCTCGTACTTCAAGGAATATTCTAAAAAAGAATTTGCGAAATCGGTTCAGCCGCTCTCGAGATTTGCGCTTAGCAACACACTCAGCGATTCATTTCTATATTAAAGATTTGAAAAGTGTTATGGAAAAACAACCAATGTCACATTTTCTCAAAAAAATACTATGAATTATCTGTTTTTTTATACCACTAAGGTGGCAAACAAGCATTCGACCCGCCTGATGGTAAGTAATCACTGTAGCATATAGCCGCTAGCAATACCAGGGATATCACTCGCGCAAGGCCCATTTTTTTGGTTTGTTTAACTCAGGGCGCAGTATGGAGTTTGTGCCTTGTATGTGTGTACCATGAGTTACCTGTAATGGTACAAGAGCGGGCCCAGGTTGATCCAGTACCCGCCGGGCCGCAGTATGGCGTATATCCTCTCTATGAACTCGATCACGTTGGGAGCGCAGTCGATGAAGAAGCAAGAAGCGACGCACCACCACTCGTCCGCCTCTGTGTACACCTAACAACAATGACATCATCATCTGTTATATTATATGTGTAAAAAGGTGTACATGGGTTACCAGTAGCCCGAGCAAGAATAAATTGCGAGTACGTATTCGTATCGATTTGGACCGTTTTTGTATTAGAAAATGAGCAGCGCTGAGGCGGTGAAAAGTGTAACTAAAAGTTTGTATAAAAACTTTTTACATTTCGCGAGTTACGTTTTCGAATACGTCGTCGAAAAAGTGTTCCTGCTACCGGCACTGAACTGTATTCATCGTTTACAAGTGCACTCTCACGCAAACTTAGGATAACTTAATACTGTAATAACAAATATAAAATGGCACACTATGTTAAATGAATCGTCGGAGTAGGACGGCATGTCATAATTATCGGGAGTAAAAGTGTTTGTGTGATGGTGACCTTGAGGAAGTCCCCGGCGGTCATTTACCTGCCTTTATATGTGTATGTGTTTGATAGTGACCTTGAGGAAGTCCCCGGCGGTCATGGAGAAGTAGTGGTTGGGTCGGTCGCCGGAGGGGCGCACGTCCGGGAAGGAGGCGGCGGCCAGCTGGTGCTCGCACGTCACGTTGTTCACGTACTGGTGCACCCACGGGTGGACCGTGAACTTGTTCACCTGCAACCATACATACATACATACATACATACATAACTACATAGATATCATCACGACAAGTGTAGGTACCTGCAAACAACCACATCGTTAATAATACAATATCTATTAATTAAATAGAAATAAAACGCCCGTGAAGAGACTACATCTTTTTACCATTTATTTACTGTTTAACTTTTCACCTGTTTGTGTATGACTGTGTTCTGTTTTGTGTGCCTAACAAATAAATAAATAAATAAATATTGACATCTGCCATTAAAACCATAAAAAGAACTATAAAATAAATATAAAAAAGGAAAATTAACAAAGAGGTTCGTAACAATATCATAATGATCGACGATGTTTTTTCTACCGCTAAGGTTAAATACGCATACGGCCCGCCTGATGGTAAGCGTCTGATGGTAGTCTGCGGACGTTTGAGACACCTGGGGTATCATTCGCACGTTGTCGACCCTTCAAAAATCTCTTCACACCCTTCTTAAAGAACACCGTGCCAGTTATAAACTTGTGTATATGCCGTGCCCATCCCAAATTTGTTGCGTTACCTAACATCCTAATCTACAATCCATTGGTGCCAATTCTGTTCTTCAAAATTACTAAACTGAACTAATTTGACAGGTCTAAAAGTCTTGCTATCCCTTTCTCATGTGCGGTGTTAAATAGGGATGTCAATATTTTTGACCTGTCAAATTAGTTAAGTTTAGTAATTTTGAACAACAGAATCGACACCATTGTCTTGTTATATGTTTGACGAGACCGCTGGTCTAGTGGTTAGTATACCTGACTGCTGCGCTAGGGGTCGCGGGTTCGATTCCCGCCGGGGCAAACATTTATGTGTCAAATATGTTTGCCTTGCGTCTGGGTATTTGGTATGTATTATAAGTATGTATTTACAAACAAAAAGTATATAAGTATTATATCAGCTGCTGGTTCCCATAGTACAAGCTTTGCTTAGTTTGGGGCCAGATGGTGCTGTGTGATAATGTCCAAGCATTATTATTATTATTATATGTGTTTAATAAAAGTGTGATGTGCAACTCACTTCAGAGCAGCGGTTCAGTATGAAGTTGCTGGCGAAGAGCATGAAGAGTGAGAACTCGTTCCCCTGGCAGCTGAAGCCGCGGCCGGCGACCTCCCACGCCAGCCGGCCCAGCCCCGCGCCCGGGACCAGCACCTTCACCTGGGTGCGATCCCTGAACAAAATATATACTTGGCTACTATTATAATTCTTTTTAATTTTGAAGAATGTAGCAGAAACAAGAACGATTATAAGTACTTGATAATCAGTAATATTTGGAGAGGTAGGGTGATTTGGGACTTCCCATGGGTTATCCGATTTAAATTGGAGCCGCCCGACTGGGGACTGTACCTCCACCTTACAGAAGACCGCAGTCAAATAACACTACTTGATGTAGTGTTGTGTTTCTGCGTTAATTAAGGTTGCCAGTGCTGTACGAGAGGATACGCTGGGCTAGTAGTATTGCTGCTAGCACAGTGAGTCCTCATCAACAACATGGTTGGCACCCCGTTAGTGGTACCCCTGGTGTTGCTACCATTGCGGTGGTACTCAAGCATACGGCCCACCTGATGGTAAGCAGTCACCGGAGCCAATACCAGGCCTAGACCTAGCAATACCAGGGGTATCACAAAACGGGTTGCCAACCATGTTGTTGATGAGGACTCACTGTGCTAGATGCACTACATCAAATTAGTGTTATTTGACTGCGACCTGTAAGATGAACAGCGCTGCGGCGGTGAAAAGTGGAACTAAATAATAGTATGACAATTTTGACATTTCGCGAGTTACGTTTTCGAATATGTAGTCGACAATGTTCCTGCTACCGGCACAGATGACAGGCCAACCACAAGGCCACAGATAGTGTACGCACATGTATTCGTCTCTTGGGAAGCGCTCCTCCATCTCGTCGAGTATGGGCCGGTAGCACTGCGCCCTCTCCGCCGCGCCCATAGCGCTCCAGTCGCGGACTATGTTCTTCAACACTGATTGGACCTGAAACAACGCATTCAGAAAATATTAATTTAAAAATCAAATCAAAATCATTTATTCAGTTCAGGCCCTAATAAGGCACTTATGAAGGTCTAAATTACCACCGGTTCGGAAAAAAGCCACCTGAGAAGAACCGGCAAGAAACTCAGTGCCTCTGTCGTTTTTTTTCATGTAGCAATTATGATATAACAATTTGTTGTTTGCAAAATTTCATGAGAATCGGTCAAGCTGTTTCGGAGGAGTTTAACTACAAACACCACGACAGGAGAATTTTATATATAAAGATGATGATTTCCTTAAGTGGGCGCCACAATATTCTTGCCCGGGGCGGCGCCGCTACTGTAGCCTATCTTACTCAGTTATAATATAGTATCTGTTGATATACACACCTTTTCAACATCGTGTTGCATCTTGTGCTGTTTCTGCGAGCTAATCTCGCAGTTATTGTAATTGCAGCCAAATATTTCTGCTCCATTGGTGCCGTTGTCAGAAGCGCTGTGGTCCACATTCTCGAACATGGTGTCCACATCTTTGATTATCATGTGGACCACGCTGTTGTTCACATCCAAACATTTCTTGAACTTGGTCAGGTAAGTCTTGTACTTCTCCAGGCGACGCTGGTGGTTTGGAGGCAGCAGGGATATTATTTTCTCCGACTTGTGGATTCTGTCCAGACTGCACAGTCTGAAAGGAATAACATTCATTGTTCTTTATATTATAGGATAGCTCGGGAACCACACAATAAAAAAATAAAAAAAGTATCCTTTATTTTTTTTTATTTTTTTTTTGTTAATCCAGCTTATAAGCAACCTCCATTACAAATATCATACAAATTCATTCACCCGTTGAGGCGTGAAGAGGGTACAAACACACAGACAAACACTTTCGCATTTATAATATTACTAGCAACCAGCTCCGGCTTCGCAAGGGTTACACAAAACCTGATTTATACATAAAAATCTTCCTCTTTAATCACTATCTATTAAAAACCGCATCAAAATCCGTTGCGTAGTTTTAAAGATCTAAGCATACATAGGGACAGACAGCGACTTTGTTATATACTATGTACTGATGCTATACTGTGATAGTGTGATGTCAGCATGGTTGGAGTGTTGTGAGATGAGTATGACTCTGGTTTAATTGTTAATTAGTGTTGGCTAGCCTTGCAGCCATTCTAGAAAAGTAAATAAAAATATGTACAATAAACAGGTAAATATATATGCAATGGTAAACAATAAACAAAACATATCATGATCCATATTTGTCACTACGCCTTACCTTAGTAATTATAGTAACGTGTTTAGTATTTTAATTTAATCATCGATGTGTCTTGAATATTGATCAGGCAAGGAGATTACGGTGCAGCGCAACATACTATATTACATCTCTTTGAATCCATTACTGATCAGTGCCGGTAGCAGGAACATTGTCGACAACTTATTCGAAAACCTAACTCGCGAAATGTCAAAATTGACATACTAATTTTTAGTTCCACTTTTCACCGCCGCAGCGCTGTTCATTTTCCAATACAAAAATAGTCGAAAGCGATACGAAAACGTTGTCGACAATGTTCCTGCTACCGGCACGGTATTATCTCAGAGTAGATAATAATCTAGTATTACCAAAGCTGGCACATTAGTCTGTCTAACAAGCCATGAGCGGCTGTAGGTAAATAGGTTAAAAATAAATAGGTAAAAAAATATATGTTCCACTGTGCTCTGAGTGAAAACACAAAGACAGTAATGTTTGTTATTGCTTTTATGTAATATGATTTTATAACTATAAAGCAAGGCTACACTGTTGAATTAGGGTAAACCTGTACAAATTGTTGTTGGTTTGGAAAACTCTATCACTGTCAGGAAAATGCATCTATAGGCATATCGAATAAACATAACATAAGTAAAAACTTGGACACCTCAAATATGCCATGCCCACTCCATGTGTGATTGCATCCTTATTTAACCCTACACTAGAGAAAGGGATAGCAAGACTTAGTGTTTTTGTGTCTTTTATCACGTCATTCTCTACAGTACCTACCAATATGACACATTAATTATAATTACTCAATGTATATAGCAGTTCTGGTAACAAGATGCTAACAGCTCACAACAATTATTGCATCACCCCTATTGTATATTCAAGTTAGTAAATAGCAGGTACTTGCAGGTGTCATCTCTTTATATACATACTGGCTTCTGTGTGGCCTGCGACTTCGTCCACATTGAGCTTAGAATACCATATATACCTAATATTTTCCCGGGAAGTGTTTTATAAATGTAAATTATGTATTACTTAAAAAAAAAGTACAAAGTAGTGGAATTTGTAACATAATCAGCAACATCTAGCAGCATATAGGTATTTATGTTAATATGTTGCTGCTTATCACTAATTATTTGCTTGTCGTTATTTAACGACGAAACATGCTGGTCTCATCTAAGTTAAGTTCTCCAAAATATTTTTTTTTAATATGTTCCTCGCAATTCTATAAAATATATACAAACTCAAAGGTGACTGACTGACTGACATAGTGATCTATCAACGCACAGCCCAAACCACTGGACAGATCGGGCTAAAATTTGGCATGCAGGTAGATGTTATGACGAAGAAAGGATTTTTGGAAATACCACCCCTAAGGGCGAAAAATAGGGGATGAAAGTTTTGTATGAAATCCGTCATTTTTGAAGATTAAAGCATGAAAATTGGTATTTGGCCTTTCAGTTAGTAATAAATAGATACGTATTTGAGGATTTTTGGAAATTCCACCCCTAAGGGGGTAAAATAGGTGTTGAAAGTTATGTTTGAAAATCTGTCAGCTTTGAAGTAACGCATGAAAATTGGTATTTGACTTTTCAGTGGAAAATAAATAAATACGTATTTGAGGATTATTAGAAATTCCAACCGTAAGGCATAAAGTAGGGGATGAAAGTTAGTAATCCGTCATTTTTGAAGTTAAATCCATAAAAATAGGTAGCAGTGGGCAAAAGCTATCATTTACAATTTAAGATATAGGTACATTTTGACTTATTTACCACGCGGGCAAAAGCTAGTTATTCGTATATTCGATAAAAAGTATCCTATATGTATCCTATATTCTATATCTCATAAGATATAGAATACTTGAATAACATATGTTATTACGTGATTGAGCAACATACACACATCTATCCTTACAAACTTTCACATTTATAATATTGTATCTATAAGTAGCATACATATCGGTATAAAATAAGATGGAATAGTTTAATGCTGTGACATATGCTTTCCTGTGACAAACTTTGTCACACAGTTAAATGGGAAGTTTGAGGGAAAAAAATGGCGGTAAGTATGTAGATATGCTATTTTACATAAATGCCAGCAATTAATCAGCATTGCTATACAGCGTGGCAATGATGCCAGCATTCTTGGCACGTTCCTGCATGATTCAGGTTTGGGTCAGATCTTTTATCTATAAGTAGGTAGGTTAAGATATTATGTTTTTGTAAATAATTTAATCTGTTTTGTGTCAATAAAGCCTTATTATACATAAATACCTACAGGCCTAAAAAGCTAACCTACGACAGTTTTGGGCCTCACATATTAATATTATGATTATGATAACTTCACATATATGTTATGTGATAATACATGTAGGCAGTCCAAACAGTGATATCTCGTTAGATGTATGATGATAAATAAATGTAATAATACAACCAATATTAGTAGGTAAATAGGGCGCAATAAGCATGAGCAAAATGCTTTATTAGCAGATTAAAATAAAATTTCTTCCAATACTAAAATACAAAGACATAAAAATAAAATGACTGAAATCTTAGCTGCTGAGATAACAAATACAACAAAGAGCTCATCTCTCATTACTGACAGCTGCATACATTATACAAATACCTACTTATTTACCATATCAGTTGCACTAATGACTAAGCAATAATGATTTGAGATTATGAATGATTTAAATGTAGGTCTGTATTTGTGATAATGGTACAATGTGGATGTGTTTATTTTATAAACCAGTTTTCTCAAAAGCAATAGCTACAATGAAACTGAGTCTATTCTGTCTGCTCTAAAATAAATAAATACATATATTTTGTATATTACTTGTATGTATCATTAAAAAACTAGCAGCCCGCCCTGGCTTTACGCAGATAGACATTTATCAAATATTTTGTCTATCCGTTTTTAGACTTTTTCGGGCATTTTTTAATTATTATTATTTTTAGGAAGAACTATCCTCATACTTCAAGGAAAATAAAACAAAGAGTGTGAAATCGCTGCAGCTGCTCTTGGGATTTGTGCTTAGCAACAAATTCAGCAATTCAATTTTTTATTAAATTAAATATTTGACTTTACTAGCGGCCCTCCCCGGCTTCGCACGGGTAGACTTTAATATCAAATATTTTGTCTACCCGTGCAAAGCCGGGGCGGGCAGGTAGTATAATATATAGCCTATGTTACTCAGTGATGATGTAGCTTTCTAACGGTGAAAGAATTTTTGAAATTGGTCTAAAAAATAAAAATAAAAATTTAGGGGTGGACTACCCCTAACATTTAGGGGGATGAAAAATAGATGTTGGCCGATTCTCATAGATACCGGATAAGCACAAAAAATTTCATCAAATCGGTCAAGCCGTTTCGGAGGAGTATGGCAACGAAAACTGTGACACGAGAATTTTATATATTAGATATAATATTATTATATCCATTATATTACTGCATTCAATTATGAGGCATTAATAGAAATCATATTTAAAACTCACAAACTGTAATTACTATGTTGATGCATATTATTATTTTCTATATCTATATAGATACACATGTGTGTTACTGGTTCATGGGTTCGCCTAATAAGAAATACTGTTCTATGATTATTCTTACCGGCCATCCACAATACACATTCGCCTAGTGTAGGGACCAATGTAAATCTTGTAAAATCTATGTAATCTAGTTAATAAACATAATTATTTTAATTGATTTGATTTGATAAATAAGCAGTTTAACTGGGGTTTGATGATCACAATTTTAAGTCATGTAAATGATCAATTGAATGATCATCATGATCATTCCCATATTTTAAACACTTTTTTGGGGCTACTAATCCTTACACATTACTAAAGATAGATAGATATATATACAAATTACACATGGAGGATGACACATAATAACTACAACCTGGAAACAAAGAAAATTAGAGAAGGCAAAAGAAAAAATCTGACTAGTAGTAAAGAACCCTTTATAGGTAAACAAAAATGGAGTAAATAAACTAATTACGATCATGTGACCTATTTTCCTTTGATAGAATACACATGTACAACTGTGGAAAATAACACATTAAAAACCCAAATACAAAAGCATAAGGACCAATAAAAAATCAGTTTGGCAGGATACAAACAAAGAGACTCATTGTTCCTTGTAAATAGGTTAATTAGATCTGCCGATTTGATCCTAACAAAGGTCTGTTGCTACCCGAATTTCTGAGTCAGTTTCCACGAAAAATTTCCATTTATCGGGGCTTTAGCCTCTGTGGGGCCTTTCTGGAAGCTTTATTAGCAAAGTAAAGCGGATAAATACTTACTTGTAGTATTTGAAAGCAGTTACAACAGCGCGAAAGTGGGCTCGTTCCTTTGCTTCGTCAATCTCTTCTGCGGCTGATACCGACATCTTTTCAGGTTATTTATGAACCGGCGAGTTAAATACGTCTATTGTATGGACTGGAATACTCCAGAAGATTGTGTGCACCTCAACTTTACCCGGTCGAAGGTTTTGGAGAAGAAAAATAACGAACAATAAAATAAAATAGCCGAAAACTAAACCGAGCGAACCAATCACCTTCTATAGGTATCCCTTTTTTTGACGGATTACGGATAGATAGATAGATTTATTTAATGGCAACACATAAAAGTACATTTCGTAATTTGCCAATGTCATGTAGGTAATAGAGAGGATCCTCTTGGCAACGTCGTACGGTGATCCCACCGTACGACGGACGTGATAACCACCAAGGTTGGCAACGTCCTTCCTGATAGTCTATGGACTCCATTTCACCAATCACCAGAAAATTCTTCATTTTGATAAATAACAATATTATTCGATTTACTTTTGTTGAACACGTCGTGGAATATTTATCACATTATACGTTGCCTATATTATAAAATAAACACCACTGTATCTCACATAATAAATTAAACAATATCAAGACAACATTTTCCTTTGATTGTCAAAATTGAAGTCCACGGATTACGGAAGGAGGCTGCTTGGCGAGCGGATATATGTACGGACGGGTCGGACGGGGACAGACAAGACGAGATGACAGCGGGACAGACGAAACGAATGTCGTTTTGATTTTGACGTTTTACAATAATGTTGCTATGCTATCCTGATTCCTTCCATCTGTGCTATCTAGGTATAATTATTTACTAAGAGTATTCTGAAAAACTCATCCGCACAGCAAGGGCTAGAGTATATTTATGTTTATTCTTCTTCCAAAAAGCACTCGCTAAGACTATTGAAAACGGGTAGGTCCAGAATGTCAAGGAAATATCTGAATAAGATTTATTTGCAATATGTACTAAAAAAATATATTTGTCATTCACCAACAAACGTAGTGGCTATATTGTACTCTGTGTCACCAACAATGACAACCAGCGAAAAGAAAATGTGTTTGTCAACAGTTTATTGATTTTTCGTAAAAATAGAAATTTCTACGATTTATTTAGAAATTAGAGTGGAAAATTGAACTATTGCAATTTCAATACAAATCTACGTTTTCTTTTATTTTTTTTAGTGCTATAACACACAAAATAATCCTTAAATCAAGTGCAATATTATACTATTTTACATTGTTTTGCGCACTGTTTTTAAAACTAAATGTATTGAGTGTGTAATGCGAATATGTGTTTTATTCAGTCATAATTCTCTAATTTTCAAGATTCAGAAGCTTCCGGGAAGTTATGCCGCATTGATGACCGTAAAGTATAAAAATCAATAATTTCTGCAGTGACCCATCTAGCTACCTAGCTACCTACCGTTGCTAGGTTCTAGAATACAGGTTATAAACATGTTAAACGTAACTAAAACAATGTGTTATTAAAATGGAAGGCATGATAAGCCGAAGAACGCCCTTGTTGTGTGTGGTGTTATTTTTATTTATATTTACGCCGAAAGTCTTATCGTCGCGGCCACAGGAGGCTCAAAAAACCAGAAATGGTATACACGCGGATAAACCAGTTCAATATGTAAGAACTTTCACCAAGTATCACCACAGGAGGCCTATACAAAGAAATAACCAAGAGCAAAGCTACTGGCCGGTCACAAGTAAGCATGGAAAATATTTGGGCAAAAGAAGTATTAATGAAGAAGAATCATTTGTTGATGACTGGTATACCTGGCCAGATGTGACCAAAGTTATCAGAAAAAGAAATGTTGGCAATTCACAAATCAAAAGTATTCGGAAAAGGAATGTTGATGATATTCCAAATTCAAATGAATTCATCAGTGGTGACTTGCCAGAGATGAAATTTTCTGATGGTGCCAAGGAAAATGTTGTAGATTTTGAGAAAAAGGTTATAAGCAATGGTAAAGGTGATGGGTCCAAGAATGGAGTGCAAAGTGAGATGAAGAAATATAAAGTAAAGGCTGCAGTAATAGTGACGGATGCCCCAACAACATTGGGCCCAACCATCTCTTGCTTATACAAAATTCACAGTATTTCAAGAAGTGTAACACCCTCCTATTCTGATGACAATGCAGAGATATTTGTGGAGAATGATAGCTTTGGTGAGTAGGTACTCGATGTGATTGCAAATAAAACAACACTTATATTATTCAATAAACTAGCTTCTGCTCGCAGCTACGTCAGCATTGAGCTTAGAATCTCACAGGAAACATTTTTTTCCCGGGATAAAAAGTATCCTATGTGTTAAACCAGGTTATAAATTATCTATGTTCCAAATTTCATCCAAATCCTTTGAGTAGTTTTTGCATGAAAGAGTAACAAACATCCATCCATCCATACTCACAATCTTTCGCATTTATTATCTTAGTGGGATAACCAAAACTTATTAATAAATCCATACACTTTACACTATGTATTTATTTAGTGTGTACATAGATATTCTTCCTTCCTCAATCTTATGTTACTTGGTCCAAAGGGTGAACCTAATTTTGTTAAATTGAATGTTGTGTTCTTCTGTAATTGTTGGAACATCCAAAACTAAATATGTTTTTTTCTAAATTTGTGATGTAAGATGAAGAACCACATAAATAAATAAATGCCCAATCTCTTCATCAACACTTAGATGGAGTTATAATATACTCTCTGCCTATCCTCTGAGAGAATTGGTGTGATCATGTTATTATGTGTGTAATTCTCATTGAACTGCCTTATTTCTCTTTACTTGGTCAAAACATAAGGTTTCCCTTAAAAAAAGTACAATTTATTTGCTATGTAAGTGTATTTTTTGTTATGGCAACTAATTGTGATGTCACACAGCTGCGGGCCCAGTGTCAGAGGTAACCCTGCCATCGGGGGAGACAGTAGAAGTGGAGCAATGCCAAGCGACCCGTGCTGCTTGCTATACTCTGTGGCATCAGGACCAGCAGGGGAACATCACTGTTTTTGGACAAGGTTTTTTTTTATACTTTTGTGAGCATTTTACGAGAGGTACAAATTGGAGCCACTCGGATGGGGACTGTATGTACCTCCTTACAGAATATTAGGTCCTTACATATGAAATTGGCGTTTTTCGTACTGGCCACTTTAATCACGAATTTCTCCTCTTTGGTAAGGAATTCCAAATTCAAATTTGTACAGCTATAGACTCATGTATTTGTGCCTTCGATGATCGTCATTCATTTGTTTTTTTTCTTCTGTTTTTTTCTGTTTGCGTCACTCATTTTACAAAATGGAAAACCTTAAATATCGCATTATTTACGAGTACGAGTTCCGCCGTGGCACTAGTGCTGCGGAAACAACTCGAAGGGTGAATGATGTGTATGGCGGTCGTGTTGCAAAAGAAAACACAGTTCGTTTTTGGTTCCAACGTTTTCGTTCTGGAAATTTCGACCTGCAGAACAAGCCCCGTGGACGGCCTGAGACTCAAGTTGATAATGAAGAGTTGAAGGCTATTGTGGAAGCGGATCCATCGCAAACCACGTCCGAGTTAGCTGCAGGCTGCAATGTTAGTGATAAAACTGTTTTAATTCACTTGAAGCAAATTGGGAAGATTAAAAAGCTTGAAAGGTGGGTACCTCACGAATTGACTGAAACAAACCGGCAAACGCGCGTCGACTGCTGCGTTACATTACTAAACCGGCACAATAATGAAGGTATTTTAAACCGAATCATTACCTGTGATGAAAAATGGGTTCTTTACGATAATCGGAAGCGCTCAGCGCAATGGTTAGATCCTGGCCAGCCAGCCAAATCCTGCCCCAAGCGAAAATTAACCCCAAAAAAGTTACTTGTAAGCGTTTGGTGGACTAGTGCCGGTATTGTTCATTACAGTTTTTCAAATCTGGCCAGACTATTACGGCTGATGTCTATTGTCAGGAATTGCAAACCATGATGGAAAAGCTAGCGGCTAAACAACCTAGGCTGGTCAATCGCTCCACGCCACTGCTGCTTCACGACAACGCTAGACCACACACTGCGCTACAGACGGCTACTAAATTAGAAGAGCTTCAATTGGAAAGTCTTAGACATCCTCCGTACTCCCCGGACCTTGCTCCAACAGATTACCATTTTTTTCGAAATTTGGATAACTTCTTGCAAGGGAAAAAATTCAACTCCGATGGGGCAGTCCAAATCGCCTTCAAAGATTTTATTGATTCCCGTCCGACTGGTTTTTTTAGTAAAGGGATCAATGAACTGCCTATGAGATGGCAAAAGTGCATAGAAAATAATGGTTCATACTTTGATTAATTAAATATATTATATTAAAAAATATTCGACTTTTTGTTCCTCCCATACAAAACGCCAATTTCATATGTAAGGACCTAATATATTACTTATACTTTAATGCAGTGCTGTGGTTCTGTGCTGAGTAAGGATGCCAATGCTCCACGAAGATATGCCATGCTAGGAGCATTACAATGAGTCCTCATGAACAACATGGTTAGCAAGGCATTAGTGATATACCTGGTATTGCTAGCGACTATAGGCTACAGTGACTGCTTACCATCAGGCGGGTCGTATGCTTGTGTGCTGCCACGCCACCATAGTGGTATTAAAAAAGCAGTAAGGCCAGATAATAGGGCTGTAGGGCTAGCATGAATATTTTGCGACAACGTTTTCGTATCGCCTTCGACTATTTTTGTATTGGAAAATGAACAGCGCTGCGGCGGTGAAAAGTGGAACTAAAAATTAGTAGGACAATTTTGACATTTCGCGAGTTACGTTTTCGAATATGTTGTCGAAAAAGTTCATGCTACCGGCACTGAATAGATTTTAATGTTTATTTTTATTTTATGACCAGGATGCTGGCGGTCGTCGCGGACTGAAAGTCGAGGTCTGTGCTACGGCTGCATGCAGGTCACCGGCCTGCCGATCACTAACTTCTGTTGCTGCACCACCAGTTATTGCAACGCTAACTTCAGTGCACTCAAGGATGTGCCAATAGGTCAGTCACATTTCCCTCAACAAATTGCTTTATACACGGTAATAGTTTTATGGTAGAAAAATATATAACTATACTGGCTACCCAGCCGATGTCAAAAGTATAAAAGACGAGCCTTACCATAGTTGCATATGATGTGTAACATCTCAAAAATCATTTATTCAGTTTAGGCCCTAATAAGGCACTTATCAAGGTCTAAATTACCACCAGTTCGGAAAAGAGCCACCTGAGAAGAACCGGCAAGAACTCAGTGCTCTGTCTTTATCTGACAATCTGAAATTTGTAGCCCAAGCAAAAACAACTTTCGACTACGTATTCATATAGCTTTCGACTGTTTTTGTCTGTCCATTTATACAACTCAGAAGGTACTAATTTTCAGTCGATACCGGTCATTCTTTTTTAATGCACACCATACTTAAAATCTCCATCGCTTGTACTTCTTTTTACCAACGCGACATTGACGAAATTGTGGCAACCCCACAGAAGCCAGAAATAGATTGTTTTGTTTCACCGCGCGCGCTCGTTCGCGCGGAATGAGCTAGTAAACAATCTATAACATTTTTGATTGATTGCCATAGTTAAGAAGAAGAATAGGAAAAAGCTAGTAATGTTTACATTGCAGCGTCTCTAAGCGAGGAAACGGTGACGATGAAAGCGAAGTCGTCAATGGACGCGTCCCGCTCGACGTATCCCAACATGATAGCCAGCGGGCTGGTGGTGGTGGTGGGGGCCGTGGTGATGGCGGCGCTGGTGAGGAAGCTCTACTGCCAGCGCGTACAAACTGACAAGCATGACGACGATACGCAAGAGGACAAAGGTAATCTTCTCTATATATAAAAATGAAATCCCTATTTCCCTTGGTCACGGTATCATCACATGTAAATTAATGGCTAGGACGATATTGCTAATTCTTTTTGTGTTTGATATTGTCAGTAGAAGGTCTTATGAGAATAAAATATCTAAAAAAAAATCGGAATATTTTTAATTTCGGGATAAACTAAAGGACCTTTGTTCTATGGTGTATTTGCCATATGAATTCATAGCTAAGACAGGACAACGTCTGTCGGGACAGCTAGTATAGGATATAATTATGTTATACTAGCTTCTGCCCGCGACCTCGCCCGCGTTGAGCTAGGAATTCCAGAGGAACCTAGCATTTTCCTGGGATAAAAAGTGTACTATATTCTAATCCAGGTTATATCATATATGTGTGCCGTTATCATGCAAATCCGTTGAGCCGTTTTTACGTGATTGAGTAACAAACAGACATCCATTCTTACTCCATTCAAACTCTCACATTTATTTATTTTATTTATATATTTATTTAGACTTACTACTACCATTACAGGACCAGCCCAATGCGGCAGTGTGGATAAACTCTTACATGACTACTTATAACTACTGTCAGTCTGTGTAATTAGTAAAAATATTATAATATTAGTGGGAAGTAAGATTGCTACGCTGGGGAATTGCGGGGAAAAGTGTCATTTATTTTTTATTCGTTGGATGATAATACGATAATTAGGTACATAACTTTGTCGTAATCTCCTGATCATTGATAGTAACTACTAAGTTTTTTATACTACAACTTAGTATTTATTCGGTGTCGATTCTGTTGTTCAAGATTACTAAACTTAACTAATTTGACAGGTCTAAAATTCTTGCTATCCCTTTCTCATGTGCGGGGTTAAATAAGGATGTCAATATTTTTACACCTGTCAAATTAGTTAAGTTTAGTAATTTTGAACAACAGATTTGGCACTTTTTCCATACATTACTGTAAGTTCACAAGATGTTTTACAACTGTCGTAAAGGACGTGTTACAGTATGGTTACAGTGAGATCATTTTTAATTGACATTAAAAAAAAACTTTAACACTACAATGTCTTGTCTTAGATAAATTTTCCCCGTTTTATATTTTAAAGTTGTACTATAAATTTTCCACTGACCAGTCTCTATCGTTTATCTTCACCTACCACTGATAAACGTCCACTACGTTTATTACTTATGTACTCTGTGCCTACCACACACACGTGACATTGGCGGAATAGCTGTATTAAAAGCTAGTCGCCATAAACTTAAAGAAGAAGAAGAGATCATTATCGTGCATTTATTGCAGACGACGTGATGGGCACCGGGCCGGATGCGCTTGCGACAGGACTCCTGTGTGTTGACAACTTGACGCTCATCGAACACATAGGTCAGTTATCACAACCCTACTACTAGGTCTTTTTAGCGTTCCTACCTTAAAAGGAAAAAAGGAACCCTTATAGGATCACTTTGTTGTCCGTCTGACTGCCTGTCTGTCTGTCTGTCAAGATTATTCATTTCAAGAACCCGTGGATCAATCAAATTGAAATTAATATGAAATACCCGGGTCTGTGGTCCCTTTTACAAAAAACATTTCTGTTTTGAGAGACACCGACGAATAATTTCCTCATTTGAACTACGCCTACTTTTAACCTTACCTTCAAGTGTGTACGGAACCCTCGGTGCGCGAGTCCGACTCGCACTAGGTCCGTTTATTTTTAATAACACTTAGCTAGGGTGTACTACGCTTATGTGATCTACCTGATGGTAAGCAGTCACCGTAGCCTATAGCCGCTAGCAATACCAGGGGTATCACTAACGGGTTGTCAACCGTGTTGTTGATGAGGACTCACTGTGCTAGCAGCATCATCTGCTACTAGCGCAGCGTAGCCGAAGATGCTTATTGTTTAGCTTCGGTCGGACACTATTAACGAGGTTCACGGCAATATACTTAAACGATATTCAAAGTTTGAAAGCCCACGTAACTGTTTGATGCGTCGTCAAAATATAATATCGCAAGTAACATCGGAGGCCACTCAAAATTAATGTGGCATCATATTGGACTGGCGTTTATATATATAATAGTAATAATATATATAATATAATATACATAAGTTATAAATTATAATAATAATGCTTGGACATTATCACACAGCGCCATCTGGCCCCAAACTAAGCAAAGCTTGTACTATGGGAACCAGCAGCATATATAATACTTATATACTTTTTGTTTGTAAATACATACCAAACACCCAGACGCAAGGCAAACACAAATGTTTAACAAATAAATGTTCACCAGGCGGAATCGAACCAGCGACCTCTAGCGTAACAGACAGCAGTCTCGTCTTTTTTTACACTACATAGTATAAAACAAAGTCGCTTCCCGTTGTCTGTCTGTCCCTATGTATGCTTAGATATTTAAAACTACACAACGGATTTTCATGCGTTTTTTTAATAGATATAGTGATTCAAGAGGAAGGTTTTTATGTATAATTCATTGGTGTTTTGTAGGTATTTAATTTATATGGCTAACGCTGGCCGTGCGAAGCCGGGCGAGTCGCTAGTATTATCATTTATTTATTTATTTGGTTCTTCAACATCAGATACATTACACATTTATAAAGAATCAGGTACACAGTTTAGTTTTGGATGTTCCAACAATTATAGAAGAATCATAATATTGAAGTGTGTTTGTTTGTTCGTTGGTGACAGGCCAGGGTAAGTTCGGGTCGGTGTGGCGAGGGGCTCTGGGCTCGACTCCGGTCGCGGTGAAACTCTACTCCAACGCCGCCGCATGGCAGAAAGAGGCAGCTATATACGCTCTGCCGCATCTCGCTCACCCCAACATATTGAAATATTACGGTGAGTATACATCTGTAAGGCTGGCATGAATAATTGCGACAACGTTTTCGTATCGCCTTCGACTAATTTTGTATTTGAAAATGTACAGCGCAGCGGCGGTGAAAAGTGGAACTAAAAATTAGTATGACAATTTTGACATTTCGCGAGTTACGTTTTCGAATACGTTGTCGAAAAAGTTCATGCTACCGGCGCTGTAGTTTGATTCAAATTTAGCATTTCAATAACGTATCATGCCGCCGCAGCGGAAACAACTTTTTATACAGCAACTAGCTTCTGCCCGCGACTACGTCCGCGTTGAGCTTAGAATCTCAGAGGAACCTAAAATTTCCCGGGATAAAAAGTAGCCTATGTGTTGGTAAGTAGTAGTAAGTAGGTCGTAAATTATCTGTGTTCCAAATTTCATCCAATTCCGTTGAGTAGTTTTTGCGTGAAAGAGTAACTAACATCCATCCATCCATACTCACAATCTTTCGCATTTATAATATTAGTAGGATAATAGGATAATTAGCACTGCATATATTTTAGACCTATTCAGAGTATACCCATAGACCCGTCCCGACCCATCCCGACCCATCCCGAATGAATAACGGGAGAGGTGATTTTAGCAATTGACCTACGTTTAAGACTAGGGGTGTTGGGGGTTCAAATTATGAATTTACCCAGGTTTTAGTCTAGGGGTGCCAGCCAAGATCTAGCTGATATTTCATGCGAATCCATTCGCAAAATACTTTTTATCAATGCGAAGGAGACAATGTCGGAAGTACTCTAAAAATGTAAGAAAAGTAAAATCCTTCACCTTGATATGATATTGATAAACTGATTTAACTTATATATGATATATGATACTGCTTGATATGAGTACATAAGTCGGGGGAAATAACCACACCGTTTGAATGATAAATATGTACTGGTTTAATTCCGATTGACTGAAGACTAAATATGCTGTGATGCGTCGGCGCACAACGCTGTCGCGGGCACATTTTGCACACATATACGGAAACCCGTACAACATGAAACCCAGGAAACAAACAAACAGTTACTTTCGTATTTATAATATTAGTATGGATTAGTGTGCTGTGCCGGTAGCACGAACATTGTCGACAACGTATTCGAAAACGTAACTCGCGATATGTCAAAATTGTCATACTAATTTTTAGTGCCAGTTTTCACCGCCGCAGCGCTGTTCATTTTCCAATACAAAAATAGTCGAAGGCGATACGAAAACGTTGTCGACAATGTTCCTGCTACCGACACCGGTGTGATGGTCGGGTCCGATACGGTAGCTTGTCCCCCTCAGGCAGCGACGCTCGTCCGTCGCTGGAGGGCGGCGGGCGCTCGCACCTGATCGTGGTGGAGCTCTGCGCCGAGCCCCTGAAGCGCCGGCTGCAGCGCGCCCCGCTCTCCTGGCAACAACTGGCCACGCTCGCGCACGGACTGGCCGCTGCGCTCGCGCATCTACACACGCCCTGTACGTACACATACACACACCACGTATCTACATCTACACACACCTTGTATCTACATCTACACACCTTTTATCTACAGCGATACACGCCCTGTACATACTAATACACACGCCTTGTATCTACATCTACACACCTTTTATCTACAGCGATACACGCCCTGTACATACTAATACACACGCCTTGTATCTACATCTACACACCTTTTATCTACAGCGATACACGCCCTGTACATACTAATACACACGCCTTGTATCTACATCTACACACCTTTTATCTACAGCGATACACGCCCTGTACATACTAATACACACGCCTTGTATCTACATCTACACACCTTTTATCTACAGCGATACACGCCCTGTACATACTAATACACACGCCTTGTATCTACATCTACACACCTTTTATCTACAGCGATACACGCCCTGTACTTACTAATACACACACCTTGTATCTACATCTACACACCTTTTATCTACAGCGATACACGCCCTGTACATACTAATACACACGCCTTGTATCTACATCTACACACACCTTGTATCTACATCTACACACCTTTTATCTACAGCGATACACGCCCTGTACATACTAATACACACGCCTTGTATCTACATCTACACAATCCCTGTTCCTATATCTACACACACCGTGTACTTGCACCAACACATGCCGTGTATATACACATCTATAGATATACACATGTCCTGTACCGATGGTATGTGTGTGTTGCAGCGGGCAGCAAACCGTGCGTGGTGCACCGCGACGTGAACAGCAGCAACGTGCTCGTGGCGGGCGGGGAGGCGCGGCTGGCGGACCTGGGGCTGGCGCAGCCCGTGCCGCCCCGGGGGGACCCCACGCCCACCAGGATCACTGAGGTACACGCTACACATATACTAAACACTTATACTTCACTCTCTCATTATTACTACACACTTATTGCGATACATTAACGCTGAGTGTGTGTAGGCGGGCATGCTCCGCTACCAGGACCTGGCGCTGTACCCGCAGTGTGTATGTATATATCTGCTGCAGCCCCGCTGAGTGTGTGTGTATGGACGGGTACCTGTCGCAGCCCCGCAGTGTGTGTGTGTGTATGGACGGGTACCTGTCGCAGCCCCGCAGTGTGTGTGTGTATAGACGGGTACCTGTCGCAGCCCCGCAGTGTGTGTGTGTATGGACGGGTACCTGTCGCAGCCCCGCAGTGTGTGTGTGTATGGACGGGTACCTGTCGCAGCCCCGCAGTGTGTGTGTGTATGGACGGGTACCTGTCGCAGCCCCGCAGTGTGTGTGTGTATAGACGGGTACCTGTCGCAGCCCCGCAGTGTGTGTGTGTATAGACGGGTACCTGTCGCAGCCCTGCAGTGTGTATAGACGGGTACCTGTCGCAGCCCCGCAGTGTGTATGGACGGGTACCTGTCGCAGCCCCGCAGTGTGTGTGTGTATAGACGGGTACCTGTCGCAGCCCCGCAGTGTGTGTGTGTATGGACGGGTACCTGTCGCAGCCCCGCAGTGTGTGTGTGTATAGACGGGTACCTGTCGCAGCCCCGCAGTGTGTGTGTGTATGGACGGGTACCTGTCGCAGCCCCGCAGTGTGTGTGTGTATGGACGGGTACCTGTCGCAGCCCCGCAGTGTGTGTGTGTATGGACGGGTACCTGTCGCAGCCCCGCAGTGTGTGTGTATGGACGGGTACCTGTCGCAGCCCCGCAGTGTGTATGGACGGGTACCTGTCGCAGCCCCGCAGTGTGTGTGTATGGACGGGTACCTGTCGCAGCCCCGCAGTGTGTATGGACGGGTACCTGTCGCAGCCCCGCAGTGTGTGTGTGTATGGACGGGTACCTGTCGCAGCCCCGCAGTGTGTGTGTGTATAGACGGGTACCTGTCGCAGCCCCGCAGTGTGGGTGTGTATGGACGGGTACCTGTCGCAGCCCCGCAGTGTGTGTGTGTATAGACGGGTACCTGTCGCAGCCCCGCAGTGTGTGTGTGTATGGACGGGTACCTGTCGCAGCCCCGCAGTGTGTGTGTGTATAGACGGGTACCTGTCGCAGCCCCGCAGTGTGTGTGTGTATGGACGGGTACCTGTCGCAGCCCCGCAGTGTGTGTGTGTATGGACGGGTACCTGTCGCAGCCCCGCAGTGTGTGTGTGTATGGACGGGTACCTGTCGCAGCCCCGCAGTGTGTGTGTATGGACGGGTACCTGTCGCAGCCCCGCAGTGTGTATGGACGGGTACCTGTCGCAGCCCCGCAGTGTGTGTGTATGGACGGGTACCTGTCGCAGCCCCGCAGTGTGTATGGACGGGTACCTGTCGCAGCCCCGCAGTGTGTGTGTGTATGGACGGGTACCTGTCGCAGCCCCGCAGTGTGTGTGTGTATGGACGGGTACCTGTCGCAGCCCCGCAGTGTGTGTGTGTATGGACGGGTACCTGTCGCAGCCCCGCAGTGTGTGTGTGTATAGACGGGTACCTGTCGCAGCCCCGCAGTGTGTGTGTGTATAGACGGGTACCTGTCGCAGCCCTGCAGTGTGTATAGACGGGTACCTGTCGCAGCCCCGCAGTGTGTATGGACGGGTACCTGTCGCAGCCCCGCAGTGTGTGTGTGTATAGACGGGTACCTGTCGCAGCCCCGCAGTGTGTGTGTGTATGGACGGGTACCTGTCGCAGTCCCGCAGTGTGTGTGTGTATAGACGGGTACCTGTCGCAGCCCCGCAGTGTGTGTGTGTATGGACGGGTACCTGTCGCAGCCCCGCAGTGTGTGTGTGTATGGACGGGTACCTGTCGCAGCCCCGCAGTGTGTGTGTGTATGGACGGGTACCTGTCGCAGCCCCGCAGTGTGTGTGTATGGACGGGTACCTGTCGCAGCCCCGCAGTGTGTATGGACGGGTACCTGTCGCAGCCCCGCAGTGTGTGTGTATGGACGGGTACCTGTCGCAGCCCCGCAGTGTGTATGGACGGGTACCTGTCGCAGCCCCGCAGTGTGTGTGTGTATGGACGGGTACCTGTCGCAGCCCCGCAGTGTGTGTGTGTATAGACGGGTACCTGTCGCAGCCCCGCAGTGTGGGTGTGTATGGACGGGTACCTGTCGCAGCCCCGCAGTGTGTGTGTGTATAGACGGGTACCTGTCGCAGCCCCGCAGTGTGTGTGTGTATGGACGGGTACCTGTCGCAGCCCCGCAGTGTGTGTGTGTATAGACGGGTACCTGTCGCAGCCCCGCAGTGTGTGTGTGTATGGACGGGTACCTGTCGCAGCCCCGCAGTGTGTGTGTGTATGGACGGGTACCTGTCGCAGCCCCGCAGTGTGTGTGTGTATGGACGGGTACCTGTCGCAGCCCCGCAGTGTGTGTGTATGGACGGGTACCTGTCGCAGCCCCGCAGTGTGTATGGACGGGTACCTGTCGCAGCCCCGCAGTGTGTGTGTATGGACGGGTACCTGTCGCAGCCCCGCAGTGTGTATGGACGGGTACCTGTCGCAGCCCCGCAGTGTGTGTGTGTATGGACGGGTACCTGTCGCAGCCCCGCAGTGTGTGTGTGTATGGACGGGTACCTGTCGCAGCCCCGCAGTGTGTGTGTGTATAGACGGGTACCTGTCGCAGCCCCGCAGTGTGTGTGTGTATAGACGGGTACCTGTCGCAGCCCCGCAGTGTGTGTGTGTATAGACGGGTACCTGTCGCAGCCCCGCAGTGTGGGTGTGTATGGACTGGTATCTGTCGCAGTCTCCGCTGAGTGTGTTTGTGCAGGCGGGCACGCTCCGCTACCTGGCACCCGAGGCGCTGGAGGGCGCGCTGGACCTGTCGGGCGCGCGCGCGGCGCTGTGCGCGCTGGACGTGTTCGCGCTGGGGCTGGTGCTGTGGGAGATGCTGTGGAGGACCCGCGGCGCGCACCCCGGGCCCGTGCCGCCCTACGCGCCGCCCTACCACCACCTGCAGCTGCCCGCCCGCCCCACGCTCCCCCTCATGCAGGTACACCACCAGCTGCAGCTGCCCGCCCGCCCCACGCTCCCCCTCATGCAGGTACACCACCAGCTGCAGTTGCCCGCCCGCCCCACGCTCCCCCTCATGCAGGTACACCACCAGCTGCAGCTGCCCGCCCGCCCCACGCTCCCCCTCATGCAGGTACACCACCAGCTGCAGCTGCCCGCCCGCCCCACGCTCCCCCTCATGCAGGTACACCACCAGCTGCAGCTGCCCGCCCGCCCCACGCTCCCCCTCATGCAGGTACACCACCAGCTGCAGCTGCCCGCCCGCCCCACGCTCCCCCTCATGCAGGTACACCACCAGCTGCAGCTGCCCGCCCGCCCCACGCTCCCCCTCATGCAGGTACACCACCAGCTGCAGCTGCCCGCCCGCCCCACGCTCCCCCTCATGCAGGTACACCACCAGCTGCAGCTGCCCGCCCGCCCCACGCTCCCCCTCATGCAGGTACACCACCAGCTGCAGCTGCCCGCCCGCCCCACGCTCCCCCTCATGCAGGTACACCACCAGCTGCAGCTGCCCGCCCGCCCCACGCTCCCCCTCATGCAGGTACACCACCAGCTGCAGCTGCCCGCCCGCCCCACGCTCCCCCTCATGCAGGTACACCACCACCTGCAGCTGCCCGCCCGCCCCACGCTCCCCCTCATGCAGGTACACCACCAGCTGCAGCTGCCCGCCCGCCCCACGCTCCCCCTCATGCAGGTACACCACCAGCTGCAGCTGCCCGCCCGCCCCACGCTCCCCCTCATGCAGGTACACCACCACCTGCAGCTGCCCGCCCGCTCCACGCACCCCATCATGTAGGTACCTTAAGTTTTCCCGCTCCAAACCCTTGCTGTACAAAGTAATGAATGATCCCAGTAAAATATCATTCCTATTAGAAACCATCTTAAATCATTCCCCTGGCCTTATTGTTGTTGGGGACGACAGATGTAGGTAGCTACATCATATCGGAGGCAGACCAGAATTTTACCATTTTGTGTGAAGAACTGTCTATGACTTTGTGGATGAGTCACTCTATCAAATCTTTATAATATATGTGTAGTACTAGCTGAAATTAGGCCCGGTAAATGGCGCTTGTGGCGCGATCCGAAATTTCATACGCCCAGAAAAAGTCTTGTCAAACCCTAATAAATCAATTGTAACATAAACTGAATTAACTTACCCACAGAGTCTAGTGTCGAGGAACAAGGCCCGCCCTCCTCTACCTAAAGGGCCGGTAGCCGAGGCCCGCGCCCTCAAGATAGCCACCGACACTTGCGATGAGTGTTGGGACCACGACGCTGAAGCCAGGTGATCATCACATGTGTATTTTTAACACATATCTAATTGAACATACAACCCTCCTTCCATCGTAGGCAGGAGGGGGACGCCTCCCCCTTCAGGTGGGGGCAGGAGGGGGACGCCTCCCCCCTTCAGGTGGCGGCAGGAGAGGGACGCCTCCCTCCTTCAAGAGGGGGCAGGTGGGGGCCGCCTCCCCCCTTCAAGAGGGGGCAGATGGGGGACGCCTCCCCCCTTCAAGAAGGGGCAGGTGGGGGACGCCTCCCCCTTCAGGTGGGGGCAGGAGGCAGGCGCCTCCCCCCTTCAGGAGGGGGCAGGATGGGCACGTGTAGAGGTCATGAAAGGAATACTTACACCGAGCTAGTTTGGATCTTATCCGTACAATAATAACGTTCATTTTGTCCTCCAGACTGACCGCCGTGTGCGTGGAGGAGCGGATGGCCGAGTTGAAGCAGATGGTGCTTGCGCAGGCGCCGGTCATACACGACAACAATCTACACCCACACCCACACAATGCCGGTATGTATATGTATAATTTTAACCCCCGACGCTAAAAGTGGGGTGTTCTAAGCGGGCTAGTAACACCCATCAGGTCGTACGCCTGCTGGCTACCTACGCAGAATAGAAAAATGGCTTTGCATTTGGTAGCATCATAAAAATGTGTTCCAAAAAAAACCTCTCTCTTTTTCTTTTTTATAGAAACCAATGTGCCATCTCCCTCAGACTCAGACAAGAACTCCAACTGCACGGTGCCCCAGAACTGTGACGTCACCACCCCCCTCCTCTACCCCTACCCACACATCGGCCGCAACGCGTGCATAGAGCGCAACACTAACACACACCAGCACACAGTCCAACTCATACACAAGAGCCTAAAGGACATCACTACCCCCCCAGACACAAGGGTCCCAAACGTCGAAGAAAACTGCCTGTCAGTTGCTCGGATCAACCCCACTAGACCACCCATGCAAGAGAACTCGATGAACGAAATAAGGTCGTACCAGAGACCTTTAGAATACGTCCAGAATGACGTCAGCTCCCACGAAGAGAGAGCGCCAAAGCAGACCAATTTGCTCCAGGATATCAAAGTGGAAAGGCCTAAGTGGGGTATCAGGAAATTACTAAACAAGTTCAATAGACACAAACTTGACACTGAAGTGAAGTTGGTGCCGGAAACATTGAATGGCAGGACTCAAATAAGCATCGTCAATGAGAAACCGTGTAACGTTAATCTCGAGCGACCTGCCAACTTGGTGCTGAACCAGGAGAGGTACAACTTCGAAGGACCTTGCACTCTATCCCCACCGAATAAGACTTTATCTACCACTATGATGGCGGATAAAGTGTTCAAAGAACTGCCGAATAGAGACAGTGAAAGTGCGCCGAATCAGATTTTCGCAGTTATAGTGCCGAAAGGTCGACCGGCTGACGTCAGCTTAGAGTTGAGGAGCAAAACTTCAAGGGGAAGCTCGGAGAGCATCAATAAGCAATCCGTCAGAACGTCCATGTCGTCGCAAAGTATTTTCAAATCGGGACATTCAGAATCGGAAGATTCTACGGTCAAGAAACGATTAAGTTGCGACAACAGGATCATTACCAACACGAATAGCGGGCGGTCTTCTAGAGCCAGCATCAATCTGGAGCTGCAGTACATGGACAACCAAGAAACTTTCGGCGCAGTCAGTCCGTTCGACTTGAATTCTGAGTGCTCGAGCAGCGAGGACGAGAACTTGATGCTCCTATCCGAAAACGGAGGCTCTAAGATCACAATGCAAACGATACCAAAACTGGAAAACGATAATAGAAGATTCCAGAAGGAAGTGCTCAAGGAAGCCAGCCAAGCTAAGACAGATTTTGGGTTCAACAAAACTCTGAATAAATATTCCAATTTGGATAATGAGTTTAGTGATCCGAATGATAAAGAGAATTTGGTTAACGGTTACAGCGGTGATAATCCTGTTTATTTAGCAGCACTGAACGGCGAGATTGATGCCACAGAAATGAAATGCTTAGGACAAGAAGGGGAAAGGAGCCCCAAATCTCCGAAGCCATCTTTAAAAAGCCTATCCATCAAGCGACAACATTCCTTAGAGCAGGTAAGTGAGATATTCTCCTCTTCCGGTGATGTGAATCTGCTTAACCCCGCCGGTAGAGTGAAGACTCCGGGTGACCTTCCGGTGGCCATACGAAAGGCGAGACGGGACAGAGCCCTGCAGAAAGGCAGGGCCAGCGAGGGCAACAGACTCAGTCTCTACGATGACAGGATGATGTTCGGGAACAGCTTGTAAATTGACGTTTGACAGATGTCAAGTGCGTCAAAAAATGACAGCTGTCATTTATGACATAATGTTGACAGCTGTCATTTACATCAAATTTTTGACTTAATTTAATAACAATTTCTTGACTTATATCGTCTTGGTGTGATTTATGACGGTAAATAACTACTCAAATAGAATTTAATGCATCATTTACTAAAAAATAATTAGTAATTTGGGATGCAATCATTTTTAACAGTTTTAAAAAGAATCATTGTGGAAATATTTTTTAATAAACTTGCGGCCACTATAAGCTGCTAAAGAAATAGTCATCTGTCATTCGATAATATTTGTTTTTACCAATTGACTTTTCTACTAGAATATGTCAGTGGAATATAAAATATTTATTACTTAACTACCTATATAAAAAGTCTCATTAAAAACGAAACCATCACACATTTAGTTTCCTACAGTCTAATTAAGTAAACTAGCACCTAGCAATAAAATAATGTTTAATTTGATTGTACATACGTATGCATTTAATTATATCGTATTTAGATTATTAAGTTACGTCGTTATTTTCCTAATTACTTATATACAAGAATTATTGACATATTAGCCCTTGGCAAGTCAGAAGATTTCGACTATTTTTGTATCGGAAAATGAACAGCGCTGCGCCGGTGAAAAGTTGAAATAAAAAAAAAATACATTTCGCGAGTTTTCGAATAACATAGTCGCAGGTCGCTCTTACAGAATGTATAGCAGGAACAATGTCGACAACGTATTCGAAAACGTAACTCGGGAAATGTCAAAATTTTCATACTAATTTTTAGTTCCACTTTTCACCGCCGCAGCGCTGTTCATTTTCCTATACAAAAATAGTCGAAGGCGAAACGAAAATGTTGTCGAAAATGTTCCTGTTACAGGCACTGGTTACCGAATTTCCTTGTAAAATGGGTTCCAAAGACCCGATAGCAGCCGCTTTGAGTAAATATGTGGTAAACAGTCCGGTTTGCATATAATGCCGAACCCAATAGTGTTTGTGATAAAGCCAGGGCAATAATTAAAGTGGGGCCACGATATTCGATGATTTTTGACAGGTCTGTATGGCAACGGAACGTAACATCGTGCGGTTCATCGAAATAGTTCATATATTATTATTACGGGCTTTCTCAATTTTCGTAATTATCAGTAATCCCATTGTATATTTTAAATAAAATGGTAGAATACATTTCAGGTTATAAGTATGCATTTAAAACATATATAATAATTATTATCATTACTAAATATAGTACAAACAGATACATTCTACATATGTTACTATTAGAATCGTTGTCATGTACCGTTATTCGTTATGATATTCATACAAGCAAGTTTCAGCATATATCGATTCACTGATGTATGTACTGCATGATATATTTCGATTCATATTTTTAATCGACGTGTTCTTCTTCTTCTTTAAGTTTATGGCGACTAGCTTTTAATACAGCTATTCCGCCAATGTCACGTGGTGTGGTAGGCACAGAGTACATAAGTACTAAACGTAGTGGACATTTATTAGTGGTAGGTGAAGATAAACGATGGAGACTGGTCAGTGGAAAATTTATAGTATAACTTTATTAAATAAAATGGAGAAATTTATCTAAGAGAACAGGAGATGGATTACCTCACTTTTTAGCTGTCAAAAATCGTGCAGCATCTTGGCCCCACTATAGTTATAAATTTAGTTCCACAAAGTTGTATTTATTTAGTTTTTACTTACAAATGAGAAATAGTACCTAAAATATATGAATAGTTTTTACAAAATATAACCAATGATGTATAAAATGAAACTAAACCGTATGTATGGCTTGTTCAACAATGTTGCTAATGCATAGTTATATCAACCTTGTCATTAGGTGTGTATGTATATATGTTTTTGTATATTATAGAATACAAAATATATTATAATTTGCTTTGCTTAAATGAGTGTGGTCCGACAGTCCTGAAACACGTGTCGGAAGAAATCACACCTGAGCTCACACCTGGGCGCAGGCCGTTCGACCGTATCACACTCATTTAAGCGGACAAAGCAAATTATAATATATTTTGTATTCTATTAATATGAATTTCCGCAAAGTAACACCTGAATCAATTCAATATTTTTGTATATTATGTTGAGTTTGCAATATCACACATATACCCTAGGTTTCCGAAGATTATCACTTGCTTATAGCACGGAAGATTGTCATAATTATGGAGATTATACATTGTTTGCCGAAATGTGCTTCAAACCTTGTGAAGTGTGTCCGACATTTAAGTAGGTGAAATACGCCTTATAATTTGAATATATATATATATCTACACCAATATTATAAAGAGGAAAGATTTTAGTGTTTGTTTGTTTGTCTGTATTGAATAGGCTCCGAAACTACTGGACCGATTTCAAATATTCTTATGCCGTTAGAAAGCTAAATTATCACTGAGTAACATAGGCTATATATTATATTGATACGCGGGCGAAGTCACGAAGTCGAATTTCAAAGCCGTGGTGGCCTTGTGGTTGAAGCAACGGCCTGTCATCTGATGGGCCCAGGTTCGAATCACAGCCTGTATCAATGAGTTTTTCTAAGCTTAAGTACAGTGATTAATCACACCATGAGCTTTTTTAAAAAGAGAGGTAGGGCGATTTGGGATTTCCCGTGGGTTATCCCATTTAAATTGGAGCCGCCCGACTGGGGACTGTACCTCCCGCCTTACAGAAGACCGCAGTCAAATAACACTACTTGCCGTAGTGTTGTGTTTCTCCGGTAAGTAAGGTTGCCAGTGCTCCACGAGGATACGCTGGCTAGTTATAATGCTGCTAGCACAGTGAGTCCTCATCAACAACATGGTTGGCACCCCCCCGTAAGTGATACCCCTGGTATTGCTAGCGGCTATAGGCTACGGTGTCTGCTTACCATCAGGTGGGCCGTATGCTTGTGTGCCACCTTAGTGGTATAAAAAAAAAACGTCGCGGGGAAACAGCTAGTTATAAATAATCTTGCAATCACAATATTATCATCTTAACAGTATTTAGCGGTTGTTATAAGCGTGTTATTAAAAATCCTATTTATATTGTGTTTAATAATGTCCTTAATTATTATTTTTGTTGCGCGATATTACTTCACGAATAAATGTAAATATACCAATTAGTTCCTATTACAAACGCCATGTGCTTTTTAAATGTTACTTTTAAGGTTAAGTTTTGTTTTGAATAATCATGTTTTTTTTTTAATAAAAAAGGTACATTGATTTTTGCGAACAACGACGTGACGTCTGTTTTTTGAAACGTGTAGTGCACGCAAGTTGTAGTTTCTTTGTATTCCTTGTAGGTGTGTCCGTCTGACTGTGTGTAGCT
This sequence comes from Falcaria lacertinaria, assembly GCA_951449985.1. Taxonomy (NCBI): domain Eukaryota; kingdom Metazoa; phylum Arthropoda; class Insecta; order Lepidoptera; family Drepanidae; genus Falcaria; species Falcaria lacertinaria. The sequence continues at coordinate 1,975,131 of OX602136.1, read as the reverse complement.
TAGTGGTTTTTTTTTACTACTAGCTGTCCCGACAGACGTTGTCCTGTCTTAGCTATGAATATGTCAAATACACCATAGAAAAAAGGCCCTTAGCTTATCCCGAAATGTAAAAATCCGGTTTCTTTTGCAAATATTTCTTTTCATAAGAAACGTGTAGTGCGTACGCAAGGCGTAGTTTCTTTGTAGGTGTGTGCGTGTACACTGCAAGGCGTAGTTCTATCCGGCGTCACTTCGATGTTCGCAAAGTTCCATCTACCTTCTTTATTTGATCTGATGTTTTATTATGAAAATATTTGCAATAAGCCTTGTATAGAGCAACAATTGTCGCGCAACAGTACTGGTAGCTAGAACAACATTGACTACGTATTCGCATCGCTTTCGACTATTTTATATGGGAAAATTAATAGAGATGCGGCGGCTAAAAGTGAAACTAAAATTTCTTATGCAAATTTGACATTTTGATAGTTGCATTTTCGAATACGCAGTCGCAAGTTATTCTTGTTCGAGTGTACTGTGTTCAACATAGGAGCAATGTTGCCAGGATGGGGTCAGGATTATTTTGGTAGTTTTTCAACACATGTTGCGCAACAATCGTTGCCTAAATTAATAAAATAAATAAAGTTTTCGACAGATAACATGCGTTTGATACATGGCCACGTTCCAGAAGGAGACGAAATATTTGTGTTGATTATGTACTTGGTTATTGGCGCCAAGTCTGTTGTACGAAAACGTTAAACTAAACTAATTTGACAGGACTACAAGTATTTCCATCCTTATTTAACCCCGCACATAGAAAGAGATAGCAAGACTTTTAGACCTGTCAATATTTTGACAGGAAAAATCTTGCTATCTAAACTAAGCTAAAGTAATGTTTGGTTTGATGATTTTGTTCAACAGAATTGGCACCATTCTTGTTATCTTAAGTTTTAATGCGTATTATGGTTTGTTTTATCAACTTTAATTTTCTATTACCATTTCTGAATATTTTACGAATTAAGTTAACACTGGCTGGAGCTACATTCTTATTCTGTGTATTTGTTATGTGATTCTCATGTTGATCATTCATTTCATTAAAAGCCAAACTTTCATTAACATTTAAATAATCGTATAATCGTTCATTGATGGAATCGAATAAATTAATCGTCTTGAATAAATCTTTTTTGCACTCGATGTCATTCGTCACTTAATTTTAATAGTCTGTGTTATTGAAAGTATAACAAGTGGTCTTGAAGAAATTGCATTCAATGATACCTACGAGTAAGGTGAACGATGTGTGACGTGTTTGGTGTTGAATAAAATAAATCTACGATTTTGATTTTTTTCAATGTTTTAATGATGTACTTGAAAAATCTTGTCTCAAAGGATAATTTTCAACAGTCTTCAAAAAAGGATGAGGTTCTCAATTTGGCTGTGTTTTTTTTTGTATATTTGTTACCCGATTCCTCCGCCATTTGTTAATAGATTTGTGTAGTTTTTTTTGCATTTTTTTTTAAATCTATAACTTTCGTTAACAGATTTTTTTTCATGGCAACCCCTGACAACAACAACTCAGGAAGTATTCTGGGCAACTAAACTTTTATAGGTCCTTTTTCAATTGCCGATAGAATTATTTGACTAAAGTTAAGCACTCAATATGATATCAATTTTATTCGGTGTATGATATTGTGGGTCTGCAAGCTGTTACTCACACACCCATTCCGTTGTCACAAGTTTTTTGCTTGTAAGGCAGTGAAAGTGTTCAAAACATAAACAAATCAAATTTCAATATCATTTTCCCTTTTTTCCTATAGAAAAGAGTTATATGACTTCCCCGACTTGAATGTGTCGACCCAGCCAAGGGGTCATGACCCCCTTAAGCCCCCTGGATCTGCCTTGCATGTAAAATAGATATTTTAATACAAAGTAATTTATCAAGAGAATCTCCCATTACAAGCACACCCTTGATTAAAAGGAGGCTTCCAACACTTTATATTAACTTGTTATATTACTGAATAAACAATTTAATATTTATTATTATTATTATTCCCTTTATTTATTTTACATCTTAGTTTAGGTGATGTGTTTACAATAATCTTACAAAAAAAAAAACATGTATAAAAATCCACCAAAACTAGGGAGCCACCGATAACGAGGCGCGAGCCCAAGCTACCGGTGGTTAGGGTTACAGAGTGAGGAACCTCCTGACAATGCGTACCGTGTCGAGGAGTACTGCCTTCTGTATCCGACCCTTGGCCCAACCATCGAGCGAGAGCGTCTTGAGGTGTTGGTCGAGACTTCGCTCTTTATTATTATTATTAATTTAATCAAAACGCGTCGTTGGTAAAAACATTGTTCCACACATGTATGAATTGCATGCAATTTGTTTACTGTGCCTTGTGTGTTGGTGTATAAATGTTTGAGCTTCTGTTGTCTGTACGTAAGCTTCGTTGATAAATGTCGAATATGTCTGTACCTGTCATTAAAAGATATGTTTTTATAAAACTAACCATTGTTTTATTTATTACTTTACCTGTCACCAGTGATGTCTCATCACTGGTTCGACAACTAATTTGACAGGACTAAAAGTCTTGCCTCCTCTCTAATTAGTTTCATGATTTGCACAACAGAATCAATACTATCATCAGTATCTTATTAACATTGAACTAAATATCAATTCATGTGGACTATAGCAAAATAAATAACGTGTAGGTTTAATCGGGATGACGTGTCATATGGACGTTGAAGTCAAACATTTTCCATGAAACAATTTCACCCTTTTATGGGAAACCCTTCTTTTTTAAAGTAATCTCATGTTTTTATCAAATTTTATCATCGTTACAAAATGTTGTCTACTTCGTAAAAACACAAAACAAACTAGTTATACCGTTCAGCTGTTACAACGTGATTTAATATATATTGGTGATAATTCTGTTGTACAAAATTACTTAACTAATTTGACAGTTCTTAAAGTCTTGCTATCCCTTTCTCACGTGAAGGGTTAAATAAGGACAGCAATACCTTTAGAACTGTCAAATTAGTTTATTTTAGTGATTTTGTACAAGAGAATCGACACAATTATATTATTATTTTTATGCCGTAAAACAAGGCTTCCACCTCGGATTTCTGTGCTAAATGCAAAACGGGCGTTTGCTTTCGCGCGCTATATCAAATAAGTTCATTAAAATGCTTCAAACACGATATTCGGTAAAAAAGTCCCCTTTATTTCATAATTACAATAACAAAAACATAATCTGAGTTCATACAGTCATTCAACGACATTTTCACGTCGTATACACATTTATGTACTCTTAAAATTTAACACGGTAAAAAACGAAATGTTTAGGTGCCTTGTATGAGAATACATACACAATTTTGCAACGGGCTTATAAAATTTGACAATTAAATTAATTTAGTAATATTATTGAATTATACAAACTACAAATAAGCATCTTTTAATGTTTTTTATTGACTTAATCAGTACTCAGACATATCCAAAAAGGTCCAATACTGAAACGCCTATCAAATCTGATGCCACATCAATTTTGAGTGGCCTCCGATTTTCCATACGAAATTGTATTTTGACGACGCTTCAAACAGTCACGTGGGCCATCAAACTTTGACTGGCGTTACAGTATTCGGCCATTAGACAGAAACAAAATTCGCGCTAACTTAGGTCGCGTACTGACGTTTAATTAGACCAACGCCTTGATATAAAATGCAGAATATGCCATTGTATAATATGTAAATTTTTAGTTTTTTTTTTAAATCAAACGTATTTCTTAAAGATATTTTTTATTATCAGAAAAAGTGACAGAACATAATTAATGACTTAAGAAAATGAAAATTAGAATTACTTTTTCTGATGTGCCAGTACGCGCACAATGCCGACTGTCATAAAATATACCATCCATTGCCAGTTTGTCTTATTATAATCTTAAATTCCGTCTTAAGTGGGCGCCACAATACTCTCGCCCGGGGCGTCAGTAGCCCTAAGTGTAACGCCGGTTCTGTAATGGCTACAGATACTGATCACGGACTAGGGCCGGTGATGTACAGGAAGCTTGTTTAGACACACATATTTGATGGTGTGTATACAAACGTAACAGGACTCAATAAAGTTCAATTGCTACAAATAATCCCATTGACTTAGTTGTTACGGTAGAACGGTGGTTGGTGTGTTTCCATACAAATAAATTCATAATTATCATCAGCATTTGTGTGTCAATTAAAATGTCTAGAGTAATGTGATATGACCTCTTTTGAAGTGGGTTAAGGAAAAAGGCATTCACAAAATTGCCACAATCATTTTTGATAACCCCTCAAAGTCGAACAACCCATACTGAAAATTTAACCTAAATAACTACGTAAGGAAATTCAATTAACACATCACAAAAGTATGTCACTTTTGCATCGCATTGTACTGTAACATTTCTAAAAGATAATGGACCATTTTATTTCTCACTAGCTGCCCGCCCCGACTTCGCACGGGTAGACATTTATCAAATATTTTGTCTACCCGTGCGAAGCCGGGGCGAGCAGCTACCACAATACCAGGGGTATCACTAACGCGCTGCCAACCCTATTGTTGTTGAGGACTCACTGTGCTAGCAGCATTACTACTAGCGCAGCGTATCCTCGTCAAGCACTGTAACCAACCAAGCAACCAAAGTTAAAGTAAAGTAAGTAGTAGTTAAAGTTATTTGACTTTTCCTATATTTATGACATAGAAATAATAATATACACTGGACATATTTGTATGAAAACACATTCTCGCCACGTTGGAACATAATAATAATAATTATTTACAATCAAAATATCACATAAAAATTACCAACAACTTAGTTACCGCTTAACATAGTATCTTAACTAAATAAAATATATTATAATATTGTTATAGACAAATAGGCAACATTGTTTTAAAGTCAATTAAATTATTACTTGTAAGGTATTAAGTTTGTCTTAATCAAAACGGTTGGCGTTACGCCTATTCAACATTGACAGATTTTCATTATTTTGACATACATTTTTAGGTATTGCCATATTAAATTGGGTTCTGTGTGGTTTCAATTTTATAATTAATTAACTTGTTGTGATGATTCATTTGTTTTATAAATGGGTTTTCTTTTATGAAACACTGTCAATATCGTCACAATTATACTGTTAAATTTAAAGTGGAATGAATAAAGTACTTAACGTCCAATACAAATTTATATTAAATGTAAAAATATTGACAATTGCCATGCATATGTAAATGTTATATTAAAACCGAAATAAACAAAAAAAATCGAAAACAATCTAATATTATTTAAGTCAAAATAGTCCCTGTCTTACAAATTTAAACCCGATACCGAATATAAAAAGATTCAAATTGCACAGCCTCGCTAACAAAATAAAAATGCATTTTAGGACAAAATGTAAACACACTATTAAAAAATCTAATATTTATACCATTTATTTTATTTTATTTTTATACCACTAAGGTGGCAAACAAGCATACGGCCCGCCTGATGGTAAGCGGTTACCGCAGCCTATGGACGCTTGCAACACCAGAGGTATCACTCGCGCGTTGCCGACCCTTAAATTTTACAATGACTTAGGCTCAGATCAAATAAAAAAGCTAGGTGGAACTTTGCAAACCATTAATAAGTTTAAGTACATGATGAAGCTAGCACCATCTGACCACTGCGAAGTATGTGGACGCATCGAGGTTGTTCATCATATGCTGGTGGAGTGTTCGTGGACGCAGTCTGTGAGATCGGTCATGCTCACTCGGTATGGTCTAATTTTCTGGATATCGGTACGATTCAAAGTGTAATGTCAGACCCACTAAGCGAAGTAGCACGAGCACTCTTTAAGTTACTGTGTAATAAATTTTAAGTAGAATTCAAAAGTGTATGCATAATGGAGCTGACATAGTCGCAAAGCGACTACGTTCCTAAAATAATAATGAAAAAAAAACGGTTTTATTACATACTTTGGCTTACCGTTAATTCTGCCGCCTTATACGTAGAATCCTTATCGCAAGAAGGATTATAAGGGGGTAATTCTCAATTCTGTCTCGCTCACAGAACATGCAGTGTGAGCGAGAAGAAACCTGATATAACGGCCGCCATTACTGAGTTGGCATTTTCAAATATGGAATGTCATTTTAAATTAGATTTTATTTATTTAATTTAAATGCAAGAATAGTGTGTATACATTTCGTTATTATCGGTAAAAACATAAATAAAATTAATGTACCCAAAATAAAATAAAATTTGTATATGTGACACTGGTGCTAATATACTGTTGTACGAAATCACTAAACTAAACTAATTTGACAGGACTTAAAGTATTGCCATCCTTGTGTAACACCGCACATGAGAAAGGTATAGCAAGACTTCTTAGTCCTGTAAAATTAGTTTAGTGACATCGTACAACAGAATCGACACCACTAATTAAGTATGTATTTTAAATATATTGATTAATTATTCTGACTATAAATTATGACGCTAAGACATTTCAATGTATATAACAAACATTTTGCAGATTTGTTTTGGTTCAATAAAATTTGCGAGCCATCTTGAATAAAGTTCAGTGCCTTATTGTGTGTGTTCTTTATTTGTTGTTGTTTTTTATATTACGTTAGTTTATTTTCTTGCTCCTTGTGTTTTTAAAAGTTAGTTTTCAATAAATCTCAAGTAAACTTTAGCTCAGTGCTGTCAAATTCACAATTAAAAAAGTCATAAAGATTCAAAATCAATTAAAACAATTACTCAATGAAGGAAAGGTAAAGAGTACTCGGAACCGGCGGGCATGTATGAAGAGATTGATGAATGTAAAAGAAGCAAAAGAGTGTGAACCGGCGGGCATGTATGAAGAGATTGATGAAAGTAGAAGAAAAAGTGTGTAAGTCAATATTGAAATGGCGCTCTATACTCTCTGCCTGCCCCGTGAGGGACTTGGCGTGATGATATGTATGTATAACAAACTGTTATAGCTCGCAAGTTTTATTGAAATACTGTCATGTGACACGAATTACGTTTAAATACCTACTTTATAAGATACCTACATTGCACACGAGGATATATCCTGTTCTGTTGTGTGGTTTACAAATACATACCCATTAAAACTAGTTGCTTCGTATCGGTACCTGTAATAAGAGATAGAATTGAGTTTGTGGCGAGAAACAGCCGGAGCGGTTGAGATTTTTTCCAGTGTGTCGTAAATTGTGTTAAAGTGATCTTTAATGTGTATTTTTGGTGTCGATATGTGCAGTAAAGTTTCATTTAGTGACCGATTTGTAGGAACAATGGAAATAATGGCATTACCTGATGTTAGTGCGGCGGGGAGTGTTGTGTGTGACAGTACCTGATGTTAGTGCGGCGGGGAGTGTTGTGTGTGACAGTACCTGATGTTAGTGCGGCGGGGAGTGTTGTGTGTGACAGTACCTGATGTTAGTGCGGCGGGGAGTGTTGTGTGTGACAGTACCTGATGCTAGTGCGGCGTTGCGTGGCGGCGGCGAGCCAGTACTATATGTAGGAGCAGCGGCCAGCCCAGCAGGAAGGCCATGGTCGGCAGGCTGAGTTCCTGCCACGGCCAGCGCCAGGCTCCTGCCGCTTGCTGTTTCACACAACACAACACAATGTGATACACATTTTAGTCAGTTCTAACACTAGCTCACGTAGCGCGGCGGTAATGCGCTCGCCTGGAATCTGAGGTCCTGGGTTCCAGCCCCAGGTGTTGTAGCTAGTGCCCACACCAGGCTACCAACCCCAAACTTCGGGCTTCAGCTTCATGAAATCGCAGTTAAGCCAGCCCCGCCAATTGTTTATTTATTTATTTAAGACCACCGTATAATGAACATTACAACAAAGTTATCATACATGCTTATAAAGGTTCTACGCTAAATGTCATCATTATTATAGTTGATGACTACATGCTCTTATAAAGGTTCTACGCTAAATGTCATCATTATTATAGTTGATGACTACATGCTCTTATAAAGGTTCTACGCTAAATGTCATCATTATTATAGTTGATGACTACATGCTCTTATAAAGGTTCTACGCTAAATGTCATCATTATTATAGTTGATGACTACATGCTCTTATAAAGGTTCTACGCTAAATGTCATCATTATTATAGTTGATGACTACATGCTCTTATAAAGGTTCTACGCTAAATGTCATCATTATTATAGTTGATGACTACATGCTCTTATAAAGGTTCTACGCTAAATGTCATCATTATTATAGTTGATGACTACATGCTCTTATAAAGGTTCTACGCTAAATGTCATCATTATTATAGTTGATGACTACATGCTCTTATAAAGGTTCTACGCTAAATGTCATCATTATTATAGTTGATGACTACATGCTCTTATAAAGGTTCTACGCTAAATGTCATCATTATTATAGTTGATGACTACATGCTCTTATAAAGGTTCTACGCTAAATGTCATCATTATTATAGTTGATGACTACATGCTCTTATAGTGTACATTGTATATTTAATTCAAGTTTGGATATAAAACGACTTGCTGTGTTTCTGCGGTAAGTAAGGTTGCCAGTGCTCCACGAGGATACGCTGCGCTAGTAGTAATGCTAGCACAGTGAGTCCTCATCAACAACATGGTTGGCAACGCGTTAGTGATATCCCTGGTATTGCTAGCGGCTATAGGCTACGGTGACTGCTTGCCATCAGGTCGGCAGTTTGTGTGCCAGTTTGGTGGTATAAAAAAAATATTTATGACTCACGTCAAGCATCCTGCGGTCACCCTCCACGGCTTTCCTGAGCGCGGCCACGTCTGCCTCCAGCCGCGCCAGGGTCCCGGGCAGTTGCTCCAACACCTTCAGATCTACGACAAACACATGTATTGTATCTTCACACCTTCCCACAAGAGTCTCCGAAGAAGTGGTTCTATGGTTGGCACCCCGTTAGTGATACCCCTGGTATTACTAGCAGCTATAGGCTACGGTGACTGCTTACCATCAAGTGGGCCGTCTGCTTGTGTGTTTATGAAATTAGTCCAATTTGTATCTACCAGCAATTCTAACGAATATTCAAATTTCTACAGACTTACAATGTAAGCCGTGAAGAAAGGTCGTAAATAAATATTAAATAAAAAATGTTTTAATTCTGTCAAAAAGGTTGTCTGTCAGCGGTCTGTATCTCATGATCCATAATGAGTAGACAGTAAAAATTTTCACAGATTGTGTATTTCTGTTGCCGTTGTAACAAATAATAATAATAGTGAAAAGAAAGGGGCTCCGCTACTAGAAACATGTTTTAATTGGGGCTCTTTGCAAGTACACGCTTGAAATGCTCATAGAGTGAGAATTGCTTAGAGAATTTTTAGGGTCGGCATCGCGCGAGTGATACCCCTGGTGTTGCAAGCGTCCATAGGCTACGGTGACCGCTTACCATCAGGTGGGCCGTATGCTTGTGTGCCATCTTAGTGGTATAAAAAAAAAGCTATATTTTCTAAAAAAAAGGAAGCGAATTTACTATAACTAACTTATTATTTACAATAACCGTGACCACGGATCGAACCGTACAGTTCAGTTTGTCACCTGTGTCGGGTGCGGGCAAGTTTGCGGTGATTACTGGTGTTAAAAACTGTTTAAATGTTCAGAATAATGTTTATTTACTAAAAAGTCAAAATGTTAAAAAATATAAATCAAATGTTAAATGAGTTTGAATGCACCCGGGTGACACGCTTGTTGAGTTTGCACTGACGGCCACATTGCCGAATGAAGTAAATGCGTCACTGGAATATTGCTGACAAAGTGTTCGGTGGAATAACACCGAACATATTCCGGGGCACCAAAGATGAGGATGCTGGGATGAAGTTTGTTAGAAAGTGATTGATAAATGAAAATTACAAGATGAGGAACAATTAATGTTAGTATGTAAAACTTAAGAGCTTAGAGTCCATACTGGTTTTCTTGGTAAGGGGGAGCACGCTTTGTTTGCCACCTTTGCATAAATGGGCATAGCACTAGGTTGACGGTCAGCCGTATTAGAACACGCACTATCACTAGGCTTACGGTTGGCCGCAATGTTATGACGCACACTTGGACCCGCACTTTGGATATTCACAACACTAGCACTAGCACTAGACGACGTCGGCTGAAGCTCGATGTCTCTGGAAATGAGAGCGCGGTTAGCACTCAAGCGCCGCCGCCGGCACAGCAGCACCCCGGCAACCAACGCTCCAGCGCCGACCAGGATGTACGTCACCACATATTGGTGGATGTCGTGGGACGACAATGGGACTTCTAAGTCTGTTGGACTGTTCTTTAAATCTTCGATGCCTTGGTGGAGTCTCTGGAAGGCGTCTTGTAGACTTTCCGTCTCGGTGATGTTGGAGGTATTTGTTTTTGGCAAAGAGCTGTTGATAATATTATTTATCTGATCCATTGGTGGTATGTAAATGTGAGTTTTGAGCTCCATGTTGTTTTCATTGTTTTTTGGAATGTGTATAGTGAAATCCAGACTCTTAAGGTAACAGCCCGGTTCCAGGTATACAAAGCCGGTGTTATTCAACTGTTCTAGTTGGATCTGATCCCCGCAGATTACTTTAACATCACATTTTTCGCAGCAGTAATATAGGTATAGCGTCGGATTTGTTAAGGATATCATTTTGCTTTCACATCTGGAGAGCTTAACTTTGCAATTTCCGGTGTTATGATCAATCACACAAAAATTGTTTTTTGCCTGAAGGTGATAAATTGGCTTTTGAAAATTACAGTAGAATGTTTCTTCTTGATGAAGGCATGACGACACTTCTTCTGAGGTCAGTTCAAAATATGAATCTCTCTTTAAGTTGGTTCCGATGAATTCTGTCGACGGGATCAACTCTAGCATCATGTTACCACTCGAATGAGGAATTGAATGTAATTTGTACAATTTATATCGATCTCTGCTGACAAGTGGAAATGTAATTTTAAAGAGAAAATATTGAGTTGTTATTCGGGTCTTTATGTTTAATAGAGAATACAAGTCTTTAATGTTCTGTTGTTCAATCGGTAGTGCTAAGTCATCCGGTAAGTATCTTGAAATAATATTTAGTTCTTTCTGAAGCTGTTCTGGAGTGAGTAAGTGGATGTTGAACTGTCCATGGTGAACGTTGGTCAGAATATCCAATAAAATATCCTGAGTTCCTCTTAGGTTGTGTAATAGGTTTGTTGCAACGAGTGATGTTAATGTAAATTCCTGTTGTACAGCTATGTTGTTTACTTGTTTTTGGAGTTGATTTGTTATATATTCTAAACTCGTGATATGTTGATTAATAATTTTGTGTTGAGAGGCCATAATTTCTTCTGTCCGTTTTAGTAAATTGTATTCGGATTCAACAATCGACGTCTGGTTCTTCCATAAATCCACTAAATGTTTTTCATTACGTCTTATCAGTTCGATGTCTTGCGTGTACCTTTCTGCGAAATGTTCATCTAATACTCCGAACAGGGAGTTCGCCAGGTATCCGACACCATTGATAAGGCCGCGACGCTGTCTGGAATGTTCATTGAAACGTTGAGTCATAAGAAGTTCATTGTAGTAAATAATTTCCTTGTACTCATGTAACAGCTGAGCCGCTATCGTGTTACACTGCCCGCTGCTTATTGTTTTGCATGTTTTATTTAGATAGGTAGTAACTGTGTTAAACGTTTTAATTCCTCCCCAATACGGATCCATGTTATAATAAACAACCAATGTCCAAGTGTCTTTCACCAGGCTTAATTTTGATACAGGGTCAAAATAAAGAGATTGGTCACCTTTCATCTCAGATATGTTAAAGGCGCCGTTCGCATTGCCACATAGAGTCATGAAAAATATAATTGCCATGGCAATAGACGACAATATTCTGTGTCTCGGGTTTCCTTTCCTTTGTTTAGGTGTTGTGTCACTTGCTTCATCAGGGGTATCTTGACGATCAGCTGTTTCAATGGGCAATACGGAGAGTTTAACTATTGGTCGTTTCATGATGCCATTTTTTGTTTTTAGGGACACCACCCGGACATAGCCATCACTACCCGGGAAAACTTCTACCACTCGGCCTGAATTGAGATTTAATAATTTACTGTTTGATGCAACATGACCATTTTTATTTAATTTCTCAATATCCGTTCTAAATTCCGTCATTTGCACATGTTTTACTATCGTTGATTTGGCGTTTCGTAATTCTAGCAATGTAAGAAAGGTAGGTAATTGTTTACGTTGCGACAGAGGTGTCAATGCCCGCAGTATCCATGCTAATACTCGGACTATTGTTTTAAATGAATTATATCGTTTTAATAAATCATCTATTATGTGATTGTTGCTATGTTGTACAATGTTAACCAACTTGTTAGTTTTTGTTTCTTCTTCTGTTTTATAGATCATCTGTTTTTGATATTTTTTTACATCAAATGTTGATAGCCATGATGGACCGTTCCACCATAGAGGATGGTTTAGCATTTGGCTTCCTGTAAGCCCGCGACTAGCAGCATCAGCAGAGTTTTCGCTCGATTTAACGTATCTCCAGGTTTCTGCCGGCATTGTTTGTTTTATAGCGTTGACTCGGTTTGCAACAAACGGCTTCCAACGGTTAGTATCTCCTTGAAGCCATCCCAATACCACCATCGAGTCACACCAACCATAGACCTCTAGCTGACAGTCTAAGCTCTGTTTAATTTTGTTTATCAATTTTGAAAGTAAATGAGCACCACAAAGCTCAATTCGTGGTAGTGTTAAAGCCTTTTTATGCGGGACCAGTTTCGATTTGGCTGCAACAATCACTGTTTTTGACTGATATTTTGCACGTGCGTACACGACGCAAGCGTAAGCGGAGATCGACGCATCACAAAATCCGTGAAGTTCGATTGTTTTGTTCTGCTCACATAACACCCATCTTGGTATGACACAACTGTCGATGCTATCAATATCTGTTATTAACTTTGCCCACTCGTTGTGAATTTCGTCTGACACCACGTCGTCCCACTTAAGATCATCTTTCCATAATCGCTGAAATATTAACTTCAGTTTCATAGAAAGGGGAGTCAACCAACCCAAGGGGTCAAACAGTTTTGAAATTTCCGATAGTAAGCCCCGTTTGGTAGGTATCGTTGTTGTTTTACAAAAATTGCTCTTGAATGTAAACTGATCTTTCTTTGAGTTCCAGCATAGGCCTAATGTTTTCGATGTATCTTCATTTTTGAAGTTAATCACCGTGTCGTCCGTACATTGTTATAATTTATCTAGTAGCTCCGGCTTGTTTGATGACCACTTTCGTAGATTAAATCCGCCTGATTTCAACAGCTGAATTAAATCAACAATCAGTTGTTTACCCTGTAATATAGAATAACTGCCATGTAAAAGATCATCCATATAAAAGGATCCTTCTAGGACAGCCGCAGCTTCTGGATACTTCCCTCGCTCATCTGATGCTAACTGTTTTAATGTCATGATTGCCAAAAATGGTGCAGCTTTGGTCCCGTAGGTTACGGTAGCCAATTGGAATGTTTGTATAGGTTGTTCGGGCGACTCCCTCCAGACAATCTTTTGAAGATGTTGATCTATGTTATCAACTAAAATTTGTCGGTACATTTTTTCAATGTCCGCGGTAAATGCATACGGATATTGTCTCCATTGAAGTAATAGTGACTGCAAATTCTTTTGTAAGTTAGGTCCTTTATGCATGATATCATTAAGGCTCCATTTGGAAGATGTTTGTGCTGAGCCATTGAACACGACTCTCAAAGCGGATGATGACGAATCCTCCCGCAAAACACCATGGTGAGGCATGTAGCACTCAAGTGTCATGTTTCTGTTGTCTTTCGGTTTCATGTGGTTCAGAATGGCATATTCCTTCATAAATGCTTTGTATTTTTGGGCCAAATCCTTTTGTTTTTCAAATCTACGTTCTAAGTTTTTCAACTGAGCAATTGCCATCGATTTTGAAGCGCCCAATTTATGTTGTAATTCTTTCTTGATAGGTAGCCTAACTTCGTAACGACCCCCTTCGATCCGTTTAGTTGTTGTGGAGTAAAACTGCATACATTCCTGGTCTTCTACAGACAGATTCGAAGGTTCGTTAATTTCTTCGACTTCCCAAAACTTATGTATCTCCTCAAAATTGTTAAGAATCACATTACACTGGTATGTTTTGACGTTGCCACATAGCAACCATCCTAATTGAGATTGTTGGGCCATAGGTTGATAGGCATTTTCTCCTTTTATGATTCCTCCTAGAATAATGTTAGCATAAACGTCAGCACCCAGCAGCAAATCTACTGGTCGACTGTTGTAAAATTCAGGATCAGCTAAATTAATATGTTCTAAGTATGACCATGAGGGCTTGTTAAATGTTTTGTTTGGTAGGTTTTTAATAAGATTATTCATGATGAGCACTTCTGACTCGAACTTAAAGTCATTGTAAATAGAAGAACACTCGACTGTTATCATCCCTTTGCAACTGTTTTCCTTCTGACCAACTCCAAATATAACTCCCTTGCATCTTTGTCTCTTTAATCCTAATAACTGAGTAGCTTTCTCTGTTATAAGCGAGATTTGAGATCCTTGATCTAACAAGGCTCGCATGTTATGATAAGACCCATCTGAAGCCTTCACCTTTATCAATGCAGTGGCAAGCAAAATTTCAGAATTTTCATCTTGAGATGCATGTGACGTGCTTGCCAAGTTTTCGTTACGTTTCATGGGCTGTTTTGTTGCATTTTGGCCGCTTGACGACGGAGTTGACGTGTTCGCAGATTTCGCAAAAGCCTCGTGCAAAATAGTGTTATGCGGAGCTAAGCATTTCCGGCAAGTTAATGTTGAAATACATGGATTTCCATTGTGGCTAAATAAACAATTAGTGCAAAGTTTTAATTTGTAGGCAGTTTTAAGTTTTTGTTCGTCATTCATTAGTAAATAATTCTTGCAATTATAAATGCCATGTGGGCTATTGCAAAGAGGGCACTTGATATATGATACATGCATAGATTTCGTAATTGATTTGTTTCCGTAGCTTGTGTTGTAATAATTGTTAGATAAGTTATAATTATGTTTCCGAATATTAGATGCCTGCTGAGTATTATTTGTTTGATTAGGAGACCTCTGCGGCACGCTATCTTGTTTACGACGAGCTGTTTCTAGGGTTGTAAACTTTGTTTCCAAGAACTCCAGAAAATCTTTCAGTACTGGCAATTCCTTTGAATTCTTCAATGACTCTATGTAATCGGTGTATGTTTCTGAGTCCAATTTCTGACCTAAAATGTGTACAATCATTGGGTCCCATGATGTTACATTAACCCCTAAATTTTGAATGGCGTTGAGACATTCCAGAGTTGTATCATGTAATCTCTTAATTTGTTGTAGAGATTGTTGTTGCATACTTGGTATCCCTAATAAAATATTCATGTGAGATGAGAAGATTAGTTTTTTGTTATCATAACGATGGGTTAGAATGTCCCAGCACACCAAATAATTATCAGTGCTTATCTGTAGATGTTGAATCAGTTTCTCGGCATCTCCTCGGACTTTACTCTTCAAATGTTGCATCTTTTGACCGTTTGATAAAGAGGGGTTGTTATGAATGACTTCCGTGAACAAATCTTTGAAAGACACCCATTGGTTGTAATTACCGCTGAAGATAGGTATTTCCAGTTGCGGAGTAGACTTTGATCTATGTGCAACTGACCACATTTTGGTGTTCAATGCCTTTTTTAAGTTGTTAAATTTTCTCTCATACCTGTCGTACATAGTGGCGTATGTTTCATTTCCTCCATCCATCTCGGTCTCGATATCCCAATGAAGATTGTCGATTGCGGACCATCTTGCTTGTAACGATTTTAAGGAATCCTCAAATTCCCACTTATCAGCAATCGATTCCACGTCTATGTTTGATGTTGTTCTGACAAAAGCTTTAAAGTTAGCATATTGTCGCTTTAGCAGTTCGTCTAGCTTGCTTTTAGTACCTTGATTTATCTTAGGTTGTTGTTGTTGTTCACTTGGCTGCCTTTGACCGCTGGGTCCCGCCTCTTCACCTGTTTCTTCACCCTTCGTCGCCACCGGTGTCCTTGACCGAGCGATAGCTTTTTCCCCGCCCGGCGAGATGCCTACCTGTTCCATCAGCCGTTGGTACTGCTCGTTTATAAGAACCTTAGTAGCCTCATATATTTGAAATGTTTTCTCATACTGTTTTTCGATGAAGTAGGTATGTGTTTTACTTACTTCTGTCTCGATGCGGTCGTGATTGAACTGATATTCTTGCCAATAGCTCTCCAGAGTACTCAGCCTTCTCTTAAAATAATCCCCTGTTTTCCTATCGGCACTATCCTTTTTAATGTTGATGTTAAGCTTCACGATGTTCTCTTGAATCATAGATTGAATTTCAATTAGCTCCGCCATGATTCTAATAAAATATGTTAAAGTGTTTCAATAAAAAAAAATGGTAATGTATTACTTGAAAATCCTGTTGTTCTGCTTGCAGTACTTAGCCTTCTCCTGTTTGTTGCTCCAATATTATCACTGCAATCCTTACACCACACACACGCAGTTTATGTTACACTGTTAGTTCAAGACCTCACCCGACGGGAAAACTCTGTCACGAATTTTTTCGACGCGCGAAGCCCTCTCGAAGGACCAATATGTCGGGTGCGGGCAAGTTTGCGGTGATTACTGGTGTTAAAAACTGTTTAAATGTTCAGAATAATGTTTATTTACTAAAAAGTCAAAATGTTAAAAAATATAAATCAAATGTTAAATGAGTTTGAATGCACCCGGGTGACACGCTTGTTGAGTTTGCACTGACGGCCACATTGCCGAATGAAGTAAATGCGTCACTGGAATATTGCTGACAAAGTGTTCGGTGGAATAACACCGAACAACCTGGTTTGTTTCTAGTACGGAACGCTCGGTGTACTAGTCCAACTAGCGCTTGGTCAATACAGTACACATCAATGAATATTTACGTGTAAGCTGCGAGGTTATCTGATGAGCGTGTCCATTGCTGAGTCGGGCGGCGCGTTGCGGTGGCGGCGCTTCCGGCTCACTCTGCAATGTACATCGATATTATCATAGGTGTCGAAGCTTACATCACATTGGTAAGAGGAAGAAAGAAATTGAAAAGGAAAGAGACAGCATTCATTGAGAAGAGAAGAGAAACAAAAGATGTTTGTGTGTGACGAAACTAAGTCACTAACTTTCCCAGTATTTAGTAGAAAATGTTGCTTACGTAAACACTAATGCTTGACGGCAGAATATCTGACTGTATTCTAAGCCGAAATCTATACTCGTATTATAAAGAAGGTTTGTCTACCTACCTACACTAATATTATAAAGAGGAAATATTTGATTGTTTGTTTGTATTGAAAAGGCTCCGAAACTACTGGACTGATTTGAAAATGTATTTTACCATTAGAAGCCGACATTATCCCTGATGAACATAGGCTACTTTATACCACGGGAAAATGCTTCATTCCTACGGGAAAACGGGTAATAGTAGGTATACTATATTGCTATGAGGGCGAAGTCGCGGGGAAAGGCTAGTCTTGTAAGAAAGGGATACCTTGAATATAAAATATCAAACGAATGCAAAACTAGATGTATGCATATTATGAGATGGCTCTACTCCTTTCATCGAACTATGTAATATCGTCTACTCAATATAATTTTTCAACGGATTTTCTAAAGTAACCTCGTTTTTACATGAATTGGCGTTATCGTGTCCCGGACTGGCTAAATACGTGTGCGTACTCAAAGGGTACGATTGTAGACAAGGAAAGTATCTTTTGACCGACCTATATAAAACCAAGGAGCATATATAAAAAAAACGGAAATATTAGTAATGGAAATACGACAAAATTAAATATCCTTCCACGTGTTTTCGGAGCAGTATCTATGTTAGCGTGACGTCACAAACACAGAGGATAGAGCGAGACAGGCTACGTACAATACTAACATCGACCGTGTCAATGTACTCGTCCTCGGAGTCATGTCTGTTGCGCGGCGCCGGCGCAGCGCTGAGCGGCGACGGCGCGCGCGCCGGGGACGACGCGCCGCTCGCAGACCGCGAGCCTGGGGGTGCGGGGCCCCAACCGGGCATCACATCACATACACCATCACCGATTTAAGATCACCATATTTAACTTCAATGGACAATCATGGTGACAATTCTGCTGTACTGGTGGCAAGAACAACTACGTATTCGTATCGTTTTCTACTACTTTTGTTTGGGAAAATTAACAGCGCTGCGCCAGCGCTGGCGAAAAGTGGAACTAAAAATGAATATGAAAACATTGATATTTCGAGAGTAACGTTATTGAATACGTAGTCGAAAGATGTCCATGCTACTAGTACTGATCATTTTACTAAACTATAATTAACCTAAATAAAAAAAAAACTAATCAGAATACTCTACAGGTCATAGCTAGGGCACACTCTAGATAATTGGTAATAAAATGACAAGGTGGTAAGTTAGACCTTCATAAGTGCCTTATTAGGGCCTAAACTGAATAAATAATTTTTTGATTGTGACTCTAGATTAAGACACCTTCGAATAAAAAAAAAGTCCAAATATTAAATACATAACTCCAAATTCTGTTAAATAAATAATTTATCAGTGCCGGTAGCAGGAACATTGTCGACAACGTTTTCGTATCGCCTTCGACTATTTTTGTATTGAAAAATGAATAGCGCTGCGGCGGTGAAAGGTGGAAATAAAAATTTGTATGACAATTTTGACATTTCGCGAGTTACGTTTTCGAATACGCTGTTGACAATGTACAGGCACAGATATCACTCGAGGCAAATGCTCAGGTCGATCATAGCTGTAGGCATCTATATACTCACAGATAGGTGTATTATGTTCCGAACGCACTCTAGCTAGTACATCCCCCGCCACCAGCTCCAGGTCATTGTTGGCGAACCCTTGCTCGTCGTCATCCACTGACAGAAACGACGCTACGTCAGAACTGTACGACATCGTCTCTACTATCTGCGAACACGATACAGACTGCAGTTTAAATTTAAAATTAGAATACACAGTACATACAGACAATACAGGGATCCCAGACTGCTATTTAAAATTAGAATAACGATACACAATAAAATACAGGGATCCCAGACTGCTATTTAAAATTAGAATTACGATACACAATAAATTGCAGGGACGCCAGACTGCTATATAAATTTAGAACTAAAATACACAATTTAATACGGGAGTCCCAGACAAGGGTGCAAATTAAAATTTAAATTAATTTATTAACAATATATGTATGTACAAATACTTTGATTAAGACAAATAGTTGCTTTTTATCCATACAAATAAGTATTTTAAACGCGAAAGTAACTCTGTTCGTATGTTTATGTTGACAACGAGATAGATTATAACCTGGGGAAGGACATGGCTACCTTTATCAAGAACGCGGACCGCGAGTAAAATATAATATATTTTAATTAAAAAAAAAACGAGTCTACATATTTAACCCATCTTAAGAGAACAAACATTATAGATGGATTTATAACTGTATATGTAGGAACTTATTTCTTTATTGTTTGTGTGTGTGTGTGCGTGTTTGTTTGTGTGTGTGTATATGTGTGTGTGTGTGTGTGTGTGTGTGTTCATACTTTGTGTAACTCCTCGACGTACGCCTGCATCGCTTCCTCCTTGGTCATGTTGCCAAGTCTGTTCCAGGACTCCCATTTGGCTCTGACAAACAAACATACGCGCATATAAGTACAAGGTTAATACATATCATTACATACAACTACCACTTGGAAGGTTTGTATTTTTTTCTGGTCAAGCGAATATTAAAAAGATATTAGGTAATATAATTTAGAGTTGTGATTCTGCAGTAAGGTTTTCAGTAGTGCGAGCATGAATAATTAGCAACAACGTTTTTGTATCGCTTTCGACTATTTTTGTATTGAAAAATGAACAGCGTTGCGGCGGTCAAAAGTGGAACTAAAAATTAATTTGACAATTGTGACATTTCGCGAGTTACGTTTTCGAATAAGTAGTCGAAACATTTTCATGCTACCGGCACTGAACTCTTCGAGCGTTGTGCTGGCATGGCAGAAAGGAGATACAATATAAATGTTGTTAGCGCAGTGAGTCGCACGCATTATTTTTGTACATTTTGTTAGAGCTTGCCCGACTGAATATTTTTTACTATGGCACCAAACCTGTAGGATCATTGTAGTTGATTTTATTTGAGTTCGAATTTTTTAAATTTTGCCCAAAGTTGTCACGGTAATAAATGTTCAGACGGACAAGCTTTAACAGAATATAGGAAAAAAGTTTTGACCGGTACTTTCAGATTTGGATCAAATCTCTATGATTCATGGATGATGTCAGCCGTTTCGGAGGAGTTTTGTTACAAATACGAGAATTTTATATAATAGCAAATAATGATGTAGTGAAACACAAGTACACAAGTTGTGCAAATCACCTGTTGACGACATCCCAGAACCCGGGTTTGGGCTTGTCGCAGGGGCCCTCAGTCGCCTGCTTGAAGTAGCTGTAGAAACGCAGCATCAGCTCATTGCTGGGCTGGTAAGACCCTGGAAACGACACAACATACAACTATAATTTGCATAACAAGTATGTATTGTTCTTTATCAATATGTAAATGAATTAATAACATTTAAGAGGGGTAGGGCGATTTGGGATATCCCATTTTAAATTGGAGCCGCGCGATTGTACCTCCACCGTACAGAAGACCGCAGTGAAATAACACTACTAGATGTAGCGTTGTGTTTCTGCGGTAAGTAAGGTTGCCAGTGCTCCACGGATACGCTGTGCTAGTAGTAATGCTGCTACCACAGTGAGTCCTCATCAATAACATGGTTGGCAACCCGTTAGTGTAACCCCTAGTATTGCTAGGGGCTATAGGCTATGGTGACTGCTTACCATCGGGTGGGCCGTGTGCTTGTGTGCCACCTTGTGGTATAAAAAAGAAAAATACTCCATCAGCGGGGAATTCATCCTCACACATTGGAACCGAAATGGTCTCGCACGGCGCGGTGCCAAAGGAGTTTTCTCCCGCGCACGATCAAATTGTGGAATTAACTCCCCGCCGAGATTTTCCCAAAGGAGAACAGCATGGGGTTCTTCAAAAGGGATGTATGTAGGGTCAGCAACGCGCGAGTGATACCCCTGGTGTTGCAAGCGTCTATAGGCTGCGGTGACCACTTACCAATCATCAGGTGGGCCATATGCTTGTTTACCACCTTAATTACGGATTCATGAATCACTTGGGAGCGTGCCAAGAATGCCACGCTGGTTAGCAATGCTGATTCTATGAGCGAGACATACTAAATAAGACATGCTTAACAAAAGAGGCTACGTTGCCATGTTCCCGAAAGTATCCAAGTTTGCAAGGAACCTCCATACCGAAATTTATCAAGATGGGTTCAGCTGTTTAGTTGTGAAAAGATTTAATTTAAAAAAATCTCGTTGGCTCTTTTCTTTTCAAGGAAACTTGTAGTGCCTAAGAGACGGCGATGGACTCAACATCTGTTCGTCGGGTCGGCCCAAAATTATCTTCCATGGCAAGTGGGTGTTGTTACACCTCTGCCTACACCTAAGGGGACCCTTGTGGGTAGGCGCGTGAAGACATAGAATAGAACGCAAACGCATTTATTCCATTAGCGCTTGAGAGCACGTATCGTATACGCTAGATCGCGATAAAGCACTACATATGTAAAGTGCTAATAAGATAAACAACGACAGCCGGACAATCAACATTGAACTTTACCGCAATAAACACAAGAATCATTTATCAATTCAAACAGTTTACATAAAGCAATGCTTGTGTACGATCTTTGATCTCTCGACCCCGGCAAATGTGTCAATTGTTAAAAACAATAACATTGTATGCATAAACAAAACCTGCCTACATTGCTACCAGCAGTAGTACAAACATAAACAAAACCTGCCTACATTGCTACCAGCAGTAGTACAAACATAAAAAATCTACGAATGAGAAGGCTAGACTATTTTTGACACAAAGTGACAAAATTACTATCACATCAATCACACTTATATTAGGTCCTTACATATGAAATTGGCGTTTTTCGTACTGGCCACTTTAATCACGAATTTCTCCTCTTTGGTAAGGAATTCCAAATTCAAATTTGTACAGCTATAGACTCATGTATTTGTGCTTCGATGATCGTCATTCATTTGTTTTTTTTCTTCTGTTTTTTTCTGTTTGCGTCACTCATTTTACAAAATGGAAAACCTTAAATATCGCATTATTTACGAGTACGAGTTCCGCCGTGGCACTAGTGCTGCGGAAACAACTCGAAGGGTGAATGATGTGTATGGCGGTCGTGTTGCAAAAGAAAACACAGTTCGTTTTTGGTTCCAACGTTTTCGTTCTGGAAATTTCGACCTGCAGAACAAGCCCCGTGGACGGCCTGAGACTCAAGTTGATAATGAA
This sequence comes from Falcaria lacertinaria, assembly GCA_951449985.1. NCBI lineage: Eukaryota > Metazoa > Arthropoda > Insecta > Lepidoptera > Drepanidae > Falcaria > Falcaria lacertinaria. Next base: position 1,952,740 of record OX602136.1, on the reverse strand, counting down.
GAGTTGAAGGCTATTGTGGAAGCGGATCCATCGCAAACCACGTCCGAGTTAGCTGCAGGCTGCAATGTTAGTGATAAAACTGTTTTAATTCACTTGAAGCAAATTGGGAAGATTAAAAAGCTTGAAAGGTGGGTACCTCACGAATTGACTGAAACAAACCGGCAAACGCGCGTCGACTGCTGCGTTACATTACTAAACCGGCACAATAATGAAGGTATTTTAAACCGAATCATTACCTGTGATGAAAAATGGGTTCTTTACGATAATCGGAAGCGCTCAGCGCAATGGTTAGATCCTGGCCAGCCAGCCAAATCCTGCCCCAAGCGAAAATTAACCCCAAAAAAGTTACTTGTAAGCGTTTGGTGGACTAGTGCCGGTATTGTTCATTACAGTTTTTTCAAATCTGGCCAGACTATTACGGCTGATGTCTATTGTCAGGAATTGCAAACCATGATGGAAAAGCTAGCGGCTAAACAACCTAGGCTGGTCAATCGCTCCACGCCACTGCTGCTTCACGACAACGCTAGACCACACACTGCGCTACAGACGGCTACTAAATTAGAAGAGCTTCAATTGGAAAGTCTAAGACATCCTCCGTACTCCCCGGACCTTGCTCCAACAGATTACCATTTTTTTCGAAATTTGGATAACTTCTTGCAAGGGAAAAAATTCAACTCCGATGGGGCAGTCCAAATCGCCTTCAAAGATTTTATTGATTCCCGTCCGACTGGTTTTTTTAGTAAAGGGATCAATGAACTACCTATGAGATGGCAAAAGTGCATAGAAAATAATGGTTCATACTTTGATTAATTAAATATATTATATTAAAAAATATTCGACTTTTTGTTCCTCCCATACAAAACGCCAATTTCATATGTAAGGACCTAATATTATAAGCCAGCTGAATCCGAATCGTCTCGATGGTTTATAATATATATAGCTGTTATTACAGCATTTGTTTACAGACAAAAGTAGCCTATGTCCTTCTCCAGAATATGAATCTATCTCCTTATAAAATTTTATTACGATTCTTTCAGTCTTTTAGACCTGAAAAGGTAGCAAACGAACAAACAGTTACTTTTTTTTTAAATAATATTGGTGGATATGTTTGGATCCGAAATTTTGCGTGTGTGTGTGTTTGTACCCTCTTCACGCCTCAGCGGCTGAATGAATTTGTATGATATGGATTTTGTTTAAGGAATGAAGGTAGCTTATAATCTCGATTAACATTTGGGATACTTTTTATCCCGGAAAATTTTTGTGGTCCCCAGGGATAGTAGAACCATGCAAAGCCGGGGCTAAAAGCTAGTTATGCCTATATTGTAACGATTCCCAACTTTATTTGCGGGCCAAAAACACGCCACCCATACGACTGGTGAAGCAAAGCGACAAAAAAAACGGCATACGCAAATAGATTTGTAACGGTAAAAGATTACCACTAGGCTGCGCAAGCTCAAAAGATAATTAATTGCCAAAGATATAAATTTACAATTTTATGGACTGTGTTCTACGTCACTCACGGCATAATTGTTTTTTGTATAGGCGGATTGACGTAAACAAGCCAGCTTATACATATTTATATATATTTTTTTCTTCAAAAAATATGAATCGGAATGTCTACTTTACCACCGGTTGGGACAAAAAGCCACATTAGAAGAACCAGCGAGAAACTCAGTGCTTTGTCTTTTTTCATGTAACAATTTTGATACATAATTAAATAACAATGTTTAAAATTCTTCTAGACATAAGCGTTTACAAAGATTTAAATTGAAGCTACCATGTTGATTTTTCAATAGAAATAAACGATTCTAAACGTTCAAATAATGACTTTTATTTCATGACATCGGCGCCTCACCTCTGCCATGTGTTAGCCTCTCTATAGAAACCCTAACTAGTAGCTGGCATCACTATCTATATCAAGCAACCACAAACGATTCTTAGATACTCATTCCATTATTTTGTCCTTCTGATTTTAACATTTTCGTTCAACTATCGTTACTCACTCACTCACTCGGCCACTTTGACCGGAGCCGTGTTACAGAGCAGTCGATGGATACATAAATGAGAAATCACTGTTAAAATAGTATTCGAAAGATATGTTAAGGAGAAATTACTATTAGAATGTAAGTACCGGTGTTTTGTTTGTTACCAATATTAATATACGTGTTGATTTCTAGACAGAAACGATATATAATTGAGTTGAGATCCACATGTGCTTAATTTCTACCGTTAGGCCCTAACTTTTGAACTGTCGATAATACATGATAACAAAAACATACTTTCTAGGTATTACACCGTATTTTATACCACTAAGGCTTCACACAAGCATACGGCCCATCTGATTGTAAGCCACCGTAGCCTAAAGCCGCTAGCAATACCAGGGGTAATACTAACGGGTTGCGAACCATGTTTTGTTGATGAGGAGTCACTGTGCTCGGAGGATTACTACTAACCCAGCGTATCCTCGTGGAGCACTGGCGGCATTATTTGAAAGATGATGATGATTATGAGATGTAAGTGTTATAGATTTGCAATAGTAAATAATAACTGATGGAAAGGTCAAGAGTAGAGGTACTCTGAATCAGCGAGCATGTATGAAGGGATTGACGAACAAACAGAAAATGTGAAAAATAAATGTGTAAGTCAAGAGTGAAATGGCGCTCTATACTCTCTGCCTACCCCGCGAGGGACTTGGCGTGATGAAACGCATAATAACATTTAATGAATGATTAAATTATTATGATTTACATTTTCTAGTTACACTACAAAGTAAATAATTGGAAGAGTAGATTATATAAATTGATCTGTTTATGCATGTAGACGCTAGCTTTAATTGTAGTGCCACTCACGCATGTCAATAGCTTAAAATGTTTATTCATAAATTGTATTTGGTGTACTCTATGTTGGTAGCCAGTTTAGTAAAATAAAATATTCAAGCCCGCAAGTACCGCAACGCAACGACGACGCATATAAACACAACAGTTCCACAAACTAATTTACGTACTTACATCAGCATGAATAATTTGCGACAACGTTATCGTATCGCCTTCGACTATTTTTGAATTGAAAAATGAACAGCGCTGCGGCGGTGAAAAGTGGAACTAAAAATTAGTATGACAATTTTGACATTTCGCGAATTACGTTTTCGAATACGTTGTCGACAATGTTCGTGCTACGGGCACAGAAACCAAAATGGTCCATTACCATTTAGAAATGTTACAGTACAATGCGATGCTACCCAGTCCCGTGGTACGCTGTCCCAGTTTTAAGCATTATAATAACACAATTACGATATCGTACACGCAAGGACATAAGACTAAGGGTTCATTTATAATACAGTGCCGGTAGCAGGAACATTGTCGACAACGTATACGAAAACGTAACTCGCGAAATATCAAAATTGTCATACTAATTTTTATTCCACTTTTCACCGCCGCAGCGCTGTTCATTTTCCAATACCAAAATAGTCGAAGGCGATACGAAAATGTTTTCGACAATGTTCCTGCTACCGGCACAGGTCGTCAAAGCGGGGTACAACAGTTATTTGTAGGGTACAAGTCCATATTAGCCTTAGGAATACAATTATATACTCGTAAGATATTTACATTAGAAGTGCCTGTACTGAATCATATCAAAACAGCTTTTATAGACATTAAACACAATAGAAACATAGACCACGGAGTAAAACATTCTATGGTAAAGATGTATCCGACTAGATCAGTCGGAGCTTTGTTCCCCAGGCACACCTGTCTGGCTGGAAGATCTTTACTTTGTGGCGGGTGAGCATGATCACCTAGCTCGCCCTACAGTATCATACACACAGTCTCCGACTAGAACAGTCGGAGCCTTGGTCCCCAGGCACATCACCCGCCTGGCTGGAAGATCTTCCCTTTGTGGCGGCTGAGCATGATCACCTCGCTCGCCCACACATTCAAACTCACCAACGTTTATCTAACAGGAGCGCAAACGAACAACCAGACAAATATCCAATGGATAATTTAATTTCATTATGCAATTCCCTTCCGTTTGGACGGATTCTATATATTTATGAGCGATCGTTTTAATAATTTCCTCGTCATCGATTCGCTTGTTATTCAGCACCATGAATACCATGATTACCGTTATTTAATCAAGGTTGTCAGCGATCGATGAGGCAACGCTGATAGAGCACGAATACAAATCGAGAAACTGTACTTTTTACCAGAAGAAGTGATATGTTTTAAAAGAGAGGTAGGGCGATTTGGGAGCCGCCCGACTGGGGACTGTACCTCCGCCTTACAGAAGACCGCAGTGAAATAAAATTACTTGATGTAATGTAGTGTTGTGTTTCTGCGGTAAGTAAGGTTGCCAGTGCTCCACGAGGATATGCTGGGCTAGTGGTATTGCTGCTAGCACAGTGAGTCCTCATCAACAACATGGTTGGCACCCCGTTAGTGATACCCCTGGTATTGCTAGCGGCTATAGGCTACGGTGACTGCTTACCACCAGGTGGGCCGTATGCTTGTGTGCCACCTTAGTGGTATAAGGAAAAAAAAAGGTATATCTATATCTATGTCTATTTCTTTGGCCCGCAAGGATGTAGCTAAGGGGGCATTGTAGGGCGCTGCCAAATGCCCTGCGTTAATACTAATTAACTAAGTATGTACATACATACATACGTAACATAAACAAAGTACTATCGAATGGAGTTAAGTTATGACAGAAAAGTACTGGCTTATCGGACATCTAATCAATACCGAATTAACCACGGCATCTTACAATCTACATGTTCAAAATTCACATGTCAAGAAACACAAAAACGTATAGACCAGTAGGTAGCCATGTTTACTATCTATACTCGTTAACGCTATATGAATGAAAGAAATGTATGCGAATTAAAAACTAAACCACGTGACATAACGATACCTTTCCTTCGTTTTCTATTAATTTAATAGTTACAGATAGTATATTGTATAGCTAAGCCTGCAGACCAGATTGAGTAACATGTATACTTCCGCCCTGCCTGTACAGCTGCCCTGCCGCAAATTCAAGTCTAGCCGCGGCCCTGTCCGCTGGTCTATGTAGCCTAAATGGCTTGACTTGGATTTTAACATTTAAGGTATCATTGTCAGATTTGTCTTAATTGTGGGGGTGACAATGTACTTTTTAATATGGCATCCGCGCAATTTTTACGCAGTAACCTTTTTTTGTCTATATCTATACTTCTTTACTAATATTATAACGAGGAAAGATTTCTACTTTTGTGTGTATGTTTGTATTGAATAGGCTCCGAAGCCACTGGACCGAATACAAAAATTCTTTCACCGTTAGAAAGCTACATTATCACTAAATAACATAGGCTATATATTATACTTGCTGCCCGCCCCGGCTTCGCACGGGTAGATAAAATATTGGATAAATGTCTACCCGTGCGAAGCACGCTTCCCATATGTTTAAATATTTGAATTTTCGTTAATTATGGCCTATTATAGTATGTGAAAATTTCTGTCAACATTGGTACTGACATCTTTCTATAAACACCCGAATATTTTGTTCATACATCGTATTTATTTAAGCCGACAAAATGTCAGTAGGTAAATTCTCGAATAGCAAACAATATGGTGATTGAATACTAGGTTTACTTATTACGATATATTTACAACAATATCAATGTTTCTGAGAAACATTTTTTGCTCAGTTTGTCGCTGTACCATTGAGTGTCAGTCCCATACAAAAGATCACTTCGTTTCACAAATGGAAAAGACTCAACAAAAATAGTTATTATAAAAAAAAATATAAAAAAAAAATGGATTCGCACTCATCAAGCCTTTTCAATACCTATATCATAGGGGGTACTGTGGAAATAATAAGTCTCCATTTTGTAACATCAACCATATTGGATAAAAAATGGCGGTATTTAGGTACGCATGGTCACGGTGACCTAACGTATGTCAAATTTCAATTTCAATCGGACAATGTGTCAATAACAAGTAAGATTGTATCACATACAGCGAATTGTCCTGATCCCTTAACCGAATTGAGTACTGTACTGTGTAGTATTATATGTCTCTCACTGGCGTGGTGATATATGTATGTATGGGTAATATTTTATAGGAGATAATCTACGAAATTTACAACAGTTTTTTAAAACAATAGTACAATGTAAAAGGAACTTATCTTCAAAACTATGAAACAATGATTGTCAATAGTGATATAAATCAAAGGATATCATAGAATGCTGCTATTGAAATAATAATCAGTACCTAATAAATGTTTAATGAACAAATAAACAACGATACAATAAAAAAACCGAACGTAAGAGCCTGATTAATTCAATTAACTATTAACGCACACGCATATCTTAATCAAAATATGATATCTCGGTCAATGCCAGTTCTTAATACAGAAGAAATAAGAATAGATCAAATGATCTAACACTGAATTGAATGCATTCGTTAAATATACAAAAATATCAAGACACACATGTTTACCTATATTTTTAATAGACCATATCATTTCAAAACTTTTTGCAGGTAATAATTTATAAATAAATAAAAAAGGATACGAAAAGGAATGGAACCGGAATGACATGCACAGAGTACGATGACCTAATGTTTTGTCTGTCTCATTGTAGGGATGGCTTTGCTCTGTGGATCTTTGCAAATCTCTATGGTTGAGAAGTTAGGAAGTGTAGACTATTGATTATTTTCTGAAGACAACAATCTTCATAGTCTTTAATTTAGTTTTTTTATTATTATTACTAACTGGTAATGGTATAATTTTTATTTCTTGTGTCGTGCGTGAGTGGAAAATAAAACATTATTTCTTTCAAAAGATGTTGCCAAATAGAAAATGGGATGCCTTTGAAACTAAATCAATGTATCGTAAACTAATAAGATATGTTTATACCGTTAAGTTTAGTCCCTGAAAATGCACATAAGCCAGTCAAACCACCGTTTAAGGGGCCTTCTGAGAAAATCGGCAAAAAAACTCGTCAAGGCAGACAAGTTTTTTTCCTATAATCAGTTACAATGTGATAACAGTCCTTTGAGTCGTTTTATAATTTACTTATATGAAAACAACTTCAACTAAACAGACACAAACTAGTAGCGTTACAATGACGAGACCGCTGGTCTAGTGGTTAGTATACCTGACTGATACGCTAGAGGTCGCGGTTTCGATTCCCGCCAGGGCAAACATATATGTGAAAATATGTTTGCCTTGCGTTTGCGTTTGGGTGTTTGGTATGTATTATAAGTATAAGTTTACAAAAAAAAAAGTATATAAGTATTATATCAGCTGCTGGTTCCCATAGTACAAGCTTAGCTTAGTTTGGGGCCAGATGGCGCTGTGTGATAATGTCCAAGCATTATTATTATAATGCCCCTTTATCCTTCAAAAAACATTTTCTCTAATACCACAATGGTAGCAAATAACTATCCGGCCTACCTGATATATGAATAGCAGAAGTAGCCTATGAATGCTTGTAACACCAGGGTTAAATCGCGTGTTGTCGACCCTAAAATTGTAAGTAAAAACATATAATGAATTTAAAAAAATACACTTATTCAGTTTAGGTCCTTATAAGGCCTTTTAGAAGTTCTACTATACCAAGTACTTTACTTTTAGAATGGCCATCAATGGCGGAAATAGGAAGAATTTTTCCAGGAAGCTTGCGCGCACTACAACTCATCAATGTTTCAGCATCATCTATAGAAAATCTACTACATTGTAGAATATAGATGGAAAAAGTCATTTTGTCAAGTGACCTATTGAATATTGAAAATAAAAACAAACAGTAGACGTTACTAGAAGGGAGACCGGTTCCGCAAAGAGATTGCACAACGGCTATTAAATGAATCGTTTTGCGCAAGAGTCGCAAGACGCCGGCGCATTGAGCTATGGTCAGCAAACATACTGCCGGTGAGTGTAGTATTTGTCAAAGAAACAGCGCGAGACTAAAACAAACAATATAAGCCAAAACACTTATTGAAGGACATATGTATGTTCACGCATTCCCACAAGGGTCCCCTTAGATGTAAGCAGAGGTTACAACACCCACTTTCAACCGTAAATAATTTGGTCCCAGGTATTGCTAGCGGCTATAGGCTACGGTGACTGCCTACTATCAGGTGTATGTTTGTGTGCCACCTAAGTGATATAAAAATGTAATTGTAATATCAGCGCTCATAAACTCACGCGTCATAGTAAATAATAATGACGGGTGGAAGTTGTTTCGACATTTAAATACGGGTAACAAGACGATATAATACTATAAAATAATGTTTTACAGGCTTCGTCTTGTATATCTTCCTTATTACCATCGTCCTTATAAGAGGCATATCTTCCAAAAACAATACTCGGGTAAGGTAGCGATGGACGTAGTACGATAAGGCTGAGTCGAGACGTTTATTGGTGGCATCACGCAACATTTCACTCGCATCTATGTTACTGTAATTAATTGTCTTTTTATCTTCTTCCTTATATATTTTTTTATACCACTAAGGCACACAAGCATACGGCCCACCTGATGGTAAGCAGTCACCGTAGCCTATAGCCACTAGCCATACCAGGGGTATCGCTAACGGGGTGCCAACCATGTTTGTTGATGAGGAATCACTGTGCTAGCAGCAATACTACTAGCCCAGCGTATCCTCGTGGAGTACTGGCAACCTTACTTACCGCTAAAACACAATACTACATCAAGTAGTGTCATTTCACTGCGGTCTTCTGTAAGGCGGAGGTACAGTCCCCAGTCGGGCGGCGCCAATTGAAATGGGATAACCCACAGGAAATCCCAAATCGCCCTACCTCTCTTTTTTAAAAGCTCATGGTGCGATTAATCACTTAAGCTTAGAAAAACTCATTGGTACAGGCCGGGATTCGAACCTGGGCCCATCAGATGACAGGCCTGTTGCTTGCACCACAAAGCCACCACGGCTTTTAAATATTGTAAGCCTGTTCCATACGGGCAGCGTAAATGTTGTGTGATTTCGACAATAATATAATAACTATTATATTCTATTTAATTTTACGTAAGATGTAATCAAAATAAAATTGCACGTTTTGAGTAATTGTTTTATGTCGAAAGCCAAAATAAAACAATGCGATTCTGTTTTGATGGGAATTGACAAGACGGGATAGGATACATAATTGATAGTTGTAAATGCGGTTATTTCGCACGTTACAGCTTTATCATTATTACTATCTGTATTGTTCACAATATGCATATAACAGTTTCCATCTTCGGATAGTTATAAACATTTGCATTCAATTTATTTATACTGAGCCATTACTTTATGGAACAATTACATCATCTAAATAAACAAAATAGAAGATCTTACATATTTAGCTTCACACATATGAAAAGGTCGGTTTAGAGACTTGTAATTTTAGGACAGGGGGTTACATAATATGTTAGAACAGTAAAAAGCAAGGAAACAAAATGTAAACCCTAAATCTAAGAAACGCAAAATCGAATTTCGACTTTGATATATGAACTAGCAAAATAAGTATCCAATACGACTATTGTTGGGAAAGCTAATTGGAAAAGCCTAATAAATGGAGGATTACTAGAGATGATGAAATTACTCCTGTCCAGTAGCAATTTGGAAACAGTGATAATATTAACTTTACAAACTGTTGATTAAGTGACCATTACATGAATACAGCATTTGGATTTGATCGAACAGAGAAGGACTAGATAACCTTGTGAATGCTTTACTAGGTGAATTGAAACGAACGTTTTAAATATCGGAAACCTCATCGAGTCACTGTTAGTGTGATCTAGGCACACAGCGGCATATTACCTTAACAGGAAAGCCATGTTTAAATAATGGACGAATGAATCTCACCTTGCCTTTAGTATTAATTAACATTACACGAGCCAAAACGAGCTATTTATCTCATCCCATAACCCTTTTCTCTGTATAGACTTGAAATTAACACTGTTTTGGCGTATTACCACGCAGGCATAAAATGAGCTAAGTTTAAGATAAATTATTGTAACTTTAGCTTATTAGTTATTTACCATTCCAGCATAAAGCGATAAATAATCAAATTGAGCCCGTTTCAAGACTTAGAGGACGAAGATTTTATGAACTTGGTATTCAGAAAAAAATATTTTGAGTCCGACATCGTGGTCAATGGTCATGCTTTAGATAATGTATATGATGGATTTGATCTTATTACTCAAGCTTAAGTATACCATATAACTACGAATAGAGTGACTGAGGTTATGGGGTCGAAAGCAGCAATAAAAACACAGAAACAAAATTGTTATTCAAATCGAGGAGAGAAATAGTCAGGTTTTTAAGCGCATCCGCTGCCTGTGGAATATACCGTACAAAACTTGTGTGACTGGTTTGTGAATTACTTTCAGTTTCAAGTTCGTGTCTTGGAGTAAGTATAGATAGGCCTGGGGCCGAATTATTCGTAGCTCTGTGATTGCTAAAGTTGTTTTTAGTTTAATAATTCTGTATCATGTATTTATTTAGGAATCCAAGGACATTTACGTAAAGGTATTTAAAGCACACTTTTAATATAAGCCATAAAATATCATATTTAAGAAGTGTGTGTGTGTTATTATGTTTAAAAGAAAGAGATAAACAGCTAGTTATCATATATACTAATATGATCAAGAGGAAAATTTTGTTTGTCTATTTGAGATAATCTCAAGAATTTTGGAAAAAATGACGCAAATTGAAAGCTAATCTACCTTTGACTAACATACGCTAGATATCCTACTTTTACGCGGGCTGTTTTGCGTACATAGCTAGTAAATCATAAATATATACTATTGAACTTAATTGTTTGCTATAACCTGAAAATGGTGACATTATTTCGCTGAAGCTATAAGACTAGTATCTCTGTCTGGCTAGTGATGCAGGGGAGGGCTTTCACCCTTACGTTGTGGACATACGACCAATACGTCCGAAGAGTTTTGCGTCATCTTTCATAATACATACAGCAAAGGACTGGAATTCTCTCCCCTAGTCAGTGTTCCCTGAATCCTACAACCTGCGACTCTTCGAGACTAGAGTGAATAGGCTACTGACAAGCGAGCTCCACCATCGATCACATTTTCACTAACCATCAGGTGAGATGGTGGTTAATCGATAAACCGTAATTAATAAACAAATGAAACAAGGGACACAATATATTATGTACACTAACAACTAACGACTATAATATGCCCACAAATTATGAAGTCACCTCAGACAATGCTCTACATTAAAATATCCCAAACAAATATTGATTCTCGACAAAAACCCGTTTTGACTTTATTAAGCTAACCTGATCAAATTTTTTTAACGAAATAAGTATGTAGAAAAATCGTTTGAGATTATTTCTCTGTGAGTATTTTATAATTCAAAATGGCTATCTTGGTTCCTGTCACAATTTCGCTAGGCAGTAAAATTTATCACAGATTTTTTTAATTACCCATATCCCTGTATTTTTTGTACAAACAGTCACAGTACATGTATTAATAATTAAAATATGTTTTTATAACAAACAGGGAGTACCCAATATTTAGTACAGAGATCAGTCTTGATAACCCAATGAAATACAGACGCAAACTAAATACTGAATACTTATAGTTTAATCGATATTGATTCATTGATATTCGTAAATACACAATCTATGGGGGCAAACTAGGGGGCCAACTAGGGGACCAACTAGGGATTCAACTAGCCTGGTCTCATGTTGTTTACTAACCTAAGGGCCCCAATTTCTACTTTAAACTGTGAAATTATTAGAATGTTCAATCTGACATTTTATCATCGTTACGAAAAAACTTTGGCAATTCCATACCGGCAATTGCACATGTTAGAAAGAGAAAGGAGATCTTGCAACGAGGTGTCGTAAGCTGGTAAGCTAATTAGCAGGGCTCACTGTGTGTATACGCGGCCTAGTATGTTAATCCTGGACTCTAAGATACTGTGTAAGCCCTTTGTTGTATATAGGGTCAACGCCCTTTACTCGGGTCATTCTAAAAGTAAATCTTTATAAGTCACTGCACAATCCCAGCCTAATTAGAGCTCTATATATTATGTAGATGCAGTACACACGGCACATTTAGATTACCCATATGGTAATCGCCTCGTAAATCAAATTCGACCATAATTCGAAATTTAACAAACTAAGAAAGAATATGAGATTCAATAAGACTTGTTTCAAACGCATGGTTGTGCGTGTAATGTTTTTTTTATTAATTGGATGTATTTGTAATGCATTATCTACATTTCTACACTATATAATATTATAAAGAGGATAGATTTGTATTTTGTGGGTATGTATTGAATAGGCTCCGAAACTACTGGACCGATTTCAAAAATTCTTTCACCGTTAGAAAGCTAAATTATCACTGAGTAACATCGGCTATATATTAAACTAGCTGCCCGCCCCGGCTTCGCACGGGTAGACACAATATTTGATAAATGTCTACCCGTGCGAAGCCGGGGCGGGCCGCTAGTTTATAATACCAATATTAGCTTTCTGCAATCCTACTCCTCAGTACCAAGGTACAAAGTTCAACACCGTATGTATCATGTGATTGAAGCACAAGTTAGTAATCGCGTCTAAATTTATTTGTGACTTGTGACAGACTATAAGTATAACTAACTCTAGAATGCATTCATGTGAGCTTAGTTTATGTCCATTGCCTAAGCTAATATTGACAATAGGTACAATGTTATTACTAATCGTTTAGTTTCTGAAGGTAGTGTATTGCGAGATTCATTACTTGGGAGACATATTTATTTATAAGCAAATTTACAATACAATAGTACAATAGATACTTATATTTGTTCACCGCATTTTTTACAATCTTGAAGGTGCTTTGCTTACGTTGATGTATAAGTAGTTGTAACCGTTTCTTATTATACATACTTACTCTTACGTATATTTTCAACTTGTTGGCTCGTGTTGGCTATAAGACAATAGCTTATAGCAAGAAATCATGCTATATCAGATCTTAAGTATGAATATGAGAAAAGAAAAGAAAATTGTCTATAATTTGTATATTCACGTATATTCTTGGTGTCAGGCAATATGCAACTTGCCTTCTTTAACCCATATTTAACGCTTAAATCGGTGTTTAATTTGTATACTTTGTGATATCAGTCAGCAGCAAACTAGCATAATGCTTAGACAAGCATATCATTATAAATCCCACCTAGTGCCATCGTTTATTACTGGTAAGATGCTGGTAAAGCATGGTCCTACCAATCTCAGTAATGATGAAGATCCACGAGAAGAAGGTCCTTCACTAGCGATGATTGAAAAGAACATCAAATCAGCACCTCACGAAAGAGTCGGACAAGCTTAAGAATGGAGGTGTGAGACAAAAACGGTGGTGAAACTGAATACGGTTAGCGCAAGACCGAAGACTCCGAAAGGCCTATATCCAGTAGGATGAAAAGGCAGTGGATGACGATGATGAGGTGCAAAAAGATATATTAACACGCAGCCGTAAAGAAGCTTCGTGCCAGATGGATATGAGATATTTTGATTTTGACGAAAGCTCTGGATTAATGATAACGATTCTGTAACGTAGACACTGTCGTAACCAAGAATAAAGAAATAAATTACTCCCAACATGTTCATTCAGAATGTTTTATACATATCAGATATCCTAAAAACTTTAAATTTAACCCCTATATTCGTAATTATGGTAATGCACTTGTGACTTCTCTGGCTTATTCAGAACAAAGTCTTTCGAGAAAAACTGGAAAAAAACAATAAGCAAACTGCTATAATGTTAAGGATAAGTCATTATGGCGTATGTACAAAAGATGTAATATCTTTTTTTTATATAAGGTCTCTCGCTAGGGTACCTTTGCTTAACCGGACCAAAGTAGCAAGACCAAGCCAAGCGTGACATGACTCTAATGGTCGAATAATGAAACGTCACTCAAATCTGAGGCCACATAAATTTTGAGTGGTCTGGTCACTGATTTTATTTTGAGAAATTGTATTTTGAAGACGCCTCAAACAGTTACGTGGGCTTTAAAACCTTGAATGGCATATGAGTATGAGGTAGAATGGCTAAGGGTGCCACAGTGAAGGGCTCGGACTTCGGATTAGGGCGTTGGACACACAATATTACGTTCAAAATCTTAGTTGTCTTGTGCTTACGATTCGTCTCGTGATCATCGCGTGTGCCCACCACACAAGAAACCAGACCATACATTGTAAATTGAATAATTGCCAGGATGGTCGACTTCAACGTGGTCTCCTTATTATAATAAACGGAGGTGCAGTTACATAATTAAATTTGCTTCAAGTTAACTCCAGGGTTCCCAAATGACTCTCATTGAGTTGAGCATTCATTACACGAAAGTGATTTTGCAAGAATTTTACAATAACTGACTTGAAATTCTTTGAGACTGACGAAGGTTGGCGTGTTAACAAATTCTGTAAAAGTTTTACGTGAGACAAAAGATTCTGAAAGATGTCGGTAGGTAAGAAACATAGTTTAAAACTAAAAGTTTGCTTCACGGATTCTCTTGTGGCTTTTGAGATTTTCGATTAAACCCTTAAAAGGGTAGAGATTGTATAAGCTAAAATAGCCCGCCCCTCCACTAGATAGAAACAAGACACACAAAGCGAAATTTCGTAATGGTAAATTTTAGCTTACTTAGACGATATCCTAATTTTTGAATGGAAAGTAAACTTTGGTTTGCACCTTTAATTAAAATGCGATCAGTGTGATTGAGTTAAATAAATACAAACAATCACATGCATCATATTAGTAGGCTAAAGGCCGAGGAAGTGGTACATAAACTCAGTATTATTATTCGAGTTACGTACTCGAAGAAAGTTATTGCTATCGGATCGATTGACACGATTTTATTGCATCAATATAATCGAAGGGACAACTACGTGACTTATGACGTAATATGACATGACATAAAATGCTATGTATCCCGTACCACCCGTACATACACCATATGTGTACTAGTGAGGCACTTAGTTATTCAACCAATGGCATGTAGTAAGGCAGGATAAATCATGGAAATTGGATATTTAATGGAAGTGATGCTTAACCAGATGAAATTTCAATTTTGTTCCTGACAAATTAGTTTATATATAAAATACTGGGACCCACCCCGGTTTTCGCACGGTCAGCATTAGTCATATACGTTATATGCCTACAAAACACAAATGAATTAAACATAATACCCTTCTCTTGAATCACTCTATTTCTATCTATTAAAAAACTGCACCAAAATCCGTTGCATTGTTTTAAAGATCTAAGCAGACATAGAGACAGACAGATAGCAGGCAGCAACTTTATTTTACACTGTAATGATGACTACTTTAGTACATAACATCACTATATTAATGACTGTTACTTGATTACAATGACTTGAAATATATAGAAGGAAGTTCAATAAACTGTGTTCTACATAGATGATATGACAATTCATACACTCACATGTAAATATAAATAAATATGTACTATTGATAACTATAATGTTTATGTAGATACAAATTTGGGTAGTTTAGAGAAAGGGGTTGTCATTGCACAGCAGTGGGATTAAGGACCTTATTTTAAGATCTGACACCCTTAAAGGATTACCACCCCTAAATGGGCATAAATCTAGCCTTTTCTATACTAGTAAATCGTTAAAAAGCAAACCAAGAGTGAAAGGGACTTGCACATTGATGGTTCATGTGTTTTTTTTTTTATATAAAACAATTTCAAAGATTTTTTTTCTCTTAAAATTATGTTAGTTTACTACCTAATAATTTTATGGGATATTGTTGAGACATGTGTGCCATGTTGGCAGTTATGGAACAAGCTAATAATGATTTTTTTTTTAACTATTATAAATGGGGAGATCTATGTCCAACAATGAGATAATGTACAAGAAAGGTTTATAAATAAAAATCACATATGTACTATATCATGTTTTATAATGGCATGTATTCCATACATTTAACATCATTAAGGGACAAATTGACAAATGTATAATAGAAATATGATTTCATTTTTTTTCTAAAATTCAAACAATTCCTCTTCAAAATAAAAATGATTGACCCTACCTATACCTACCTACATAGTGCAATTATTACTCCACCAAGAACTTGAACTAGAACAAGAACTAAATCAGCTTTGCATTATTGCCTAGACTAGAATGACTAAGGTACTTTGCAATTGATATATTCGATAGCGAATGGGATTGATTAAAATGTTCTATGACGAAACAATAATTTATTAATTTTACAAATATTTACTTACCACTCTTCGGTAAGCTCCTAATAACGTTGACAGCTGCGTTGAATTTTTCCTCGAGAGACATATTTGGCACACGGATGAAACCGATCACAATTCACAATACACCAAATATTACAAAATATGAGACTTTGGACTTTAGTCAAAATATGTTTTTATCTGATTTATCACTGCACAATAAACACCATAATTACTGAATCGAACACATGTACAATACTACCGTTCGTATGCGATATAATATACGGTGAAGTAATTTATTTACAAATAATTACAAACTAAGGCCAAACAACAAAATTACATCCCTCTGGAAAAAGTGAGTGAAGCGAGCGAATGAAGTTAGAACGAAATGATCTGTCATGACTGATGTGACGTAACGTGAGTATAGTAAGGATGCCCAATATCTAATAATGCCCCTATCGATATCGATTAAACAACCAATAAACTGGTCTCAAAACATCTACTTAAGAGATCTGCGTTATAAATTTAAGATAAAAAAAAATAAGTTTGCTAAAATCATGGTAGATAATAAAGATATAAATATATTAAGGAAGTTGTTGAAAGAAAAAGTAAATATTCAAGACCAAATAAAGTGCCATGCTATTGTTGTTAGGGTTCCGTGCCCGAAGGGTGACCAACAAAACCCTATTTCTATTTTTTTACTGTTTATACAATTTCTCAGTTTTGTTAGTGCTCTTGCCGTTGTCTTTTAGAAATTAATTTATAATTACTACACTTTCACAGCTTAAAGATAAACTCAATACGTCTTTCTTAAATTTCATTATTGAAATCAGTGTGTCCCTTTCTGTCAAATCTAAATTTCTGCAAAAATGGAGGTTAACTTCACACAGGTGCAGTCGACTTTAACCACCTAAAGCTAGGCACGTTTATTTTATACAACGTATCTAGAACAAGTGTATTTTTATGTTTTTTTTAAATTCCGAAACAGTAAATTATCTAATTACTAGATTCCTGTTTAGGGATTGCATGATACCTCTATCATGCAACCCCTAAACAGTATATCGATAGCAAAAACCTTTTGAACAACTCTATAACAACACGTTTGATTTGACATAACTTTAGGGCTGCCACCATTTAAATTTATAAAAACATTATGCTCGGATACATGTACCGACCAGCAATAGAAGTAGTGATATTATGAAAGAGCCGGTCATAGACAGTCATAGTAGTGCTAAAGTGAGATGGTAAACTTTGTGTGTGCATTCATTCCATATTTTTGTATTAATTTCTAATATGTTAAGAATTGTAACAAGTATGCGACTGAAGGCCTTATTTCCATGTCATGAACAAATAAATAAAATATCAAAAAATAAATGTATTAATCATCTGTCAAATATTTTCTTTTGGTTCTGTCAGTCAAAGCTCTATAGCGGGTCCCCATTCAGTTTTTAGAAAAAAGGTAATATTATCGAAATAATTTGCAATAATCTTGGTCTATTAGTGCAAAAATGAATTGTCCCAGTGTCTTATAGTGTTGAAAAATTATGTTCATATGCATATTTCTTCATTTGTGAGCGGTACTCTTGTGAATATCGCGCTAAACTTAGCGGCTAAATAAAGGTGGTAGACTGTGTTTAAACTTTGTTTAAATATTCGTCGTAATAAATTGGATCAATGACAAATTAATAAACGTAATGTACACTGATTGCCCATTCGGAGCTTCAACCCTGAATGTACTCGTGAACGGCGAATTTTTAAATATTTAATAAAAGTTCGGCTTAATTGGGAAGATTTTTATAACTTTGCAATTAACTTTTCAAGATCAAATCGCTAATGTTTTATTAGCTTACTTTATGGTAACAAATCACAGATTCAGATCCTGAATAAATAGGTACTCATCAATGTTTGGAAATCGAATTTGGGTCAGTGAGAAATCTTGCATTTTTCAGCACTTCAGTTCTAAGTTTACACATTGTAGCCGTGATGTGATGGTTTTTAATATATGTATGTGGGAATAAATGAAAATTGTTTAATTTTTAGACTATCATATTTTGTACATCAAGACAACCTCATCAAAGGACTCCACAATGCCTGAGTTGACCGAATTAGACAAAGCCACAGCTTCCATGACAGAAAAGAGGAAGGAGGAGACCGCATCATCTGACAGTGACTCTGATGACACCATCCCAGAGCTCGAGGATGCCGGTAAGCTACAGGGAATACTAATAATGTACTGGACACAGCACCATCCGATCCCAAACTAAGCAAAGCTTGTACTATGGGCTACTAGCCAGCAGCTGATAGAATATACATACCAAACACCCAAATGCTAGGCAAACATGTCATGTGATTTTCATACAAAACTTTCATCCCTTATTTTACCCCCTTAGGGGTGGAATTTCCAAAAATCCAGAAATATGTATTTATTTTTAACCTAAAGGCCAAATACCAATTCACATATGTTTAACTTCAAAAATGACGGATTTTCATACAAACTTTCAACCCCTTTTTTAACCATCAACTTAAATTTGTAGACCCAGTCCAAGGCCGAACCCCTGGGTGCCTTGGTTGTATGTATAGATAGATACATAGAATAAGCTTGACTGTGAGACTTATTTCTGTGGTTATAATGTTTTTCTGTACTGCAGGGGCCCCTGGTACAGGAGGTATCGCCAACCCGATTGCTGGAATAGATATCGTCTCGAAGGCTAAACAGTCACGTGGTGAGAAGAAAGCCAGGAAGATCATGAGCAAGCTTGGCCTCAAACCTGTAAGTATATTACTATTATACTTAACTTGCAGTCTCTGCATTTATTTAAAGAAAAAAGTAGCCTATGTCCTTCTCTAAGGTATAATGTATCTCCTTGTCAAATTTTGCTTAGTCCTGAAAAGGTAGTAAACAAACACACTAGAGTTACTTTTGCATTTATAATATTAGTATGGATTTATCCATGTGGGGTGAGCGAGGTGATCATCATTAGCAACCGCAAAATGGAAGATCTTCCAGCGGGTATTGTGCCTGGCGTACTGCAGCTCTGAATTGCTTAGAAAACTTCGCTTGCGCGTGGCAGGATTGTGACATATGGAGTTGTCATCCGTTGATTGTTGTCAGTTAGAAGATTTCCAACTTGGTTTTATGTAGCAATGAGGTTGCTACTTCTACATTTATTGTAACAACACCAAGGAATACAACCGAATAACACTGCACACACACATACCTTGTGTTACCCATGTCATTTATTATGGAAAGAACAGAAAATAGATTGATATTGGTTCAGTACTGGTAGCAAGAACATCTTTTGACTACATATTCGAAAATGTAACAATCAAAATGTGAAAATGTTTGATTCCTATGACGGATGGGAGCGGGGAGACGTCAGTTAAACTACGCAGCCTGTGACGTACTGTCGTTTATTCGAATCATAACGAGTGATGCACTTGCGTGCCTACTATTAAGGATGCATACAATGGTTAAGGACGCATACACAACAATCCCTTCCCCTTAAGCTAGTATACATACATTTTTAAAGAACAACATAATATAAAAAAAACACAGTTTATGAAAAACAACTTTTAGAAAAACAACTTATAATTAACATTTCTTCTCGGGCGCATTGACCTTGATTGTATAGGGACGGAGTCACCGGCAGCGGTAGGAGAAACAGGTACATCCAAACTTATATCACTAGAATTCTCTCCCCCTTCTAGCGTGGCCACAGGTCTAATGGCTGGAGATGAGGCGCTGTCTCCTACAACGGATGGACTTGTGACAGTGTCCTTGTCGTTGTTTAATAATATTGAATCTGGGTTCCATGCAAGATTACTCTGCGCCTTGTTGGGTGTAATTTCTCTGGACCAGAGTTGATCTTTATGTTTCTTGATAGTGCTGCCCGTCTCAGGAATATATATCAAGTATACAGCTTTACCAATTATTTCTTTGATAATCCCTTTTAACCAAATAAACTTATTATTTATAGAATGTTTCTTTACCCACACTGCATCATTTACTATGAAGTTGGGTCTAGGCTTATTTTTGTGATACTTGGCCTGTAAACACTGTTTGTCCATTACGGTTTGGTGTGTGGATGACGATTTGATGACTTCAGCGGAAAACTTGCTTTTGAGAAGATCAAGTCTAGAACGCAAAGGACGACCGTATAACATTTCTGCCGGAGATTTGCCAGTGGTGGTATTTACTGAGTTTCTATAATCGAACAGAAATTTAAAAATTTTATCATTAGGAATAGCCTGGTGTTTAATAAGAATAGCTTTCAACCCCTTTTTGACGACTTTCACCATGCTTTCCGCCTGCCCGTTACTAGCAGGGTGATAAGGTGGTGACAGGATGTGGTGAATGCCATTTGATTTGCAGAAGGCTTGGAATTCAGTGGAAGTAAAAGAGGTGCCATTATCACTCACTATTGTGTTCGGTACACCCATCCTAGACATAAATTCGTAAAGCTTTTCGATAACTGACTTTGAACCAAAGGTTTTATTCATAGTAAAGCACTCTACCCATTTGGAATACGCATCAACTATAATCAAATACATTTTGTCAAGAAAAGGACCCAAAAAATCAATGTGAACTCTATGGAACGCGTGTGGTGGATACGGCCAGGGGGTGAGGGGAGCGCGCGGCGGTGATGGCCGAAGTTGCGCACAAACTGCGCATGAGTTCACCAACTTCTCCAGGTGCGAATCTATGCCGGGGAACCACACACGCTCACGAGCCAATGCTTTTAATTTTACGATGCCAAAGTGGGAGCTATGTAACTCATCGCATATTTTATTATGTAGACTAGTAGGCACAACTAACTTATGCCCTCGCATCAAACAACCTTTTTCATACGAGAGTTGGTGCCTACACAAAAAATATGGTTTCAATAAGGGATCGGTTACTTTTCTAGGCCAGCCAAATAGTGTATATTTAACAACAGATGCGAGGACGTCATCGGACTCGGTCGCCGCACGGACCTCGTCTAGTGTGACCGGCAGCGAGCCGTCTACTACGAAGTTAACGTAGGCAGCGCGCTCTTCCCAACAGCGAGCTTCCTCCTTCGAGCTTCCCTCCAGCTCGCTGGTACTTTCTAGGGTAGCGCGTGACAGATAGTCCGCGCTGTTATCAGCACTACGGACAAATTCGATAACGTAATTGTAAGCTGACAGGAATATTGCGTACCTTTGCAGGCGGTTTGCAGATATTTCCGGGATACCCTTGTGAGGGCCGAATATGGTTATTAGCGGCTTGTGGTCTGTGCGGAGGACAAATGGATCGGATCTACCGTATATATATTGATGGTAGCGTCTAACCCCGAATATTATAGCTGTGGCCTCTTTTTGAATTTGAGAATATTTCTTTTCAGCCGGGGTTAGAGTGCGTGAGGCGTAAGAGATGGGCCTTTCTGAACCATCAGAACAAATTTGAGAAAGCACAGCTCCTAAGCCATGGGGGGAGGCATCTACAGTTAATATTAACTTGGCTTCAGGGTCAAAATGAGTCAATACCTGGTCAGAAGCAAGAATAGCTTTAATTTTATTGAAAGCATCAGTGTGAACCTTGCTCCACTGCCATTTGGAGTTTTTGTGTAACAACTCATATAAAGGGTTTAAAATAGAGGACGCTTCCGGGACAAAAGAACGGTAATAATTGATTAACCCTAAGAAAGATTGCAGCTGTGAAACATTGGTTGGAGTGGGTGCATCTAATATGGCTTTGACTTTGTCTTGAGATTTTCGAATACCTGAAGCATCAATCACATGGCCTAAATATCTTATTTCAGTTTTCAAAAATTCACATTTAGGAGTCTGTAATGTTAAACCGGAGTCCTGAAGACGCTGAAGAACAGCATTTAGTCTTTCCAAGTTCTCCGACTTGCTAACCCCACTAATTAGTATATCATCTTGAAAAACTAGCACTCCTTCCATACCAGCAAGTATACATTCTATAGCGCGCTGGAAAATAGCAGCTGCACTGGACAAACCGAATACAAGGCGAGTAAAATTGAATAAACCACGATGAGTATTAATACAGGTGAATGGTTGGGACTCCTCAGATAATTTAAATTGGGCGTAGGCCATAGAAAGATCTAATTTGCCACCATGTAGCTTTGAAAACATTTCATTTATGGTAGGCAAAGGATATTTTTCAATAATTAGCTGTTTATTAATAGTAACTGAATAATCTGCACAAAGTCTAACACTACCATCTTTTTTTAGAACGGGGACAACGGGTGAAGCATACTGAGAAAACTCCACAGGCTTAATTATTCCCAGTTCCAAAAGGCGGTCTAACTCTATGTCAATTTTATTCTTTAAAGCGAATGCAACAGGCCTAGCTTTGAAAAAGATTGGTTTGGAGTCCGGTTTCAAAAATAGTTTTATTTCATATTTATTGAAACAGCCTAGCTCACCAGAGAACAGCTGTGGGAATTTTTCTACTGCTTTTTTTACAAGTACACTGTCAGCTTCATCGCAAAAGTGGAGGTTTTCCGAAGGTGCAATTTCCAAATCAAAAGCACACATAAAACTGCGCCCTAGTAGCGGAGGCCCACCGTTATGTACCACATATACGTCGAGTGTAAGCGTGCGGTTTAGGTACGTAATCGGCATACGAATAAAACCTAACACAATCATATAGTCTCCTGTATAACTGTTAATTTTTTTTGTTGTTTTTAAAAGAGGAATATGGCTGAACTTAGCTTTATAGGTTTTATCTGAAATTACATTGATGGGAGATCCGCTATCTACTTCGAACTCATAAATAACACCACTGACACTGACGCGTTCTAACATGGGCTTGCCCGTGGAGCACCGAATATTATTCAATGATACGCGTCGAGAAATGGACTCGCCCGCCGAACACCGACTAATGGGACTATTATTTAAAAACTTACCGTCATCGCCGTCATCATCGTCATCCACATTCCCTTCTTCTACAAATCTGATCTTTTTAGCGGAACATAATCTAGCTAAATGGCCCTTTTGCCCACACTTTTTACATTTATAATTTCTAAAACGACACTGAGCCATTTTGTGATTAGAATAACCACAAGCACTGCACTTTTCACTATTTCTCGCGATCGTGAACACTCCACTATCCACGGCTGCGTGCGCGGCGGCCGCGCCGGCTCCCGCGGGCGCGGCCGAAGCGGCCTCGCGCGCACACCGCACGCTCTCCGCCAGCTCAACTGCTTTGCTGAGAGTGAGCTCCCGTAGATCCTGCGCGAACAGCTTGTCGCGCTCGTGTACAGCTACCATGCCCATGACGAAACGGTCTAGCATGGCCTCTTCGAGATTCTTGAAACCACAGTGTGCGGCCAGGCCCCTTAACCGGGCCGCCCATTGCGAGTGTCCTTCCCCGCGATACTGCATAGCCGAATAGAAGTGGTATCTTTCGGCAAACCCGCATCTCTTCGGGGTGAAATGGTCATCAAACTTCTTAAGAATGTCTTCGAAACTTAAGTCCGCAACCGCTTTAGGTAAAGCGAGATCACTTGCCAATTTGTAAGTTGTCTCGGTCAGCGCACTAAGCAAGATGGCCTTCCTTTTGATGCCCGCTTTGTCCGTTGAATCACTAATGTCGTTAGCTATATACCACTGCAGTAATCGATTTTTATAGTTATTCCAATCCTGTGATGCGTGATCGAAAACAGACAATATCCCAAATGATATTGTCGACGACATTTTAGCGTGAATCCGAAAGTCGCCACGTGTTTGATTCCTATGACGGATGGGAGCGGGGAGACGTCAGTTAAACTACGCAGCCTGTGACGTACTGTCGTTTATTCGAATCATAACGAGTGATGCACTTGCGTGCCTACTATTAAGGATGCATACAATGGTTAAGGACGCATACACAACAGAAAACGACACTTTTCGCCGGCGCAGCCCTGTTCATTATCCCATACAAAAATATTCGAAAGCAATACGAATTACGAATACGTAGTCGCAATGTGTTCTTGCTACCAATACTATTGGCCACTTTTATAGTATTAAGAAAATTCAGCTCAAACAGTTGTAAATAACAAAAGAAAACATTTAAAAAAATTAAATAAATTTTCAGGTACAAGGCGTAAACCGGGTAACCATTCGCAAGTCAAAAAATATTCTCTTTGTGATAAACTCCCCTGATGTATATAAGAACCCGCACTCGGATACATACATAGTGTTTGGTGAGGCCAAGATTGAGGACCTGTCCCAGCAAGCTACCATGGCGGCTGCAGAGAGGTTCAAGGCTCCGGAGACGGCTGCTGCTGGCAATGATGCTGCCGCTGCTGGCACGGTGAGTTGATAACCATACTAATATACTACCATTATAGTGATATGCATGTGAATAGGCTGAAAATGTTATTGTGAGAGAACATAACAATGAGTATGATGTGAAGGAAAAGGAATTTCTTCACCAAACCCTTTATTGCACTACTTAGCTTCTCCCGGTTTCTCCCGAAAAACAAAAAGTATATTAAAAACTAAATATAAAAATGATATGAATATTTTTTTATTTGAACTAGCGGCCCGCCCCGGCTTCGCAAGGGTAGACATTTATCAAAATATATTTTGTCTACCCGTGCGAAGCCGGGGCGGGCAGCTAGTAAGTAATTTTCTTTGCTATAAACCTCACGGAGCCCGAGACCTTTCCAACGAATGCAAAACCGTGGAAATCGGTTCGTGCGTTCTGGAGTTATAGTGTCAGGAAGGAAAACCCGACTTATTTTTATAGAGTAGATATAAAAACCAAAGTAATTCCAAATAGTCTGCTGTCGCCAACAGCGTGTATTCTCAACAGGCTGTACAATGCAAGGACCATTGGCAAGACTAGTTTATATATATAAAAATAAATCTCTATTTCCCTTGGCCACGACATCACGCGTGAATGGGGCTAGATGATTTGGCTATTTCTTTTGGTTTTGTTATTGTCAGGAGAAGGTACTTATGAATAGGATTTTGAGAAAAAGGTACATTTTTTATTTCGGGATAGATTTTAAGTCCTTTTTTCTATAGTGTATTTGACGTATGAATAGCTAAGTCAGGCCAACATCCATCGGGACAGCTAGTTTACAATATTAATGACGTCATAGTTTATTTTTATTTTATTTGTTGCACATGTTTCACAATGGCACTTATAACTATCTAAATTATAACAAATATAACCCGGGCAGGGAACACCAATATAGAGGCATGGTTGACATTTTCATATTCAGCCGGGGATGTCGAAGCTTATTCACAAATAACAGGGCCGCCGCTATTGATGGCTATTCACTTGTTTCATCATCATAATATATTTAAGAGCTAGGCTCTTGTCGGTGGAGCAATCGCCAAGCCGTTCTATCGTTAGCCATCTCTCCATCACTTGTTTACTATGTAGTAATTAGAAAGAAGATAATTGCTAAGTTTTAAAATTCTAGCAATATATTGGTTTCACTTTGATGTCTTTAGTAAAGCAGGCTACACACATTCAGTTTTAACTGTACAGTCGAACAACTGACGCCCCTAGTGTCTACACACGTTCAGTTTAGAACTGCACAGTTGTCAGTTTTGTCTACACACTGCACAGTTCAACTGTTTCGGCACGCTTTAGCCCAGTATTACTCCTAGATCATGGAATTAATTTGTGTGTAATTGAACTGATGGAATGATTGCATCTGTGCTCGCAGACGGTGGCCCCCATTGCAGAGGAGGAAGACGAAGAAGGCGTGGATGAAACCGGCGTGGATGAAAAGGACGTGGAGATAGTAATGTCCCAGGCGGTGGTATCCCGCGCACGCGCCGTGCGAGCGCTGCGGAACAACCAGTCGGACATCGTCAACGCCATCATGGTAACATACTTAGTATCTTATCTACTAGCTATATCGACGCGACTTCGCTCGCGTAGCAATTTGTATGTTTAAAGGGCAACCATTACTGACTGATCCAACAATGCACAGCTCAAACCACTGAATGGATTGCGCTGAAATTTGGCATGCAGATACTTATTATGACGTAAGCTTCTGTAAAGAAAGGATAAGAAGAGAAAAAAAAGTATAAAGTAGAGATTGACAACCATTTAGCGGGCGGCGAAGTGTATGCTGTATGCTTAACTGTAATTTTTGATTTCTTTTACAGGAGCTGACGATGTAGACACCAAACAAATAGTCTCAAGATAAAATATGTTAACTGTTCCTAGCTTTAAGTCTCTGGTAACACTAGCCACGCGAGCGGGATGGAGGTGGCAACATTCTATTCATTTGGAACGTCATGTTCGAATCTAAGCATTGGTAAAGATACTTTGTCTTGCTCGCCCACTATCTAACGAATCCAAAGTTTGTAAGAGAAAGGTTTGTAATGTGGAAATGGAAATGTATATAGGCTTATTTACTTCAAAATAAAATACATAATATTAATAATTCTACTATTTGCTTGTTTTATTACAAAAATGTCACCTCTCTATTTGTAAGTCTACTGTCTAAGAATGGATATGTACCGTTCTCTGCTTGAATCACAGCCGTAGGATTTTTTTCGCTTGAATACTTTATCTAAAAAGTATACACGTCAAAATGTTATAAAATAAAAATAATGAATTTCAATGCAACAATAAAAAAATGAAACGAATAAAACAGTCCTTGAAGACGATTGATTGGCATAGATTGGAAGAAGAAGAAGATGAAAGGTTATAATTCAATTTCTGTACAAAAAAAAAGTCTTAAGAGAGGTAGGGCGATTTGGGATTTCCCGTGGGTTATCCCATTTAAATTGGAGCCACCCGACTGGGGACTGTACCTCCGCCTTACAGTAGACAGCAATGAATTAGCACTACTTGATGTAGTGTTGTGTTTCTGCAGCTACTGAGTATATAACCACTACGTTTTGGGTGCGATTTGATAGAGAGCTAAACACTGAAATGTTAAGTACCATCGCATGCATGTACATCTTTGTAGTAGTGAAAACAACAGGGCTTATTCTTATCTAAGAAAAAACGATTTAAATGCATACATACCTATTATGATTTCTGAAGAAAAGGGAATGTAAGACGAACAAAGGAATGTCAAATTCAAATTTGAGCTGTCACGCTAGGAGAATACAACCGCTACGCTGTCACGATTGTCACTGTCAGTCAGTCATTTGGTTTCTGTTTTTGATTTCAGTAACATTGGGACAAGAATAAAATCTTATTGCATCTTGATTTTGTGAAGTGATATTTGTGTGAAAAATGGCTCTGTTCCCAGGAACGGTAGCCTTCGATGAGTATGGCCGACCATTTATAATCCTGAGGGATCAGGAAAGACAGAAAAGGCTTACCGGTACAGATGCCTTAAAGGTAAATAATTTGTGAATATTTGCTATTTTTCATTTGTTCATTTGTATAAAACATATTTCGTAATTAATGACGATCATTACCTACCACCTTATCATGTAATTTAACTATTTATTGAGGTCCTAACTTAGAAATAACCTAAAATGTATTTACGTTTGTACACTCTAGGTTTTTGTTATGAATCTAACGAATTTATCAATTAAACTTAGCCTATTCTAGCTATTAACCTTCGTATCATCTTTGGAAATAGTTAATTGTTAAGGAAAATGTGTGAAATTCGTTTAAAACAAAGTTTTGTGAACAGGTGTTGTAGAATATGAATCACATGACAAGTTCATCTCCGAATTTAGGAGCAATCTATAGTGTACCTTATCTTAGGGAAATGAAGATATATTTCGATGTGGCTTTTGTTCTTTAACAGGTAAAATAAGTTTTTGTTGTATTTAAAATATACATTTCAAATATTTGTTAATGATATAATAGTTAAGATTAAGGAAAAATTATGCAGTTTTATTGATGGATAAAATTTAACAGAAAATTTACCATTCAGGAAATATATTGTCCTGTAACATAATAACTCAAATTGATATTAAATTATGTTATAAATAAATAAAAATAAAAAATGTCTATTATTGTAAAATAAGTAAATTTTAATAACTAATATTTTTTAATGTTTCATTCAGGATATTACATTATCCTTAATTGTACTTTAAGATATAGTTTAATACAACAAATAGAAGTTTTAAAGAAGAACAAAAGCCATGCAAACAGGCCCATAGTCTGTACATATACCTTTTAGTCTGGGCCGCATTGCCTGAATCAAATTTAAATAAATGAATATATAATCAAATGTTCTCTCATTAATTATTGAGTTAGGGTCAGATCTTTTATCTAAGAGTAGGGAGGATAGGTAGGTAGGTAGTTCTGTTTCCTTTAAGGCTAATCTTAGGGATGAAAATTAAGATTTAAAGTAAAAAAGGACATCAGTGATGACTAATTTCACATAGTGTATTGATATACAATGAAAATTACCTTGGCTGTGTCTGAGATGTTCAATTTACAGGATGCTAGCTTTTTCCAACGATTTCTCATAGAGCCCATGTTACTGAGTGATAATATAGCATTCTGTTGGTGAAAGAATTTGGTCCAGTAGATTTGATTAGTTAAAAGATTTATATCTTTGTTTGTAACAAATATACAAATATTTTCTCTTTATTATGTTAGTATAGATAATGTAAATCTTTGAATAGTATAAATAAATCACAATTGAATAAAATTTCCAAAAACTGCATTTTGCCCCTTACAAGCAAGAGTCAATATGGACTCCTGGTGCCTTGCTCGCCACATGTATCAATAACATCAAATTTCTTTTTCAAGTTATTTAAAAAATGTATTAAGATATCTCAAAAAACATATCTCAGTCTTTTCTAGACTAATATTGTAAAGGTTTTTTTTTTTCTATCTCTTCTATCAGTACAAAACAAAGTCACTTCCCGCTGTCTGTCTGTCCCTATGTATGCTTAGATCTTTACAAATTTGCAATGGATTTTGTAGAGTTTTTTTTTAATAGATATAGTGATTCAAGAGGAAGGTTTTTATGTATAACTAATTTGTGTTTTGTAGGTATTTAATTTATATGGCTAATGCCCCAAGGCTAAGTAAATAAAGCTTATAATATGTAAATTTTATTTATCTATGGGAATAGTACACTCAAGCTATGCTAGAAGTTGAAGAATAATCTATTATTTGGAAAAGAGGATAAAATATGATAGCCCCTGTTATATTATTACCATATAAGAAGACCATCTACTTAATAGATCTTATTTAAACGAAATTCCCTTGAGTCTCCACAAATAACAAGTGAAACACACTTTCAGTCGCACATCCAAGCAGCCCGTCAGATCGCAGGCATCCTCCGCACATCCCTCGGTCCCCGTGGGCTGGACAAGCTTATGGTGTCTTCCGATGGTGAGGTGACAGTCACCAACGATGGAGCCACCATTCTCAAGCTGATGGATGTTGAACATCAAATCGGCAAGCTGCTGGTACAGCTGGCACAGAGTCAGGACGATGAGATTGGTGATGGTACCACTGGGGTTGTGGTTTTGGCTGGTAAGTTGGTGAAAAGGTTTTTTTTTACAAACTTTTTGAAATATTATTACAAGAACAACTTTCAACTGTATTCATATCAATTTATAATTTTTGTAGAGGAACTAATTCTAACTAACTAGGAAAATTCGTAAGAACAATTTGAATTAATTTAATAATGAGTTTGTATTGTTTTAAATAATGTCCAATTTAATCAATTTTGTTTAATTTAAATATTTGTGGGCCATATAGTTCGTAGAATGAATTAATTTAACATAATTATTTATCTAAGTCCTTACACTAATTACATTTCTCGCAAATAAATTATGATTATGAATATTTTATTATTTTGAGATTTTATTAAGAAGAGATTTTATATAAGAAGAGATATGTTTGTGAAACCCCACTTTGACTTCAAATTCTTTTCCAGGTGCCCTCTTGGAACAAGCCTCCAACTTGTTGGACAAGGGTATCCATCCTATCCGTATAGCAGATGGCTTTGAATTAGCGGCAGCTACAGCCCTAGCGCACTTGGATGGTATCAGTGAGGCGTTCCCGGTCAATAAGGATACCCGCGAGAACCTCATCAAGGTTGCCATGACTACCCTTGGCAGTAAAGTGGTGGTGAAGTGTCACCGGCTGATGGCTGAGATTGCTGTTGATGTGAGTTCTTTTTTTATACCACTAAGTGCCACACAAACGTACGGCCCACTTGATGGTACATAGTGACCATAGCCTATAGTTAGCAATACCAGAGATATCACTAATGAGTTGCCAATGCCTGATGTTGATGAGGAGTCACTGTGCTAGTAATAGTGCAGCCTTTCTTCGTGGAGCACTGGCAACCGTACTCACCACAGAAACAACACTGCATCAAAGTAGTGTTATTTGACTGCGGTCTTCTGTAAGGTGGAGGAGTCGGGTTTATTGTCTGTAAACTGAACTAACACCACCACTAATGAGTGCACGCGTGCATATCGCCAGTTTGGGCCATGAAACAGTTACATTCAATATCAAACAGTTTTAAAGTTTTGTCTTAATAATATGAGGAAAAACTTTTTCAATTGTTAAGTTGTGGCCATACAGGCCATATTATGATTATTTGTCTATTTGTGCGTCTTGTGATTGTGTTCCTGTGCTGTCCTATTTATACAACTCAGAAGGTGAAGAAGTTCAGTAGACACCAGTTGTTTTTTTTTTTTAAACCATGCTAAATTTCTCCATCGCTTGCACTTCGTTCTACCAACGCAGCCTTGACGAAATTGCGGCTGCCCCGCAGAAGCCATAAAGAAGTTGAAGTAGACAGTGTATGTATTTGAGTTTGATATAATATGTTATTTTTGCAGGCGGTTCTGTCCGTGGCGGACCTGGCAAAGCGCGACGTGAACTTTGAGCTGATCAAGGTGGAGGGCAAAGTAGGCGGGCGCATGGAGGACTCGCTTCTCGTGCGAGGAGTCGTCATCGACAAGACCATGAGCCATCCGCAGATGCCCAAGATCCTCAAGGTAACCATAGAACCATATAATAATAATAATGCTTGGACATTATCACACAGCGCCATCTGGCCCCAAACTAAGCAAAGCTTGTACTATGGGAACCAGTAGCTGATATAATACTTATATATATATATTTTGTAAATACATACTTATGATACATACCAAACACCCAGACGCAAGGCAAACATGTTTATCACATAAATGTTAGCCCCGGCGGGAATCGAACCCGCGACCTCTAGCGTACCAGACAGGTGTACTAAGCACTGGACCAGCGGTCTCGTCTATATTACTTATCTTATATCTTCACGCCTTCTCAGAAGGGTGAGCCTTGGGAAGTGGTAGGCAGAGGTGTTACAACACCCACTTTCCACCGAAGATATTTTGGTGCAAATTTGGTCAACACATAAATAACACGCTAAGTCCCTCACAGATCAGGTAGAGAGTATAGTGTCATTACTTGCATGGGTACAGCTTCTTCAAAATATTTTGTCTACCCGTGCGGAGCCGGGGCGGGCAGCTAGTATAATATATAGCCTATGTTACTCAGTGATAATGAAGCTTTAGAACGGTGAAAGATTTTTTGAAATCGGTATGGACCGATTTAAAAAAATAGGCTCCGAAACAGGCTACGAAATAGGCTCCAAAACTACTGGTAGTTTCGGAGCCTATTCAATAAAAGCATACACGCAAAAATACAAATCTTTCCTCTTTATAATATTAGTATAGATAAGTATAGATTATTTTGTGTTTGTAGGTACTTAACTTATACAGGTAACGCTGGCCGTGCGTGTTGTATGTTGCAATAACATCTTATTATTGTTGTACAAATAGTTTAATACATCAGCTACACTAATATTATAAAGAGGAAAGATTTGTATTTTTGTATGTAACGAATAAACTCAAAAAGTACTGGACCGATTTTAATAATTCTTCTTTCAATAGAAAGCTACATCATCACTGAGTAACTTAGGCTATATATTATACTAGCTGCCCGCCCCGGCTTCGCTCGAGTAGACAAAATATTTGATAAATGTCTATAGGCTTCGAAACTACTGAACCGATTTCAAAAAATCTTTCACCATTAGAAAGCTACACTATCACTGAGTAACATAGGCTAGCTGTCCGCCCCGGCTTTGCACGGGTAGACAAAATATTTTATATCAATGTCTACCCGTGCGAAGCAGGGGCTGGCCGCTAATTTAATATAACTTAGCTTGTATTACGATAGCCAGTTGTCTAGTTAAACCTAACATAGGTTTTAAGACAATTACTAACTAACCTATATGGTATGCTTTTGTATTAAATAAATAAAAATAAAAACCCCGGGGTCGCTAGTTAGTTATAAACGATATATGTGTGTGTTCAGAACGCGAAGCTGGCGATCCTGACGTGTCCGTTCGAGCCGCCCAAGCCGAAGACGAAGCACAAGCTGCAAGTGGGCTCGGCGGACGAGTACCGCGAGCTGCGCCAGTACGAGCACGACAAGTTCCTGCAGATGGTGCGGCAGGTCAAGGTACTGTACCACACATTATACTGCATACACTTTCATTATACCACTAAGGTACACCTGATGGTGAGCAGTTATAGCCTATAGCCGCTAGCAATGCCAAGGGTATCACTAACGAATTGTCAACCATGTTGTTGTAGACAACTCACCGTGCACTCAATTACTACTAGCGCAGCGTGAGGATACGCTGCGCAAACATCAAAGTACTTATTTGTGTTGTGTTATTTGACTCTAATTTTTATAGGAATACCCCCGGGAGATCCCGATATTGGCCGTACTTCTCTTTTTAAGCTCATAGTGAGATTAATCACTATACTTAGAACCTGGGCTCGACAGATGAAAGGCCGCTGCTTCAATCGCAAGGCCTACACGGCTCTTTAATAAGCACCAATTGTATTGTACAGGACACGGGAGCTACACTAGCCATTTGTCAATGGGGCTTCGATGACGAGGCGAACCATCTGCTGCTCTCGGAGGGTCTGCCGGCCGTCCGCTGGGTGGGCGGGCCCGAGATGGAGCTGATAGCCATCGCCACGGGTGGCCGCATCGTGCCGCGCTTTGAGGAGCTTACCCCCGACAAGCTCGGCACCTGCGGCCTCGTCAGGGAACTCAGTCAGTATATTTTGTGGCTATATATTATCTTTTTCGCCGAGATTTGGCCCACGTAGCAAACTTACTCATGTTGTAAATGTGAAAGTTTGCGTGTGTTTGCACCCTCGTCACGCCTCAACAGCTGAAGGGGTTTGTATGAAATTTGCATTGGAGGTAGCTTATAAGCTGGATTAACATATAGGATACTATTTTTTCAGTTACTATTATTGTGATAAAAAATGCGATCCGCGCAAACAAAACAGTTACTAATGACACATCAACAAGTACAAGTGCCACATGAACGCTCAGCGTCAGTGCATTAGTAAAGTGCTACTAACATAGTATTAGGTTTTATTTACTAGCACAATTTGTATTATAATACTATATATGTTTATTATTATTATTATTTTGTCATATATCTATGGGCCAATAGATGCCTGAATATAAATGATTATTATAATATTGAAATCAAAATTAATTCCAAGCGTACAAAGTCGCGGGTACAGCTAGTATAATATATAGCCTATGTTACTCAGTGATTATATAGCATTCAGTTGGTGTAATAATTGTTTAAATTGGTTCAGTAGTTTTTCATATTCAAGTATTAGTACGTCTGTATAAGCATTTTTACACATTTACGAAAATTTATTGTATTTTTCTAACGTAAGCGTTAAACGCCAGTGCACGTTCGGACATCAAGAGCTCCGCGTGTGCTAATAAACAAACTGACATTAATATCAGTCTTATCATTTATCAATCATCTTAACATTATCATATCACTAAAGGTGTTGGGCACAACAACGTCAGTGGTGGTATTGAGTACGTCAGTGGTGGTATTGAGTACGTCAATGGTGGTATTGTATTGAATTAAACTGATGTCGTTGTCACAGCGTTCGGCACGTCCAAGGAGGAGATGCTGGTGATCGAGGAGTGTTCCAACTCGCGCGCGGTGACGGCCCTCATGCGCGGCGGGAACCGCATGATCGTCGAGGAGGCCAAGCGCTCCGTACACGACGCGCTCTGCATCGTGCGCTCGCTGGTGCAGGTGAGATCACCATCCCCCATCCCCTTGCCATCCGACAATTGACACGTGTCCACACATCACCTCTGAGCGGTCCCTACACAACGCGCTCACTGGTGCAGGTGAGATCACCATCTTCCACCCCTTGCCATCTGACACTTGACACGTATCACCACATGGCTTCTGAGCGATCCGTACACAACAAGCTCGCTGGTGCAGGTGACATCACCATCCCCCACACCCTTGCCATCCGACACATGACCCGTGTCACCACATCGCTTCTTAGCGGTACAATGCGCTCGCTACTGCAGGTGATCTGACCATCCCCCCTGTCCATTAAAGTGTGTGTATACGTAGGAGACGCATGGTGTACGGCGAGCGGTTATGTTGTGTGTGGACAAGGGCGGATGCAGCTTTCAAGTCAGGGCGTCATACAGCCAAAAAAATATTTGACGTCTAAATAATTTTAAACAAATAAAAAAAAAAAAGATTTTTCTTTCCGCGAAACTAGTTATGACTTCCTCCATGTACAGTGGCAGTCCCTGTCCATGGGGTCATGTGTGACCCCAATGTCCTGGATCCGTCCTCGTTTGTAGGTGTATGTATGGAAGTGTGTAATGTATGTATGTGTGTATGATGTGTGTGTGTGTGTGTGTGTGCAGGACTCGCGCGTGGTGTACGGCGGCGGCGCGGCGGAGGTGTCGTGCTCGCTGAGCGTGGGCCGCGCGGCCGACAAGCTGTCCTCGCTCGACCAGTACTCCTTCCG
Organism: Falcaria lacertinaria; assembly: GCA_951449985.1. NCBI lineage: Eukaryota > Metazoa > Arthropoda > Insecta > Lepidoptera > Drepanidae > Falcaria > Falcaria lacertinaria. The sequence goes on along the minus strand of OX602136.1, from coordinate 1,917,801 downwards.
GGCCTTCGCCGACGCGCTCGAGGCCATACCCCTCGCCTTGGCCGAGAACAGGTACCCTACACCACACTATACACTTCTTCTTCTTCCCAAGTATGGCAATCAATCCCTTCAGGGACTATTAATGCCAGTGTAGAGTGTTAGATAATTTTCAAGTTTCAAAATTACTCGTGTTTGTCGCATTAATATGCCTAGTGTCATGCATTCTAACGCTTAATGGAGTTTCTGGAGACAATCCACGGCAGTAGCAGATCGTAACATGCCTTTAGGTCAGAGGTTGATTGACCAAAATGATAAATCACTTAACCCAAAAGTCGTATTATGGCATTATTTCCATTGTTCCTACAAATCAGTCACTAAATGAAGTTTTACTGCACATAATGACACCAAAAATACACCAAAAATACACATCAAAGATCACTACAACACGATTTACGACACACTGGAAAAAATCTCAACCGCTCCGCCTGATTCCCGCCAAAAACTCCCACTATACACTTCACTGCACACACTAGCATATACGCCTTGTGTGTTTGTGTGTGTATAAATAGAACATATAGCTCACTACTGATAGCGGGACATCTTTCGAGTTCACTTCAAAAACGTATCTCTCAAAAAATCTTTTTGTTCATACGACATTTTAGTTCCACTTTTTCGCCGCGGCGGCGCAGTTCATTTTCCCATACAAAAAAGTCGAAAGTGATACGAATACAGTGTTTGCAATTCAATTCGTAGTCTAACAGTAGCCCCAGCAGCAACAACTTGCGATTACATATTTGTATCACTTTCGACTATTTTTGTATGGGAAAATGAAAAGCGCCGCGCCGGTGAAAAGTATAACTAAAAATTAGTATGAAAATTTTGACATTTTGCGAGTTACGTTTTCGAATATATATTCGCAAGTTATTCTTGCACGGGTACACAATGTTACTCGCATCTACTATCGTATCACACAATAGTTGATGGGTACGGCTTTTGTTGTTGCAGTGGCCTGTCCCCCATCGAAGCCCTGTCGGAGGTGAAGGCGCGCCAGGCGGCCGAGAATAACCCCAACTTGGGCATCGACTGCATGGGACATGGTAACACATTTTTTTTTTATGACTTAATGGTAAATACTACTTGGGACCGCTTGCCATGTATGTGGAGATTGATGAATGTAGGAGAAGCGAAGAGGTAAGTAAGGTTGCCAGTGCTCCACGAGAATACGCTGGGCTAGTAGTAATGCTGCTAGCACAGTGAGTCCTCATCAACAACATGGTTGGCAACTCGTTGGTGATACCCCTGGTATTGCTAGTGGCTATAGGCTACGGTGACTGCTTACCATCAGGTAGGCCGTATGCTTGTGTGCCACCTTAGTGGTGTAAAAAAAAAGAATAAACAAAATAAGTGTACAAGTCAAGAGTGGAATAGTCATACTGTTGCTGCATGTATCGAGTGGTAACACTACCACTTACCATCAGGTAGTATAAAAAGATGGTCCGCGGTAAGTAGACTCGAGAACGTTGCCTGCTATTCTAGTGACGCACGTTCGAATCCCACCGGTCTTTCCCATGAGTTTTAGGAAAATATTTTCGTGAGTACGTCTGAGAAGAAATTCAAGGACGTATGTAGTGCCTAAGAGACGGCGACGGACTTACCATCTGTCATGTTGGCACTAAAGGGTCGGCAACGCGCTAGTGATACTCCTGGTGTTGCAAGCGTCCATAGGCTACGGTAACCGCTTACCATCAGGCGGGCATGCTTGTTTGACAATATAGTGGTATAAATAATTTAAAAAAATATCTTCGGTGGATAGCGAGTGTTTGAAACAATATAGTTATATAAACATTGGTGCCAATTCTGTTGTTCAAAATTACTAAACCTAACTAATTTGACAGGTCTAAAAATATTGCCTTCCTTATTTAACCCCGCACATGAGAAAGGGATAGCAAGACTTTTAGACCTGTCAAATTAGTTTAGTTAATAATTTCGTACAACAGAATTGACACCATTATGTCATATAGTTATAATATATTACGTCCCCAGGTTCCAACGACATGAAAGCGTTGAACGTGATCGAGTCTCTCCACTCGAAGAAGCAGCAGATCGCCCTCGCCACGCAGCTGGTGAAGATGATCCTCAAGATTGATGACGTCCGCTCGCCCGCTGACTCCATAGATTAAATAAACACTACACTTATAACTATATAACTCATGTCATTAACTTCTAAACAGTTCCGCCAAACAAGTGCCTCATCCAACAATAAGCTAAGTAACTTCCGGTATTGCAGGCGTCTAGCGGTGATCTCTTACCATCAGATGGGCACTTGCTTTTATCACCTGCGTAGTATTGAAAAACTTACGCAGGTTTTTTGACGCTTTCTGATTTCAAGATGAGTCGCGTGCCGCCTAACAATGTTGTGGAGATTTCTGTAGCCCGAGCATGAATAAATTGCGACTACGAATTCGTATTGTCTTTGACTATTTTTGTATGGAAAAATGAATAGCGCTGCGGCGGTGAAAAGTGGAACTAAACATTCATTTCTCGAGTTACGTTTTCGAATGCGTAGTGGAAAAATGTTCTTGCTACCAGCACTGTTCGTCTTTAAATTAATATCGATAACTTGAGGCTCTAATCCACAAAGTTATCAATATGTATATGTAGTCGCTCGCATTAGTATCATTTTTTCTTTCTCCAGAAACAAGAAATAGATATAATGGCATACAAAATTGCAAGAAAACTTTAAAAATATGCGACTGAAAGACTCTTTATCATGTCATAAGAAAAAAAAAATGCCAGGCTTATTTTTATTTTTGCTCTTGTAATCAACGTTAAAAATGTTATTTAACTCTTGCATTTATTTAATATCACAGTTTGAGTTCGAACAGTATTTGTGTATCTCTTTACAGATATTATTATTCTCGGAATAAACATCGATGCACATCGATTAATCGATACAAATGTCACAATATCGGGTTTTGTTTCAGGAATAATTTATCGATAATTTTATTAATTAAATAGTTATTTTTTCGGTTTAGTTAAGTACTGTTGCCGATATATTCGCGGGAAGTGAGTCGCCTAGTGCAGACTTGTGATGTATGCTTTATTGCACTAATAAATTAACTACTTACAATATTTGAGTTTTTGTTTTAAACACAGAGCATATTATTTTAAATCTTACATTAGGTTAAGAGTGTTACTAACACATGCAAGGACTAATACTTAGTTTACGTGATTTATTATACCACTAAGGTGGCACACAAGCATACGGCCTACCTGATGGTAAGCAGTCACCGTAGCCTATAGCCACTAGCAATACCAGGGGTATCACTAACAAGTTGCCATCCCTGTTGTTGATGACTCACTGCGCTAGCAGCATGACTACTAGCGCAGCGTATCAAACTGGTAACCATCAATGTAGTGTTATTTGACTGCGGTCTCAGTCTACGATGGGAATAAAATAAATGAAACCAGGTACTTTATAAAAAACTCTTTAATCCAACATATCCTTTCACATTTCAAGCGCGAATGTTAACAGGTCTGTTCCTTCCAAGAGGATGGCTTTGCGTGGTCATAGATGGTGAGCAGGTTCATAAATACACCGAAAAAACATAACAGCACAGTGGAACTATAGAGAAGTCGGTCACAGATTCCCCACTTCAGGTAAATAGGCCTCCCATCTTCACACTGGAAGTCAGCTTGATATTTCTTAAACTGCGCTAGAGACCGCGGCTTCTGCAACACAGCCGGTGTTGTGGAGATCTTGCGGCAAATCCTCAGATAATTTCTAGTCAAATTTAGCATCTTTTAAAATATTTAACGAACTTTTGATTTGATTAGTGCCTCGGCGGTTTTGTTTCGTACGTGAAGTGACAGCTGTCTGCTCGTTTTAAAATTAGAACGCCCGTAGGTTATTGTTATAAACTTAAAAAAAAAAAAAAAAAATCTTGTGCTTATGACGAAAAAGACTTTATTAAATGAAATGGGCGCGAAAAGCAGTGTATGTAATGCCCACCTAATTTATATATTTTACTGCCCTGACAACAAAATAAAATCCAAAATCATATTATTTTACTAGACTTTACGAATGGCATATGCCATTGCGCTTCCAACACCGAGGGGTATCAACGATCATCCCTAATTATATTAGCCAGGTGAATTCTTATAATTTTCACCCAATTAACAACTAAGTGTGGGCTAAAGCGAAGTGTCATTCAGCTTATTCCTAAATGCCTTCAAAAATGATTAAGCAGTTTCTCTCACCACCACCAAAGGCGGATCTAGCTTTCAAGTCAGGGGTCATATAATCAAGGTCTAGTCAGGTCACGCTCCAATTTCGATTACAATAAAATAAATAATATAAGAAGCCGTGGTGGCCTTGTTGTAGCAACGGCCTGTCACCTGAAAGGCCCAGGTTCGAATCCCAGTCTGTACCAATGAGTTTTTTTAAGCTTAAGTACAGTGATTAATTAAAAAAAAGAGGTAGGGCGATTTGGGATTTCCCGTGGGTTTTCATATTTAAATTGCAGCCGCCCGACTGGGGACTGTACCTCCGCCTTACAGAAGATGCAGTGAAATAACACTACTTGATGTAGTGTTGTGTTTCTGCGGTGAGTAAGGTTGCCAGTGCTCCAAGAGGATACGCTGCGCTGGTAGTAATGCTACTAGCACAGGGACTCGTCATCAACAAAACATGGTTGGCATCCCGTTAGCGATGCCCCCGGTATTGCTAGCGGCTATAGGCTACGGTGACTGCTTACCATCAGGTGGGCCGTATGCTGGTGTGCCACCTTAGTGGTATAAAAAAAAACTAAGAATTTACGATTATTTTTATGTCTAAATAATTTCAATCAAATATTAATTTTCTTTTCTCTTTTGTTTCCTATCGAAAGGAGTTGTGACTTCCTTCACTTGAATGTGTACACCCAGCCCAAGGGGGGTCGTGGCCCTCGTGACCCCCCTGTCCACCACATGCTTTGTACTTCATACCAGTTGCTTACCGAGCAAGGCGATCATTCTGGCGACCGCCTCGCTCGCTTCCGCCGCTAAATATCAAACCTTTCAAACGCCAATGCTTTCCCTTCTTCCTCATATTCGTCCCGAGTCATGCAGAATGAATAGAAGTCTGGATCTCTGAATATCATTGTTCCACCTTCCCAAGCGTACGTTACTGGATTGTCTGGCAATGTTACATTCACATCAAAGTGGTCTAGTGCTAATGATCTCACTTCGTTATACACTCTGTCGCGAAATCCAGGGAACTGGGTGCTACCTCCATATAAAACTATGTTTTCCAATAAGTTTTCTACATTTTCTTCAGGACACGAGTTTATGGAGTGCATGATAGCTTCCGGTATACCCATTTGTGGTATGCCTACGTCTGATGGGTGGAACAGAAGCTCTGGTATTGAGAAGCGTTCATTGTTGAGACGTAATGTCTGTTGTTCTAGGTCTTCGTCTGGCTTCACTACATCTCTGAGGTACCCTCTGCGGAGGGTTGTGTAGTCAGGTAACACATAATCCTTGACTATTGTGTTGTCTGTGTATGGACAAGAAAATATATTAAAAGGTGTAGTGTACAGTTCCTACAATCTACTCTAATCTACCATACAGTTCATACAATCTTACTAGAAAAGGTTTAAAAAGTTGTAAATGAATTTTATGTACTTTTTAGGGTTCCATACCTTAAAAGGAAATAGGGAACCCTTATAGGATCACATTGTTGTCAGTCAGTCTCTCTGTCATTCAGTCTAGAAATTTTATCTCAAGAGCCATGGAGTTATCTAAATTGAAATGAAAAAATACCCAGGTCTATGGTCTCTTTCAGCTGTAAAATAATCAAAATATTTTGCGATTTCACAAGGGAATCAAAAACTATAGGGTACTTCACATTGACGATTTTGTTCCGTTGACCATTTGAAGTTCGCTTATATATAATATACAAGATTATACATACCCTTCTTTTTAGCAGCTTCCATGTCAGCCATGAAGTCCATGGACACATAACAAGAGTCCTCTTTCACTTGGTTGATGACAAATGTTTCATCCATCACATTCAACTGCCTGTAGGACAACACCTCTTTCAAGTGGTTAGTCAACACTTTCCCGCCAACATCTATCCGCCTTATACCTTCCCGGTACTTCTTCCCCTTGATATAAGGTACAATATAGGTAAAGCTGTACCCGCAATCGACAACAACGGTACAATGGTTATTATGGGTCTTCCTATAACAATATTCAGCTAAGTCTGTAGCGTTTACACGCAACAGGGACTGACAGTCGTACTCCTCAAAGAAGATCTCAGTCATAGCCTCCTGAATCGAGGCAAAGTTGAACAAAGGCTCAGTGACAATCAGAGGTACGTCGTTAAAATTTGCTGGGCAGCATTCCTTGCTGAAAATATAGTCCCAGACAGTTTTTTGGGTGTCCCAGTTGATAAGGAAGCCTTTCTGGAAGGGCAGGATGTAGAATAGGCCGGATGCATCGCGGCATTCGTTGATTTGTGATCCGATAAAAGGTCTTCGCCTTTCTGACTTGGCTTTCATGACACAGTTGGGCACTACCTGCGGCTCGGCTGTAGACAAGCCCACTTTGGCCGTGTAAGCCCCATTATCGAGGATATAACAAGCTGTTTCAGTCATTTTCTCCAATACTTTAACATGAGAGGTTAGGTTACCGGTGACAGCAAATATACATTTCTTCTTGTAGCCGCTAGCTAGATACTTTATATGAATGAATTATAAAATTTAATGTTTGATTTCTAGAAATGTTGAATCCAAATTACAAATCAAAAGTAATTATTCAAGCAAAACATTACGACCGAATACAAAGATCTTAGCGCTCATAGAGTAGCGGCAGCGTAGCGGTTGTATTCATTTTTTTTTTAAATTTATTTATTCATGACATGGAAACCAGTCCTTCCGTCGCATACTTATTACAATTCATAACTTATTAAAATTTAGTTCAATTCAACTATTCAATACAACAATATCTCACACATCTTCACAGCTAAAACGTAGTGATTATGTACTTTGTGTTCACAGCCAAGAGAATACAACCGCTATTCACAGAGTGAATACTCTAGCGTAACGGTTGTATTCTCTTGGGTGAGTGTACATGTTTACTACATAGTGGTTAAGTATAAACACTATGTGGCGGTTGTCCACGTACGTAGTGGTTATGTACTCTGTGGTGGTCCAAGAGAATACAACCGCTACGCTAGATCTGCAATCTGCATACAATAGTGAAATGTCAAACTTAGCGGTTGTATTCTCTTGGGTCAAACTCAAACTATGGTATCTGGTATCTATGGTAATAAATCCTCTTCAAGGACGATTTTTCCCTCTTGGCAGTGTTGACAAAAATAAAACCTTATCCTCTATTATATAGGTAAGATAAAGGACATTGCCCATACAGCCTAGTCTATATGACACACTACTTCTTGCAGATTCATTTTCGAATAGTTATGTAATAGTTACAGTCAGTTACTGATTTATAGGGTAATTAGAGTTTCATACGCGGTTTTAGAGAAATCAGCAAGCACTTTTGCTTTCAGTAAATTATTATTAAAAACAAAACAATTGTGATCTAAATCAGAACTTTATATGGTTCATTAAATTAACAATAAATTGTACAGTGTCTAACTTAAACCTAGTTGCTCTTCACATAGGGAATCATTGCCGCAGCAGTTTTACCTGCAACAAAACATATTTTATTTCAGGGGAATAACAGAATACTAACCACCAGACAGTGGCCAGACAACAGGAACTAATGTCTTCAAACATCACAGAGTACTTAATGAATACTACACAAAGAAAAGAAAAATAAAGACTATACTTTTTAAAACAAATAAACACACAGCAGTAAGTCATCCAACTTGTGGAAAAAAGTACAGGCCTATGTAATTTAATAATGAAAGCACAAAACTATTAATTGTATTCAGTCTAGCTCTGAAAATATGCATGTAAAAATCAGTTAACAGTACACAAAGAGATATTTTAAATAAACAATTTCAAAATAAGCATGTTCAGTCATGCAAATTTCCTGAATTTTAACTTAAAAATTACTAACTCTGTATCAGTAAATAAATTTAATACAAAACAAACTGATTCTCACTTCTTGAGAAGTTGATGGCGGGTAATGAGGTAGGGTGCAGACAGGCCCGAGCCAGCGAACAGGATGAAGTACAGGGTCAGCTTGTAGCGGTTGTGGATGTCGAATGGCAGGTTCTGGAATATTTTTTTTATATTACACACATATAAAGCAAGAACTTTTGAGATTTTGTATGTGATCTTCTTTGTAAGTTGTTTGAGTTAAGTACTTATAACACAGGCCTTTTCAAGTGTGAAATAAATGGGCAAGAGAATACAACTGCTATGATAAATAAGACTACTTATCATAGCAGTTCCATTAAGACTACTCAAAAGAGGATTAAGCATAAAATTATAAGAAAAAGTCTGAATAAAATACTGGCTTGAATGATTATGGCTAGTATAGCTCAGATTAGAAAAAAAGTCATAGTATTTACTTTGGGCAGGTACCTATTTATTACATGGACTTGGAATAATAAAATGATGTATATGGTACCTATAATTATGTACCAAGCTTTGGTGTTACTTCGATCAATAAAAGACTTATTCATACATTTACTATGTCTAGCCTTTGATTATATACTTTGTCTGTCATAGTAATGAGCCATAGTGAGCAGTGAATATAGACAAGGATTCTCGAAAATATATTCATTTTGTATTTTTGTATGTAATAGGTGCATTGAATATCATGCAGTCTATTTTAATCAATAATAATCACATGAAAATTATGACTTAAATAACCTAAAACATTCATAATTAGTATCTAGGTGAATAAGTTAAAAATGGCTATAATTTTAAAATAATTAATAACTAAAGGATTATAAATTTGTCTTTTGTTTCAATTTGCATTTTATCACAAATGTGTAGGACCTAGACGTCGGTCGTCGTGATTATGTAATGTCAAAATTTTATTTTTTTGAATTAAGAATTGCACTTACCTCGCCAGGGACACCGCCGTGAGAGCCGTTCCTCACAAAAGAGGTCATCACATTCCTACCCAATCTGTTGGAAATACGAGCTAAGGGGGCAAGCATTTTGATATTTTGATTCTGATTTTCGAAAACAGAAAACACGGACCGAAATCAGCCCAACAAATTATTTCCAAAAACTACCACTCTGCTAGACTGCTAGTCCATTCACTGCGTTCAAAATTGCTGATGTTAAGTTTCATGGTAGTTTTTTTAAGATGAACGCTTCCAAATGATGTATTTAATTATTTATTGCAGATACAATTTTAAATAAAACTACATATGATTATATTATATTGTTGTTATATTACGTAGAGAAATTGAAATTACATTAACTACATTGAGAAAAAATATTCTATTCATGATTTTCGACTTTCGACGTAGTTGAACGTATCTGAAAAAGATAAAATTATGAATTTATAAGCAGAAATATGTAATTCCAACAACAACATTTAAGAATTAATTAAATCTATTACATAGGTAACAATATAACTCATATTATCTAATCAATATACTCTAAAAATATAGTAAATAAAAAAGTCAAATGAAATATTACAATGTATAACGAACACAATGGAAAAATTCTGTTTGACTGATATCTGAAAGATCAAAATATAATGACCTATTGTTCAAACGTGTGCTGCATTTTGTGTGCAGTAATCAGCCAAGCAGGCACTTCGAGGTATCGAGGTCCCTATTCAACGACTCATACAGTCTACGTACATACTGAGAGAAATGAGTTCGTAGTAAGAGAGAGAGAAAGAGGGAGAGAGAGAGTAAAGCTTAACAAACCAATTATATGGATTATTTCAAATCATCGAAGGTATGTTGTAACCAACGCAGGAAGTACAAATTTGAACAACACAAGGACTTTAAAAAAACAAAAGAGATAATTTACTTATTTCCATTGTCATACTTGACACTAAGCTCTAGCCCCATTGAATGATTTTGTATGTCCACAGCCTGTATAAGATGCTGTATATTATCTAGACAGTTATCAGAGTATCTACTCTGAGGTATGAGGCATAATGTTTAAACATAACGGTTTTCTTTCATCGATTGACATAACTTGCAAAACATTGAGGTCCCCCTGAATTTGAAGGGTCGAGTCTTTTATCACTGTTTAGTTAGATAAATGAATAAATAAACAAATCTTACGGGATTCAGCTACGTGTCAAAATCCATAAACTAGTGCGATCAAGTAACAGGGCCCAAAACACTGCGAGAAAAGTAAGATGGCGTCTTATACGAACTACTTACCAAATTTACTTCTTCTTGAGCTGGTGTAGGACGACTAGGAAAGGCGCTGCGAAGCCGGTGCCGAAGAACCAGAACATGTGGAATGTCAGGCGTGCCCTGTTGTGGATGTTGAATGGCAGGTTCTGGAATTGTAATGTCTCTTGTTAGGTAAAAACGGATATCAACTCCATACATAAGTCACAATCCTACAACGCGCAAGCGAAGTTTTCTACGCAATTCAGTATACATATACAAGCTTCCGATTAGAACAGTTGGAGCCGCCATTCTCCAGGCACAACATCCGCCTGGTCGGAAGATCTTCCCTTTGTGGCGGATGAGCATGATCACCTCGGTCACCACTTCAGGAGAAGGGTGGTGCAGCTTCTTTACACAGTATAACATGACGTTGCTTCCGCTGTCTGTTCGCTTATATATTTTAAACTACTCAACGGATGTTAATGCAAATCTCAGCAATAGATAGAGTGATTCAAGATGTAGGTTTTATGTATAATTAATGTACATTTCGTTTAAGCCTTGCGAAGCCGGGGCGGGTCTCTAGTAGAATATAAATTGAGTACCTTTAGGAATATATACTCGTGTAAATATAAGGTTCTAACAAGGCTGTCGTTAAGTCCGAGCGGGGCCCTTGGACACAGAAGTAATTGGGGCCCTTACTTGGCGGATTTTGACATTTGCCAGTAGTATTACGTTTTGCCGCCCTAAATGACCGCCTTGCTATAATGGTCCGGCCTGATTTAAAAAAAAATTCCGCGCGCGTGCTTTGTATTTAGGCAAAAAGTCATTGCCTACCTCCATCAAAATCAAATACACTTTATAACGCACAATAATACGCGAATATGTGGGTATTTTAAGAGTATTCAGATAGGTAAGATTTTGTGTTAACTTCTTTTACTGCCTACCTAAAATAAACTTCAATGCACGTCCTAGCATTCCTGTTTTATAAATATCGATCTGTTATTGTGTTATGAATTTGCTAAGATGTGTCATGGAATGGATTGTGTGATATATTGCTTTTATGATTTACAAAATGGATGGATCTCAGTAAAAACTAAACTTCCTGCTAAAATGATATTGTTTCAGGCATCACGCAGAGCCGTAAACCTCAAGTTCAGTGTTTCTGTAAAAAAAGGTCTAGACATAGGTCCCTAGCGACGAGATTAAATAAACTGAGTCGACTCGACCTTCTGAAGGATAAGCCACGCGCAGGCGCAGTACGAATCCAATATAATAAATTACCCAGTCCATTTCATTACTGTTTCATGAGGTTTTTTAGTACCTACTTACTAACTACGCATAAAATCAATCTCGGACACATTGCCGCTCTGCCAAGGCTCTGTAGGCAATATAACGGTTTATCCAAACGTCGTGGAAATCTCTTACCCTATTTTGAAATATAAAAAGTACTTAAAACAATATTTTCTATTAATTAAGTATTATTATCATTCCCATTATTTATTTCAAATCTTAGTCTAGGTGTTTTTTTTACAATATTCTTAAAAAGAAGACACCAAAACTAGGGAGCCACCGATAACGAGGCGCGAGCCCAAGCCATATATCATACACTAATACTAGGCCCAGTTACAGGGTTACTATTATTATTGTAAACATTTTAAAATTTCCGGAACTTCTCTATTGTATCCTAATAATTTATGTGTTTATGTAAGTTCACCCTGATAGCTTGTGGTCTCCTATAATTGAAGGAGCACTCTTTAAAAAACTCTGGCATTGTTTTTGTAAATGTGTGTGTATTCTTTGATGGAGATCCAAAATAAATAAATAAATAAACATATGCAGACCCAAGATATAGTTCGCGTGGAATACTACCTACTAGATTATAATGTCGATGAGTCTTGTTAAAATTAGTTCAGCAGTTTTGGAAATTGGAATGGACAAATACAGTCACTTATTAACTGCTGTAGCAGTGACCCAAAATCTTGGCTTCTAACGACATCGCGCAAGTGATACCCCAGGTGTTGCAAGCGTGCATGGGCTACGGTGACCGCTTACCATCAGGCGGGCCCTTTGCTTGTTTGCAACCTTAGTGGTATAAAAAAAATGGGACGAATGGACACGAACAATTTTGTAATGAGTTACAAAATTTTTACTAATAATCTGCCAAATTAAGACTTACAATTATTTATTCGTATTGATTCGATGGAAGTGTCCAATTTGTTGATAAGCCGATTAATAATGCTGTAGAATTGTGTTCAAAACTTACACGTAAGTATATGTTAAACTCGTAAAAGCAAATAGTTATGAAAGTTAGAGCATGGAGCTTGGTACCTATAAATGTATACTTTAAGTCTAGCGTATTCCACCTAGGTATGTTATTTTCTAGAGGTTTCTGTGCTTCACACAAGTAAAGTAATCGATACCGTTGTTTACAGTTTGCACGCCACAAGCCACGAACGGTGATTGTTTCGCAAACACAATGACACATTATATATTAAATGCAATTACAGGAAAATGGTGAACGAGAATTAAAACTGATAAATGCCTGCACCAAGTGGTTTAAAATACAATTAAATGTCCTTAAAGGCTACGGGGATCGCTTTCCATTTGGCGGGTCATACGCTTGCGTGCTAACACTGCTAATTTAGTAAAAAGTATTTAAACTTATCAGAATACCTATTAAAGACCAATGGTATCTTATATCAGTTACAGGCAAGAATATTCATAAAAATGTTTTACACAAACATTTGCGTAGACGGTAAAATCTAATAATTTAAATTATCGGATTCCTATTCAAAGAGTGCATCGTAAAAGAAACCATACTGTTTAGGTCTACAGTAACGGTACCTTTAATCAATCGTTATTTTTTATTTTTCTACTTTACCGTAATACTTCTTGATACTTTCGGTTGCAATTAGTCATCATTACATATAAAATTAAATTACTCATTATTATCCCTGTTATGTAGAAGGTATGTATGTTCGTCAATGCAATTACATTTTCATCCTAAAAATTGTTATATAAAATTCACAGTGCAATAGGTACGTACAACGTGTTTTAAACTAAATGCTCAATAAGTTACGCAATAACATCTACTGACCTCTCCAGGAATGCCTCCATTAGAGCCGTTCCTCACTGTGGTCTTCATCACATTTCTGCCAAGTTGGTTAGAGATCCTGGCCAGTGGTCCCAGCATTTTGAATATTGAAATTTAAGGAATACACTTAGTTTAATAACTCTCCCTTGCGTTCGCAGGTAGATAAGATTATATTGACTGGAGATATCGAAAGGTGTCGATATCTGAACTCGTGTCGTGTCTGATAACTAAGTTTGAACAGTACGCGTGTAACCCAGCCGGTTTGAAAACGCTGTGTAGACTACGTTTTTAGTTGACGAGTTTCCTTTACGCGCGATTTTCAAAGTGGAATTCAGAACATTTCTTTGTATGTACAGGTCGCGGCACGAAACTCTAGCGCTGAGCGAAACGTGGAGGGGATAGCTGCGCATGGGTACCATCGCGCACGCAATACAAATTAGTAATTTAATTGCTTAGTTAAAAACAGCAAAATAATGTTTTAATGTAAAGTCAAATAGTAAGTCTAGCGGTGAACAAAATGTGGAACTTAACTGCGTATGGGTACTGTCACGCACGCAAATATTACTTCATGTTACCTACAATATAATTTTTAACAAGTTTATGGGGAGTAGAAAAATAAATACACTATCGGATTTGTAAATTTTTATATTAAATACCAAATAATAAAAAAAATTATATTAAGTCCGAATTACATAAGAACCTACTGAAGTTTCTTCTCAGGATAGAAGAAACCTGCGAGTTCGGCAGGGTGTGGACATCAGACACCGCATTCTCCTTTCCGATATCTAGTCCGAATCAGACAATGGTCTTACACCTTCAATAGTATCCCAACAGGGCCTTTTGCTTACTGAGGGCCCCGGCTCAGGGCTGCTTCGGTCGTCGGCACTAACAGCGTCATCGTCATCAGACTCACCAAGGCTATCCTCTGAACTGTCACCATCAACGCGAATGATGAATTCTTCTGTAACCAAATCCACGACATGGTCACTCTTGACATATTGCTCTTCTATGTCCTTTACCTTTTGGCATAACTTTCCCCAATCCCAAGCACCCATCAGCAAAACTTTTTCTTGAATTAGTTCTATACATTTAGCAACACTCCACTTCACATTTTTACTGCCTACATATTGCTTTATGTCAGACCATGCCATTTCGATTGGATTTAGATCTGGGTGGTATGGTGGCAGTCTTAGCACTTGATGTCCTTGCTCTGCTAGTATCCTGTCAATTGAAAATGTTTTAAATCTATCTTTGTTAGCCCGTATTAAATTGTATAGTTGAGGTTTTAGTAGAGTTTCCTCATATTGTATGCCCTTTTCAGTAAGCCAACCCTGCATGTCAGCTTTTTTGGAATTAGAAGTGGGTGCAAGGTCCCATTGTTTATTATGGTATGATGCGTTGTCGACTACCACGACAGAATTAGGCGGTAAGTTCGGCAATAACTGTGTCCTCAGCCATTTTTCGTAGTTGTCGTAGTTCATATTGTCGTGGTAGTCGCCTGATTTCGCACCAGCTTTAAAAGTTAACAGTGCGTTCGGTATGAACCCAGCCTCTGATCCTGCGTGGACAATGACCACCCGCTGTCCTTTGGAGATAGGTTTTTTGAGACCTTTTGTAGTACCATCGGTCCAGGCTTTTGGAGCAGAGTGCGATGAATCTACGTAAGATTCATCTGTATATACGATGGGCCTTCCCTCTTGGCGATATTGTTTTATTTTGCGTAAGTATTCGATACGTAGTAAACGTATATTTGAACTTTCAATCAGTACTTTTCGATTGTTTTCAGTATTTTTCCACCGAAACCCTAAACTCTTAATTATTCGTCGAAGACTTCGTTCTGAGCCTTTGAAATTTATATCTTCCTCTAGCTTCTTTCTCAACTTTCCGACGGTGGGAAGTTCATTATTTGTCCTATGAAAGTTATGTATGCACCTCTTTATTAATCCTTGATCAAAGTTATCAATATCTGTGACCGGTTTTGATCTGGAGCGTTTTTTGCCTGGTGTTCTAAATACTGATAATAAGTCGGAATTATTGGCTTCAGTGGAGATTTTCCTTACCGTTGCTATGGACGTCTTTGTAGATTCAGCTGTCCTTTTCTGAATTTTCTGTAAGTCACTAATTATACTATTTAATTTTATATTTCCCGCCTGAATAACTTCTGCAGTTTGTTTTATTTCACTTATATCTACAGTGCTGCGGTCAGAATCGAGTAAAATACTCGCAGCTTCGCCAATTTCACTTTGAATTTGTTTCAGGGAATTAATGAAATCATTCGATTCCCTTTTCAGAAAACAATGCACGTCAAACACCATTTTCCGTGCCTGTCTTTTCAAAACAGTATTCCTTCTCGGCCTCGGCATTTTCACTGTTTAAAAACTGTTCAAACTTAATCAAACAGTGAATAAACTAACAAACACAACAAACAAATCAACAAAACAAACTTAACAAAAAACAACAACAAAAATTAACGATGACAACAAAACAATTCAGAACGCGACTGTACACTGGAAGTGCGCGGAGCGTCGTATCGGCACGGGGGACGGAGTACGACTGGAGAGCCAATCGGCGCAACGCACGCTCGCCCTTCACCCCTGTACCCCGCCAAGACACCTTATTTTTTACTTCTGCGCAATAACGGTCAGCGCTAGAGTTTCGTGCCGCGACCAATAGCAGGACACCTAAGTCATCGTTAATCACTGATTTTGATTGAAACTGAAATAAATTTTTAATTAATGTGTATACATGAAAAACATTTATTTGAATAAATGTATAGCATGTAATGCCAACACAAATTAATGTTTTTTTTTTTAAATTTGAGCTCAATTTCATGCACACATTCCATTGAAGGAAAATTATACGATACATAAATAAATCCCTGAAATGCATATTAAGTAATTTGATTATACGGTATCACAAAATACCGTGAATAAAAATACCATCAATTTTTAATAGTAGAATTTTAACAACCCAATATAGCAACAATTTTTGTTTTTTTAACCCCACACGGCAACACTCGATCTGCCATTTAAAAAAAAGAAACAGTCGGCCACGCTTGCTACAGAAATCGTTTCACTTTTGGGGATTTAATTTCCCCTTTATTTCGTTCCAATATTGCTGTAATCAACTAATTTACCGAGTTTATCATATAAATTGAACGTCAAAATTGAAACATGGCCGATTTGGACGATTTCTTTGCAAAGAAAGACCGTAAAAAGTCGAAGGCAGTGAAGAAATTCTCAACCGCTGATGAGTTAGCCAAAAAATTGGATGATCCAAAACAGAAATCAGATGTGCGGCCGAAGAAAGAGCGGCCAGCGCAGGAAGGTGACGAGGCAGGCCGGGGCGGGGTGAGTTATAAATCAAAAACTTTGTTCACACGCCTTCAGCGGGACTGCCATGAGAAAAAGACTAGTGCCGTGAAATTCGTGAACCCCCGTCAAAAATGTTGTGTCTAAAGTGCAGTTGCCGCGGATTTTTTCTATCTGACCTGGATTGGAGTACAGTTAACATGAAACTCGATTTTTATAGAAACAGCTAAATGGACAATGTTTGTCGTAATTCAAGCACGTTGTTCCGTCTCTTTTTGCAGCGTAATTAAAGATAGAGACATAGCACTCTTTGTGCTGTTAATTTCCTCATTAAGTTGTTGTTTTAGACCTAAACTTGGTTATGTGAGTCATAATTTGAGTAGAAGTGGGTCTAAAAAGAGATTTATGGTCTATATTTTCATGCAATATGAGTTATAAATGCTATTGGATGAGGTTCTCAAAGAAAATGCGTCTACAAACACAACTTGTAATTTATTTTTATTTTTCTTAATACATAGACAGTTTCATTCAAATATCTGGAAATGGAAAAACCATTCTATACAGCATTAAAACTCTTCAAACTCACTAGTATAGATTAAAATGTAGGGTTACTTAGTTCAGTTTATTATTGCTGATATTAGTAATAAGTCATGAAGAATATTACAAAATATTACTCACAAATCAATAGACCTCCCACAACGACATGGCTGAAATTCTATACACATATGGAAAGTTCCAGTCATTAAGGTAATCAAGTAGAACAGTGACATGTTATTTCCTTGATGAACATCACAGATAACTTAATTGTCCACTTGTAAGTCAGTAGGTGTCTAGCTTATCTGGTAACTTATCTAAGTGTGTCTTTGCTTGCTCTGCATTGACTCAGACTCTTGATCTTTAGGGTCATATTGCTGTCCTTTTTAACTGACTTCAAAAAAGGAGGTTCTATGTTCATCTGTATGTTTTTTTTATGTAGGTGTATGTATCAATATTACTGTTAATTGTAGACTTATTTTAAAAAGTCTTTGCTTTAAAGGGTACACGTCGGAGATGGTCCCATTTTTTTTTTTATAAAATCGGTTCAGTACTTTGATTTTTATATGTAAATGTCATGTACCCAGTACTCAAATGCTCGATGTTAGCTGATGGCATTGAATACCAAGAACCTACTCTGGTAATTGCTAATGGATTGTCGATGAAAACCTATATTTTCCTGGATCCCGTTATGCTGCCTTTTTGTCTTGAGTTAATATTTTGAAACATTATGATGATGCTTGGGCATTATGCCACCATCTGGCCCCAATGTAAGCAAAGCTTACTATGGAGTTAGCTGATACAATACTTAAATACTATATGAACACTAGCTGTCCCGTCAGACGTTGTCCGGTCTTAGCTATGAATTCATATGTCAAATTCACCATACAAAAAAGACCTTTAGTTAACCTCGAAATTAAAAATGTTCATCTTTATTTAAATTATTTTCTCAAGAACCTTCTTACAATAACAATAAAAATAAAAATAATTAGCCTAATTGGTTGTTGTGACCAAGGGAAACATGGATTCATTTATATATACATATATATCAAGGTATACCATCCCTTGTGCTTCTTAAATAAACAAAACTATTTCTATCATGTTTTTAAATTACAAACATAAATAAAATCCATGCCTATATTAGGCAGGGATTGGAATTGGTGTTACTTCCAGAGTTTATGCCCTACAAAAAATGTTTTCTTTAATGTATAAAAATTACATCAATGACCACTTTATTAAAGTACCATCACTTTGGAATGCCTTGACTGATTATTTTTCTCTGAACAAAGGAAGTATTTGTTTTTGTCTAAAATTGGTCATTTGGAAATGGCACCCAAAGCATGGGAAGTCAGGGTAGGTCACTAGTTTATATATAAAGATTTTGTGACATAGCAGAAGGCTAATATGGAAGCAAATAGGACACATAATTTGTATAAATAATGAAACAATTTGATACTATTGCTATCAAAAGCAGATGTTGCATTTTTAATGGTAGGTAATTATAAACTAATTCTAAACACAGTATATAATATACTATCACAAAAATATATCAATTTGTACACATGTATAAGTACGTATAATTATTAATTAATAGCTTCCCACCCGACTTCATATGGGTTTAATAGAATACATATACTGAATGAAGTATTCTACAGTGTGGTGAAAAATTCTTAAAATTATAAAAACAAATGTTTTCTTTCTTTATTTAAAAATTAACTAATTATTGTACAGGCGACTTCGTCTGCATTTGCTTAGGCAAAATTTGCCTATGTCCTCCCCCAGGGTATAATCTTTCTCATTGCCACAATTCATTATGATCTGTTACACCTCATACTAAAAAGGTAGCAAAGGAACTGATTTTATTTCAAATTTATAATATTAGTACAGATTAGTATATTTGAAAGCTGCAATTTTTTTGTTTATTAAATTTGTATAATGATTGCTGTTTTCCTATAGGAGGAGGAATGGAAAGAATACGAGGAAACTGTGAAAGACTACACGGGGCTGAAGATCCAGGTGCTACAGGGAGGCCAGGCACAGGAGCACCGGGACTCCACATCGGAGGACCAGACTCCTGACAATGGGAAGACTAAGGGGCCTTGGAATAAACCTGTGAGTATTGTTACATCAGCAAGCCATGGTGGCCTTGCGGTTGAAGCAATGGCTTGTCATCTGATGGGCCCAGGTTAAAATCTGTTCCAATGAGTTTTTCTAAGCTTGTACAGTGATTATTCACACCATGAGCTAGAAAAGAAAAAAAGGCGAAATTTGAATCTGCCGCTGGTTTTTTCTCATTCATTTGGAGCCTCCTGGCTGGGGACCTTACAGAAGACCGCTGTCAAATAACACTACTTTGATGTAGTGTTGTTTCTGCGGTGAGTAAGGTCGCTAGTGCTCTACGACGTTATGAGTTTGTTTCAGTGTAGTATGGGTGAGGTGTATGACCCTGTATGTATGTGTATGGTGTCAGGTTGAGGCGGAGACGAGCGCGCCTCCGCCGCCGCCGGTGGAGGAAAAGCCCCGTGAGACGAAGCCGGCCGCGTACGTGCCGCCTGTCTCCCGCCAGCGGGCGCCCGAGCCCGTGCGACGCAACCAGGCCGTGAGTACACACACTATTCCCACTCACACGCTTTACACTCTCACACATATCAACACCAGTGGCAATTTTCTTGTCAAACACTAGCCTAATTAACACTAAATTCATAATGATGTCGATTCTGTTGTACAAAATTGCTAAACTTAACTAATTTGACAGGTCTAAAAGTCTTACTATCCCGGGGTATGCTGGGTTGAATAAGGATGGCAATATTTTTAGACCTCTCAAATTAGTTACGTTTAGTAATTTTGAACAACAGAATTGGCACCACTGTCTGAATAAAATTAAGTCCTGTCTGTACAGTTTTTTTAGTTTCAGTGAAGAACAGAATAGAGTATCATGGGCTATATACTATCACTGCCGTTTGTTGTAGCTACAACAAACGGCTTAAAAGAAAAGATATACTGACCCAATAATATGGAGGTGATGATGGGTAGATGTTCTCAATTGAGGACACAAATCAGACAAGAAAAGACAGAAATCCCACAAAACTTCTGCTTACAGTTTGAGAACTGATTGCAGATTAATAATAATAACAAAATATATATATACTAACACTGACATACTACATAACACTAACACTACATAGGGTATATGTAATGTAGACTATGTATATTGCTTCGCGACCGCAATCGCGGGAGAAGCTAGTATGAAATGTATAAACGTTTTATAGTATCGTTATGTGGTTTGTGTTGCAGAAGCACGCGCCGGACATCCACAACGACGACTACTTCCCGGTGCTCGGGGCGGGGGCGAAGCGCGGCGGCGGCTGGAGCACCGCGGCCGGCAGCCCGGGGGCAGCGCCCCCCCGCCAGGCGCGCGCGCCGCTCGCGCTCGGGAACCGCTTCACCTCGCTGCAGGACGACAGCTAGCCAGGTGCACACACTACTATACTTATCATTTTTCCAATATAATCCCACAATCTATTACTGAGTGAAATAAGGCCCGGCTCTAGGTATTTTAACGCCCGTGTGCAATTCACCGATTATGTCGCCTCTATCTACCACTTTATCTGCGACTACGTTGTGCTTGTCTGAAAGGCTTTTTTTAAACCACTAAGGTCACCTAAGTGGTATAAAAAAAACAGGTGGCACACACACAAGCGTACGGCACATCTGATGGTAAGCAGTCACCATAGCCTATAGCCACTAGCAATACCAGAGGTATCACTAACGGGTTACCAACTCTGTTGTTGGTGAGGACTTCCTGTGCTATCAGTATTACTTCTAGCACAGCTTATCCTCGTGGAGCACTGGCAACCTTACTTACTGCAGAAACACAACACTACATCAAAGTAGTGTTATTTGACTGCGGTCTTCTGTAAGGTGGAGGTACAGTCCCCAGTCAGGCCACTACAATTTTAATGGGTAACCCCAGGGGAGATCCCGATTCGCCTATTACCCTATACATATACTAGACTACTAACACTAAGGGGGTTTAAATTTTTTACTTGATTAATTAGTGGAAAATTAATAGCCCTGCGTCGATAAAAGTGACACAAAAGTTTTGTCATTTTGAGAGTTAGATTATCGCAGCGGTGCTCGCAACAATATGGTTGGGTACGCGCTAGTGATACCCCAGGCAGGCCTCTGTAGGATACGGTGACCGTTTACCATCAGGCAGATTTATTATTAACCGTTCTGTTTTTTTACAGGAAATAAAAAGCAGCACCGTGCAGCACAGCAGTAAAGTGAAGTGTCATTTATGGACTTGTAAGCGAAGCCTGGCGCATAGCATATACATACACACATACTATAACTATGTCATGCAAGCAAACTGAACAATAAGCATTTCCTTTCTACGCCTGAGACATGATTTCTACTCACGGCGCCGTAGACAGTTGCTGTAGCGAGAATGTCACCACTACGTTCCAAACTTGAATTTGTTTTTGACAGTGCAACACTTTTATAAACGTCACATGTGTCAAATGTCATCCAGCCAGTACCTACGACATATTAGTCGATTGTTTGGTTTAAAATCTAGTGATTTTACTCTTATTTTCACCGGTGTAATAAAATAAAATAATTGAATCGAATGCAACTAAATTCGTTCCAAATCTAATTCTAGACAATAAAAACAATGCATATACAAAAATATTGGGTTATCGATTTTTTAAATTTAACTTCGTATTTATATGTTCTTAACGTCGTCGGGTATTTTTCAAGTATTATTTTATTAATTATCAATTTAAAAAAGTATAGCAACTGTCCTGTCTATTAAAAAAAGTGTAAAAGCAAGAAATGAATGTGTGAAACTAAACATTTGTTATTTTTTATGTTTTTATTATGAAAATATATATATAGCTGTGTCTTGGATGCGTGATAATGGACTCAAATAAATAAAATTGGTGGACTTTTATCTTGTGGATGCTGATGGTAACATAGGCCAAGCGTGAGTCGCACTTTAGAAATGTAAAAAGTGAAAATTATATTACGTTAAAGTTTATAAGAAAAATGAGTAACATCGGCGAAACTGTATGATAGGATTGGTTACCCTCTGTACATTGTTAAAATATGGCGAATTAATTCAGCATCGGCGGAAATCATTCAGAACATGTGTACCATAGAAATAAATTATGTATTTAAAACTATTGTACTGTGTTTTCATTTTTCTTGTTCTTTTTCCTAACTATGGCAATCAATCCTCTTTAAGGACTTTCTTCTTCTTCTTCCTATCTATGGCAATCAATCCTCTTTAGGAACCTTGCTATTTTTTCCTGATTCGCCTGATTCCCGCCTAAACCCGATACCCTCTTTATGCCAGTTAGTAAATCCTATCTCGAAATGACATTCTTTGAGCAAATACCAATATTAAGTGTAGACACCGTGATGGTCGTGTGGTTGAAATATCAGAACAATAACTAACAGCTTTAGCTCAGAGTACATAATATACTGTGGCTTTAGTTATCATTCTGAGGTTGAAGTGGCCGCCTGTCATTTTATGGGTCCGGGCTTAAAACCTGTATTAAGACTTGATTTTTAAGTTTCATTCAGCAGCCTTACAATTACGTAAAAAGAGCAGCGCAAATAAGATTAAAATTTGAGCAGCCCACCTAGACGGTGCCAGGCTAGCCTAGAGAGCAACTAGTATCGCAGATATCTATGCTAGAGAGTGCACAATACATTCAGTAATTCACGTAGTATATTATCTACTCTGAGGTAATTCTCATAGAAAACATAGAATCATTATTTGATACTTGGACGCCGTAAGATATTTTTATATTAGCGCCATCTGTCGAGAAGGTAAAGAAATCGTGTTCGGGATTTTATAATTCCAACACAATGATTTGTTCTTTTTACGGAAGATGGCGCTATTAGCACTACGTGGTACCAGTTTGTTATATTTTTATAAATTTTTAGTATATTATTAACGTGTTTTGGTATTTAATTTTATATAATGATTCAGAATTATTACTTTAAGCGATAACATGCGTTTATTTTGATGTACACCTAAATTTTTTGGATATTTTCGAGAAAGTGCTACATCGCGCTATCGAAGTTTACTTTTTATTTCAGTATATATAGTACCTCTGAGTCCTACCAAGTGTACTTGCTTCGGCAGTACATATACTAAAATTGGAACGATACAGAGAAGATTAGCATGGCCCCTGCGCAAGGATGACACGCAAAATCGTGAAGCGTTCCACATTTTTTGAAGTATTTGGTTATTAATCTTACATTGCCTAAGTGGAAAAGTATTATGCTTAGCGAGCCACGAGCGGCAACGCGATACCAACAAAATGCGACCGCTACGCGATACACTACTGCGGATTTGTATTTGTTGGTTTGTAGGTATTTGGGCAGCGTTTTCTTCTTTGCCTGAGAAGTTTGTTGAACCTCAGGAAAATACCTATATACGAAACAACTTGATCCCGAGTTGTCCGTCAATGTCTTTAAGTCGAGATTGTACACAGTATATAATACTCGGTTCACTAGTGGTATCTTTTGTGATTATTTATGGAACAAACATACAACACAACTTATTTTTTAGGGTACCCGAAGTATCCAACGGGGGTCCCGTTGGATACTTCGGGTACGAAGCCTTCGCTGTCAGTCCTTCCGTCGTTCGTCCATCTGTTAGCGGGCTGCATCTCAAGATCCGTTGGCCGGTTTTTTAAAGTAGGTATACAATATTTTGATTTTATGTTATATCATGTTTCAATATAATATATTAAATAACGTAAGGACTTTAATAAAAATAAGTTATGGAGTAGCTCAAAACCTTTATTGCCAAGTAAGAAACTAAACTTACTAAATACTAAAATTCTCCTCTAATCTTCTTAAATGATCTACATTTGTGTCTTGGGGTGGGCTACTATGGCTTAAAATATTATTTTTATACATCTCCAAACCTCTTTGCGCGGTCGCCATATTATTGTAAACTTCGCGCGGGAGACGTGTTGTCGCGGGCATTTTAACACTACGATCCATAGACAAGAATCGGTCGTTCGGATACGTTGTAGGGGGTATTAAAATAGGCGGTATTTCAGGTTTAGGTAAGCTTCGAAATAAATTATTTCGATCGATAATTTGGTTGTGTGGGTTCATATTAGTTAAATTGCTAAGGTTTTTCATCCATTGTTGTTGATTTGGTGGTATTCGATTGGGGTAGTTAAAGATCCAGAGTCGGTCTCCAACGAACATGGGTCTTGGGGCGACGATCCCCAGGCTGCTGTAGTATTGCTGCGCAAGAAGCTCCACGTCATTCGTATATTTACGCTTCCACTTCGTACGGCGGTTTTGAAACCAAATCTTGATCTGAAAATAAGAAAATAATAATTTGAATAGTTGGTCTGCCTTCTTCAGATTTTGAAGTGAGCGTTCCGGCGCGTGATAATCTAAAACAAATACAGAGATCTTTTTGTTGGATGAAATTTGGTATGAATTGTCTAACTCTAAGGTGTACTAAATGTTGGAATACGACAGAATATTTTTAAAGTACGGATAATTCTGTGGCTCCCTTTACTTCCTTAGAATTTATATTTTCACATAGACCCATTACTAGGGCGCTTTTTCCAAACATCAAGACGCAGCCTGAAAGTTTTATTATATCATAGTAACTTAGCGTATATGATAAATGTTTTTTTAACATTATCTGACCCGACCATTTTCTGTGCCAGCTGTTTATAAATCCCATAGAGTATATAGGTATTGTAATTTTTGAAACCTACCTGTGTTTCAGTGAGCCTGAGCTGCCGCGCCAGTCTTCCTCTGGCTGCCACGGACAAGTATCGGTTCTTTTCAAACTCCGCTTCCAAGCTCTTGATCTGCTGAGCGCTGAAGGCTGTGCGCGCGCGCTTGCCGCGACTGGAGCTCGATCCTGGGTGACGAACATTTTAATTATACACGGTAGGTAGTCTAAAACGCTTGCAATGCAAAGAGTATCATTAGCGTATCGCCAAATTGTGTTATATTTAAAACCGGCTATCGTAATTAAATGCCTTCACAAAATTTCGTATCTGTGCTGTTGCCCGCCTTTTTATCTGTAGCCCTAGCTGACTTACAATAATAAAAATGCATTGTCATCGAAACTGGATCAACATGTCAAAAGTTAACTCCGTAACATCTAAAACGTAGCGATTATGTACTCTGTGGTAACTTCTACTCCGCACTCCGTGAGATGAGAGGCCGTCAATGAAAAAAAAAAGTAATTTCATTAATGTAGTGTCTACTAACTGCAGCCCGCAGTTATGTCCGGCTCACTACATATTCCAATCCAACCGAAGAAATTTTAGTTTACTTAGAATTCGACAATATTTTACAAATTGTAAAACCACACTATTTGTTCCTCCGATCTAAGATACTAATAGCCCTATTAACGTCAATCTTGATTTATAAAACCAACCAATACTTACCAATAAAGTATCCAAGAAAAACAGAACAATCGTTTTAAATTGTCTCTGGTCAAAACACTTCTGTTTTCAAATGCGAATGACACATTGATAAATTGCCGCTAATTACTCACGAGGTGTTTATTGAAAATAGAAAAGACGTGAAGTGACGACGCGCCGTGTCCGCTTCGGACGAATTGTCGGGGACGACTTCCGTACATGTTAATTATGTAGCTTTGGGTTTTACTGTAATTAAGAATATCGAATAATTCGGATACCTACGTCGGGAATGTAGTGTTTCCAGGTGGTAGGGCATTTTATACTATACCACTAAGACGACACACAAGCTTACAACCACCTGATGGTAAGCAGTCACCGTAGCCTAAAGCCGCTAGCAATACCAGGGGTATCACTAACGCGTTGCCTACCATGTTGTTGATGAGGACTCACTGTGCTAGCAGCATTACTACTAGCGCAGCGTATCCTCTTCCGAAATAAACGAGCCAACCTATTAAGTATTGATACTCGTACGTTTGTTGCAACAATTGCAGATATAAATATTTTGTATATACTTAAATAATATCCTGTGAAGAATTGCGTGTTGATTTTAAAGCTTAGTGAACATCTCAATCTGATCTGGTTCCTACCTACTGGGGACAAATGACTCGGTGACGGATGGATGGCAATTTTTATGCCCCTGCCAAAATTCTGTCATCGCTTCGCTTTAAAACTCACTTCGACTGCGGTTGTGACAGATCAAATTATTATAGAGCTTCATGATCGATCTTAATCTACGTATATACAAAGATTTGAAAACACATTTCACGAATATAGTGCAATGTTAACACTGAGTAACGGCTGTGTGTTACTGCTACGCAGTCGAAATCGAGGGGAAAAGCTAGTCCTAAACGTATGCAGTATATTCTCTGAGCCTATCCTATTGCGAGAGTTCGTTTGATTGTGTGTTTGCTTCAATCACGCAAAAACGGCCGACTGATTTTAATGTCGCTTGGAACCAAAATCAATCATATTGATGACTGAAATAAAAATGTAACGCACTTTTAACTTCCAAAACTTTTAAAGAATCCTTAGGGCGCTGGGTTATGAAGAAAAAAATCTCGATAGGTTAGTTTTTCTATGTTCTTAATTTAATTTAATGACAGTAGCTATCATTTACTTCTAGCTTAACTCATTAGAAAGAAGACACGCGTGTGTATTGATTCAAAGTTATAGGTAAAGAATAGTTTATTTGAATAATCCGCAGAAGCGCTGCTTGTCCGCCGACCAAATTAGCGCCAATTGGCGCACCACTACATCAATCGCCTGCAATTATGTACCGACTAAATTAATTAGCTCTAAAATTATCCCACATAAAACAAGTGACAAAACACGACCGCAAACCGCTTTGACAGTGGTAAAGCAATTAATGTCAATTTATCCTCACTTGTCAACGGCTAAGTTCTTTGTTACGCGCCATTGTGAGTCCGAACAACATTAGATCTGCCGTCGAAACGCCCAAATTGCTTAGCAATAAAGTGTACATTTGAAAGGGTGACGATTTTTTCAATGGCAACAATAAATTTGTCACCCGTCACCTAACGTACAAAATTTCGTTCGGATATTCCCCCATCCGCTCTCTGGTAATAGAACTTTACAGCTTTTTAATGAGCTACGGCCACTTACTAAATTTCAACCGAGAGACATTTCTTTTCATGTTTATTTCGTGTGTCTTTTTTTCTAAACGGTGAATAATTACGGGGGAGAGAGATTTAACTAACGAGACTCTGGGACGGCCGGAGATTTATCTTTTCGTAACGGATTTAGAAAATGAGACATCAGTGCGCAGTTAATGTGTATGTGTGCTGGTTTAAAAGGTTCACTCGCTTGTGTGCGATACGTCAGGAAACCAATTCAAACGGCTAATTTGAGCCGAACGCAATGCTTAGAGCGCTATAGCGCTATCAACTTGGCAGATCGTAAATCGAATCGCATATTTTTGTGCGCATAACATTTTAATCCGAGTTATTGGCAATTTAAAAAAGTGCTGTGATCTTTTATTATGTTAACAATTTACTTTTTTTAAATGACTTTGTTTGATATGTGTTCTTAACTTTGACATAGTTACGTCTGCTTGATTATTTAATTTTATAAATTTTAACTATTTATAACAATAGAGGCTCATTTGCTGTACAAGGAGGTCTCACGACGATTGATGAAGGCCTCTGGTGACAAGAAGGCTGGAATATATTTTGCGCAAAGGATCCGCTTTATCCGCATTGCCACTTGCCAGTTATCTACACTTCTACAGTATCTACACTTCTACACTAATATTATAAGAGGAAAGATTTGTATTTATGTGGGTTTCTATTGAATAGGCTCCGAAACTACAGGACCGATTTCAAAAATTCTTTCACCGTTAGAAAGCTAAATGATCACTGAGTACATAGGCTATATATTATACTAGCTGCCCACCCCGGCTTCGCGCGGTAGACAAAATAAAATGTCTACCCGTGCGAAGCCGGGGCGGGCCGCTAGTTTAAGATAAAGCTGTTACTCAGATTAAGGACTTCAGTCTAGCGTAAGCGAAGCTGAAGTCCTTATTCTGAGAGCTGCTAACACCTATTTTTGCGTATAGTATCCGATAAAGGTCGTGTTTCTTATCTGTTTCTTCGATCTTGATTTCATAACATTTTTAAAGTCATGTTCTTTCAAACAAAAAATAAATCACTGAAAGTAGAGCCCGCCTGCATGTAACGCGAGTCAAAATAGGTAATTAATTAAAAAAAACCTATAAAAAATGAACTCTTCGCGCCTTTCCGCGCCATTTGACTCCGCGCCATGATTCTGGCCGTCACTTATTTTAGGCGCCAATTAATATTAATTTGGATGTAGTTTTTTGAAGAATGTAATCTAATATTCGTTTGTGTAACTAATTATGTTGGAAAAGATTGTACCTTTATAAAAAAATGTAACATCCGTAACATCGATGAATTTATTGCTATACGACTAAGGTGGCAAACAAGCCATCTGACTCTGGCAAGCAGTCACCGTAGCCTATAGCCGCTAGCAATACCAGGGATATCACTAACGTGTTGCCAACCGTGTTGTTGATGAGGACTCACTGTGCTACCAGCATTACTACTAGTGCAGCGTATCCTCGTGGAGCACTGGAGAACCTTACTCTCCGCAGAAACAACAGTAAGTACATCAAAGTAGTGTTATTTGACTGCGGTCTTCGTGGAGGTACAATCCCCGGCTCGGCTCCAATTATAATGAAAAAGCTAACGGGAGGTCCCATTTAACCCTACCTCTCTTATGGTGTGATTATTCAAAGTAAGACTCATTGTTACAGGTCGGGGTTTGCACCTAGCCCCATTAGATGACAGGGCGTTGCTTTAACCACAAAGCCACTATGGCTTCAAAACTGCGGTCTATTCTTGTAAGCGGAAGATACAGTCCCTATTCTGCTTTGACGTAGATAATCAAAAACATGTACATACATATTTCATCACGCCATGTCCCTCACGCCGTAGGCACTGTAGGCAGAGAGTATAGAGCGCCATTTCACTCTTGATTTGCACACCGCATTTTGCTTCTTCTACTTTCATAAATCTCTTCATACATGTCTGCCGGCATAAGAAACTTTGGTAATTTGATCTAGAAAGTTGGACCTTGGCCTTCCACGGCTTCTTCTTCCACTCACATAGGTTATACGTAGTATATTATCTACTCTGAGATATAGGTACCGTTTGACAGTCTTTCATCACTCAGCATCAATCATTCATTCAATATGGATTAACCAACAATAGCAATACTGTAAAAATAAAATGCTAGCTAAATTGAATGAAACTGTATTTAAATATGAATATAAAATATTTACTTGTCACTTGTCAGTGAAACAACATTGCAAAAGGGAGGGAAAAAAGAAAAAAAATGCCAACACATAAAAAACAATATTTATGTTGCCAGCTCGGTAACAAAACTTATTACAACATTTTTAGGTTTAATATAATTAATAATAAATAGGTATATGCTCATGCTCCCGTGCTCCACGAGGATACGATACACTAGTGGCTCAGATTAGATACTAGTGGTAATGTTGTAGAGCTTAAAAACAGAGGTTAGGCGAAATGGGTTCGCCCGTGGGCTTTTTCATTAAAATTGGAGCCACCGGCTAGGGACTGTACCTTCACCTTACAGAAGACCGCAATCAAATAACACTACTTTGATGTAGTGTTGTGTTTCGGCAGAGAGTGAAGTTGCCAGTGTTCCACGAGGATACGCTGTGCTAGTAGTAATGCTGCTAGCACAGTGAGTCCTCATTAACAACTTGTTAGTGATACCCTTGGTATTGCTAGCAGTTATAGGCTATGGTGACTGCTTATCATCAGGTTGGTGTTATAAAATAATATATTTTCACGACTGGATTAAAATTAGAGTGTCACGTTACGATCAGAAACGTTTCTGAAACATTTACCCTTGCGTTGATTACTTTTAAATTTATAAACGAAGTAATTAATTATAATCCGAGAGGTAAAATCGTTCATTACTATTCAGACATTATTATCCAGTCTTTAAAAATTAAGCTAAGATGACTCGATTATCACCATGGAAACAAATACAAACTAAACCAAAGTCGGTTCATCCATTTACAAACTACATGCCAGACACACAAATTCACATTATAACACCAGATTTTACTAAAGCTTATTTGTTTTCGTCATGTCAATATGTTTGTCCAAGTGCCTGATAATCCGTATTAAAATTATAAATGCGAATATAACTCTGTTTGCTACTTTTTACGAGTAAGCGGCTAAACGAACAGATAATAATAAAATTTGACTAGGAGACACACTACTTTTACCTTTAAACAAATGCAGACGAAGTCGCGTAACAGTTCGGAATATGTCGTTTGATTTGACACTTTTTATGTAAGATTTTTTTGAATTAATCTGAACTAGTTAAAATTTAGATTATTGACTTCACCATCTAAATGGAATCATCGGAATTGGCAGATCCTATTGGATTCTTCTATGGAGCCAAATAAACTTGGGAATCTAAATGAAACTATTTAGTGGAGTCCATAGCCCATTATTTTGGCATCGGGGGTGAACAATGGGGATATTCAGTTATACTACACATACCGATATTCTTACGGACCAGACCAGACGGATATAAAAATGATATTGTGAGACGCACGGGGTATGATGTGAAGAAAAAGAATTTTCTACAGGTGTTCGATGTTGTTATTATGTGTCAACTTGATTTGTATTTTCATTACTAGATGTCGTTGATCGCTACGGATGACACATTAAAACTCGCGGTGGAGAGTCTCTGTAGTAGTCATATATATTAAGTTGACGATTTATTTACCTCGCTTAACAAGGAGTTTTTACTTTTTATTATAATAGCAAAACCTTGCGACAGCTGTTTTTGGGACCCTCAACAACAGCACACAATTTATTGAACAACTTTTTGCAACTTCCAACTTACGACTCCAATTATAAGGAAGAGGACTGGCGAATATCTGGCCCAAATGCTAAGCATTGCAATACAGCGTGGCAATGCCGCCAGCCTTCTTGGCACACTTCCCCGTGACAGTGGTTCGGGATTTTATTCTACGTGTAGGTATTTAAGTTTGTACTTGTTTCTTTTTTGTTTAGTTCTTTAAAATAAGTTATGTGAGTATAATTAGAGCTTTCAAATTATTGTAAAGAAATATTGTTCTGAAGAAAATTGTTGCACAATAGAGTACCTATATACAATATACATTTTAATATCCATATAAAAAGTGAAGTCAAATCAAAAGGATGATGAATGTGTTCAGAATAATGCGAGAGACGAGGACAAACCATCAATGGAACTGTTTAGTGGAACCAACAGTACAATCTCATCATAATTTGGCGATAATATTGAGTGGTACCTGACGGACACTATTAAAACACCGATCCCCTATTAAGTATTTTAAACAAGCGGCCGGACCCTGCTTCGCACGGGTAGAAATTTATCAAATATTTTGTCTACACGTTTTTAGACTTTTTCAGGCATTTTTTTAAATTTAATTTTCACTCCGTAATAACAATCCTCGTACTTCATACAATATTCTAAAAAAAGAATTAGCGAAATCGGTTCAGCTTCTCTCGAGATTTGCGCTAGCAACACATTCAGCAATTCATTTTTATATTATAAAATTAATCATCTAATATATAAAATTCTCGTGTCACAGTTTTCGTTGCCATACTCCTCCGAAACGGCTTGACCGATTTTGATGAATTTTTTTGTGCTTATCCGGTATCTATGAGAATCGGCCAACATCTATTTTTCATCCCCATAAATGCAAAAAAAAAATTGTCCACACGAGCGAAGCCGGGGCGGGCAGCTAGTTATAATGTAAAAATGAATCGCTGAATGTGTTGCTATGGAATATTCAAATTGGTATCCACTCAAAAGTCCACTTGTTAAAATAATATCAACTCAAACCATGACACAATCGACGTTCTTTTGCAGGCGCTACAGGAGCAGAAACTAAAAAAAATAGCTTTTAGCCATCGAAAACAAAATCAAAAATTGTTTATTTCGTTAAGTTTATTCCGTTTATGACTGTCAACTTTACCGCTAACTATTAATTTGGAAACCTTATTATAATCCGCTTGCACATGACATCTGAAGGTAATCCAATTCTACTCTACTACATATTTTGTGAATTACATTTATGAAACATGCAATAATACCGTCTCCATAGACCCCGAGCGACCTCTACTAATCAATATTAAATACCTCTATGAAGAAGAAAAAAAATATTAGCAACTACCTTACCGCACCAGTTTCGCACGGATGGTGTACCTAATGAAAAAATAGACAAAATCTTTCGTACACGGTAATAGGCCATGTAATGCCATAGAATTCTAGTTACAACAATCATACACTATTTAGATTATGAGATGTTAAAACTTTCCCGTACGGTTTATCGTGACAACACAACAAAAAAGCAATTATCTTTTTTGGTAAGTTATGCTCGTACATACATTTACGCGATTATTTTTGATATAGACTGCATTAGCAGCTTTTGCTGTTCTAAGTTTTAAAGCGACGACGATGTACTGTTTAAAAACTATTTTACCTGATTGTTGATAATCAGTCGCCTTAACTCCAAGAATCTCTTGCGCATCAGCTGTAGAGCTTTCAACGTCAACTTGTTCTGAACTTGCACTGTCTCTATCTTCATTATCAGACTCACAATTGCTCTCACTAGGAACGCACTCTGTAACATCACCAGCACTCTTTCTCTCAAACGTATCAGACAACAAATTTTCAATCGAAAACGCTAACTTCGAGTCAGATTTCTCAACTTTAGCATCGTTATTCGGTGTCGAATCGTCTATCGATTCCATATTCCGCGTAGAACGGCTCACGACGAGATAATTTTGACTAATAAACCTTACGACGTGTTTTTCTCAAATGCGCGAACGCAGGAATCTTAACTGGCTCGTCTGAGGAACAGATCTGCGCTTTAAGTCCCTTCATTATCTCTCATCTTTAATGGTAAGATTTTAAAGTTGAATATAGCGTGTAGCAACGCCAAGATAAAGTTGCAGCAATGACTGATGGAAATTAAGATGGAGTGTTTGAACTAAATGGGCGTTTTTCAGTTGACAATTCTCTTTAAACGACACCGTTGGAAACTGAATTTTATTCTGAAGGTTTAGAGTTTGGATTCGTGATGGGGGAGTTAAACGATGCAAATAGCTGCTGGGGCTTGGCCAAAGTATAATTAGAGTCTGACCAATAAGAGGGCGAGGCGGGACGAGTCTTAGAAGATATGTGCGCGATCATTAATCGTGATAATTATTTAGTTAGTCCTCGTAATTGGACGCGTCACATGCCGAGACTGTAATATGGTAAGGATGCGATGATACTATTTATAATGCTTGATTTATATGTGTTGATAAATGTTATAATTGCTTTTGGTGTACACAGCTTTATTTTACAGTAGGGTTCCGTAACTAAGTCATCAACTGATATGGAAAGACTGGTCTTATCTAGCGGGAATCCTGTAATTGGCGGGATAAAATTGCCTTCGAACATAAGGTATTCCGAAACTTGCTTCAAAACTATTTTCCCACGGAAATTCTGTTCTGCTCGAGAGACTGTTGATCTCTTTATGTTGGCTAATAAGAAATACTTTTCATGTTTATAATAAGACTCGGGTTTCTATGGTCCGTAAGCTTTTAAGCAATGTAAAGCCACATTGGATTCAGTAGGAAAAACTATTTTCCATACAACTATTCAATTCGTCATAAATCTACCATCACATTGCGATGTCTGCTACGATATGATGTCTATTAAAGGTGGCTACGATGATAAATTTTATTTGTTGATTCAATATAACCGCCCCGGCTTCGCACGGGTGCATTATACATAAAACCTTCCCCTTGAATCACTCTATCTATAAAAACCGCATCAAAATCCGTTGCGTACTTTTAAAGATCTGAGCATACATAGGGTATACACACAGACAGCGAGAAGCGATTTTGTTTTATACTACGTAGTGATGACATTGCACATGTTACATTATAATACAAAACAAGTATACTCCTAACTAAAACACGTACTATAGGGCACAGCCATTTAACGGGTGTATTATTAATTTAAGGATTGGACTGTAACTTAAAAGTGTTAAAACTAAGCAAAATACTCACCTCAAAAAAACATTTTTAAATATTTTTTTCATAAACACTTGTCTTCCGCTCATTATACCGTTTACTTTGATAATCATCGGGTTAATGAGGAAATTAAAAATCGACCGCCATATCGGATTAAAAATGGCGGCATTTAGTTAATGGAGCATAATTTATTTATTGACACTTCATGCAAATAAATACTGTAAAGGTGGACTTAATGGCCGTAGGCATTTTCTACCAGTCAACCTTTGGGTGATGCTGAGATAAACGAGGCAGGTATGAAGTGAAGAAGACGAAAAAGAAGACAAAAAATATCATGAGCATTATCACGGGAACCATAAAAATGGGAGCCTTTCAGCTCAATGAAACACTGGGAAGTGAGTCAAATTAACTTGCAAGATGTGATTACACACACACCGGACTGGTGAAATTTAATAAAAACTTAAATATACATCTTTTCGATAAAAACTAACATCATTATATCTTCCAAGCGACGACCGTAAGGAATAAACAAGCAATGATCGCTGTTCCATCCGTGAGGCGACACATTTTGTCATAATTAGAGCGCGCGGTGGCGCTTGGTTTTTTCCCAACTGTTTTTGGGTACGTGATGAATGGTGACTTGTATCGCGCGGAATTCGCGGGCAAGTTCGACATATGTTTAAGTGAGATGGTTCCGTCATCGCCAGTATTTCCTCTAGAATCTCAAGCAATTTACAATAAAAATATGCAATTAAAACTAAGATACCTACGCTTTTCCGGGGGCTCCATAGGGTACCGCACCTTAAAAAAAAGGACCCCTTATAGGATCACTTTGTTGTCCGTCTGTCTGTCCGTCTGTTGTCACATAATATGTCAATGTCAAATGTAGACCATTTTATCTATGCTTTAAAACTAAAAGTCTATAATTATTGTTCTTGATAAGATATTCTCTTTTTAAGAAAATCTACAAGGCTGCCCATACGGCGCCTTCGAAGCTGGACCTGCGCCTGTTTTCCAGGCATTTCAAAGTAAACATACATAGTGTACATCTAGCCAATAATGTTACCATAATTAATCAATCTAGTGTATATATCAATATCAATCAGTAATAAAAATCGTTGATTCAAATTGCATTCTTATTCAACATCTGTCAAGAATTTGTATCTCAAGAACGCGTGGAGTTATCAAATTGAAATTAATATGAAATACCCGAGTCTATGGTGTCTTTCGGTTGTAAAATAATCAGACCTGTAAGTCAATATGAAGAAAAGATATGACCGTTTGTGTCGCAAATTTTCGCATATTTTGCGATTTCACAACACAAGGGAATCATAACCTGTGGGGTATTTCCCGTTGACCTAGAATCATGAAATTTGGCAAGAAGCAGTGTTTTACAGCGCAAGTAAAGGATAAAATCTAAAAATCATAACAATTTTTTTTACATGCGAATTTGCTAAATAATATTTCTGAGCTGTTGATGAGAGTCCGTGATGAGTCCGACGAATAATGACCTCATTTGAAGTTCGCCTACTTTTAACCTTACCTCTACATGTGTACGAAACCCTCGGTTGGCCGCTTTTTAATATATTTTCTTTATTTTGCCAGTGCGGATCCCTAAGCGAGCAACCATTAAATAAGTCACAATTCAAACGGCCGCAGCGCGTTTCCGCATATTTGACTCTGGTATTTCGAACTTTCAACTCTGGCGCTTCCAAATTGCTTCGGTATGTAGAGATTGCACTATTATTTACACGTGCAACCGTTTACACCTTCATTAGCGGCGCTTTAGTGAGATATATTAGTAACTAGCGACCCGCCCCGGCTTCGCACATAAACTAATCTACACTATCTACATCTATACTTCTACACTAATATTATAAATCTACATCCACACTAATATTATAAAGAGGAAAGATTTGTATTTTTGTGGGCTTGTATTTAAAAGGCTCCGAAACTACTGGACCGATTTCAAAAATTCTTTCACCGTAAGAAAGCTAAATGATCACTGAGTAACATAGGCTATATATTATACTAGCTGCCCGCCCCGGCTTCTCACGGGTAGCCAAAATATTTGATAAATCTCTATAGGCTCCGAAACCAATGTCTACCCGTGCGAAGCCGGGGCGGGCAGCTAGTGATACATAAATTGATTAATTGGCTTGAAGCCGTTCTAATTAATTAAAAATAATAAAAGCGTTCCGCTAGAAACACTATCTATTAAAAAAACGTATCAAATTCCGTTGGGTTGGTTTAAGGATCTAAGCATACATACCTACCTAGCTTAAAATACCAAATATCTTACCCTCATAAAATGCCATCGAATAAAAACAAGTAAAATACTGCAAAGCAATACTGCAAAGCTCAGTAATGACAGAAAAAAACAATGAATTTATCTCTATATCATCACCGACAATTAAGTACTAACTCACATATCTGGAAAGCCAAAAATCTATTGATCCTGAACAGTTAATGCCCTACCTTCAGTTCTAACGGCGCCCTGTACCTTTACATAGCGGTTGTATTCTCTTGGCCTTTACTATACCTATATTCCAAGAGAATACAACCGCCCTACATTCATCAGCCGCGACATCACAGGCGATGACGGTCAATATATAAAAAAAGAATCTTTGTAAACTTTATTGAACAGAGGTTAAGTATTTACTATAAATAATGTTGTGGTTACCAATATTATTTGATTACCAATATCTCAGAGTAGATAGTATACTACGTAGGTACCTACTAGTATAGAATGCGGCTGTGAAAAATGCAACCGAATGATAAAAAAAGTACCTTGGCGGTAGCTAGTCGTTTTGTTTTGATCCCTTTAACTTTTTGCGACCAAATAATTGCCTAACTGTCAAATATTTATGATGCGGAACTTCCGGAACCAATATTTAAATATAGCGCCAATGTGGTCTGAAGTAAAAACTGAAAGAATTCGTCAAACATTTCATAACGACCAACAAAAATGGAATTCCTTATATTAATGTGAGGCATGCACCATGAAGCAGAATAACACTATTTTGAATTTGATTTGTGTTGTGTTTTTGCGGCGAAATGGGTTAAGTTTCCAGAGCTTCCAGTTTTAGACAATTAAAAAAAAAATTAGGTTCAATATTGCTTGAACAATTTAAGCAAGTTGAGTCGTAATAATGTTAGCGGACTACCTTAACTTACAATTGCCGCAATAATAACGCTATAATGACAAACAACTGTAATGAATTTAAACAGCAGACTCGAGGCCATGGATTTTAATAACATTAGCATCTGCAGGCTACGGTGATCGCTTATCATCGGGCGAGCCGTAAGCATAAAGCAATCGATTGTTCCAACAACCCATATTATGGACTTATATGTCACACTGCACTGCCTCGAAGTCTTTTGTTCTATCTTCTTCTTCTTCCGGACTGTGGAAATTAATTCTCTTCAAGGACTATTTTTGCCAAAGTCTAGTGAGTTAGTATTTTCTCGTAGTAGCGAGCTTTAGATATTATTCAGAGTTACCACCTATATGTGGCCCTTCGCGTAGCGAGCTAGCCATTATTCTGTGTGTCAATGTCGTCAAAATGTCAAATTTGTCTGTTTTTGACATAAGAACGGACGTGTCGGCGTGTCTTTGGTCACTGGCTGGATGTCGCTCGCTGTTCGCTTTCTGTCACCTGTAGCTGTCACTGTCGGTTCGGCAGCTGTCCTGCTGGTCGCATTTGGTTAGACTTGGAGTTTGTTGTGATAAACTGAAGAAATTTCGCAATTAAAATACTTGTAATTTACGATTGGTTTTAAATGAAACTACCATTTAATCAATTCGATTAACGGCAGTGGTTGGAGCTGAAAGCTATTACTAGTTTTCAATACTGATAAACGAGTGAGAACGTTGGAGGAAAATGTTTATTTTACCGTACCGTGATGAAAATTGTTTACGTTATAGCTAGTTTCGTAGCGGCATACGTGGAAGGACTATGGACGAAATAAGTCATGAATAGTCTATAATTTGTATTTGAAACTTGTTTAATTGGACTGTATTCAAGATGCGTGTAAATTTAAGAAGACTTTTGATAGCCGGCTGTGTATTGGCCGTTGTTTGGATAGTAATATCTTACTCGTCGATGATTGAGCTGCCTAAGGTTGCTAGTGGTTGGAAACGCATGTCGGAACTAGAGAATAGAATAGTTAAGCTTCAGAAAAAGATTGATGATCAGGTCAGAGAGAGCAACAATCTTTTGGTCAAAGTTAAAAATCATTTAAAAGCTGAGAATGAAAAGAAGAATGGCAACTCCTCCAATAGCATTCAAAGTAAGTTATAAATATTGTTGTTTAAATTAAAGATCATACAAAGTACTCAGTGTCGTAAAGTAGACATTCATAAATTACTTAATAGGCCCTGAACGAGACAAACAATTTTTGAATTTGATTTTAATTTTGTTTGAAAAGTAATGTGTACTCCCTACCAGTGAGCATGTATGAAGATATTAATGAAGAAGAAATTGCAAGGTGTGCAGCTCAAAAGTGAAATTTTATTGTGCCCTATAATAGCTGCGTACCCCAACACAGACATATGGTGTAAATGCATATTTTTGATGAATGTATGTTATTATAAAATATGCCAGCTTATTGATCTTCTTGAGGTTTAAATTTTGCAATTATACAAGTTAATATTGACACATCAGTTTAGATAATACTTATGTTTTCTTTGATTTTTATCATCATTTATATGTAATTATTTTCTTTCAGACACCATTGCATATTATTATGAGGGTATGATATTGTTATATTATTGATTAAAAACTATATAGTTAAGTTACAGCCTTACCGTTGGTCAGAGATAGTTTAATGTAATTAAAATAATCTTCATTTTGTTACACTTTCATCATCGCCATCATCCACAGCCTTTATTGTGGGTATAAGCCTATAATTTGCTATGCTATATTCTGGGGTCCCGCACCACGTCAATCCAGGTTCCACACACAATTTTGTCTATGCTGTCTTCCTTTACTGTCAGACAAAATCCTTATCTCATCTTAATAAGGCTTTACGGGTCCATGTTTTCCTAGATTTTCGTCGCCCCTTGGGATCTTTTGTGCTGCCCTTTGTCACTAACACTCCATAACTGTCATCAAGTACTCAATGAACCAGAGCTCTTCCCTGCTGGCAAGACGTGCAGATTTAGGTCTTGCCAGCAGGGAAGAGCTCGGTTTCCAGATAAACCACTCCCAGGGCGTACATTTGCTGCCTTGCAAGCACAGCAGCATTAAACTTGTATATAAGCTTTTTTTTCTACTTTTGTTTTAAAATTCCATTTTCAATAAAAAATATTGACTGATGGATTGATTTCCATGTGTATGATTTACATAAGCGTATTGTAGGTACAGAAGTAATCCTGAACTTTAAACAATATACAGTAAAATTTGACAATATATTAAAAAGAAGTTCTCATTTAGAATGGTGAGTATCAAGAACCCCCTGTAAAAATAACATAGCCTTTAAATGGTAACTGGCAACAGACAAAAACAAAATTATTTTTCTTTTATTTAAAAATTTTTGCTGAATTTGTTTAATATAGTGTAAACATTTTGCACAGATGTGCAAATAGTTTGCCTGCCACTTGTAACTGAGTCATACTAGAATTGTATTTTTACATTATTGTGTGAGTCGCTTTGTGTGCTCTAATATTCCAACCAAATTATATAAACTAGGTACAAAGGACCACACTTATGTGGCGAAGAAACAAATGAACAAATTGTTTTTTCATCGATAACGAAAGTTCGTCAAAAGCTACTCAATAAAAAGAACGTGATTGTGTTGTTTTTGTGTTTAATCAAAGAAAGAAAAATTTTACCCCCTTCCCAATGTCTGATTGAACTGAAATTTGCCATACACGGTTCCCGTGACAATGCACGATTACGTAATTCCCGCCATTTTTAATCCAATATGGCGGCCGCTGCCCTACCCTATCTAATGTCCGAATAAAAGATTTTTTAATCCACCATTTTAAAATAGGCTCGAGTTTGAACACTACTCCCTGATGTTAAGCGTCAGTGGGGTCTACAATAGAGCATATCTCATATCTTCCATTGGGAGTGGTAGATCTGTCTGTACACGTCTGCTTATAGATAAGATTGAACAATATGTCAGACACGTGTTTTGATATGAGCGGGTTGTGTGTCTGTTTTGTAAATCGGATCTGTTTTTTGTAACCCTTAACCACTATTATTACATACTTGAACTGCCGGACATGTATGACGAGATTTATGAATGTAGAAGCAAAAGAGGTGCAAGTTGGGAGCAAAATGGCGTCGTAGTAGGCCACGTTGACCGCTTGTTTGTCACTTTCGCAGTCGAAAAAAGGATAAGGAACTCAATCCGAACTTCGTAGCATATAATTATATAAGCATATTTTAAATAACGCTACTTGATGTAGTGTTAAGCTATTGCATAGCTTTTATCGCGGGCCTTGAGCGTGGGGACCGAATTCAGAAATTCCGTAACGAAAAAACCTAACACCCCCCACTCCGACCGGCACAGCGGTGATACTTTTTAGTTCCATCTATCGATAAATACCAGAACTTTTAATGACTTTTTGAAATATCACGCTTGTCTCTTTAGTTCAGCAACCCGCCTTTAGGTGGCATTGGTTGTATTGGAAAACTACCGTAATCAGCTGTTTGTGAGAAAGTATATAGGTATATAAAAAAATACTGCATTAATAAAATAAATAAATAATTATACTTGCATAAGTTGATAAAAAATGCTATGCAATAGCTTTACCGCGGCAGTCACCGAGTGCCACACCTAATTAGTGTTTCTGCGGTAAGTAAGGTTGTCAGTGCTCCACGAGGATACGCTGGGCTAGTAGTAATGCTGCTAGCACTGTGAGTTCTCATCAACAACGTGGTTGGCAACCCGTTAGTGATACCCCTAGTATTGCTAGCGGCTATAGGCTACGGTGACTGCTTACCATCAGGTGGGCCGTATGGCCCGTATGCTTGTGTGCCACCTTAGTGGTAAAAATAATAATAATAATAACTTTGCGGTTCGATCCCTAGACACGGCTATTAATACGTTTTTATCAGTAAAGTGGCTACTTTAAAAAAAAAAGCAATATACACTCTATCAGCATTTCAAGCGTCTACTTGTTGCTATTTTCAAGAGAGAGCACAAAAACCTTTCAAGTAGGGGAGTCCCCTTATAATAGCGGCAATAGAAATACACATTCTGTGAAAATTTCAACTGTACCTATTACGGATCATTAGATACAGCCCGCTGACAGACAAACGGAAGGACGGACAGCGGAAACTTAGTAATAGGGGTCCATTGGAACCCTGAAAGCTGATAGATTCCAAGGCGGAATAGGTTGGTGATTTTTAACAGCGTAGCTAAGCTAAATGTATCTCTATTGCAGAATCTCAGACTCCAATATTGCCTGTGCTGGTGATTGCCTGCAATAGGGTGACGGTGAAGAGGTGTTTGGACAACTTAGTCAAGTTCAGACCTAACAAGGAGACGTTTCCCATCATCATAAGTCAGGTATGTACCAGAATAAAACAGCTGGCGGAAGCCCCCATCCGAATTGGAAACCATTACAAATTGTTTATGGAGTTCACTCCTTATTTCCGATTCTATTTTCATTTGTTTTTGTGTAACACTAAGGTGGCACATAAGTGTACCTGATGGTAAGCAGTCACCGTAGCCTATAGCCGCTAGCAATACGAGTGGTAACACTAACGAGCTGCCAACCGTGTTGTTGATGAGGACTCACTGTGCTATCAGCATTACTAGCGCAGCGTTTCCTCGTGGAGCATGTGTAGGTATGGAAACTATATGAGGAGTGAAATTAATACACGTTTGCGCTGTCGGCAAAACAGTCACTAATTGTCGGTAAAGCAGTGAAATTGAAGTTTGGCTGTCGGCAAAGCAGTCGCTTGTCGGTAACGCAGGAAATTCCTGTCGTGCGCCGGAGCCGATACACATACTGTTTTTTTTTATAACATTAAATTTTTTGATATATCAAACAATTCGTTAGAAAACATTTCGGTAATCGGCAAATGGTTTTAGCTCACAGGGCGGGCGATAACGATGCGATGCTCATAAATTTACAACTCTGTGTTGGTGAAGTTTTATTGTGGGCTCTGCTCATTCACTGCGATAATGTTAGTAGGTTGGGCGCTTGAATTATTGCTACTCGATTTGTGTCATACATAGTGTTCTGGCCGCTGGGATATTCATTAAACTGTCATTGAATGTACCTAATGTGCATCGGAATCTGTAAAATTCTTTTCTAACGCCTTCAATACCGTCAGTCACGACATACTCTTATCCATCCTTTCCCATCTCATGATCTCTCCGGAGGCATTAGAATGGTTCTCGTCTTATCTTCAGGGTCGTCAGCAGTCAGTTCAGGTCGATGAATCTTCATCAGGCTGGAGTGATCTTGACACTGGCGTTCCACAAGGTGGCATTCTTTCTCCTCTTCTGTTTTCGCTATTTATTAACCTCATAACCTCTGATCTACAGTGTGCGTATCATTTGTACGCCGATGACCTACAAATATACTCGCAAGCTGGGGTAGAAAATTTATCTCAAGCGATTGATTTAGTGAACAGTGACTTAGACAAAATCAAAAAGTGGTGTGACTCTTTTGGACTTGCAGTGAATCCCGCCAAGAGTCAGGCAATAATAGTAGGTAGTTCACGATCTATGAGCAGAGTGGACACTACATGTCTACCACCGATCATATTCAACAGGTCCATCATACCAATTAGCTCTTCCGTCAAAGATCTCGGCTTGCATATCGATGCAACGCTCAGTTGGCGACCACACATCGCTGAAATTAGTCGAAAGGTTACCGGCACCCTGCGGTCTCTTTACCGGTTGAAAAACTTTCTTCCCATCAAGACCAAGACAATGCTTGTGCAGACTTTGATCTTCCCCGTCATAGATTACTGTGATGTATGCTATGCTGACCTGAATGCAGATCTGCTTAATAAACTTGACCGACTTCTCAACAATTGTATTCGTTTCATCTTCAACCTCCGCAAGTACGATCACGTGTCTGAGTACCGGTCCCGACTTTCATGGTTGCCAATTCGGCAGCGACGTAGCTTGCGTGCTGTAACCACGCTATTCTCCCTCCTTCACTCTCCTAATGCTCCTTCTTACCTTACCTCTCACTTCCAATATCTTGGCTCTAGTCACGCAAAAAATCTCCGCTCTACTGACAATCGTCTCCTTCTCTGTCCCCCTCATAAATCCAGTCTTGTTCACTCTTCTTTCTTTGTCCAGTCCATTCTACTCTGGAACGCGCTTCCTCCTCA
The DNA here is from genome assembly GCA_951449985.1 of Falcaria lacertinaria. NCBI lineage: Eukaryota > Metazoa > Arthropoda > Insecta > Lepidoptera > Drepanidae > Falcaria > Falcaria lacertinaria. Next base: position 1,874,213 of record OX602136.1, on the reverse strand, counting down.
AATCAGGATGGCAACGAACCGCAACACGTTCAGGGCAAATGTACGACAATACTACGATACTAAAGTGGAATCAACAAATTGAAATTTATTTTCTTCACCCCCATTGTATCAGAATAATATATGTATGTATGTTTATATATGTATATATTTCATATATATTATATAGTGTAAGTATATATATAATTGTATTATATTTATGTATATTCAAATTAATTATATAATTAGTTTCTCATGTTTTGTGTCTTCTTCACTTCATACCTGCCTCGTTTATCTCAGCATCATCCAAAGGTTGACTGGTAGATAATGCCTACGGCATTAAGTCCGCCTGTGCAAACTGTATTTTGCATGAAGTGTAAATAAATAAAAAATAAAAAATAAAATATACCTAACTAGCTTATGTCGAGGTTTTAGACTGAGCATCGTTTCGGGATACGGGCCCTAGATTCAGCCGACTAAAACTTGACGACAGCAGTTTTTGAATAGGAACGGTAGGTATTTGAGCCTCGGATTAAATAAAAAAGGTAGATGAAACTTTGCGAAGAACAATGTGACGCCGTTTAAAACTACGTCTTGCAGTGTACTTATACACACACCTACAGATAAACGCTCACTCTCCTGTCCCTCGCACACTCCCTGCGCTCAACGCCCTCTTGGAGTCCAACCCTGATTGTGACGTGTTCGCGGATGGATGGCAGATGATAATGTCGGCATGCTTGGAGTATTGCGAGTTGAGTGTATGACTGTGGTTTAATTGTTTATTAGTATAATTGGCTTGAAGCCGTTGTAATTAATTAAAAAAAGAATGTTCCATCTACCTTATTTTTATTTAATCTGAGACTTGAACATTGATTATATCCTCAAGTAAACGTCACTTGAGTTTTATTACAGACTAGCGGCCCGCCCCGGCTTCGCACGGGTAGACATTTATATCAAATATTTTGTCTACCCGTGCAAAGCCGGGGCGGGCAGCTAGCCTATGTTAATCAGTGATAGTGTAGCTTTCTACGGTGAAAGAATTTTTGAAATCGGTCCAGTAGTTTCGGAGCCTATAGACATTTATCAAATATTTTGTCTACCCGAGCGAAGCCGGGGTGGGAAGCTAGTATAATATATAGCCTATGTTACTCAGTGTTGATGTAGCTTTCTAACGGTGAAAGAATTTTTGAAATCGGTCCAGTAGTTTCGGAGCCTATTCAATACAAACATACAAGTCTCTCCTCGTTATAATATTAGTATAGACTAGCTTTTGCTCGCGGCTTCGCACGCGTGGTAAAGTGAATAAGTCAACATGTACCTATATCTAAAATTCATTTTTTTTCTTTTGCCCACTGCTACCTATTTTAATGGATTTAACTTAAAAAGTACGGATTTTCATACAAACTTTCATCTGTGGTGGAATTTCCAAAAATCCTGAAACACGTATTTATTTATTTTTAACTGAAAGGCCAAATACCAATTTTCATGCGTTTAACTTCAAAAACGACGGATTTTCATACAAACTTTCAACTCCTATTTTACCCCTTTGGGGGTATTAATCTAAATTCCTTCTTAGCGGATGCCTACGTCATAACATCTACCAGCATGCCAAATTTCAGCCCGATCCGTCCAGTGGTTTGGGCTGTGGGTTGATAGATCACTATGTCAGTCAGTCAGTCAGTCAGTCAGCCAGTCAGTCAGTCATTTTGGAAGATAACAAGAACCGCAAATTTATAAATTTCCTAGGAAATTCTAGGAAATTTATCAACCTTCGTAGGATTCTAAACGAGAGATTAATTGTATTAATTTACGTTCACCGTTTGTAACATTGTAGTCCGATTTTTTTTGTTTGGTAAGTTTATTAATTTTGCGAAAATGTTAGCGTAAATTAATACAATTAATCTCTCGTTTAGAATCCCACGAAGGTTGATAAATTTCCTAGGAAATTTATAAATTTGCGGTTCTTGTTATCTTCCAAAATGACTGACTGACTGGCTGACTGACTGACTGACTGACTGACATAGTGATCTATCAACCCACAGCCCAAACCACTGGACGGATCGGGCTGAAATTTGGCATGCTGGTAGATGTTATGACGTAGGCATCCGCTAAGAAGGAATTTAGATTAATACCCCCAAAGGGGTAAAATAGGAGTTGAAAGTTTGTATGAAAATCCGTCGTTTTTGAAGTTAAACGCATGAAAATTGGTATTTGGCCTTTCAGTTAAAAATAAATAAATACGTGTTTCAGGATTTTTGGAAATTCCACCACAGATGAAAGTTTGTATGAAAATCCGTACTTTTTAAGTTAAATCCATTAAAATAGGTAGCAGTGGGCAAAAGAAAAAAAATGAATTTTAGATATAGGTACATGTTGACTTATTCACTTTACCACGCGTGCGAAGCCGCGAGCAAAAGCTAGTCTATACTAATATTATAACGAGGAGAGACTTGTATGTTTGTATTGAATAGGCTCCGAAACTACTGGACCGATTTCAAAAATTCTTTCACCGTTAGAAAGCTACATCAACACTGAGTAACATAGGCTATATATTATACTAGCTTCCCACCCCGGCTTCGCTCGGGTAGACAAAATATTTGATAAATGTCTATAGGCTCCGAAACTACTGGACCGATTTCAAAAATTCTTTCACCGTAGAAAGCTACACTATCACTGATTAACATAGGCTAGCTGCCCGCCCCGGCTTTGCACGGGTAGACAAAATATTTGATATAAATGTCTACCCGTGCGAAGCCGGGGCGGGCCGCTAGTCTGTAATAAAACTCAAGTGACGTTTACTTGAGGATATAATCAATGTTCAAGTCTCAGATTAAATAAAAATAAGGTAGATGGAACATTCTTTTTTTAATTAATTACAACGGCTTCAAGCCAATTATACTAATAAACAATTAAACCACAGTCATACACTCAACTCGCAATACTCCAAGCATGCCGACATTATCATCTGCCATCCATCCGCGAACACGTCACAATCAGGGTTGGACTCCAAGAGGGCGTTGAGCGCAGGGAGTGTGCGAGGGACAGGAGAGTGAGCGTTTATCTGTAGGTGTGTGTATAAGTACACTGCAAGACGTAGTTTTAAACGGCGTCACATTGTTCTTCGCAAAGTTTCATCTACCTTTTTTATTTAATCCGAGGCTCAAATACCTACCGTTCCTATTCAAAAACTGCTGTCGTCAAGTTTTAGTCGGCTGAATCTAGGGCCCGTATCCCGAAACGATGCTCAGTCTAAAACCTCGACATAAGCTAGTTAGGTATATTTTATTTTTTATTTTTTATTTATTTACACTTCATGCAAAATACAGTTTGCACAGGCGGACTTAATGCCGTAGGCATTATCTACCAGTCAACCTTTGGATGATGCTGAGATAAACGAGGCAGGTATGAAGTGAAGAAGACACAAAACATGAGAAACTAATTATATAATTAATTTGAATATACATAAATATAATACAATTATATATATACTTACACTATATAATATATATGAAATATATACATATATAAACATACATACATATATTATTCTGATACAATGGGGGTGAAGAAAATAAATTTCAATTTGTTGATTCCACTTTAGTATCGTAGTATTGTCGTACATTTGCCCTGAACGTGTTGCGGTTCGTTGCCATCCTGATTTGAGGAGGAAGCGCGTTCCAGAGTAGAATGGACTGGACAAAGAAAGAAGAGTGAACAAGACTGGATTTATGAGGGGGACAGAGAAGGAGACGATTGTCAGTAGAGCGGAGATTTTTTGCGTGACTAGAGCCAAGATATTGGAAGTGAGAGGTAAGGTAAGAAGGAGCATTAGGAGAGTGAAGGAGGGAGAATAGCGTGGTTACAGCACGCAAGCTACGTCGCTGCCGAATTGGCAACCATGAAAGTCGGGACCGGTACTCAGACACGTGATCGTACTTGCGGAGGTTGAAGATGAAACGAATACAATTGTTGAGAAGTCGGTCAAGTTTATTAAGCAGATCTGCATTCAGGTCAGCATAGCATACATCACAGTAATCTATGACGGGGAAGATCAAAGTCTGCACAAGCATTGTCTTGGTCTTGATGGGAAGAAAGTTTTTCAACCGGTAAAGAGACCGCAGGGTGCCGGTAACCTTTCGACTAATTTCAGCGATGTGTGGTCGCCAACTGAGCGTTGCATCGATATGCAAGCCGAGATCTTTGACGGAAGAGCTAATTGGTATGATGGACCTGTTGAATATGATCGGTGGTAGACATGTAGTGTCCACTCTGCTCATAGATCGTGAACTACCTACTATTATTGCCTGACTCTTGGCGGGATTCACTGCAAGTCCAAAAGAGTCACACCACTTTTTGATTTTGTCTAAGTCACTGTTCACTAAATCAATCGCTTGAGATAAATTTTCTACCCCAGCTTGCGAGTATATTTGTAGGTCATCGGCGTACAAATGATACGCACACTGTAGATCAGAGGTTATGAGGTTAATAAATAGCGAAAACAGAAGAGGAGAAAGAATGCCACCTTGTGGAACGCCAGTGTCAAGATCACTCCAGCCTGATGAAGATTCATCGACCTGAACTGACTGCTGACGACCCTGAAGATAAGACGAGAACCATTCTAATGCCTCCGGAGAGATCATGAGATGGGAAAGGATGGATAAGAGTATGTCGTGACTGACGGTATTGAAGGCGTTAGAAAAGAATTTTACAGATTCCGATGCACATTAGGTACATTCAATGACAGTTTAATGAATATCCCAGCGGCCAGAACACTATGTATGACACAAATCGAGTAGCAATAATTCAAGCGCCCAACCTACTAACATTATCGCAGTGAATGAGCAGAGCCCACAATAAAACTTCACCAACACAGAGTTGTAAATTTATGAGCATCGCATCGTTATCGCCCGCCCTGTGAGCTAAAACCATTTGCCGATTACCGAAATGTTTTCTAACGAATTGTTTGATATATCAAAAAATTTAATGTTATAAAAAAAAACAGTATGTGTATCGGCTCCGGCGCACGACAGGAATTTCCTGCGTTACCGACAAGCGACTGCTTTGCCGACAGCCAAACTTCAATTTCACTGCTTTACCGACAATTAGTGACTGTTTTGCCGACAGCGCAAACGTGTATTAATTTCACTCCTCATATAGTTTCCATACCTACACATGCTCCACGAGGAAACGCTGCGCTAGTAATGCTGATAGCACAGTGAGTCCTCATCAACAACACGGTTGGCAGCTCGTTAGTGTTACCACTCGTATTGCTAGCGGCTATAGGCTACGGTGACTGCTTACCATCAGGTACACTTATGTGCCACCTTAGTGTTACACAAAAACAAATGAAAATAGAATCGGAAATAAGGAGTGAACTCCATAAACAATTTGTAATCAGTCAGTCAGTCAGTCAGTCAGCCAGTCAGTCAGTCATTTTGGAAGATAACAAGAACCGCAAATTTATAAATTTCCTAGGAAATTCTAGGAAATTTATCAACCTTCGTAGGATTCTAAACGAGAGATTAATTGTATTAATTTACGTTCACCGTTTGTAACATTGTAGTCCGATTTTTTTTGTTTGGTAAGTTTATTAATTTTGCGAAAATGTTGGCGTAAATTAATACAATTAATCTCTCGTTTAGAATCCTACGAAGGTTGATAAATTTCCTAGGAAATTTATAAATTTGCGGTTCTTGTTATCTTCCGGTGACATATATATTTAGACTAGCGGCCCGCCCCGGCTTCGCACGGGTAGACTTTTATATCAAATATTTTGTCTACCCGTGCAAAGCTGGGGCGGGAAGCTAGTATAATATATAGCCTATGTTACTCAGTGATGATGTAGCTTTCTAACGGTGAAAGAATTTTTGAAATCGGTCTATAAAATAAAAAAAAATATTTAGGGGTGGACTACCCCTAACATTTAGGGGGATGAAAAATAGATGTTGGCCGATTCTCATAGATACCGGATAAGCACAAAAAATGACATCAAAATCGGTCAAGCCGTTTCGGAGGAGTATGGCAACGAAAACTGTGACACGAGAATTTTATATATTTATATTATGGGCCCTAGTGTCTTCTGATTTCCGTGATTGCAACAGTGTAAATTATAAATTCCCACAGGACTGCGGCCACAACGACACGTACAAAGTAATAAAGAGCTTCGTCGAGCAAGACCCCACGATATCGGTGGTGCAGCAGCCCGACCTCTCCGAGATAACCCTCCCCAAGCCCAAGGTCAAGTTCCGTGGGTACTACAAGATCGCTCGCCACTTCAAGTTCGCGCTCAACTACGTTCTCAAGACGCTGGGACACGAGGCTGTCATTATTGTGGAAGGTAAGATTGGGATACACCACAAGCTATATGGTGAAGGAAAACATCGTGAGGAAACCTGCATACTTTTGAGAAGAAATTCAAGGACGTATGTAGTGTCTAAGAGATGGCGACGGACTCACCATCTGTCACGTTGACACCTTATATTTTTCTTTTCGTCGGTTATCTTCCATGGAAAGTATAGCGAACTTAAACTTTTATATTACGAAATGTAAACTAATTCAATCGAAGCTGATTATTCCCATAGTGATTTGCCTGCATATTTCTATTAAAAAAATATTAAGAATTTCGGGTAGTAGGTTTAATGTATAGAAAAACACAGGCTCGGCACGCACAATAATTCCTGGTACGAAATCTCGTCCACTCTCGCTTGCGCTCTCGTGTCAACTGACGTGGTGCGCTCGAGACAGTGTGATGTATGTATGTGTGTGTGTATAATTGTATATGTGTGGACTATTGTACACATGGCTGTTATATACATATATATAAATGTAAGTATATACCTATATTTAGGTAAATAATAAATCCACATACACTACAGTAGGTAAAAAAGTTTGTGAAACATTGCTGTAGTTTATCGGTGTTCTGTTGACAGATGACTTGGACATATCACCGGATTTCTTCGAGTACTTCCTGGGAACGTATCCCTTGCTCCTCAAGGATGACACTTTGTGGTGAGTTATTTTACAGGTGTGTACCTACTGTGTAGGGCTACGGTGGTGTAGGATTGAACTTTGATATCGGTAATTATGTCAAACTTGATTTTATCAGCAGCTTCGCCCGCGTGGTTCTAGATAAAGATGTCCTTCCCGATAGCCTACCTTTCCTAGTTTATAATCTATGTCATTGCCAAATTTCATTACGATCCGTTCGACCGTTAAGTCGTGAAAAGGTATAATAGAGTTACTTTCGCATTTACGCTAATAAGTATGGATTACAAACATGATCTTTGAACTGCTGCGAACGGCACATATCTTCTTAGAGTTTGTGTAACATCTTTCGAGTCACTTTTTTTCAATATGAGCTAGAATTTTATTTAACCAACTAGCGGCCTGCCCCGCCTTCGCACGGGTAGACATTTATATCAAATATTTTGTCTACCCGTGCAAAGCCGGGGCGGGCAGCTAGCCTATGTTAATCAGTGATAGTGTAGCTTTCTACGGTGAAAGAATTTTTGAAATCGGTCCAGTAGTTTCGGAGCCTATAGACATTTATCAAATATTTTGTCTACCCGAGCGAAGCCGGGGCGGGAAGCTAGTATAATATATAGCCTATGTTACTCAGTGACGATGTAGCTTTCTAACGGTGAAAGAATTTTTGAAATCGGTCCAGTAGTTTCGGAGCCTATTCAATACATACAAAAATACAAATCTTTCCTCTTTATAATATTAGTATAGATGAGCGCGGGTTGTAGCTTTGGTCAACAGATCTTACACATCATATTATGCGACTTAAGTGGGCCATATACGTTAACGGTCGTACGGACTGTCCCAAGGACATTGGTCTTATGCGACAGATTCTATCGTGAATGTAGTGGTCGTAAAGCGGACTGTACGTCCGTCTGGTGTAATGTCCGTACGGCCGTCGCATAGTGTAGGGCCCGCTTTATGTTTATAGTGGTTGTGTGTAGGTGTATCTCGGCGTGGAACGACAACGGCAAGCGCGACGTGATCGAGGTGTCCCGGCCGCAACTGCTGCACCGCACCGACTTCTTCCCCGGGCTCGGCTGGATGCTGCGGGCCCACACCTGGCAGCGGCTCGAGCCGCGCTGGCCCGCCGCGTGAGTATATACTGTACTGTACTACACTACACCACACCACACCACACCACACAACACCACACAACACCACACCACACCACACAACACCACACAACACCACACCACACCACACCACACCACACCACACCACACCACTTCACACCACACCGCACCACTCCACACCACTCCACACCACTCAACACCACACCACACCACACCGCTTCACACCACACCACACCACTCCACACCACACCACACCACACCACTTCACACCACACCACACCACACCACACCACACCACACCACACCACTCCACACCACTCAACACCACACCACTCAACACCACACCACACTATTTTGTATTGGATAGCTTGGGATAAAACTTATAAAGGTGTAAGAGTCTGCTAAAAATACGTATATAGGAATTACCGACAATAGTGTAGATTTTGTTGTACAAAATCATTAAACTGCACTAATTTGTCAGGACTAAAAAGACTTGCCATCCCTTTCTCATGTGTGGGGTTAAATAAGGTTGGCAATACTTTTTAATCCTGTCAAAAAGAACAAAATCGAGACCATTTATTTTTGATTTGGTATGTATTTTGTTAACGCCTTTGAGTCATTTCAGTTTCTTCGACGACTGGCTCCGCAACCCTGAGAACACGGAGGGGCGCGCCTGCATCCGCCCGGAGATATCCCGCACATACTCCTTCGGGAAGGTACACCTGCCTTACACTTATAGTATATTACTAGCGGCCCGCCCCGGCTTCGCACGGGTAGACATTAGTTTCAGAGCATAGACATTTATCAAATATTTGGTCCACCCGTGCGAAGCTGGGGCGGGTAGCTAGTATAATATATAGCCTATGTTACTCAGTGATAATGTAGCTTTCTAACGGTGAAAGATTTTTTGAAATCGGTCCAGTAGTTTCGGAGCCTATTCAATACAAACATACACACAAAAATGCAAATCTCTCCTCTTTATAATATTAGTGTAGACTAGCTGCACCTGCATGAGTGTATCTCGCCCATCCCCAGAGTACTCACTGCGCTCAACGCTCTCTTGAACCATAACCCTCAGTGTGTTATATTTGCGAATGAATAGACAAAGGTTTTATCAGTGCCGGTAGCAGGAACATTGTCGACTACGTAAACGAAAACGTAACTCGCGAAATGTAAAAATTGTCATACTAATTTTTAGTTCCACTTTTCACCGCCGCAGCGCTGTTCATTTTTCAATACAAAAATAGTCGAAGGCGATACGGAAACGTTGTCGCAATTATTCATGCTAGCCCTACTGTTGTAGGTCGGTGTGAGTAAGGGTCTGTTCTTCGAGCTCCACCTACGCAACATTCAACTCAACATGGACTTTGTAGAGTTCACCAAGTTGGATCTCGACTATCTGCTCAAGGTACACCTTTTTCTATACACTACTAAGGTGGCACACAAGCATACGGCCCACCTGATGGTAAGCAGTCACCATAGCCTATAGCCACTAGCAATACCAGGGGTATCATTAACGCGCTGCCAACCCTGTTGTTGATGAGGACTTACTGTGCTAGCAGCATTACTACTAGCCCAGCGTATCCTCGTGGAGCACTGGCAACCTTACTCACCGCAGAAACACAACACTACATCAAGTAGTGTTACTTCACTGCGGTCTTCTGTAAGGCGGAGGTACAGTCCCCAGTCGGGCGGCTCCAATTTAAATGGGAAAACCCACGGGGAATCCCAAATCGCCCTACCTCTCTTTTGTAAAGCTCATGGTGTGATTAATCACTGTACTTAAGCTTAGAAAAACTCATTGGTACAGGCTGGGATTCGAACCTGGGCCCATCAGATGACAGGCTGTTGCTTCAACCACAAGGCCACCACGGCTTCAACTCCGATTCTACCCAATATGCACACAAAATTTCATGAGATTGAGATTACTTGTGTGCGAACTTAGTGGTATAAAAAAAATGTTGTTCACTCGTGCGAAGCCGGGGCGGGCAGCTAGTAGTATACAATATGATTGTTGCATGCCACCAGGATCGGTACGACAGCGCCCTGCTGGCGCGGGTGGGCGCGCTGCCGCAGCTGTCGGCGGCCGAGGTGGTGGCCGCGGCCGGGGACCGCCAGCCCGCGCGCGTGCCCTACTCCGACGCCAAGTCCTTCCAGCGGCAGGCCAAGAAACTGGGGCTCATGGACGACTTCCGGGTCAGTACCTCTCTATTATATTCTACTAGCTGTTTCCCGCGACTTCCGCGTATCAATATAATATATAGCCTATGATACTCCGTGTTAATGTAGCTTTTTAACGGTGAAATATTTTTTGAAATCGGTCTAGTAGTTTCGGAGCTTATTCAGTACAAACATACACACAAAAATACAAATCTTTCCTCTTTATAATATTAGTATAGACTAGCTTTTGCCCGCGGATTCGAACGCTTATTAAAGTGAATAAGTCACCATGTACCGATATATAAATGATAGCTTTTGCCCTCTGCTACCTATTTCCATAGATTTAACTTTAAAAGTTACGGATTTTCATAAAAACTTTTAACCCCTATTTCCCCCTTACGGGTGGTATTTCCAAAAATCCTGAAATATGTACTTTTTATTTTTAACTGATAAGCCGAATCACAATTTTCATGCTTCAACAATGACTGAATTTCATACAAACTTTTACCCCCTTAGGGGTTGTATTTCCAAAAGCCCTTCCTTAGTGGATGCCTACGTCATAAAAGTTACCCCCGCCGTTTAGACTGTGCGTTGATGTGTCATTTTCTTCTTTTATGTACCTAAACAGATTGATAACAGCTATCAACCCACTACTTATATTTTCACGTTATCAAACATTTTCAAATACAAATATTTTGTCCAGTAAAGATTATTGGTGGCTTGAAAATACAGGGACCTTGCCTATTTGTGTGTGTGTGTGAGGTGTGACTGCGATCTTCTGTAAGGTGGAGATACAATCCCCACCCAGCGGCTCCAATTACAATGGGAAAACCCACGGGCGATCCAATTTCGGCCTAATTCCCTTTAAAATATAATAATAGCGATGTTTTGTCAACAGAGTGGAGTGCCCCGCACTGCCTACCGTGGTATAGTGACTTGCTTCGTCCGCGGACGGCGAGTGTACCTCGTACCTTCGTATACGTGGACTTCGTACGACCCTTCGTGGGGCTAGCACTAACATCTTAATGAGAGCTTAAACAGGACAGTATAAGCTAATAACAGTGCCGGTAGCAGGAACATTGTCGACAACGTTTGCGTATCGCCTTCGACTATTTTTTCATTGGAAAATAAACAGCGCTGCGGCGGTGAAAAGTGGAACTAAAAATTAGTATGACAATTTTGACATTTCGCGAGTTACGTTTTCGAATACGTTGTCGACAATGTTCCTGCTACCGGCACAGGTAACTTATCTAACAGTCAAACATGCACTATCTTCACACAAAAATGTCTTGAAGATCAGTAATTGTAAAAACTTAAAAAATCACAACTGGAAAACTACGAAAATTTTTGGGGGCTATTCTTCTATCTCTGGGCTTCAACATTACACTATTTTTGACACCCTGTATAGCACAAAATGAAACAGGTATATTATCAAAACACTAGGTACGACCTATAACAGGTACATCTACATTGTCTAACAAAGATAGTCTGTATCTTCCATCGAAAACAGATTCTTAGTTTACAAGTAACACGTGTATACCGAAACCAGGTACTTGGTCAACTGTATGTGGCATAGATACAGGTATCGAGCCAAAATTGGTACCTTATTAAGCAGATATGTAGCGACAACAGGTGCCTCATTTAGGAATAACAGGTATCTGATGAATAGCACGATCAAGGGCGGATGAGGGGGGGCGTCATGGAGGTCATAATCCCCTCATGGACAGGGACTATCCATTCAAGTGGCGGAAGTCATAACTCGTTTCGTTTCGATAGAGGACATACTATCGTGATGTATTATTTAGACGTGTAAAATAAAATAAAATTGTAATTGACTTATAAAATTATTAAAATAACATTTAGACTTTTCTACAAATTGTATTGTCTATAGTTTTTTTTTTTTATTGTAATCGGAATTGGAGCGTGCCTTGACTAGGCCTCGACTGTATGACCCCTCCTGACTTGAAAGGATCCGCCCTTGAATACGATTAATGGAAGCAGGTACCCCGTCTGTCGTATACCGAGATACAGGTCCCTTAACTAACAAAGATGCAGGTATCATATCTAACATAGATGCAGGGCATCTAACGAAAACAGGTCCCTCGTCAAAAAATGCAGGTGACCAGCCAAAAATGTTACTTTATTTAATGATGAATCTTGGATGCTTCTACGGAGATATAAAGGTATCTTTTATTAATAAGACAATTTAAGAGAGGTAGGGCGATTTGGGATTTCCCGTGGGTTATCCCATTTAAATTGGAGCCCGACTGGGGACTGTACCTCCGCCTTACAGAAGACCGCAGTGAAATAACACTACTTGATGTAGTGTTGTGTTTCTGCGGTGAGTAAGGTTGCCAGTGCTCCAAGAGGATACGCTGGGCTAGTAGTAATGCTGCTAGCACAGTGAATCCTCATCAGCAACATGGTTGGCACCCCGTAGTGATCTCTCACCTCTGGTATTGCTAGCGGCTATAGGCTACGGTGACTGGTTACCATCAGGTGGGCCGTATGCTTGTGTGCCACCTTAGTGGTATAAAAAAATATATATTTAATTTAAACTTCAAAAGATGTCAAAATAGTCCAAGGAAGATTTACCTGTAATTTTTACCACGTGGTTAGTATTTAAAGTTATGGTAACCGCATTTGTGAACTCATTCCACATAAAAAAAAAGTAAAAGTTCGCGGGAGGAATAAACCGCACAAATTGGATATGAAGGTGCAATACTATTGAGTGATTTATTTAAATTATCTATTTAAAGTTAGGTTAATTAATGTAAGTAGGTAGGAATATTCGATAAAAAAAAAATTGATTGCATTTTGACCATTTTAGGTGGCAAAATAGCGTTGCCTTGTGGCCGTGTCAGACTATTGATATTAGATATTAATAATCAGTTGTAAATATCGATAATATAGATATTACCACGTTTTATGGAAGACACCACGATTTTGACAAGTTTCAATACTTATCGGTGTTATAGTACCTCAATAGTCTATAGACTATCGATAGTCGCGTATGGAACGACAACACTAGTGGCAAATAAATAATAAGCATACGAATACGACTTGTCTGAGAGTTCAGTAAATATGTATAAATCTGGTATTGCAAGCGCCTATAGCCACGGTGACCCCTTAACATCGAGTACGCGAGTTGTACACTTATTTGCCACTTTCGCAGTGTGAAAAAGAAGGTTATGTTGAAATCAAATTACTCCTTTCTTTATTTATTCGACTACATTTCCGTTGATATATCTAATTAAAATGTTCAATAGCTGTACGTGTCGATTCTGTTGTTCAAAATTACTAAACTTAACTAATTTGACAGGTCTAAACGTCTTGCTATCCTTTTCTCACGTGCGGGGTTAAATAAGGATGGCAATACTTTTAGACCTGTCAAATTAGTTAAGTTTAGTAATTTTGAACAACAGAATTGGCACCAATATTTGTTAAATTTAAGCTGTTTGAAAATATTAATTTAGAGAATTTAATTTATTTAGTTTAAACAATTCAAAGAGTTTTGTGAATAGATAATTATCTAGACTTTAATGAGGTTATTATTACTTTACAATATTATTGTTGTGTCAAGCGGGTCAGAATTTATGTTAAAACAAAAATATGTAAATAAATAGGAAAGTACGTAAACTAATTTACAATTATAAAAAGATATATCACGAAGTTGAACTGATAAGTTCCTTTTTATTGTATCGTAGTTACCTTTATACATATGTCAAGCTGAATACTGAAACCGTGTTCAAACTTTAAAGGGCCATTTACTATTTGAAGCATCGTCAAAATACAATTTCTCATGTAGAGTGGGAGGCCACTCAAAATTAATGTGGCCTCATATTGACTGGCGTTTCATTAAAAAAGTAAAAAATATTATAACGAAGCGTTCTATATGTAACATAGGAGTTCAAGATGGGGGCTTGTGGACAGATACTCTCTCAATCCCCATTGACTATCCGCATCAATGGGGATTTATGGAATTTTTGTCTACAAATCCCCATTACCATGCCATCATCACCATTCTCCTGCCCTTATCCCATATTATTTGGGGTCGGCGCAATAAGTATTTCTCTTCCATCCTTCTCTATCACCCGTCATCTCTGTATTCACTTCCTTTCTGGCCATGTCACCTTTCACACAATCCATCCATCTTTTCTTAGGTCCACCACGACCCCTGTACCGTCCACATTCATACATAAAACTTTTCTTATCACGTTATCTTCATTCCTCGGCATAACATGCCCATACCATAACAAACGCTTGCTCCTCAACTTTTCTGCCACTGGAGCCACTTTCAAACTTCCTCTAATGTACTCATTTCTTACCTTGTCCTTTCTCGTTACGCCACACATCCATCTCAACATTCGCATCTCAGTTGCATGCAGTCTTCTCTCATCCGTCGCCTTGGTGGCCCAACACTCTGATCCATACATGACAGCAGACCTTATCATATTTTTATTCATTGATCGTAATTAGAAATAATGCTGATTAGTTGACAGGAAGTTCACAAATCCCATTATTGGGGCTAAGTGGAATAACACAAGACTGTCAATGGAATTTACGCAAATAATGTTATTTACGCAACTTTATGAGGAACGATTTTTGGTTAGTTTCTAATGTGTCAGAATATTCATTGTAATTATATGTCATATCTATTTTTATTTTTAGTTAGTAAATGGTGTCCAAAATCACTAAACTAATTTGACGGGACCAAAAAGTCTTGCTCTCCCTTTCTCATGTGCGGGGTTAAATAGGGATGACAACACTCAATTAGTCCTGTCAATTGGTTTAGGTACAACACAATTAGCACCATTATGTACTGGATTAATGAATGACTTGTACGTCCGAAGAATATGTTGATAGTATTATTGGACATTGGGCCCTTGCGAATTGCGGGTAGTGTAGCAAATATAATAACAGCTAAGAACACTCACAGAAATGTCACTTTGAAACAAAGAAACTAAATCAAAATCGATTCATCCGTTAAGGAGCTACGATGCCATAGACAAACACAGATATACACGTTGAACTTATAGCATCCCTCTTTTTGCGTCGGGGGTTAAAAATATTGTATTTAATTTCTTATAAAGAATACTGTATGTAAATGCAATTTCAAAGGGCTCATTGTTCAGTTGCACCCATTTCACTTCTTTCATTTAATGTAAATGTTTATATACAAAGTGACATTCAAAACGTTTATACAGGGTTCCCCGGTTGGACCGTTTAAGGCGAAGTGGATCCACAAATGTCAGTCTCCGATCTACCTTTACCAAGATTTAGGGTCGGCAACGCGCAAGTGATACCCCTGGAGTTACAAGCGTCCATAGGCTACGGTAAACGCTTACCATCAGGTGGGCCGTATGCTTGTTTGCCACCTTAGTGGTATAAAAAATACAAAAAGTTATGACCATTTGAAGTTCCTCAGGGAAACACTAGGTATGGTAAATAGCACTAGTGAATAGTGATGTACCACACCATGTATACCATCACACCTATGTAGGGTTAAGTGGGGGTATTACATGAGTATTATTAGTTTAAAAAACATATATTTGTATTTTTTATTTTACATTTTAAGTATAGTAATATTGATTATAATGGCATTGAAGTAAAGCCGAGAAGCTTAAATGGTACCAACCGGGGTATCTAGTAGGTTGTTATTCATGGAAAATTATCATTTTGTTATGGCATACAGGATTTCTCTATGGTTAGTGCCACAGTCTAGCTCGCGGGCTCGACTTGCAGAAGTGAAATGGCCGTGTGTCAAAGGACGTTCGGTGTAATTTATAAGACTGTGATCTGCATTGTATATGTGCTGTACATAGCTTACGTTATGTAGTTGTATTCCTAATATATTCATGATTTTGTTAAACACGCTGTTTTATTTAATGTGCTGTGTCGGTAGCAGGAACATTGTCGACAACGTATTCGAAAACGTAACTCGCGAAATGTCAAAATTGTTATACTAATTTTTAATTCCACTTTTCACCGCCGCAGCGCTGTTCATTTTCCAATACAAAAATAGTCGAAGGCGATACGAAAACGTTGTCGACAATGTTCCTGCTACCGGCACTGTGTCAGTTTTGCCAATTTAACGACTTTGTCGCTAGAAATGACGACAATTGGCAAAGTGTTAGCGACTTGTGGAGTACAGATTTAAAGGTTCTACATTGTATGTTTTTTTGCTCATTCAGAACCTCCCAGATGGTCGGCCAATCTAGTTGCTCCTAGTTAGCGACTTTTGAGTATAAATATATGGACTCAAAAATTATTGATTTGCCAACAGTGTTCATTAGCCAGCAGCCGGAACACGAAAGCATAAATTTAACAGTTTGAGTAGACTCAAAACTGTTAATGAAATTATCTTATATATAATTATATAAGATAATTTCATTCCGTCAGTTCCTAACTAAACCAGCTATGAAGATAAAAAAAGTGCAACGTCTATCCTTTTTAAACGGTTTCATTAGCTTCATCTGTAGTAATTGCTGCACTTCAGAGTGATAATGATTAAAATTTGACTTACAAACTTAATGACAATACAATAATGTTAAACCTTAATGTCCTGGCCAAGATCATCGGGATAAATTTATGTCGAATCGTTTTTTTAGTTTTTTGTTAAACTAGTAATTGATTCTTATTAAAGAAATGTGCAAATTATGTACTATTCCGATAATGTTATTGCCCGTCATTGGGTACTCACGCTGACTCAGTACTAGAATAGATTAGATAGGTACGGGTAATGTTGCAGTGAGACAAGAAAACCGCGTATAACACGACTAAATAAAAATTGTGTCTTGGGAAAAAACATTTATTTTTTAGTATTTGCTTTATAAGTTAACTTGGTTCAACTTACGAATTGACCAGAGAGGGTATAACAGTATTTTATGCTAAACTTCATTCTATAAAAAAGATATATAATTAAGCTATCAAAATAGTCAAAAAAGTACCTTTTTGAGAATCGATATTTTAATATTTTTTTGATTATTTATTGTTTTAGCTTTTGAAGAGTTTGAGTTATCAATTAAAAAAAAAAATACAGTTTCTATTTTTTCAAACATTTGCCACAGCGAGGCTTTCCGGTTTACTCTTTTTTATTCTCACTGATGACTGCAACATATAAATGAACCGACTAATTGTCGCCTTGTATGTATACCTCGACATACATAACTGGTTTTAACGATGTTTCAGCAAAGCGTTATCTATTGGACTATGTTTTGATAAAACCATTCAGTACTAAGTCGGTCGTGCCGTGGTAATACACTTTATTGTTAAGATGACGGCGCAAGCTGTTGAAAACTATAACCATTTGTTCGGTGGACCTCCGCAAAGAGATATTTTATTTGAAGATGAACTGGTACGTAATTTTTTTAAGTTTTTCAAATATTTATTTGCGTTGACTGATTTTTGGTAGTGCCAAAGCCATGACCATGCTTATGGGTTCGCGTCACTGACATGCGACATGCAGATTTATTCATGACTAGTCTCTGCCCACGACTTCGTCCGCGTTGACCTTAGAATCCCGCTGGATCCTAATATTTCCCGGGATATAATGTATCCTGTGTTAATCCAGGCTATAAACAATCTATGTTCCAAATTTCATCCAAATCCGTTGAGTAGTTTTGGCGTGAAAGAGTAAGAAACATCCATCCACCCATAATCACAAACATTCGCGTTTATAATAAATAAATAGATAGTAAGATGTCTTATCAAGAAGTGCTTTTATGTGGTTTCCAGTGCGTAGTATACGATGAAGAAATAAACAGACAGGCGCCCGTGCATTTCGTAGTGGTGCCGAGGAAACTTATCCCTAGGTTGTGCGATGCATCGGTACACGACGAAAAACTACTTGGTTTGTATTTTTTGATGTTTTATTTACTAGTACAACCACATCATACATATTCACACATACGTGAGAAAATTACATAAATTGTTTAATATCTGATATGTATGACACTTAAGGTGTACATATCATTCTCTTCTTCTTCTTCTTCCTAAGTATGGCAATCAATCCCTTCAGGGACTATTTTTGCCAGTGTCGAGTGTTAGAGAATTTTCATGTTGCAAAATTTCTCGTGTTTGCCGCATTAAAATGCCTAGTGTCATGCATTCTAACGCCCAATGGAGTTTCTGGAGACAACCCACGGCAGTAGCAGATCGTAACACGCCTTTAGATTAGAGGTAACCTATTGACCAAAATGATAAATCACTTAACCCAAAAGTCGTATTATGGCATTATTTCCAATGCTCCTATAAATCAGTCACTAAATGAAACTTTACTGCACAAATCGACACCAAAAATACACATTAAAGATCACTATAACACAATTTACGACACACTGGAAAAAAATCTCAACCGCTCCGCCTGATTCCCGCCAAAAAAACTCCCTATCATTCTCAGTACGTGTTTATATAAAAAAAAGGTTAATAGGACGAATATTTTTATGTTTGGTTATAATGACTTTTGATCTAGAATTCGATTATAAATCTGACATTATCTTGATCAGTTCATATAATTTAATGTCTGGTTGAAAATACATATTTTTTCTATGAGAATGAGAAGTACTTAGGAAAATTTAAACTATGTAAATGGGGATTTATGGATTTTTATCCACACATCCCCATCATCAATGATAATTATGAAATTAGAAATAATGGGGATTTGTGGACAAAGAATTCACAAATCCCCATCAATCCCGACCAGTTTTTCTACTAAGTCTGTTTAGTCTAGTAACTAACTCTGTTTACTAAGCGTTAACAAAATACAAGTCGTAGAAATCTATGATGAAGAATTAAGTATTAAATTGACAACATGCAATTTAAAAGATATCTGAAATATTATCTTCGAGTAAGTAATGTTGTCCTTTCACTGCGCCATACCAATATTTGCTATTAGAACATCACAGAAGAATATATTTAAAATTCGATTACTCACTCAAGGAGGCGGATAAACTGCGTTCAGTTTTTAAAAGTCTAAAACTTACCTCTTTTCTAATCTAGGTGGGTAGGTACATTTAAACATTAACCATTTCAAGGACTTCATCCATTTTGGTTCAAATCTGAAGGTGGCGGCCAACGCATAAAACCTGTAGGACCATTGTAGTTGATTTTATTTGAGTTTGAAAATCTGAATTTTCATACGTTTTTGTTGTAAATAGGAATTCAAAATACCAAATTGAAACAAATGCCCTGTAATGTCCAACTTCACATGCCATAGTAATAAATGCTCCAGACGGACAAACTCTAACAGAATACACAAAAAATATGTGTTTGCCGGCGACACTTTCAGATTTGGACCAAATCTCTATGAAACATGAATGTCCTACCCAGGTCATATGCTGTTAGTGGCGAAAAACATGGCGATTCAAACGGGACTAGCTACCAGCGGCTACCATGTGATGGTAGATGAGAACCACAAGAAGAAAAACCTCGTTGGTATCCACGTGTTCGGCAGGGCTTTGCATCACATGCTTTGGCCGGTGGGGCCCGGCAGCCGACTATAGAATTAGGGATAGGGCTTAGTATAAGTTTTAAGGATTTGTATTTTTATATTGGCTGATAAGTATTATGTATTTATGAAATAAATTTAGTGTTATAGACTTAATTTTAAAAAAAAAAGTTTAAAAATAGTGTAATAATTGTACGTAGTATATTAGCTACTCTGAGGTAATATCTTGATTATCCGTACATCGATTAACCGGACTCATTATTCAAGGCATTTATACCGACTGAGAAATGATTTAACGGCGCAACGAGACATTTTACGAGTGTCTTCCCGCCTTTTTTTACAAAAAATAATAATAACATATGTCACATCCATCTTTTTTTTATCCTATATGACGTAAAACCCTTTCTATAATAGTAATTCTTTATATAAATAACATAACTAATATCCCAACAGAGCGTAAGTATCCACATGTAAGTATCTATTCAGTTATTATTTATCGTATATATGAAAAACTATTAACCAATCTTATAGCACGTGATAATATAAAGGGAACCCCAGGTATGGAAAGTTGAATTAGAGTATTCTCAGAACAATAGCTAGAGTAATTCTCTTCTGCCTAACTAATGCAATCAATTATCTTCAAGAAGTATTTTTGGCAGTGTCGAGCGTAAGATAAATATCCAGTTATGTGGTGTTCCTTTTAAATGTCTTAGGTTTATGCGGTCTCATGTATCTACTCCACGGCTTATTGGACTTTCTGGAGACGCTCCACAGCACTTGTCACATGCCTTACGGTCAGGGGTAACTACAGACAGGATTATTCTATATATACCAATTGGAGGTAACCTATGGACCGAAATGATAGATCAAAAGCAGTTATTTCCGATATTCCTGTAAATCAGTCACTAAATGAAATATTGCTGCCCATAATATAATGAAATCGAAAATATACACTAAAGATCGCTATAACATAATTTATAGTACTGTACCTATTTCTCAATATTCAATTTCTGTTCTCTTGTATTTATTTTAACCATATATCTATGAAATCTATGCTTGAACTACCGGACTAAAGCTACGAGGTAGTTAATATCGTATTATTCTAATCTAGCGTAGCGAGACGGTAGCGAGCTACTCATTATTCCGAGTGTTGTACCTAATCAAATGTCAAACGTCAAATCGAAACTCATTCAAATTTAGTAAAAATAAGTTTGACTTTTAATTCAAAACAAAATAAATATGGCGGGCGGTGAAGTAGAATTAGCGCAATCTGCTGCACCTGGTGGCGATACTATTTTCGGCAAGATATTGAGGAAGGAAATACCGGCTAAGTTTGTCTACGAAGATGAACAGGTACTATTATTTTTTTACTTTGATTGTAGTGGTCTGCAAATTCTGCAATATGCAAATCCAATCACTGGCCGGTATGTAGGCTAGGTTCTGATCAGCTGTCTAGAATTTTCTCGCATTTTGTAATCATAGGATCTCAATCTTAAATAAAGTGCAAGAATAAAGACAATCGATTCAATTTATTGTTTAATCATCAAAATTTTTAAGTTGAAAACTAACCTCGAATTTTGTTATGAATTTTATTTACAGTGTGTAGCTTTTCACGATGTGAGCCCTCAGGCGCCGACCCACATCCTGGTGATCCCTAGAAAACCCATCCCGCAGCTGTCTAAAGCGGAAGATACAGATGAACAACTCCTTGGTAATAAAAAATAAATTTTATAATACCAACACCAGTACTGTACTACACCATTATTCTATTAATATAGAGAGGGCTGGATTTATGGGAGGCAACTGGGGCTACAGCCCCCGGGCCCCCACAATAGAGAATTAGGAAAAAATCCAAATTTATACTAGTAAACTGATAAACAACTTTTCTATTGTAATTTTTCTCGCATTTGACCTTTACCTACAGTACATAATTAAAGTAAATTATTTATTGGAAAACTTGACAGACTTTTCCTTTTTATTTGGAATATACTTTGGGGTCAGGGGGCCTCCACTCCTTTGTTGCCCCAATGCCTTCAGACCTGTAAATCCAGCATTGAATAATGATTCAGATTTTTATCTCTACTCTGGAAAGAAAATAAATCCCATAATGAACTGAATAATTAAAATCTATAACTATTTCATTTATGTCTGATGATATTTTCTCATCCATCAGTTAAGAAATTAGAAACTTGTTTCTGTAATCTACTAAGCTTTTTTAATTCAATTTCTAAAGGAGTAAACTAAATAAAAGAATTTTGTAAGTGTGAGTGAAATATCGAAGTTTTAAATGTTTTAAATATATTTTGATAGGTTCTTACCACTGTATTTTTATTTAATTAGGTACTGGTTATTTTGATGCTGTTTCTAGCACCATAATCATGTAATGAACTGTATCAAAATATCGGGTAACTAATTAAATAAAAGTACCATATGTTTATTAAAGTTTTAGATCATAGCAGCGACAGTTCAAAACTTTTTTTTTATCCAGGTCACTTGATGATTGCAGCCCGTAAGGTCGCGGCTCAGGAAGGTCTCGACAAGTCTGGTTTCCGTCTAGTTATCAATGATGGCAAGGCCGGGGCCCAAAGTGTGTATCACCTGCACATCCACATCCTAGGAGGCAGGCAGCTGGGCTGGCCACCAGGCTAATTAAGTGCAATTCAAAATAAAAACATTGTTAAACCTTTTTTTTATCAATTATTTTTACTTCTTTTTTATAGTTCTTTAACCATTGTTTGTATCAATAAGGATGGTATTGGATTTAAGTTTGTTTACTTTTTTTTAGGTATTCTCCGAATAATAACTAAAGTTCGCTAAGGGTTCAAGTTTCCGTCATTGATGAGCATATTTTACATAAATTGAGTTAAAAATTGAAGTAGGTATAGTAATAGAGACGATCAACGAACAGTGCAGGGCAACAAATAAAGCACTATGTTTGATTTGTTTATATTTCAAATTGGCTGCCAATGATGTTTTGCTGCACTGAAATCTAAGGATATAGCACTTTGGAGTTATCCAAAAGATTGAAATTTACCATCTGACTTTCATAAGTCTAAACACAGCGTACATAACCACTACGTTTTAGTCTACTTAATAAAGATTAGTATCACTATTTTTAGAACAACTCATCACTGATATATTTTATCACATCGTATTTGCAGACTAAAGTTTCTCCATCTACGGCACTACATCGTTCGAGAAGGATTTGTATCCATGTCAAATATCAATAAATAAAATAACAAAACGTCAAGTTATGTACTCTGTGTCCACATCTTGAAATTGATTGTCAAATCAAGTTTATTGTTTGTTGTAAGCGGTAAAATAATATTTACGTAAATTTCATTGTCATTATGTGTGAAAATCACGTAGTTACCGCTATATTCAGCGAGTTCCAGAAAAGTTTAGATGCAGAGCAAGAACTGAGAGAAGTATGTTCCATTCATCATTTGAAATACTTGAAACACCGAAAATTGTTATACATACAAATCAGAAATTATTGGCTTCTAAACATTTCACCAGCATTTTAATTGTATGCTATCTTCGTATTTTTAGCAGATTCCTGAAAATATTGTTAGGATTAATGTAATGTAATAACTTTATTATTTATATTTATGTTTATAGGTTATTCGTATGACATGTAAAGAGATTGATCAAATATCGCGGGAAGCGGCGACCGTTCTGCAAGTTATTCACCACAATGAATCCGCTGGTGAGTACTTACCATACATAGTTACTTGCATATGAGGCTTTGGTTGAGTTATCAATGCGATCCTTTTGAGAAGGATCATCATTTGATCTATTTATAAGCTTTTAGGGTTGCAGCCCAGGCCCCCATGAATATATTAGGCCTTCAGCCCCCAATGAAGACTAAATTGTCAATATTGTGATTAAAAACCTTTCATTAGGCTGGCAGCTCTTCAATTAAATAGTTTGTACACTCAAATGGGGGATTCTTGACTAAATGCCTACTAGTTTATTAATAAGACATGCCCCTGAGTAATATTTACCCAGGGCTCCTTCCTAATTATAAACTTGTTGCCATTAAATTAAACAAGAATAAACTCTGGTCCATCCCTGACATTTCATAAGGCCGATTGTCACCTACACAATACTGGTTCCCCTAGGTGGCCTTGTAGGCCATGTTAAACCATCTGTCCCAGGTGCCAACAGGATAGAAATAAATCATGTATTTGCCAGCCAGATATACATATTTACACTTTATATACACTTTTGGTGAAGGTGAAGAGTATATTAATGTAATTAACATCTCAGTAAGTGCTTGGTTGACACTACAAAGTATCTTGTATACCACAAACAGTTACTGCGGCATGCGCCAAAGCGCGCACTCTGTTTGAGAAGGCGTGCGCTGGCTACACCAAACTGAAGGAAGCCGTCCCGCCCACAGACTACTTTAAGTATGTTTCACAATTTTTTTATGGAGTAAAAAGAGAGGTAGGCCATGTTGGGATTTCCTGTGGGTTTTCCCATTTAAATTGGAGCCACACTACTACATGTAGTGTTTATGTGGTAGGTAAGGTTTCCAGTGCTCTACGAGGATACGCTGGGCTAGTAGTAATGCTACTAGCGCAGTGAGTCCTCATCAACAACATGGTTGGCAACCCGTTAATGATACCCCTATGACTGCTTACCATCAGGAGGGCCGTATGCTTGTGTGCCAACTTATTGGTATAAACAAAAAAGGGACAATTGCGTAAAATTATTTTACTAATTAGACAAGACTAACAGTATGGGCATACTTATTTAACCCAGCATATGAGAAAGGGTTAGCAAGACCTTTAGTCCTGTCAAATTATTTTAATAATTTAGTTATATTTGCACCATTGTATTTTGTTCGTATTATTTATTAGGTACCAGGACCACTGGAGGTTCATGACGCAACGGTACTGCTTCCTCATAGCACTCACCATCTGGCTGGAGACCGGCATCCTCGCCACACACGACACTGTAGCTAGTGTATTGGGCAGTGAGTATTTTGTATTAGACTAGCTTTTTCCCCGTGACGACGCCCTCGTAGCAATATAGTATACTATTACCCGTTTTCCTGTAGGAATGAAGCATTTTCCCGTGGTATAAAGTAGCCTATGTTCAGGGATAATGTCGGCTTCTAATGGTACAAGAATTTCTCAAATCTGTCCAGAAGTTTCGGTGCCTATTCAATACAAACTAATCTTTCCTCTTTATAATATTAGTATAGTATATAGTATAGATAACTCTTTATTGTACACCAACAACTATATTATTTTTTTATATAATTCAATTGTTACATGAAAAAAAGGACAGAGCACTGAGTTTCTTGCAGGTTCTTCTCAGGTGGCTTTTTTTCCGAACCGGTGGTAATTTAGACTTTTATAAATGCCATAATAGAGTCTAAACTGAATAAATTATTTTTGATTTTGATTACATAACCAATTAAGAGTTCAAATTGTGGAATGAGCTCCCCGCCGAGGTTCTCCCAAAGGAGTACTGCATGGGGTTCTCCAAGGTGTGAAGAGATTTCTGAAGGGTCGGCAACGCGCAAGTGATACTCGCGGTGTTGCAAGCGTCTATAGGCTACAGTAACCGCTTACCATCAGGCGGGCCGTATGCTTGGATGCCTTAGTAAAAAAAACGTCTTTCTACTACGATTCCGAAAACGTTTCACTCAAAATATCAAAATGATTTGTACATATTTTTAGTTCCACCTTTCGCAGCCGCGGCGCTGTTAATTTTCTCTACAAAAATAGTCGAGAGCGATACGAATACGTAGTCAAAAGTTATACTTGCTAAGGCTATAGGGCGTACAATCTCGATCAATAGACTCAATAATACCTGTTCTGTTTTCATTTGTTGTCATTGGTTTTCAACTAAACAGTTTGTGATGCGATTTTGGCAGTAAGCGCAGTGGAGCAGAAGGAAGACTTCCACCTGGACATAGAGGACTACCTGGTTGGGTTGCTGCAGATGTGTACTGAGTTGGTGAGTGCTAATTAACTTTTTTCGACAACAAGTTGTGAACCTCAGTTATCATTTATGCTGTGCCAGTAGCAGGAACATTTTCTACAAAGTTTTCGTATCGCCTTCGACTATTTTTGTATTGAAAAATGAACAGCGCTGCGGCGGTGAAAAGTGAAACTAAAAATTAGTATGACAATGTTGACATTTCGCGAGTTACGTTTTCGAATACGTTGTCAACAATGTTCCTGCTACCGGCACTGGTAACTAATTGCTGTACTTAAGTTAGAAAAATTAATTGGTTCAGTCTGGTGGGATTCGACGTTTTTTTTATACCACTTAACTATATTATAATGTGACTTATATTGTGTTAAATGTTTATTATGTTGGTAGTACTTGGTAGCCATATATCTAAATCACTACCTACATATTATAAAACAAAGTCGCTTCCTGCTGTCTGTCTGTCCCTACGTATGCTTAGATCTTTAAAACTACGCAACGTATTTTGATGCGTTTTTTTAATAGATATAGTGATTCAAGAGGAAGGTTGTTATGTGTAATTAATTTGTGTTTTGAAAATATTTAACTTATATGGCTAACGCTGGCCGTGCGTAGCCGGGTCGGGTCGCTAGTATTCTTTTTTTAATGTGTAGTCTCGGCTCGCTGTGAACGTGGTGACACGCGGTGACTACGAGAAACCGGTTCAGATCTCCAAGTTCGTGATGGAGCTCAATGCTGGCTTCAGGTCAGTATCCTACTTAATATTATAAATGCGAAAGTTTGGGAGTATGGATGGATGTTTGTTACTCTTTCACACAAAAACTGCTCAACGGATTTGGAACACAGATAATTTATAACCTGCATTAACACATAGGATACTTTTTATCCCGGGAAAATTTTAGGTTCCTCTGAGATTCTAAGCTCAACGCGGACGTAGTCGCGGGCAGAAGGCTAGTCATCTATATAAAACTAGCTGCTACCCACCACTTCGTCTGCATTTGTTTGAAGACAAAAGATAGTCTATGTCCTGGTATAACGAAATTTATACGAACGATTATTCGATCAATAGATCAGAAAATGACTCGAAATATATACTTTTTTATACCACTAAGGTGGCACACAAGCATACGGCCCACCTGATGGTAAGCAGTCACCGTAGCCTATAGCCGCTAGCAATACCAGGGGTATCACTAACGGGTTGCCAACCCTTGTGTTGATGAGGGCTCACTGTGCTAGCAACATTACTACTAGCGCAGCGTATCCTCATGGAGCACTGGCAACCTTACTTACTGCAGAAACACAACACTACATCAAGTAGTGTTATTTCACTGCGGTCTTCTGTAAGGTGGAGGTACAGTCCCCAGTCGGGCAGCTCCAATATTAATGGGAGGGAGATCTCTTTCTCTATCTTATCTTATTAGAAGGCTGAACGGGTCCAGGTTGCCCCAGAAGCACTTCGACCCTTGGGATCTTTTGTGCAGCCCTTAGCCATGATTGCTCTACTTACCTGCTGTGTCAAATACTCCCTGAATGAGTCTGCAGATTTTGCCAGCAGGGTAGAGCATGTATTCCTCTGGTTCCGGATATGCCGACCCCAGAATTTCCATTCGCTGCCGCGCGAGTGCGTCGCAGCAGCATAGCACGTGTTCCATGGTTTCCGTTGCTGTTTTGCAGCACCTGCATACCACGCTTCCAGATAGACCCATCTTGTAGAGATGATCATTTGTGCCATAGTGGCCTGTAAGAGCTCCTGTTAGTTGTCTTAGTTGACATCTGGTCAGGCTCATTAGTTTTCGGCTATTGCCCTCTTTCCATTTGCTTATAAACTGCTTAGAATGTCTCAGGCCCGTGGTCGTTGACCATTCTTTTTCGTGGCGTTCATTAGCATATTTGTGCAATGCACTTCTGTAGGCTCCAGTTGGTACGCCAATGAAGGGTTCTGGACCTATGAATTTTTCCATCGATCCTTCTTTAGCTAGGCCATCCGCAAGCTCATTGCCCTCTATCCCCTCATGCCCAGGGACCCAGACTAACCTAAACACGTTGTGCGCACCACATCTGTTAAGGAGGTGGGCACACTCCGCAGCCAGTGCAGAGTTTAGTACACAGGAGCTGAGTGCTTTGAGTGCGGCTTGACTGTCGCTGCAGATGTAGATATATTTATCCTTGATCCGCTTGTCCAATATTTCGTTTGCACAAGCAATTATTGCATAGGTTTCAGCCTGAAATATTGATGGTGTTGTTCCCATGCTGATGCTTTGGTGAAATCCTTCTGTGTACACACCGGCTCCAGTGCCATCTCTGGTCTTGGAACCATCTGTGTACCATATCATTTGTTCTTCCCTTGGTTTCCGCAGACCTCTTTCCCACTGTTGTCTGGTCGGAATATGGGTACTGAACCTTCTGTGAAACATGTGTCTAGTCAGGATTCTGTCACAACTCATGTTTCTTATATTGTCCAGCTCCTTGTTGGGTGCTAGTCTGGTATGATCTAGGCTGGGTTGAGTTGCATCCCATTGGCCGGTTAGTACCAGTCTGTAGATGGCATTCCTAGCCTCAGTCTCAATGACGATATGCAGTGGAGTAAGATTTAGAAGTCTTTCCATTGCTACCGTCGGTGTAGTTTTGAATGCACCTGTGATGGCCATGCAGGCTGTTCTTTGCACTTTCAAAAGGGTGTCCCGAAATGTTTTTAATTTGGTCCTGGGCCACCACACAATGCTTCCGTATGTTAGTATCGGTCTTACCATCATTCGGTATATCCAATACATTATCTTGGGCTGAAGACCCCATGTTTTTCCGTATGCTGCCCTGCACATGTTCAGCACATTCAGTGCTTTACTGATGACGTGGTTAGCATGCGTATGCCATCTGAGTTGTTTGTCAAGTATCACTCCTAGATACTTGACCTCATTGGCCCAATTGATACTTTTTTTGTACATCTGTAGGTCCCTAAGGCCTGTAAGTATCTTCTTTTTTGTAAATGAAATTACATTCATTTTGCTCGGGTTAACTGATAGATGGTTTTCTGTGCACCAGTTCTCCACTATGTCAAGAGCTTCTTGCATCAATGTTGATACTGTATTTGGGAATTTGCCTCTTTCTCTAACTCTTGTATACTAGTGCGCCACCTTTGTCGTATTTAAAAGAGAAGTGATAAATCTTCGGTATTGTTTCAGATTGTTAAACTTGAAGAATGATCATCTGCGCAAGCGCTTCGACGCTCTCAAGTATGACGTGAAGAAGATAGAAGAAGTAGTTTACGATCTGAGCATCCGAGGGCTGCTGCCCAAGACGGAGGCTGAGTAGTAACAAGAAAATAAAAAAATATATACTACCTGATATTTCAATTACCAAATACACCAAATCCTACAAGTCACAGCTAAGCATCATCTTTTTTTGTTAATTACTTTAGCTCTCAGATCAAGAAAAGATGGTAATTTGCAACAACCACTGACGTACTAATACATAGACTTCTAGTCTGCGCTCTAAAGTGTCCGAGACAAATAACTTGGAAAACGCGGAATATATGCGAATAGCGCTTCTCCGTTTTGGTCGACTGTCAAAAGTCACGCCAACAACGTCCTGTAAGGTGAACTTTTGAAAACTTCCCAATGAAAGTGAAAAAAGCCGATGGTGTTTCATATTTTTTATGATATTACGTGTAAAAAGGGATATAATAGTATTTTTGCGCTTTGGAACATCGTATTTTATTTAATATCGAATGGTTGAAACAATCACCATAGCAACCAAAATAAAGAGTGCAGTATCGTCAACTCATATTTTCTTGCATGCAAGATTAAGCAGTGCGGTAATGAGATAAGATTGAAACTCGAGTGTGTTAGATTTTTGTAATAATATATATGTATCGTTCATATAGGTAAGCTTCGGAAACTTTTATGTTTAATTTTGTACTAGACCCGATGTCCGCGTATTAGTACGTCAATGTTAACAACGAAGAAAAATAATATGTTAAAGGTGCGATTTTAATAAAACAAACGCACACTCACAAATATTTATTGCTATAAAAACATAAAATAGACGAGTATTTTACAAATACTTGAGTAACAATTAAGGTAACATAAACAACTTCCAGACTGATTGCAATTTACAAACGTGAACGCTACAGAAAACGTAATAAATGTATCGGAATTCACAACTTGACCACGTGACATGACGTAAAGAGTTTTTAATTACCGTACATTTCCTTCGTTTTCTATAGCGTTAACGATTGTAGATTCACTCCAAATTAGATATTAGTGCCAATTCTGTTGTTAAAAATTACTAAACTAAACTAATTTGACAGGTCTAAAAGTCTTGCTATCCCTTCTCACGTCCGAGGTTAAATAAGGATGGCAATACATTTAGAACTGTCAAATTAGTTAAGTTTAGTAATTTTGAACAACAGAATCGACACCATTGTCGCATCTAAATAATTTTAATCAAATATTAATATTATTTTGTCATATGTCTTCTATCGAAACGAGTTGTGACATCCGCCACTTGAATAGTCCCAGTCCTGGGGGGTCATGACCCCATGACCCCCCAGGATTACTATATGCTTAGTCTCCATTCTACTACAATAGCAAAAGACAAACTCAGGATCAAAGACTTAACAACTTTTACACTTAACAACTTAACAAATTAAGGTCCAAAACTGACCATTGACATTAAAAATATTTATCCTAGCATTTTACGAAGAAGTTTTCTTTCACCGCAAGGATCGCGGTGTGATTATTAGTCACATATGTTTTTTAGTGAACAAAACATCGTGAGGAAACCTGCATACGTCTGAGAAGAAATTCATGGACGTATGTAGTGTCTAAAAGACGGCGACGGACTCACCTTCTGTCACGTTGGCACCAAATTATCTTCGGTGGAATTTGAGTGTTGTATCCTCTGCCTACCTCTTCGGGGACCCTCGTGGGAAGGCGTGTTAAATATTTATTATGACTTAGACTAGACTTTTTACTTTACAGTCTTATAATCATGAATAATCTTACTATTGATTTACCCTGAATTCTTTACTGTAGGGTAGTTACAATATATGTGTAATCATGTCATTATCAGAATAGATTCCTATCAAATATGGAATATCAGTGTTTTCTAATTTTGACTGAATATTCAACTTAGCATGTTTTTAAGTTTATATTATTTCTGTTTTATGTTGAATTTAATCCCACACTAAAGTGAATTTTGCCTTATCAATCCCCGCATACAAGGAGAAATGTGCCTTACAGATATAGTTGTATGAATCTCTATCTACTATCACTGTCATTATTATGAAATCACTAGAAACTTCTTTCTTAAATACCGCCCAATCTTTTGTCGACAGCCCTGGATTGTACATTTGTAATCTGTCGAACAAATTATCAACATTTTCACTAAAGCAATTTATTTTCATTGCAATTTTAAATGTCTCGTTTTCTTCCCCAATAATCTCATCGATAATCGTTAAATCATTAGAAGCATAAACTATTTCTTTTAGGAAGATATAACTTGTCACGTCAAGACAACCATAGACTAGGGCGCCATTTTGGACGCCATGACAGTTGAGTAACGGAAGAACATTTCGCTTGTCTATGGTCTCTGAAATACAATCTTGAATCCGCTTGCTTTGAGCGCGTGTTATTATTTCTTTGGGATAACTTTTTGGTGCTATAGTAATTGTTTTAAAATATACATTAGATATAGATTCAGTCTCCATTTTAGATCGGGGATCACTGTTATTTCCATCAGTATTTTGGTTGCCAATATCACAATTTTGAGTTTTTCTTATCACATTGTCCATCTCGTCCGGCAGAGAATCAACATCGGACGACTGCATTACATTCTTGTCTTCAGATATATCTTCACTTTTATCACCATCACTATCCATCACTTTATCACCATTGACATACCAGCTACAGGTCATAGCTGCCGACGCGTCAGTGTTGCCACTTGCATCTTTCAGGGCAACACTTAATGCGGAATTTGTGAACTTGGGCTGGTATTGTGGTGGCGTGGACTTCTCTACTGGTATTTTTTTTAGTGTGAATGAAGATCTGTAGAAGAATAGAGTTATTCACTTACATATCTTTTTAACCAATATTATAAAAAAGGATTTGTATTTTCGTTTCAAATGATTAAACTCAAAAACTATTGGACCGATTTGAAAAAATATTTCACCACTAGCGGCCCGCCCTGGCTTCGCATGGGTAGACATTTATCAAATATTTTGTCTTCCCGTGCGGAGCCGGGGCGGGCTGCTAGTATAATATATAGCCTATGTTACACAGTGATGATGTAGCTTTCTAACGGTAAAAGATATTTGAAATCGGTCCAGTAGTTTCGGAGCCTATTCAATACAAACATACACACAAAAATACAAATCTTTCCTCCGATGATGATTCTCTGTGCTAGCAGCAATACTACTAGCTCAGCGTATCCTCGTGGAGCACTGGCAACCTTACTCACCGCAGAAACACAACACTACATCAAGTAGTGTTATTTCACTGCAGTATTCTGTAAGGTTGAGGTAGTCCCCAGTCGGCTCCAATATTAATGGGAAAACCCACGGGAGATCCCCCTATTTAAAAAAAACATTAACACTCACAGTCCATCCAAAGTCAGGTGTAAATAGCAATCATTGTCACACTGCATAATTTCTTGACACACACTCTTGTATATATACAACAAACAACTGTCTGTGTGTGTGTTGACGCTTGTCACCCAGTTCTGGAATACTTGGACGTGGGTCTTGGAGGGTATCAATGGAAGGGTGATGTGGGTGGCCGGGCGGTCTGTCTTGACAAACTCCAGCATGTGTGCGAGGAAATTGTTTAGGGCCACACCGAATGTTGGGGTCTTTTTAATCAACCTCTCCACTTTTCTCTTCGTCTTGGCAACACCTTTAGGACAAATCTCGGATTTTGTTAGCTTTGCATTTCTGTAAAAATTATATATATAGTAGATTGTTATACAGGGTGCTAAAGTGACCCATTGTATACGAGGTAGTTAACAGAAACAGAGTTACAATGAGTTTTAGCGCCGTGTGTAACACTCTGCTCTTCACTACTTCACAAAATGCGATCCATGTTATGACGTGTACTGTAAACAAACCAATCAAGACGGTGGATGCTCTATACGAGCTGCGGCGGGTTGACATACGAACGGCACTACGATTATATACATATATTTAATAATAGGGGCTATTATTAAATATATGTATATAATCTTTTTGCTGTAAGTTGGTATTGTTTATAGTACTCACCGCATATCCTGTGAGAAATCCACGTCTACTTGCATATCCGGTTGTCGTTTCATTTCTTTCATGAGCTGCTTCATACACTCCATGATTTCACCCACAAACCCATTACCGTGTCTCCCATTGGCTTGGAATAGTACCGCTGAAGAAGAAATATATATTGTTGGAACTATTTGTTTTTGTAACTTCTAACCTATATTTTGATAGGCCATTGCTGTTGTCTATTTAGGTACTTTGATTTTCGTTGTCATAATGACATTATCTTGTAACGGAAAAGTCAGAAAAGTGATATTATATTTATTTTATAGGGCTACAGGCTACGGTGACTGCTTACCATCAGGTGGGCCGTATGCTTGTGGTATAAAAAAAGTTATGTTACCTTTCCAAAATTTAGTTTGTTTATAACTCAACGTATCTCCACAGTCTATAGTATGTTCGATCAACTCGGACCTCACAAACTCTAGTATATGTTTGATAATTGCCATGCGGTAGTTATTACTCGGTGTAATCGGAGTATTGCTCATATCTAGAGCTTTGCTAATTTCTGAAGTCTTGTAAATATCTGGAGTCTTGCAAATATCTGGAGTCTTGCTAAGTTCTGGAGTCTTGCTAATAGCTGGAGTTTTGGTTGGCGTGGACATCTGTGAAGGGGAGTGTCCTAGACCCGCACCCTGTTTCTGAAAAAAAAATGTAAGTATATACTATATACACTACAGATCTAAAAAACAAGGGTAACTGTTTTCCTTTTTATTAATGGATTTATTCTTGGCTACTCTAGTATTGAGGGAATATAGTGGCCAGACTGTAGTCTTGTTGTATCTGTGGCACGGATTAAATAAACTCATAAATTACTGGACCGATTTTAAGAATTCTTACACGCGCTCTATGACTACTGCGTAACGTAGGCTATATATTATATTGCTACTCGGGTGAAAACCATATGAAAATTAGTTCAGTAGTATTTGGGTTTATCGCGTACAAACAGACCAACAGCCAACGGGAACTTGGTTTATTTAACCCCCTACGCAAAAAGATGGGTGTTATAAGTGTAACGTGTGTATCTGTCTGTCTGTAGCATCGTAACTTTTAATTTAGTGTTTTAAATTTTACTTAATCGAGTTTTCTTAGCTATGATTATTCAGGATTTCAGTCGGGGCTTAAAAGTGTAATTTAAGATAATGTGTGGCTGTATGATGATGATACTCACCATCCCTAGCGCCGGCATGATGGGTTCCGTTATCCCTTCGCCGCGCAGCCCTAGGGCGCCGCCATCCCAACCCATGCTCATCATCATCCTAAAATAATTACCACACACATCTTTATTCACTTTAATTAGAAGCTGCCTTGCGTTTCTATCAATAGTCCTGGAGATTTTCCGACAATTACTCTAAGTTATTACAGAGATTTCTCTACTATAAACAAACCAGTTTCATTGACAAATTCATTGATCATTAGCTCTTTTTTTTAGACAATATTGTAATTTCAAGCGTCTACATATTGCCATAATTAAAATAGAAGAAAAAAATATGTAAATAATATGTTCCTAGTGGTAGGATAGTAGGGATAGTTTCTTTTTTTTCATTGTTATTAAGTGTTGTTATAACGGCAACGGAAATACATAATCTGTGAAAATTTCAACTGTCTATCTATTACAGATCATGAGATACAGCCCGCTGACAGACAGACGGACAGCTAAGTCTTAATAATAGGGTTCCGTTGGTTACCCTTCGGGTACGTAACCCTAGAAAATTATTAGTAATATATACGTACTTCATAGCTTTGTCGCTTTTCAAAGGTGTAGACATATCAGCGAGCAGTTTCTTGGTGCGGGTGTTGAGGTCCGCGGCGGGTGGCCGCATCCTCCGCGCCCGCCCGCACTCGCTGCCCGCAGACTGCTCTCTGGAACTATACACGTGATGCTTTGACGGGATGTGGTCGTTTGGGAAGAGGGTACATGGGTAGTGGTTGTTTGGGAAGTGGATGTATGGGTAGCGGTCGTTTGGGAAGTGGGTACACGTGTAGTTGTCGTGTGGGAAAGTGGGTATCTGGGAAGTGGGTACATGGGTAGTAGTCGTTTGGGAAGGTGGGTATCTGGGAAGTGGTCGTTAGGGAAGTGGGAATGTAGGAAGTGGTAATTTTGAGGTGTTTATTTAACCCCTGAAGTAAAAAGAGGGGTGTTATATTATAGTAATTTAATTTGTAGTAGTTTGGAAATATTTTTATTTGGGTCGGTAACCACTACCTCCACGGCTTTGATTGTTACTCTTTCACGCAAAAACTACTGAACGGATTTGGATGAAATTTGGAACACAGATAGTTAACAACCAGGATTAACACACAGGATACTTTTAAACAGAGGAAAACGTTTGGTTCAGAAGCTAGTTTATAATATTAGTAGGAAGCAGGATAGGATATGCATACCTACCGGCGATCCGTGCTTAGCGACCGGTCTCGAGCTTGCTCGCAGTCCGTCGAGTCACCGGGTGTGCTGGCAGCCAGCGCTACAGTCTCTGCAACACTATACGACAAAAATATATATATCTAACCACATATATCTTTTTTTTTATATACCACTAAGGTGGCAAACAAGCATACGGCCCACCTGATGGTAAGCGGTTACCGCAGCCTATGGACGCTTGCAACACCAGGGGTATCACTCGCGCGTTGCCGAACCTGAAATCTGAAATCTTCACGCCGCAAGACCACCTTAGTGGTATAAATAAAATCTTACTCGTCACAGATTGAAGAGTAACATGCAGCTCTCTGCATGCTCTGTATTTCTGTATTTATTTATTTATTTGGACAACCAGTTGTTATTATATTAAGTTAAATACTGTTTTTTTTTTAATTTTCGCGATTTAAACACATAGTAATGACATGAAAACGGGTCTTATACGCGATATTAAATTGTTCAGCCCGTGACCACGGCCGATGCAACTCGGTCGAAACGTCGGGAGGTAAATAAACAATTTAATATCGCGTATAAGACCCGTTTTCATATCATTACTAAGTTAAGTTAAATCTTAATTAGGTGATGTAAACATTAATCATTAAATGCATAACATTTGAAGGTGTCACAGCATGCGTAAAGCTTAAGAAAGGTAACTTGTAAAAAAAATGTAGAAAATTAACAGATAAGAAATGAATAATGCAGCTTAAAATGACGGATAATTAATAAACTGACGGAGGGAGTTTTTGGCGGGAATCAGGCGGAGCGGTTGAGATTTTTTCCAATGTGTCGTAAATTGTGTTATAGTGATCTTTAATGTGTATTTTTGGTGTCGATATGTGCAGTAAAGTTTCATTTAGTGACTGATTTATAGGAGCATTGGAAATAATGCTATAATACGACTTTTGGGTTAAGTGATTTATCATTTTGGTCAATAGGTTACCTCTAATCTAAAGGCGTGTTACGATCTGCTACTGCCGTGGGTTGTCTCCAGAAACTCCATTGGGCGTTAGAATGCATGACACTAGGCATTTTAATGCGGCAAACACGAGAAATTTTGCAACATGAAAATTCTCTAACACTCGACACTGGCAAAAATAGTCCCTGAAGGGATTGATTGCCATACTTAGGAAGAAGAAGAAGAAGAAACTGACGGAGGAAAACCAGAAGTGGAAAACATATATAATTTCATGATATAAGTGTAACTGTAGATGTAGGTAACAACTGTGCGGGTAGCAGGAACATTGTCGACAACGTATTTGAAAACGTAACTCGCGAAATATCAGAATTGTCATACTAATTTAGTACCACTTTTCACCGCCGCAGCGCTGTTCGTTTAATACAAAAATAGTCGAAGGCGATACGAAAACGTTGTCGACAATGTTCCTGCTACTGGCACTGTATTGAGTTTGAGACACGTCTCTCAGCTGCACTAAGCCTGAACACAAATAAATAATTGACTAAGCGCAAGTTGGACTTTGATATTTGTAAATACCTGCTTATGTATAGAAGAATTTTGTTAAATGTTGTTAAATCTTTCTTCATTTATTTATTTATTTTTTGGGAAACAAACAATATCAAAAGAATCATGAAAAAAGACAGAGCACTGAGTTTCTTGCCGGTTCTTCTCAGGTGGCTTGTTTTTTCAGAATCGGTGGTAATTTAGACCTTAATAACTGCCTTATTAGGGCCTAAACTGTTTTTTCTTTATTTAGATTTTGAATATTTTACAATTATTTTAAATTCCATAACAGTGTAATACTTTTTATTATATGCAGGCAATGTTGCAGGCATAGCTAGTATAGATGTAAATACGTCTTGGCTTACCTCAAACACTTCCCGGACCCATTGCTAGGCACTTTCATTATCTTTAAATCACTGAAAAAAAAATGGTATTTTTTAAACATGATTTTATTCACTCTCTAATTCCTATCATTTGATACCTATATCATAGGGATTACTGTGGAAATAATGTCTCCATTTTGAGACATCCGCCATATTGGATTAAAAATGGCGGCATTTAGGTAATCGCGCATTATCACGGGAACCAAACATTCATACAGTATTACAGCTAATTCGGACGCAATATTTTATTACACACACAGTTGACTTTAAATAAAAAATTGTAAAAAAATTGCTTTCGCTTTCTTGGCAGTTACGTTTTGGAACATAGTCGAAAGTTGTTGTTGCTAAGGTTACACAGTTTGACAGACAGACAACGTAAGCTCAGTGAACACTGGTGCCAATTCTGTTGTACGAAATTATTAAATTAAACTAGTTTGACAGGGCTAAAAGTATTGTCATCCTTATTTAACCCCGCGCATGAGAAAGGGATAGCAAGACTTTTAGACTTGTCAAATTAGTTCAGTTAATGATTTCGCACAACAGAATTGGCACCACTGTACCATTAAAATTAGACACCCTAAAAAATATTAACGTAGTAAAAAGCAGAGGAAATCATCGGTAAATCTAACAAATTGGCCCATGATGACCAGAGTTCTTGCTACCGTTACCGGTAAGTACTGTGAGATCACAACCCCAACTTGAACTGAACTCTCACGGTTAATTCTAACCGTATAAAACTGATTTAGATCAGTTAATAAAATAAAAACTGTTTCTTGGTCGGGACGTGGTCGTTTTTGATTTTGTTTTTGACGTCTACGGACATCATCCATGTTTCATAGAGATTTGATCCAAATCTGAAAGTGCCGGTCAACGCATTTTTTTATTCTTTATTTTGTTAGAGCTTGTCCGTCTGAGCCTTTATTACTATGGCACCAAGCTTGGATATTACAGTACATTTTGATTAATTTGAACTCCTATTATTAACAAAAATGTATGGAAATTCTGATGTTCAAACTCAAATAAAATCGAGGACAGAGGTCCTACAGCTTTGGTGCCATAGCTATATATGTTCGGACGGACAAGCTCTAACAGAATATACAAAAAAAATGCGTTGGCCGCCACTTTCAGATTTGGACCAAAATGGATTAGGTCGTTTATTCGACAACTTGTCGCAGAAAGAGTCACTCTCACATTTTTACTTATAATAACAGATCATTTAAAAATTAATATAATTCTATATTCAACCGTCGCGTATCGGCCTAACCTTTATAAGACCAACGAGGTCTCACAATGGTGTCGATTCTGTTGTTCAAAATTACTAAAATTAACTAACTTGACAGGTCTAAGGTCTTGCTATCCATTTCTCATGTGCGGGGTTAAATAAGGATGGCAATTCTCTTAGACCTGTCAAATTAGTTAAGTTTAGCAATTTTGAACAACAGAATTTACACCAATACCTACTGACTTTACAGTTTTAAAATGTACCTTAGTTTTGTCCTCCTGTCCATCTTCCCTTGCGTAGAAGACAACTTGAAGTCGCCATATTTGTCCACAGCGGCCGTGAGTTTCATCAGCAGAGACTTCATATCATTCTGAAGGAACCGCACCAGCTTGTTGGGGTTGTTCACCACGTATATGAGGAATCTAAGTTCCCTCGCCGACTTGGCTTCAAACACTAAAGAGCACCTTGAATCGTCCTCCACAAAGTCGAAGATGGTTTGAAGCGACGCCTTCTTGAAAACCATTGGTAGATCGTCGAATTTGTACTTTATGTGTCTTGACGTGTCCCGGAATTGTGACATCAGTTCGCTTTGACGTTGAGTTTCTTCTGCAGGCGGTAGTCTCTCTATGAGGTACTTTTGGAAGTCTTCAGTTCTGAAAAATGTATACATAGATATCATCACTGCATAGTATAAACAAATTCGCCTCACGCTGTCTGTGTGTCCCTATGTATGCTTAGATCTTTAAAACAACGCAACGGAATTTTATGCGGCTTTTTTAAAAGATAGACTGATGCAATAGGAAGGTTTTCATGTATAATTAATTTGTTTTGTAGGTATTTAACTGCCTAACGCTGGCCGTTCGAATTCGGGGCGGGTCGCTAATAAATGTACCAGCAGTGGGAATTTTGATATAAGCTAAAAAAACTATATCATTGGATTTTTGAAAATCAATATTCCTAGCCAGGGTTCGAACCCGTTGATTTAAAAAAAAACCAAGCTAAGGAAAATGTTGGATCTTAATAAACTGATTCATATTTTAACGCGCTATTAATATGGTGACCGCTTACCACCAGGCAAGCTAAACGTTCAGTATTCAAATAAAATAAAAAACATCCTTACTTCATCATTGTCTTCCTTATCTCTTTTGGCATTTTCGTAAGGAGCTTATGTCTGGAACAAAAAAAAATATCAGAAAATATTTTTATAAATTTACCTTATTCTTAAATTTGGAGCTTGTGGCCAAGGGACACAGCTTTCAAACACCAACCGAGAACATCAGATGCCTAGCAAAAATAACGCGCGACTACGTATTCGAAAACGTTACACCCAAAGAGTCAAAATTGTTGTCAAAGTGTAAAAAATGCTCAGATGGACAAGCTCTAAAAGAATATACAAAAAAAGTGTAAGCTGGCACTTTCAGATTTGGACCAAATCTCTATGAAAAATGGATCAAAATCAAAATCAAAAATCATTCATTCAGTTTAGGCCCTAACAAGGCAATTATGAAGGTCTAAATTACCACCGGTTCGGAAAAAAAGCCACCTGAGAAGAACCGGCAAGAAACTCAGAGCTGTCTTTCTCTTTTTTGGATGATGTCTTTTGTCTGACAAATTAATTTCAGTGGGAAAATAGCACTTACATATTTAGTTGCAGTATGTGTAGTTTTAGTTAAGAAAGATGTGACTCACCTCTCAAACAAATATTTGTTGTGTTCCACATGCTGACCCACTGGAGTTGTGACAGCTCTGAAATAAGCATATTCTTTTTATATTAGCCTGCCTGACCCTCTCCAACGATTTATAAGAATAATTTACTGGACATTCAAAGTATCACCTATGAGGTTCAACTAAGATCCATTTAGGGGACCACATAAGAATA
Source organism: Falcaria lacertinaria (assembly GCA_951449985.1). Lineage (NCBI taxonomy): Eukaryota > Metazoa > Arthropoda > Insecta > Lepidoptera > Drepanidae > Falcaria > Falcaria lacertinaria. The sequence continues at coordinate 1,833,940 of OX602136.1, read as the reverse complement.
AAAAAAAAATCCAGCCATTATTAGGGGAGAATATGAACATACTAATGAGTTTTTACCGGGGACCAATTTTCTGGGATGAAAAGTATCCTATATTTGTATGTAGTATATAATCTACTCTGAGCCTATATATTAATCCAGCTTATAAGCTACCAGCTATCCGAATATCATACAAATTCATTCAGTCATCGAGATGTGAAGAGGATACAAACACACAAACAATCACATTTGAAATATTAGTGTAAAAAACATAATTATGCGCATAGTAATCAGAACCAATACATTAACTTTTTCAATACACAGGGCAAATTAATTATACAGTTTTTTTTATAGTTACGCAAATATTGCATAAGTTTTGAATGCAAAAAATAGATAAATAATATAAAAACAAACATGGTTCAGAATGTACCTTTTGGATAAAATCTGCATTTGCCCAGAATTTGGTCTGTTGAAGTAAGACTTCTTGTAGATGAGGATTCTGAAAAAAAAGGTCATGACAGACAGACAAAAAGTGATATTTTTGTTATAAGCGTTCCTTATTTCCTTCTGAGATACAGAACCCAAAATACAACTCATTAGTTCAGACTAATGGGATTTGAAATTGCATCGCTACAAGTAGGCCAAGCTTCATAACACAAGGCCACCACAACACTTAGTTTTGTAATGTAATTTTTTTTTCATTCTGCCATTGTTATTTCAGAGTATTTTAGATAGCAAAAAAGAAACATCTCAATGAAATGTATAAATTTCAACCCAGTCTTATGATAATAATTGAAAATTAAAACCCTTTTCATCTCCAGCAGGGGGTAAGGGGGAGATCAGTTACCCTTGTCTTCTCAACCTATATTAACCCATTTACCATTTAAAAAAAAATATAGAATTCTTGTGGAGCTCATTAATGTGCTCCAAAATGACAGTGTCATTAGATTCAAATTTGTGTTGCTATCTTGTTTTCTACATCTGAAGTTTGTATAGAAGAAGAAGACATTGAGCTGATGGTTAATTCGGTGTATAATGCTAAGAGTGACACCTCCATGACCCGTCCACGAGCAAGCACTATGTGGTGACTGTGTAGTTTCAGTACTTTTGGTTAAAGCATTTTAGATGAAAGATAATGTAATGTTAATTGTAAGCTGGCTTTTCTCAGCAACTTTGTCCATGTAGCAATAAAATAAAGCATATGTTACTTGGTGATAATATAATATTCTACTGCTGAAAGAAGTTTTCAAAGCAGTCCAACAGTTTTTTAGCTTATAGTATACAGATCTTTTCGCTTTATAATATTTACATTATACATAAATATACTATTCATTATGATGGATTCAAATACCTGCTAATTTAATTAAAATAAGTCATTAATAATAACTACCAGGATTATAATTATAAAAACTATAGTATACCTTACGTATAGCTTAAATATACTTACTTATTATTAAATCTACTGTACTCATGTTCGTAAACTATTTCAAATATATTTTTGTTCAAATCCAATACATTGTACAGCAGCTCGGAAATGCCGCCAGAAAAAACTTTCAACTGTTCGGACTTTAAAATATTTAATTCAGTCACTATATAAACAAGGAGTGATTCAACGTTTTTCAATATGTTTACAAATATTAATTCACTGCTCTCACTGTATAGAAAACATATTATTTTGTCAAATTCATCCAATACATTGTTCGGTTCTAACGATTCGATAATTTTTTCAATATTCAGGGTCAAGGGAGATGCAACCGCCGCTTCAGTCATTTTAGATTTATTCGATGCAATTTCAATTAAACTTTAAATGTAGTGGAGTTCTAAACCTTTCACTTAAACTAAAGAGACATATTTTCTAAATCAAAAATACAAATTCACGACGAATGTTCGCTACAAAAAAATCCCCTTCCTATCGAACCGTACAATAAAACGTAGAGCCGTACAAAGAAATTATGGACTGTGGGAAGGCGAAGGGTATAAATTTTCCCTCCCAGTCTCCCCGACATGACACAGACATGACATTCCAGTTGAGTTCTTCTTCTTCTTCTTCCTAACTATGGCAATCAATCCTCGTTAGGACTATTTATTTGTGTCGTGATTGAGAATTTTCAAGTTTCTAAATGTTTTGTGTTTTTTGTATTCTAATGGTTATTGGACTATCTGGAGACAATCCACGGTATTAGCAGTTCGTAACATGCTTAATGCTTTTAGGTCAAAGGTAACCTTTTAACCAACATTATAAATCACTTAACCCAAAAGTCATATTATTTCCAATGTTCCTGTAAATCAGTCACTAAAATGAAACGTTACTGTACATAACTACACCAACAATACACATTAAAGATCACTATAATACAATTTACGTATTACGAGACACTGAAACAAATCTCCAAAATCATCCAAAACTCCCCAGGCTCCCCAGTCAGTTGGGTTTGATTAATTTAAGCCGTCCTTCTACGGCGTCTATGGTTTAATGTTTTAAACCGGCATTAATTATCATATTGATATTGCCAACAGTTGTCCTGTTTTATACGCATATATATTTGATTAATTCATCCTCTTGACAAACCATTAATTTGAATAAAAATTGATATTCGAATTAAATCGAGCCATGTTAACGAAACACAATCCACAGCGCGGCCGGCTGCGCCGCGCCGGGCCGTGCGTAAACCTATTCAAATATCTTAAAATGATTATTCTTTAAATCGTATTTATTAATATCATTAGTAACTAAGTTTACGATCAATATTCAATAATCATAGGCTCATCTGCTGTACAAGGAGGTCTCGCGACGATTGATTTAGGCCTCCGGTGACAAGAAGGCTGGAACATATTTTGCGCAAAGGATCAGCATTGCCATACAGCGGGGCAATGCTGCCAGCCTTCTTGGCACCCTCGTGACAACTATTTGGGACAAGTGTTTTATTTATTTTATATTAGGTTAGTTCTTTTTTCTTTTAGTTTTAGACTGTCCCATATATATCTTATCCTACTTATTTAATTTAATTCCAAATAATCATAATAGTTGTAAACTGCTACCAAACACTACTCTTTATTTCCTTGTCTGACTGGTCTGTGCTGTCCTGTCAAATAAATACTGTCAATCAAATCAAATCAAAATATACGTATTGCTAAATTTTTGTATTTGTTTGGTTTAATTGTTGATTTTGTATATTTAATTAACAGAAACATGTCTTTTGATGTCGATTGGGATGTTAATAATTATGAAGAAGAAAATGAAACTGAAGAGCAGTGGCGTCTGCGGCGGAAATTCATGGAAAGATGGAAGCGCGACTACTCCGAAGAAAGACTCGTCTGTTTGTCCAGAGTATTCGCTAATATGGAGTTTATGGGCTGTAGATACCCCTCCGAAGTAATGCAAGAAGTTTCACGGATGTCTCATGAGGTAATTACTATTCTAGTTAACATTTCTTAGCGGTATTTTACAGTTTAGTTTCACTATAATATTTCGCGCTTTTTCTTACTTGTCGTACAAAATTTACGCTTGTGAATGTCTAATATTGTGTATCCAACCACCAAAAACATTTACCTACACTCTTTTGATTATATGCAAGTTTAATATCAAAGCCTTCACTACACAGTCATTCAAATTACCAAAGTACTGAGGATTCAAAGGTAAAGAGTACACAGCATGTAGTTATGAAGATATTGATGAATGTAGAAGAAGCAGAAGTTTTGCAGTCATGAACGAAATGGCACTGTATACTCCCTGCTAACCCTGTGAGGGACTTGGTGTGTGGTGGGATATTAGTATTCACAGTCATTTAACATACATTCCTGGTTTTTTACAGATTGTTCAATCATACAGAGGAATGAAGAAAACGAAGCTGCAGAGAACGTTTGTATCAGCTTCAGATGCGGCTGCAGACCGTGCACAGGGCATCAAACGTGAAGGTGGAGTCATCAAGGATGCAACACCCAGGAAACTTGGAAAAATCATGTTTGTCAAACCTGGACAAAGTATTGAGGACAAAAATAATGACTCATCTGATTCAAATGAAGAAGAAGTAAAGATTGACAATGATATAGTAAAGGAGACAGTAGCAAGTGAACAGGAAACAACAGACCCACTCGAATGTAGAGAAACAAAAGCACTTCATTGCTACCTTAATGAAATGGCACTAGTCAAATGTATAGATGTTAAACTGTTTAGGAATAGTATGTTCAACACTAAATATGGTCCGCTGGTTCTGCTGATTAGACCGTGGACTCCTAAATTAATGAATATCCAGGGTAATTCTATTTATCTTATGTACTAGCAATCCCTAGTGTTCAAAATTTTTACCACTATCTATATCTATACTTAATATTATAAAGAGGAAAGATTTGTATTTTTGTGTGTATATTTGTATTGAATAGGCTCCAAAATGACTAGACCGATTTAAAAAAAAAAAAGCTACATTATCAGTGAGTAACATAGGCTATATATTATACTAGCTGCCCACCCCGGCTTCACATGGGTAGACAAAATATTTGATAAATGTCTACCCATTACAAAGCTAGTTTGAAATAAAAACAAACTTGACATGACATTTAGTAAGATTTGTGAACACACAGTAGTGTTTGCAGTGTCTTTTATTAATTAAAATAATGTATTTCTAATGCTTAACACATAATATTAGCTTTCTGTTCTCCTTCCTCTATACAAACTGTAACTGTATAAAAATATTTTGCAGAAACTATTATAAAAATGTAAATTATATTTGTTTCTGCATTAGATCTAACCCAACTTCACACAGGGCCCACTCAGATATTTTTATCCTTAATTTTTGTTATTATCAAGTCACTGTGCTTCATTGTTATACTTGTTTCAACAATAGGTTTTTTTTCAGCCAGTTGTCAAATATGCAATGTTAAAATGCGGACTTCGTATGAAGATGGCTGCTACTCTGCCTACCTGAATGACGAGTTGCTGGCCAGTGCGACCGGATCTATCAAGTCGGAAGCTAAAAGCAACATGGAGACAATAGCTTTTAATGTATGTCTTTTGCCATCCAACTAAGGACTGTACCTGCTTACAGAAGACCGCAGTCAAATAACACTACTTTGATGTAGTGTTGTGTTTCTGTGGTGAGTAAGGTTGCCAGTGCTTCACGAGGATACGCTGCGCTATTAGTAATGCTGCTAGCACAGTGAGTCCTCATCAACAACATGGTTGGTAAACAATTGTCCAAGGGGTATTCCCCTAGCACGATTACCTAAATGCCGCCGTTTGTAATCTAATATGGCGTTTGCGTCACAATAGAGAATAATCATTTCCACACTAAACCCTATGATACAGGTATCAAAATGAAAGGGCCTGATAACCGAACAAAAGATTTTTGTAAATGTTTTTTTAACGTCACTTGTTTGTAAAAAAAATGTCATCCACGTGTGCAGAGATTGAAGCAGGAGACAGTAAGCTTGTTGGTGAAGGAGCAATGGATGGCGGAGGGCCGCATTGGGCCCAGCGACGTGGCCGGGCCCCGGGAGGACCAGTTTGGGACCCCGCTTGAGAGTACTGTTGCCATCAAGTGAGTCATACTCTTTTATTTTGTTGTGGTTTTTTAATGTGCTTGTATAATTTAATTGCTTAAAGTCCGAACAATTGGACCATTAAAAAAAAACGTTTATCAGTAACTGTTGGCGACGTACGACCTTTTTAGTGTGTTTTTTATACTTCTTTCTGTTTTTATAAGTATATCTGTATTGGAGAAAATAAATGAGTGGTTTAACGTATGTCAGAGAGTTTTGATCTGTGCCGGTAGCAGGAAAATTGTCGACAACGTTTTCGTATCGCCTTCGACTATTTTTGTATTGGAAAATGAACAGCGCTGCGGCGGTGAAAAGTGGAACTAAAAATTAGTATGACAATTTTAACATTTTGCGAGTTAAGTTTTCGAATACGTTGTCGACAATGTTCCTGCTACCGGCGCTGGTAGTTTTTTCGCTGTGCTAAAATTGGTGGTTAGGCTATAGTAACAAAGAAGAACTATGCGTTTTAACACTCTTAATCTCCGTTGATCAACGGTTTCGGTTGGCTGCTGATAAAGAGGAGTTTAAGAAGCTGACGGCCAACCTTCAGAATAGAAGAGGCACTTGAAGCAGAAGAATCTTAAACACTTGTTATCTTTTTTTACGCGGGTCGAAGCTAGATTGACGGCTGAATACTGTACCGGCAGCGAGAACATCTTTTGACTACATATTTGAAAGCGTAACTTAAAATGTTCATACGAATTTTTAGTTCCACTTTTCGCCGCCGCAGCGCTGTTCATTTTCCCATACAAAAATAGTCGAAAGCGATGCGAATACGTAGTCGCGTAATTCTTGCTAGGGCTACTGAAACGACGTTCGAAGGCTTCAGCGTTGTCAAGTCAAAGAACAATATTACAAGGTGAAGTAGGGTAGGAGGCCACTCAAAATTAATGTATCAGATTTGATTGGCGTTTCATTTTGGCCAATGGTGCCAATTCTGTTGTACAAAATTACTAAACCTAACTAATTTATGTACTAAAAATATTGCCATCCTTACTTAACCCCACTCGTGAGAAAGGGATAGCAAGAATTTTCGTCCTGCCAAATTAATTTGGTTTAGTGATTGTGCACAACAGAATCGACACCGTTGGCGAGATTAATTAAAATCAATATAAAAAGTTCCATTCTAACCGCAGAAGTATTTAATTTGATATAGGTTATTAGTGAATAGGGTGAAGGGTCGGCAACGCGCGAGTGATTCCCCTATTGTGGCAAGCGGCTATAGGCTACGGTGACCGCTTACCATCAGGTGGGCCGTATGATTCTTTCCCACCTTAGTGGTATAGAGAAAAATTGCGACCCGGCCCGGCTTCGCACGGGTCCGCACAACCTAAATAAATTTTAAATAAACACCTTCCTCTTGAATCACTCTATCTATCGCTGAAAACTGCATTTAAATCCGTTGAGTTGTATAAAAGATGTAAGGAAACAGACAGCGAAGCGAATTCATTTCATACTATGTAAAGATAATATTTGAGTGCATCGTTGTTCTGGTGACAGGATGATGAAGATGATGGGCTGGCAGGGCGGAGGCCTGGGGGCCGACGCTCAGGGCATCGAGGAACCTATTAAGCCCAACTTGCAAATGGTAGGTAATCTATACTATACGTCTATATCTGTATCTATACTAATATTATAAAGAGAAAAGATTTGTATTTTTGATTTATGTGTGTATGTATGTATTGAATAGGCTCCGAAACTACTGGGCCGATTTCAAAAATTCTTTCACCGTTAGAAAGCTACGTTATCACTGAGTAACATAGGCTATATATATTATACTAGCTGCCTGCCCCGGCTTCGCATGGGTAGACAAAATATTTGATAAATGTCTACCCATGCGAAGGGGTACGAATGGGTTTTTGTTGTTGTTTATGTTTAAACCACGACCCAAAAACTGGTGTTAAAAGTATATAGTGTGTATCTATATCTGTGTGTCTGTCTGTGGCATCGTACCTCCGAAACGGATGAACCGATCACATTTTTGTGTTTTAACATGTGACTTCACGGAGAGTGTTCTCAGTAGGTATATTAATTATTTTTTAAGGTTCTGTATACATCTATGCTCCCGAAATATCGGATACTGAGCAATATTCAAAATCAAAAAAACATTTATTCAGTTTAGGCCCTAATAAGGCACTTATGAAGGTCTAAATTACCACCAATTATTTAAGTTCTACATGCGTATACATATCATACCACACCAAGTCCCTCACGCGGTAACCAGAGTGTATAGAGCGTCATTTCACCAGAGAGCTTAACCCCTATTTTGCTTGTTTTTTTTTTATATACCACTAAGGTGGCACACAAGCATACGGCCCACCTGATGGTAATCAGTCACCGTAGCCTATAGCCGCTAGCAATACCAAGGGTATCACTAACGGGTTGCCTACCATGTTGTTGATGAGGACTCACTGTACTAGCAGCAATACTACTAGCTCAGCGTATCCTCGTGGAGCACTGGCAACCTTACTTACCGCAGAAACACAACATTACATCAAGTAGTGTTATATCACTGCGGTCTTCTGTAAGGCGGAGGTACAGTCCCCAGTCGGGCGGCCACAATTTAAATGGGAAATCCCGAATCGCCCTACCTCTCTTTTTAAAAGGTCATGGTGTGATTAATAACTGTACTTAAGCTTAGAAAAACTCATTGGTACAGGCCGGGATTCGAACCTGGGCCCATCAGATGACAGGCCTGTTGCTTCAACCACAAGGCCACCACGGCTTAAAGTACACTGTACATTCTCGGTGTGCGAGTACCACTTGGCTGGTTCATTTACCGTTCCTCTCACTTGTTCAGGTGAACCGCGCGGGCTTGGGCAGCTCCTCGTCGGACCCCCGCCAGCTGAGGAGCGCGGCCGCCTCCCTCATGCACCGCTTCAGGCGCTCGGAAGCCCTGGATGTGGACCTCGTGTTCAGCTCGGAGTTCAGCAAAGAGGAGAGGGCCGCCTTGCATCAGGCTGCCAAGAAGGCCGGCCTGCTCTCCAGGAGTTATGGCAGAACTGATAGGTGACACACTATATCATGATTGTTACATGAAAAAAAAGACAGAGCACTGAGTTTCTTGCCTGTTCTTCTCAGGTGGCTCTTTTCCGAACCGGTGGTAATTTAGACCTTCATGAGTGCCTTATTAGGGCCTAAACTGAATAAATATTTTTTGATTTTTCTTTGACGCTAATATTAAAAACTACCGGCCCGCCCCGGCATCGCACGGGTAGACATTTACCAATTATTTTCTCTACCCGTGCGAAGCCGGGGCAGGCAGCAAGTATAGCCTAAGCCTTCCTTTTTAAATGGTCTATCCAACACAAAAATATTTTTTCAATTCAAACTAGTAGTTCCTGAGATTGGCGCGTTCAAACAAACAATCTCTTCAGCTTTATAATTATCGTTTAGATTTAAAAGTTTGTGTGTGTGTGTTTAACTCCCTTCACGCCCCGACAGCTGAAATGATTTGTTTGAAAGGATATCATCCATTTAGGTCCAAATCTGAAAGTGCCGGCCAACGCATTTTTTGTATATTCCATTACTTGCCCGTCTGTTTTTTTTACTGTGGCACCAAACCTGTAGGACCATTATAGTTGATTTTATTTGAGTTCGAAAATCTGCATTTTCATACATTTTTGTTTAGAAATGCAAATGAAAACTGTATCCGTTACCTAAAACAAAATCATTTTGTAATTATTTGGTCTGTCTCTCTGTCTTCTTGTCGGCTAATCTCTAAACGGCTAGACCAGTTTTAGTGGGACTTTCACTGTAATGTTTTTTTTCACAGATTCCTCGTGGTAAGAAAAAAGATAGACCCCTTCTCTCTGGTCCACGCTGTGATAGAAAAGGGTGGGAGCACGCCGAAATACCAAGTGTACATCCCGGCAGCGCTTCATGATAGACATATTTAAATTTAAGTAGACATTTATAATTAATCACTAAAAACAATTTAAATTATCTATAGTTCTTATTTCCAAATCACCAGTGTAACCCAGATTTTTGAAAAAAAGAACACATGTAAGTTACGAGTGCATTGCTAACACGCAACGCAGTCGCGTCCTTAGCCATGATACGTGCCTTACACAATCAAAATACTTAATAAGACTTGAAATCGTGTAATGTCGTGAATTTGTCGCCATGCAAGTAACTCCTTAGATCACAACGCGAATGAAAGGCTTTTCATCAGAGGAACAACAGGCTGTCTGTCTTCAAACATTTATTTATGGATTTTTTCATCGGATTGAGTCATTTTTCAAAATTTTATATGCGTAATTTAGTTTATGTTCCTATGTTAAAGTTAATTTGTTGTAATACAACAGTCGACCAATAAAAGTGTTGATTAATCACGTAGTTTCACCTTTTTAGATAATCATCTGCCCACCATGTTACAAATGTTGATAACAATCTATCTATTTAGTATTCCACCAGAAAATCGCATTAACATCTAAATACTCTACAAAATACGGGATAGATCGAAACTCGATCGTATAAAAGCTTGTGCAACTTCAAATTTAAACCACAAACAAATTCACCTCTTCAAAAGTCGTGCCAATTCCTCGAAGCTTTTTTTAAAATGGTTGCTAAGTTAGCTCATGTCATATTGGCATTCTGCCTAGTTCATTTCTTGTTTGAAATTGAAGGGTCTTTTATAAGGGACCATAGTATGCCCAGAATTGGGCGGAGCAACGAAGCCTTCGGTCCATTTGAGCAAGGCCAAATGGGGTATGTTATTAAAACACACAAAAATATTCCGCGGGTGGGCAGAAGGAACTATGATTCAGTAAGAATTTTGATCTTATTTTATTAGAGTAGTTAGTGTGTGTACTATACATATGCATAAAGTTATAGAGTCGGATTTAGATTTCTTGAGGCCTTGGGGCCCGAAATAGTGGATACCCCTTATTATTTTGGGTATAAAAATGGTCAATAAAAATACGAGTTAAGATAAAAGGAAAAGTTATTTACTCGTCGAAATTTGAAAGGTTTTTCGAAGACCTTTTATAAATGCTTGTATGGTGGGTGGCTGCAGTTCCGGATACACTATCCTTAATCCGACCCTGCCTGTGCTATATCAGCCTTCAATTATGAGCCCTCTATAACGAGATATGGACCCTAAAGAGTTCATCCTAATACAATAGTGAATGGGCTGAGTTATTGTCTGTGCGCCACTACTAGCTATGAAATCTATCTTAGAAATTTAATGACAATAAATGTTATTTACAGGAAAATCGTTATGATATTCCTAAATTCTACTCTCCGGAGGATGCTGGGTCATATGGTGGTAAGCTATGAAACAGTAAATATAAAAATGGGACAAGTTTTTTTTACACATTTTAATCGCTGTTTTAAACATTGTAGATGAATCTCAAGGATACCAGGAACAGATTGAATCCAATTATGGAAAGCAAATGGAAAACATGAAAAGATAACTTTCAAGAAATGGAAACCACTGATAATTTTCCGCTATGCCTCGTGTCTGTCTGTACTTCTAGTCAATAATTTCAATGAATAAAATATTACCAAGCATGCATTATTTTGTTTTAACGAAATCAAATTGAACTTTAATGTAAAAAGGATAGGAGGAAGAGCGGATGGAACCGTGCTTTTTTAGTATAAAAAAGGATAGTGTCCGCCGTTATTAGAAACCGCATAAAATACAAGCTGACAAATATATTTTCGCATTTAAATAATATTACTAGGTACATAGTTTGTATGCGTGAATTGAAACGTTTGACCTGTTCAGCTGTCAACATGCTGTCAACGTAAACTTATAATCCAACAATACGAAATGCTATTTGCTTTCTCTTTTACACTTGTGTCCGCTATATGTTTATGTCTCGTTCTTTCCGTGATTGACAGCCCAACTTAATTTGTTTCTAAAACACCAACAGTTTTCTTCTTCGGACTTTTGGAAGAAATTAAATTATTTGGCTATAATATTATTCCAAAATTTTCCGTGTCTTAAAAAGTTGCAAAAATGGTGTTGACTAATGATGTGCATTTGCCGGAAGAATCTGAGTTGACCGTACCTGAAGTAGAATTATCTACGTCAACTTTGATCGCCAGTTCTTTTCATCTGGGAAAATATTGTGAGCAGGCTAATAATGTAAGTAAAGTGCTGGAAATCATGTTTAATGTGTATTTTAACTATTCATACCTTCACTTTGCATACGTTTGTTTATTTTATATTACTGTAAATGATTGCATAACCAATCATATGTAGGTTATGTTTTGTTATTGAATTTCTGAGAACGATTTATAGAACTCTTGTTTAGAATCCGTTATAATTTCATATGAAAAATTATAAGGTTGTACGGCGAACTATGTAGTGTAAATGTAATTATTATTACTACTACTTTACTGTAGTACATAAATTATTTGCATATAATAATATGCTATTATTTATATGTATCTTCCAAATACTAGCTCTCTATGCATGTTTATTTTTTATGATGGTTCTAGTAACTTCGCCTGCATAGTAATAATATATTGGTGTTGATTCTGTTGTCCAAAAACATTTAATGAAACTAATTTGACAGGACTCAAAAGTCTTGCTATCCCTTTCTTATGTGCGGGGTTAAATAAGGATGGCAATACTTTAAGTGCTGTCAAATTTGTTTAGTTTTGTACAACAGAATTAGTATCAGTTATGTTCTGGTTATGTTACTAGAGGATAGTTAGGCTCATTGAAGTTAATTATGTATTTAAGTTGGCGGTACATGTTCTGTCAGTACCTGTAAATCATAATTCAAGAAATAGTCGCCTTACTGGTATTCAGAAGGGTTTACCACACTGGTGGTATTTTTACTCTGCATAATATTGTTTGGTTTTATAAATAGTCAATGTAATTGAAGCAAAAGAGGTGTGTAAGTCAAGAATGTTGCTCTATTCCTACTCAGCTACTCCATGAGGGGTATATGTTTTTTTTATACCACTAAGGTGGCAAACAAGCATAGGCCCACCTGATGGTACACATTTACTGTAACCTGTTGATGCTTGCAACACCAGGGGTATCACTTGTGCATTGCCCACTTGATTTTATTGCTGCCACTATATGAATGTATTTTTATCTGTGAATTAACAAGTTTTTTTTTACTCTATTAATTTTTTTAGGACATTTTGCAATTAAATTTATATTTCAATGTTCACTCTTCATTTGTAATGGCTACTGCAGGAGTTCATGCTGTGTCGCGTGGAAGAGGATGACCCTCGCAAGTGTATCAAGGAGGGTAAAGTGGTCACCGCATGCACCATGGAGTTCTTCCGGAAAGTGAAACAGTCGTGCATGGCGGAGTTCAATCAATACGCCAACTGTGTGGACAAGAGCTCGGGAGACTACAGCTTGCAGTTGTGAGTACTTTGCTTCTAACATACTCAAATTTCCTATTGGTGACCATAGTCTATGGTTACTATGGCATATCTATAGTGTATGTGTAATAATCGTAGTGGGGTGCTACAGATGGTAGGAGGAACGAAACACAAATAAACATAATTTGACTCCCTTGACTGCATACATTCAAATTAAATCAAATCAAAAATCATTTATCCAGTTTAGGCCCTAATAAGGCACTTATGAAGGTCTAAATTACCACCACATGGTTTTAGCAACTCATTCCTGAGGTAACTAATCTAAAAATTATGCTCTAACTTTAACTTAAATTATCTAATTAAAAACCAACCAACTACACATAAGACCAATTTTGTCGCACATATAGTTGGAAGAATGCCATATAGCCCATAAGCTAGCTATGAGAACTATGGCAAATGGTCAACAGTCTATGGGTGCCTGAAGCTGTGCCTCAAAGATTGAGAGTAACTTCAGTGTTACCAAGATTTGATCAGATTAACAAGAATAAACAAAACACAGCAGACAAATTGGTTAAGTAGTTCTCAAGTGATCTTTCATACATGCGGCAATTGTTTTATGTGTGTGTAAAAAGAGATAGAAATGTGTCACAGGTAGCTGGGGAAGTGTGCGCTATTTGAATTGACTGATGAGTGTGAGGTAGAGTTGACTGTCAGATATCAGATGTTTACACAATATGTGACTATTGCAAGGCTCATTCGTTATTTTTTCCGGCCGCTTTTTTCCGCCGCGGCTTCGCACGGGTAGACATTTATCAAATATTTAGTCTAACCGTGCGAAGCCGGGGCGGGCAGCTAGTATAATATATAGCCTATGTTACTCAGTGATAATGTAGCTTTCTAACGGTGATAGAATTTTTGAAATCGGTCCAGTAGTTTCGGAGCCTATTCAATACAAACCCACAAAAATACAAATCTTTCCTCTGTATAATATTATAGTATAGATATAGATTCTCGTTACTATTATGTTCCAGCTGCCGCAACACGCAAGGTGTCTTCGACAAGTGCATGCTCGAGAAACTCCAGATGGAGCGGCCACCGTTCGGGTACTTCACCGAGGCGCGTGTACACAACACCACCAGGTGATCACTAACATACTAAATATAAGGAACGAAAGAAGAGCGACAGCTCCTCTCGTCTACCCTAGGCCCGAGGCCCGGCGCTGTACAGAAGCGCTAGCAAGAATAACTTCCGCAAATAAAATTTCGTATTAAATTTTTGACATTTTGAGAGTTACGTTTTTGAATACGTAGTAGCGTGAGCATGAATAATTTGCGACATCGTTTTCGTGTCGCCTTATTTTTGTATGGGAAATAGAAGAGCGCTGCGGTGTCGAAAATTGCAACTGAAATTTTGTATGAAGATTTCTTTCTTTCTACTTTCTTTTTTTGTTACTTTCAATAGTCAGACATAGTCGAAGGTGTTCTTTACTACCAGTACAGTGCCGATAGCAGGAACATTGTCGACAACGTATTCGAAAACGTAACTCGCGAAATGTCAAAATTGTCATACTAATTTTTAGTTCCACTTTTCACCGCCGCAGCGCTGTTCATTTTCCAATCAAAAATAGTCGAAGGCGATACGCAAACGTTGTCGACAATGTTCCTGCTACCGGCACAGTACTGAGCACCCACAACACTCACGATATTACATTATCATGTTACTGTCAACTGTCAAGTCGCCGAACTGTCACGTATTATTTCCTTAAAATTGACGAGATCGCTGGTCTAGTGGTTAGTACACCTGACTGCTAGGCTAGAGGTCGCGGGTTCGATTCCCGCCGGGGCAAACATTTATCTGTATAAGTATGTATTTACAAAAAAGCAAAGTATATAAGTATTATATCAGCTACTGGTTCCCATAGTACAAGCTTTGCTTAGTTTGGGGCCAGGTGGCGCTGTGTGATAATGTCCAAACATTATAAAAATTGCTTTTCAGGCCCAAACCACTGCCAGAACCGAAGCCCCACTACCCTGACCCGACCCCGGCGCTGCCAGAGGATGCCGATAAGAAACCGGCGCGGTTCACCTCTCGCTACTACTGGATCACGGAGTAACCTCGCGTGCGAGCGAGACGTGATGAATAGAGGGAGACGGGAGATGGGCATTGCTATTGCCATCTTTTACGACGTGTATAAATTGATTGAAACGAGAAATATAAAGAAAATTGAAACCCCTACTCAAAATCCTGTAAATATTATTGCTATAGATAAAGTCTTCTTTAAAAAAAACTGTTTACAGCTTTTAGGAACTACGCCACAAACAGACACACAGATACTTTAAAGTATACCGCGGGGGTGTTTTTGCGTCTTAATTGGTCTGGCAATTTAGTTTTTTGAGATCAGTTTTCGCTAGCCCAAAAGCCTGCTTCTCCCTTCTCTTATCATCTAAGAACAACTTCAAGTAACGCATTAGACGGGTTAAGTGAATTTAAATCATGTACTTTTTACCTTATTTGTTATTTATTGTGCTACCAAGGTTTCTAGATGTTTTAATGATTTTGTTTTTTTTAATCATAGGTTCTAAGCTTGTCTAATGTTTTACTTTTGTAAGCAATCATAGCTAATAATGTAGAAATAAATGTTGGAATTTAATGTGCGTTATTATTTGGTATATTCTATATAATAAGTAATTTTATTTTGAATCTTCGTTACTCTTCACAGGTCGACCGTCGACGTAAAGTGTAAGAAAAGTATTGGTAAATTATTTTGGTTGGAAAAAGTGTATATTCTCTACTTCGTGTGTCTACTCTGAGATAATACCTATTAAAATATCATGAAATCATACACCATGGGGTTTTCAGCGCAGACTCCAAGACCATGTAGGTATTATTAGGTTAGTGGATAAATCTTTTTTAGTTATAAAGTATTGGCACCGAATACCGATAAACGTGAAAGTAAGATGAATATTATGCATTGATTACCTTAAAAATTCTATGGAAAATGAAACGCTCTTGTCGAAGGAGTTTTTGGCGGGAATCAGGCGGAGCGGTTGAGATTTTTTCCAGTGTGTCGTAAATTGTGTTATAGTGATCTTTAATGTGTATTTTTGGGGTCGATATGTGCAGTAAAGTTTCATTTAGTGACTGATTTATAGGAGCATTGGAAATAATGCCATAATACGACTTTTGGGTTAAGTGATTTATCATTTTAGTCAATAGGTTACCTCTAATCTAAAGGCGTGTTACGATCTGCTACTGCCGTGGGTTGTCTCCAGAAACTCCATTGGGCGTTAGAATGCATGACACTAGGCATTTTAATGCGGCAAACACGAGAAATTTTGCAACATGAAAATTCTCTAACACTCGACACTGGCAAAAATAGTCCCTGAAGGGATTGATTGCTATACTTAGGAAGAAGAAGAAGAAGAAGAAACGCTCTTGTCAATTTTTTTTGATTTGACATTGACATTGCAATCTGTCAAATGTCATACTAATCAAACAGTCAGTCACACCACTACGTTTCAGTCAGTTTTTAATCAGCGAATCACACGAATTTTCGATCTTGTTTGCTTGCAGTTTTCGTTTTGTTTACTGTAAAGTCTGTAAATAAAGTTCACGTAAACGGTTGACTACCGTTGAATATCGTAGGATATATTTTCAGAATTACGTCATTATCTAGTATCTATGAGGCCAAGCACAACGTAAATTGTAGGTACAGTGAAAAAATAAACAAATATGGATATCCAGACTCTGGACTGCCAAAAAAAGCTCAATAAATATGTAAATTCGTATGGTTTGTGGCAAAAATCCGAGACTATTGAGATTAGTTTGACAAATATTGTCGTTTCTCCTGGTTTTGAAAATGTGGCTCCAACACCAAAAGGTGTGGAAGTGATTAGAGACAGTTGTAACCGCAAACTGGTCAAAAGGGATGGCTTGTACAGCTCGCAGCAGGAGATAAAAGAACATAAACAAGGGTAAGTCATCAAATGTCTAATTTTACTTTCTCTCTGACCTGCATTTTTTAGTAGATAGATAGCGGTCAATTATTTATACACCATACATAGAATCTCCATCATTTATCCTTCGTTCTACCGCGACCGGCGCGACATTGGCGAAATTGTGGCCACCCCGCAGAAGCCATTCATGGAGAAGTAATTTTTTTTAAAGTTTTAGGGTAGGCATCGCACGAGTGTTACCCTTGGTGTTGCCAGCGTCCACCATCAGGTGGGCCGTATGCTAGTTAGCCACCTTTGTGGTATAAAAAAAAAGTTGAAGTTGGCCTACAATTTCTTCATGGGTTTCCCTTGACACCTATGTAATGCTTTCAGATATAGATTAATAATACAAAAAGTCTGCTAAGCCGCCAACCAAATTACCAGGAGGGTCAATAGATGTAGGTGTACTGAGGTTTTGTTCTATCGGGCAGCAGGTACAGCAGGATGTTTGTTTAAAACTGGACTGAAATAGAATGGATGAACTCCTTCCCCCTCGGCTTGTCCATGACAACAGATGTACTTTACCAAAGAAAGCACTGAAAAAAATCACTGCCTTTTTTTTTAACCAGTGGTAAAGTAGAATTTCACAAGGGCCTCAAATGAAAAAAAAATATTTTTGTTAAATAAAACATTGTAACAGGTACTTCTCTGCACACAATTGGATGCAGAAGAACTGCCAAGTTACCAGTACGAAAAGCCAGCAGAAACAGAAGGGAAAGACCAACAAGATTCAGAGGAACCTCACGAAGGCTCTTGCACAGCCCGTGGAGATCAGCAAAGGGGCCACGTAAGTAACAATACTACATCATCATCAGCCAGCAGACATCCACTGTTGAACAAAGGCTAATCAGTGTATTCTCTTAGCTACTGGTTCCCATAGTACAAGCTTTGCTTAGTTTGGGGCCAGATGGCTTTGGGTGATAATGTCCAAACATTATTATTATTATTATCATCATTTGGAAAAACAAAGGCATTTGACGGGATTTTAAGAAAAATGTAGTTCTTTTCATATTTTGTAATATAGTTTACTTTATATTACACACTCTCCGCATCGCTCGCATGGTTCTACTACCCCTCAGAGTCTGGAACCACACAATTGTCTGGGATAAAGAGTAACCTATATGTTAATCCAGCTTATAAGCTACCTCCATTCCAGATATCATACAAATGCATTCACCTGTTGAGGCGTGAAGAGGGTACAAACACACACACTTACACACAAACTTTCGCATTTAATATATTAGTAGAATACTGTGGGGCGTAGCGCGTGAGCGCCGGGATAAGTAGTAAAAAAAACTATTTAACTATATTAATTTCAGCGACTGCCTGTCACAGAATACCATATTGAAGTCCAATATGAGACATTCTATCTACCAGATTCGTAATGGTTCGAATTTAGTTATTTTTTAAACTATATTTACTGTATAGAAGGAGGTTCAAGCCTCACAATACCTATTGGACTTGGATGCTGAATCAGTCAGCTGGTCCATTCCGGAAAATAATGATATTATTTTAAATATTGTTCCAGCATGTTGCAGAAGATGGGCTGGCAGGGCGGAGCGCTGGGCAAGTCAGGGACAGGCATAGTTGTGCCCATAGCACCTGATGCCAGCTATGTAAGTATGTGATTCTTATGCATCGTAAAATTTACACTCATATTTGAGTAATCTAACAATTAGGTTTTTTTTATACCACTAAGGAGGCACACATGCATACGGCCCACCTGATGGTAAGCAGTTACCGTAGCTTATAGCCGCTAGCAATACCAGGGGTATCACTAACAGGTTGCCAACCATGTTGTTGAGGAGGACTCACTGTGCTAGCAGCAATACTACTAGCCCAGCGTATCCTCGTGGAGCACTGGCAACCTTACTTACCGCAGAAACACAGCACTACATCAAGTAGTGTTATTTCACTGCGGTCTTCTGTAAGGCGGAGGTACAGTCCCCAGTCGGGCGGATCCAATTTAAATGGGATAACCCACGGGAAATCCCAAATCGCCCTACCTCTCAGAATCACAAGAGGTGTGTAAGTCTCTAGTGAATGGCGTTTTATTTCTGTACTGTCTGTCTGCCGCGTGAGGGACTTGGCGTGATGATATGTATGCATGTGATGGGATTAGTTTTGCTTGCTTGATGCTATGATTTTATTCCCTCGTAACTTACATGCATAGACATTTTTAAGGATTTTAATGTATGTTTTTTATACTACTAAGAGTACTAAGTTACCAAGCAAGCCTGCTGGTAAAGTTCAGTAAGATTTGAACCTGTTTCCCATTTCTCTTAACATCTAGGCTGCCACGACTAAGGGCCTTGGCCACACGAACGTGAAAGTGAAAAGTGAAAAGATACCAAAAAAAGCTAAGGCAAAAGCTAAAGTGTACGAAAAACTACCCGTTGGAGACAAACAAGCATTCAAATTCAACATTCTCAATCTTATATTAGACTTTGTTAAAGATGACAATGACATTGAACTCGCGTTTGAAGACACACTGATGTCTAGAGAGAGATTAGTGATACACAATATAGTGAATAGCGTCATTAATGTGGACGAAGCCGATATTGAGGATTGGTGGTGTAATGATGATCAAATGGAGATCGTCAGGAGGATACAGGAGAGGAGCTGCTTCGTTCTAGGCACCAAGAGTTACGGAGCGAATCCTAAACGGTGAGGACAACTTAAAAGAATAGAGAATTGGGACATCCCGTGGGGTTTCCCATTAAATTGAAGTCGCCCTACTGGGGACTGTACTTCCACCTTACAGAGGACTGCAGTCAAATAACACTACTTGATATAGTATTGTGTTTCAGCGGTGAGTACGGTTGCCAGTGCTCTGTGAGGTTACGCTGCGCTAGTGCCAATCCTATTGTTAATGAGGAATCACTGGTAGCAGCATTACTGTCAGCGCATCATATCCTCGCGGAACACTGGCAACCTTACTCACCGAATAAACACAACACTATATCAATGTAGTGATATTTGACTGCGGTCTTCTGTAATGTTGAGTCACAGTCTCTGGCTGGGCGGCTCCAATTTTCATGTGTGTTCCGTGGGCTATCCCGTTTTGCCACTTCGATTTTTACACTCGTAATGTGATTAATTGATGTACTTAACCAATAATGCTTAAAAAAGTCATTGGTATAGGTCGCGGCACGAAACTCTAGCGCTGACCGTTATTGCGCAGAAGTAAAAAATAAGGTGTCTTGGCGGGGTACAGGGGTGAAGGGCGAGCGTGCGTTGCGCCGATTGGCTCTCCAGTCGTACTCCGTCCCCCGTGCCGATACGACGCTCCGCGCACTTCCAGTGTACAGTCGCGTTCTGAATTGTTTTGTTGTCATCGTTAATTTTTGTTGTTGTTTTTTGTTAAGTTTGTTTTGTTGATTTGTTTGTTGTGTTTGTTAGTTTATTCACTGTTTGATTAAGTTTGAACAGTTTTTAAACAGTGAAAATGCCGAGGCCGAGAAGGAATACTGTTTTGAAAAGACAGGCACGGAAAATGGTGTTTGACGTGCATTGTTTTCTGAAAAGGGAATCGAATGATTTCATTAATTCCCTGAAACAAATTCAAAGTGAAATTGGCGAAGCTGCGAGTATTTTACTCGATTCTGACCGCAGCACTGTAGATATAAGTGAAATAAAACAAACTGCAGAAGTTATTCAGGCGGGAAATATAAAATTAAATAGTATAATTAGTGACTTACAGAAAATTCAGAAAAGGACAGCTGAATCTACAAAGACGTCCATAGCAACGGTAAGGAAAATCTCCACTGAAGCCAATAATTCCGACTTATTATCAGTATTTAGAACACCAGGCAAAAAACGCTCCAGATCAAAACCGGTCACAGATATTGATAACTTTGATCAAGGATTAATAAAGAGGTGCATACATAACTTTCATAGGACAAATAATGAACTTCCCACCGTCGGAAAGTTGAGAAAGAAGCTAGAGGAAGATATAAATTTCAAAGGCTCAGAACGAAGTCTTCGACGAATAATTAAGAGTTTAGGGTTTCGGTGGAAAAATACTGAAAACAATCGAAAAGTACTGATTGAAAGTTCAAATATACGTTTACTACGTATCGAATACTTACGCAAAATAAAACAATATCGCCAAGAGGGAAGGCCCATCGTATATACAGATGAATCTTACGTAGATTCATCGCACTCTGCTCCAAAAGCCTGGACCGATGGTACTACAAAAGGTCTCAAAAAACCTATCTCCAAAGGACAGCGGGTGGTCATTGTCCACGCAGGATCAGAGGCTGGGTTCATACCGAACGCACTGTTAACTTTTAAAGCTGGTGCGAAATCAGGCGACTACCACGACAATATGAACTACGACAACTACGAAAAATGGCTGAGGACACAGTTATTGCCGAACTTACCGCCTAATTCTGTCGTGGTAGTCGACAACGCATCATACCATAATAAACAATGGGACCTTGCACCCACTTCTAATTCCAAAAAAGCTGACATGCAGGGTTGGCTTACTGAAAAGGGCATACAATATGAGGAAACTCTACTAAAACCTCAACTATACAATTTAATACGGGCTAACAAAGATAGATTTAAAACATTTTCAATTGACAGGATACTAGCAGAGCAAGGACATCAAGTGCTAAGACTGCCACCATACCACCCAGATCTAAATCCAATCGAAATGGCATGGTCTGACATAAAGCAATATGTAGGCAGTAAAAATGTGAAGTGGAGTGTTGCTAAATGTATAGAACTAATTCAAGAAAAAGTTTTGCTGATGGGTGCTTGGGATTGGGGAAAGTTATGCCAAAAGGTAAAGGACATAGAAGAGCAATATGTCAAGAGTGACCATGTCGTGGATTTGGTTACAGAAGAATTCATCATTCGCGTTGATGGTGACAGTTCAGAGGATAGCCTTGGTGAGTCTGATGACGATGACGCTGTTAGTGCCGACGACCGAAGCAGCCCTGAGCCGGGGCCCTCAGTAAGCAAAAGGCCCTGTTGGGATACTATTGAAGGTGTAAGACCATTGTCTGATTCGGACTAGATATCGGAAAGGAGAATGCGGTGTCTGATGTCCACACCCTGCCGAACTCGCAGGTTTCTTCTATCCTGAGAAGAAACTTCAGTAGGTTCTTATGTAATTCGGACTTAATATAATTTTTTTTATTATTTGGTATTTAATATAAAAATTTACAAATCCGATAGTGTATTTATTTTTCTACTCCCCATAAACTTGTTAAAAATTATATTGTAGGTAACATGAAGTAATATTTGCGTGCGTGACAGTACCCATACGCAGTTAAGTTCCACATTTTGTTCACCGCTAGACTTACTATTTGACTTTACATTAAAACATTATTTTGCTGTTTTTAACTAAGCAATTAAATTACTAATTTGTATTGCGTGCGCGATGGTACCCATGCGCAGCTATCCCCTCCACGTTTCGCTCAGCGCTAGAGTTTCGTGCCGCGACCTGTACACGCCGCCCGGGTTTGAACCCAGACCCAACAAGACAGGCGGTCGCTTCAACCACACAGCCACAGGTTCAGAGTATGTATAACAAAACCGGTATATGTTTTCAGGCAATTAACAATATATAAAGAAAGTCCTCCCAATGTTTATGTAGTGATACCAGATGATCTCAAAGATGAAGGCTGCGATAAGACTGGCGGTGACAAAACAACAGATGCACAGATAGCTAATGATATCGGGGAAGATGATACAACAAATGGAGATACAGATACAACACTCACAGAAAATGCGACGAGAAATGATGACAGTTATCTGCTGGATCAAATTATTGGATATTTTGAAGAGTTCATAGACCAGGTATTTCACTATCCTATACAGGGACTACTTGTATAGGATAGTGAACGGCGCAGCGCCGGTGAAAATATGAACTAAACATTCGTATGAAAATGTTGACACTTTGAGTTACGATTTCGAATACGCATTTGAAAGATGTTGTTGCTACCAGTGCCGGTAGCAGGAACATTATCGACAACGTATTCGAAAACGTAACTCGCGAAATGTCAAAATTTTCATACTAATTTTAGTTCCACTTTTCACCGCCGCAGCGCTGTTCATTTTTCAATACAAAAATAGTCTAAGGCGATACAAAAACGTGCGTAGTGTGTAACCAACGTTCAAACATACAAACTTGCACATTAATAATATCAATAAATGAATTATATGTTATTCCAGGCCCAGTACACAGACTTTAGGTTCCTGGGTCCGTTCGAGGCGGCTGAACGGACCGCCATCTCGGAGTTCTTCACCGTCCTGAATGTGTGTACTAACAGCCAGGGCAGCGGTCACCACCACCTCCTGGACGTCATCAAGGGCAAGCATTTGGAGATCTATGGCGATTGCAACGGGACTACTGTGTGAGTATATTTTCAAGCTTGAAGCCGTGGTGGCCTTGTGGTTGAAGCGATGGCCTGTCATCTGATGGGCCCAGGTTCAAATCCCGGCCTGTACCAATGAGTTTTTCTATGCTTAAGTACAGTGATTAATCACGCCACGAGCCTTTAAAAAGCGAGGTAGGACGATTTGGGATTTCCCATTTAATTTGGAGCTGCCCGACTGGGGACTGTACCTCCACCTTACAAAAGACCGCAGTGAAAAAACACTACTTGATGTAGTGTTGTTTCTGCGGTAAGTAAGGTTGCCAGTGCTCCACGAGGATACGCTGGGCTAGTAGTAATGCTGCTAGCACAGTGACTCCTCATCAACAAATGGTTGATGAGGAGTCACTGTGCTAGCAGCATTTCCCCATCTTCCCCGTTAGTGATGTCCCTGGTATTGCTAGCGGCTACAAGCTACGTTGACTGCTTACCATCAGATGGGCCGTATGCTTGTGTGCCACCTTAGTGGTATTAAAAATGCGTTTATTTAGTTCATCTGTCCAGTGTGTGTAATCAAATCTTGCAAGTTAAATTTGTCCTACTTCCCAGTGTCCAATTGAGCTGAAATTTGCAATGCACGTTTGGCTCCCGTGACAATGCACGATTACTTAAATACCCCCATTTTAAATCCAATATGGCGGCACAAAAATGAGATGTATAATTTTCAGTTACCACTATGATATGAGTCCAATCTTTTTGAAAATATCGATGAAAAAATAGCCTCACAGAATTTCATGCCGGTGATAAATTTAACGATCTATACTTAATATTATAAAGAGCAAAGATTTGTATTGTTGTGTGTGTGTATGTTTGTATTGAATAGGCTCCGTAACTACTGGAGCGATTTCAAAAGTTCTTTCACCGTTAGAAAGCTACATTATCACTCAGTAACATAGGCTATATATTATATTAATACGCGGGCGAAGTCGCGGGGAAACAGTTTTATATATATGGGGTTTCAATATATATTTTTCAGAATTCACAAGGTGACAGAATGCGAAGGGGACACGGATACTTAAATTATGAAGTTGTATGAATGAACTGTACGGTAACCGCTTACCATCACGCAGGCTATGAGTCTGGGTGCTGCCTTTGTAATGTATAAAGAATGAAATTACTGTGTTAGTAGTATATTTATATTTGTAAATAAAAGTATTGGTATACGTTATAAGTACTTTATCCACTGACTTTTTGTTTTATTTCGACATTCCACCGAAGATAATTTGGTGGCAACGTGACAGATGGTGAGTCCGTCGCCGTCTCTTAGGCACTACACACTACATACGTCCCTGAATTTCTTCTCAGACGTACATATATCAAGTTAAAAACAAAATTAACCATTTAAAACTAAAACCCTAACTAAAAATCGCCAAAAACTAGCACTCGTTTAAGTCACCCAATGATATTATTACATATCATTGATTGAAGTCACCATTGAAAATACAAACTGAATCAAAATCAGTACATCCGTTTAGAAGCTACGATGCTACAGACAGACGCTTTAAAAGAGAGGTAGGGCGATTTGGGATATCCCATTTAAATTGGAGCCGCCCGACGGGACTGTACCTCCGCCTTACAGAAGACCGCAGTGAAATAACACTACTTGATGTAGTGTTGTGTTTCTGCGGTAAGTAAGGTTGCCAGTGCTCCACGAGGATACGCTGGGCTAGTAGTAATGCTGCTGGCACAGTGAGCCCTCATCAACAACAGGGTTGGCAACCTGTTAGTGATACCCCTGGTATTGCTAGCGGCTATAGGCTACGGTGACTGCTTACCATCAGATGGGCCGTATGCTTGTGTGCCACCTTAGTGGTATAAAAAAAAAGATACATACGCTATACTTATAACATACCTACTTGCTTCAATTAATCATATGTTTTAATTAAATAAAAGTCCATCAATGAAATGAAACTAATAATTTGTAAATATCAACATATTTATTCGATCTCAATATATTTACACATCCAAACACAATGTCAGTCTGTATGTCCTACACACATTGATAAATAATTATATTTATACATTACATTACCTTTACATCTTTTGACTTTCGACGATACACATTCACGAAATAGTGTATCTTAAGTATGGAGGTGAAGCCCTAGTCATATATGAGTTTTTTATCACTACATAGTATTCATACTATATAGTGATAGAGTCGCTTCCCGCTGTCTGTCTGTCCCTATGAATGCTTAGATCTTTAAAACTACGCAACGGATTTTGATGCGGTTTTTTAATAGATAGGGTGATCCAAGTGGAAGGTTTTTATGTATAATTCAATGTGTTTTGTGGTATTTAACTTATATGGCTAACCCTGGCCGAAGCCGGGGCGGATCGCTAGTTATTCATAAATGTTGGCGACAGCAAATATTGTTTGAAATTACATTGGTTTTATATTTATATTCAAAATTATTGGTGACATTTTTATATTTTCTTTTTATTGTATACCACTAAGGTGGCAAACAAGCATACGGCCCACCTGGTGGTAAGCGGTCACCATAGCCTATGGACGCTTGCAACACCAGGGATATCAATCGCGCGTTGCCGTCCCTCCAAGTGTGTGCTGCAAAAATCTCTTTTTCTTCACATCACACCCGGTGTCCTCGTCTCTCAATGACATTTTCATCGTTTTTAATATGTAATATAACTTCAGATATGGCTGGAGACCCCATACATATAGGTCGCGGCACGAAACTCTAGCGCTGAGCGAAACGTGGAGGGGATAGCTGCGCATGGGTACCATCGCGCACGCAATACAAATTAGTAATTTAATTGCTTAGTTAAAAACAGCAAAATAATGTTTTAATGTAAAGTCAAATAGTAAGTCTAGCGGTGAACAAAATGTGGAACTTAACTGCGTATGGGTACTGTCACGCACGCAAATATTACTTCATGTTACCTACAATATAATTTTTAACAAGTTTATGGGGAGTAGAAAAATAAATACACTATCGGATTTGTAAATTTTTATATTAAATACCAAATAATAAAAAAAATTATATTAAGTCCGAATTACATAAGAACCTACTGAAGTTTCTTCTCAGGATAGAAGAAACCTGCGAGTTCGGCAGGGTGTGGACATCAGACACCGCATTCTCCTTTCCGATATCTAGTCCGAATCAGACAATGGTCTTACACCTTCAATAGTATCCCAACAGGGCCTTTTGCTTACTGAGGGCCCCGGCTCAGGGCTGCTTCGGTCGTCGGCACTAACAGCGTCATCGTCATCAGACTCACCAAGGCTATCCTCTGAACTGTCACCATCAACGCGAATGATGAATTCTTCTGTAACCAAATCCACGACATGGTCACTCTTGACATATTGCTCTTCTATGTCCTTTACCTTTTGGCATAACTTTCCCCAATCCCAAGCACCCATCAGCAAAACTTTTTCTTGAATTAGTTCTATACATTTAGCAACACTCCACTTCACATTTTTACTGCCTACATATTGCTTTATGTCAGACCATGCCATTTCGATTGGATTTAGATCTGGGTGGTATGGTGGCAGTCTTAGCACTTGATGTCCTTGCTCTGCTAGTATCCTGTCAATTGAAAATGTTTTAAATCTATCTTTGTTAGCCCGTATTAAATTGTATAGTTGAGGTTTTAGTAGAGTTTCCTCATATTGTATGCCCTTTTCAGTAAGCCAACCCTGCATGTCAGCTTTTTTGGAATTAGAAGTGGGTGCAAGGTCCCATTGTTTATTATGGTATGATGCGTTGTCGACTACCACGACAGAATTAGGCGGTAAGTTCGGCAATAACTGTGTCCTCAGCCATTTTTCGTAGTTGTCGTAGTTCATATTGTCGTGGTAGTCGCCTGATTTCGCACCAGCTTTAAAAGTTAACAGTGCGTTCGGTATGAACCCAGCCTCTGATCCTGCGTGGACAATGACCACCCGCTGTCCTTTGGAGATAGGTTTTTTGAGACCTTTTGTAGTACCATCGGTCCAGGCTTTTGGAGCAGAGTGCGATGAATCTACGTAAGATTCATCTGTATATACGATGGGCCTTCCCTCTTGGCGATATTGTTTTATTTTGCGTAAGTATTCGATACGTAGTAAACGTATATTTGAACTTTCAATCAGTACTTTTCGATTGTTTTCAGTATTTTTCCACCGAAACCCTAAACTCTTAATTATTCGTCGAAGACTTCGTTCTGAGCCTTTGAAATTTATATCTTCCTCTAGCTTCTTTCTCAACTTTCCGACGGTGGGAAGTTCATTATTTGTCCTATGAAAGTTATGTATGCACCTCTTTATTAATCCTTGATCAAAGTTATCAATATCTGTGACCGGTTTTGATCTGGAGCGTTTTTTGCCTGGTGTTCTAAATACTGATAATAAGTCGGAATTATTGGCTTCAGTGGAGATTTTCCTTACCGTTGCTATGGACGTCTTTGTAGATTCAGCTGTCCTTTTCTGAATTTTCTGTAAGTCACTAATTATACTATTTAATTTTATATTTCCCGCCTGAATAACTTCTGCAGTTTGTTTTATTTCACTTATATCTACAGTGCTGCGGTCAGAATCGAGTAAAATACTCGCAGCTTCGCCAATTTCACTTTGAATTTGTTTCAGGGAATTAATGAAATCATTCGATTCCCTTTTCAGAAAACAATGCACGTCAAACACCATTTTCCGTGCCTGTCTTTTCAAAACAGTATTCCTTCTCGGCCTCGGCATTTTCACTGTTTAAAAACTGTTCAAACTTAATCAAACAGTGAATAAACTAACAAACACAACAAACAAATCAACAAAACAAACTTAACAAAAAACAACAACAAAAATTAACGATGACAACAAAACAATTCAGAACGCGACTGTACACTGGAAGTGCGCGGAGCGTCGTATCGGCACGGGGGACGGAGTACGACTGGAGAGCCAATCGGCGCAACGCACGCTCGCCCTTCACCCCTGTACCCCGCCAAGACACCTTATTTTTTACTTCTGCGCAATAACGGTCAGCGCTAGAGTTTCGTGCCGCGACCTATATCATGTATTTTATCATACAGCACGCGCCTGTTACGTGCGATCTCAAGTCGTGCAATTAGCGGCAGGTGCGAAGTACGAACACAACAACGAAACAAACAACAATGGTGCCAATTCTGTTCAAATTTAATAAACATAACTAATTTGACAGGTCTAAAAATATTGCCATCCTTATTTATCTCCGCACATGAGAAAAGGATAGCAAGACTTTTTAGACCTGTCAAATTAGTTAAGTTTAGTAATTTTGAACAACAGAATCGACACCAATTTCAAAATACTATAATAATGCGCCAGCCAGAAATACAAACGTTCAATTACTCCCACAAAAGTAAAAAAACTATTACAGAAGCCGTTTTTCCAAATCGTAAATGTAATTAGTACTAGGAAACGGCGGGCATGTATAAAGATATTAATGAATGTAGAAGCAGTGCCGGCGTTAGGGTGGGCGTGATAGGGCGACAAATATTGAGGGACTTTAAAAAAAAAAAACTATTTATCTATAAGTTCACGCTGTTTCTGGTTCAAAATGTATACTCGATAATAATTTCTTTAAGAGGGCGCCACAACTTCGCCCGGGGCGTTAGTGGCCCTAACGCCGGCACTGTGTATAGGTCGCGGCACGAAACTCTAGCGCTGACCGTTATTGCGCAGAAGTAAAAAATAAGGTGTCTTGGCGGGGTACAGGGGTGAAGGGCGAGCGTGCGTTGCGCCGATTGGCTCTCCAGTCGTACTCCGTCCCCCGTGCCGATACGACGCTCCGCGCACTTCCAGTGTACAGTCGCGTTCTGAATTGTTTTGTTGTCATCGTTAATTTTTGTTGTTGTTTTTTGTTAAGTTTGTTTTGTTGATTTGTTTGTTGTGTTTGTTAGTTTATTCACTGTTTGATTAAGTTTGAACAGTTTTTAAACAGTGAAAATGCCGAGGCCGAGAAGGAATACTGTTTTGAAAAGACAGGCACGGAAAATGGTGTTTGACGTGCATTGTTTTCTGAAAAGGGAATCGAATGATTTCATTAATTCCCTGAAACAAATTCAAAGTGAAATTGGCGAAGCTGCGAGTATTTTACTCGATTCTGACCGCAGCACTGTAGATATAAGTGAAATAAAACAAACTGCAGAAGTTATTCAGGCGGGAAATATAAAATTAAATAGTATAATTAGTGACTTACAGAAAATTCAGAAAAGGACAGCTGAATCTACAAAGACGTCCATAGCAACGGTAAGGAAAATCTCCACTGAAGCCAATAATTCCGACTTATTATCAGTATTTAGAACACCAGGCAAAAAACGCTCCAGATCAAAACCGGTCACAGATATTGATAACTTTGATCAAGGATTAATAAAGAGGTGCATACATAACTTTCATAGGACAAATAATGAACTTCCCACCGTCGGAAAGTTGAGAAAGAAGCTAGAGGAAGATATAAATTTCAAAGGCTCAGAACGAAGTCTTCGACGAATAATTAAGAGTTTAGGGTTTCGGTGGAAAAATACTGAAAACAATCGAAAAGTACTGATTGAAAGTTCAAATATACGTTTACTACGTATCGAATACTTACGCAAAATAAAACAATATCGCCAAGAGGGAAGGCCCATCGTATATACAGATGAATCTTACGTAGATTCATCGCACTCTGCTCCAAAAGCCTGGACCGATGGTACTACAAAAGGTCTCAAAAAACCTATCTCCAAAGGACAGCGGGTGGTCATTGTCCACGCAGGATCAGAGGCTGGGTTCATACCGAACGCACTGTTAACTTTTAAAGCTGGTGCGAAATCAGGCGACTACCACGACAATATGAACTACGACAACTACGAAAAATGGCTGAGGACACAGTTATTGCCGAACTTACCGCCTAATTCTGTCGTGGTAGTCGACAACGCATCATACCATAATAAACAATGGGACCTTGCACCCACTTCTAATTCCAAAAAAGCTGACATGCAGGGTTGGCTTACTGAAAAGGGCATACAATATGAGGAAACTCTACTAAAACCTCAACTATACAATTTAATACGGGCTAACAAAGATAGATTTAAAACATTTTCAATTGACAGGATACTAGCAGAGCAAGGACATCAAGTGCTAAGACTGCCACCATACCACCCAGATCTAAATCCAATCGAAATGGCATGGTCTGACATAAAGCAATATGTAGGCAGTAAAAATGTGAAGTGGAGTGTTGCTAAATGTATAGAACTAATTCAAGAAAAAGTTTTGCTGATGGGTGCTTGGGATTGGGGAAAGTTATGCCAAAAGGTAAAGGACATAGAAGAGCAATATGTCAAGAGTGACCATGTCGTGGATTTGGTTACAGAAGAATTCATCATTCGCGTTGATGGTGACAGTTCAGAGGATAGCCTTGGTGAGTCTGATGACGATGACGCTGTTAGTGCCGACGACCGAAGCAGCCCTGAGCCGGGGCCCTCAGTAAGCAAAAGGCCCTGTTGGGATACTATTGAAGGTGTAAGACCATTGTCTGATTCGGACTAGATATCGGAAAGGAGAATGCGGTGTCTGATGTCCACACCCTGCCGAACTCGCAGGTTTCTTCTATCCTGAGAAGAAACTTCAGTAGGTTCTTATGTAATTCGGACTTAATATAATTTTTTTTATTATTTGGTATTTAATATAAAAATTTACAAATCCGATAGTGTATTTATTTTTCTACTCCCCATAAACTTGTTAAAAATTATATTGTAGGTAACATGAAGTAATATTTGCGTGCGTGACAGTACCCATACGCAGTTAAGTTCCACATTTTGTTCACCGCTAGACTTACTATTTGACTTTACATTAAAACATTATTTTGCTGTTTTTAACTAAGCAATTAAATTACTAATTTGTATTGCGTGCGCGATGGTACCCATGCGCAGCTATCCCCTCCACGTTTCGCTCAGCGCTAGAGTTTCGTGCCGCGACCTGTATAAGAAGCAAAAGAGGTCTGCAAGTCAGTAGTGAAACGGCTCTCTATACACTCTGCCTACCGCGTGAGAGACTTGGTATGATTTTTATGTTACTTCGGATCGTAGTAGTTCGCGTGCTGTATATGATAACACAATATATTCACCCCAATATCAAATCTAATCGAACCTATACATATAACATATAAATAGTCCCGTCATCTCTGCGCAATCCATTGTTTTTTTTTATAATGAATCCTCTACATCTTAATATTTTAATAATTGTAGCAGTGAACCTAGGTCGATTTATTCCATGGTGCACAAAGGATAGTTTCATATCGAGGTCATGTATTATAGCAGGGGCGAATCGTGAGTTTGTACAGCCCTGGGCTAATCTAAAATACTACTTAGGAGCTTAATGGTAAGCAATACCAGGGGTCATCACTAACTATTTGCCAAACTGATGAGGACTCTGAGCTAGCAGATCCTCGTATAGCACTGCCAATCTTACTTACCGAAGAAACACAACACTATGTTATTTCAGTGCGGTCTTTTGTAAGGTAAGGAGGTCGGCCCCAGCCTGGCGGCTCTAATTATAATAATTAACCAATTAATTACAATTTTGTAAAAAAATCTCGTTCCGTTGGATAGGCGCTAACGGTTAAATTGATCTCAGGGTTGCCAGCCTTATAATAACGCTTTATAGTTTGGGGTCCTGGGCTGTAGCCCAAATAGCCCCACATAAATCCGCCCCTGGTTATCAGGACACTCAATTGTTCCACTTTATTGACCCATAGCTTACCACCTAGGTGTACAAAGTGGACTTAATCAAAATAAAATGAGCTACTACAATTTAAATATGACGTGAAAGAATAGATACAAATATTGTTATAAAGAAATTTCAGTCTAAGATTACTTAAATTAACGATATGTCGAAAATAATACGTGTGGATTAGTTTTCCAATGTCACACTACGAGTGATTAGAATTAGAAACACGAAACCATTTATATTTTTTATACTAATGTTACAATGCGATCTATTTTTTAGAATATAACAAAGTCTGCTAATAAATAAATAATGTCAAGAGGTTCCTAAACTTTTTGTCTGTGTGTATGCATACATTTTTTTTAGTTTTACTATAAAGGTATGCAAATAAAAGCAATCTTTACGGCTGTCTATGGAAATGCAAAAAAAAGAAACCCAAAGGATTAATTCCTTGTAATATCGAGATATTAATGAAAACTAATTGTATAATGAATAAAGCAAAAATTCAATTGACTAGGTCGAATATGGCTTTAAAAACACATACTAAACTATAAGCTGTAGGAATGCATTGCAAACTTCTGACGCTAGATGGAGCTATAACCAAATTATTATCTTGCCCTTTGGGGCCAAACATTCAAACCAAAACACAAAAATAATAATTGAGTGTTGTAGGTATATCATATTCCCTAATTTTTTACGTAAACTATTATTCCACGTTATAAAGAATATAATCTGATCTTTAAATATCTGAAAAAAGAGTATATTTTACTTACATAAAAAAAAACCTTACAACTTTGAATTTAAGCCTTAAAATTACACACTCAAAACTACATTATTCAATTGGAGAAACACCTACACTCATTACTCTCCACACTAGGATTCCCTGTACCGTGGGTGACACACATATTACAAACCAAACACCCAAACTCAAACTAATGTGTAGATCACATATTTATTACGTCATAGGTTGATAAAATAAATGTCTTTTAAAAATAAACGAGGAGAAGCAGTCATTATCATCACTAAAACGAAGGATATGGCAACACTAAGGTTTTTTTTACACTAGTATTAGAATTAGACGCTTAATTTTAGCATTCGAGGTTCGTAGTCAAATAGGAAAAGGGATCATATATTTTACAGAGTTTATCCTATGTATAATTTGATTTTAAAGGTAGTGTTTAAGTCAGGCTACAATGGCTTTATATCCTCACCATAATTTTACCGAAAAAATAAATTTCTACGAATATTTACAACTGAATTCATTCACAGAGTCATTTGAATATATACTTGAAATATTTTAAAATTGATTAACACTCATTGTATGGCCACATTTCAACATAGGGATACGGATAATATGGTAAAAATGAGCGCCTTAGTTCTACCGCCACGTTAATTTACGCTAAATACATTAATTCAATAATTTAATAATTAATTTTACAACCATCGACTCCTATTTTAGGATTCGTAGGATATGTCAGGACATTACAAGCTTTAACTCATATAAATTGTTACATCACATTAATCATTATTATCATAAAACAATTGAATAACTAAAGAATAAGGATGTTTCAATTAATCCGTGACCGAAGCGCCATCTCTTGGCAAAATATGGAAACTTTTTGACTTGCAAGGGAAATGGGAAACTGAAAATGTAAACACTCCTCGCATATCTTAAAAATTAATAAAAACATCCTTTTCTCCCACAATTATCTGATTACCTCTAACATTAATCAATACAATTTGTTCTAGTCAAAACATTCATTATATGTTTGGAGAATTACTACCGGTATTTTAACCGTATATTCAATTTATGTAATATTTACAATTGCAAGGATATTCTACCCTATCTGGGTAGAGGGAAGCGGTACCAAGGGATAATGTTGCTATAAATACATACAATTTACGGAAACACGCGACTAATTTTGAGATATATTTACAAGATCAGAAAAAAATCCGCTGTTTTAAAGTTTTCTTTAAAACATTTCATCAAATCTGAATTCAACCAGCATTATAATTCAGCATTTGCGAAACATGTTATATCCGCGTGTTTTATTGATATATAATAACAATTAGAATATTATATATACAATAATTTACAACATCGTTTCTCAACCTTTAAGGGTCTAACTTAGGGAAGCATTTGAAAGTAAGTATTTTCATACTCATGTCTTTTTTTTATATTAATTCAAAAAGGGTTCTTGTTTAAATGTTCACAAGTTACATCAAATGACATAATATATAGATAGCGAACATGGCGGCCATTCGTATGCCCGCCATTTTTACTGTCAAAGAAAATACTTATTGACAGTTTCTGCGGCGGTTTGTCATTAAGCTAGTTTGTTTTAGTATGAAACCCTTGTGCAAGTCAAACTCGCACTTGGCCTATTTTTTATGGCTGTTGTTAATAATAATTATTAAAACGTCAGTTGAGAAACTTTAATTTACCAATCCTAGTCAGCCATTTTATATATCTCTCTTCACTATATATATACCTAACATTGTTCTTGGAATTGCTAATCCTTTAGTATCGATCGTATTTATTGCTTCATGATAGTAAAATTGTGTTAGCAGTAATTGCGGTTACTATATCATCCATCTCATATCAATACTAATATTAGAAAGAGAAAAGATTCGTATTTTTGTTTGAATACAACAAAAAGAGAAGGACCATTTTAAAAATTCTATCACCAATAGAGAGCTACATTATTCCTGAGTAACATAGGCTATCCAATTATTTTTTTAATTCTATGCACTTACCATATTGCTTTGGTAACCGACCAGTTATTTTTGCTCGACAGTGTATTCATATAAAATTTAAAAATAATATAATAATAACCGAAGGTTAAATCGTTAGTAAGTTAATTCAATGAGTATCTTAACGCAGTCCAATAGCTTTGGTTTTCGCATGGCAAGAATTATTGGGTTTTAAACAGACAAAACCTGTGTTAGACCTGCTACTATTTCTGCATCTTGTGAGATCCTATTGGCCTGATGCCAAATTAATTTTGAGTGAACTCAAATTTTACATGCGACATTATATTTTGACGACCCTTCAAACAGTTGCGGGTCTCAAATTTTGAGTATAGTTTCAGTATTCGACCGTGAATGATGGATTTAGAGGTCTGGAGGTTTCGGGGCAACAAGGGAGTCGAGAATCCTTGGCCCCAAATAATTTTCCAAATATAATGTTTTTTTTTCTATTGTGGTCTTTTGTAGTGCCCTGGCCCACTTTAGCCCCGGTTGCCCTCTCCTAAATCCGGCCCTGAGTAAATATATTTCCAGCACAGAAATCAGAATAATAAGAGACTAGAAATAGTTTAGCGCCATGCAAGTGACTTATATCACAAACGCGTGAATTGCGATTTTCATCACCACCCGTACAGCAGTAGGGTTCACAATTGTTTGTGTGCACGCTTTAAGCAAGTGCGTGCGATACTATTGATCTAGTAGTAAGAGGCTTCGAGAATGCGGGAAGCGATGACGTCGATAAACTCGTTTTATATCTAGTGTCTAATTATTCAGATTTACCACATACATTTTCAGTGTAATTCTCCGAAAAGGTAGACATAACTTGCATTGAAAAATCATCCTAATACATTGACAATAGGACTCAAAGTTTGATAACCTTTTCCCAAGTTAAGTTGGAAACACACTCCTCGTGAAGTTGGGCCAAGATAAAACGCGACTTTGACAGGTCTATTTAACTACCAATTCATATTTTTAATCGACGTGTTACCGTTGTTTGACGTCCCTTTACATAGCTGTCAAAAGTTACCTATTATCCTGGACCTAATGTAATTAAATTATTTTTATACAAAATATTTTAATATAACGTCGATGTCTTTTTAGCGATTCCTTGTAGTTTGGGTGTCTTTAGATCTGGTGACCTGTGAAAACAAATGTATTTGCGCATAAATAACACATCACGCCTACACTGTGAACGTGTCGCGGCAGCAAAAACAACGTTGTATTACCAAGCCTGTTTTGCTGTCGCGTTGCTTGTAGTCTATGGGTGGGGTATTTTCCAGTGGCCTCCTGCCCCTTCTTGACTGAAGGAGGGCGGTGTCCCCCTCCTGCCCCCTCCTATAGGAGGGCGGCGTCCCCCTCCTGCCCCCTTCTGACTGAAAAAGGGCGGCGTTCCCCTCCTGCCCCCTTCTGACTGAAGGAGGGCGGCGTGCCCCTCCTGCCCCCTTCTGACTGAAGGAGGACGGCATCCTCCTCCTGGCCCCGATGGAAAGAGGTCAGCGTCCCCTTCCTGCCCTCGATGGAAAGAAGGCAGCAGGGGGACGCTGTCCTACATTACTACTAGCGCAGCGTATCCTCGTGGAGCAATGGCAACTTAACTCACCGCCGAAACACAACATTACATCATGATAGTGTTACTCGTCCCTCGCGCACCTCGGGCGAGCTGTGTGAGCGCGGCGACGGCGGCGAGCGCGGCGCACAGGGCTCCGCTGGCGAGCGGCCCCGCCGCCCCCGCGCCGCGCAGCCCCGCGCCGCACACGCTCGACACGCACAGCATCAGACCAAGAGCCGTGCACCTGCACACACAGTGCTGTCTCACATATATGTCACCGGAAGATAACAAGAAACGCAAATTTGTAAATTTCCTAGGAAATTTATCAACCTTCGTAGGATTCTAAACGAGAGATTAATTGTATTAATTTACGCCCACATTTTCGCAAATTAATAAACTTACCGAACAAAAAAAACAACCAACGAGGTAGGTAAGCCTTCTAACCTATCACGGCCATGTCGGACTACAATGTTACAAACGGTGAACGTAAATTAATACAATTAATCTCTCATTTAGAATCCTATGAAGGTTGATAAATTTCCTAGAATTTCCTAGGAAATTTATAAATTTGCGGTTCTTGTTATCTTCCGGTGACATATACATACTCTTTCGCTGAAACTACTATGAAAATATTAGGCTCCAAAGGACATCATCCATTTCGGTCCTAATCTGAAAGTGGCGGCCAACGCATTTTTTTTTTATATTCTGTTAGAGCTTGTCCGTCTGAGCATTTATTACTATTAGTCGGGGAGCCCACGATGCTAAATGGGGATTCACTCGAGCGTCATGGGGACCTATTTTTGAAGGTTAGATAGTATGATGTATTCCCCCCTAAGCCGATGGGGAGACCGCCTACCTGCAAGTTTTAAAAAAATTTAGATGAAACAGCCACATGGACATACTCGAGCGCGTCAGATTTTCAGAGGGGGTGTTAAGCGAACCCGAAAAAAGCTACTATTCGAAAGACTGACGATTCGGACGTGACGCAAGCTCGTGATGAATTTTTGAAAATACAATATGCAAAAAAACAAAAAAGCTATTTTGAAAACTCGAGCGCGTCAGATTTTTTTACAGATGGTTCAGCTTGATGTCCCAGTCATGCTGACACTATAATCTGACGGTGATAGAGAGGATATTTCTTAAACTAATGGTTTGAAAACTAAAAAAAGGTGCCCTAGACGCGCGGACCTATATGGAGGGCTCATATATGGCGGAGGTACTCATCATGGTGCAGGGTACTTCCCTTATGTTAATCTGACGCGCTCGTGTAAATCCCAAAATCCCCGCTTCGGCTCCCCTACTATATGGCACCAAAGTTGGACGTTACAGGACATTTCTTTTGTTTTGGTGATTTTGTAATCCTATTTTCAACAAAATGTATGAAAATTCAGTTTTTCTAACTCAAATAAAATCAACTAAAATGGTCCCACAATAAAAAATGTTCGGACGGGCAAGCTATTCAACGCATTTTTTTTGTATATTCTCTTAAGAATATACAAAAAAAATGCGTTGGCCGGCACTTTCAGATTTGGACCAAAATGTATGATGTCCTTTAGACAACAAATTGTACACTCAGCCCGCAAAATATTGAATTATGTGTATTTTCGGTGTTATGTTTTTTCTGATTTCCATTACGGTTGTCCCGTATATTAAATAAATATTGTATATGCGAAAGTTTGTGTGAAAGTGCGTGTGTTTGTACTAGTACCCTCCTCACGCTTCAACGACTGAACAGATTTGTATGAAATTTGCCATTCAGGTAGCTTATAAGATGGATTTTTATCCTGGAACATTGTGTGGTTTCCGCGGGAAAAATGCCCATGCGGACAAAGGCGCGGGTAATAGCTATATTTGATTAAAAGGTATACATCTGTAGCGACCTCACCGCTACATAAACCAATGTTAGAAATCTCCTAACTAACAGGACAACATTCAACGGATGACAACTCCATACATACGTCACAATCCTGCCACGCGCTAGTGAAGTTTTCTACGCAATTCTACATATATACAAGTATCCGACTAGAGCAGTCGGAGCCTTGTTCCCCAGGCACAACACCCGCCTGGCTGAAAGATCTTCGCTTTGTGGCGGCTGAGCATGATCACCTCGCTCGCCCCACACATCTCTTACAAAAACCAATATGAATCACTCACCTCAAGTTAGCCGGATAAGTGTTGACAACACTGAGTCCCACGTTGAAGAATATCAACGTGAGGAAGAACCTGAAGACGGCCTCGACGACGTATAGCGCCGTCTCTGATTGCGCGAAGTACAGCAGAGGTGAGAGCAGGATGCAAGCTCCGCACAGACCCACTGGAATTTATGAAACACAATAAGTCTTAGCCGATTATTTTGGAATTTAAAGCGTAGCAATTTACTTTGAAATTGTCAGTATAAATCTTCTTTTTGACTAAAATAGTGTCATCATCAATGTATTCATTTCAAAACAATATTTTAAAATTTTTTGCACAAAGCTCATCTGTGGAGGAGGGTAGGGAAGCGGGTGTTACCGGGCGGTGTGGAGGGTAGGGAGGCGGGTGTTACCGGGCGGTGTGGAGGATAGGGAGGTAGGTGTTACCGGGCGGTGTGGAGGTTAGGGAAGCGGGTGCTACCGGGCGGTGTGGAGGGTAGTGAGGCGGGTGTTACCGGGCGGTGTGGAGGATAGGGAGGCAGGTGTTACCGGGCGGTGCGGAGGTTAGGGAAGCGGGTGCTACCGGGCGGTGTGGAGGGTAGGGAGGCGGGTGTTACCGGGCGGTGTGTAGGGTAGGGAAGCGGGTGTTACCGGGCGGTGTCGAGAGTAGGGAAGCGGGTGTTACCGGGCGGTGTGGAGGGTAGGGAAGTGGATGTTACCGGGCGGTGTGGAGGGTAGGGAAGCGGGTGTTACCGGGCGGTGTGGAGGGTAGGGAAGCGGATGTTACCGGGCGGTGTGGAGGGTAGGGAAGCGGGTGTTACCGGGCGGTGGGGGGTACCTGGCGGGACGGTGCGCGCGGGCAGCAGCGCGGCGGGCGCGGCGAGCAGCGCGGCGTGCGCGACGTATGTCTGCGCGCGCAGGGCGGGCGGGGGGCGGGGGGCGGGGGCGGGGGTACCTGGCGGGACGGTGCGCGCGGGCAGCAGCGCGGCGGGCGCGGCGAGCAGCGCGGCGTGCGCGACGTATGTCTGCGCGCGCAGGGCGGGCGGGGGGCGGGGGCGGGGGTACCTGGCGGGACGGTGCGCGCGGGCAGCAGCGCGGCGGGCGCGGCGAGCAGCGCGGCGTGCGCGACGTATGTCTGCGCGCGCAGGGCGGGCGGGGGGCGGGGGCGGGGGTACCTGGCGGGACGGTGCGCGCGGGCAGCAGCGCGGCGGGCGCGGCGAGCAGCGCGGCGTGCGCGACGTATGTCTGCGCGCGCAGGGCGGGCGGGGGGCGGGGGCGGGGGTACCTGGCGGGACGGTGCGCGCGGGCAGCAGCGCGGCGGGCGCGGCGAGCAGCGCGGCGTGCGCGACGTATGTCTGCGCGCGCAGGGCGGGCGGGGGGCGGGGGCGGGGGTACCTGGCGGGACGGTGCGCGCGGGCAGCAGCGCGGCGGGCGCGGCGAGCAGCGCGGCGTGCGCGACGTATGTCTGCGCGCGCAGGGCGGGCGGGGGGCGGGGGCGGGGGTACCTGGCGGGACGGTGCGCGCGGGCAGCAGCGCGGCGGGCGCGGCGAGCAGCGCGGCGTGCGCGACGTATGTCTGCGCGCGCAGGGCGGGCGGGGGGCGGGGGCGGGGGTACCTGGCGGGACGGTGCGCGCGGGCAGCAGCGCGGCGGGCGCGGCGAGCAGCGCGGCGTGCGCGACGTATGTCTGCGCGCGCAGGGCGGGCGGGGGGCGGGGGCGGGGGTACCTGGCGGGACGGTGCGCGCGGGCAGCAGCGCGGCGGGCGCGGCGAGCAGCGCGGCGTGCGCGACGTATGTCTGCGCGCGCAGGGCGGGCGGGGGGCGGGGGCGGGGGTACCTGGCGGGACGGTGCGCGCGGGCAGCAGCGCGGCGGGCGCGGCGAGCAGCGCGGCGTGCGCGACGTATGTCTGCGCGCGCAGGGCGGGCGGGGGGCGGGGGCGGGGGTACCTGGCGGGACGGTGCGCGCGGGCAGCAGCGCGGCGGGCGCGGCGAGCAGCGCGGCGTGCGCGACGTATGTCTGCGCGCGCAGGGCGGGCTCGAGGCGCGCGGCGAGCTCGGCCGGGCGCGCGCAGGCCCCCCGCATGCCGCGCACGAGGCTCTCCGTCAGCACGCAGCCCGCGTCCAGCTCGCGACCCTCCTCCAGGTCCGTGTCGATGATCCTGACACACAACACACAGACCCAACAGGCGGTCAGTGGACCGGTCATTCTTCATTCATCTAATTGATTAGCCGTCCACCCACCGGTGGGTGAGGGTAGTGGGTGGACAGGTCACAACACGATCCCATCATAGCATCCACATAACTGATGTTTGTACAAAAGTGGGGACTAGCAGCTGATACAATAGTTACATAAATATTTTTGTAAATACATATTTATAACACATACAAGACACAAACGCAAGGCAAACACGTTAGTCACATAAATGTTTGCCCCTGCGAGAATCGAACCCGCAACCCCTGTGACAGTCGCGAATCAAAATAGTAGTATACTCACGTGGTATTGACGAAGAGACAGCTCTGGAAGCTGGTGTACGAGCTCTGTATATTGGAGAAGTGGACTCTGGTGAAGGAGCACCTGACGAAGGTCACGTGGAACATCAGCATGTCCCTGAAGGTGCAGTTCTCGAACGTGACATTAGTGTACTCGACGTTTTCCATGTCGCTGCTGTACACCACGTCGGCGTACGACACGTTCTGGATCGTCAGTTTGGACGCTTCAAAATTCTCGTTCTCCATCCTCACCACCGTGGCTGGTATATACGAGGATAGGTAGAACTGTGGAGAATTATTAATTTATGTAATATGAGATATTTTTTTACACAAGCGTACGGCCCAACTGATGGTAAGCGGTCACCGTAGCCTATGGACGTGTAGCGACCTCACCGCTACATAAACCAACGTTAGAACTCTACTACAGGACAGCATTCAACGGACATGACATGACAACTCCATACATACGTCACAATCCTGCCACGCGCTAACGAAGTTTTCTACGCAATTCAACATATAAACAAGTTTCCGTCTAGAACAGTTGGAGCCTTGTTCCCCAGGCACAACACCCGCCTGGCTGGAAGATCTTCCCTTTGTGGCGGCTGAGCATGATCACCTCGCTTGCCCCACAGTAGCATACATACAGTCTCCGACTAGAACAGTTGGAGCCTTGTTCCCCAGGCACAACACCCGCCTGGCTGGAAGATCTTCCCTTTGTGGCGGCTGAGCATGATCACCTCGCTTGCCCCACAGTAGCATACATACAGTCTCCGACTAGAACAGTTGGAGCCTTGTTCCCCAGGCACAACACCCGCCTGGCTGGAAGATCTTCCCTTTGTGGCGGCTGAGCATGATCACCTCGCCCCACAGTATCATACATACAGTCTCCGACTAGAACAGTTGGAGCCTTGTTCCCCAGGCACAACACCCGCCTGGCTGGAAGATCTTCGCTTTGTGGCGGCTGAGCATGATCACCTCGCCCCACAGACCCTTGCAATACCAAGGAATCATTAGCGAGTCGCGGTTCCTCCAAAAATCTCTACACCCTTCTTGACGAACCCCATGCTGTACTCCTTTGGGAAAACCACGGCGGGGATTTCATTGCACAATTTGATCGTATTCCGCAAATGAGAGTACGAGTAGATAGGGCGAATTGAAATCTCCCGTGGGTTTTCACATTGAATCAGCCGCCCGACTGGAGACAATACCTCCACCTTACAGAAGACCGCAGTCAAATAAGTGTGGTGTTTCTACGGTGAGTAATGATGCCAGTGCTCCACGAGGATATGCTGGGCTAGTAGTAATGCTCTCATCAACAACATGGTTGGCAACGCGTTAGTGATACCCCTGGTATTCCTAGCGGCTACGGTGACTGCTTACCATCATGTGGACCGTATCTTTGTGGGCCACCTTAGTGGTATAAAAAAAGATTTACTCGTTCGGTTGTCCGAAGTATAGTTTG
This sequence comes from Falcaria lacertinaria, assembly GCA_951449985.1. Taxonomy (NCBI): domain Eukaryota; kingdom Metazoa; phylum Arthropoda; class Insecta; order Lepidoptera; family Drepanidae; genus Falcaria; species Falcaria lacertinaria. The sequence goes on along the minus strand of OX602136.1, from coordinate 1,791,708 downwards.
GCAAAAATGTCTAGAAACGGAACGAAATTTTTGGTAATTGGCAACCTTCTTGGCAAAATGCGATCCATGTTATGACGTGTACTGTAAACAAACCAATCAAGTCGGTGGATGCTCTATACGAGCTGCGGCGGGTTGACATACGAACGGCACAGTACAACCCCTATTATTATATGTTCCTTTTAGAATATAGTATTGTACATAACATAAGTAATACATATTATATACCTGTATCGCCATAGCGAAGAGTAGTGTACCGCCAAGCGACAGGGTTGTGTTCCGGTACGCGTTCGAGAACAACTGGAAGAACGACTTCAAAATCTGTTGGGGACCGAAATGAAAACATTATTAGTTCAAGCGTTATATTGTTAAAATGAGGCTGTATCGTACCTACTTCGTAGGTAGCAAACTCTTTTTATACATATTTTTTTTAAGCTATTGCATAGCTTTTATCGCGGGCCTTGAGCGTGGGGACCGAATCCAGAAATTCCGTAACGAAAAAAACCTAACACCCCCCACTCCGACCGACAACTCCATCTATCGATAAATACCAGAACTTTTAATGACTTTTTGAAATATCACGCTTGTCTCTTTAGTTCAGCAACCCGCCTTTAGGTGGCATTGGTTGTATTGGAAAACTACCGTAATCAGCTGTTTGTGAGAAAGTATATAGGTATATAAAAAAATACTGCATTAATAAAATAAATAAATAATTATAATTACATAAGTTGATAACAAATGCTATGCAATAGCTTTACCGCGGCAGTCTCCGAGTGCCACACCTAATTTTTTACTATTTGAATTTAGAATAAGTGTATTCTTTTATTGTCATGGTGTGTTGACTTGACACCTTTACCTTGTCAACTGTGAAAAAATGTTACGATAATTAAAATTCAAGTTTTTTTTTAACTTTAATTTTATTTTGCAAGCTTGGCATATTCCTGCCTATACCACATTGCCTTAACTAGGCACGTACTCTGTATTGGTGTGATAGCAGTGATCACCAATATATATACTTGTCTATGTGTTAATTTTATTTTTTTGTGTTATCAATTGTTTTGATATATTCTTTTGTGAAATAGGTATCCATGTTAAGTTAGTATTTGAAATGTAAGCTTTATGTAATTCTTTTGGTTTTTAAAAGAGTAATTGCTGAGTTTCTTGCCGGATTTTTCTCATCAAAACCGACCTTCCGAATCCGGTGGTAGTTTCTGACGATTTGAAAGTAAAGTCTAGTCAAATAAAGATCTTTTCGAGGTTTTTTTTTGATTAAGTTATAACTTTTAAGATATATCATTTCCAGCAAATCCAGAGCTCGCAAAATTAAAAAAAATCCAACAATAAAAAAAAAATGTTGATATTTAAAACTCTCGTTTTATATGCAATTCGATAGATAAAGTTATGGAGAAGTAGACAATCCAAAACTCTATGGAACTGCATATAAAACTCACTTTCGCACAACGTGGCGTTTCAATTGTTTTCTTTTCCACCATCGATGTGTGCATGTGTGTGTGTGTGTGTGTGTGTGTGTGTGTGTGTGTGTGTGTGTGTGTGTGTGTGTGTGTGTGTGTGTCACCATGTGCGCGCGTGCGGGCGGCGCGGGCTTGGCGGGCAGCGCGAGCTCCCCCGCGCGGTACTCGCCGCGCGCGCCGCGCCCGCACACCCGCACTTGGTTGCTGCTGTGCATACTCTGCGACAACAATCATTCATTTATTTATTCAATAAATTGCACACGTGTCTTAGTATAATACAATACAAATTACAAGTATACTTATAATTAAAACGCACTCTGCAGGGCACACCAATTGAGAGGGTGTATCACAGTTTATATTATTGAGATCACTATTATATCTGTTGAGGGTCCCAAAAACAGCTGTCGCAAGGTTTTACTATTATAATAAAAAGTAAAAACTCCTTGTTAAGCGAGGTAAATAAATCGTCAACTTAATATATATGACTACTACAGAGACTCTCCACCGCGAGTTTTAATGTGTCATCCGTAGCGATCAACGACATCTAGTAATGAAAATACAAATCAAGTTGACACATAATAAGACAACATCGAACACTATCTAATTATACAAATTTATTACTAGCTTTCTCCCCCGGCTTCGTCAGCGTGGCTCTAGATAAGGTTAGCCTATGTTCTTTTCCAGGTTATAATCTATCACATTGCCAAATTTAATTACGATTCGCTCAGCTGCGTAGTCGTGAAACGGCAGCAAACAAACAGAGTTACTTTCGCATTTATAATATTAGCATTGATTCTTCTATGCAACCAGTAGTAAACAAGTAAAAAAGTAAAATCAGTAGTAGAGTATAACCTGGGAAAGCACATAGGCTATCATTCTCAAGGACCACGCGGACAAACCCGCTGGTAAAAGCTAGTTTTACCTTAAAGGGTAGGCAACGCGCGAGTGATAACCCCGGTGTAGCAAGCGTCCATAGGCTACGGTGACCGCTTACCATGAGACTAAAATGGGAAAGGACATAAACTATCTTAACTAGAACCACGCGGACAAATCCGCTAGTAAAAGCTAGTTTTACCTTAAGGCTCAGCAACGCGTGAGTGATATGGTGCCGTATTCTTGTTTGCCATGCTAGAAGTTTTAAAAAAAAATTGTACTGACCTGGTACACTCCCATGGCATCCACTTCGCGGCCCACTTCCAGTAAGAAGCGCGGTGACTCCTGCGTCCATATGAGGCTGACCAGCGACGCCAGGATGGGCAGCGTACATAACAGGAGGTACCTGCACGTAGTTTTTTTATACCACTAAGGCGGCACACATGCATACGGCCCATCTGATGGTAAGCAGTCACCCTAGCCTATAGCCACTAGCAATACCAGGGGTATCACTAACGGGTTGCCAACCATGATTTTGATGAAGAGTCACTGTACTAGCAGCATTACTACTAGCGCAGTGGACTGGCAACCTTACAATCAAGTAGTGTTATTGACTGCGGTCTTCTGTAAGGCGGAGGTACAGTCCCCAGTCGGGCGGCTCCAATTTTAATGGGAAAACCCACGGGAAGTCCCAATTCGCCCTCTCTTTTCCTGTCTACACTAATATTATATAGGGGAAAGATTTGTACTTTTGTATGTAACAAATAAACGTAAAAACTACTGGACTGATTTTAAAAACTCTTACTCCAGCAGAATGATATATAATCACTGAGTAACATAGGTTATATATTATGTTGCTATACGGGCGAAGACTCGGGAAAAAATATAGTAATTTGAAGAAGCAAATCAAAGATCACAAAAATATTGTAGATGGCAACTTTATATTGGTAAGCCACGTACCTGTGCCAAGCGCTGAAGTGTTCCTTGTTCTCGATGAGCGTGAGGGCCCCGGTGTGCGGCAGCAGGGCGCCGGCGAGCGCGGCGGCGGCCAGGGCTCCGCCCCCGCCGCCCGCCACCAGCACCGCCAGGGCGCAGCCCCGCCGCGCGCGGGACACGCACTCCGCGCAGTACGTGTAACACGTCGCCACGATGCCCCCGCCACCGATCGAAGAGCAAAACCTTATGGAATTAACAGACGTATAAAAAAAAAAATTGCCCGAAAGGTGTCGATTTTGTTGTGCCAAATCATTAACGGCTGATTCACGACCTTCCTGCTGTGAGCGGCAGCTAATGAGCGGCGTCTCGTGGCGAGCTTCAAACATTTTTATACTTTTGATCTTACCGCCACGCCTCCCCGCGCTTAGCTGCGAATCAGCCGTAAATGATGATGAAATTTTCACAGCATGTGTATTTCTGTTACCGAAATAATAAAACATGAAAAAAAAAATTGGTTTATCCCACTAGAAACGTGTATTTTTGCTGTCTTAATGGCAACAAGTAGATGCTTGTAATGCTCACGGAGTATGTTTGGGAGATTTTGGCGCGAAACAGGCGGAGCGGTTGAGATTTTATCCGGTGACTCTTAAATTGTGTTATGGTGATCTTTAGTGTGGATTTTCAGTGTCAAAAAGTTCCTTTGAAGACGATTGATTGCCATAGTAAGGAAGAAGAAGAGTTTGTTGCAGAATACCGTACTCTATAGTTTCGTTCAACTTTGGGTGACATGACATCTCAACTTATTCACATCACGTCATGTCAGTCGACGTTTGACGTTTACTTGAGGTTTCGAGAATACAAAAGTGACCAGCGGTTGTATTCTCTTGGAAAGTGACATTTCTTGAAATCGAAACTGAAATTTGTAAAATTATGAGTATCGGCCTTCAGATAACAGTCGCTGTGGTGTGGTGTAACCAGCCGCATCGTGGTAAGGCCGGGACGATTTGTCATCACAATGGTATCGAATCTGTTTCACAAAATACTAAAAACTAAGGACTAATAAGTCATGATCTTCCTTTCTCATAAAGACGGCAGCATAAAATAAGTTCAGTTTAAAGATTACGTACAACAGGATTAGCACCACTGTCTGTATTAGTTACTAGCTGCCCGCCCCAGCTTCGGACGGGTAGACATTTATCAAATATTTTGTCTACCCGTGCGAAGCCGGGGCGGGCAGCTAGTATAATATATAGCCTACGCCTAGCCTACGTTACTCAGAGATAAAGTAACTTTGTAACAGTGAAATAATTTTTGAAATCGGTCCTGCAGTTTCGGTGCCTATTCAATAAACATACACACATACAAATCTTTCCTCTTTATAATATTAGTATATTATATAGATATATATAGATTATAAGGTTTGACTTTATTCAACCTTCAGAGTTTAATTGTAAAGTTCACACCGAACGGTTAGTCACAGACTGTAAACAATGCGATTCTGTTTGTTTGTAGATATACATACTGAAATTATCAGATACATAAGTCACATACACTCGTCGATGCAATTCGTTCAGTTCTTTGTGCGCATCCTTACGAGACGATTGTGATTATTCGATAGCAAATTTTCCATGAAATATGGCGCACTTTATTCAGTGTAACGCTTTTAACCTAGTAGTAGACGAGTTGTTGTGTTACATTCAAAACAAAGTGTCGGTTATTGACCAAGAGAAACTGGTGAGAAATTGTATATCTTCATTTAGCGGTGATGACATTAAAAAGTCGAAAGCGCTACTACTTGAATCAATTCGAACGGATTTACGAAAACCTAGAGCTGAAGACCATAGAACGGCCGAACAAGATTTAGCATACATTATAAGTGTGATAAAATCTGCAGACCCAGTCGAAATTCCAGTGTTCGTGGCCCGAAAACTGGAAAGGTTACCTGGTATGCGTACAGAACCTGACAACACAATGACGTCAGAGCTTTCAACACAACCTCAGCTGCAGATTGCCACTAATAGAATGGGCAGAGCGGATGTCAATGATACGAATATAAATTGTCATAATTGTGTCAATTGTTATGATTGCACCAACTGTAACGATTGTAACAACTGCAATAATTGTAACACTTGCAACAATTGTAATAATTGTAATAATTGTCAAACTTGTAACAACTGTGAGAATTGTGTCGGATGTAGGACGAGTAATAACTGTGCGCGTTGTAACAATTGTGTAAATTGTCGTAATACTAGTGGTAGTAGAAATTGCGACTCTTGTAATAACTGTGAGGGTTGTAACAATTGTGTTAATTGTCGTAATACTAATGGAAGTCAAAGTTGCGACACTTGTAACAACTGTGAGAGTTGTGTCGGATGTAAGACGAGTAATAACTGTGAGCGTTGTAACAATTGTGTAAATTGTCGTAATAGTCAAGATAGTAAAAATTGCAACTCTTGTAATAACTGTGCGAGTTGTAACAATTGTGTTAATTGTCGTAATACTAATGGAAGTCAAAGTTGCGACACTTGCAACAACTGTGAGCGTTGTAGGAATTGTGATCATTGCAATAATTGTGTCAATTGTAAAAATCTCAGTTACAAAAACAATATTGTTAATTGATTACAATCGAGACGAGACCGCTGGTCTAGTGGTTAGTGTACCTGACTGCTGCGCTAGGGGTCGCGGGTTCGATTCCCGCCGGGGCAAACATTTATGTGACAAATATGTTTGGCTTGCGTCTGGGTGATTAGTATTTATTATAAGTATGTATTTACAAACAAAAAAAAAAGTTTAAAAGTATTATATCAGCTGCTGGTTCCCATAGTACAAGCTTTGCTTAGTTTGGGGCCAGGTGGCGCTGTGGGATAATGTAAAAAAAAAAAACTACAATGTTAAGCGGGTCGTTTGGTTGCGTCGGCAGTCATGTAGTTTAAGTCACGGGACCAATTAAATAGTCGAGTCATAATTTGCAATCAAAGGATTGGTCCAAATCTGAAAGTGGAGGCCAACCATTTTTTTTTGTATATTCTGTTAAAGCTTGTCCGTCTGAGCATTTATTGCTATGGCACCAAAGTTGAACATTACAGGACATTTCGTTTGTTTTAGTTATTATCAACAAAAATGTATGAAAATTCAGATTTTCGAACTCAAATAATATCAACTAGAAGTAGTAGAACTAGTGCCATCGTAAAAAATGTTTAGACGGACAAGCTCTAACTGAATTAACAAAAACCATGCGTTGGCCGGCACTTTCAGATTTGGACCAAAATTTGGAAATGGAAGATGTCCTTTAACCTTTTTACCATATTATTAGTATATGCCATGCCATAGAATGCCTTTCTGAGTTTCTTACCGGTTCTTCTCAGAGGTCTAATTTCCGAACCGGTGGTAGAATATCTAGGGTGAAGATACTTATTAGGGTTCCGTACCCAACAGGACCCTATTACTAAGCGTCCTCTGTCCGTCCGTCTGTCTTTTCAGGGGCTGTCCGTAGGTATACAGTGGAATTTTTCTCAGAATGTGTTGCCGCTAGAACAACAAAAAAAAATAGGGCTCCCCTACTAAAACGAGTTTTTTTGGCTATTTTTGTTCAATCTTAATAAAGCCAAACAGTTGACGCTTGAAATGATCACAGAGTTTGTATTGCTATATTGCGATGGTGCGGAATCCTTCATGCGAGAGTCCGACTCGCACTTGGCCGGTTTTACATTCTGATACTGTTTATGTATTCATAGAAATAAATAAATAAATAAATTAATAAATGTATCCATTGTTGTTTTATTTTTCAGTAATTTATGTATTTAGGAGCGAAGATACTTATTAGGGTTCCGTACCTAACAGGACCCTATTACTAAGCTTCTTCTGTCCGTCCGTTCGTCTTTCTGTCAGCGGTCTGCAATTCATGATAGGTATAATACAAACACACATATAGTTCGTCAAAAAAGTCTTAAAACGGAACAAATTTTTTGTCTACTGGCAATCTTCTTGGCAAAATGCGATCCATGTTATGACGTGTACTGTAAACAAACCAATCAAGTCGGTGGATGCTCTATACGAGCTGCGGCGGGTTGACATACGAACGGCACAGTACAACCCCTATTATTATATACTCTTTTATTCTTGATTACGGTGAATATGTATGTATGTATGTATTAACCTATGTTCGTCCGTCCGTAGCGCCTAAACTATTCATCCGATTTTGATTGCAATGGATTGAATTATTCGTCGGTGACTCTCAACAGCGCGATTCAGGAATGTTTTTGAGTAAATTCGCATTTAAAAAAAAAACTAACTACGTATTTACGGTTTTCAGATTTTATCCTTTACTTGTGCTGTAAAACACAAGCTGGATTTTGATTGAAATGGATTGAATTATTCGTTGGTGACTCTCAACAGCGCGATTCAGGAATATTTTTGAGTAAATTCGCGTTTAAAAAAAAACTAACTACGTATTTACGGTTTTCAGATTTTATCCTTTACTTGTGCTATAAAACACAAGCTGGATTTTGATTGAAATGGATTGAATTATTCGTTGGTGACTCTCAACAGCGCGATTCAGGAATGTTTTTGAGTAAATTCGCATTAAAAAAAAAACTAACTACGTATTTACGGTTTTCAGATTTTATCCTTTACTTGTGCTGTAAAACACAAGCTGGATTTTGATTGAAATGGATTGAATTATTCGTTGGTGACTCTCAACAGCGCGATTCAGGAATGTTTTTGAGTAAATACGCATTTAAAAAAAAACTAACTACGTATTTACGGTTTTCAGATTTTATCCTTTACTTGTGCTGTAAAACACAAGCTGGATTTTGATTGAAATGGATTAAATTATTCGTTGGTGACTCTCAACAGCGCGATTCAGGAATATTTTTGAGTAAATTCGCATGCTGTAAAACACAAGCTGGATTTTGATTGAAATGGATTGAATTATTCGTTGGTGACTCTCAACAGCGCGATTCAAGAATATTTTTGAATAAATTCGCATTTAAAAAAAAACTAACTACGTATTTACGGTTTTCAGATTTTATCCTTTACTTGTGCTGTAAGACACTGCTCCCTGTCAAATTTCATTGTTCTAGGTTAACGAGGCCCTGTAGGTTTTGATTCCCTTGTGAAATCGCAAAATATGCGAAATTTTGCGACATATACGGTAATATCTTTTCTTCATATTGACTTACAGGTTTGATTATTTTACAGCCGAAACAGACCACAGACCCGGGTATTCCATATTAATTTCAATTTGATAGCTCCACGGGTTTTTGAGATAAAAAAAACTTGACAGACAGACAAACGGACAACAAAGTGATCCTATACCCGACTACGGTGCAAAGCAAAAAGGTTCATGACTTTTTAGGGTACTGTTCCTTAAAATTTAAAAAAGTGTTCCTTTTTTACCGAGGTGTAGCACTGACCTGGCCATCATGAAGGTTCCGTACGTGGGCATGAAGGCGGCGATGGCGGCGAACACGGCGTTGACCGCCAGGCACGACACCAGCGTGCGGCGCCGCCCCAGGCGCTCCGCCACCACGCCCCAGAACAACGCGCCGATAGACCCGCCCAGCAGGCTGATCATTACTGACCAAACAACAATATATACTCATATATTATTGGAATTGGAGCCGCCCGACTGGCGACTGTCGCGACCTCCGCCTTACAGAAGACCGCTGTCAAATAACACTACTTGATGTAGTGTTGTGTTTCTGCAGTAAGGTTGCCAGTGCTCCACGAGGATACGCTGGACTAGTAGTATTGCTGCTAGCACAGTGAGTCCTCATCAACAACATGGTTGGCAACCCGTTAGTGATACCCCTGGTATTGGTAGCGGCTATAGGCTACGGTGACTGCTTACCATCAGGTGGGCCGTATGCTTGTGTGCCACCACAGTGGTATAAAATATATATGTATATATATATACTAATACTAGCTTCTACCCGCGACTACGTCCGCGTTGAGCTTAGAATCTCAGAGGAACCTAAAATTTTCCCGGGATAAAAAGTATTCTGTGTGTTAATCCAGGTTATAAATTATCTGAGTTCCAAATTTCATCCAAATCTGTTGAGTAGTTTTTGCGTGAAAGAGTAACAAACATCCATCCATCCATACTAACAAACTTTCGCATTTATAATATTAGTCTATACTATCTATACTGTGTGTATGTTTGTATTGAATAGGCTCCGAAACAACTGGACCGATGTCAAAAATTCTTTCACCGTTAGAATGCTACATTATCACTGAGTAACATAGGCTATATATTATATTAGCTGCCCGCCCCCGCTTCGCACGGGTAGGCAAAATATTTGATAAATGTCTAACCCTCATGGTGTGATTAATCACTGTACTTAAGCTAAGAAAAACTCATTGGTACAGTCCGGGATTTGAACCTGGGCCCGTCAGAAGACAACCACAAGGCCACCACGGCTTGGCACACACTGACCCAGCCAATTCTTCTCGTGCGGCAGTATGCAGAGCTCTATCTCAGCGGAAGGCAGGATGAAGGGTATGGCGGCCAGCTCGAGGGCGCCGCCGCCCACCGCCAGCGCCGAGCCCAGCACCACCCGCGCCTGCGACCACCCACATCCAGCCTGGAAACATTCACCCATTGACTCACCAATCACTTCCAAAAGAGCTTCCTCCCGCGCACAATAATTAAACTGTGGAATGAACTTCCCGCAGTGGTTTTCCCAAAGGAGTACAGCTTGGGGTTCTTCAAGAAGGGTGTGAAGAGATTTCTGAAGGATCGACAACGCGCGAGTGATACCCCAGGTTGCAAGCGTCCATAGGCTACAGTAACCGCTTACCATCAGGCGGGTAGGCTTGTTTGCCACGTTAGTGGTATAAAAAACTAAAATAGGTGAGGTTAGCTAATCACAGAGGGAAAGATCGAAGGAAAACGTGGCAGAGCAAGGCCAAGGATAAGTTACCTACAACAGATAAAGACGAAGGCTAACGTTATGTCGTACCAGGAGGTCAAAGAGATGGCTAACGATACAACCGCTTGGCGATTGCTCTACCGACAAGAGCCTACTAAATATATTATGATGATGTTAGCTTATAAATTTGAGATATCGACAAATATTATGTGGTCAGCGTGGGCTAATTATGTTCAATTTCCTTTAATTTTAAAAACGAAATGTCACTGCAGTTTATAACATACTAGCTGTTACCTACAATTTCGTCTGCATTTGTTTAGTGTCAAAAATTTGCCTATGTTCTTCTCCAGGATATAATCTATCTCCTTGTCAAATTTCATTACGATCCGTTCAGCCGTTTAGTCGTGAAAAGCAAACAAACAAACAAACACAGCTACTTTCACGTCTATAATATTACTATGGATTGGAATGGTAACTACCTGTCTGATAGCATCCTCGTGGAACTGCTCCAAGATGCTGGCGTCGTTGTAATTGAGCAGCTCGCCGCTGTCGCCGTCCTGGTGCTCCTGGGGGCAGGACCCCATCGCCGTGCTGCCGGGCTCCCCCGCACCTTCCGAACCTACAAAGGAGGGATCCAAAATATTAAAAGACAAAAACAACACAAAGAATTTAAATAAAACAAAAACCTTTGATATATATGTATATGTATGTCACCGGAAGGAAGATAACAAGGCAAATTTATAAATTTCCCTGGAAATTTATCAACCTTCTAGGATACTAAATGAGAGATTAATTGTATTAATTTACGCCCAAATTTTCGCAAATTAATAAACTTACCGAACAAAAAAACAACATACTACAATTAATCTCTTCTTTAGAATCCTATGAAGTTGATAAATTTAGAATTTCCTAGGAAATTTATAAATTTGCGGTTCTTGTTATCTTCCGGTGACATATATATCAATATCACTATAGTAAAGATTCGATTATCAGATAGAACAATTTTGCTAGTTCTTTTTTTGTTTTTTTATAGTCAGGAGAAGGTTCTTGAAAAAATTAAATAAACCTGGAACATTTAAAATTTTGGGATAAAGATAAAGATCCTTTTATCTATGGTGTATTTGAAATATGAATTCATAGATAAGACAGGCCAACGTCAGTCGGGACAGCTAGTTAGAAATAATCATAAGTCGACCTTCTTGACAATAATATCAAGTTAACAAGGAAAAAGGAAAGCCAAAAAGTATGGCGAAATGGGATCTCCTGCAGGGATTCCCATTCAAACTGAGGGCTCCTGACTGGGGCTTCTACCTCCATCTAACAGAAGACCGCAGTTAAATAATACTTTGATGTAGTGTTGTGATTCTACAGTAACTGAGGTTGCCAGTGCACGCTGCTAGCATAGTGAGTCCTCAACAACAACTATGCAGTAGTAGAAGTAGTAAAACCCTTAATACTGCTAGCTGCTATTATAGTCTACAGTGACTGCCTCCCAACATGTGTGCCACCCTAGTGGTATAAAAAAATATATGCGGTACTCACTGAGTCTGTCTTCAGTGTACGCCATGGGGCGCAGCTTGGCTGAGGTTTCGGAATCAGAGCGCGCGCGCACCAGGCACGCCTGCTCCTCCGCCATGGTGCCCGCTTGCTACCAGTGCTGGTTCATGGGCGACCATCTGAAGACACACCAACAGTTGTCATACAAATCTACATTTGAATTGCCATGTGGGACTATGGGCCCCAATCTAAGCAAAACTAGTTCTTTGAGGACCAGCAGCTGATAGATTATGTATATCCTTTTTTTTTTGTAAATACATACTAAAATCTGAATTATTAAGGAATCACAACAAACAATCAAACAAGCAACCTTTTCCTTCTAGCCTATACTCATAGGTATATACAAAACAAATATAACTAAGAATAAAATAATTATACTTCTTGGATTAGTTACCATCTACATAAGACTAGGTTTAACTGCACAAAGGTTTTATAGTTTACATATTATCATCACACCATGTCCTTCACGGGGTAGGCAGAGAGTATAGATAGAGAGATCCATTTCACTCTTGACTTGCACACCTCTTTAGCTTCTACATTCATCAATCTTTTGTAACTTAAAATCAAAATCAAAAATTCATTTATTCTGTTTAGGCTCTAATAAGGCACATATGAAGGTCTAAATTACCACCGGTTCGGTTCAAAATAAATTACATATTCCATACCACAGCTGCACCTCTCTATTTCTAGGAAACCAGTACAGACCATTCAATTGTAGCTTTGTTCGAAATATAAATAATTGTGTGATAAGAATGATAACTTGTGAAATGTTATTACTATAATAAGTGGTTTTACTTATATATTGTTCGGTATCATAACAACAATTAAAACATAATTACTTGCTTTTAGACCAACACATTCGTCTAATCTTAATACCTATTTTCGTATTGGGTTTGTGATCAAAACGTGCTCTATCATGTTAGCCTCGCGCTCAAGCCCTATAAATTTCATTTAATTAAATACAATGAATGTTATACATAAACAAAGTGTTACACATTAATTTACGAAACTTTTTGGCTTCAAACTGATTTAACGCCAATATTTATTTGCAATGCAATGAAGATTCATCCCACTGGCACGCATTATTTTACATTTTTACGCTATAACACTTACATTTCCACATTTATCAGACACCAGTTCAAAAGTTAATGTCTTTAGCGGACGGACAAAAGCTATTTTAGCATTACTTTTATTTATCTATTTAGATGAAAATTTAATTTAATCATACATTACACACATGACACAATAGAATGGGACAGACAAAGCGACTGGATAGAGCGAATACACACACAGTTTGCAGAGTCAGTTATTGGTTTTCTATCTACTCCTACTCTGTTCATCATTTTGCTTGTAGAAAAGAGAAGAAATATTTGTATATACATTCTTAAATTGGTCGTATCATAGTGAATGAACTAAAATGAGGGATGCATTTTTTGACAATTTGAATAGTGATGCGCATCAAAGAATTAATGATAAGCGGTCAAATAAGTTCAATATTTTTAAATAATTAAATTTAAATAAACATAAAGGGTCATAAAGCCAAAGGTATGCTAATCAAGAAGCGAATGGCACTCTATATTATCTGCCTATCTCAAAAGGGGACTGCTACAAAAAAACGTATTCAAAGAGATGATAATCAGCTACATTTAGTTTAATGTTTTCTCTTTGAATTTCATTTTTATATATATCTTCGATGTTATCACAGTATAGTTATGGTGATAATATCGAAGAACTTCGCAGTAGCCTTGAAAATATGAACTTGTATTTTACCTACATTAGTACTAAGCTACGCGAAAGAAAATTCTTTATGAGGGCATTTGTATTTTAAAGCATTTTTTTATACAATTAAATCTGATAGAGTCGAGGATGGGAAGCTCACAATAAAGGATAAAGAAAGCAAAAAAATCGTGATATGCGTGCGATATTTGTGGAGACCTTGAGTTATGGAAAATCGCTCCCAATCGATTTATTAAATATCTTTAACCATGCTTGATGTATAACACACTATTAAAATAATAATTACACCATGATAAAAGCCAAACAGCGAAATACTCATCATAAAAGTTATTTACCAAAATCTAAAGATGGGCAATTGGACTGGTACGCAAATCTAGGTAAATTTAAAACCCACTAATAAAATAATGTTACTTACACATGCATGCGTGTAAAAAAATAATTTAGGACATAATTTTGAGCAGTAATGAATATTTTCCATCTAACTTACAATTTTGAAGCATTAAGCAAATTTTGCGTCCTATTTTTAATGTTACGTTGTGACACTGAAAGCTGTGCTACACTGTTGCAATTTAAATAAGGAAATTATATTATACAGAATTACATTGTGATTATTTTATTGCTCGTGTTGTGTGCTAAATTGTTTAATAAATTATTCAATGGCTTAGAACCTGATGCACTCAATAGAACACATTTTACACGAATTTATGAATTTAGTTCACTAATTGTCAAACTTAATCACGTTTTTATTACTAATAAAACCAATTACTTATTTAAATTTAATGGATCACAACACTATATTGCAACACGGATAAATAGAAACTGTGTCATATAAAAGATTGGTGTGATTCACATGTAGAAACTAGGTGCATATTATTTAAATTCAATATATATTTCTTTATGTTACGCGACCCTTCCGGTTTTGATACTAAAGGAAAGGAACCTTTGCAAACTGTGCCACACATATATAAAAAAAATATTCAAATGCACAGAGTTTAAGGTCATGACAAGGACAAAGTATAGAATGCAGAAGCTGATAGAAAGAGACAAGCAGCTTTTACCAAAGTAATATACATGAGATTCATATCATCAGATTTATGTTTAGTCTTGAACGAAATGATTTTGTGTTTTAGAACAATAACTGACTCCCGCTGTTTCACGTATTCATACAAATAAAAAAACGCCTATGGGCTGAATAAAAAATATATATTTTCTAGTGGACCCAGTGGCTATTGTCCTCTAGATTGGTGAACCTAGATACTAACGGACAACCTAACCTGGTTAGGTTAGGTTATCCGGTAGTATCTTATATTGTTATATATTGAATAAGGCCATCTCACATCAGTACTAATATTTATACATAATATGTTCATGTAAGGACATTTAATTAAATATAAAAAATCTATCCCATGTATGTATGTTAACATAAAAAAAACATCGAAAAGTAAATAATGACATGAATCAATGTATGCTGATTAATTTAATTATATTTGACAGGAAGATAACATACACTTCTTATTTATGGACTTAAGACTTATCTTAATACTTTCGCTACTTGTATGTTCTTTCTATCGATCGTCCAGCTTTGCATTTTGCGTGGGCCAAAGTGTCGCACATGCGCAGATGTAAAGTAGCCTTTATAACATCTTTTAACTACACGGGGAGGAATAATATCAGATCAGCCCACTTTTCTAGTCAGTTTAACCTTTAAAGTCTTGAAGAACATATTAAAAACTTGTAGACCTCCAAAGGAACTTAGAATACGTACAACACTACGATTATCATTCATTCAATTTATTAATTCAAAATGGGCTATGGTTTCGTGTTTTTACCCGTAATTGTATTTAATCTTAATCGATTTTATATATTGCAAAGTTACTATTGTTAATTGGAGTAAATTTTATAAACCTAATTATTTCATTACCTAATTATTTTTATAAATTTGGTACTAAACGAAAAATGTCAACAGCTGTTAGCCAAGTAAAATTGTCATGTCTCATCAAAACAAACCAAATGTCAAAAGTTGTAATTGGAGGGAACTCTTATTTTTTTTCAATTTTAACATAGATTTTTTATGGTCTCGTATTATTTTCGTGTGGTTTTGTTTTGCATAAAATGCTTTGTTGTTATTTACAGATTATTATTTTGTTTGTTTGTTAATTTGTCCGTATTTTTAGTTTTCGCGTGTATGTTTACTTCACTTGTAAAATAAATTACCTGTTTTGTAAAATGTTCGAATCTACTGTACAACAAGAGACTGCCACACAAATAAAGTTAATAAGGAAGTATTTGAAGCTCAAAATCATGGAAGACAACGTATCATTCGTGGGGCACAAACAAGAAAGAACGCATGTTTACGATTTGATAAAACGCACCATCGTGAATGGAGAATCGCATTCTGCACTTATGATCGGGCCTAGGGGATGTGGGAAGACAACTGTAAGTTTATTTTGCAATGTTCCTTTCCTTACAAGCATTACTGATATTATATGTTCACTAGCGACCTACCCCAACTTCGCACGGCTAGCGTTGGCCATAGAAGTTAAATGCCTTTCGATTCAAATCACCATATCTATTAAAATACCGCAACAAAATCCTTTGTGTAGTTTTAAAGATCTAAGCATACATAGGGACAGACAGACAGTGGGAATTGTCATAGATTTTTATTCCATTTTAGCTTACTACATTGTTTCATAAGACTATCATATTACAGATAATATTTTATTAAGATAACATTTTTGACCATTATTTTAATGTAGGCTCTTGTTTTCTAGCTGGTCAACTCAGTCCTGCACCAAGTATCAAATGAAGTGGACATAGTGAATGATGCAATCATTGTGAAGCTTAATGGGCTGCTTCATCACGATGACAAGGTGGCCCTCAAGTCTATAACTGCTCAGGTTATTGTTCTATTCTTAATGAAATATTTTTGGTAAGAGATGGCAATAGAATCACCATAATTTGATATATAAACCTATAATCATCTTGCAGATGCAGCTAGAGAACGCAGTAGGCGACCGTGTATTCGGCACGTTTGCTGAGAACCTGGCATTTCTCCTCAGCTGTCTGCAGAGTGGGGCTGACCGTCGCTGCAAGAGCATGGTGTTCCTTCTGGAAGAGTTTGACATGTTCTGCCACAGCGGCCGCACTCAGACCCTGCTCTACAACCTGTTTGATATCACACACACGAAGCAGGCACCCATGTGTGTGTTAGGTAAGGATTTTCTTATACTTCAGTAGACAAGCAAGTGGTCACCATTTAAAATCAAAATAAAGATCATTTATTCAGTTTAGGCCCTATTAAGGCACTTATGAAGGTCTAAGTCTTACCACCAGTTCAGAAAAAAAGCCACCTGAGAAGAACCGGCAAGATACTCAGTGCTCTCTTTTTTTTTCATGTAACAATCATGATATAACAATTTGTAACAAAATTCTTCTAGACATTGGTATGAAATTACAAATATCAAAATGCAAGCTACCAAGTTGGTTTTGTCATTGCTTTTTTTTACCACTAAGGTGGCACACAAGCATACAGCCCAACTTATGGTAAGCCATCACTGCAGTCGACTTAGTGAAGAAGCCACCAGTAAGGGAACGTACCCATACTATGTGACCGATTTTGAAAAAAAAATCTACCCCTCCCTCCCCTCTGTACCACTCGTAGTATATGCCAAGACTCTTCCCCCCCCTAAGAGTTTTTACGTAGTATTGACAAGTATAATTTTTTTACCGTACGCATGCAAAAAGTATATGTGATGTTTTATTTTAAAAATAGAGCCTTTTTTTTTTATTGGGTAAAAACTTAGCTATACGCCACCAACTGTGAGCTTAAGAAGCACTAAACTGCGAGCCATAATCATAAGATAGGTCGACTTATTATTATTATTATTATAGCTTTATTTATCCACTTAACAATTTTCTTTGAATATGATCCTAGATTTAACATTTTCTATTTTGTTTTGTTAAGTGTCCCCCCTAGGGTAAAAGCCTCCTCCATCCTTTTCCACCTTTCCCTGTTCTCAGCTACGAGGATCCAGTTCTTTCCAGCCTTGTTTATTATGTCATCAGCCCATCTTTTTTTCTGCCTTCCTACACTTTTGCCTTTTGGTCCCGGCCACTTAGTTAGATATATATATGATATAAGATATATTATATAGAGAATATGGAGAGTCCATCTGTTATCTTTATATCTTGATAAGTGTCCTGCCCAGTTCCACTTCTGTTTTAGACTAAAATGGAGAGCATCTGTTAATTTAGTTTTCTTTCGGATGTCTGTGTTTCTCGTTTTTTGTATTTTCCTCGGTTTCAGTATGCTTCTTTCCATTGCATGTTGACATGATAAAATTTTGTTTTTTACTTTTTCCGTGAATACCCATGACTGGCTGGCATAAGTTAGGCTTGGGAGAATACAGGAGTCCATAATTGTCTTTTTTATATTTAAGTTTTAGTTCCCTTTTAAAATTTCTTTTTGTGCCCAGTATTTCTTCCAAGCTATACTTATTCGTCTGTCCAGTTCGTTCTCGTTGCTGTTTGCGTCAAATGACACCACTTTACCTAGGTACACATATTCATTTGCATGTTCTATCAGTTCTTCCTCTATTTTGATTGTTTCTTTGTGGCTGTTTGTCATAATTTTAGTTTTTGATGCGTTCATGTGTAGACCGATTTTTTTGCTTTCGTAGTTAATTTTAATTAATGTTAATTTTGTAACATTTTTTCTATATCCTTAGCAGATTCGCTTAACAGAACTATGTCATCTGCAAACCTTAAATGTGTCAATTTCTTATGAAGTAATAATAATAACTAACGATCCCAAACCCAAAGCAATGGAGACAATGGAACGTAAAAAGTATAATTTGCGGCCGCTGCCCGGGGGTCGCCGGGGCGCATCTGGAGCCGACGCTGGGTGCCACAGTATGCGAACCGTCGGCGACGGGGGACTGAACAGGCGGGTTCCCCTCGAGAAATTGACGACAGCCGAACAACCCTCTTCACCTTCTTCTTCCCCTAGATCTTTATTTTCATCGATTCCTTCTTCCCCTCCCTCCTACATTGAAGTAGCTTCCAATCAATCTGCTTCCCCAACTTCTTCTCTATCCATATCTAACTCTCCAGTCACGGATGTTGTACAAGAGGCAAGCGCCGTAAACCTTGTACCCGCCAAGACTGATCTTCGTGCGCGCAAAAAATGGTCCGAAGATATAAACAAATTTATCATGCGCACATATTTTACTATCACTAAATTAGAAACTACTAACAAAAGGACATATCTAGCAGAACTACACCAAATATTTTCCGAAAAATACCCAGAAATGCAGGCTAGTCGACAACGCATAGGAGATCAACGCAGGACCATAGTAAACAATAAACTATTAACCACTGACCAAATAAATAACATACGACTCGAGGTAGAAACAGCTTTACATAATACAGTACATGTTCAAGTAACACAAAACACCCAACAGACTGGACAAAGAATACAATGGTCGGAAGAAATAAATGAAAGCATTATGCGTAACTACTTTTTAATAACGAATATGGAGTCAAATAAAACTGGCTATAGGAAATCACTACATCAAATATTTATTACTGAATTCCCACACCTTTCCCACTTGTCGGAACAACGGATAGCTGATCAACGCCAAGTGATTGTGAATAGGAAGTTTATAACTGACCAAAGAATGGAAGAAATTCGTCAAGAAGTCGCAGTACAGTTAAGCCAACAACACACACTATCCAACACCAACCAAATTTCTTCACAATCAGTGCACCTATCCCTAACACAAGACTGTAATTTAACTCAAGAAACGAATACAACACTTTTAGACACCTCGAACCCACCCTCACTTCACGGTCAGTCAAACACAAATTTACACCCTGATAAACAAATTGAAATAGAAGAAGCGTTCCTAACAGCCTTCGAAACTTTCAAAAACACAGACCCGATTTCAAGAACTTTCTTGCCGAAACAAAAGTCTTCAAAAAACCTAGCAATGGTTGTACATTTTATTAACACCAGAATATTACCTAAGCACGTCCCGTTAGATTCTGATTTCGAAACAACACAAGCAGCAATTTACACTACAGCTTACATATCTACTACATTTAATGGAAGTAAACTTACACAAAATGCCGAGGGCAATCATACCTTCAGGAACCAGATACCGGCCTGGCAGAAACGACTTGAAAGAAGAATTGAAGACTTAAGAATCAAAATTGGAAAGCTGACAGAATTTATAAATGGAAACACCAGCAGGAGAATAGAACAGTTTGTAGAAGATATAAAAAGAAGATACAAAATACACTCACAACATGAAACAGATAACACAAATTTATCTCACTTTCTAGACACACTGAAACAAAAACTGAGTGCTCTTGCAAGCAGGCTCAGGAGATACAAACTCACAACA
The DNA here is from genome assembly GCA_951449985.1 of Falcaria lacertinaria. Classification (NCBI taxonomy): domain Eukaryota; kingdom Metazoa; phylum Arthropoda; class Insecta; order Lepidoptera; family Drepanidae; genus Falcaria; species Falcaria lacertinaria. The sequence goes on along the minus strand of OX602136.1, from coordinate 1,771,857 downwards.
AAACGAAAATCACAAAATAACATGTTCATAAACAACGAAAAACGATTCTATAGATCACTCAATAATAACAGTACATCACCAACTCTCGAAACTCCTGAACCCGATAAATTGCACGAATACTGGTCAAATATTTGGGCAGCCCCAGTAACTCATAACGCTGAAGCCGATTGGATTGAAAATGATAGGCAAAACCTCTTAGATGTTCCTAATATGGAGTATAATAAGGTAAGTTTAGACATTTTAAGTCAGGTTTTAGGCAAACTACATAATTGGAAGGCACCGGGATCAGATAATATTCACAACTACTGGTACAAGAAGCTCACATACTTGCACCCAATTATTTTAGACCATATAAACTCATTCATCCAATCACCTGAAACCCTGCCATACTACATTACTTTAGGAACTACACACATGCTACCCAAGGACATAACAGACTTAAAAGACCCAAGCAAATACAGACCTATTACGTGCTTACAAAATATATACAAAATTATGACTTCCTGTATCAGTGAGCTTATTTACAGACATACTGACAACAATAATTTGATAGCCGAAGAACAGAAAGGTTGCCGTAGACGGAGCCAAGGGTGTAAGGAGCAGCTCATAATTGACGCCGTGGCATCGAAACAAGCATACAAAAATAAACAGGATATCTTTACCATGTATATCGATTATAAAAAAGCATTCGATTCGGTACCGCACAGCTGGCTTCTTTATATCCTAGAACACTATAAAATCCACCCCACAATAGTTCAATTTCTTAAACACACCATGCAGAACTGGAAAACCAAACTCAGACTTAAAACAGACTGCACATTTAAGGAGACTGAACCCATATAAATCAATAGGGGTATCTTCCAGGGAGATTCCTTGAGCCCACTTTGGTTTTGTCTCGCCATAAACCCCCTTTCTAACCTGCTTAATAATTCTAGCCGCGGTCTGAAGATCTTATATGACGACACTCACAGTATACTCACGCATTTAATGTACATGGATGACATCAAACTATATGGCAGCACGCTATCAGAAATACATCACTTGGCCGACTTAACACACACATTTTCTTCTGACATACGAATGCAGTTTGGGATAGATAAGTGTAAAATGCTCTCAATTGAACGCGGAAAAATACAGAACAATAATTTAATGTTAGAAACCGGAGAACAAATAGACTACCTAGAGACAGACACGGGATACAAATACCTTGGATACCAACAGACTCAGATGATTCATCAGAAAGAAACTAAACGACTACTGGAACAAACATTTAAAGCACGACTCCATAAAATTTTAAATACTCATCTCAATGCTAAAAATACTGTCAAAGCGATTAACACTTATGCCATCCCAGTTTTAACCTACTCATTTGGTATTATTCACTGGTCACAAACGAACTTAAAGCAACTACAGCGCACCATTAATACACACCTTACTAAATATAGAAAACATCATCCCAGATCTTGCACCGAAAGGCTTACTATAAAAAAATGTGACGGAGGTAGGGGATTTATCGACATCAAGAACTTACATAACACACAAATAACAACACTCCGAAAATTCTTCCACGAGCAATCACACCGATCACCATTACACAAAGCGACAGTGCACGCAGACAACAAACTAACACCTCTAAACCTGCAAGACAGATCAGAACAACCAAATGAACACATCACCACAATCTCACATAAACTTGATACATGGCTGCAGAAATCACTGCATGGGAGATTTCGCCGCGACTTGTTAGACCCAAATGTCGACAAAATTGCGTCGAACGCGTGGCTTCGTAACGGTGAATTGTTCCCCGAGACAGAAGGTTTCATGCTAGCCATACAGGACCAAGTAATAGACACTCGCAACTACAGGAAACATATCATCAGAGACACATCACTGCAAACAGATCTATGCCGGCACTGCCACAGTAGCTCGGAAACCATCCAACATATTACCGGCGCTTGCAGATCAATCACACAATCTGACTATAAACACCGCCATGATCAGGTTGCTGCTATCATCCACCAATACCTAGCCTTCAAGCATAATCTTATTGCATCCAAGACAGCTTACTATAAATACACCCCAGAGATAATACTTGATTCCCCCGACTACAAGCTTTACTGGGATAGGACAATAATAACAGATAAAACAATCCACTGCAATAGACCAGATATTACTCTACACGATAAAATAAAGAAGCAAGTATACCTCATAGACATCGCCATACCGAACACGCACATCTCAACCACCTACACAGACAAACTCACCAAATATACTGACCTGAGCATCGAAATAAAAACCCAGTGGAAAGTAGATAAAGTAATAATAGTCCCGATAGTTCTTTCTTCCACTGGCATCATTCCATACACCTTACATAAAAGCCTTCAGACTCTAGACATGCACAAGCTAACATACATACAACTCCAAAAAGCTGTCATTCTAAATACATGCCGAATAGTCCGCAAATTTCTATCGCTTTAGTTTATCCTCTCGTACTCTCTTACTTTACCTTTACTTCTCTTACTCTATCTTTCCTTCATCATTTTTCGTTTGGCCAAAAGCCCGCGGAAAATGAAATTCTACCTCGCACCTCGCGAGAGATTAAAACACAAACATATAAATAATAATAATAATAATGCTTGGACATTATCACACAACGCCATCTGGCCCCAAACTAAGCAAAGCTTGTACTATGGGAACCAGCAGCTGATATAATACTTAGATACTTTTTTTTTTTTTTTTTTTTTCGTAAATACATACTTATAATCATACCAAACGCCCAGACGCAAGACAAACATATTTGTCACATAAATGTTTGCCCCGGCGGGAATCGAACCCGCGACCTCTAGCGTAGCAGTCAGGTGTATTAACCACTAGACCAGCGGTCTCGTCATTATCCAATGTAACTCGTAAGTATCCATATGCCTTTATTTTTCCAGTCAATGTTTTTGATAATATCTTCAAGTACAGCTATGGTAAGTATAACTTTGGGCACAGTGGGTCTCCCTGCCGTACCCCTCTTCCAATTGTGAACTTCTCCCCTTGTCTTTCCAGTTTGACTCTGCTTACACTTTTTGAATAGTTGTTTTTTTATTATATTTACATATGTTTTGTTTATATTATTATTTCTTAAGGCAGCCCATATAGAGGAGTGTACTATGCTGTCGAATGCTTTGGAGTAGTCAACAAATGCTATATAGAGTGGTTGGCTATGTGAACTTGGCACCCGACTTTTGAAAATCATTTATTTAATTTTTTAATTCTGATTGCTTTTGGTATGTAGTTGATTGTAGTAAAAAGATTTTCGTTTGTAGTTGCTCTAAAAAAAAATTAGGGGACTTTAAAAAAAACTCAGCACCCGACTTTGGAGACTTTCATTTTTTTCTTTTGATTCCTATAGGCTTTCGATTGTAGTTGATTGTAGTAAAAATAGTTTCGTTTATAGTAGCTCCTAAAAAAAATTAGAGGACTTTGAAAAATATCCCAGCACCCGACATTGGAGAATTTAATTTTTTTCTTTTGATTCGTACAAGCTTTCGTTTGTAGTTGATTGTAGTAAAATTGTTTTCGTTTGTAGTAACTCCTAAAAAAAATTGAGGACTCGAAAAATACTTAACACCCGTCTACGGAAAATCTCCTAAAATACTAATAAGACAACTCTACACACGAAATGAACCCTACTACAAACGAAACTAACAATTGTAGTAACTTTATTTCGTTTGTAGTAGAGTTAATTTCGTTTGTAGTAAATTTATTTCGTTTGTAGTAGCGTTAATTTCGTTTGTAGTAACTTTATTTCGTTTGTAGAAGCGTTAATTTCGTTTGTAGTAACTTTGTTTCGTTTGTAGTAGCGTTAATTTCGTTTGTAGTAACTTTATTTCGTTTGTAGTAGCGTTAATTTCGTTTGTAGTAACTTTATTTCGTTTGTAGTAGCGTTAATTTCGTTTGTAGTAACTTTATTTCGTTTGTAGTAGTGTTTTTTTCGTTTGTAGTAACTTTATTTCGTTTGTAGTAGCGTTAATTTCGTTTGTAGTAACTTTATTTCGTTAGTAGTAGTGTTTTTTCCGTTTGTAGTAACTTTATTTCGTTTTTAGTAGCGTTAATTTCGTTTGTAGTAAATTTATTTCGTTTGTAGTAGCGTTAATTTCGTTTGTAGTAAATTTATTTCGGTTGTGGTAGCTTTATTTCGTTTGTAGTGGTGTTTTTTTCGTTTGTAGTAACTTTATTTCGTTTGTAGTAGCGTTAATTTCGTTTGTAGTAAATTTATTTCGTTTGTAGTAGCGTTAATTTCGTTTGTAGTAACTTTATTTCGTTTATAGTAGTGTTTTTTTCGTTTGTAGTAACTTTATTTCGTTAGTAGTAGTGTTTTTTCCGTTTGTAGTAACTTAATTTCGTTTGTAGTAGCGTTAATTTCGTTTGTAGTAGCGTTAATTTCGTTTGTAGTAACTTTATTTCGTTTGTAGTAGTGTTTTTTTCGTTTGTAGTAACTTTATTTCGTTTTAAAATAAAATTAACGCTACTACGAACGAAATAAAGTTACTACAAACGAAAAAAACACTACTACAAACGAAATAAAGTTACTACAAACGAAAAAAACACTACAAAAAACGAAATAAAGTTACTACAAACGAAATTAACGCTACTACAAACGAAATAAAGTTACTACAAACAGAAAAAACACTACTACTACCGAAATAAAGTTACTACAAACGAAATTAACGCTACTAGAAACGAAATAAAGTTACTACAAACGAAAAAAACACTACTACAAACGAAATAAAGTTACTACAAACGAAATTAACGCTACTACAAACGAAATAAAGTTACTACAAACGAAATTAACGCTACTACAAACGAAATAAAGTTACTACAAACGAAATTAACGCTACTACAAACGAAACAAAGTTACTACAAACGAAATTAACGCTTCTACAAACGAAATAAAGTTACTACAAACGAAATTAACGCTACTACAAACGAAATAAAGTTACTACAATTGCTAGTTTCGTTTGTAGTAGGGTTCATTTCGTGTGTAGAGTTGTCTTATTAGTATTTTAGGAGATTTTCCGTAGACGGGTGTTAAGTATTTTACGAGTCCTCAATTTTTTTTAGGAGTTACTACAAACGAAAACAATTTTACTACAATCCACTACAAACGAAAGCCTATAGGAATCAACCTTAAAAAACCACATTTTCAAAATCGAGTGCAATTTTTTTTTCATAGTCCTCTAATTTTTTTAGGAGCTACTACAAACGAAACCAATTTTACTACAATCCACTACAAACGAAAGCCTATAGGAATCAACCTTAAAAAACCACATTTTCAAAATCGAGTGCAATTTTTTTTTCAAAGTCTCCTAATTTTTTTTTGGAGCTACTACAAACGAAACTATTTTTACTACAATCAACTACAAACGAAAGCCTATAGGAATCAAAAGAAAAAATGAAAGTCTCCAAAGTCGGGTGCTGAGTTTTTTTTAAAGTCCCCTAATTTATTTTTAGAGCAACTGCAAACGAAAATCTTTTTACTACAATCAACTACATACCAAAAACAATCAGAATAAAAAATAAAAAAAAAGATTTTCAAAAGTCGGGTGCCAAGTTCACATAGCCAGAGTGGTTTATTGAATTCTTTATACTTCTCTATTATTTGTTCTATTGTGTGGATGTGGTCTATTGTAGAGTAGTGCGGCCTGAATCCTGCTTGTTCTATTGGTTGGTTTATCTCAATTTCCGGTGCTATTCTACTTAAAATGATTGATGAAAAAAGTTTATATATTGTGGATAGTAAGCTTATTTGCCTGTAGTTGCTGATGTCGAGCGGGTTCCCTTTTTTGTACAATAGAATTATGTTTGATTCACTCCATTGTGATGGTACTTGCTCCTTTTCCAGTACTAAGTTGAAAAGATCTGCTAAATATGCAACTAAGATTGGCGCTCCGATTTTCAGGGCTTCATTTGTTATGTTATCTTCTCCTGGGCTTTTCTCAGGTTTTAATCTTTTAATGTGGCTCATTATTTCACTTTCCGTTATCGGGTCTAATGGTGTTTCTGTTATATCCTTAACGGTTATGTTACAGTGTTCATCTTGTGTTGTTTCGTGTGATGGTTTTTTATAAAGAGAAGTAAAGAAAGCTGTAGCACATTCTATTATATCTTGTCTGTCTTTGGTTTCGCCCTTCCCACTATTCAACCCCTGTATCCAATTTTTGTGAGTAGATAGTTCTTTTAAGGCTCTTTTTTTTTTAGATAGGTCGACTACGCAACAAAAATTTAAAACCCCCCTCCGCTCCTGTAACTGAGCGTAGTATTTTGAAGACCTCCCTCTCCCCCCTTATACAGGTCACGTAGTATGGGTACGATCCCTAATTGGGTACTTAGTTTTATTATTTTAAGTACTTTATTAACTCTTTGATAGTTTTAAGAACCAATATGGAATTATTGTCTTTGGTAAGTTATTATTGTTATTATAAACATTCCAGGCATAACAAACCGCATAGATGTGATGGAGTTGCTGGAAAAACGTGTGAAGTCTCGCTTCTCCCACCGCCACATCTTCCTGTTCCCCAACGAGGAGGACGGACAGACCAACAGTCCGGTGGGTAGCTGTAGGGAAGTCCTCGTGGGTCTACTCTCTATGCCACTCAGATCTCCCTCTCATAGGAAGAGGAAGAGTAGCAAGAAATCAGGTACTTATTTGCCATCTTATAATGACCAACTGAATCGACTTTGGCTAGTCCATAATTAGTACCTCGGTAATTTGATCTAGAAATTAAGACTTTTATTAGTATCATAGTAATAATACTAGCCGTGCCCGCGACTTTGTACGCATGGAATTAATTAAAACAATTTTTTGTAGGTTTAATTTTTTTGCGTGGAACCGTTATTATTTTTCTAATTTAAAGTGTAGTCTAAGTTACGCCTTGTAACATCAGCTATCTGCCAGTGAAAGTCTCGTTTAAATCGGTCCAGCCGTTTTGCAGATTAGCCGGAACTAACAGACAGAGAAACAAAAATATAACAAATTTTTTTTGTTATAGGTCGTATGTAATTTCATATGCATTTAGTAAACAGCTGTAATTTGACATTATAAACAAACAGTTTTATTTCATTATTTGTATGATAATTATAAGACTTTATTTCAGACCATGGCGTCCATTTTGTCAGTAACAGTGTTCTTATAGACTAGTGTTAGTAATATAGTTCCCTACCAGAATCATATACAGTAAAACCAATTTTTATGAAATGTATAGATAAAACATTGTAACCATTTTTTTTTAAGTCTCCACAGACAACATAGGACCAACCCAACATTCAATACCAGAAGTAGTGTTGTCCCGGTGTGATATGGATCTGGAACAGTTCAACGTAGACCCCTCCTTCGTGGAGGATTGGAACGCTCACATCACTGCGTTGGCTGAGGACGATAAAGTGACTGATGCCTTGGAAAAATTCTGCTATTACACTGCCAATGTGCAGATATTCAGGAATATTTTGGTGAGTGAATACAATTACTAGTCTCACTACTACTATTATGCTACTAGATCAATTAAATTAGATAGATTAAATTTTAAATAACAGTTACACACGGTTCTAAAACCCTTTTTAGGGTCGGTAACGCGCGAGTGATACCCCTGGTGTTGCAAGCGTCCATAGGCTGCGGTAACCGCTTACCACCAGGCGGGCCGTATGCTTGTTTGCCACCTTAGTGGTATATAAAAAAAAAACTTATTGTAACTCGGTTTCTAAAACTACCTCGTATACAATGTGTCACTTTAGCACCTTGTATAACAATCTACTGTAAAACACTTATTTTACAGTTTCAACTGGTATCAAAACTGTGTCCGTCCCAGCCATACATATCGGCGGCGGACCTCTCAGCGGCCATAGACAACACAGTGGCGCCAGAACACACAGTGAAACTAATACAGTCGCTCTCCATACTAGAGCTGTCTCTGCTCATAGCTATGAAACACTCTTCAGACATATTTGATGGACAACCCATGAACTTCGAAATGGTTTTGCATAGGTAATGTTATGGTCAGATTGCCGTCTGATGGTAAGCGGTCACCGCACCCCATAAACGCAAAACAGTCGCGCTATCTATGAATTATGAATGTAACGGAATTTTACAAGTTATTTTTTTCATCTCATGGTGTTTGATCATTTTAAAACATGGAAATCGATGATTATACAATAAAATAATGGTGCCAATTCTGTTGTACGAATTCATTAAACAAAACTAATTGGACAGGTCTAAAATTATTGGTAGCTTTCATTTTGTTAATTGTAATTTCATACCAATGTCTAGAAGAGCTTTGTTACAAATTTTTATACCATGATTGTTACATGAAAAAAAAGACAGAGCACTGAGTTTCTTGCCTGTTCTTCTCAGGTGGCTTTTTTCCGAACCGGTGGTAATCTAGACCTTCATAAGTGCCTTATTAGGGCCTAAACTGAATAAATGATTTTTGATTTTGATTGCCATCCTTATTAAACCCCGCACATGAGAAAGGGATAGCAAGACTTTTTAGACATGTCAAATTAGTTAAGTTTAGTGATTTTGAACAACAGAATTGACACCACTATCACTTTATCCTAATATCTTGATCTGGATCATCAGCATAAATACATTTCCAAGCGTGTTTTTTTATACCACTAAGGTGACACACAAGCATACGGCCCACCTGATGGTAAGCAGTCACCGTAGCCTATAGTCGCTAGCAATACCACTAACAGGGTATCACTAACAGGTTGCCAACCATGTTGTTGATGAAGAGTCACTGTACTAGCAGCATTGCTACTAGCGCAGTGGTCTGGCAACCTTACAATTAAGAAGTGTTATTTCACTGCGGTCTTCTGTAAGGTGGACAGTCCCCAGTCGGGCTCCAATATTAATGAGAAAACCCACGAGATATCTCTCATTTCGCCCTACCTCCCTTTTTAGCTCGTGGTGTGATTAATCACTGTACTTAAGCTTAGAAAAACTCAGTACAGACCGGGGTGTGAACCTGGGCCCATGAGATGACAGCCTGTTGCTTCAACGACAAGGCTATAATTCTGAAATTTATTGTATCCACAGATACACAAAATTCGCCAACTCAAACTCGTCGGCGCAATCGGTGCCTCGTCCAGTAATTCTGAAGGCGTTTGAACATTTACAAGAGCTGGAGGTAATATCTCCAGTGCGGAGTGAGTCTGAGCGGGTGCAGAAGGAGTACCGGCTGTTCAGCCTGGGGGTCCCCCGAGGGACCCTGGACGAGGCCGTGGCCGGCGCGAGGGCACTGCCTACCGAGATACTGCACTGGTACAACACATCTGTCATGTGACCTTTTTAAGAGACCATTTAATTACTAAGCCTACGATGTTTTTGTGTGTCTATCTGTCTGTTTAAAGTGCCGGTGTGTAAATGAGTTTGTACCCGGCTGCACGGTACTGCCTACCGAGATTCTACACTGGTACAACACATCTGTCATGTGACTGGCTTTCAAATATCGTTTCGTTACCAAGCGTGTGATGTGTTTTGTGTACTATACTAAGGGTGTATCGCTGTCTGTCTGTCTGTCCTTTAAAGAGATCGAGACATATATTTTTTTAGTTCCAGGGCAGGAATTTTATCGAAAACTATCGAAAATTTGAAATAAAAGTCGATCCACCTTTTTTACACATATAATATTGCCATCCTTGTTTAACCCCGCACAAGAGAAAGGGATAGCAAGACTTTTTAGTCCTGTCAAATTAGTTAAGTTTAGTGATTCTGTACAACAGAATTGACATCAATATCATTGATCCGAAAACATAACCGTAATCGATGTAAAACTTTCCAATAACTTCGAATGGGCGCGGATTGTAAAGGAGACACGTTACAGCAGTTTATACAAGTTTTCTAATTTGTATGTTAATTTTACAATTCCTTAAATACTAGCATCTTTTTAGGAGTTTCTTAAGGATTAAAAATAAAAATGCATGTGATAATATCTTATTTTTTATAATGTCTTTAAAAACTATTAAAGTTGTTCAACTTCTTGAGTTGTTTTTTTATTTTCTATAATGGCATACACATCTCTTGTGTGAGACGTATTTATTTATTTATTCATTTATTCAGGAGCAAAATTCAAAATTATACAAAATCAATTTTGCGATATCTGCAGTAGTTTAAAACTGTGTCGCAGATATTAACACTCAACCCCGGGAAGTGGCGTTATAGAGTTCCAGGTATTTTGGCCAATTACGACGTTCTATGAACGTAACACGCAGGAAAAATGTTCGGTATTGACTATCATGGCGTTTCAATGTAACTTTCAAGTACTTCAGAATGACATATCATTTTAAATTAAAAATTTTGTTTATGAATTTACATCTATAATTAAAAATCTGCAATAAAAGCCAAACGATTTATGAACTTAAGACTACTTCAACAAGGTATATTTTCCTTTGTAACTAATGGACGGATGAGTATGAGTAAGTAGAATTGTCACTGTGTCAAGTAGAACAGTCAGTACTGTAACCTAAGTAAGAAAAACTTTCAACTATGAATCCGTATTTTTGTATGGGAAAATAAACAAAAGTGGAACTAATAGTTATATTAATTACCCTATGGTCTTGTTATATGTAGTCTAGAATAAAAAAAAACTGATAATAGTGGCCTTGAAACATAAATCTATCTTGCTTACTCTATGATCGTATTTGAATTATTCGAAATCTTTCTTCAAAATTCAAACAATAGTAAGCATAAGACTTAAATCTATTAATCTTAATAATATTATTAACTCTATGGTAAACATATATACCTTAAAAATCTTAATATTCACTCTATGGTCGTTATTAGTCAAGCCATCTGACATTAGCAGTACCACTCCTGGCAACATCACTCAAATAATCACTCTCAGTGAACCTATGTCTAAATCGATCCTGATTTGCATTAATCTCTCCCAATTCTTCCAATTCTGTAACGCTCAACTCTTTAAACCTCTTTCCTTTCAAATCTTCCGGCACTTGGATCTTCGAAGTTCTTTTCGCGCCATTCAACTCGTTGACCACAGAGTCTAGAGTGCGGTGCAGTTCGTTCTCAGGGTCGCCAGAGCGCTTGTTTAAAAAGCCCTTGTTTTTGAACGTGGATGTTGTTTGTGGTTCTTCGTCGAATGCTCGGTTTGTGTAAGTTTTTAGTGTCACCTCGTTTTTGTTCTTTTTCTGGTTCGCCTGAAATGATACATTAAATTTTCTTTTTTTATAATATTTTGACATTATCACACAACGCCATCTGACCCCAAACTAAGCAAAGCTTGTATTATGGGAACCAGCAGTTGATATAATCAGAGCTTCAAATACCGTTATAGAATCATAACGTTACCACATGCTGGTGTCTATAACGTTATACGCAACATAACGTTATATCAGTAAACGATATTTACAAAATAACGATATTAATTACGGTGTTTTGCCGCTCGGGTCGGGTAATCCGATACAATAACGATATTATAACTTTATTTTGATATTGTTATTTTAAAGCGGTATGATTTAACGTTATTTTTTGATAACGTTATTCTACTTTTCGTTAAAAATGATAAAGAAATAACATAACGAAATACTCAACGTTATAAAACACAATATTTTGTTATTTTTTACGTTATGAACCTCTGGATATGATACTCTTTTTTTGTAAATACACACATAATACATATCAACAACCCAGACTCAAAGCAAACACAAATATTTGCCACGGGAATCGAGCCCGCGACCTCAACTAAGGTATACCACTAGACCAGCGTTCTCGTCAATATATAAGACGTACCTCGTGTATCTTATCAACAATGAGACTGTGGCCGGTGTTGACCCCGATGCCTCCGACCTCCTCGATGCTGGGGGAGCGGTGGAAGGGCCGCAGCGCCGACACAGCTCGAGATACCCCCACCTGATCAATACACTGATACGCTCGCGGTTCCAAAGGAGTTTTCTCCCGAGCAAGATCAAATTGAGGAATGGTCTCCCCGCCGAGGTTTTCCCAAAGGAGTACAGCATGAGGTTCTTCAAGAAGGGTGTGAAGAGATTTCTGAAGGTTCGGCAACGCGCGAGTGATACCCCTGGTAGGCTACGGAAACCGTTTACCATCAGGCGGGCCGTATGCTTGTTTGTCACCTTAGTGGTATAACGAAGTATTTTTGAATATAATTCTAGTTTGCAAATCAAGATAAATACCTATCTATAGATTAAATATATATATACACCTACTAAAATCACACGGCCCACTGGACTGCCAGTCCTTACCATCAGACGACTCATACTTGCTTACCCCAGAAAGTGGGTGTTGTAATACCTCAATTTTTTTTTATGCACCAACATGGCACACAAGCATACGGCCCACCTGATGGTAAGCCGTCACCGTAGCCTATAACGCGCTACCAACCCTGTTGTTGAAGACTCACTGTGCTAGCAGCATTGCTACTAGCGCAGCGTATCCTAGTCGAGGACTGCCTACCTCTACCTCTTCGGGGACCCTTGTGGGAAGGCGTGAAGGTATACCTGTCCGTGTCGTATCTTGTGCTCGGTGAGGTCAGCTCCCAGCAGCTCCTCGTAGGGGTCCATGCGGATGGGCAGCGCGAGGTCGATGAGCCACAGCATGGCCATGGTCACCAGCACGCCCCACGCGGTCAGGCAAACCCCCGCCAGGGTCTGCACTCCGAGCAGGTACCAGCCGCCACCTGGGGACCGACACCATGGTACTGTAAGGCTTGAACCTCCTTCTTTACAGTAAATATGTTTTATAAAAAAGAAGGTAATTCAAATCGGTAGAACATTTTGTTTTAAATTTGATTATTGTATTCTGTGACAGGCAATGGCTAATAAACACCAAATTTAATATAAATAAAAGTTTAATTGTAGAAATAGAACCCGGCGCTCACGAGCTACGCCCCACAGTACTAATAATGATCATCACAGTACATATGTAGCCATGTTTGCTATCTACAATAGTTAACGCTATAGAAAACCAAGGAAATAATATCGTTAATTTGTAAATATCGCTTACTGATATAACGTTATTCAGTAGGGCTAGCTTGAATAATTGCGACAACGTTTTCGTATCACATTCGACTATTTTTGTATTGAAAAATGAACAGCGCTGAGGCGGTGAAAAGTGGAACTAAAAATTATATTAGTGTGTCAATTTTGACATTTCGCGAGTTACGTTTTTGCTTACGTAGTCGACAATGTTCCTGCTACCGTCACTGATGTATCAAATAACGTTATATTGCGTATATCGTTATGGACACTAGCATGTGATAACGTTATGATTTTATAACGGTATTTAAAGCTCTGCTCTCACGTAAAGCGCGAGTCGAGAGTCGCTCATTGCACTCGTTTTAAGCGCGAGTTTAGCTCTAGTACCTCGAGAACGCGGGAGTTGCGCGTACAGCGTGTCATCTGTGCCGGTAGCAGGAACATTGTCGACAACGTATTCGAAAACGTAAGTCGCGAAATGTCAAAATTGTCATACTAATTTTGAGTTCCACTTGTCACCGCCGTAGCGCTGTTCATTTTCCAATACAAAAATAGTCGAAGGTGATACGAAAACGTTGTCGACAATGTTCCTGCTACCGGCACTGAACAGGCTATAGGTCTTTTTATAATGTTGCCTCCTCACCTTTAAACAGTCCAGACCGCCCGTTGGTCGTGTCCATGGGAATAGGGTTGTCAGCGAAAAGACCAACAGCTATCACTCCTGCAAAACATTGTTTATTATATCTCTACATATTGGGAGTAAAAAATGGGTTATGGCAGGCAGAGACGTCGCGTCGTCTGCGTATATCGATCGATCGATCTGCGAAGTTAAGGAAATAATACTTTGATGTAGTGTTTCTGCGGTAAGTAATGTAGGGTTTATATTGTGTCAGCAATTTATGTAAGCCTGCCGCGAGGCGCCAACACACTGTGTGATCACTCGTTCTGTGACACTATAGACTGTCAGACGTGTCAATAAATATTTACTAGAGAATGTTATCTATCATTTACAAGACTCTCATACGACAGGTACCTATTAGTATATACTGTGAGAACAGTACCTAAAGTAAGGTTGCCAGTCCTCCAAACACAGTAGCTCCATACACAGTACTCACACCACGAGCTTTACGGTGAAGGAAAACATCGTGAGGGAACCTGCATACGTCTGAGAAGAAATTCAAGGACATGTGTAGCGCCTAAGAGACTGCGGACTCAACATCTGTCACGTTGGCACCAAATTATCTTCGGTGGAAAGTGGCTGTAAATATTGCGGCACCCACATAAGGAAATCATTAGGTAGTGTGTTTTTTTTCTGAACCAATATTTTAGCTGAATGTTTATTGAGAATTTCCTCTTCCTTTAGCGTTACCCAGAGCCAACAACACAGACATTGACAGTTCTGTAGCTCCTTTTTAGGGTTCCGTTCCTTAAAAGGAAAAAAGGAACCCTTATCCTACTTTGTTGTCCGTCTGTCTGTCTGTCAAGAATTTTAATGTCAAGAACGCGTGGAGTTATCAAATTGAAATTAATGTGAAATACCCGGGTCTATGGTCGCTTTCGGCTGTAAAATAATAATCAGACCTGTAAGTCAATATGAAGAAAAGATATGACCGTTTATGTCGCCAATTTTCGCATATTTAGCTAATTCACAAGGGAATCAAAACCAATAGGGTTGACCTAGAACCATAAAATTTGGCAGGAACCTTCGGTGCGCGAGTCCGACTCGCACTTTGCCGGTTTTTTTTGTCTTTGAAGCTCCCCCTAGCGTCGGTCCTGGGTGTTGCCTTGGTAACGGCGTTTTTTAAGACTTTTTTTTATTTTATTTTTATGCCACTAAGGTGGCAAACAAGCATACGGCCCGCCTGATGAGCGGTTACCGCAGCCTATGGACGCCTGCAACACCAGGAGCATCACTCGCGCGTTGCCGACCCTTCAAAAATCTCTTCACACCCTTCTTGAAGAACCCCATGCTGTACTCCTTTGGGAAAACTTACCCCATAACCCGCAAGCGCCGTGCACAGCCGAAGCGCCGACGGGGTCGTCCACATGCATCCTGTCGAACAAGGGGCCCGCGATACAGCAGATAGCGGCTCCTATCAGACCGATCACCAAGGCTTCCCACGCTCGGTACAGGAAGCAGCCAGCTGGGGAACAAGGTTTGAGATCTGTTTTAAACACATAGTAATGACATGAAAACGGGTCTTATACGCGATATTAAATTGTTTATTTACCTCCCGACGTTTCGACCGAGTTGCATCGGCCGTCGTCACGGGCTGAACAATTTAATATCGCGTATAAGACCCGTTTTCATGTCACTACTATGCGTATGAGATGTATTCCTAACTAGCTGTATCAGTGATTTCGTTCATTTGTTTAAAGCAGCAAATCGCTTATATCCTCCCCCAAGATATAATCTATCTCCTTGTAAAAAAATATTACGATCCGTTTACCTGTTTAATCCTGAAATCATAACAAACAGAGTTACTTTCGCACTTATAATATTAGAGTAACGACCTGTCTGTCATCTGATGGGCCAAGGTTCAGACCCCAGCCTGTACCAATGAGTTTTTCTAAGCTACTTTTTTCTACAGTGATTAATCACACCATGAGCTTTTAAAAAGAGAGGTAGGGCGATTTGGGATTTCCCGTGGGTTTTCCCATTTTAAATTATCGCCGCCCGACTGGGGGATGTACCTTCACCTTAGAGAAGACCGCAGTGAAATAACACTACTTGATGTAGTATTGTATTTCCACGAGGATACGTTGGGCTAGTGTGAGTCCTCATCAACAACAGGGTTGGCAACACGTTTGTAATATCCTTGGTATTGCTAGCGGCTATAGCCTATAGTCACCGTAGCCTATCAGTCAGGTGGGCCGTATGCTTTTATGCCACCTTAGTGGTATAAAAAAATCTAAGTATGCTGTGATGCGCCAGCGCACAGCGCTGACGCGTTACAACTTTGCTGTTCGATCCCTAGACACGACTATTGCACCAACCGCAAATAATAGGAGGTACAGTCTCCAGTCGAGCGGCTCCAAACACCATCATCCATTTTGGTCCAAATCTGAAAGGCCGGGTCTAGCGCATTTTTTTTGTATATTCTGTTAGAGCTTGCCCGTCTGAACATATATTGCTATGACACCAAAGCTGTAGGACCATTATAGTTGATTTTATTTGAGTTCGAAAAGTCGAATTTTCATATTTTTTTGTTGCAAATAGGAATATCAATATATCAATATAATCAAAACATATGAAATGTCTTGTAGTGTTCAGATTTGATGCCATAGTAATAAATGCTCAGAATATACAAAAAGAAATATTGACCGGAACTTTCAGATTTGGACCAAATCTCTATGAAACAAGGACGATGTCCTTTCATGGGAAAACCCACGGGAGACGCCATTTCGCTCTGCTTCTCTTAAATATAGAGCTCGTCCAAATTCTGTGATGAAATATACCTAAATGGCTCACCTGTAATTGATACGAGGGCTCCTAGAATACTATTGATGAGCTCCATCACATCAGCTCTGCCTTTGTTCTTGATTAGGGTGTATCTGGAAATAACATTATTATAAGATGGCACACAAGCATACGGCCCACCTGATGGTAAGCAGTTACCGTAGCCTATAGCCGCTAGCAATACCAGGGTATCACTAATGGGTTGCCAACCATGTTGTTGATGAGGACTAACTGTGCTAGCAGCATAACTTAGTAGTTATGCTGCTATAGTAATGTAGATACGCTGGGCTAGTGCCCAGCGTATCCTAGCACTGGCAATCTTAGTTACCGCAGAAACACAACATTACATCAAGTAGTGTTATTTGACTGCGGTCTTCTGTAAGGTGGAGGTACAGTCCCAGTCGGGCGGCTCCAATTTAAATGGGATAACCCATGGGAAAACCCAAATCACCCATAGCTCTCTTTTTAAAAGCTCATGGTGTGATTAATCACTGTACTTAAGCTTAGAAAAACTCATTATATACGCTAGGATACGCTGCGGTAGTAGTAATGCTGCTAGCACAGTGACTCCTCATCAACAACATGGTTGGCAACTCGTCAGTGATACCCCTGGTATTGCTAGCGGCTATAGGCTTCGGTGACTGCTTACCATCAGATGGGCCGTGAAGACTTATCATAAAGGTAAAGAGTATTCGGAACGGGGCATGTATGAAGAGTCTGACGAATCTGAACGAAGTGAAAGAAGAGGGCAAGTCAAGAGTGAAATTTCACTCTATAGGTACTCTTTGTCTACTTGTTACTCCAGTGAGAGACTTTGTGTGATGATATGTATGTCTGCATGGATGTGACAGACGAACACAGCTTAAAATCGCCACATGATCATGTAACAATGATTAAGTTGAACAAAAGATTGAAGACATCTTAAGCCTTGAACAAATAGTGTCATACATCACTACAATTTCAATAATAGTATAGCAGCGGATGCTAATTTCCTGTCTGTTTGTTAAACGCTTGCTCTACGGCTGTCAATCAGCTTTCTTCTATGGGGCCATGCATAAATTACGTCACACGAATATCACGACAGCAATGTTTTATAATATGACTACATATTAATTACTAGGCACTAGCCCAACTGCGTCCAAGGTTAGATGTCCTAGCATAGGTACAAGTATTTTATACGTAATTTACTTAAGCCAATATGTGTATATATTAGGTCCTTACATATGAAATTGGCGTTTTTCGTACTGGCCACTTTAATCACGAATTTCTCCTCTTTGGTAAGGAATTCCAAATTCAAATTTGTACAGCTATAGACTCATGTATTTGTGCTTCGATGATCGTCATTCATTTGTTTTTTTTCTTCTGTTTTTTTCTGTTTGCGTCACTCATTTTACAAAATGGAAAACCTTAAATATCGCATTATTTACGAGTACGAGTTCCGCCGTGGCACTAGTGCTGCGGAAACAACTCGAAGGGTGAATGATGTGTATGGCGGTCGTGTTGCAAAAGAAAACACAGTTCGTTTTTGGTTCCAACGTTTTCGTTCTGGAAATTTCGACCTGCAGAACAAGCCCCGTGGACGGCCTGAGACTCAAGTTGATAATGAAGAGTTGAAGGCTATTGTGGAAGCGGATCCATCGCAAACCACGTCCGAGTTAGCTGCAGGCTGCAATATTAGTGATAAAACTGTTTTAATTCACTTGAAGCAAATTGGGAAGATTAAAAAGCTTGAAAGGTGGGTACCTCACGAATTGACTGAAACAAACCGGCAAACGCGCGTCGACTGCTGCGTTACATTACTAAACCGGCACAATAATGAAGGTATTTTAAACCGAATCATTACCTGTGATGAAAAATGGGTTCTTTACGATAATCGGAAGCGCTCAGCGCAATGGTTAGATCCTGGCCAGCCAGCCAAATCCTGCCCCAAGCGAAAATTAACCCCAAAAAAGTTACTTGTAAGCGTTTGGTGGACTAGTGCCGGTATTGTTCATTACAGTTTTTTCAAATCTGGCCAGACTATTACGGCTGATGTCTATTGTCAGGAATTGCAAACCATGATGGAAAAGCTAGCGGCTAAACAACCTAGGCTGGTCAATCGTTCCACGCCACTGCTGCTTCACGACAACGCTAGACCACACACTGCGCTACAGACGGCTACTAAATTAGAAGAGCTTCAATTGGAAAGTCTAAGACATCCTCCGTACTCCCCGGACCTTGCTCCAACAGATTACCATTTTTTTCGAAATTTGGATAACTTCTTGCAAGGGAAAAAATTCAACTCCGATGGGGCAGTCCAAATCGCCTTCAAAGATTTTATTGATTCCCGTCCGACTGGTTTTTTTAGTAAAGGGATCAATGAACTACCTATGAGATGGCAAAAGTGCATAGAAAATAATGGTTCATACTTTGATTAATTAAATATATTATATTAAAAAATATTCGACTTTTTGTTCCTCCCATACAAAACGCCAATTTCATATGTAAGGACCTAATATAAAATGAATCCCTATCTAAGTCACGGCATCACGCGTGAACGGCTGGACCAATTTCGCTAATGATTTTCTTTTAGTGCTTGTTAGAGTCAGGAGAAGGTGTGGAATACATAAAAACCGGCCAAGTGTGCGTCGGACTCGCGCACCTAGGGTTCCGTACACACTTGTAGGTAAGATTGAATATTTTGAATAGGGAAACTACAAATGAGGTCATTATTCGTCGGTGACACTCAACAGCGCGATCCAGGAATATTTTTTGTGTGAATAAAGTACAGTTTGGTAGGTTTTTGGTAAATAGGTGTAGGTATATAAAATACTTACAAAAGGCCAAAACAACCCCCACCAAAAGACCCCATCATGGTCATGACCGCAGCGCGGGCAGCGTATTGCCATTTTGCTCCGCTCACCTGCAACAAACAGACAGATGTAACTTCGCACCATACGTGGAATAAGTAGGTAAGTTCACTTACGCGTTTTTTTTGTTGTTATTATTCCTAAAAACCAAGCGCCAAATAATACACCTCCTCAAAAAATTTCATAAAAATATCTTAAAAAATGAGAGAATAAAAGCAATAATTTTGAATTTCTGCAACATAAGAAAATTGTACTATTCAACTGCAATAAATAAGTAAATGCATATACGTTTATTTAATTTAAAAGTTTCCCGGTTAATAAAAGCTTATTTACAGTTACACAAACGTTTCACGAAGATTTATAAAAAAGTTTATACGTAAATAAACTTGAATGCCTATTCTAGGATCTGATCGAGAGAGAGGTGCCGTGCAAGTCTAGTTACTTACTTCTTTCACCGACACTTTTTAGTGTAACTAATTTTATGTATTTATTCAAAACAAGGTAATAAGGTAACAAGTATGTAAGTATTGATACACAAATGAAGTGCTCGTGGAATAACTACGTATCCTATACTTACATCTTTACACTAGACTGAGACCAGAGTGTGAATAAATGGGTAACTAAAGTTAAATCAGTTAACCACAGTGTATAAAAATTAGTAACAAATCAATAACCGTACTTACTCCAGCATTTAATTTCATGGCTTTGAGGAATATTGTGGTAACACTCTTTTTTACGTTTTTCTCGAAAAATATGAATAAGTTCAAGAATAAAATTATGTTCGGACGTAACGGCTACTCTTAGCTAACATTTGCAGTAGGTGAGGTATTTTTAGGACTTAAATTGAATTTATGGCATAGTTTTTTGACGCTCCTGAAAACTTGGTTGTTTTCACTTATTGCTTTCTTCCAGGAAGGGTGCGACTTTACTGTTTTTCAAACTTTCGCGATTTAAACACATAGTAATGACATGAAAACGGTGTCGGTAGTAACTATTTAATATCGCGTAGCAGGAACATTGTCGACAACGTATTCGAAAAGGTAACTCGCGAAATGTCAAAATTGTCATACTAATTTTTAGTTCCACTTTTCACCGCCGCAGCGCTGTTCTTTTTTCAATACAAAAATAGTCGTAGGCGATACGAAAACATTGTCGACAATGTTCCTGCTACGCGATATTAAATAGTTGATTTACCTCCCGACGTTTCGACCGAGTTGCAACGGCCGTGGTCACGGGCTGGCAGCCAGCCCGTTTTCATGTCATCACTAGATGTAACTTTGAGTGCTAATTTACATCTAAGTATGTATATATCTTTGCTTTAGTATATGCTTTATGTGACCTCTCAAATAAAAATGAAAAAAACCGGCCAAGTGCGAGTCGGACTCGCGCGCCGAGGGTTCCGTATACACTAGTAGGTAAGGTTAAAAGTAGACGAACTTCAAATGAGGTCATTATTCATCGGTGGCTCTCAATAGCGAAATTCAGGGATATTTCTTAGTAAATTCGCATTTAAGAAAATTGTACTACTTATTAATGGTTTTCAGATTTTATCCTTTACTTGTGCTGTAAGACACTGCTTCCTGCCAAATTTCATAATTCTAGGTCAACGGGAAGTACCCTATAGGTTTTGATTCCCGAAATTTGCGAAAATTTGCGACATAAACGGTCATATCTTTTCTTCATATTGACTGTTTGATTATTTTACAGCCGAAGGAGACCATAGACCCGAGTATTTCTTATTCATTTCAATTTGATAACTCCTCGCGTTCTTGAGACAAAAAATCTCGACAGACAGACGGACAACAAAGGGATCCAATAAGGGTTCCTTTTTACCTTTTAATGTACGGATCCCTAAAAAGGTTTTTATGGAACAACTAAGTGACGCTGGATAACACCTGCATAGTAAACAACGAAACTACACCTTCATCCACGCACTACATGATTAAAATTGGCGTCACTTCGTTCGCAAAGTTCATCTACATATTTTTATTTGATCTGAGTGTGTCCTCTTGAATTGAATACTGCTTCACGAAGAAACTGGCAGAATCTACATCATTCTGCGTTGTATAAAATATACAGTGACGTGCGAGGGAGATAGAGCTCAAAAAAGTTCACTCGCTTTATCGCGATCGATTTCAGTCGCTGATCTCCAGAATTGGACTGTGTAGTTACAGGTTTTCAAGAAAATTAGGCTATCTTCAATTCTGAGAGGTAGCTTATAGCTCTGTATAGATCTAAATTTTCGGCCATGGATGAAAGAAAGGATTGTATACAAACAAAAAATAAGTTTAAAATAAATATTTCGAAATATAAATAAATTATTGTTCCAGGCGGACGAACATACGAAAACATTACTCTACAAATGCATAAATTATACGCGAATTGCAAACATTAAGTCACAATACGGTGGCGTGTCTTGCAAATGAGGATCATTTCGTTAAATCCATTTAGTTTTAAAACGCGCTCGTTAGTAACAATCAAATAAATTACAATGCATACGTGAACAGTATAATTTGAGACTAATTCGTCTTTTAAGTACTGAATCATTGAGTATCCAAGGTTAGCAAAAAACTTATGCAAACCAGCCAGCATTCTTATAACCTAAAAAATGTTACCGTAAAACCTAAAAAAAAAACCTTAAAACCTATAAACAAAGGCATGTAACCCACCAGTGGTTATTCTGTATCATGGTTGCACGATTGTTGCAAAGATTCTGACGTCATTAAAGAAAAAAATACTAAATAGTTAGTATACCTATACAACGGAATCCATACTAATATTATAAATGAGAAAGTTACTCTCGTTTGTTTGCTACCTTTCTAGCCATACAATTTTACAAGGGGATAGATTGTATCCTTAGGAAGGACATAGACTATCTTTTGTCTTGAAACGAATGCAGGTGAATTCCGGGTAACTGCTAGTTGTAATGTTGCAGTCAAAACTCAAAAGCAGTCGCAGCAATTACTCTTAACATCCATACTTAAGTCTTCATGTTATAAATGCGAGACTAACTCTGTTTGTTTGCTAGCTCAGTGAGATTTCAGTACGAAGCGGCTGAACGGATCGTAATAAAATTTTACACGGAGAAAGATTATCCTAGGGAAGGACATATAGGCTATCTTTTTTTTATACCACTAAGGTGGCAAACAAGCACACGGCCCGCCTGATGGTAAGCAGTCACCGTTGCCTATGGACACTTGCAACACCAAGGTTATCACTCGCGCGTTGCCGACCTATCTTTAACCAAGTCGCGTGAGACAGCTAGTAAAACATGTCATTTATATTTCAAGTATCTTACCCCATAAGTACTGCCAGAGTTGAACGCCAGCCAGCCCCACCAGAGGACGAAGGTGCCCATGACAGCGTTGACAGGGTTCCCTAGGGGCAGGGGGGCCGTGCCGTGTGCGTAGCGCCCCAAGCGGGGGCCCAGCATCAGAGCCGAGGCGAAGGCTGATGCACCACCTGGACACATAGGGGCTATTGGCATTTGGCGTTTTCTTTATACCACTTTATTGGCACACAAGCGTACGGCCCACCTGATGGTAAGCAGTCATCGTAGCCTTTAGCTGCTAGCAATACCACGCATCCAACCCTGATGTTATTGAGTACTCAATGTGGTACCTGAATGTAGGGCGAATTGGGACCTTCCGTGGGATTTTCCATAAAAATTGGAGCTGCTAGACTGGCGACTGTGCTTCCACCTTACAGAAGACCGCAGTCAAATAATGCCGCTTTTATTTAGTGAGTACAGTGAGCCATTACCAAAATCAGGGTTGGCAACCCGTTAATGATTTCCCACCTAATAGGTAAGCAGGTATGGTATTAAAAACTGGTATTAAAAAAAGAAAAGGCTAACATATACACCAAAATTCCTTACCAATTAGATGCACGGGTCCTGAGCCAGCGATGTCTACAGCCCCCAGCTTGTTGAGGAACCCGTGGGAGCCCCACACCCAGCCCGCCGGGACACAGTACACGATCGTGTTCAGGAAGGAGAACAGGCAATACGCCTTGAAGTTACATCTGACAGATAAAGTAAATTTTGAAGTTTCATGTGACATATAAAGTACGCTTTAGAGTTAAGGAAAGTATTTTTATGTCTTACCTCTCCGCCATAGCGCCGCTCACAATAGTAGTGGCGGAAGTAGCAAAAGACAACTGGAAGAGGAACGAGGCGAACACGGGACCCATCAACTCGTCCCCCACCGGGGGGTCGACTAGGAAGTCCCCCACGGCCACGAACGAGTTCGACAGAGGACCATCGCCGAACGACAGTCCATAGCCGAAGATCCAGTATGTTAGACCTGGTGATGACATGACATATATATCGTCACACCAAGTCCACCTTCAGGTAGGCAGAGAGTATAAAGCCACTTTTTTTATACCATAATGTGGCAAACAAGCATACGGCCCCCCTGATGGTAAGCGGCTACCGCAGCCTATGGACGGTTGCAACACCAGGGGTATCACTCGCGCGTTGCTGACCGTTCAGAAATCTCTTCACATCTTTCTTGAAGAACCCCATGCTGTACTCCTTAGGGGAAACCACGGCAGGGAGTTCATTGCACAGTTTAATTGTGCGCGGGAGGAAGCTCTTTTGGAACCGCGCAGTTCGGGACCATTTTGGTTCCAATGTGTGGCGATGAAATCCCCGCCCACTTGCACATCTCTTTTGCTCCTTCTTTATTCATCTATCTTTTCATACATGCCCGCCGGTTGCAAGTGGAGCACTCGGATTATTGAGCACTTTGGCAATTTGATATAGAAGGACTTTGGCTTTTCACGGCTTCTTCCACTCACGTTCGTATTGTATTTCTTTTTTGTCAGTCTCCGAGAGGTAGGGCGATTTGGGATATCCCGTGGGTTTTCCCATTTAAATTGGAGCCGCCCGACTGGGGACTGCACCTCCACCTTACAGAAAACCGCAGTGAAATAACACTACTTGATGTAGTGTTGTGTTTCTGCGGTAAGTTAGGTTGCCAGCGCTCTACTCTCTACTCATCAACAACATGGTTGGCAACCCGTTAGTGATACCCCTAGTATTGCTAGCGGCTATAGGCTACCATCAGGTGGACCGTATGCTTGTGTGCCACCTTAATGGTACAATGTTTACAGCTTACCACCAAGAGATATGTCGGCTAAGTTCTTCATCATAATATTAGCTTCGTTCTTTATTGACACGCAGCCTGACTCGAGCATGCCGAAACCTGCACAGATGACATATCATTGGTCAATTGGTAATCACTACCACTATATAGTATAAAACAAAATCGCTTCCCGTTGTCTGTCTGTCCCTATGTACCTATGCTTAGATCAGGGCTGTCCAAACAACGGCCCGCTTGTTTTCATGCGGCCCGCGACGCATGTTTTAATCAGAAAATTGTTTTGGACATTTTATTGTTATTCTTGTAACATTCCATTCGCATGATATTTAAAAGTGAAGCTACTTTTACTATTATTCGGGGAATGTATAAAGAAATTGTTACTCTGAATTATTTGCACTTGAAAACAGAAAAAAAAATCTGTGGCCTTCCACGCCCACGAAGGTATGTAGTTTGGACAGCCCTGGCTTACATCTTGAAAACTACGTAACGGATTTATTGCGGATTTTTAATATCAAATCAAATCATATTTATTTTGTAACATAGGTAGATATTACAAATATATATTAAACATATAAACTGGTCACTACGTCCCGTCTGTAGGCATACAATAGAAGATTTTTTATACAAGGTGCTAAAGTCACCCATTGTATACGAAGTAGTTTTGCTTGTCACCAACAATGCCGAAGCCATTTTTATTATCTTCGTTTTAATAGGTGTGTCACGCAGACAACATACTTTGTAATTTAACTGCAAACATTTTCGATATAATAAATTACTATTGTAACACAGCTGTCGAAACACGCTACAAAATGTATTTATCGTGATGATCCTGGTCAGGATATTGGGATAAAGGTGTAGCGACCTCACGGCTTTACTAACTAGCAGGACAACATTCAACGAATGACGTCACAATCCTGCCACGCGCTAGCGAAGTTTTCTACGCAATTCAACATATATACAAGTTTCCGACTAGAACAGTTGGAGCCGCGGTTTCCCAGGCACAACACCCGCCTGGCTGGAAGATCTTCCCTTTGCGGTGGCTGAGCATGATCACCTCGCTCACCCCACAAAGGTATGATATTATGGTATTGTCATCGGTCCTTAATATATGTGCATTTCAAAATAATCAGGGGTCTTGTAGTCCTTGAAAAATTCCGATACGTTATTGGTAGATACATTCAAGTAAAAGCGATTTTATATACAATCTTTACTTCTACTAATAAGGCACTTATAAAGGTAATAAGGCACTTCAAGAGAGGTAGGGCGATTTTGTATTTCCCGTGGGTTATCCCATTTATTGGAGCCGCCCGACTGGGAACAGTACCTCCGCCTTACAGAAGACCACAGTGAAATAACACTACTTGATGTAATGTTGTGTTTCTAAGGTAAGTTAGGTTGCCAGCGCTCCACGAGGATACGCTGGGCTAGTAGTATGCTGCTAGCACAGTGAGTCCTCATCAACAACAGGGTTGGCCTGTTAGTGATACCCCTGGTATTGGACTGCTTACCATCAGGTGGGCCGTATGCTTGTGTGCCACATTAGTGGTAAAAAAAAGGTGAAAATTACTAGATAATCATGCATTGTCACGGCAACAAAGCGTGTATGCCAAATTTCAGCTCTCAATCGGACACTGGAAAGGCCATCATCCATGTTTAATAGAGATTTGGTCCAAATCTGAAAGTGCCGGCCAACGCATTTTTTGTCTGTCTGTGAGAGCTTGTCCGTCTGAGCATTTATTACTATGACATCAAAGTTGGACATTACGGGACATTTAATTTGTTTTAGTTATTTTGAATTCCTATTTTTTTTTAAATGTATGAAAATTCATAACTTCGAAGTCAAATAAAATCAACTACAGAGGTGATACAGGTTTGGTGCCACAGTAAAAAATGTTCAGACGGGCAAGCTCTAACAGAATATACAAAAAATGCGTTGGCCGGCACTTTCAGATTAGGACCAAATTGGATGATGTCCTTTAACTTATAAGATTTGATTCCACACACACCGGACAGGTGAATGAAACTAAATAACTAACTAAACTTAAGAATCATTAAAAATATCCTACATTCATCATTATCATCCTAAGTTAGTTTTATTTCTGTTATTGATTTCTTTTTTTTGTTATAAGATAGTTCAACTTAATTTAAATTAGTTTTAATACTTGTTATGCTATGCACACATACCTTGGAGCACAATTCACATCGGATTTTTTCATTTTAATTAGTACTTGTTTTTTATAAAATTGTGTTCTGTTTTTTCTGCTTAATAAATAAATAAGAAAGCTTGTAAATTAGTACCCGTCTGCATAGTAAATATAATGAAGGATGAAGTTAAGATCCAGTTGGTGTCTTCCAAGTCGATTTCGAAGCTTTCTTGGAGATTAACACTCGAATTGGACAGGCTGGGAGGAGCTCCCGGTGATGACACGTTAGCTGCCATGTTTTTTAACCAAAAGCTATTATTTATCTTTAATTAGTTAATGTTTTTTCTGGCTATTCCCCATTTACTGAAGGATGAGCTTTATTATGCATTTCCTGGGCGCAATTATATATTTATTTTTGTTGTACCTAACATTCCTAACAACGACGTAACTTTAATATACTTGGTACCGAGGCATTAAAAATTATTTAAAAACTTAACAGTTAATGTAAAAGAACAGAAAAAAAATGATCGTGGCAGCCTGTTACAAATTACAACAGTAAATGAACGTCAATTGAAAAAAGAACAAATTAACAATCGATATTAAATTATTTCGATTTTTAAATTGTCAATTGTTGTATTTTTAAGTTGATTTTTTTTATATTAACATTTATATTTTGAGAACTCATTTAAATCTGGAAATTATTGCACTGTAACTCAGTCTTAGCTGTAAGCTTGAAAGCAAGACTATAAAACACGGCATTCGATTAAGGTACTGAGACCGCCATTTTAAATTAAAGCTTTTTAAAGGGTCGTGTCGTGTTACGTCAACGGGTTGCGTCGTGAACACACTAAATCAATGGATGCGGTATTTAAATTGCGGTAAGGGCTAAGGGGAAAATGTTTGCAGTTTATAATCAAGTAAAAGACCGAAATATGTTTTTATAGCATTGCGGACTTTACAATACAAGTTTTGTTTGTTGAATAAAACACTGCTATTTAATACCTAAGATCTATTCTAAGCATAAACAACTTAGCGTTTATTTTAAGACAAAAAAACTGGCTAAGTGCGAGTCGGACTCGCGTACCGTGGGTTCCGTTGACACTTGTAGGTAAGGTTGAAAGTAGGCGAACTTCAAATGAGGTCACTATTCGTCGGTAACTCTCAACAGCACGATTCAGGAATATTTTTTAGTAAATTGACATTAAAGAAATTAAATTACATATTTACGGTTTTCAGATTTTTTCCTATACTTGCTGCAAGTAGCAGAACTTGCCAAATTTCATTCTAGATCAGCGGGAAGTACTCTATAGGTTTTGATTCCCTTGTGAAATCGCAAAATATGCGGAACATTTGTGACATAAACGGTCATATCTTTAGTATTTATTGAATTACAGGTTTGATTATTTTACAGCTGAAAAAGACCATAGACCCAGGTATTTCATATTAATTTCAATTTGATAAAAAAACGCGTTCTTGAGATAAAAAAATTTGACAGACAGACAGACAGACAGGCAGACAGAAACAGACGGGCAACAAAGTGATCCTATAAGGGTTCCTTTTTTACTTTTAAGGTACGGAAATTTTGTATTGTAACCAAAATAGTACATTATAAGATCTATTTAGAATATATCAATGTATCTTAGGAAGTTTGATTTCTCTGTCAGTTTGCAAAGAAAACCACAGCTTATATTAACAATATGTCATACGAATTTAAATTGTGTTTTATCTTGCAAACATTGCAATGTAGTAGAAGGAAAAACTTCAACATAGTTTTAATAGTCACTTCATTGACCCAAATACATAGATGTTTTGTATAAACATACGAAATAAGGTATATATATTATCATCACTCGACACTGAGGGAATGTAAATGCTGAAACTGGCTTTTGTTGACCGTTTATATCATTGTAAGGAGTTCAACTTGAATGTGGGTCACTGTTGAGGCAATCCGAAGGTCGGATTTAGGCAAGGCGAGCACAAGATGGTTGTTTGGCTCTGAGTGAAATAACTTATGTATCACTAGCTTTTACCCGCGGCTTCACTCGAATTTTTAGGGTTCCGTTCCTCAAAATGAAAAAGGAACCCTTGTAGGATCACTTTGTTGTCCGTCTGTCTGTCTGTCAAGATTTTTTATCTCAAGAACCCGTGGAGCTATCAAATTCAAATTATTATGAAATACCCGGGTCTGTGGTCCCTTTCGGCTGTAAAATAATCGAACCTGTAAGTCAATATGAAGAACGTTTATGTCGCAAAATATGCGAAATTTTGCGATTTCACGAGGGAATCAAAACCTACAGGGTACGTCCCTTTAACCTAGAACCATGAAGTTTGGCAGGAAGCAGTGTCTTACAGCACAAGTAAAGGATACAATCCGTGAATATGTAGTTTGTTTTTTTAAATGCGAATTTACTAAAAAATATTCCTGAATCGCGCTGTTGAGAGTACTTGAGAGTCACCGACGAATAATGACCTCAATTGAAGTTTGCCTACTTTTAATCTTACCTACAAGTGTGTACTCCCTTGGTGCGCGAGTCCGACTCGCACTTGGCCGGTTTTTCTACATGCCCTCGGAACTACACAATTTTCCGGGATAAAAAGTATCCACCTTGCAACCTTCACTCCAAACCCATTCAGCCGTTGAGGCCTGAAGAGGATACGAACACACACACACACACACACACACTAGCATTTATAATAGGTATTTGTGTGATTTCATTAAAAAGATACTTGTCATTTTATTTGTTATTTTCAATAAAAGAGTATTTGCCGAGTATCTTGCCGGATTCTTCTCAGCAAAAACTACCTACTCTCAGAAGATTCTGACGATTTGAAATAACTTATTTCATATATGTCAAATTATATTGATGATATAGCACTTATTTATAAAGATGATCTTGATTTTGTGTTTCCTTCACACTTCACATTGTGGTATAAAAAAAGGTTTAGATCTAGTGCCGTGCATAAGAATGTTTGGCATAAGGCCAGGGCGAATGGTAATAAAGCCTTAGGACGTGACCAATATTAATATTCTATAAGCTTACAACATTATACAATTACTTAAGTTATTATAGAATGATCAAAAATGTTTTTCTTCACATCTACCATTGTTTATTTGATTAGACTTTACAAACTCAGATCAAATAAAAACGGTAGATGGAACCTTGTGGACTACGAAGTGACGTCGATAAAACTACGCCTTACAGTGTCCATATGTACCAAGTTACATGGACTCATCTACATCGAATACAAAGAAACTACGCGCTACATGTTTAAAAAGCCGGCATCACTATGTTCTTCGCAAAGGTACACTTACGTTTATTAATGAATTGATCCGTATTTTAAGTGATAACTTCTAAACAGTCTGAATTCAGTAAGCTGTTTTTATTGAGAAGAAACTGGAAAATAACTCCTAAAATATTATCTATATCTACACTAATCTATACTAATATTATAAAGAGGAAAGATTTGTATTTTTGTGGGTTTGTTTTGAACAGGCTCCGAAACTACTAGACCGATTTCAATCATTCTTTCACCGTTAGAAAGCGACATTATCACTGAGTAACATAGGTCATATATTATACTAGCTGCCCGCCCCGGGTAGAAATTTATCAAATATTTTGTCTACCCGTGCGAAGCCGGGGCGGGCAGCTAGTGACTAAATAAAAGCAAATAAAATTATAAGGAGACTTACCAGTTTGCATTGTGAAAATAATGGTTGTTGCGGTCAAAATCCATGTTGCATCCGCTTCTACTATTTGAAAATTCTTTTGCATAGTCACAGAGGAATTTATTATGTTGGACTCGAGAGGAAGGTAGTCTAAGGCTTCACTGGTATTCATGATTGATAATGTTTATGTCAAAACTAAATTTCAATTTAAAAATCAATCTATTTATTTTTAGGATACATGATCCTATTACTATTCAATAATAATATTTTATTTAAAAATATGGATATTTTTTGGACATTCTTAAGCACAAAATTAACACAGCCCAATTTTTATGAAAACGTTGCAAAATACGTTTACGATTTTTTTTAAGTGATACGCTAGAACATTATAAATTTATTATAAGCCTCTTATTCTCTCTACGGATTGGGGAAGAATGAAATGGTATGCTTAGTTCTCGGATCATTTATACTTTGTCCTCATCTCGTGTCCGCGTGATGCGAGCGATGCGTGGATGTGCGAAATTGTGCGAACGTTATTCTAGTTGAATTTAATAGCGTTTATTTTATTCCACTAAGATGTGACACAAGCGTACGGCGCACCTGATGCTAAGCAGTCACCGTAGCCTATAGCCGCTAGCAATACCAAGGGTATTACTAACGAGTTGCCAACCCAGTTATTGATGAGAACTATCGGTGCTAGCAGCTTTACCACTAGCGCAGCAGATCTTCGTGGAGCACTGGTAATCTTTCTCACCGCAATAACACAACACTACATCAAAGTAATGTTATTTGACTGTGGTCTTCTGTAAGGTGGAGGTAGAGTCCCCAGTCGAGCAGCTCCAATTTTAAAGGGAAAAACCTCGGGAGATCCCATTTCACCTCTCTTTTTAGAAAAAATGCGAATTTCTCGATCAAATTCCTTAAGGACTCAATGATAGAAAGGTAAAGAGTACGCTGCACCCACGGGCAATTAAGAAACAATTATTGAATTAAAAAAAACTATAAGAGGTGTTGGAGTGATATGGCGCTATACTGTCTGTCTACCTCGGGAGGAACTTTAATGCGCGATGATATGTATGTATGTACTGGCGCTTCAAACACATCATGACCACATTGTGAACGTGGCGCAAAAACAAACTTTGTATTTTCAAGCCGTTTTTCCTTTCGCTGTTTATGCATGGCACGTTTTTGACAGCAAAATAACCACTAAAATTTATTAAAACGGCAAATATAAAAAAAAAACTACCGCATCCACAAGTGAAACTATTGTAGCTCCTTGTTACAACGCTTTACAAGTACGGTCATTTGTACGCCTATTTACAATACATAATCTATTATATGCTTTATATTATATGAAAATACTTAATGGTAAGCGATATTAGATATTATCTATGGTAAGCGGTCACCGTTGTATATGGCCTCCTTACTGCCAGCACATTCTTTGCGAGGAGCTCTGGAAACCGTGATTTCTTAAGAATGGGTGCTTATGTTATGGGTGCTGGTAAATTGTAAAGAGTTAACTACAAACAGTGCCGGTAGCATGAACTTTTTCTACAACGTATTCGAAAACGTAACTCGCGAAATGTCAAAATTGCCATAGTAATTTTTAGTTTCACTTTTCTGCGGCGCCGCTCTGTTCATTTTCCAATCCAAAAATTGTCGAAGGCGATACGAAAACGTTATCGCAAAATATTCATGCTAGCCCTACTGATAAAGTGTAACCAGCCTTTAAATTTTACAGCGATAAAAGAATTCCAGGTAATAAACTATGTGTGCGCCAAAATTCATCCAAATCCGTTCAGTCTTATTTGCGTGATTAATTTTATACATAAAACATTTCTTCAAACGTCATTTCCGAGACTGGTCGAACACTGAAACGCCAGTCAAATCTGATGCCACATTACTGGTTTTTTTTTATACCACTAAGGTGGCACACAAGCATACGGCCCACCTGATGGTAAGCAGTCACCGTAGCCTATAGCCGCTAGCAATACCAGGGGTATCACTAACGAGTTGCCAACCATGATGTTGATGAGGAGACACTGTGCTAGCAGCATTACTTTACTATAGCCCAGCGTATCCTCGTGGAGCACTGGCAACCTTACTTACCGCAGACACACAACATTACATCAAGTAGTGTTATTTCACTGCGGTCTAATTTTGAGTTCCGATTTCACATGCGAATTTCTATTTTGACGACGCTTCTAACAGTTCCGTGAGCCTTCGAACTTTTCGTTTCAGTATTCGGCGAAACATATAGTATGTAGAACAAGTTTGATATCTATTGTGTCACACCATAGACAATTTCAGAGAATCATTGAAGAGGTGTGAAGTGCTGAAAAAAATATTCTAAACAATGTTACCCATTAATGATACCGTTGTCAGATGATCCCATTGTTAACTTTAATCATAGTACGCAAGGAGTTGGCTATTGCAAAATATCTATTTTATTTAAAACCAATACATAACATCACGCCAAGTCCCTCACAGGGTAGGCAGAGAGTATAGAGCGCGTCAATCTTGACTTGCAAACGTATTTTGCTTCTACGTTCATTTTAAAAAGAGAGATAGTCCTATATGGGATGTCCCATTTAAATTGGAGCCGCCCAACTGGGGACTGTACCTCCGCCTTACAGAAGACCGCAGTGAAATAACACTACTTGATGTAGTGTTGTGTTTCTGCGGTAAGTAAGGTTGCCAGTGCTCCACGAGGATACGCTGTGCTAGTAATGCTGCTAGCACAGTGAGTCCTCATCGACAACATGGTTGGCAACCCATTAGTGATACCTCTGGTATTTGTAGCGGCTATAGGCTACGGTGACTGCTTACCATCAGGTGGGCCGAATGCTTGTGTGCCACCTTGGCGGTATAAAAAAAAAACAATCTATTCATACATGCCCGCCGGCTCTGAGTACTCTTTACCTTTCCATTATTGGGTACTGGTTTTGGATTCAGTAAGGCATCAGACATCGGATGTAGGTATATGAACGACGTTTCAATATTACCTACTTTACGTTATGTTATGTATCAACAAAGTCGCTTCCGGCCGTCTGTACTCTTAGATCTTTTAAACTACGCAACGGATTTTAATGTCGTTTTCACTAATAGGGAGTGACTTCTGGGGAAGGTTTTCAGTGCAATGCATTAAGGTTTTCTGTAAACCCGTGCGATGGTAGAGCGGGTCGCTATGTAACAGATAAAAAGCTTGGGTCAGGTCCGGTATCTCGCGTGTCCGTGCATATTTTTTTATACCACTAAGGTGGCACACAAGCATACGGCCCACCTGATGGTAAGCAGTCACCGTAGAATAGCCGCTAGCAATACCAGGGATATCACTAACCGGATGCCATTCCCTGTTGTTGATGAGGACTCACTGTGCTAGCAGCATTACTACTAGCCCAGTGTATCCTCGTGGAGCACTGGCAACCTTACTTACCGCAGAAACACAACACTACATCAAGTAGTGTTATTTCACTGCGGTCTTCTGTAAGGTAGAGGTACAGTCCCCAGTCGGGCGGCTCCAATTTAAATGGGAAATCCCAAACCGCCCTACCTCTCTTAAATACTCTAGAATGCTGGCAGCATTGCCACTCTGTTTAGCAATGCTGCATCGTATTCTCTATTCTGAAGTAATGCTGATTCTCTGAGCTAGATGTGGCCTTGGCCTAGACTACTGGTCAATACTATCTCCAGGGTGAAACATTCGCGAGTTTTATCACAGTTACAAAACAGCAAATTATTGGATTTTTGCACGTATATACGAAATAATAAAGATGTCGTGATGTGCCATTTTGTGGCGACAAACATTACATTAATAAAAGCATTACTAACGATTTATTTGAACGTATAAATGGTGAAATATGAGTCGGTTAGTGCCTAGCTGAAAAGTGTAAATTTTGTCGTGTGACAATGTCAAGAGCGGTTTGAACCATGTTCGAACCGGTTCTGAAACAGATCATGAGCGTTGCATGTCATCATTTTACATGATTTTAAAATAGCAATGACATCAGTGACCGTTTTTTGTTTAGCTATCTTGTCTAGAAGAACTGGGGAAGCTGAAACAAGTTATGTAAGTAATATACTATTTAGGGTTCTGTACTCGGTAGCAGGAAAATTGTCGACAACGTTTTCGTATCACCTTCGACTATTTTTGTATTGGAAAATGAACAGCGCTGCGGTGGTGAAAGGTGGAATTAAAAATTTTAAGACAATTTTGACATTTCGCGAGTTACGTTTCCGAAT
Source organism: Falcaria lacertinaria (assembly GCA_951449985.1). Taxonomy (NCBI): domain Eukaryota; kingdom Metazoa; phylum Arthropoda; class Insecta; order Lepidoptera; family Drepanidae; genus Falcaria; species Falcaria lacertinaria. The sequence goes on along the minus strand of OX602136.1, from coordinate 1,737,397 downwards.
ACGTTGTCGACAAATTTCCTGCTACCGGCACTGAACCCAGTAAGTCCGTCTGTCTGTCAGCAGTGACAATTGAAATTATCACGAAATGTGTATTTCTGTTGCCGGTATAACAACAATAATAAATATAAAAATGTAGTCAAAAATTAAAGGATCTTCCCTACTAGCTTTTTTTGTCTTTTAGTACAGATCCCTCGGTGTGCAAGTCCAACTCGCACTTGGTCAGTTTTTTTACTAGCCTATATGGTCCCACTGCTGGGTTGTATCCCCTAGTTCCCTTCACTGCTGTCTATCCCAGACAATTATCCCGGTTATTCCGGAATGCGTTCAGTTCGTCTAGCCACTTTTCCCTGGGCCTGCATCAAAAAAGCTTCTCAGAAATCAGGCTGCATACGGCTCATGTGACCAGCCCATTTCCATTTTAATATAGCACTTTTATACATACTTAATTAATTTTTTATACATTTTGACGATTATGGAATTCCTTGGTCATGGTGGTGATTTAAAAAAATACATTTTATCCGTAGCTCAGAGTAGATGATATACTACGTACAAATCTCAGGTAGAATGTTGTATATCACTGAGGTACATGTTATAATGATGTGTTATAATGATTTTGTTGTTTTTCGGGCGAAGTTGAGAGGAAAAAGTTAGAAAAATATATTATTCGATGCAAATAAGTAGATACAATATCAATAATAATAATATGCAGTAACAAACATCGTGATTAGCGACATCTAGAATCTTGTAATAAAACTATAGTCAATACTCACGAGAGATTACCTAGTTGTACCGCTATTTGACGCTAGATAGCGGCTGGAGAGTTTACTTAAATAACTCTGCGCTAGATGGCGCTAAATTAGAACAGTTGTGCTATTCCATCTCAAACAGATTGTAGATGGCGCTCGGTACCAAATTCCCTTGGGTCGCGTGAAAACGGATTATGCTTTAATAATTGAATATTATTCCATCTCTTGTAAGGGTACACAGGAGAACAGAAGTTTGCATCAAACTTGATAACACGACAAACGATTATATCTTTAATTTGAGTTAGTATTTTTACAGCCAATTCGCCAGCGTGTCAATAGAATACTGCCTCTGTAATAGTGACTATCGCTTATACCACTCTTTATAAATGGTTCAGTTATCTTTATACCTTCCCAATAAGGTAGTTCCTAATTTAATCTACTAAAATATGAATTGACGAAGACAAAATACTTATGTATACCTACCGTCTTTCTTCTGTTTGTGAATAGTTTTTTTATTAACAGAGCCAAATTTAGGGGAAGGTTACAGCTTTGGGGCCTCAACAAGAGACGGCCCCACAAAATTGATTTCGAAAAACAAAAACCTGTAAATTCTCTCGAGTCATCTTTGCTTAAAATATGAAAAAAAAAACATATTTTATCTACAACTTGTAAGCTGTGACTATTGTAGTAGTAATTAGAGGCCCCACTGTCCTCTGTAAGTGTATTATCTATGGGCCCCCACTCCTTCGTTGCCCAGGGCCTCCAGACCTCTAAATCTGGCGCGGGCCATTGACGAGCTCTAGTGTTATCAGTGAAGAAAAACAAAGCAATTATTTTTTTGTCCGTAGTTAGAGAAGAAATATTGTTGTACAGGTTGTTTATTGCCACAGGGAGTTTTTAACTAAAATAATTGCACTTTTAAAACACGTTAAATTTTTTAAAATCATTCAGTCATGCGCAAGTGGTAGTTTCATTGCAGCAAATAAAAGCGTTATAAAAATAGAACCTTCTCGAAACAAAATAATACAGGCTACCCAAATAAATATTTAAATATAATATAACGGAGGAGACTCAATCTCCGCCCTCCGCTGTACAAGGTTATGAACTGTTCTTGAATTTGGGCGAATGTAATCTTCGCAGCGGCGTAGGGCAGGTACACACGAGATCACAATCTCGAGATATATCTCAACATTATTTTTTCCTACCTCTAAGGTGGCAAACATGTATAGATCTCACGTGGGTGTTCCCATTACAATTGGAGCCGCCCGACTGGGGACTGTATCTCCACCTTACAGAAGACCGCAGTCAAGTAACACTACTTTGATGTAGTGTTGTGTTTCTGCGGTAAGTAAGGTTGCCAGTGCTCCACGAGGATACGCTGGGCTAGTAGTAATGTTGCTAGCACAGTGAATCCTCACCAACAACAGGGTTGGCAACTTGTTAGTGACACCCGTGGTATTGCTAGCGGCTACAGGCTACGGTGACTGCTTACCATCAGATGGGCCGTATGCTTGTGTGCCACCATAGATAGTGGTATAAAAAAATAAAAAAATCTAGTCCTTATTTTTTTATATATAAGTTATGATTTTACCACCTTGTTAAAATATCTTGAGCTTAAAACACAAATCTTAAGACAAATCCTCGGGTCTTGTTATCTCGTGTGAATCGGACACGGACTCGTAAACGGCGGATGATCACGTAGAATTATTGCATTAAAATATAATCTCATCTCACCTAGGGAGGCTGCCTCCTCATCTCCTGTTATGACTTATATTATATTACACCGGATATCTACTATGTATAAGTATGTAGGTACTTGTATAACTTTTGTATATTTTGGATCGACAAAATGTGCGGAAATTCAGTTTTCCGAACTCAAATTAAATCAACTATAATGGTCCTACAGGTTTGGTGTCATAGCAATATATGTTCAGACGGGCAAGCTCTAACAGAATATACAAAAAAAATGCGTTTGCCGCCACTTTCAGATTTGGACCAAAATGGATGATGTCCTTTAGAAAATTTGTTTGCCGCCTGTGCGATTTAATCTATACCATATAATAGGTAGGTACATTTATAACTATGTCTTTGTTAAACTCTCATAACGTAACACATCAACACAATATTAAAACCAATCATTAGTAATCATTCTAATATGAACCTCATTACACAAGCAGTAGAAATCAACATCTAATAATGGAAGACAAATAGAATCACATCAATTCCATATTTAGATTCAAACATCATTCGACATAAAAAGCTTTTAAGTAACCACTTAAAGCGCTTAAAGCGAACGCGCCTAAATGTCACAGTTGAAAGTATCGAGCAATAAAGCGGCAATTAGCGCTAGTTTTTTTTTTTTTTATTCGTAAATAGAATGGGGGAGGCGAAATCGCTCGGTTCCAAATGTGATATCCTTGTTCGTTTAAAAAAGTTAAAACGCGTGGAGCTAATTGAGTGTTGATGGAGTTTTTTGGCGGGAATCAGGCGGAGCGGTTGAGATTTTTTCCAGTGTGTCGTAAATTGTGATATAGTGATCTTTAATGTGTATTTTTGGTGTCGATATGTGCAGTAAAGTTTCATTTAGTGACTGATTTATAGGAGCATTGGAAATAATGCCATAATACGACTTTTGGGTTAAGTGATTTATCATTTTGGTCAATAGGTTACCTCTAATCTAAAGGCGTGTTACGATCTGCTACTGCCGTGGGTTGTCTCCAGAAACTCCATTGGGCGTTAGAATGCATGACACTAGGCATTTTAATGCGGCAAACACGAAAAATTTTGCAACATGAAAATTCTCTAACACTCGACACTGGCAAAAATAGTCCCTGAAGGGATTGATTGCCATACTTAGGAAGAAGAAGAAGAAGAAGAGTGTTGACAAACAGTGCTTTATTTTGATTTTGTTTGATGTTGTAATTTGGGAATTATTTTTACTGGTCTACATTATTGATCGTGGCTATTATTACTTATTCTGTTATCTGAGTAATCCGTAAGATAGTTGATTTAACTTTCGTAAATATTGTAAACTTAAAAGGACATTCAAAGTATGAAGGCCCACGTACTAGGTTCTAATGGCAAATATGGCCGCATTTTAACAAACTTGTTCTTTTTTGGTAGTCTGCTAATTCGAGTCATTAAAAGAAATAGTGGTATTGGCGTTGCATGCATGGACATCTTGACGGCTTGAATATCATGATTATTACATGAAAAATAAGACAGAGCACCGAGTTTCTTGCTATAGATTACGTTTGCAAACAAGAAATATCGAAGTACTTACTGTATGAAATGTAATCACAAAGTTTCTGCACATTGTGCCTTAATTCAATTAAATTATCCCCGTATAAAATAGATCAGGCTTGAATAATACATATAATCCCAGTGTTGATATTAAGTGTACAAAAAATGGCAATACGCTGAGCACAAGGGTCCGAGGAGCAGGTGCGCGAGTGGCGCCCTCCCGGCAATTTGACAGACTATTAATCCGGATTTAGCAGGTTTCAACCGGATTAGGGGTGGCTTTATCCGGCTCTAAGTGGTTTAACTGGGCGCTGTGTTTTGATTTAGCTACTTGCAGATGAATTATTGTAGAGGAATATAGCACTTATTGTTTCTTTTTTAATATTTTTTTTTAGATATTTTAAGAGTTTTTTTATGCCTTCTATACAGAGAGTCTAGTCTTGTGGTCAGTGAGGAGATTCACAAGACTGGGTACTGTACCTCCGCCTTACAGAAGACCGCAGTGAGCACAGTGAGTCCTCATCAACATCATGGTTGGCACCCCGTAGTGATACCCCTGGTATTGCTAGCGGCTATAGGCTACGGTGACTGCTTACCATCAGGTGGGCCGTATGCTTGTGTGCCACCTTAGTGGTATAAAAAAAACACTGAATTACTTTTACTAAATTTGTGTTTCGATATTTATTTTAGTTATATTGGTGCCAATTCTGTTGTTCAAAATGACTAAACTTAACTAATTTGACAGCTCTAAAAATATTCCCATCCTAATTTAACCCCACACATGAGAAAGAGATAGCAATATTTTTAGACCTGTCAAATTAGTTAAGTTTAGTAATTTTGAACAACAGTGCCGGTAGCAGGAACATTGTCGACAACGTATTCGAAAACGCAACTTACGAAATGTCAAAATTGTCATACTAATTTTTAGTTCTAATTTTCACCGCCGCAGCGCTGTTCATTTTTCAATACAAAAATGGTCGAAGGCGATACGAAAACGGTGTCGAAAAAGTTCATGCTACCGGTACAGAATCGACACCATTGTTTACTTCACTACATAACACATGGCCGAATACTTAAATGACATTCAAAGATTGAGGGCTCACGTAACTGTTTGAAGTTTCGTCAAAATAATATATCGCATTAAAAATCTGAGGCCACTCAAAACTAATACGGCAACAGATTTGACTGGCGTTGCAATATTCGACCAGTCTCGGAAATTACGTTTGAAGAAATGTTTTACATATAACAAATGAAAATGTGATTTGTTTATGCCACTAAGGTAGTTAACAAGCCTATGGTTCGCCTGATGGTAAGCGGTTATCATAGTCCATGGAGACCCATGGACTCGAAGCCGTGGTGGCCTTGAAGTTGAAGCAACGGCTTGGGATCACCCGTGGGTTTTCCCATTAATATTGGAGCCATTCACAACCAGGGATATCACTCGCGCGGTTCAAACCCTGCAAAAAACTGTTCACTCCCTTGAAAAACCCCATACTAGTAATATGGTGTCGTGATGGGACGCACCGGCTTCACCCACTGGTGGTGCCACTTCATCAAGGGTGGAATTAATTAAAAAAAATTCGTTGATGGCAGTGGTTTTCGACGCACTTTAGCTCCTAAGATATAAGATAATTTGTATCCTAATTCTATACTTATATTAGTTATCTACACTAATATTATAAAGAGAAAAGATTTTTTGTATTGAATAGGCTCCGAAACTACTGGACCGATTTGAAAAAATATTTTACCATTAGAAGCCGACATTATCCCTGATGAACATAGGCTACTTTATACCACGGGAAAATGCTTCATTCCTACAGGAAAACGGGTAATAGTATACTATATTGCTATGCTGGCGAAGTCGCGGGAAAAAAGCTAGTATATAATGCCCTATGATAGATATAATACATTTTGGCTAATATTGATAAACTTAACAGTTTTACAACACAACCTATTACCAGCCATTATTTTAATTATATTTTATTGCATATTTACCCAAAACTTGACCACAAAAATCACACGACTAAAATTTCTTTAAACAAAAAGCCAAGGGCACGTCACAATGGGTTCCTACGAAAAAAGTTGTGTTTATTATCTGTGACAGATCTGTGTTGGCCGCCAAAACGAAGGGCGGAAAGAAAATTACTTTATTACTCATCCCCTTTGTGTTTCGACCACTTTACGGTAGTGTCTAATTGTTTAATGGCGTCTGTTAAATTATTATGATACTACCGCAGTACTGTGGACGCAGAAATGGTGTATTTCTTTTATTATTCTGTAATATTTTACACTTTTGTCCGTACCGACCGCTTTGACAGAACACCGCACCGATTCCAATGACCGAAAGGTACGGTTGTAAAAATATAATTTGGCAAATATTATTATTGTAATGATGGTCAATATTGAATGAGAAGATAGTGTCATTATTTAGAGGACTAATATAATTATACTAGCTGTCCCGACAGACGTTGTCCTGTCTTAGCTATGAATTCATATGTCAAATACACCGTAGAACAAAAGAAGAAAAGGTCCATTAGTTTATCCCGATATTAAAAACATTCCGATTATTTTTCAAATTTTATATTAATAAGAACCTTCTACTGAGAGTAATAAATACAAAAAAAAGAATAAGCGAAATCGGCCTAGCCATTTACGACCTACCCAATATGCACACACAATTTCATGAGAATCGGAGCGCTTAGCAAGACATTCAGCGATTAATTTTTATATTATAGATGCATTTAGGTTTCATAGGAAGCCGGGGCGGGTCGCTAGTAGACTACATAATAAATTCGTCAATACAGTATAATAATAATAAAAATAATAATTATTATTTTCCTTCTCACACAACATATACATTATTAAAGAGCATCTGTTTATAAATGGATAATCACAATATCATATAATATATGTACATACCGTGTGGGAAGCTGGCATCCAAGCTAGGCAAAAACTGTATTTCAGATTACCCTACCTCTTAGTTAAGTCGATATAAATTGGTAACAGACTGGAGTAGACTTTACTCCATAGACAGCATTTACTATATAGGTTAACTGCATGAAAATAAGGAAAAAGAAAAGATGGATGTGTGTGTGTGTGTGGGTGTGGGTGTGTGTGTGTGTGTGTGTGTGGGTGTGTGTGTTTGGTCGTGTCTGTTGTATTTGACCATTTACGATTATGGTGAGTTTTTAATAAGATAGTACAAGTAGCTTAAAGTTAGCGATAACTTCTTAAGTAATTTTCAGATTTTTAGCACCCGACCCGACTCATTAAGAAGAGAACGTCTCGTGACTCCGTGCATCTATTACTTCTCGAGTCTTGGCTTCTGTTAATAGAAACAACCTCGTGCTATCGCTTTTAAGTCCCATGAACTGTGGAGGGACTCACATTTAACTGTCAGGATTCGTAACGTTTTCGAGAACCGCTACAAATTTGCTCGCTATTATTATGGTTCCTGCCTACTTTAAATTTCGAAATATATTCTAAACAATCAGTAAATGGCATAATAACATAAATGTATGAGATTGCGTTAAAATAAATTCTCCGAAAATAGCACAATCCTCTACTCGAATTTTCAATATTGAAGAGTGATTTTCCCATTAATAAAGGGTTTCTTCTAAAAAATATAAAAACAACGATAAATAACATTAATGCTATTTGATTTATTCGTTTATTTTTTTATTTTATGACTGTTTTTTATTTCATAATTATAAGAATGTGCCAATACCGTAATACCGTGATTACGATATTGATCACACGAATACCGGTATTGATACCGGTACCGAAAATATCCGGTATTTGAAAGCCCTAGATGCAGCCGTGAGAAGCCGGGGTGGGTCGCTAGTACACTACATAATACAGTAGCTTAATGTCAGCGATATTATATTGGTTCTTTATTTTTTTTATAATTACTTGTAATTGCTTAGTAAATAATCAAAGCATTGGTTATAACCTATAATTGCAATACAACAGGAAGTGACACCATAAATCTAAAGAAGGATACATCACTTAACATCAATCACCGCCATTAAAATACGTAACACTACACTTTATTACCTAAGTACTTTAAATAAGTTGTGATAAAAGAACATGGAGTGTAATTAACATTTAATCTGTATATATGTCACCGGAAGATAACAAGAACCGCAAATTTATAAATTTCCTAGGAAATTTATCAACCTTCGTAGGATTCTAAACGAGAGATTAATTGTATTATTTTACGCCCACATTTTCGCAAATTAATAAACTTAATGAACAAAAAAACAACCATCGTCGGCTAAGTAGCCTTCTAACCTATCACGGCCATGTCGGGCTACAATGTTACAAACGGTGAACGTAAATTAATACAATTAATCTCTCGTTTAGAATCCTACGAAGGTTGATTAATTTCTTAGAATTTCCTAGGAAATTTATAAATTTGCGGTTCTTGTTATCTTCCGGTGACATATATAAAAGAAGAAACTGACTGGCATATCAACGCACATCCTAAACGGCTGGGGTTAGACTTGAAATTTTGACAGTAGGTACCGTTTATGACTTAGGCATCCACTTAAGAAGGATTTTTGCGAATACCACACCTAAGGAGGTAAAATAGGGGATGAAAGTTTGTATGAAAATCCGTTATTTATAAATGTTGGAAAATGTAAACATAATCTGTTCCTGAACGTATATGTCATATCCGGTTGTTGGCGTCTCTTCCGCCCTCGCGTGTGTGTTGTTTCGTACGTTTGTGTTTTGTTTTTTACGTGAGCTCTGTCTGTATTCTTTTATGTTCAACTTAAGTAATACAAGTTATTTTCTACCAAAGTGTTTAATTTTACATCAATAAAGTTAAACCCATGAAATTTAACTCTGGGTCCCTGGGGCCCGGATGCTCTTCAGCTTTTCAAGGAGGTCTCACGTCGGCTGGTTGAGGCCTCCCGTGACAGGCGTGCTGGAACATATCTCGCTCAGAGAATCAGCATTGCTATCCAGCGTGGCAATGCTGCCAGCATTCTTGGCACGCTCCCGCATGATTCCGGTTTGGGTCAGATCTTTTATCTATAAGTAGGTAGGTTAAGATATGTTTTTGAAAATGGTTTAATTTGTTTTGTGTCAATAAAAAAGTAAACATATATTAGGCCTTATTTGGCCTATCGTTTAAAAATAAAGAAATTTTACGTTGCTCAACGGTACATGTTGACTTATTAACTTTACCACGCGTGCAAAGCCGCGAGCAAAAGCTAGTTAATTATAAATCAAATGAGTGATGAAAGATTTACAGAAATATGCAATGCGAATGTGATTGGAAGAAACCGTAGAAAGCTAGTCTGTCGCCAATGAGAAATCCGTTAAATAGGCAACAAATAAAACAATAAGTCCTGTAAATAATCTATTGCACTGTTACTCGTTTTACAATCCGTTTTTTAATTAAATAAACAAAAGACGAATGACATATTCCAATATCGCCATAATGCATCTAGATGGCCGCGCCGGGTTTTACCACATATGTGTATGATACTGGCAGTCTAGAATCGATACACATCACTCCTAACTTTTATGATGAAACTAGCATCTGCCCGCGACAACGTCCGCGTTGAGCTTAGAATCTCAGAGGAACCTAAAATTATCCCGGGATAAAAAGTAGCCTATGTGTTAATCCAGGTTATAAATTATCTGTGTTCGAAATTTCATCCAAATCTGTCGAGTAGTTTTTGCGTGAAAGAGTAGCAAACATCCATCCATACTCACAAACTTTCGCATTTAAAATATTAGAAGGATTCCCAATGTAATGAGAAAGGTAAAGAGTACCTAATCGGAACCGGCGGGCATGTATGAAGAGATTGATGAAAGTAGAAGCAAAAGAGGTGTGCAAGACAAGAGTGAAATGGCACTGCCTACCCCGTGAGGGACTTAGAATGATGATATGTTTGGTTTTTTTTTATACCACTTAGGTGGCACACAAGTATACGGTCCATCTGATGGTAAGCAGTCACCGTAGCCTATATCCGCTTGCATTACACAATAATGTGTATTTTATTAATTACCACAGCAACCGCATAAATTGGACCCAACTTTCTTTCTTTTTAAATTATTAATATCATTGTTAGGATACCCAACGCAGAATCTATACTCAAACAATCCATACAAAATTCAATACTGGCGACCCGGCCGTCACTTCTCGCGATCGCCATTTGTCGCAATAAAAAACAAAGGAGAAAAAAAAGAAGAAAAAAGGATTGTCTTTTGATTCCAATTTTGAATTCAATCTGCGCGGGTCGGGCGCCATGATTTTATTTTCATGAGTGTCGCGGGAGGCAGCCAGCAGAGGGTTGTCAGACGAAAATTTTAATAATAAATAAGTTAATCTTTCGTTATTATATTATTATCGGCTGGTAAGCGGTGTTCTGTATGAACAGTTTACGAGTTCAGTTTGGTAATTGGATAAATTTTCGCGCCTGTTAATTTAATTGTGCTGGGAAATGATTTGTTCGATAATATGAGAAGGGTTTGAATTAGGTTAGTATTAAATTATAAATGAACAAAGGAATTTGTAATTTAAGCTTTGCAAGCTCATAGCTAAGCTGTGTACACTACACATCCAAGCGGCTAGGCTGTTTAGAACGGGACTTTCACTGGCAGATAGCTGATGCTATAGGGATAGGGCGTAACGTAGGCTATATTTATTTCGGAAAAGTAGTTACATACAATACCTAGTTAAAACTTAAACGGCTGGAATGTGCCGGTAGCAGTAACTCGCGAAATGTCAAATTTGTCATACTAATTTTTAGTTCCACTTTTCACCGCCGCAGCGCTGTTCATTTTTCAATACAAAAATAGTCGAAGGCGATATGAAAACGTTGTCGACAATGTTCCTGCTACCGGCACTGGTTTGAACGGGACTTTCACTGGCAGGTAGCTGATGCTATAAAGCGTTACTTAGGTTACTTTTATTTTGGAAAAAATATTAGGGTTACGTGCAAAAAAAAGCCATGATATTGTACCTTTTTTTGTAATATCATTGATATTGTAAACAAAATGAAAACCGCGTACGAAGTCGCGGGCACAGTACAAGATAGCAAAGAACAAGATAATAATAGGATTACATTGTCAAAATAATCAGAGGTCTTGAAGTCGCTGAAAATTATGTTGTAAGATTCCGTTACATTGATACATACATACATACATACATACATACATACATACATGCATACTTAGATTGTATCATACATACTGTAAGATCTCGTTGGTTACAAAGGTTAGGCCGGATGAGCGACGGTTGAATGTAGAATTATATAGAATTATATAAAAAAATAATTTGTTGGAATATACAATGTATATAAAGACAGTAGTCCCGTAATCGTAAAATGATTGTAAAAAGTGAATTTATTTTATTAATTGAAGAATCTACACTTCTACATCTACATCTACATCTACACTAATATTATAAAGAGGAAAGATTTGTATTTTTGTATTGAATAGGCTCCGAAACTACTGGACCGATTTAAAAAAATATTTCACCGTTAGAAAGCTAAATTATCACTGAGTAACATAGGATATATATTATACTAGCTGCCCGCCCCAGATTCGCGCGGGTAGACAAAATAAATGTCTACCCGTGCGAAGCCGGGGCGGGCCGCCAGTATTAACAAAAAGAACGATCCCCAGTTTCATTTATGGTGTCTACCACCGCTACGCTCATACAATACATACCTACATACAGGTGAAGCTAACAAAAAATAGTTAAGAAGGTACCAAAGACAGCCTACAGCACATCCCTGGCCGAAAAACTATCCGGGCAATAATCCCGGTGTAGCACCTTGCCCGGTTACTTTTTAATCCGGGTAGGTCGTAAATACCCCGCGACCGGGTATTACCGATATACCGGGGCAATCATCCCTCCATCTACACTATTTTTTCCCGGGAAAATGTTGCATTGCCCCCAAGGGGAAGGGTGTAATATATGTTTTATTTCGCGAAAGGGTTTTCGTACCTGTAAGGTTTGTTTTGGACATACGTGCGCAGAGTGGCCACTGTGTCGTAGTATATAATCAAAGGTCACTAATGAAATAGTTACAAGTTATCTTTGCCTGTAGTTGTGCTTGTAACATTTGGGACGACGTATTCGAAAACGTAACTCGCGAAATGTCAAAATTTTCATACTAATTTATAGTTCCACTTTTCACCGCCGCAGCGCTGTTCATTTTTCAATACATAAATAGTGGAAGGCGATACGAAAACGTTGTCGACAATGTTCCTGCTACCGGCACTGGTGATAATTTTCAAGACCAAGATTTAAAAATATTTCGGTATACCTACTATAAACACTGATTTTGTAACTTTTTAGTTATTATACTTATTGCAGTTATCACCTTTTTTTTTTATAGCACTAAGGTGGCCCACAAGCATACGGCCCACCTGATGGTAAGCAGTCACCGTAGCCTATAGCCGCTACCAATACCAGGGGTATCACTAACGGGGTGCCAACCATGTTGTTGATGAGGACTCCCTGTGCTAGCAGCAATACTACTAGCCCAGCGTATCCTCGTGGAGCACTGGCAACCTTACTTACCGCAGAAACACAACACTACATCAAGTAGTGTTATTTCACTGCGGTCTTCTGTAAGGTGGAGGTACAGTTCCCAGTCGGGCGGCTCCAATTTTAAATGGGATAACCCACGGGAAATCCCAAATCGCCCTACCTCTCACCTTTACTATTAGTTATATGTTCTTTAAACTATTGTCGTTTTACTGACGCTGTGTTAGCCGTTAATTGGCAAGTACATTGGAATAAGTATTTTATTATCAATGAATAGATACAAGAATGTCAAATGAAATCGGTCCAGTAGTTTCGGAGCCTATTCAATCCATACAAAAATACAAATCTTTCCTCTTTATAATATTAGTATAGATTAGTATAGATATCAGTAAGATATTTGTGTTTGCCTTGCGTTGCGTCTGAGTTGTCCATCCTCCATCTGTCACGTTGATACCAAATTATTTCTGGAAAATGGGTCTTGTATCCTTTGAATAAACAAGTATATAATCAAGGGCTGTACCTCTGCCTACTCCTTCGGGGACTCTTGTGGGAAGGCGAGTCCTTGTCCTTAGCACTATATACGTCCTTGAATTTCTTCTCAGACGTATGCAGGTTTCCTCACGATGTTTTCCTTCATCGTAAAGCTCGTGGTGTGATTGTCACTGTTAGGAAAACTTAGTGGTACAGACTGGTGGGGTTGCAACTTGCGTCGCTAGAATAGCAGGGAACGCTTAATTCATACCACAAGGCCACTACGGCTCGCTAATAAATATCATTTGTTAGCTTTTCTACTTTCCCAAAAAAAACTTAATTCACATTGGTCTATAGATGCTTTTCACTCGAAGCTTGCAAATTCTCACCTATTATGAGAGCGATAAAGTAGATATTCCCGATGTTTAATAATTAAAATGTGTTTCAAGACTAATAATTCACTGATTTGTCAAAAATTAACTATATCTATACTTAAGTATATATAAAATCTACTTTATGAAAAAATATTTGGCTGTAAAAAGTTTTTTTAAAGTAGAACCTTTCAATTTATTCAAAACTTTAGTAACGCACCCATATTGTGGGTGCGTTACTAAATTGTTTATTATCTTTCACCAAAACTATAAACAAATTCAAACAATATGGGACAAGATTATTTACACTTTAAAATGGTGACCGAAACTAATCATCCGCTACTGGTGGCAAAACAAAACAACATTATCGCGACGGGGAACCAGACATTATGCGAAAAAAAACCTACCTTTTTGGACAATTAGAGACCAATATCCGAACGCAACAATGAAAATAGTGAGGAGTCGTTGTCAGTTTGAGACGGTTATCGATAAATGTTTAAAATGGGTAACCATGGTTGGTTAAAAAATTAAAATTTTATTGAAGTATTTACAGTTACTTTTTTTATCAACGTTGAATGAACAAATACCTTTTTTTATATCACTAAAGTGGCACACAAGCAAACGGCCCACCTGATGGTAAGCATTCACCGTAGCCTATAGCCGCTAGCAATACCAGGGATGATATCCCTCACGAGTTGCCATACCTGTTTATGACGAGGAATCACTGTGCTAGCAGCATTACTACTAGCGCAGCGTATCCTCATGGAGTACTGGCAGCACAACACTACATCCAAGTAGTGTTATTACCGCGGTCTTCTGTAAGGTGGAGGTACAGTCCCCAGTCGAGCGGCTCCAATATTAAAGGGAAAACCCACTAATGACCTATATGTAGTCACCCACTAGTAACTACATATAGGTCATTAGATATTAAGATTTATGCAGTGTAGTGGCTAATCTAATAAAACCAACCGAGCGAGCCGTCCGTATATGATAATATGTAACATGTGACAGCTTTATGTACTTCTTATAATTGCATAAGACTTAGACAAAAGTCGTGACTTCAAGTGTCAAAGTCGCCAAATTGGTAACACTGTTCCCCAGTTTCCTGTACTGTACTGCATTCCCATCTCTTTTAACGAAACCTCAAGAAAACGAGAGAAAAGATGAGAAAAACTACTTGAAATGTATTAAATTCCTCAGTCAATTTATTGTAAATCGATTGCTTAGCATTTATGAAGCAGAGATTCACTATGGATTACAATCCATTTATTATTTGTCAATGTCGATATCACCAATCGAATCCCTACCCTAAACTCACTATTTCACGAAACGTCAAAATGTTTCCCGCGCATTATTCGTTTTTTTTTTCAACTCACTCGGCCACCAGCCAGCATTGTTTATAATTCATTATGCCCAGGTTGTAAACTAAAGGTCGGTGTAAAAAGGTTGCAAAGGCTAGTGAAATTGTTACAATTTCTTCCGCTACGTCGTAAAAGTCGTAAATACGTTTATGGGGGCACAAATCACGCGTTCAGTGTACTTATTTGTTAGTTTCTGGGTAAGGTACATGTAAATATTTAAGAAAAAAGAAGTGAAAAAGAATATTTCTTTAAATTTTTTTTAATCATAACTTTCCTATTATCCAACATTTCTTTATAATTATTTTTGAGGTTTTAATGATGTGAATTTATTTCTATATGTCCCACACGTTTTTACACCTATTTTTTCATAAAAATTTGATTTATAACCAATTCAAAGTAATAAACTGTAAGTACATTTTTACTTGAAGGAAAAATTCAACCACGTATGTAGTGCCTAAGGGACGGCTTCGACGCGAGTCGCGACGGACTCACCATCTGTCACGTTGGCACCAAATTAGCTTCGGTGGAAAGTGGGTGTTGTAACATCGCTTCGGGGGCCGTCGTCCTTAAATTTGCAGGTGCCATTCTTTAGTCACACACTAGTCTAAATTACAGAAAATATTTATTATGTAAAGATTTATATTATCTTCTCTGAGTTATTACCTTAGTTCTGTGTTCTATCAAACTAAGTCTTAGTGTTGTCCTCAGAATAATGACTAAAGTGCTGTCAAACGAGCATTTTTTTTTAAATCTCGCAATAGTATAAATATTAAAGGTTTTAGTGTGGACTGTAGTCAGATTAATAAGAGAATTCACGCCATTTTTTGTTGAGTACTTATAACTTGCTTTACCTCTTCCTTGCCTGAAGAATAAAACCCCATGTAACAGAATTTGAGTTACAAATTCTCATTTCTCACCCGAACCCCTTAATCTATCTTTCTAACTCGTTTTAAAACCAAAATATCAGTCTCTGACGGAAACAAATTAAGTCGGCCATTTTGTTTTCGCGCCAAAATGAAGGTCGTTTACCTTGGGAATGGCGGCGCGCGGATAAACAGCTATCATTGTCGGCTGCGGCGCTCCCGCACATTGTTTTATGATATCCTATTAAAACACAAACAGGGGCTTAGGACGTAACAGCGCGCGTTTCAGGAAATCCTAATACTTACATACATATATCATCCATCACGTAAAGTCCTTCACGGGGTAGGCAGAGAGTATACAATATTTTGAAGCCGTGGTGGCCTTGTGGTTAAAGCAACGGCCTGTCATCTGATGGGCCCCGGTTCAAATACTGGCCTGTACCAATGAGTATTTCTAAGCTTAAGTACAGTGATCAATCACACCATGAGCTTAAAAAGAGAGGTAGGGCAACATGGAATTTCCCATTTAAATTGGAGCCGCTTGACTGGGGACTGTATCTTACAGAAGACCGCAGTCAACTAACACTACTTTGATGTAGTGTTGTGTTTTGCGGTAAGTAAGGTTGCCAGTGCTCCACGGGGATATACGCAACGCTAGTAGTAATGCTGCTCGCACAGAGACTCCTTATCGCTGGTATTGCTAGCGGCTATAGGCTAAAGTGACTACCTTACCACCAAGTGGGCTGTATGCTTGTGTGCCACATTAGTTGAATAAAAAATAGTACGCTGTTTCTTACCGATTTAAGATTATGATTCACCTAAAGTTCACCTACTACATATCTATAAATAATTTAAAAAAAATACCATATTCATTTTTGGAACATTAGAAGTCAGAACAATGGAATGTTCATTTCCTTTAAGTTTTGCACTTAAATTTAAAAAGAAAAAATAACCGCTCGCAAAACCAGTTACATTGTATCGTTACTGCCTGGCTGCATGCTGAATAAAAGCGGGAAAATTACTTTACCGACTTCCGCAACGAAAACAGCTTATCTGCCACGTATCTCCGTCCTTTTCCAATCTCTGTGTTAGTATATTTCTATCCCACTCGCACTCACGTGGAAAATTAAGCGAGCAAAGCTTTTCTTACATCGGAAACCGTTCATGAATCGCCCACGGCTTCCATGATGGCTGATTATACAATACAATAAGGTCGGGAATACAATATACACTTTTCCAAGCGATCCCCATGTGAAAATGCAGACTTTCTGTACAGAAAGTCGGAGCAAAAAGACCCCTTATCTTTCCCTGCTATTGGATGTTTAAAAAAACTACTCAGCTTGTGATTGGCCGAAACAAATTATTCGAACCGCGTTCTTTTTAAACTGAATAATTCAAAAGAACTTAAACGCCATTCGTTCTTAATTCAAAAACGTTGAAAGTATGAAGAAATTTTTGATTTTCAATACGTTTTTGTTTTGAAGCTAATGTACTTTGTATACGAAAACTCTTAAACGGATAAAATTGCAATATTAGAACAAATAAATGAGTTTTCCTTTGTATAGTGCGATGAGTGGGCCAGAATAGGCAACCAATTTTATTATTTCTTTATTATAGATTCGTTTTATTTTTTTGAATGTTTGTCTGTATAAAGTTTTGCAAATAAGTAACCGCAGAATAAAATCTAGACTTTAATTGAAAACAAAAAACTAATGATAGATCAATTCAAGACTTTCTTAGGACTGTAATATTTAATTGCACACCTCAAGTAATAACCCATAATAATTTGCTGAAAATAAAACAAAATTACCGTCGAAAAGCCTGGTATTCAAATATCGAGCTTTAGTTATTATTCTGAGTTCAAATACAAGGTGAAAAGAAACTTGTCAGAGAAATGACGCGACAACATTTTAATTGCTCAAAAATGGAAGCAAAAAGTTTACATTTAGAAATAGTGACGTGACAATAGTTTGTATTTCCGATTATGCATAATAACTGTGCGGTCCGAAGCTAATCGATAGCTACTGGAATAGCATCATGGACCCACTGGGGATCTATTGTTGATGACCAAACAATAACGTGCTGGCTAGAAAAAAAGTGTGACGTATTAATTTCGGCAAACAAGTTTTAGGTTTTACTCTTTCTTTGAATAAATAAAGGCGGCTGTCATAAAACTATCCTGCCAGTATTTTCTTTTATACCTTAAACATTAGTGTAATAACATCTATGCGTGCAATTATATTTCAAAGGTAACAAAGATAGTTATATATTGAATTTTTAGATTTAATTTAATTTATTTTATCGGTGGCGGCCGGCGCCGTTTCTGCTCAGCAGGAGTGCCTCAAGCGCCGGAAATATGCATGTCTTGGTCCAGGGCACATATTTTCTGCATTTGCGGTTGAAACTCTGGGTCCCTGGGGCCCGGATGCTCTTCAGCTTTTCAAGGAGGTCTCACGTCGGCTGGTTGAGGCCTCCCGTGACAGGCGTGCTGGAACATATCTCGCTCAGAGAATCAGCATTGCTATCCAGCGTGGCAATGCTGCCAGCATTCTTGGCACGCTACCGCATGATTCCGGTTTGGGTCAGATCTTTTATCTATAAGTAGGTAGGTTAAGATATGTTCTTGTGAATAGTTTAATCTGTATTGTGTCAATAAAGTGTTTAACTCATTAAAAAAAATATTATTAAATAATTATCAAAAATATTAAGATCTGAATATTTTACTACAAACAATAAAAGAACATAATAAACTACCTAAGTACTTAAAAATAAATGATTTGATCACGGGGGCATGTGCTAAGAATGCTGGCATAACAAAAAGTTATCAGACCTGAATAAAAAAACTGGTTTACAAATCGAGAATGTCAATCAATGAAAAATTTAAATAAAAAAAAACCTTTTTTGAAACGAGAATGTCATCTCCATTCTTTGCGTAGCGAGCTCTACGCCCTATTATAATGGCGGGCGTCTGCTCATCGGCAATTTTTCACATCGTATCTCCATCACGCGCTAAATAATACAGCTCCCCATTCTGTATTATTATATTCATGAAGTTTATTTTTCATTAACCAGAGCTGAGCAGCCATTATTGAGCGCGAATTCAGTTTGGATATAATTTTCTAGGAAGAAATAAAAACATCAACGAATAATGATAACGAAGGGCATATTATTAAAAGTATATTTAAGTCATAGTAATGTGGCATAGAAATAGATGACTGTCTTCCATGTTCTTACTTCAGAGGTGGCACACAAGCATACGGTCCAGCTGATGGTAAGCAGTCACCGTAGCCTATAGCCGCTAGCAAGACCAGGGATATCACTAACGAGTTGCCAACCCTGTTGTTGAAGAGGTCTCACTGTGCTAGCAGCATTACTGGCGCAGCGTATCCTCGTGGAGCACTGGCAACCTTACTCACCACAGAAACACAACACTACGTCAAAGCAGTGTTATTTGACTGCGATCTTCTGTAAAGCTCATGTGACTAATATCTGCACTTACTCAAAAAACTCATTGGTTGTACCAGTGGGATTGGAACTTGCGTCGCTAGAATAGCAGGCGACGCTTCATACCACAAGGTCACCACGACTTTTTCTTCGAAATCTACTTATTATATTATACATATGAAAGTTTGTGAGTATGGATGGATGGATGGATGGATGTTTGTTACTCTTTCACGCAAAAACTACTCAACGGATTTGAATGAAATTTGGAACACAGATAATTTATAACCTGGTTTAACACATGGCATACTTTTTATCCCGGGAAACCGTAAGGTTCGTCTGGGATTCTAAGCACACCGGACGACGTCGCGGGCAGAAGCTAGTAAGTAAATAACAAGGGGAAATCAAAGCTCCATGGATACAGTACCATGGGGCATGGTATATTCATTCCCGTATCATTTATTAGGATGGTATCCGGAGATCCAATTACAGATATTACGTCGAGGGGAACTAAGCGAAGGATGTCCAGACAGACATTGCTGATCTATCAGATTATTTTTATGTTTGTGTGGATTATATTGCATGTATTCTTTTACTTATAATTTCTAGTTGTCCCTCATGTCTTCGCTTGCGTCGTGGTATTGCACATATTATCCCGTCTTTCCCGTGGCCCGTTGTTTGCCAGGATGTAACTTGTAAGTAGACTTGATACCTAGATTAAAAGTCTTCTACTGGTCAGTGAAAATCCTGTCTAAATCCGATTCAATAGGTAAATACTACTGTCCGCGTAAATACGCGGACAGTAGTAGCTTGAAACACACCTTCAGTTTTAACTGTACAGTCGAACTGTGCAGTCAAATCGTACGTGTGTAGACAAAACTGACAACTGTGCAGTTGAACTGACGATCTAAACTGTACGTGTGTAGACACTAGGGGCGTCAGTTACAACTACACAGTTCGAGTACAATTAAAGTAAAATTAAAAGGTTCGAGTAAAATTAGAGTACAATTAAAACTGAAGGTGTGTAGCACGCTTTAGCGACGTGGCGACGCTTGGATATATTACTATTATATCGCAACTTATCATAAGGGAACGTACCTATAATACGTGACCTATTCTTTAAGATTTTTCGACCCCTCCCTCCGCTTGGTGACAACTCGTAGTATATGCCAAGATCCTCCCCCCAAAAGTTTTAACGTAGTAACGACAAGTATATTTTTTGCTTTTCAATACTACGTAAAAACTTGCTTGACAACTTTGCTGAACTACAAACTGCCGGACAAACAGTCTGTTTGACGTGTCGACATAATATTATTTACTATAATTTTTAAAGTTTTTTGAGTGGGTATTTTTTTTGGATTGGTTTATGAACAGCGTTGCGAAAATGGAACTAAAATTGGTATGAATATTCTGAGAGTCATGTTTTCAAATACCTAGTCGATATTTGTTCTATTTACCAGAACATTAAAATATGTTTCCGTATTACTATAAGTAGACTAGCGGCCCGCCCCGGCTTCGCACGGGTTGACATTTATCAAAATATATTTTGTCTACCCGTGTGAAGCCGGGGCGGGCAGCTAGTAAGTAATTTTCTTTGCTATAAACCACACGGAGCCCGAGTCCTTTCCAACGAATGCAAAACCGTGGAAATCGGTTCGTGCGTTCTGGAGTTATAGCGTCAGGAAGGAAAACCCGACTTATTTTTTTATAGTAGATATACATGCGTATATTATGTTCTTTATCATATATTACTGCTATCTAAACGCGGATCGCAGCGGAATAATTTAGCTATTCGTATAATCCTGGTACTTATAGTCATAACAAACCATTCATAGTAATTACTGTTATTTTCGTGTCATAAGTTTTATTGTTCTTTAGAGATTGACCCACTTTCGTAGGAGGTCCTTGCCATTGGCGAGTTGCCAACAACAAAATAACAACTTTATAACACACTAGCGGCGCGCCCCGGCTTCGCACGGATAGACATTTATATCAAATATTTTGTCTACCCGTGCAAAGCCGGGGCGGGCAGCTAGCCTATGTTACTCAGTGATGATGTAGCTTTCTAACGGTGAAAGAATTTTTGAAATCGGTCCAGTAGTTTCGGAGCCTATAGACATTTATCAAATATTTTGTCTACCCGAGCGAAGCCGGGGCGGGAAGCTGGTATAATATATAGCCTATGTTACTCAGTGATGATGTAGCTTTCTAACGGTGAAAGAATTTTTGAAATCGGTCCAGTAGTTTCGGAGCCTATTCAATACATACAAAAATACAAATCTTTCCTCTTTATAATATTAGTGTAGACTAGCTGTTACCCGCGACTTCGTATGCATTTGTTTGAAAGACAAAAGATACTTCCCTGAGATTCCTCCTTGTCAAATTTTATCACGATCAGTTCAGTAGCAAAAAACGGTAGCAAAGAGTTACTTTCGCATGTATAATATTAATTAAATAAGTGATAAGTAAAATATTAGTGCTATAATTACTATTAAGAATTATATTATCATATTATTTTACGTGTGGGTAAGTTTTGTAGTTCTCAGTTTAGTTTATTTTAAGTTATTAATTCATGTATAACTGATATCTTCTACTATATAAAAATAAGTCGGGTTTTCCATCCTGACGCTATAACTCCAGAACGCACGAACCGATTTCCATGGTTTTGCATTCGTTGGAAAGGTCTCGGGCTCCGTGAGGTTTATAGCAAAGAAAATTCAGGAAAAAATCGCATGGGTAGACAAAATAAATGTCTACCCGTGCGAAACCGGGGCGGGCCGCTAGTTTATAATAAATTTCTGTTGAATTTTTTAAACTCCTTGGAGACTAAGGAAACGAATAGTACGTCTGCTGGTAAGCGTACGGATTATACTCATTACCTACATAAATAAATTAAGAATATATTACGTACAATATTTAAATACTCTACTCACAAAGTATATCCCTCCCAATTGCTGTGCCCTACAGGGTGTGTATTATAGATATAGGTAGGTACAGTATAATGTATGTATACTATGCGATACACGTGCAATAATTAAATAAATAATAAATAAAAAAAAAAATAAAAAAAAAAAAAAAATATAATTGTGTTTATATGTTGGTAATATTTCTAAAAATTACTAAACGTAACTAATTTGACAGGTCTAGAAGTCTTGCTATCCATTTCTCATGTGTGGGGTTAAATAAGGATGGGAATATTTTTAGACCTGTCAAATGAGTTAAGTTTAGTAATTTGGCACCATTGTTTTTAAAGGTTTTTTTTCACTAGATTCTTACGCGAATATCCAGTTAAAAGCAGAAGAGGTGTGTATTGTACAAGTCGCTAGTGGAATGTCGCTGTATATTCTCTGACTTGACGTGATGATATGTATGTATTTATACTTATTTTATTTTATACATATATCTGTTTCACCCACATTCAAATTAAAGTAGATTATTTTTTAAATCTATTTATTTCCAAATGTATTTTCAAATTAAATTTACTATGTGCTGTGCATATTCCGATAAATCTATATTTTCAAGTTTTCCCACAAAGGTCCCCGAAGAGGTAGATAATTTGGTGCCAACGTGACAGATGGTGAGTCCGTCGCCGTCTCTTAAGCACTACATACGTCCTTGAATTTCTTTTCATAGACAAAAATCAAATGTTAAACGTAATAATAATAATAATAATGCTGGGGACATTATCACACAGCGCCATCTGGCCCCAAACTAAGCAAAGCTTGTACTATGGGAACCAGTAGCTGATAGAATACTTATATACTTTTTTTTTTTTTTTTTATACGTACTTATTATACATACCAAACACTCAGACGTAAGACAAACATATTTGTCACATAAATGTTTACCCCGGCGGGAATCGAACCCACGACCTCTAGGGTAGCATTCAGGTATACTAACCACTAGACCAGCGGTCTCGTCATGGAGTCATAATAAATTATGGAGCAGTGACAAACTCAGTCCATCTTGCTATCAACTTTAATATGGCGTCAATTAAAGCTGCCTGCACACGGTCGACTGCAATAACACAAGCTTTATTACTTAGGTAATTTACTGGTAGCGGTCACTTAGCTTTATGTTGTGTGTTGGTGACATTATTGTTAACAATATTTTATGTATGTAGTGCCTAAGAGACGGCGACGAACTCGCCATCTGTCACGTTGGCACCAAATTATCTCAGTGGAAAGTGGGTGTTGTAACACCTCTGGCTAACTTTTGTAATTTGAAATACCAGGATACCATGCGAAGCGGGCGCTCAATTTCAACTCTAATGTTTTTTTTACCTTCAAAAAGGGTCCCGAAATACTGGTTTAGTCCACCTTAAACCCCCACTATTACAAACAATGATACAACTCCTGTATCTAAGAATATCATGGTATATGCACTACTCGACACAGAAATGACGGAAGTATGTACGTTTTTAAGACAAAATAGTCTCAGAAACTACTTTACTAAACTGAGAACAATCCATAAATTCGGAAAGAATGAAAAAAAAAGTGTTTTACTTTCCATTGAAGGTTGAATGTAGATTGAAAACATGCAATAAAAAAGTCCATGTTCAACCCTGCGGGGGTTGAACATGGACGGGGGTAGAAATTGTGGGGGTTGAACGTTTGCGTGCCCAAGGGCCACGGACTGCTCTAAGACAGTCTTGCAACAAAGAGGTGCAATGAAACAACAAAATAAATTTATATAATAACTTTGTTTTATTCTCTTCCTAAAAGTAGTGAATATAACTTTTTACAATTATTAATGAAACTATACTAACACTAGTAATACTTAACTATGTCTGAGAACAATGATAGTAGACATACATATATTTTAGTTGCGTCTGAAAAGTTTACAAAAGATTATTTAAAAACGTATAGTCTCTTACAACATTCAAAGTTTTAAAATGAAAATCTTTATATGCGGTTGAAAACATACTTCTTACAAAATTCCCGACATGTTTTTATTGCACTAATTATTATTATTTAATTATACTTTGGTTTTTACAACTAAAAAGACTTATTATTAAAATTACTTACATTTATACAGTTTGTGTAATCCTAGGATTCTTACATCCTTGTAGCGTATTTCTATCATTACTATATTATTTACTTGTATTTTTACCATCATGTGTTAGAGCAACAAAAAAGTGGCGCAACTAAATCGTTGTTCAGTGTGGCGTTACCCTTATACAAAAAATATTTACAAAATTAACGTAATTACCTAAGTATCTATCTTATTTAAAAATGGAATGAACATTCAAAACAAGAATAAAAATGTCTTTTAAAACCGCACTTTCATGCGTCATAACATGACCAGCATAATAAATAGCTTACAAAAAAGTTGATATTTACATTGATGTACAACTAAAAACTAGATACACGTCCCAACTTTACGTCGAAATGTTTTTTTATTATTTGTCTACATTCAAATTGAAATTGGAATAAGCCGGTCGTAGCGAAGCTTCTGCGTTGACAGATGAAGGTGGGGTCGGTGGGATGTATGGGTACCGTGGGTATGGGTACGGGTACGGGTACCCGGCGGGTAGTAGCTGTGGGTTGTGGAAGGGGGGGATGAGAGCTGGGGACGGGTAGGGGTAGGGGAGCCCTACGGAGGACGCAGCGGCCTGTAGGATGGAGGCTGCGAAGGCCGGGTCACTGTAGACGGCCGCGTATGGCCACGCGACGGCTATGCGTTGCCGCTTGTCCTTCATGCGACGGTTTTGGAACCAAACCTGGGGACAAAGAAACACCATATTAATAAAGAAAATAGAAAATTACAAGTTCTACTGTAACTTACTCTTTTTGTAAATAAAGAAGAGACTACTCCTTCTACTCTTACTTTAATTCGATACTAGGGCCGACCAATCTATACTAACTAACAATAAATGAAAGTTTTTTGAAGAAATTGAAATTTTTTTTGTTGGGTCATCTCTGCTTTTTTCCAAGAAATGTAAACAGATACCGATTTATAAAAACATATCCCTAAATCATTATCTACTAGGTACCTTCCTACTATTTAACATATAGAAGTCGCGGGAAAAAGTTAGTATCTTATAGCTATGCGCTGTAGAATGACAATTAGAGCTAATAGACACTACATCATCATGTTCAACATTGACAATCAATAACAAATGGAAGGAAGGAACAATGTTAGGTAAAAAGATGAAATTTCAGGCCCGAGCGTTTCGCGGGCCGCTGCTAATTAATTGCACATTTTCGAAAATAACACATAACTATCGTAAAATCACGTTTCGAGCCATCTAAAATCATTAAGAGTGCATAATGCCCGGCATGGACAACAAAGTAAGCAAACAAAGGTACAGGGAGAAGTTGAAACACCTCTTTGTTCGAAAGATGCGAACGACGTGTTAATTGGCGGGAATCGACCTGTCAAAAGCCGCCTGTCATTTGGAAAATGGCGGATTTTCACGTCGGTACTCAGAATAATGACTAAAGCTTGCTGTCGGTCGCACACCAGAGACAAGATTATTGGTTTTTAAGTAAACAATTAAAAGATAAAGTGCGTTTCTTGGAAGTTCGCTGTTAATGTGTAAAATTAATGGAGAGAAATCTTGCATTGAGTACACAAGGACCGGAAAATAAAAGCCTTTTTATGTTGCACAAAGTAAATGTGAATAATCAAAGTATTTAGGTGTGGACCAAAATTTATTTTTATTATAATTTTCAAGCACCTAATTATAAATTTCTATAGTTTACTTTCAACTCAGCATTAAAGTTATGGCAATGAATATCACCTCTACGCCTAAACGCACAACTATTTCATAATAATGTTGCTAGTAAAACAGGTTCTTTATACATATTAAATTAATAAAATACCGCGGGAGAAACCTTTGATTTTCGACATATTTTATTGATTTGTTGCCACTCATTTACGACGCGCAATAAAGATTCATCACAATAAACAAACACACGAAAAAATACATAAATTTTATAACGCATCAAATGGTAGCCGCGTTTAATTTAATAGTTTTTAATTGGTATAATCGCGCCATAAAACAGATGCCCGCGACCACAGACAACCGATGAAGTCCTTTCATTCACTCACTCACTAATGATGGCCGCTATACAGCGCTGAGAGCGGACCGTTCTTTCAACATTAGTGTTCATTAGCGGTCAACAGCTACTGAATAATTCGGTCGGTTTCTTTTATTAATACACATGGACAAATTAGCGTGTATGTAAAATACGAATGAAGCCATAAAAACATGTGTCTTTTTTACTCACAGCGCTTTTTATTAGAAGTGATAATTGAGATTATGACTCGACTGGCCGCCGAGTGACGCGGGAATTTAAAATTTAAATTGGCATGACATTCTATTGATCGTGGATTTTTTAATTGTGTTATTTATTTTCACACTCTAAAGTTAATTTACATCAGAATAAAATATTTTAATTTTTCAGACGATAATTGAAAAATCACTTCGAAGACGATATAAATTCGATTTGAAAATGGGTTTATTATAATTTTTATGAAGAAAAACGTAGATTGTTCTTTATTTATCGGTGTGAGATGGTTTGTTCACGCATAAATAGCGTGATTTTAGCGAATTAGCGAGCGGCCATAAAACACTCGCATGGAAATTATTGTGGATCTAATTGACACATCATACGTGTGCGGCGTCATCGGCTGTTAAGCAACTCATCTGACTTGATCGAACCGTTACTGGTTTCTCGAAATAAGGAAGAAGTTTCTCTTTACAATTCGCACTTATATAATGTGCAATCATTTTACAAATTGAGCTTATTAGGTTGGTATCGCGACTTGTCTATGGTGTACCAAATTCGAAAGTCAATTCTCATCGGCCAGTATTATTTTGAAATAATGCCTTTTTCGCTACACATTAGTCATGTGTTCTGTTAGTCGTCAATAACACTTCACTTACTGTCAATTTGTCGTCGTGATGTTACGAAAATATCTTCGCTGGGACATTATAATTGACAAAGAGGTCGGTTTTATTGAGGACACAACGTGGGTGGACTTGAGTAACTTACTGATACCAATATAGGTGACATGTGGGCGGCTTTTTTAACACAACCCCTTTTAATGTGTGGTAAGTGACACAAATGAGGAAATGTTTCGCAACATCCTTTACATATCGCCGTTTGGTGATGCTAATTGTCGTGAAATTACAAGATCACTATGAACGAAAAGCGAAGCAAGTTTGCGACATTTAAATATAAGTATCGAAGGCATACGGAACTGTTTGAATCAATATTCTAGACCTAAATATAGAATCTTAAGGACCTACCTTGATGGTTGACTCAGGAAGTTGGAGCTGTGCAGCCAGTTCACATCTCCTGGGCCTGGAGACATAATTCTCCTTCATGAACTCTTTCTCGAGTCGTGCTAGTTGCTCTCGTGTGAACGCTGTGCGGTACCTCCTGAACAGAAACAGATTATGAGTTTATCATCTATATTTTGAAGAGATAGTTTGTGAATCTCTGGAGGTATAGTTTGGCATAAGAGTCTGGAAACGGTACAAAATTTTTGTCTAGCAACCTTCACAAAATGGAATCCGTGTTATGACGTTTACTGTACACAAACCAATCAAAACAGTTGATGCTCCATTCGAACTGCGGCGGGTTGCCATACTAACGACACAGTGGCGCTCCTATTTTCCACTCTTATTGCCAGACTATACTGAATAAATTATAAAAAAAATCTTGAGCAGTTAGAAGCTACACAATATTATTTAATCCTTGCTTCCACAGCTCTTCATTGCAAATTTATTTGCAGTTCAGTTTCAGTACATTGTAACCGTCATGCGACAGCAAAAACAACTTTGTATTACCAAGCCGTTTTTGCTGTTGGGTTGCTTTCGCAGTCTATGGGCGGCGTGTTTTACGACCGCAAATTAATCAGGTAATCATAGCAAGGTTTAGTGTATTATATAATCAAAGGTATAATATACATGTATGTTAAGAATACAGCTCAATCTACCTGATGTTAGGATCTGGTGCTGAACTTGAGTTGGTCATCTGCTCCGACTGCGGACTCAGTGACTCTGTGGACAAAAAAAAAACATTGACATTCGAACAATATTTGAAACGTCACTTAATTAATTAAAATAAAAAAAAAAAACTAAAATTAATTAAGTTGCCAGCATCTATAGGCATTTTGTTTGCCTCATAGCAAAGTAGAACACAATTCGTATTAATTTGGTAATAACGATACAACTAGGCATTATATATCTTTAGCAGCAACACTAAAATGATTATCACGTGGAATTTTGACAGCTGTCAATGATTACTTGTTTTGATTGACTGTAAGCACTACGAAATTATTGTATGTATTTCTTTTTTAATTAGCTGAAAAAAACTTTATTACACGACGATAATCCTGACTTATTCCTGAGATGGGCATCTGATTCTTCACAATCTAAATATAGCACTGACTTCACAACGCCTTTAACTTAAAGGACCGATTATTACTTATCAGTAAAGAAAAAGCTCATTCACTTAAAGGGTTGGAGAGTACACTCAAGACCAATCGTCTTGGTTCTATACCAGCTCGTATCTTAATTACACTCATGTCTAGACATTAGCTACTTGTACGAACAGCAAAGGAAAGCCGACATTTAAAAACCCACTCAATTCAAAAACTAATTATCCAGTAAAATTGACTTGTCGTAAAACGGTGAGGTATCCGAACGCATCAGGAACCAGTAGCTGGAGGTGCTAATTGTACGCGCCCAAAGTTTCAAAAGGAATACATTAACACAAGACAAACACAAATAAGCTATTGTCTAATTAAATATTTTCCCATGCAGTGTACGCGCCGTTTATTAAAATAACAAAGAAACAGCCTCTGTCGATCGCCGCTCAATTTGTATAAAAAAACGACACGCTACAACCAAAACCGCCGACTTTACAAATCTGATTAGCCGTTGAAGTGGTTCTAAATTTAAAAAGACCGCGCCATACGCAAGTTATTGACACTGGCCGTTTTTTAGTCACTTAAAAATAATATAGAACGCTTTCAGGCGGCATTGTCTATGGTTCTAATGGCAGTGTGATTAAGATGTTTATTTCTATTTCCGCTTTTAAATTTCTTTCTTCATTCGGTCGGGCGAGTTTAAAATCAAACGTGTAAGTACTTTATTCACGAGTTATCATTAATGTATTTGCGACAAGTGATAGAATTGGTTCGCACGTTTAGTATGACAACGAATGGAAATAATCTTTAAATTATTCGCTAACTTGTCATTACTGTAGATTTTATAAAGTTAAGTGTGTTTAAAAGTGATAGTGTTTTTTTTAGCGTAAGCGGCGTCTGCAGCACTTGAATGGTTCCCATGCTGGGTGGCGACAGAACACTCAAAAATCAATTTGCAATAGTCTAGTCGGTAGCTTCCTTTCAATACAATTTGTTGTCCTACAAACTTTTTCAAACACCACTTCAAATCTTCTTGTTAAGTTAAGATTCAGCTGCGCTATTATTGGCTTGTGTCATTTGAAAAAAGAACCAGGAACATTTAAAAAGTTTCCGCTTGGAACTTCCGCTGTTCTAATTTTAAACGGAAGATCATGTATGTTTAATGGTGACATGACTCTTTTTATGCGTCTATGTTTATTGATGACGTCACAAGATGGCGTCCATCGCATCGGTGTCGTTTGTGAGAATAATTACGAAATGGCTGCGTTTGTTTCAAAACGTACGTTAATGGGAAAAATACATAAAGTTCGGAGCACTCATAATGCTAAGGCAACGTCATATTACTTAGAGACGTGGAATGTATGCTTTCCTGCTGTTAAAACTTCATGTGCAACTCTCAATTATATATAGTATATTATCATGTCCCTCACGGGTAGGAGCAGAGAGTACCAGAGCGCCATTTTACTCGTGACTTGCTCTCCTGCTTTGCTTCATTCATCAAGATAGCATGCATAAAAATTCAAGAATTCAGTGATGAAAAGATAAAGAGTTTTTAGAGCTCCCTTGTGAGTACAATTTATCTTGCCATAACTGAATAAATTTTATAATTTATTCAATTGTTAAAAACTTTACAAAACTTGTATAAGTACCAAAATTTAGCTCAATCGGACACTGGGAAGTGGGTTTACTTTAACTTGCAAGACAGATGAAACTAAATAAATGCTTGGAAAAAGAATATATAAAATGCAGTATATCTGTTCAAGTCTAAAAAGTCGACATGCCGAGTATTTAATTAACTATTTTCAATAATACTAGCCTTTATTTGTTTTTAGTGTGCCTTCAAACATAGGAGCAAATAATTGATACGTTATGAAACCGTCCGTCGTGCCGCGGCACTTATCATTGAGTTACCAACTTCTAAATCATGCCACTAATGACCAACGCTTTATACGGAATCCTATGTCCGTTGAACATGCCTTTTATGAATTTGATATGAAATATCGATTTATTTAAAATGATCTTCCTCAGTTGCTTTGGTTATAAAATTGTGGCTTAATACTTTAGCGGTAAGACTTGGTTTTGATTGTGTGTTTTCGCTTTACCATGTCGCAAAAAACCCGTGCTAAACATACTTAATTATGAGTATTGCTTATAACAACTATCGGATATAACGAATTAACATGGTCCCCTCAATGTCGTTATATGCGGTTTTGACATATTATCTGCAGGCTTCACAGGTGATCAAAATGTCTGGATCTAAAACACTTGGTTTTACATCTAATCAGCATAGTTCCCATGTTACAAATTGCGTCCGATTATGGCCAATTTAAAGCGAGCCATATTTAAAAATATCGTGATGGTAATAACGCTTGGTTATTCCAAATAAGATTATTAATAAAACAAATAGGCTGTCATCATTGGTACTGTCGACAGAAGTAAAAGCTAAGACTGGAACAGTACGTCAAATTAGCATGTCGCACGTCAGTGAGGCGGACCCAAAAGTTTTACCCTTACGAAAAATCGCTCAACGGGACTAAAGAAGTCGTCACTTCAAAAATGTCTAAGTCTAAATAGCTCAGAATGCTAACTAAAGCTCGCTAGAAAGGTCTATACGTTTAATTGCCGAACACTGACACGCCAGTCAAATCTAATGCTACATTATGTTTGAGTGGCCTCAGCTTTGATATGAGCAATCGTATTTTGATGACGCTTCAATCAGTTAACTGGGCCATCAAACGTTGAATGTCGTCTCAGTAACCGGTCGTAAGCGTGTCTTCTTCTTCTACTTCTTTTTCTTCTTCCTCACTATGGCAATCAATCCTTTTTAACATAAGCTCACCCTAATTCAGACAGTATAAAACGGGATTGATAAATGCTACCAGTACAAAAATAACTATACCAACCAGCTCTGCTCTGCAAACCAATTACTAAATGGTTAATTAATAGTTCAATTTGCCGCTTGCCAAATCGCCCTTGTAATGCGCACAAACCGATCGCCGTATATTAACAATTGGCATTATCGAGAATATCACCCTCGGTCCACGGACGGCACGCGCCATTAATTGTATTGCCGTAAATGGGCCTTAATACGTTTATTGTCTATGACACCATGTTACTGGCCGATTGTGCCGCCAATTTTGATATTGGAACTTTTTTTTCTTTTTGAACTATACTCGAGCGATTGATTGTCGTGATTTGTAATATCTGATAAACAAAATTAAGGGAGCATTTGTTTAAATAAAAGTACATACATAAACACGCCAACTCCCTCAAGGGGTAGGTAGAATATTTAGCGCCATTTCACTCTTGACTTGCACACCTCTTTTGATTCTTCAACATTCATCAATCTTTTCATACATGCCACCGATTCCAAGTACTTTTTAAATTCCTTAAATAATGTTATTAATATTACCCATGGATGAATCTTATCAACGTATAGACGAGCTACAGAAAAAAACACTAATTCAATTTGTAAGAAATCTGTACACGAAATTGTTATAGCTCATTCGTCCTCAATTATTCATAGACAAAAGCGCCAACTCTCAACGGAATTAAAACAATTTACACCCGCGTCCGAGGCACAACATTTGCCTTACAATTATCCAATACTGAAGCAATTATACGGTGTCATCCCTCGACACGTTCCCCTAACAATGCCGTGATAAAATCCCTATCTACTAGTCGGCAACAATATAATGAAGATAAATATCTCAGTGGGGACACGCCAGCAATAAAAACAAAATCAGTTTAAGCTCAATTGACAAGACATATTACAATCTCGACCCCTACGCCACCCAATTGTATTCACCGATTAAAAATGGCGTTGAGCTGTCAAATTGTGGCGGGAAGTCCACCCACGCGTTGACATTTCAACTTTTTTTGTAAACATAGACAATGAGGTGCGGTCCGTAGGTTTTAATGTGAGTTTTGGCGGCAGCTGCGGTGACGGATTAGACAATTTAGTGTGACATTAATTAGTCGATTTGGATTTATTATGCCATTCTGTATTATAGCATTAGATCCGCCATTCAACACAAAAAAAAATTGCAATTATTTAAAGACAAACTGTCAAATAAGTATTATATCAGTATGGTAACTTTGAAGTCACCGTACTGATTGTCGATGTCAACCGTCAACAAATTAATAGTGATACATTTATCATGTTTGATTCAACGTCAGAATAAGACTTTTTAATACCCATTTAAAATTGCCATATCTAAAAAATCTTACTAATCATCAACATTACCTCGTAAAACATCATTAGATGTTCAAGTCAAATAAAACTTACAATACAATAACGATTATTATCTCAAACAGACCGGCAACCTAACGGCAAAACGAATTGAGTAAAATCAATTCGCAGGTACATGACAATATGATTTTGCGCATTAGCAC
The DNA here is from genome assembly GCA_951449985.1 of Falcaria lacertinaria. NCBI lineage: Eukaryota > Metazoa > Arthropoda > Insecta > Lepidoptera > Drepanidae > Falcaria > Falcaria lacertinaria. The sequence goes on along the minus strand of OX602136.1, from coordinate 1,704,601 downwards.
TTAATGGCACAGAATCACAGACCATATTGTTATTGGAATAGAGCTTAGAATAACAACATAGAGATTGATAAGTCCTGAGATAAGTCTGTTTAGTTTATGGCAATACTTGCTTTTCACAACGGAATGGTGATTGTTAAATGGCAATAAAAATATAATAATGTTACAATAGGCCGCTTATTGACTGCTTTGGCGGTGTCTGTCCGTCGGGTTTATATAGTTGACTTAAAAAATATACCGTTCTCTGACCGTATCTTTCTGAGCATAGTTGGAGTAGGTAAGTCATTAAAACTTAATGTATTTTGACAAAACAATGGTTTTGGCAACAGATAATAATTTTAGAAAGGTATTTGTTTACTAGTTGTTACCCGTGATTTCGTCCGCATTTGTTAGACGAACAATATCCTATGTTGTAATCTATTTCCTTGTCAAATTCAATTACGATACGAAACATACAGAGTTACTTTCGCATATATTATATTAGTATGAATATGGCATAATACATTTTAAATTATGATTGCTACATCGGGTACACTTACAAGAAAAAGAAATAGGCATACTGAAACGCCAATCTAATCTAAAGCCACTTTAATTTTGAGTGGCCTTCGATTTTACATACTACATTAGGTATATTTTAAAGACGCTTCAAACTTTGAGTGTCGCTTCTGTTTTCGACCGTTCGTTGCCTATTTCCATTATTTTATAACTACGCTAATTAAAGAAAACAAAAATGCGTGTGTGTTTACTCCAAAATTTCTAGAAATGATCCGTTTTTAATTTGGCCAAAGAGACAAGGAATGTAGTAGGTACCTAAGAGACGGCGACGGACTCACCATCTGTCCCGTTGGCACCAAATTATCTTCGGTGGAAAGTGGGTGTTGTAACACCTCTACCTACCTCTTCGGGGACCCTTGTGGGAAGGCGTGATGATAATAGGTATAAGCTAGCCGTATGATAACAATTATAAAAGTGATTTAGGGCTATTGGTAGGTTAAGGCTCAGAGTAGATCATATACTAAGGTATGGTAACTATCTACTTTAAATAAATTACCAGTGGGTAGGTGTGTATTTAGAAATTATTATTTATATACAAAACGATAAGTTAGGATAAGGAGGATAAGTTACATCAAGCAAGTTAAGGATAACATAGCCGTCACGTCGTATAGGGAGGCCAAAGAAGTAGCACTGGACAGGCAGAAGTGGAGGGAAATACATGGGCTGCACCGACAAGAGTAAAACTTTTAAATATAAGAGGAAGACAAAATGAAATGAAAAATACCTCCAAAAATATTCATATTTAGGTTGCTGATTGAAATGTCCCAAACTATAGACAAAACTATACAAACATCTATGTATAAAACATATATGTGAAAAGCCTGTTAATTAAAGTAATTTATACTTAGTATAGTCAGTATAGATTCAGATATAACTAAGACTCCTTCCATCCGAAATGAAATAAGGTCGCTTCCCAATACTGAAAGGACATATTATCCACACCAACAACCAACTTCTCACAACTAGGTAAATATGGTTGTTATACTTTGTATACAAGACCCAAAAGTTAAACAAAAAAACCTGCCTACTTACAAGATTAAATTAATAATTAAAAAATATACAATCACACAACCAAAACATGTTTAGGAATTCATAAATCAAGTCCTTGGCAATTACGTACCTATACAGCCTAGTCATTAATGAATATTATTAAGAAAAAAACTTACATAGATAGGTACATACCTTTGCTTTTTGGACTAGAAGGAGGCGTGTGATGATTTAAATCACTATAATCATGACTTTTCGCCATTAAGTCGACAGTTAACGGTTCACAAATAGATGTGTGATTAAAAGAATAATTCCTAACAGCCTCCATGTTAAAAAAAAACTAAAACCAATAAAAAGTAAATAACACTGGCAGGTTGGAAGCCGTTAGCGCGCTTCGAATAAGTAAGCTGTCGAGTTTTTGGCGGGAATCAGGCGGAGCGGTTGAGATTTTTTCCAGTGTGTCGTAAATTGTGTTATAGTGATCTTTAATGTGTATTTTTGGTGTCGATATGTGCAGTAAAGTTTCATTTAGTGACTGATTTATAGGAGCATTGGAAATAATACCATAATACGACTTTTGGGTTAAGTGATTTATCATTTTGGTCAATAGGTTACCTCTAATCTAAAGGCGTGTTACGATCTGCTACTGCCGTGGGTTGTCTCCAGAAACTCCATTGGGCGTTAGAATGCATGACACTAGGCATTTTAATGCGGCAAACACGAGAAATTTTCCAACATGAAAATTCTCCAACACTCGACACTGGCAAAAATAGTCCCTGAAGGGATTGATTGCCATACTTAGGAAGAAGAAGAAGAAGAAGTAAGCTGTCAGTTCATAACAGTTTGTTTTCGTTGTGCACCGCGCCGCCTCGTACTAAAAATCCATAATGCGTTAGCCAATAACGTTGTCCCGTTTTTATCCCCACCAATCAGGGCGGGGCCACGATAATCGTTCGCTGTCTCTTTCACTCCTTATTACTCGCGCTCGCACCGCTTTGGAAAAGATAAGGCTTGGGTTACAATTGGTGCTTTGAGTAGATCATGTTCAGACTTCAGTGCCGGTAGCAGGAACATTGTCGACAACGTATTCGAAAACGTAACTCGTGAAATGTCAAAATTGTAATTTTTAGTTCCACTTTTCATCGCCGCAGCGCTGTTCATTTTCCAATACAAAAATAGTCGAAGGCGCTACGAAAACGTTGTCGACAATGTCCCTGCTACCGGCACAGAAGGAAGATTTTTTCTATTCTATTCGCCGTTTTATTAAGTTTGTGTCTTGCCGCTTGAGACCTTTATGGTGACCTCTTACCATCATAGGAGCCGTACGCTTGTGCCAACTTACACTTACGTGATTACAAATCAAAATCCGCGATTAAAATTCAATAGTAAAAAAAATACGATCTAATTTTGATTGAGAGTTCGCATGAACAAAATTCGCAACGAACGACGTGACGAAGCCTCATTGTAGCACCGCCCTAACCATTTAATCATGTCGGTTCATCCCAGTTTATAGTCTCGCAGCACTGAACATTATGAACCCTTATTAGATGGCGGGAGTTATTAAACTGCACGAACTTTAGTGATACCTCGCTACCTAAGCTATATCTTAGTTCATAATGGCGTCAAATTGCTCTGTTAGTTAGCTCTAGCCGTTTATAGTTTGGTAGATTTCTGTGTGAATTTGTTGGCTTATAGATCACAGTTTTATTCCGCACCGGTAGTAAAGTAGACCTTCATAAGTGTCTTCAATTAACTATTTTTGATATGTTTTAAAAGGAGTTTTAGGTCAAGTTACCTGATAGATTTCAAGGTTTGGATCAGATAAACTGGACTTTTTATGAGAACAATAGGCTCAAAAAAATATATTTGCTTTGGTATCGATGTCGCGGCCGAAATCAGTTTATAAAATAACTAGCTTTTACCGTTGTCTTTAAACAAATGCTGACTTTGTCTAAAAAAATGCCTTCCCCAGGCTATAATCTACCTCCTTGTCAAATTTCATTACGATCCGTTCAGCCGTTTAGTCGTGAAAAGCAAACAAACAAACACATTTACTTTCGCATTTATAATATGAGTATGGATGAAACATTCGCGCCTAAGTGATACAACTTAATTCTTAGAGTTCCTGTATTAATTCTAAGCCATTGATTTCTAAGCCGTACCATATTATTTATTTATTTTAACCATATAACACCTTACCGTGCAATAAAATAAAGAATTTAATTAATAAGGCCTTAGACTGCCGTATACTGATCTTTCCAAAAATATTGTTTTAAGAATACACGTGTACCTAAAACCTAGAGGGAAACAATAATACCTAAGTCTTTTATGGTTTTAAGCTAGGCTACTTACTTACTGCTGTGGCACAGTGACCCAAAGTGAATCTTGGCTTCCGATAACAAAAGTCTCCATTTAGGCTTCTATGTGTCTATTTTATAGAATTAATTTGAAATGACGCCGTACTTAATATTTACAAAATACTGATTGCTTAGGTTAACATTTAATTGAATGACAAAAGTAATTTTAAGATGTCCAAATAAATGAAGCGAACATTGCAGCCCAAGCTTCCAAGAACTATTACGCATTCACCCGAAAATGTGGGAGCACTAAAACCGAAACGTTAACATCAAAACGAGGACATCAGCGGGCAATAAAAGAGAAATTCCAAAGACATTCTACTTTGCCACAATGCACTCCATAATTGAGCAAAGACAATGCTTGTGTACCAACATACAGACAATAGAGAACCGACTTATTGTTCCTGACATTTCTTTTGGCGGTAACGTTTTGACAGACTTCACGCTGAGACAAGATGGCGGACAAAGGAGTGTTTTGCGAACAGTAGCAGGCGACTCAGTGGGGAGCTGTCTATGTGTAAGAAATTGCTACCGTTTTTGTTAATTTGTCAACGTTAAGAGTTCTTTATTAAAGGAGACCTGCTGACGTATATTGCTGTACACTTATTTACGACGTGCAATAAGAGGATAGGTTAGAATGATGGTAAAAGAATGACTCAGTTCATTTTGATGTCTGTATACGAGTCAGTGCCGGTAGCAGGAACATTGTCGACAACGTATTGGAAAACGTAACTCGCGGAATGTCAAAATTGTCACACTTATTTTTAGTTCCACTTTTCACCGCCGCAGCGCTGTTCATTTTCTAATACAAAAATAGTCGACGGCGATACGAAAACGTTGTCGACAATGTTCCTGCTACCATCACTGAATTAATGTTTTTTTTAGTTGCTGCCCCCCTTTTTACACCGAATACTTAAATGCCGTCCGGCTAAAAAAAGCATCTGCGAAGAACCAGAAACTCCACCCAACTTCGCCCGCGTATCAATATAATGTAGCCTATGTTACTCAGTGATAATGTAGCTTTCGTACGGAATAAGCATTTTTGAAATCGATCCTGTAGTTTCGGAGCCTATTCATTACAAACAAACAAACAAATCTTTCCTCTTTATAATATTACTAGCGGCCCGTCCCTGCTTAACACGGGTAGACATTTATCATATATTTCGTCTACCCGAGCGAAGCCGGGGCGGGCAGCTAGTATAATATATAGCCTATGTTACTCAGTGATGATTTAGCTTTCCAACGGTGAAAGAATTTTTGAAATCGGTCCCGTAGATTCGGAGCCTATTGAATACAAACCCACAAAAATACAAATCTTTCCTCTTTATAATATTACTAACTAGTATAGAAGTATAGATTAGTATAGATATAGATAGTGTAGATTGTCACAGAACAGAGATCACACCTTGTGATAAGGCCGCCTATTGTAAAGTAATTGATTTATAATGTTCTAGCGATCCGCCCCGGCTGCGCTCGGCCAGCGTGAGCCATAAAAGTTAAATACCTACAAAAAAAAACTAATTATACATAAACTCTCATAAACAATGTCTGTCTGTCAAGATTTTTTATCTCAAGAACGCGTAGAGTTATCAAATTGAAATTAATATGAAATACCCGGGTCTGTGGTCTCTTTCGGTTGTAAAATAATCAGACCTTTATAATCAAACCTGTAAGTCAATATGAAGAAAAGATATGACTGTTAATGTCGCAAATTTTCAAATACTTTCTTATTTCTCGTTGCCCTAGAATCATGAAATTTGGTAAGAAGCAGTGTCTTACAGCACAAGCAAAGGAAATAAAATCTGAAAACCGTAAATATATAGTTATTTTTAAATGCAAATTTCAAAAAAAAAAACTGAATCGCGCTGTTGAGAGTCACCGACGAATAATGACCTCATTTGAAGTTCGCCTACAACTATATACGGAACCCTCGGTGCGCGAGTCCGACTCACACTTGGCCGGTTTTTGTTAACAAAGCATGCTTAGAACAAAGTCAGTCACCGCAAGGTACAATTATGGTTCTGTGGATACTCTAAATAAGAAAAATCTTTAATATTTTGGAAGCAATGTCGGGTACATAAGGTCTAAAATAAATAACACATCGACCAATCAATAATAATAATTTTATTTAACTAGGGCAGGGACGTAAATTGCATATCTATAGGCAAAGAGTAAATGCCAACCTCCACTAAAATCAAATACACTTTATAACGCACAATAATACGCTAATATAATATTTGCGTATGATTTTTTTTATTACAAAAGGTGGCACACAAGCTTACGGCCCCCCTGATGGTAAGCAGTCACCGTAGCCTATAGCTGCTAGCAATACCAGGGGTATCACTACGGGGTGCTGATGAGGACTCACTGTGCTAGCAGCAATACTACTAGCCTAGCGTAGCCTCGTGGAGCACTGGCAACCTTACTTACCGCAGAAACACAACACAACATCAAGTAGTGTTATTTCACTGCGGTCTTCTGTAAGGTCACGTAAGGTGGAGGTACAGTCCCCAGTCGGGCGGCTCCAATTTAAATGGGATAACCCACGGGAAATCCCAAATCGCCCTACCTCTCTTTTGAAAAGCTCATGGTGTGATTAATCATGGTGTGATAAACATGGAGTGATGTAATTGAGCTAGGTAAGATTTTATATTAATTCCTTTGAGTGCATACCTAAAAGAAAATTCTATCCACGTCCTTGCTAAAGAGGGAGTCTATTGAAGGCCATTTTAGATGACGTATAAGTAGTTTTTATTTGACGAACGAAACCAGTTTTTACTATTACAGTTTGAGGAAATATTTTCATAATAAACATATTTTTCACAATAATTGGCAAAGTACTGCGTATTTTTTATATATCCACTTTATTATCCCTTATATAAAATTATACTACATTACCAATACCAACAGAAACACCCGCAATATAACTGTAATGCTTTTATCTATGGTTTCGATTTGTAAACTTAATAAAAAGCCTTTGAACGGAGCCGCCGGGTCGGTACCGTCGGCAAAACAAACAAAGGACTGACTAGTTATACTCATCAGCCATAAAATACCGTTACTAGAAATAAATACATTACATATTTTTAATAGTTTTATTACTGTAATAGTTTAGAAAAGTTAGATACAATGACAATTAAGGATTGCTCGTTTTTTTTTTATTTCTTCTACCTAAGTAAATATAATAAACGATATTTTTTAAATTAATTCTAGCTTTGAGGCGGTGGGTGGACGGGTCAGTGTAGAGTTTCTTTATTAGGCGTCCACTCACTAGTGGGTAAAGTGGGTGGACGGGTCACGAGCCCTAAAAATGATCATTGAAGTATTTATGATATCAAGACTAGCTGTCCCGACAGACGTTGTCCTGTCTTAGTTATTCATATGTCAAATATACCATAGAAAAAAGGACCTTTAGAGTAGCCCGAAATAAACATGTTCAGTTTTTTTTCAATTTTTTCCTTTCCATAAGAAGCATGTCATGAGAAGCATGACAATAACAAACTAAAAAAAAATGCGTAATCGGTCTAGCTATGCACGCGTGATGCCGTGACCAAGGAAATAGGGATTCATTTTCTTTTTACTTTATAGATAACAAATTTATTCACCAAAAACTGCAATCACAAAAATCTTTACGCAGAAAAAACACAAACCTAAGTACCTTATTTAAGACAAGAGTGGAATTAGGGGTCAATCACAATTGGAACTTAAAAATATGTTGGTGACAACTAGATAAAATTAAAGTGTTCAGTTTACTTCGTGTGTTGCAGCGGTAGGAAAGGGAATGTTATATCCAGTGGCGGGCTTAGGAGGTGGCGAGCAGGGCTACCGGCCGGGGCCTCGCTCTTGCAAGGGCCTCGCGCACTCGCGCGCATAACTTGTATTGTTATCATTTAATTAATTATTTTAGTCTCAGAAAATCATTTCATAGCACCCCTTACGATATGGGTATCAAATGAAAGGACGAAATGAGCTCGATGAGCGAAACACTTTTTTTTAACAACAAATAAAGCGTGTTGTCTACAACAAGTCAAGCGTCATGTTTTAAACGAATTCCATAGACAAGGGCTTCGCAAATATCTACCCGCCCTGGGCCTCGCATTGGCTAAGGCCGCCCCTGATTATAGGTACATAGATTACGAATACATCTTTCCTATGAACTTCTTTACTTAATCTGGAAGATTTTATGTTTATGCAGCAGTTAAATAAACTAGTGTAGGTACTACAATTTGCTGTAATTGAAGGCATACCTATAGCTAAATTCAGTATCTAGATCTACCTAGTGGTGACAATTCTGTTGTACGAAATAATTAAACTATACCAATTTGATAGGTCTAAAAATATTGCCATCCTTATTTAACCCGTAACATTTACAACGAGAAAGGGATGGCAAGACCTGTCAAATTAGTTTCGTAATTTTGAACAACAGAATCGGGACCAGTATCTACCAACGCAACTTCATTTAAGATTGTATCAAAAATAATTTATCCACACATCCATACGCAAAAAATTTTGCATTTATAATATTAGTAGGCTTGGCTTAGTGGAATAGAGTTGAAGTCACTAAGACTTACCATGGGGTCTGTCTTCCACTTCATCACTGTCCACCTCGCTGCGGGCGCTCCCTGGACTGGACCTCTTCAGATCCTCCTGGCCCTCCATCATTCTTGACATGAAAAACGGAAAGCTCCCCACTCTATTTTGCTGGAAATAGTACCCCATCTTCCCATCATCTTCATTACACTCGGAGATATTCGTTTCAATATCGATATCGGGTGATCTCCTCTCATTCAACCCTACTATCGATTCTATGGAGAAGTTCTTTGGAGGTATTTTCGTTTGCATCTTGTTAACCTCGGAATCCATTACCACTGCACTGTCACTCACGTTTATCGATTTCTAATCGATGTATCGATTTGTGGGTTTCGCTCGAGTGTTCGATACGGACTGAGGAAAGCTTGTTGGCTTCTCGACTGTGGTAGAGCCACGCCTCTCCGCTGAGGGGAGTTCACACTTCATACACAAATAAATGCTGTGAAATTTCAACTCTACGCCTCTGAGCTTACGATTGGTTGTTCATTGTTCTTGTAACAAGGTTAGGTTGCTTTTGATGAACGCAGTGGATATTCGACTTTGGTGACACTGTATTAGAGTTTAAATTTAGTTTTTGTATTAAAATAATGTGCTGGTAATTTGGTGTGACAAAAAACCACGACATTGATCGAATTGTAATAATTTCTGAGTAATGCTTTTTTTGCACTCAGTACCGCCGTTGTCGTTAGAGATATTGCTCTCTATTCATTGACATTATTCAATAATGTGAAATTTATTTGTCTATTGTTTGTTTGTCTCTCACACAATTATACACACACGCACACACAGACATACACATACACTCACACACACTTATGATCAAAATAATATAACTTTGTATGCCATGGAGATTGGGTCGGCCCCTGGTGTGGGATGCAACTTGTGTCGATACCCTGCCTCCGTCTCATCTCCCTGGTACCTCGGTGGCGGCCGGCGCCGCTGCTGCTCAGCAGGAGTGCCTCAAGCGCCGGGAATATGCATGTCTTGGTCCAGGGCACATATTTTCTGCATTTGCGGTTAAAACTCTGGGTCCCTGGTGCCCGGATGCTTTTCAGCTTTTCAAGGAGGTCTCACGTCGGCTGGTTGAGGCCTCCCGCGACAGGCGTGCTGGAACATATCTCGCTCAGAGAATCAGCATTGCTATCCAGCGTGGCAATGCTGCCAGCATTATTGGCACGCTACCGCATGATTCCGGTTTGGGTCAGATCTTTTATCTATAAGTAGGTAGGTTAAGATATGTGTTTGTAAATAGTTTAATCTGTTTTGTGTCAATAATAAAACAAAAAAAAAAAAAAACTTTGTATTAAGTTCTACTTATAGTCTTGTGTAAGTTAGATAAGGAAGAGCGGAGTCCTCTGTCACACGTGTATGAGACACATACTAAAAAGGGTGCTCCAACAACTTGTTGGTAACATTTTGCTTTTTACACAATAAAATATTTTTTATTATTTCTATTGTATGTGTTTACTCCTTGGTAAATATCAAGGGAGTGTTATATTTTACAACCCTTTGGTTCCGTCCCCGAAGGGTACCCAACGGAACCATATTATCTATCGTCTATCGTGGTGTAGAGCACAACCCAGGAGTACTGCAGCGCTTGAACATCTCCGCACCTGATCGCTACGTGTGGAGGCGGCGCCGCCCGCACCTGCTGGCGGTACCAGTGGCTAGGACCAACCTCTTAGCTAAAGCACCCCTTACCAGAGCGATATGCACAGTGAACGATCTCCACGCTAAAGCGGACATATTCACATCCAACTTGTGTGAACTCGCAAAAGTCCTATTGTATATTGTTACCTATTTATAATTTTTAGGTGTATTCGTTTTTGTTCTTATTTTAATGTAGATATCTTTATTTTGTTATATATTTTTAATAATTACACAAACTGACAGTAGTTATAAGTAGTCATGTAAGAGTTTATCCACACTGCCGCATTGGGCTGGTCCTGTAATGGTAGTTGTAAGTCATAAATAAATAGAAATAAATAAATCTTATCTTATAATTGGGCTTTTATTGGGTCCAGGCTACCCCAGAGGCATGTCGACTTTTGGGATTTTTTGTGCTGCCCTTCGCCCCTTACGCTCTACTTACCTACTGTATCAAATACTCCCTGAATGAGTCTGCAGATCTTGCCAGCAGGGAAGAGCATATAATTCTCTGGTTCCGGATATGCCGCCCCCAGGGTCTCCATTCGCTGCCTCGCTAATGCGTCACAGCAGCATAGCACGTGTTTCATGGTCTCCGTTTCTGTATCACAGGCCCTGCATAACACGTCCTCAGATAGACCCATCTTGTGTCGGTCGCTCGTGACATAGTGGCCCGTAAGAATCCTATTACTAAGACTTCGCTGTCCGTCCGTCCGTCTGTCTGCAGGCTGTATTCTCGTGCTCACTGAACGAGTTCAGAAAGGTTTCATAATATGGTGTACTGTGTTGATATAGTATAAGTGCTAGGATAAGTTGTCTGCGCTATTCGTTGTATCAGGAATATTACATTTTATCTGTCATGATAGTTGTAAAATAAATAAATCTTCCGCAATAGGTAGACAGTCGACATTTTCACAGAATGATTTTTTTATACTACTAAGGTGGCACACAAGCATACGGCCCACCTGATGGTAAGCAGTCACCGTAGCCTATAGCCGCTAGCAATACCAGGGATATCACTACCGGGTAGCCAACCCTGTTGTTGATGAGCAGTCACTGTGCTAGCAGCATTAATAAAAGCAAGCGTATTCTCGTGGAGCATTGGCAACCTTACTTACTGCAGTAAACACTACATCAAAGTAGTGTTATTTCACTGCGGTCTTCTGTAAGGGTGCAGGTACAGTCCCCAGCCGGGCGGCTCCAATATTAATGGAAAATCCACAGGAGATCACAATTCGCCCTACAGCTCTTTTTTTTAAACTCATGGTGTGATTAATCACTGTACTTAAGCTTAGAAAAACTCATTGGTACAGGCCGGGGTTTGAACCTGGGCCCATCAGATGACAGGCCGTTGCTTCAACTACAAGGCCACCAGGGCTCAAATGTGTATTTCTGTTGCCGCTATAACAAAAAAAAATATAAAATTAAAGGGGGCTTTTTGCTATATTGTAATAATGACAACAAATAGACGTTTGAAATGCTCATAAACTTTACGTTTAACTTACGCACTTATCATTTGCGGTTGGTACGATAGCCGTGTCTAGGGATACAACCGCAAAGTTAAGTTTGTTTTTGTTATGTTTTCAGTACGGGACCCTCGGTGTGCGACTTCAACTTGCATTTGCGATTTTTACATAATATAATATCACTAGCTCCGCCCCGGCTTCGCACGGGTGTAGATTGGTCAGTGAGCGCGGGCCGTGGTGCGGCGGACTTTTCAACCCTGACTTTACCTTGCCATATCATAGTACATAGGCATTTTAACGATAAATTGCACTGTTAAATCGTAAAAGCCTAAGAAAATCGCTTGCAAGTGTAACGAACTAACAAACAAAATTATCTTCGTCCGCCGCGTGTATGACAATGAACGGACATTGAAAAATATTCATTTTTATTTTAATACTTTCAAAACTAATACGTTCTATAATTTAATCTAAGTACTATAAAATAAAATAAATTCGGCCGCGTGCACGTTCGACTTTCACACCGGTGCCGTAACATGCCGTAGGTACTAAAAGTAAACATGGTTAAATGACAAACTTAACTTTGCCGTTTGATTTCGATCCCTAGACATGACTATTGCACCAACCGCAAATAATAAGTTTGTAATAGACCTTGACAGGTGAACAGACGGACAGCGAAGTTTTAGTAATAGTTGTACCTACCTCAGAGTAGATAATGTACTACGTACAACTTGTAGTAGGTGTGTTGGAGGTAGTATATTATCCACAGACCTAGGATATGTTTCTATATCTATGATATTATCTACTCTGAGGTTCCTCACCCTAGTCACCTTTCGATTGTAAAGTTTGCTGACTATGTAAGTTGCTGCCATCTATTGTCAAGTAGAATAATATATATACTGCACGTACAACCACACGAAAATAAATACAAACTTAAAAAAGCATTTCGACGCTAGATGGCAACAATTAATATATCTCAATTTTACCAATAGATGGCGCTATTTCCGAAAATTCTTTGCCATCACTTGATATATTTTCAAGTAAGTAAATTAACTAATACTTTTCGAATATATTTTTTATAGTATCTCATCCCTTTCATCTCATAACCTTTCCATAATGAGGGTGGATGATGATAAATATTGTTTTTATTTTCGATTCATATTCGCATCTCTAGCGATACGGTAACGTAGCACTTGACATTTGACATGAGAGTTTTTGGCGGGAATCAGGCGGAGCGGTTGAGATTTTTTCCAGTGTGTCGTAAATTGTGTTATAGTGATCTTTAATGTGTATTTTTGGTGTCGATATGTGCAGTAAAGTTTCATTTAGAGACTGATTTATAGGAGCATTGGAAATAATGCCATAATACGACTTTTGGGTTAAGTGATTTATCATTTTGGTCAATAGGTTACCTCTAATCTAAAGGCGTGTTACGATCTGCTACTGCCGTGGGTTGTCTCCAGAAACTCCATTGGGCGTTAGAATGCATGACACTAGGCATTTTAATGCGGCAAACACGAGAAATTTTGCAACATGAAAATTCTCTAACACTCGACACTGGCAAAAATAGTCCCTGAAGGGATTGATTGCCATACTTAGGAAGAAGAAGAAGAAGAAGACATTTGACATTGAGTTTTTGGCGGGAATCAGGCGGAGCGGTTGAGATTTTTTCCAGTGTGTCGTAAATTGTGTTATAGTGATCTTTAATGTGTATTTTTGGTGTCGATATGTGCAGTAAAGTTTCATTTAGTGACTGATTTATAGGAGCATTGGAAATAATGCCATAATACGACTTTTGGGTTAAGTGATTTATCATTTTGGTCAATAGGTTACCTCTAATCTAAAGGCGTGTTACGATCTGCTACTGCCGTGGGTTGTCTCCAGAAACTCCATTGAGCGTTAGAATGCATGACACTAGGCATTTTAATGCGACAAACACGAGAAATTTTGCAACATGAAAATTCTCTAACACTCGACACTGGCAAAAATAGTCCCTGAAGGGATTGATTGCCATACTTAGGAAGAAGAAGAAGAAGAAGGGATCGATTGCCATACTTAGGAAGAAGAAGAAGAAGAAGACATTTGACATTTGCGCTCGCTATCGAACGAAATCAAATCGTTTGTTATGACTTCTTTTCGAGTTTAGATAAAATTTCCGTATTTTCATTGTGGTCCGTGTGAAATAGCGAAATGATTTTGTGGTAAAACAGAACAAAAATAATTGCATCCACAATGGAGCGTCTATACGCACTCGGGGTCACTTGTATTGAATTTATTCAATATTGGTTAGTTTGCACCTGTTTGTTATTTAATAAATACATATAATGGTTTCTTAGTTACCTAATAACATTATATTGTCTGAAATATCTATCAATAAATACTTTAAAACTTAATGCTTAAAGTTGTTTAGTCAAATAATTTATAAACACAAATCAGATTAAACTATTTACAAAAAACAGAACATAACCTACCTACTTATAGATAAAATATCTGATCCAATCCAGACACATGTGCACAGTGTGCCAAGAATGCTGGCAGCATTGCCACGCTGGATAGCCATGCTGATAATAATTAAATGCCATGAATTTTTAACATTGATGCATCTTTTTATTTGCTTAGTTAGACAAATTAACGTGCCTGCCACCAGCATTTTCGGCACACATCTGCATAATTCTGGTTGAAGCAAAATATTCTATCTGTAAGTCAGTGGCTTATTATGTTCTGATAACTCTTAAACTAACAATTGGAAGGTGGTAACCCTACAACATACTCTGTGATGAGAATCAGTACTGGGGATGCCATATAAAAACATCAAAAATAAAATCTATTAAGATGAGCTCAAAACTTTCTCCATCCATGTTGTTGGCGCCGGATAACACTAAAGGCGAGATTAAATTCAGCAAAAAATAATTAACCTTTTTTTTTTCTTTATACCACAATGATGGCAAACAAGCATACGGCCCGCCTGATGGTAAGCAGTTACCGCAGCCTATGGATGCTTGCAACACCGGGGGTAATACTCGAGCGTTGCCGAACCTAAAATAAAATAATATAAAATGTGGGCGCTACAATATTCTTGTTGCTGTGGCCCTAACCCCAGTACTGTCTGCAATGATGTTCCATCCTCATTCTCAGGTTCGAAGACTATGAAGGGTACTTTGAGATGGTGAACAACATGTCTAACCCTCACCATGTGATAGAGATCCTGTTCCCCCTCGTCTCCATTGTGGACTCAGTGTTTGCTGCTCAGCTGCTGCTCTGCATGGCCTTCGGGGGATGGCTCAATGCTGTTATGAAGTGGTCAGTCATTTATATAAGTCTAGTTTTTTTCAAGAGACAGGCAGTTCATGATCATAGGTAAAGATACATTTATTTCCAAGAATACAGTGCATAAGGTCTTAAATGAATACATGATCAGACAATCTACCATAGATGGTGTAGAAATATCTGTTACAATTGTTATTTTAATTGCTTTGACATAATTTTATTCACAATTATATTTTTTACAATAAACGAATTTTCAGTTCCTTTAATCAATGATCTAATGACATGAGTTTCTTTACTTATGTCGTGAAGTAAAACAAGTGTCTCCTGGCAGGTGGTTGCTGGAAGACCGGCCATACTGGTGGGTCCACGAGACAACGTTCTACGGCAGCCGGCCGCCGCACCTGCACCAGTTCGCACAGACATGCGAGACCGGCCCCGGCTGCCCCTCGGGCCACTCCACCACCGCCGCCATGACGCTCATGCTGATCCTCATGTGGCTATCACACGTTATGAATGACAGGTATTTAGTACTAGCCTTTTCCCTGGGACTTCGCCTGCGTACTTAATTTTTTCCTTTATTTGTTTTGTAAGACACTGCTTCTTGCCAAATTTCATGGTTCTAGGTCAACGGGAAGTACTGTATAGGTTTTGAAAAATCGCATTGTGAAATATACGAAAATTTGCGACATAAACGGTCATATCTTTTCTTTATATTGACTTACAGGTTTGATATTTTCACAGCCGAAAGAGACTATAGACGCGGGTATTTGATATTAATTTCAACTTGATGACTCCACGCGTTCTTGAGAAAAAAAGTCTTTTCAGACAGACAGACCAATGGACAACAAAGTGATCTTTTTCCTTTTGAGGTACGGAGCTCCCAATTCGCCCCACCTCTTAAGTGTCACGTGTCCCTAATTATACTAGGAAGTGCTACGTGTGGTGGTGGAAGCTGGTGATGTTCCCGCTGTGCGCGGGGGCTCTGGTCTCGGTGATGGTCGCTCGCATGTTCGTGGCCACGCACTTCCCGCACCAAGTTATAGCCGGAGCCATCGTAGGTGAGACTGTTAAATCACTAAACTAATTTGACAGGACTTAAAGTATTGCCATCCTTATTTAACCCCGCATGTGTGAAAGGGATATTATCTTATCTTGTCTTATAGTTGGGCTTTTGTTGGGTCCAGGCTACCCCCGACGCACGTCGACCCTTGGGATCTCTTGGGCTGCCCTTCGCCCCTAACGCTCTACTTACCTGCTGTATCCAATACTCCCTGTATGAGTTAGCAGATTGTAAATGGGTTAGCAAGCCTTTTTGTCCTGTCAAATAAGTGATCCCACTGGTCTGTACCAATAAGTTTTTGTAACTTAAGTGCAGTGATTAGTCACACCGCGAGCCTTACTATGAAGGAAAACATCGTGAGGAAACCTGCATACGTCTAAGAAGAAAGTCAAGGACGGACTCACCATCTGTCCCGTTGGCACCAAATTATCTTCGGTGGAAAGTGGGTGTTGTAACACCTCTGCCTACCCCTTCGGGGACCCTTGTGGGAAGGCGTGAAGATATATTATTATTATTATTATATATATGTTGAATGAAAATATTTATTTATGGGCCCTGTTTTTGTAGCTTTACTTTAATATGCCTGTAATAAAGATTAATTATTATATGTCCAATCATCTATTATTATGTCTGTCCGTCTGTATGTGTGTATGTGGTGGTAGGAGTGTTCCTAGCGCCGGCGCTGTGTATCTACGTGTCGGACCCGTGCGTGTGGAAGTACGGCGGCCACGAGGCGCTGAGCGCGAGGAGCGTGGTCGCCTGGCACGTGGCGTCGGCTGGAGCCACGCTGGCCATCAGCGGGGTGACATACCTCAGCCTCGTGCTGTGCGGCTGGGACCCACACTGGACTGTCAAACTGGTCAGTGGACTGTGGACAGCAAACAATATTTTTTTTATACCACTAAGGTGGCAATCAAGCATTCGGCCCGCCTGCTGGTAAGCGGTTACCGTAGCATATGGACGCTTGCAACCAGTGCCGGTAGCAGGAACATTTTTCGACTACGTAAGCAAAAACGTAACTCGCGAAATGTCAAAAATGTCATACTAATTTTTAGTTCCACTTTTCACCGCCGCAGCGCTGTACATTTTCCAATACAAAAATAGTTGAAGGCGATACGAAAACTTTGTCGACAATTATTCATGCTCGCCCTACTGGTGGGCCGTATGCTTGTGTGCCACCTTAGTGGTATAAAAAAAACACTCGCTGGTTGCCGACCCTAGAGTACGGAACCCTTAAATGTTTGGTTGCAGGCGTTCCGCTGGTGCTCCCATCCTGAGAACATCCACGTGTCGACGACGCCGCTGTTCGCCCTCTCGCAGACCACCGCGCTCCTGCTCGGGTGGGCGCTTACCGTCACGCCTGAAGTGGCAAAGTAAGGATACAATTACCGCGTAACGCGTTGCCAACCCTGTTGATGAGGACTCACTGCGCTAGCAGCAATAGTACTAGCTCAGCGTATCCTCGTGGAGCACTGGCAACCTTACTTACCGCAGAAACACAACACTACATCAAGTAGTGTTATTTCACTGCGGTCTTCTGTAAGGCGGAGGCACAGTCCCTAGGCCGGCTCCAATTTGAATGGGAAAACGCACAGGAGATTCCAATTCGCCCTACCGCTCTTTTTTTCTTTTCTGTAACACAATTTCGTCCCTTTTCACGAAATCACGCTCCTACAGCTTGCTGGAAAGCGAGAGAAAAGATTGCTACACAGATCAGTGCCGGTAGCAAGGACATCTTACGACTACGTATTCGAAGTCGGTAACTCTCAAAATGTCAAAATAATTGTCATACTAATTTTTAGTTCCACTTTTCACCGCCGCAGCGCTGTTCATTTTGCCATACAAAAATTATCGAAAGCGATACGATTACGTAGTCAAGTTGTTCAGTTGTTGCTAAGGCTACAGAAATGTCAGTCTTTTAAAAAAATAAGACTCTCTTTTCAGATTAGAGATATCAATAATGGTTGTTTTTTTTATTACTTAAACGTTAAATGATAAAATAAAATTTTTAACGGTTGAAAATATTAGTTAATATTTACATAGGAATAGTTTTAATAGTTAACGGTTTAAAATCACGTTAACGTAAAAAATATCTTAGTTGAATAGAATATTGATATTTTTATACGATAACGGTAATTTTATTTTTTGTTTTTATTGATTTTTTTACATATTAATTAAATTTATTCGTTGATTGTTAAATTCAACATGTCTATTTCAGATACCGCCACTACACCAAAGATCGCTCCCTTATCCTGTCAGCCTCCACCACTGGCCTCATACTGTACATATTCAAACATCTTCAGGATAATATAAGCAAAGATAACGCACCGCGCTTCTACGCTATTAATTTCTTTCTAGGCGCTTTGAAACCACTACTTTTACTCAGAGTCGCCCCCCTAGTGGCAATGTGGCCTTACATGTCAAGAGACAAAGCGAAAATTCAATAAAGGATATCATCCATGTTTCATACATTTTGGTCCAAATCTGAAAGTGCCGGCAAACGCATTTTTTTTGTATTTTCTGTTAGAGCTTGTCCGTCTGAGCATTTATTGCTATGGCACCAAAGTTGAACATTACAGGACATTTCGTTTGTTTTAGTTATTATCAACAAAAATGTATGAAAATTCAGATTTTCGAACTCAAATAATATCAACTACAATGGTCCTACAGGTTTGGTGTCACAGTAAAAAATGTTCAGACGCGCAAGCTCTAACAGAATATACAAAAATTGCGTTGACCGGCACTTTCAGATTTGGACCAAAATGTGTATGTCCTTTATTTAAACCGTATAGCAGTGTGCCGCAAATATTTTGTGCCCTAAGTACAAACACATAGACAATTTCTGATAAACACCATATTTGAAAAATAAATCTTTGAATATTATTCACACCAGTGGCCCTAGCAAGAATAATTTACGACTACGTTTTCGTATCGCCTTCGACTATTTTTGTATAGGAAAATGTACAGCGCTGCGGCGGTGAAAAGTGGAACTAAAAATTAGTATGACAATTTTCACTTTTCGCGAGTTACGTTTTCGAATACGTTGTCGACAATTCTCAAAAATAGTCGTTTATTGTTATGTGTCCGAAACGAAACAAATCACCGTTCTCGAGCGTGATTTGCATCTGTTCTTGTAATTGTATATTTTCTTTCGTCTTTTCTTATGTTTATTTTATTTTATTTTTATTTTATTTTAACATTGTAGGAAAACTTACAGCTAATATTATTATATAAGGGTTACACAAAATAAGAAGGCAATTTAAAAGTTTCCACGTATAGCTAAAGTACAAAGTAATAATGATAAGTCGGTAACTTGTGCATACACAACTTCCTAAATAATAGTATATAATATTAGGTTAAAGTTACAGATAAACGCGTAAATGCGCACAGAAGAATTTCGAGCTCAAAAGCCGTTTAAGATGAGAGACGCTTGTATGAAATAAGTCGATATCAACAGTGCGTGAGGTATCATTGAAGAGCTTGCTTGCACGAACGAGAAAAGAGTTTTGTCTATAGGTACTTTTCGCAAGTGGTACATGCAGTAAGGCTGGTTTACGTAACAATGTAGGATGTGCAACTAATCCTAACTTGCTTAGGAGTTCTGGACAATCGGTAATGCCATTTGCTATCTTAAATAGACATACTAGGTCTGCAATTCGTCTTCGTTCGTTTAGTGGAAGAATGTGGAACTTTTTACACTGCGATATATAATTGCCGAGGTATATATTTGCTTTAAATTGAAGGAAACGAAGAAATTTTTTCTGTATTCTTTCAATCCTATCATTTTATATATTATAGTTAGGGTTCCATATCTGTGAGGCATACTCCAGATGGCTTTTTCACTTTTTTCGCTTTTTCACACAGATGCTGTTTCACTCCAATAAAGGTCGGCAACGCGCGAGTGATACCCCTGGTGTTGCAAGCGTCCATAGGTTTCGGTAACCGCTTACCATCAGGCGGGCCGTATGCTTGTTTGTCACCAAAGTGGTATAAAAAAAAAAAATTGCCACGGCACACTCTTTGCGGAACACTGCCATAGAGGGAGTAACTAATATAGGCAATAATATATTCTGCTCTCCTCACACACAAAGAGAAGGCTATATACGGTACTAATGTACAAGACAAGGACACAGCTATACCGTTTTTGTCTCTTACCGCGTGCAGGGTTTTTTCACGTTTCGTAAAATACTTTATGTAACTTAAGTTATCTTTTGGTTCAGTGCCGGTAGCAGGAACATTGTCGACAACGTATTCGAAACGTAACTCGCGAAATGTCAAAATTGTCATACAAATTTTTAGTTCCACTTTTCACCGCCGCATCGCTGTACATTTTTCAATACAAAAATAGTCGAAGGCGATACGAAAACGTTGTCGACAATGTTCCTGCTACCGGCACAGCTAAGCGGGAGAAGTCACTTGTGTGTCAGCTTTACGCACACGGACGCACACATTGATAACTATCCCCATCACTTTTTAGCACGCGTTAACTTCGTCTATTAGGTACTCAGTCTACGATTTAAACAAACCAATCATTGGATATAAAATCGTTGTCTGGTTGTCGTGTGTTTTACGGGTAATAATTTCTTTGACCAAATTTAAATTCTGTAAATTTTTTTAACACTGTCAAGTCCCTATTGTCATTTTTATTTGTGATGCAAACATTTTTCTTTCGTCTTGTTCAGCTCTCAGTAGTAAAATTTTGGATCTAATTAAAGTTACAACACCTAACTCATCCACACTGGGGCTACCACAATTGTTTTTCGCCCAGTAGTCAAAAGTAGTTTACAAATTTGTCAAACAAGCTAAGAAAATCAAATACTATATTTTTATGTCGTTGGGTCGAGATATAAGGTGATTTTTGATAGGTCTGTATATTAATAGAATGTCACTTGGTACATTATATCGAAATAGTTCATAAATTTTGAATGGGTTTCACTTTTAATCAAGCAGGTTTCACCATCAATCGATTCATTGATTGGTATATCGATTCATACTTCTATGTGTCACCGTTGGCTTAAGTCACTTTTTTAGCTGTCAGAAGCATAGACATAGAATGAAAGCGTAGCGAAAAAAATCCTAGGTCTGTGGTCAAAAAGGTCCTTTAGTCTTGGCCCCACTATACGTATATTTATATATTATTTAATCTAGTTTAGCAGAAACTATATATATAAACAAAATAATAATTTAATAAAGAAAATGTATACATTGTACAATATATGACGGGTAAAGTAAATATTCAGCTGTGATATTACTTTGGTAATTTTATTTATTTTGTCAGTTAACGTGTGACGTTTTATTTATTTGTTAAAAACTTTCAACTTTTGCTTAAACTACCGCCATTTCATCGTCTGTCTTGCTCTCACGTCCTATAGATGAATAAGATGGATATACAAAATGGCTACTCTGATTACATTTCTTATTTTGAATGTGTTATATTTATTGCTGCATACTTTAAGCATTAAAAATAATGTACTCAATGATAAAGAGTACTCGGAACCAGCGGGCATGTATGAAGAGATTGATGAATGTAGAAGCAAAAGAGATGTGCAAGTCAAGAGTGAAATGGCGCTCTATACTCTCTGCCTACCCAGTGAGGGACTTGCCATAATGAATTATATATTTTCATGTAATGTTCCTATTTACTTATTTAATATAATGCACAGCAACACCAAAAATATTGTTATGTACAAAATATCGTGTAAATAAAATTACTTTTAATCACAATTGTATTTTTATTTTTTATTTAGGAGTAGGTACCAGTATGTCTACTCTGAGGTAGTACTAGCTCTACAGCTACAGACATACTGGCGAAGATAAAGTTGTTGAATTCTAGTAGGATTTGACACATATGTTTTTTTTAGTGTAGAACACAAAAATAACTTTGGTGTGGACTCTTTTGTACATATCACTAAATTGAACTTCATTTGACAGGACCAAAAATATTGCCGTCCATATTAACCCCGCACATGAGAACGGGATAGGAAGTCTTTTGGTCCTGTCTAATTAGTTTAGTGTTTTGCACAACAGAGCCGACACGACTGTATTGTACAATATATTTTTATCAGTAATTGTATTATTCATCCAAAATAAATGACACAGTTGCCTCTCTTCCCGGCGGCAACAGGACTGGATGAACCTTATTCAAAGTATTGAGTTTCTTCCCAAATTGCTTAGCATCCTTCACTCTTGTGACATTCGCCGTTATCATCTGTGCATTGTATTGTTCTTCTAGAAGCTTCTCAAAGGTTTCCTTGATGACGTCAGCTGAGACTTCTGTCATGCTGTCCAGTTTGACAGCTATGGTTGTGCATCTTTCAGCTGTCATCTGTCAAAATGTAAATTAATAAGTGACGTGATGGAGTTTTTGGCGGGGATCAGGCAGAGTGAGAGTGGGCTCATCGCCATAAACTTAAAGATGAAGAAGAGACTTTTTCCAAGCGGTTGTATTATCTTATACTTTTTCCTGTGTCTCGTAAATTGTCTATATACTAATACCTTCTGCACAACGGACATCGAACTCTGTAGCTCGCCATATTGCTGCAAATGAGTCAAGTTTTTAGCTTTTAGCCAACCGTAGTTGGAACCTTGTGATCTGCTCTCCTTCTCCCTTGCGGTTTTGATCAGGGATTCTGCCTGTGAAGAGCAGTACTAGTTTTATTTTAGGAATAACTAGCGGCCCGCCCGGCTTCGCACGGGTAGACATTTATCAAAATATATTTTGTCTACCCGTGCGAAGCCGGGGCGGGCAGCTAGTAAGTAATTTTTTTTGCTATAAACCTCACGGAGCCCGAGACCTTTCCAACGAATGCAAACTCGTGGAAATCGGTTCGTGCGTTCTGGAGTTCGACTTATTTTTATATAGTAGATAATATAGTAACTGACATGACCTACAACAGATGGCGTTATTCATGATTTGTATAAATTCCATACAAAGGTCACAATCCTACCACGCACTAGAAGAGTTTTCTATCTAACTAAACTAAACAATTCGACTAGAATAATAAAATAGCTAAGTAGAGGTTGTACGTGGTATCTACTCTGAGGTAGAGGTGTAAGACAATCTTATTTTTATGGCCACACGTTGCTGTGGTTCTGTAAGCCATATTGATTAAAGCTCGCCAAGTAGGTACGTTGATTTAATATTATTATTAGGAAGATCAAACTATCATATCTCTCAAGTTGGACCAAACTGCAAACAGTGGGTAAAATTTAATTAAAATCAAGAAGGTTTTTATGTGGAATTCATTCAGTATTCATTTAGGTTTCGGGAAGAGAAATCTGTCCCGAGATGAACCCGTGCGAAGCTGGGACTTAGAATGTTTTGTCATAAGAATAAATAACTTATATATATACCTACTTCCCCCTTCACGTCGTTACACCCCTCTGTCGTCAGGTCGTGCGTTTAGGGCTGCTATTGACGAAAAGTAAAAGAATTCTTTAGGTAAGGTACCTAGGTAATTTAACTAAATTTTACCATTGGTGAAACAATTGGCTACACAAAAGAATGTCCTTTTGAGTGACATGAAAACAAAATAATAATTATAAAATATTACTTACCTCTCTTCATCTTTGGGCAAACTAAAAAAGCTTAAGTGTGGCGACGTCTTTGTATTATTTTTACATACAAAAATATCACAATAATGTGGCGACATTGCAGTTTGTTTTGTTTATAATACGTACGCACAAACTTATAACGTGCGAGCGGCGATGCCGGCCGTGACAGCCCGACTGAAATAAGCCGTTTAACTAAGTTGTTTTGTGTAGGCTAATATCGCGACTGTGAGCCCGTTCGGAGCGGGAGTTTCCTTTCTACCCAGTATTATTTATTCTTATGTTTTTGCACCTAATATGTGGTTGTATGTATATCGTTGTTATTTTTAAGTACACAAGTACCTAGATATACTTACATAATCCAGTAATTGATTTGGCGAAAATATATTTTCGTTCGCAACCATTTTCAACAAGATGATTCTAGTTTTATTAACTACAGGACCTATCCAAACGCTGCACTTATTAAAATGGTGATATTATTGCATAAGTTAATAAATTTAATTTGCCCTTATCATTAATATATTAAGTACTCACTAATCTCGATAACGTTTAAGTGTCATGAGATTTAATTAGATCGTATGTTTCTAAAAATATAAAGTATACCTTTATATCTTCCCACAAGGGTCCCCGAAGAGGTAGGCAGAGGTGTTACAACACCCACTATCCACCGAAGATAATTTGGTGCCAACGTGACAGATGGTGAGTCCGTCGCCGTCTCTTTGGCACTACATACGTCCTTGAATTTCTTCTCAGACGTATGCAGGTTTCCACACGATGTTTTCCTTCACCGTAAAGCTCGTGGTGTGATTGCTCTCATTGGTACAGACCGTTGGGATTCGCTTGCATCGCTAGAATAGCAGGCATCGCTTCATACCACGGTTCGTATGTTTATAATATAAATTACTAACAGCCCGCCCCGGCTTCGGGTGAACAAAATATTTATCAAATATTTTGTCCACCCGTATGCTACGAGTAATATGCTCCGAAACTACTGGACCGATTTCAAAAATTCTTTTTTTTTTAATTTACGGGGACGAAAAATAGATGTTGTCTGATTCTCAGACCTACCCAATATGCACATTTTTTTATGAGAATCGATTAAGCCGTTTCGGAGGAGTTTAATTACAAACACCGC
The DNA here is from genome assembly GCA_951449985.1 of Falcaria lacertinaria. Classification (NCBI taxonomy): domain Eukaryota; kingdom Metazoa; phylum Arthropoda; class Insecta; order Lepidoptera; family Drepanidae; genus Falcaria; species Falcaria lacertinaria. Next base: position 1,679,992 of record OX602136.1, on the reverse strand, counting down.
GACACGAGAATTTTATATTGTATAAGGTCCATCGTCCAGCGTCCATAGGCTACAGTAGTAGGCCGTATGTTTGCCATTTACGTGGTAATAAGTAATATACCTAATGTAATATTTGTATTTTATCGATTTAGAATGAAATTGGTTCGTAGTTATTTTGTAAATCAATCGAGAAACATCCGACCTAGATGTTCATACTGCGCATGCACACAACTCAAATAGTTGCGTGTTGACGTCTGACATATAATGCTGATCCAATTAATGGCGGACATTACATTTGATGGACAGGTAACTCTTTGTACTCGGAACAGCACTTTTATCAATATATTCATACACTAGCTTCTGTCGGCGACTTCGTGTGGATCGCGAATACTTTTTAACGAGCACACATTATTTAATTTGAAAGTGAACCAAGAAATACATTTTTTATTTATTTATTGAAAGACGTTGTGTTAGCTTTCCTAGCGACGCAAGGTCGAATCCCACCGGTCGGTGATGAAACCAATGAGTTTTCCTAAAAAACTTAGGTGCAGTGATTATATAGGAAAATTTATAAAATGATAAGGCCTGCTGTCATGTATGGATCAGAGTGTTGGGCCACCAAGGCGACGGATGAGAGAAGACTGCATGCAACTGAGATGCGAATGTTGAGATGGATGTGTGGCGTAACGAGAATGGACAAGGTAAGAAATGAGTACATTAGAGGAAGTTTGAAAGTGGCTCCAGTGGCAGAAAAGTTGAGGAGCAAGCGTTTGTCATGGTATGGGCATGTTATGCCGAGGAATGAAGATAATGTGGTAAGAGAGGTTTTATGTATGAATGTGGACGGGTACAGGGGTCGAGGTAGACCTAAGAAAAGATGGATGGATTGGGTGAAAGATGACATGGCCAGAAATGAAGTGAATACAGAGAAGACGGCTGATAGAGTAGGATAGAAGAGAATTACATATTGCGCTGACCACAAATAATATGGGATAAGGGAAGGAGAATTATGATGGCTCCTTTTAGCATAATCTCAACACACCAAAACCTGCTTACCATTAAATTCAAGGTTCCGTACTTGAATTGGAACTCATCAAAATGGACACCGCTTTGCATGTCCCGCCAGGTTAATGATGGATGTGTAAATATGTCGGAATTTAATTTAAAATGAATGAAATTGAGGAAACGAGTTTAAAGAAATGTTTCGGATTACTTTCCGATGACTGTTGAATGACAATGTGACTGTAATTCAAAGATATTTATTTACACAAGATTTACACTGATTAATTATTTAGAGTGACATTGCTATCCAGCGTGGCAATGCTGCCAGCATTCTTGGCACGCTCCCGCGTGATTCTAGTTTGGGTCAGAACTTTTATCTATAAGCTAGGTTGAGTTCTGTTTTTTGTAAATAGTTTAATCTATTTTGAATAAGTTGTGTGAATATCTCATTATTGATTGAATACACATATTCGGATACAGACGGAAACACTAAAATATCTTCAGTGGAAAGTGGGGATTGTAACACTGCCTGCCTTTTGGGGGACCCTAGTGGGAAGGCGTTAAGATGTATTATTATTAATAATCAACAGTTACAATATTAATATGAGTAGGTAAACAATGCACATTGGAATTGCTAGCTTAAAAACTGCGTGTACCTGTACTGCGTGTGTGTTGCTCACATCGAAGAAAGAAGGTACTACTTTGTGAACAAGTGACGCCGGGTAAAACTACGCCTCACACACCTACAACGATTACAAAAACACTACGCCTTGCCCACACACTACATGTTTTAAAACCGGCGTCTATTCGCTGCTCGTAAAGTTTCATCTAATTTTTTATATGATCCGTGGTGTGTTGCAATTAAAAGTATGTAAAAAGCACGGGTAAAGTATATTGTAAATTGAGAATTAATTTGTCTTAAAACGTATATGGCGGCCATTTTTACCATTCTTGGCGCTTTTATGATCATCTGCAAGATGATAGTGTGTTATTTTGATGGAGATCTCTTCATCCCGATTTACCATTTACGGGTGCACTTTATTGTCAACGACGATTCGTATCTTAATTTTATTATTATGTATTTTAGTATAGTAGTTGTTTTAATGAATTTATTTAATAGTTACTTACTAGCGGCCCGCCCCGGCTTCGCACGGGTAGACATTTATCAAATATTTTGTCTACCCGTGCGAAGCCGGGGTGAGCAGCTAGTATAATATATAGCCTATGTTACTCAGTGATAATGTAGCTTTCTAACGGTGAAAGAATTTTTGAAATCGGTCCAGTAGTTTCGGAGCCTATTCAATACAAACATACAAAGTCAGAGTAATAATACACATATAGATGAATCACTAGCGACCCCGGCTTCGCACGGCCAACGTTGGCCATATAAGTGGAATACCTATAAAACAAAAAATAATAATTTAATTTTACATAAAAAACCTACCTTTGAACCACTCTGTCTATTGAAAACCGCATCGAAATCCGTTGCGTAGTTTTAAAGCGCTAAGCATACATAGGGACCAAGGAGATAGTCTTTGATAGGGACAGACAGACAGCGGGAAACGACTTTGTTCTCCTTCATCCTTACAGGCTAGCCTAATACAATGTTTATGTATGTACTACAGTATCTATAGAATAACTGTGCCGGTAGCAGGAACATTGTCGACAACGTTTTCGTATCGCCTTCGACTATTTTTGTATTGGAAAATGAACAGCGCTGCGGCGGTGAAAAGTGGAAATAAAAATTAGTATGACAATTTTGACATTTCGCGAGTTTCGTTTTCGAATACGTTGTCGACAATGTTCCTGCTACCGGCACAGAACACATAAATTACTTAACTAATTTAATAACAAATAAATATATTGTTTTTGTACCAGTAAGGTGGCACACAAGCATACGGCCCACCTGATGGTAAGCAGTCACCGTAGCCTATAGCCGCTAGCCAGGGATATCACTAACGGGCTGCCAGCACTACATCAAAGTAGTGTTATTTGTATGCGGTCTTCTGTGAGGTGGAGGTACAGTCCCTCCACAAGTGCTCCACGAGGACACGCTGCGATAGTAGTAATGCTGCTAGCACAGGAGGGCCTCATCAACATGATTGGCAAATCGTTAGTGATACCCCTGGTATTACTAGCGGCTATAGGCTACGGAGACTGATTACCGTCAGGTCGGCCGTATGCTTGTGTGGGCCGTAGTGGTATACAAAAAAAACTTAGTTATTTTTTCACTTTGTAGTACCCCTTTTTGTTTTAAGTCTATGTTATTTTTTATATCGTATTCAAGAAATTAAGCCTATAAATTTATTCTCGTTTTAAACTTTACAATTTACGATTTCGATTAATGGTGATAACTCCTCAAACTGACAAGCATATAATATCGACAATGCATCAATATATCGATTAAATTGACGGGGCACTAAATTACGCAACTGACATCGCATCGCCACTGACAGCGCGGGAAATATCACGTTCGGATACACGTACTCCAAAATCGGCATTCAATATTACAATACAATACGCGGTTGAAATAATTAAATGTTACTAATAAAGATTAATACATACATATCATCACGCCAAGCCCTTTTCAAGGTATGCAGAGATTATAGAGCGCTCTTCACTTGCACAAATCTTTTGCTTAAATTAATGTCGGTCTTCGGAAATTAAAAATGGTTGTAGAATGATAGACCTCTTTTAATTTGATGGTGGTCTTCGAAAATAATTGAATTGTATGTTTCTTGATATGATAGGTGGATTTTTCCAAAAGTAAGGTTAGTTTGTGTATAATTTTACCATGCCAAAGGAAATCATCCATGTTTCATAGATTTGGTCCAAATCTGATAGGGCCGGTCAACGCATTTTTTTGCATATTCTGTTAAAGCTTGTCCGTCGGAGCATTTATTACTTTGGCACCAAAGCTGGACATTACAGAGCATTTCATTTGTTTTGGTTATTTTGAATTCCTATTTTCAACAAAAATGTATGAAAATTCAGATTTTCGAACTCAAATAAAATCAAGGTCAATGGTCTCTACAGGTTTAGTGCCATAGTAATCAATGTTTAGACGGGTAAGCTCTTCGTCGGCCGGCACTTTTAGATTTGTACAAAAATGGATGATATCCTTTGTTATCATCAAGACAAATGACAAACTGACATCAAACTAGGCAGAGCCTTCGAATGGGCACCTGACGCTATACACTTTTAAATAGACTTCTTCAAGAAGGGTGTGAAGAGATTTTTGAAGGGTCGCCAACGCGCGAGTGATACCCCTGGTGTTGCAAGTGTCCATAGGCTACTGTGACCGCTTACCATCAGGTGGGCCGTATGCTAGTTTGCCACCTTAGTGGTATAAAAAAAAGTCTGAGAAAAAAGGGAATAAAGAAAGAAAAAAAACTGTACTTTTTTAATGTATTTTATTTACAATTTTTACAATTTTTTTTTACAAAAATCAAATGCAAATTGACATTAACGTCTGTTTTGGACGTATTATCTATGTACATTTTTACAAGTAAATTATGGCAGTGCCGTCAGCATGAAAAATACATAAAGCTAGAGAGTGTTGCCCGGATTTTACGATACCATCATTCTGTGGTAGCAATTAACGTTTTGTTTCGTTGCAAGATTCTGGCTGGGCGTTCGAGATCCGATGTGAATTATAGTTTTCAGTAGCAATAGGGGTAGTTGGGGCAAAGGGCAGCGTTGAAGTCAGCTGGGTATTTAGCGGCAGCAGCGACTCTGGAAAAGTAAAAATAATATCAGTAAAGTTATATTATTACTCGTATTAAGTCTAGTGGTGCTGCTATAGAGAAGCATTCAAGTATACTATATCGGTGCCGCTAGCAAGAACATCATTCGACTACGTAATTGAAGACAAACTAAAAATTCGTATGAAAATTAACATTTCGCGAGTTATGTTTTCGAATAAGTATTCGCAAACTATTCTTGCTAAGGGTACAGATATCCCGCTGGGCAAACATTTAAGTGATTCATATTTGTTTGATTGTTTTGTATTTAAGTTTAAAAAAAAAAGTTTTCCATCACTTGGTTCTCATAGTGTTTTTTATACCACTAAGGTGGCACTAGGCACACAAGCATAGCCTACCTGATGGTAAGCAGTTAACGTAGCCTATAGCCTCTAGCAAAACCAGGGGTATCACCGACAAGTTGCCAACCATGTTGTTGAAGAGGACTCACTGTGCTAGTAGCATTACAATTAGCGCAGCGTATCCTCGTGGAGCAGTGACAACCTTACTTACCGCAGAAACACAACACTACATCAAAGTAGTGTTATTTCACTGCGGTCTTCTGTAAGGCGGAGATACAGTCCCCAGTCGGGCGGCTCGAATATTAATGGGAAAACCCACGGGAGATCCCAATTCGCCCTATCTAAAAAAGCATGCAATCCAAAAATTCTTTCTACAATAGAATGCTGTATTATCACTGCAATAAAATAAACTTACGGCGCTGGTGCAACTGGCGCGACGGGCAGGATGGAGGGGTTGTACACCCATTCGGGGATGGGCTGGCCTGCGGGGGTGAACCTCGCGAGGGTAGCTGAGTCGCAGAAGGGGTAGTCGGGGCAGATGGCGGGGTGGACGCCGGCCGGGTACTCGCGGCACAGCGCTACCGCAGCCAAGGCACAAAGGACGAACTAAAGGAAATAACATTGAGGTAAGTTTTTTTGTTACGGCAACATTCGTAATTCTCTTTAACGGTTATTGTTGTCTTCTTTTTAACGAATATACACAGAAAAAAACATAAAAATCGGAAATTGGTCAAGCCCTTTCGGAGGAGTTTTACAAACACTGTGTTACAAACACACGAGAAGTTTATATATGAAATTAATAATTCAAAAGTCCCCAGTGATCAATTCGTAATTACTTATTCATAGACTTGTCGGTCTGTGTGTCATTATTATCAACCTTGCCGCAACAACCTACGACAGGACAACTAGATGGATTTGTCAATATGTAAATGTTTAATATTATTAATATCTCGAGTATGTTTCTTTTCATAAAAAATTTCAAATATGTATAATTAAATTGATTAAATATAGATACCTAAATAAAGACTAGCTGTCCCGACAGACGTTGTCCTGTCTTAGCTATGAATTCATATGACAAATACACCATAGAACAAAAGGACCCTTAGTTTATCCCGATCAATGAGTGATCCCGATATTAAAAATATACCGGCTTAATAAAAACCTACTCCTGACATTTTTTTTTATACCACTAACGTGGCCCACAAGCATGCGGCCCCCTGATGGTAAGCAGTCACCGTAGCCAGCAATACCAGGGGTATCACTAACGGGGTGCCAACCATGTTGTTGATGAGGACTCACTGTCCTAGCAGCATTACTACTAGCCCAGCGTATCCTCGTGGAGCACTGGCAACCTTACTCACCGCAGAAACACAACACTACATCAAGTAGTGTTATTTCACTGCGGTCTTCTGTAAGGCGGAGGTACAGTCCCCAGTCGGGCGGCTCCAATAAAAAACACAAGAAAATAATTATCAAAATTGGTCTAGCCGTTCACGCGTGATGCCGCTACTAAGGGTAATGGGGATCTTATATATATATAGGTATATACATATAGACTAACGACCGCCCCGGCTTCGCAAGGGTTACACAATACATAAAAATCTTCCTCTTGTATCACTCTATCTATTAAAAAAAACCGCATCAAAATCCCTGGCGTAGTTTTCAAGATCTATCCATACAAAGGGACTAAGGAAGCCAAACTATGTAATATGGATTATTATTGGTATAACTCACCAGTTTAGCGAACATATTGTAAATATGTATATCCTCTCGACTGTACAGTGAGACTGATACCTTAGCCTTAGCTCGACTGGCTTTTATACTACTCGCATATTCCTTACAGTGACGCATGCGCATTGTAGGGTTGTATGTTTGATTATACGTTCTATAGAAACAATGTTTTACACGAAAGTTTGTATGGATGGATGGATGTTTGTTTGTTACTCTTTCACGCAAAAATTACTCAACGGATTTGGATGAGATTTGGAACGCAGATAATTTATAACCTGGATTAACACATAGGATGCTTATTATCCCGGGAAAATTTCAGGTTTCTCTGAGATTCTAAGCTCAACGCGGACGTAGTCGCGGGCAGAAGCTAGTAAGATATAAATCATAATCGAATATAATTAATGTCTTGACAAGTTGAGAAAATGCTTGTTTTTTAAAATGGACACTCGTTTTGTAAATATTTAAAAATATAAATAATAATTAGCTTGTAATATGACGAATGAAGATTTAAACTCATTCCTATTAGGGCTGTAAATATACGTATATTTCCCATTTCCGTGGGAAATATGCAATATATAATAATAAGATATACAATACACTCAAATATTTACATAAACGGGAATCTACTTGTCGGATAATATAATCGGTTACAACAAAAAGCGGCAGAATCAGATATAATGCAAAATTTTAGGAAGACCGCAATATTTAAGCAAGGATCGGAAGTCAACTTACTGCATCTCCTTTGTGGGGAGGATGGCGGGAGACGTATCTGAATTAGATTCGGTCTTTTCAAGTTAAGTTTTCCACGGTATATTTCCACTGTTACCTAGGAAGTATACTGTATGGAGTATGTTGTATGAATTAATGTTTCTTCTTTCTTTCTTTCTGTTGCAAGGCACTGCAAGGCGGGAGGGTGTCGGAACTCCCTGAACCTCTATGGTTCAGTTTTATATTTCGATTTTCCGAGTTTTTCCTTTACCGTTTTGTTTTACTTGTCACTGTACTTTTTTAAATTTAAATATATACTCTTTTACATCCGAATTTAATGCTGCTTAATTTATAAGAAACCCAATAACGGCTACAGCTCTTCGTCCTACACATCTTCCACTTTACTGGCGAAACCTGATAGCGGAGTGAGTACCCCACATTTTTTTATACCACTATGGTGGCAAACAAGCATACGGCCCGCCTGATGGTAAGCGGTTACCGCAGCCTATGGACGCTTGCAACACCAGGGATATCACTCGCGCGTTGCCGATCCTAACATTAATTTTCTGGCTATAGACTCAGATCAATTAAAAAGGTAGATGGAGCTGCAAACATCGAACTACCTGTTACCTATAGGCTACGGTGACTGCTTCCCATCAGGTGGGCCGTATGCTTGTGTGCCACCTTAGTGGTATAAAAAACTCAGATCAAATAAAAAAGGTAAATCGAACTGGAAACATCGAACTACCGGTTTAAATAATGCCTTGTAGTGTAATTACATGCACACTATGAAAACTATGAAACTACGCCTTGCCCACACACTACATGTTTAGAAAACCGGCGTCTATTCGCTGCTCGTAAAGTTTCATCTACATTTTTTTTATTTGAGATTCTAATGTTACAGAATAAACCTTTTACAATAGACAAAAACATTTAGTTATTGGTTTTAGTTTATGCTGTAGTAACTTAGTAAGATAAAGTTATCGATCACAGAACTTGAATACACCATAAATTAATTACACTATTTGTTAAAAGGCCGGTCTAGAATGTGAACTTTATAATCCCGTCTGTGTGTTTGTTGCCTGAAGTTGAAAAACCTGATTTTAAATGCGTAAATATAGTTTTTAATAGGAAAAAAAGGATCTGGCCCATCATACCTATTTCGCTGTCAATCACTGACAGGGTGACAGGTTTATAAGCAATGGAATTTCTTAATACTGATTTCAACAAAACAAAATATAAAAATACCACGAATAATTTTGAATTAGAATAGTATAAAACCAATGTATACCAAAAAGTATTTGCAATTATTTAAAAACAATTAATTATCCTTAGCATTCTGAAGTAGCATTTCGGGGAAATCTAGTTTGATTATAATAGTATGAGTTTATAAACACACCGCCTCTGCCACATACCCCATTTATTTCATTTGAGACTCTAATGTTACATATTGAATTGATTCAGGTGTTACTTTGCGGAAATTCATATTTATAGAATACAAAATATATTATAATTTGCTTTGTCCGCTTAAATGAGTGTGATACGGTCACCGAGACGTAGCACACTCATTTAAGCGGACAAAGCAAATTATAATATATTTTGTATTCTAATGTTACAGAAAATACCTTTTACAATAGGTATACAAACACATTTAGTTATTGGTTTTAGTTTATGCTTTAGTAAAGGACTTGAATACACCATACATAAAATACACTATTAGTTAAAAAGCCGGTCTAGATTATTATTTTATACCACTATGGTGGAACACAAGCATACGGACCACCTGATGGTTAGCAATCACCGTAGCCTATAGCCGCTAGCAATACCAGGGGTATCACTTACGGGGTGCCAACCATGTTGTTGGTGAGGACTCATTGTGCTAGCAGCATTACTACTAGCCCAGCGTATCCTCGTGGAGCACTGGCAACCTTACTTACCGCAGAAACACACCACTACACCAAGTAGTGTTATTTCACTGCGGTCTTCTGTAAGGCGGCTCTAATTTAAATGGGATAACCCACGGGAAATCCCAAATCGCCCTACCTCTCTTTTTTAAAAGCTCATGGTGTGATTAATCACTGTACTTAAGCTTAGAAAAACTCATTGGTACAGGCCGGGATTCGAACCTGGGCCCATCAGATGACAGGCCGTTGCTTCAACCACAAGGCCACCACGGCTTTTTTGAAATATAGAATGTGAACTTTATAATCCCGTCTGTTGCCTGAATCATATGAGTATAAACACACAGCCACTACAAATCGATTAGCAGTCAATAGTAATTACTCATGATATATAGCAAGGCGTGTAATGTACTGTCCGTCTGTATAAATCAAGACCGGTAGCATAAATATTGATCGCAATGGAAACATGACGGAGATATACGTTAATCTCGTGACATTTTTATCGCAGTTTTTTAAGAGAGGAGAGAAGTAGGGCACATTTGGATTTTCGGTTTTCCCTTTACAAATTGGAGCAGCCCGACTCTACTTCCATCTCTTTTTTATACCACTAAGGTGGCAACCAAGCATACGGCTCGCCTGATGGTAAACGGTTACCGTAGCATATGGACGCCTGCATCACCAGGGGTATCACTCGCGCGTTGCCGACCCTAAAACAAACCACCTTACAGAAGACCGCAGTGAAATAACACTACTTGATGTAGTGGTGTTTCTGCGGTGAGTAAGGTTGCCAGTGCTCCACGAGGATACGCTGGGCTAGTAGTAATGCTGTGTTATCACAGTGAGTCATCATCAACCACAGGGTTGGCAACTCTTTATGGTGACTGCTTACCATCAGGTGGGCCGTGTGCTTGTGTGCCAACTTAGTGGTATATTTCTTATTTATTCGCGTTGAACGAGGTTTGGTAGGAGTATAGTCGGGTCGCGTCACCGACATGCTATGGGACCGCGTAACCGACATGCTAAAGGCTTAAAAAAAAAAAAAAGTTTGTCGGCATTTCACTAAAGTGCTCATGTTTTTTTTTACCACGATGGTGCTAAGCTCAGGCCCATCTGATGGTAAGCGGTCACCGAAGCCCATAGACCAAATACCCCATAGGCTGCGGCACCCCATGGGGTGTCTAGGTTTCTGTTATAATCTGGCATCAGTTGATTTTATTGACGGATAAAAAATCCGCCATAAAAAGCATAGAGTATGCTCCGTTGGTTAAAAAGTGTATGATTCGATTTTTTATATGCCTTTGAGCGAAAATTACAATTAATATAATTGACAAATCCGCTGGTCTGGTAAGTATACCTGACTGTTACGCTAGAGTTCGCGGGTTCGATTCCCGCCGGGGCAAACATTTATGTTACGACAAATATGTTTGCCTTGCGTCTGGGTGTTTGTTATCTATTATAAGTATATATTTACAAAAGAAAAGTACATAAGTATTATATCAGCTGCTTATTATTATTTAATTCAGGATGTATTAAAACACTTTTTTCTCCTACGCTGCCACGCAAGTGTTAATAATAAAACGATAATGGAGCCAATTCTGTTGTTCAGAATTACTAAACAACTAATTTGACAGGTCTAAAAATATTGCATCCTTATATAACCCCGCACATGAGAAAGTGATAGCAAGACTTTTAGATAAGTTAATTAATTTTGAACAACAGAATCGACACCAATTTTTGCACTACAGTGTACAACCGTGGCGGTGACATATGTCACGATGACATTTGAAATACCTTTCTTACAAACTGCTATTAGTTACTGGGTATCCGTTACGCGATATGTTAGGCTCCGTTATAAGATTATTATGGACATGCGATATGTGACACCGAAGTGCGTTAAGATCTAGTTATTATACGGAGCAAGAATATTCTGTTCTGTACGTTTGTTTACATCGAAGGACAACACAATTCCCGATGTGTTACAGCTTTCCTCTCGCTTTCCTACAATCTGCGGGAGTTTGTCGTGAATAGGGACGGAAGTATGTAACAGGAGCCGGGGAAGCGTGTGCTATTTGATTTGACCGTCAATAGCCCTAGCAAGAATAAATTACTACGTATTCGAAAACGTAACTCTTGAAATGTCAAAATTTTCATAAAAATTTTTTGTTTCATTTTTTAACCTGCGCAGCGCTGTACGTTTTCCCATACAAAAATAGTCTACGGCGATACGACTACGCATTCCAAAGTTGTTGTTGCCTGCCATAGAATGTACGTCAAGGAATTTCACCATTCTAGCATAGCGGTTGTATTCTCTTCTGACACCGTGTCAATACGATGGTGAGATATCATTAATTAGTTCCAATATTTATTTATTAATTTTTAAATATTGAAAACCTAAGTTTATAAATAAATTCAGTTGCTTAAATTTAATCTGTGCAATAAAACGTAGTTATAATTAAATGTTTAATAGATACGTAAGTTATTACATAAAAAAAACGAAATACTTACATGACACGACAATGTATTGTATGAAAAAAAAACTTGAATTCATTACCTGTGGTCTTCAAAAAGATATAAAACCTATTTAGTGAAAATATAAAACAAAAATAATGTATCGGAATTCCATCGCTGATTCTTCTTACATTCGGACTCGGCCAATTGAATGTAGACTTTACCGAGGAGAGATAAAGTAAATATTGAAGTACAATGTTCAGCTTAATTAAATTTAACAAGATCGGCTTCTCAATATGGGGTTCCTTGACTCAAAGGGCAAAGTATTGAGATAATTTAATATGAATATTTATGTTTCATGATAACTCCTACGATGTTTATATTGTATACTTGGAACAAAAGCAAGCATACGGCCAACCTGATGGTAAGCAGTCACCGTAGCCCATAGCCGCGTTGCCACCTTAGACGTCTAAAAAAATTCAGGTGTACAGAAAATTACATAGACAAATTACATAAAATACGAATAATACACACATAAGAATTATATATTCAAATTAAGAGTCGGCATCGCGCGATTATCCCCGGTGTTGCAAGTGTCCATAGGCTAGGGAGACCGCTTACCATCAAGTGGTATAAATAAAACACTACAAATTTGCGTATGAAATCGCGAGCATAAATTGTCATCGACTAAGAATCGATCGGGTGACCCTCGGATTGATAAGCCGTCGACTGTAAGTTGTAGAGCTAGGTGTCAACATAATTTTAAATTCCTATACATTTATGTATGTCTTCTATTATCATATTGGCATTAGTACCAATGTCACATTAATTAAAGTAATTGAATATATAACATTACAGTAATTGGTCTAGTTTTTGTAATAGTCGGTTTGAATAAGTGCGTATGTATGTAAGTAAAATAATTTAAATATTGTTTAGTGCATCACAACAAGAATTCTTTAAGAGAACACGAATGTTCGAGCGGCGTTCAGTGGATGTGGCATTCAAATTATTTAAAATTTATTTAATAATAAAAAAAATATAATCTTCTTCAGGCTTAGAACAGGTATATGTCGTGGGATTTATCATGGAATTTATATTAACTCATTAAACTCCGACTGATCTGCCTTACTAAATTACACATCCACTCACTAAAAAGACAAATTCGCCCCATAAACTAAAATGTCTCAAGATAAGATTAATGGATAATTACAAAGGCCGCGAGCAAGCGTTGGTGGTAAGGTGGCACTTATGAAGGTCTAAATTACCACCGGTTGTAAATCACAACAATTCACTGTCGTCATGACGTGAAAAGGTAGTGCAGCATTCTTGGCACGCTCCCACATGATTCTAGTTTGGGTCAGACCTTTTATCTATAAGTTGGTAGGTTAAGATCTGATTTTGTAAACAGTTTAATCTGAAGAAAAAAAAAAAAAAAAATGCCGCATCCATTTTATTGCTAGTCTGTGTGGCTTACATCGAATAATCGGTATTACCATAAGTAATCTGTCTGGTGTTCATTACCACGGGGGTGTCGGCTTCCGCGTGCCAAGACTAGGCGTGGTGAGGCGAGGAGTGTTGTAGACGTTACTGCAGACCTTAGATGTGCGTAGGATTCATAAAATAATTAATCCATACTAATAATAAATGCGAAAGTAGATCTGTTTGTTTGTTACTAGTTCTAGATAAAGATAGCCTATGTCCTTCCCCAGGTTGCAACCTATCTCATTGCCAAATTTCATTACGATCCGTTCAGCCGGTTAGTCGTGAAAAGATAACAAACAGACATAGGTACTTTCGCATTTATAATATTAATATGGATTTTCTAAATGAAAAGAGCGAATTTATTAAGAGGTTAGGGGTCGGCGACGCGCAAGTGCAGTGAAGTGCACAGCAAGCGTCCTAGGGTACGGTAACCGCTTACCATCAGGGGTGTCTGCTTTGCCACCTTAGTGGAATAAAAATATACAAACATAGGTGTTAATTGCGGTGGGTATAGTCGTGTCTAGGGATCGATCCGCAAAGTGAAGTTTGTAATTTTAACTGGTTTTAAGTAGGTACTTTCATTTGGCCTTTTTTTTGTTTATATATTCTTATATATATCCATAGTACAGGGACCTGTATACTTGGCGTCCCTTAAGACGGTGTGAGGATCTGTTCTGTGTTTTGAGGACCTTATTAACCTTGAGGGCATGCATCCATCATAATTATCATGATACCGGTTTCATCCTGCCTTTCTCCTCTCAGGGCGAGCCTGGTAATCATGGATATTTAGATTATAATAGGGTTGGCACGAGAGTTAATAATTGTTTTTTTAAAAACTAGCCAGCTAATAAAAAAAAAAATTAATTGCCAAAATATCAAGTTATTAGTTATTGCCAAAATATTTTTGATTGCGAAATACTTTTGGAATTTGTCTACAATTTCATCATTAACACTTATTTTTAATAATACCCTAAATCACCCCTTATAAAAGTCCAATGAAAATAGTTCAAGCCAGGCGTTCTTGATTTTAGCTGAAACCACCGACAGACATAAAAGAAATATCTTTAAGCACCACGATAGTTGCTATACATAACCATACTTTCATATAGTGAAAAGTTCTTATTTTGATATTACAAACAGAGACAGACACTTCAATTTAATTAATTCGTATAGATTAAAAATTCTTCAATAATACATCGTGCCTTGTGAACGTGACGCGGCAGTAACAACAACTTTGTATTACTAAGACGTTTCTGCTGTTGCCATAGACATATTATGCTGTCGCGTTGCTTTCACAGTCTATGGACAGCTTGTTATTGGACGTTAGTAAAGTTGGTAATCATTATTTAATTAAACGCTATCTTTACATAACATAAAATGGCGTTGCTTCCGCTGTCTGTGCGCTTAGTTTTGAAACTAATCAACGGATTTTAATGCAGATTCAACAATAGATAGAATGATTAAAGAGGAAGGTTTTATTAATTTATTACAATAGCTAATATATATGGGACATTCTAAAACTAAAAAAAAAAAAAAAAAACTAATATAAACAAATTAAATAAATGAAACACTTGTCCCAAATCTTTGTCACGCGGGAGGGTGCCAAGGAGGCTGGCAGCATTGCTCCGCTGTATGGCAATGTTGATCCTTTGCGCAAAATATGATCCATAGAGGTAGGTTTTTATTTATAATTAATTTAGGTGGTGTATCCCCTTGCGAAGCCGGCGGGGCTAGTAAAGTATGAATCACTGTGATTATGTTGTGAATGTAGCAGCCCTACTGTAATCCTACGTACATTTTTATTGGGCAATTGAAATAATATTTATTGCTACTACAATGACTTCATGCATACTCAATTACATTTTTAGCAATTCATATGTAAATCGTATAAAGTGACATTCTTCAATTAAATGACATGTTTTGTACATACTGGTAGTTGATCTTGTGCGATAAATATGTGGGGCGAGCGAGGTGATCATGCCCAGCCGCCACAAGGGAAGATCTTCCAGCCAGGCGGGTGTTGTGCCTGGGGAACAAGGCTCCGACTGTTCTAGTCGGAGACTGTATGTATGATACTGTGGGGCGAGCGAGGTGATCATGCTCAGCCGCCACAAAGTGAAGATCTTCCAGCCAGGCGGGTGTTGTGCCTGGAGAACAAGGCTCCGACTGTTCTAGTCGGAGACTGTATGTATGATACTGTGGGGCGAGCGAGGTGATCATGCTCAGCCGCCACAAAGGGAAGATCTTCCAGCCAGGTGTACTAGATTCTAGTGTGCTGCTTACCATTGATTAGCTAGTCAGGACCAAACCTGAGTGCAGCAACCATGTTATGGCTTTCATTATAAGACGCGTACACAAGATTTCGTGTCTATGCTGGTGACCGTTGAAGAGTTCCTTTATCAGGAGCTCTTTTTGGATACAATCAAAATGCATTGCATCGAAACTGAATCAAATTCAACTCGGTAGGATATGGAAGTGGCTATAATTTAGCTCGCAAGATATGACCCAAAACAAACAAACTAACATTACCATAAGAAAAAACAATAATAAAAATTAGGAAATATTTAATGCACATTTGTAAAAGAATAACTGATGCCATAATAAAAAAAAACATTGCAAGTTTACTTTTAAGCTTGTTTAAACAGTATGTAAAGATATCTAAATATTTTTTTAATGTCATTGCCCGATTCAGGAAGTTATAGGCGGTGGTCCTCGGTCGAGTCTAGGAGCTGGTGCTAATAGAAATTAAAATAATTAATAATAAAAAAAAACGGCCCGTCCATTAGTATCACCTGTCATCTGACGGCCAATTTTACCACGGCGCGTGCGCATTGGTTAAATTAAATAACACGCGTTTCCGGTTTCCTGAAATCACTCACATATTATAGGGAAGCGAAGGAAAGAAGTCACGCATTAAAATATGTCATGTAAACTTTTAAATTTCATAAAAAAAACATCATTGCATTGTAAGTAAAATTGTTTGCTGTGTAGTTTTTGTAGGGAATTTAGCTAAATCACGTTTGGTCGTTTCTATTAGCTTAGCAACTAAAACAAGTTATTAACTTTGGTACCAAAGTAAAGTAACATTGGTGCCAAATCTGTTGTACAAAATCACTAAACTAAACTGATTTGACAGTTCTAAAGCTTGCTATCCTTATTTAACCCCGCACATGAGAAAGGGATAACAAGACCTTTTAGACCTGAATTTAGTTAAGTTTAGTAATTTTGAACAACAGAATCGACGCTATTACCTACTCAGAGATAATAATCGAAAGGATTTGCGTGTGATGCTTATCACATCTGGATAAGCATTTTTTTAATCAGTTCAATAGTTCAAACATAATATTGTTTCTAAATATTTATGATTGATGTTCAATATCTGTTTATTTTGACATGTAAATAGATTAAATTTAAATAGATGAAATAATATAGAAAATATGGAGCTCTAAGACTAAAGCACAATAATTTTAATGGCAGGTGACGATGTATATCTGGTCGTGTTTATGCAAAAACACACAATTCAACTTAAAACAAATATTGATTTAAATTAAAGCGTACATAGAATACTATGACATAAAAATATGCTGAATTAATTACATTTATTAGAATCATTCTTCAGCTTATCTGATTCTTTTTTTTTAATCAAAATTTTACATTATTTTATTACATGATTAAGTTGTCAGTTGTTAAAAATATGAAAGAAGAAGCGGCGATGATGCTTACCATCATCTGAAAGAGTTGCTCGTATTGTAAAAAAACTAAATTTCTTAAAGAATAAAATACTTAGCGAAAAAGGTTGTAGGTAACTGGAAAGATTATTAAAATGGCTTACTTTACTGTTTTGGATAAACAGAACGAACGAGTGACGTAAGAGGTCCACTTTAGAGTGACACACAACAACAAAATTACAACTCTATACTATATACAAATAAGTTGGTAATGTTTTTAATATTATATTTTACTAGATTTTTAGATTTAAGAGTGAAATGGCACTCTATACTCTCTGCATACCCCGTGAGGGATTTGGCGTATGATATGTGCGTATAAATATTCTGGTATAAATGAAATTCTTCCGTCTTGCATGACACCGCTCTCCCAGAAAAACCGGATCAAATCTCCATATAGGCACACACTTGTACAGACCAACATATTTTACAAAAGTCACTTAAAAACAGACAGATTAAGCCTACATTCTGTGTTAAATGTCAAGGCTGTAAGGTTTCCTGTGAACATCTCTCTGATAACGAAGGGACAGATTCTTTGCACATAATTTGTTTTATTTATTTTGTTAACAATCCAACCTTGCCCTTATAAAATACAGTGTCTTGTATGGTTCGTCTCAGGACCTTTTAAGTTATCTTTATGAACATATTTTTGGTATTATAGATAATAACACCTACATTATATGCATCCGTCGACAATTATAACAAGTATTGTATGGACAAGGCGTAGTTTTAACCGGCGTCACTTCGTTCGCAAAGTTCCAACACCATTTTTTATTTGAGTGTGTAACGTAGCGAAGAAGTTGCCATTAATCTTTTGCTTAAGTAAGTCATTAAGAAGAGCCGTGGTGACCTTGTGGTATGAAGCGCTGCCTGCTATTCTAGCGACGCAAGTTCCAATCCCACTGGTTTGTACCAATCAGATTTTCCAACTTAAGTGCAGTGATTATTCACATTCTGAGCGTTGAAGGAAAACATCGTGAGGAAACCTGCATACGTCTAAGAAATTCAAGGACGTACTTACACGTACGTAATTGCCTAAGAGACGGCGACGGACTCACCATCTGTCACGTTGGCACCTAATTATCTTCGGTGGAAAGTAGGTGTTGTAACACCTCTGCCTACCCCTTCGGGGACCCTTGTAAGGCGTGAAGATATTACTACTTACTCACTAAGTCATTAAGAATGATCGCGAAAATCATTGTAATACGAATTGTTCTCTATTTACTGACGTGTGACCATATAGCGTAATTCGCCGTGCAATTGCTAATCGCCCAAGCAATTTGTCTTGCAACAAACTAATTTAATACATTCTACTTAATTTGGCTGAAACATTATTGAAACTATTTGGGGCTGTACTTTAATAAATCAATCTAATTATAGACACATACACACTTATTTCATGACCAAAGTAATCCACTTTACTTACATATATTACAGTCCGTCGACTAAATAACGAATACATGAAGGTGTATGTGTAAAGTGGTGGAGATATTTTATAAAAATCATTTATTCAGTTTAGGACCTAATGAGGCACTTATGAAGGTATAAAATACCACCGGTTTGAAAAAAACGCATCAATGTGTGCGTCCGTGTGCCTAAAGTCCTGGCACACAAGTGATTTATCCCGTTTAGCTGAATAAAAGGATAGGGTAAGGTGTGGGGTGTTGTAGCACCTCTGCCTACATCTTCGGGGACCCTTGTGGGAAAGCGTGAATATATAGATTAAAAAAAAATATTATTATATAACTTTTTTTTGTAGCTACTTGTCAATCACTGTCACTTTGACAGCTTGGCGACAAATGTACAACTTAGTTGACAGTGGGTAATCCGCATATCTTCCTGTCAAAGCAAACTTTGATTGATAGATAATGGATAGTTTAGTAAGGAGCGTGCATCGATTGTGGGTTGGCAATGCAAGGATAACGTAACTTGTTGTCAAGTAGCTTAGGAGCTGAGGCCCAAACACAAGCCAATAAGTATTGGATTGTTAACGTAAAAATTTCCATGGCAACAAATAATAAAAATAAATTAATCTACACTAATATTATAAAGAGGAAAGATTTGTATTTTTGTATGTAACGAATAAACTCAACAAGTACTGGACCGATTTTAATAATTCTTTTTTCATTAGAAAGCTACATCATCACTGAGTAACATAGGCTATATATTATACTAGCTGCCCGCCCCGGCTTCGCTCGGGTAGACAAAATATTTGATAAATGTCTATAGGTTTCGAAACTACTGAACCGATTTCAAAAATCTTTCACCGTTAGAAAGCTACACTATCACTGAGTAACATAGGCTAGCTGCCTGCCCCGGCTTTGCACGGGTAGACAAAATATTTGATAACAATGTCTACCCGTGCGAAGCCGGGGTGGGCAGCTAGTTAATAAATAAAGGGGGTACCCGTACTAGAAACGAGTTGTTTTTGCTATATCTTAATAATGGCAACAAGTAGACGCTTGAAATGCTCATAAAAGTTGTATGTTTCTACATAAAAAGGTCGAATTTACAATTACAAACTTATAATTTGCGGTTGGTCCAATAGCCGCGTCTAGGGATCGAACTGCAAAGTTATATTGTCATTTAACCTAGTTTGTTTTTTTATGGAACCCTTGGTGTGCACTGTATTATAAAGAGGATAGATTTTTATTATGGCTTGTACTGGTAAAATCAAAAATACTGGACTCATAGATATTCTTTCACCTCTGTTGTACAAAATCACTAAACTAAATTAATTTGACAGGAGTGAAGGTCTTGCTATCCCTTTCTTATGAGCGGGGTTGAATAAGGATGGCAATAGTTTTAGGCCTGTCAAACAGAATTAGCACCATTATCTTTGAATATTATAGGGAATATTATCATTACTACGCGAGTGATTACGCGGTAAACAACCTAGAATTTGATAAATATATTTTTTTTAAACTTCTTATTTCTTGTGACGCAAGTAACACCCAGCTCCTAGTCTACAGCCGGCATGTAGCATTACAATGCAAAAGCATTGTTTGATCGGCTCGTCGCGGTATTTAGAATTAATTACTTACAAATTTCACACCCGTGTTTATGTATACAATTTCTATTATTATTAGTCACACCGCGAGCTTTACGGTGAAGGAGAACATCGTGAGGAAACCTGCATACGTCTGAGAAGAAATTCAAGGACGTATGTGTGCCTAAGAGACGGCGACGGACTCACCATCTGTCACGTTGGCAACAAATTATCTTCGGTGGAAAGTGGGTGTTGTAACACCTCCTACCTTCTTGGGGACCCCTGTGGGAAGGTGTGAAATTATATTATTATTTTTATAACATAGGCAACGCTTTACTATGGCTCAGTATTTTGTTAAAAGAAAATATTTCTCGTTTCCGTTCGAACTTCGGATTAAAAAGTATGATTCTTCTATTAAAATGTAGACAAACTAGTAGGTTTTTCTGCCAAGGCAGAGCAATAGACATTTTACATTATATGTTTCACCCAACTACACCGAAACAGAAAGAGTTTATTCTTTAGTACTGGGACACCTTTTCCAGAAGGATGTAATAAAAGGCTTACATTTTTAAATGCACATATATTCGTTACAATAATAATAATAATATTCAAGTATAATATTATATTATTAATAATAATAATAATTCCTTACATTACTATTAAAGCTGGCACATATTTATGATTGGTTTGACCGCAACAACGCAATAATTAACATTGTTTTAAATTAAAAAAAAACAATAATAAAAATAATCAACATCTTAAAGTAGCTTAGTTTATATAAATTGAAAACAAACTTAATATAATATATCTCACAAACATACAGTAGCCTCTCTTAAGTACTTATTAAAAAGCTTTCATTAGCTTCACCTGTCTGTATGTATGTATGTATGTATGTATGTATGTATGTATGTATGTACTTGTACAGTATGTATCAATGCAACGGAATCATTCAACGACATTAACACAATCGAATTGCTATCGACCGCGTATTTCTGTCGCTTTCGACCATCTTGTATAGGAAAATGAATAGCGCTGCGTCGACGAAATGTGGAACTAAAAAGTCGTATGAACATTTTGACATTTCGCGAGTTACGTTTCCGATACGCAATCGAAAGATGTTCTACAGTGCCGGTAGCAGGAACATTGTCGACAACGTATTTGAAAACGTAACTCGCGAAATGTCAAAATTGTCATACTAATTTTAAGTTCCACTTTTCACCGCCGCAGCGCTGTTCATTTTACAATACAAAAATAGTCGAAGGCGATACGAAAACGTTGTCGACAATGTTCCTGCTACCGGCACGTATTATCGCATTGTTAAGGACCGATGACGATACAATTTCATAACTTTATCCCAATATATCCTGACCAGGATCATCAGCGTATTTTTTTAAGTTTTTTAATTCTTAGTAAAACATTTTTATTAAGAACTTTTAAGCTGTGACCTTTTTCTAAACATGTTGTCAAACTCAGCAGTCTTTCAGACTTTGGACTACGTATTCGTATCCTTGTCGCAGCTACGTCAAAATTTGGTTAGAAAGTCCACTGACAGTTAGAGATTCAAATGAGGGAAGAGTTTTCTTTAGAATAGCTTTTCGGTACAACATGCGTAATAAATTAAAAACAATTTTATTTAACAAACTAAGCTTAAACAATCTCTATTTTGTATATTTGAACTATGCGAAGCTTCCTTTTAAATTCGATTTAATAAATTAGGTCCTATCTAACACTTCTAACACTATGAATAACAGATCGGTGCCTCACTACAGAAGCGAAGCGACGCAAAGATATATATATCGTATTACTTTCGACTGCGGATTCGTCTCGCTTTCAACTATTTTTGTATTGAAAAATGTATAGCGCTGCGGCGGCAAAAAGTGGGACTAAGAATTCATAATATGACCATTTTGAGAGTTACGTTTGGAAAACGTTACTCGCGAAATGTCAAATTGTCATACAATTTTAGTTCCACTTTTCATCGTCGCAGTACTGTTCATTTTTTAAAACAAAATAGTTGATGGCGATTCGAAAACGTTGTCGCAATTTGTTCATGCTCGCGCTCGTGTACATAAGAGGGTTAAAGGAACACATTTGTTTTCACTTTGCGTGTTAAAGATGACAGATTAATTATGTTTAATGAACATGAAAGAGAGGAGATGTGAAGAGATTTTTGAAGGGTCGGCAACGCGCGAGTGATACCCCTGGTGTTGCAAGCGTCCATAGGCTGCGGTAACCGCTTACCATGAGGCGGGCCGTATAATTGTTTGCTACCTTAGTGGTACAAAAAAAAAAAAGGAATAAACAATGGTGCAGTTTTTCTTATAACACTGGACTAAATTGCACAAAATGTCCTTTGCCAAAATCTCTTCGCCAAAACTGTTGAAAAACGATATATCTTAATTTATACATAGTACTAGCACTGCATCGCATCGCTTCATCAGTGAGCCCTACCTTCAATTATTAACAGACAGACAGCAAGATTTAACTTATACATAAGATTACAGCAATAATTAAGTACCTAGTACACAACAAATATTAATTCAATAAATATTTAAGTTTTCTTTTACATTTTGAAAACATTTTTTGAACTTAAAGATCTTATTGAGCTAGGGGATATGCTCGATACTTGTGGCCGTACTACAGTTAGACAAACACACACTAAGTTCGTGTTTAAAAAATAATTAGTCACTTATGTGACATAAGATGTTATTTCCGCTTGTTCCTCGTACATTACCAAGTTACATTACCGGCAATGTACAAGGAAAAAATATTCTTCGTACATAACCGGGTAATGTACAAGGAATTATTTTTTCTTCGTACTTTCAATGTATTTGTTACTTCTTGGTACATATAAAAAACAGCAACACATATGTTGGAGCGCATGGAGGTTTTACGCAGGCATGCGCTTGGCCGCTTATAATTTTAGTTTTTTATTCTTCTTATGTTCTATGTTTAAATCTTTTCTTCTGTCATTGTAATAAATTTGACATGAACAGACCATAGAGTTTTTGGCGGGAATCAGGCGGAGCGGTTGAGATTTTTTCAGTGTGTCGTAAATTGTGTTATAGTGATCTTTAATGTGAATTTTTGGTGTCGATATGTGCAGTAAAGTTTCATTTAGTGACTGATTTATAGGAGCATTGGAAATAATGCCAAAATACGACTTTTGGGTTAAGTGATTTATCATTTTGGTCAATAGGTTACCTCTAATCTAAAGGCGTGTTACGATCTGCTACTGCCGTGGGTTGTCTCCAGAAACTCCATTGGGCGTTAGAATGCATGACACTAGGCATTTTAATGCGGCAAACACGAGAAATTTTGCAACATGAAAATTCTCTAACACTCGACACTGGCAAAAATAGTCCCTGAAGGGATTGATTGCCATACTTAGGAAGAAGAAGAAGAAGAACAGACCATAGTTTTTTCGTTATCAAGTTATTTTTTTATCTAAGAGGACCCCGTCTTCTCCAAAATGGCATGCTCATACCACTAAGGTGGCTTAACAATGTTTGGCCTTGAAATTATTATTTATTTCTAAAACAAATTTACTTACAATAAAATTACTATGACTGGGATAATCGATTAGTACCTTAAAATAAATCTCAGAGAATTGGGCTTACCGAAAAAAATGCGTAGAATAGCAGCATCCGCAGCCGACCATAGCGTATGTGCTTAGTTGCTTACATAACTATTTTAACACATGTACTAGTTATATACGGACACATATACATATATGCAGTAAAACGATTTTCGTATCTAAACTTCTAGTAACTATACAATTTCGTATCCATAAATAGATGTTAAAAATTGCATAGAAAATACATCTTTACATCAAAATGGCTCGCCTTCAGCACTATTATAAACATACGTATATAATTATAAGGAATATACAATATATTTTAATTACAAGGACGCTAATTTTGTCGATTGGCACGAATTTGATATATTTTTAATTGTAATATATTTTTTGTAAGATTTCAATGTGTGTTTCGTCACCGTTTCAATTTTCGTTGATGTCCCAAACAAAGAACCTTGTATACGGTCCGGGCCTACGTTTTCGTGTCGCTTTCGACTATTTAGTATGGAAAAATGAACAGCGCCGCGGCGAAAAGTGGAACTATAAATTCGTATGGAAATTTCGATATTTTGAAAGTTACGTAGTCGAAAAATGTTTTTGCTACCGGTACAGAATTAGTAATGCAATTAAAGAGGCTGTTAAAATAAAAAAAATGCAGTAAATAATTCAACAATACAATTGCCTAATTATTTATCTTACTCTAAGCTAATTTAGCCAAATGGACGTCAGGTATTTGGTTAATAAGCACATTCACAACATATTATTATTTTGTGTTACATTCGCAATAAATGCATTATTATTATAATAATAATATATGGAATTCATACAATACTTGCGGAATAAAATTAGAGTCCGATCAAATAAATATATTCTCCTACTTCTTAAAGGTCCGGATTAATCCTAATAGCATAGTAATATTATTTCTATAATATTATTCACATCAAAGAACAGACATCAATCAATCGATCAACAGCAATCGATCAATGACTAGTACAATCAATCAATATCAATTACGTCTTTGAACGATCGATCAATAGCGATCAAACCTTTGAACAATTGATCAACATCAATAACACCTTTGAACTATTAATCATAAGCAATTTAAACATTGAACGATCCATCAATAATGCTTTGGTTACATTTAAAACATTACACCAATCAACAATGTCTAGTAATTTATTACAATTAGATATATTAAATAACCATACATATAATGTATACAAGAGTATGTATATGTTTATACCGACGAATATACGACAGTTGATGGACGATGAACAATAATGTTCATCAATGTTCAACTAAACACTCATCACTAAGGAGACTTTGTGATAAGTGTTTAGTCATTTCACCTATACTATAATTTATCTCATGTAATTTGAAGTCAGCACAACATTATGTGTTTCACTTGCATTCCTCTGTCAGCCGTCTGATTATTATTTCGCTTGAAGCTCAATATTCAGAAAATAAATGAAGACAATACTAAATCTATCTTGCAGTAGTGTTTTCGGATATTTCAACTTACAAGCAGTGCTTAGTGTATTTATTGGGTATATTTTAATGTAAAATTGTCTTTTTTGCTTCGTTGCGAATGATACAACTTATAAGTCGATGATGAGTTATTATTGATTGAAGATAAGCAATTTGATGAATATTGATGAATGTTTCGATACCTATCACCAATGTATATTCATTTTTTTTTCTTATATTCTTGTATACGTTAGTTGCTCAGTATTTCTATGTGCTTATATTACTATTATAGCATCTTTGACGATCATCTTTACTTTTTAGAAGATTTAATCTTTTAATATTTAATTAATTAAAATTTCGATCATCAACATCACCGTTCAACAATGTAATCATCACCAAAAACAGAAATAATTATTCTTGAGTAATCAATTCTTCATTGTCGCTCGATACTGGCGATAAACGATACAATCCGTCAAGAAGATTGCGTTGCCATAACTAAGAATAACAAGTCGAAGGCAGTTGACAATCCACCAACTGACAACACACAAACTATGAAACTAGAATTTCATCAGGCTGGTAAAATTAATATTTAAATGTAAAACTCTTTTGTATACAAAAATAATGGTTAACAGTGTGTAAACATTTTAAAGAAGCCCCTGCCTTTCTCTGGGGCTGGTCCCATCAGCATTGGTACTTGGTTTTTGTGGGTTATTGTGACCTGGAAGAAACGAGAAAAAAAAAGTTTTACCAGCTTCTGCCCGCGACTACGTCCGCGTTGAGCTTAGAATCTCAGAAGAACCTAAAATTTTCCCGGGATAAAAAGGATCCTATGTGTTAATGCAGGCCATAAATTCTGTGTTCCAAATTTCATCCAAATCCGTTCAGTAGTTTTTGCGTGAAAGAGTAACAAACATCCATGCATACTCACAAACTTTCGCATTTATAATATTATATATTTTTTGGCTAACGTTGTGTCGTACCAGGAGGTCAAAGAGATGGCTAACGAAAGAACGGCTTGGCGATTGCTCCACCGACAAGAGCCTAGCTCTTAAATATATTATGATGATGAATTAAGGTCAGAGCCAAGTGGGTTTTCAACTTTCTATATTAACTTACCCCGAAAAGGCGCGCTTCGTTCAAGATCGTTGAAGATATTCTAGGTTCTGTAGCTAGATCATTTGTCTTATACCACTAAGGTGACACACAAGCATACGGCCCAACTGATGGTAGTCACCGTAGCCTATAGCCGCTAGCAATACCAGGGGTATCACTAACGAGTTCCCAAACCTGTTGTTGATGAGGACTCACTGTGCTAGCAGCATTACTACTAGCGCAGCGTATCCTCGTGGAGCACTGGCAACCTTACTTACCGCAGAAACACAACACTACATCAAAGTAGTGTTATTTGACTGCGGTCTTCTGTAAGGTGGAGGCCATTCCAATTTTAATAGGAAAACCCACGTGAGATCCGCCCTACCTCTCTTTTTAAGCTCATTGCGTAATTCACTGTACTTAAGATTAGAAAAACTTTTAGTACAGGCCGGGGTTTGAACCTGGGCCAATCGGATGACGGGCCGTTGCTTCAACCGCACGGCCACCACGGCTTATTTAAAACAATCCATTGTAATAAATGCTGGCTACCTTGCAAGGTGGCTGCATCCAGGGCTCGCCGTCTATCTGCATGGGGAAAGTCCTTCTAGTGGTGATGGTAATTGCACTGCATTGCGCCAAGCGCCTCCCGGATGCCCTCAACCCTGGAATAATAATCATAATAAATTATAAACAAAACGGAACCGCACAACTAATAGACATTGCAGTCCCCAACACCCACAACCTACAAACAACCATAGCAGAGAAACTCAACAAGTACATAGACCTAAAAGATGAAATAGTCCGCATGTGGCAGCTACACAAAGTAACCATAGTCCCTATAGTCCTCTCCACAACCGGCGTGATACCAAAACAGCTCCACCAATCCATATCTACAATCGAATTGCCCAAACTCACTTACCTTAGCTTACAAAAAGCTGTAATTCTGAATACTTGCAGAATTACCCGTAAATTCCTGCAACTTGACACGACAGCATCTCACGACAATCAGCTCAATGATACCCACTTGGCCTAGGCCCGTGGATATCGTTTAGAATCCGGCAACAAAGCCGAGATAAAAAAAAATGAGTGAAAAATAATAATAAAATCATCCACCAGCAACTTGCTCTTCGATATGGACTTATTGAGTCAGAGGTACCATATTACAGGTACGTACCGCAGCCAGTTCTCGAAAATGGTCGTGCCACGCTCTACTGGGACCGCTCTGTCATTACGGATAGGACTATTGTAGCCAATAAGCCTGATATCGTGCTGACAGACCGGTCCCAACGCCGGGCAGTGCTCGTTGACATCACCATCCCGCATGACGAGAACCTCGTGAAAGCCGAGAAGGAAAAGCTCAGCAAGTACCTTGACTTGGCTCACGAGGTGACCGCCATGTGGGGGGTTGACTCGGCGGTCATTGACCTGATAGTCGTTTCTGCGAACGGTCTCAGCGAAGAATCTCGACCAACACCAACTTTTTTTGACTGACCAAATAAATAAATAAAAATATGTTTTATACCACTTGGCGGCGAATTAGGATCACCCGTGGGTTTTCCCATTTAATTTGGAGCCGCCCGACTGGGGACTGTACCTCCACCTTACAGAAGACCACAGTGAAATAACGCTACTTGATGTAGTGTTGTGTTTCTGCGGTGAGTACGGTAGCCAGTGCTCCACGAGGATACGCTGGGCTAGTAGTATTGCTGCAAGCACAGTGAGTCCTCATCAGTTAGTTACCCCTGGTATTGCTAGCGGCTATGGGCTACGGTGACTGCTTACCATCAGGTGGGCTGTATGGTGGTTTGTGGAACATTCGCAATGACCTTACCTGTCCTTACTTGGCCCATGTGGAGACAGTTCTCTAGCCCTATCACTTCTATTAATTTGTCGCCGATATCTGAAAAGGAAAAAAAAGGCATCACCCTTATAAAATTACTTCGGAAAATATACAGGGCGTAACATACGACATTCATATTTTTGCAATTTATTAGGTAGACCGTAAGTTTTGGCTCTACCAATGTTTCACTTTTTAAAAGTTTCCTGCCCTCAAAACATTTTATTTGTGGTCGCCGCAAAGTAAGGTTGCCAGTGTTCCACGAGGATACATTGGGCTAGTAGTAATGCTGCTAGTGTGGCACAGTGGCTCATTATCAACAACAGGGTTGGCAACGCGTTAGTGATACCCCTGGTATTGCTAGTGACTATAGGATACGGTGACTGCTTACTATCAGGTGAGCCGTATGCTTGTGTGCCACCTTAGTTGTATAAAAAAATAATATAATGTTACGTGAAAGCGTGGCAGAGGAAGGCCAAGGATAAGTTACCTACAACAGATAAAGACGAAGGCTAACGTTATGTCGTACCAGGAGGTCAGAGAGATGGCTAACGATACAACGGCTTGGCGATTGCTCCACCGACAAGAGCCTAGCTCTTAAATATATGTTTTTTCTAGTACTTATAATAATTACAGAAAACTGATTCGCGAGATGTTGTACTAGTAGATTGTAAGGATCTTGAAACATTTTGTAAACAGTAACTAAGTAGTTTCTCATGGACTCAATTTGTTTAATCAGAATATTAATTTAAGTTATGGTACTATAGGTCTAGTCATACATTATTTAATTTAAGCAAATATTACTGTTAGAGACCGTTTGTTACCTAAATAAATAAAATAAAATAAAATAAAAATATGTTGATAATGTTACGGACATTATCACACAGCGCCATCTGGCCCAAACTAAGTGAACCTTGTGCCAAGGGAACCAGCAGCTTATATAATATTTGGTTTGTAAATGCATACATATAAAACATACCAAATACCAAGACTCAAGGCTAATATGTTCGTCACATAAATGTTTCGGGAATCGAACCCGCGACCCCTAGCGTAGCAGTCAGCAACCAACTAGTATAGTAACTCGTGAATAGGTATATTGGTGTCGATTCTGTTGTACAAAATGACTAAACTAATTTGACAGTTCTAGCCATCCTTATTCAACCCCGCACATGAGAAAGGGATAGAAGACTTTAGGAACTGTCACATTATTTTAGTTTAGGTATTTTTTACAACAGTGCCGGTAGCAGGAACATTGTCGACAACGTATTCGAAAACGTAACTCGCGAAATGTCAAAATAGTCATACAAATTTTTAGTTCCACTTTTCACCGCCGCAGCGCTGTTCATTTTCCAATACAAAAATAGTCGAAGGCGATACGCAAACGTTGTCGACAATGTTCCTGCTACCAGCCAGTATTGTTAGCATCGTGTGCAACCTTGGTGCGCGTGGGGGAAGCGCCCGCGGCGCTGGCCGGCGCCGGCGCCCCACAGGTTGGAGCCGCCGTGCGCGTACGGGATGTTCAGCAGCGCCACGCCTTGCAGCGCCGGGCCCTTGTTCAGCTCTAAGGATTGCCCGTCACACTGAAAATTATTACATTTGTTCCCATATCATGTTTTTTTTTTCTAAATCATCAGTATATATATATAGATAAAAAAACCGGCCAAGTGCGAGTCGGACACACACACCGAGGGTTCCGTTCACACTTGTAGGTAAGGTTAAAAGTAGACGAACTTCAAATGAGGTCATTATTCAGTGAGTCTCAAACAGCGCGATTCAGGGATATTTTTCAGTAAAATCGCATTTAAAAAAAACTACATGTTTACGGTTTTCAGATTTTTTCCTCTACTTGTGGTGTAAGACACTGCTTCTTGCCAAATTTCATGATTCATATAAGGGTTCCTTTTTTCCATTTAAGGTACGGAACCCTAAAAAGATACTGACTGACTGACTGACAGACATATCAACGCACATCCTAAACAGCTTGGGTTATGGACTTGACATTTAGAGAGTAGGTACCTTTTATGACGTAGGCATCCTACTTACGAAGGGTCTTTGGAAGGGTTTTTAGAAGTACAGGTGGTAAAATAGGAGATGGTAGTTCGTATGAAAATCCATAATTTTTATAGCTAAACGCATGAAAATTGGTATTTTGCCTTTCAGTTAAAAATAAATAATAATAATAATAATAATGCTTGGACATTATCACACAACGCCATCTGGCCCCAAACTAAGCAAAGCTTGTACTATGGGAACCAGCAGCTGATATAATACTTATATACTTTTTGTTTGTAAATACATACTTATAATACATACCAAACACCCAGACGCCAGGCAAACATATTTGTCACATAAATGTTTGCCCCGGCGGGAATCGAACCCGCGACCCCTAGCGCAGCAGTCAGGTGTACTAACCACTAGACCAGCGGTCTCGTCAAATAAATACATATCTTAGGATTTTTCATATGTCCGTCCACCCTTGGGGAGTAAATTAGGGGATGATAGTTTGAATGAAATCCGTCATTTTTGAAGTTACGTTTTTTGATTTTTGATTACTTACAACGATGTCAATGTTCTCGTGCAGGTTCTTGCAGCTGGCGGCGAACTGCTCCGAGGTGGCGAACTCGAAGTACCACAGCTTGTTCTTCATGCGCGAGCTGAACTTGTCAGGGTTCCTCTCGCGCTCCGTGTGGAACTTCACGCAGATCGCTGCGTCCTGCGGAACCATGAGAAAGAAGGTTTGTATATCACTAAGGTGGCACACAAGCATACGGCCCACCTGATGGTAAGTCACCGTAGCTTATAACCGCTAGCAATACCAGTGCCGGTAGCACGAACTTTTTCGACAACGTATTCGAAAACGTAACTCGCGAAATGTCAAAATTATCATAAAAATTTTTAGTATCACTTTTCACCGCCGCAGCGCTGTACATTTTCCAATACAAAAATAGTCGAAGGCGATACGAAAACGTTGTCGCAAAATATTCGTGCTCGCGCTACTGTTGTACTTACAACGCCAATGGAGAAGTAATTATTGATGATGTTGTACGGAGTGGTGGTAGGATGAGGCGCTGAATCCGGCATTTGGAGCTGCTCGAACTGAAACAGACAATATTTGATAATGTTTATTTTAGGAAGTAGAACTATGCTGTTGATAAGGACTCACTGTGCTAGCAGCATTACTACTAGCGCAGCGTATCGTGAAGCACTGGCAACCTTACTCACCGCAAAAACACGACACTAAATCAAAGTAGTGTTATTTGACTGCGGTCTTCTGTAAGGTAGTAAGGCTTCAATATTAATGGAAAAACCCACGGAAGATCCTAATTCTTCCTACCTCTCTTAAGAGCGTGTTTTATCTTCCACCACATCAGTATAGTTAGTGTCAAACGCAGTAGCTCAATTAAAAGTAATATCAAATGTCTCACATCAGTGGCGGTATTCTCCACGAGGATCGACCATCGGTCCATCAGGATGGTGCTGGCTCGGCCGATCTTATCCAGGATTTTGTGAATTGATTCTCCCTCGTAACTAAAATATTACATGATATACTTCATACATCGCTCTTGTACATTTTATAATAAAAATGTGACTAACCTAGATATTTTTAATAATACGATTGTTAATTATAAGAAATTACTTAAAGGTAGCATACCATTTAACACATTTTAATGTATACCATATTATTTCTTTAAACAATTGAGTTTAAAGAATACCATATTATTTCTTTAAACAATTGAGTTTAAAGAAATAATATGGTATACATTAAAATGTGTTAAATCCTAGAAATGAGTAGGTATGCTACCTTTAAGTAATTTCTTATAATTAACAATCGTTATTACCAATTTTCCATCTTAAATTAGAATTTAAATAGCTTAAAATGAGCTTAAGCCATAATGTGTTTACCTAACTGTGGAAACTTTATTGATGTATGTGTTTATAATTGTAACCCAAGTGTTAAGTATTTGGCATTGTATGTTTCCCAAATATTTAATAAATAAATAAATAAATGATTTGGTATAGTTTTTGCCTGCTTTGTCTGTATTGATATTCGTAAAACCTTTTAATATATAAGCGTACGTTCTTCATCCAAACTTGCACATATACACACTTTTTGCTTTCCTAATTGTTGTTCGAATACCATCGGTCTATACCAATTAGTTTAAGAGGAAACTTGCATACGTCTGAGAAGAAATTCAAGGATGTATGTTGTGCCTAAAAGACGGCTTCGGACTCACCATCTGTCACGTTGGCACTAAATTATCTTCGGTGGAAAGTGGGTGTTGTGACACCTCTGCCTACTCGTACCTCTTCGGGGACCCTTTTGGCAAGATGTATTATCATATATATTGATAGCAAAGTCATAATCGGCGTCCATATACACCTACTACAGTTCCCGCTTACTATCGAAATCAAAAATCATTTATTCAGTATAGGCTCTAATAAGGCACTTATGAAGGTCTAAATTACCACCGGTTCGGAAAAAAAAGCCGCCTGAGAAGAACTGGCAGGAACTCAGTGCTGTATTTTTTTTTCATGTGACTATCTTGCTTGTTTGCCACCTTAGTGTTATAAAAAGCTTAATAGATTACCCTCCTCCCCAACGGAGACACCTTGCCAGGTCGTTGCCAGTACCAAGTGGTATAACTCCAACAGCCGGCTGCATTTCCATTTGAACTTTGTCTGAAAAAGTCAATTCATCGATTAATTCGATGATATTACTCTCAGCCAACACAGTTGACTGGAGAAAGACCCCTTGTAACATATGAATAAGTTCTATGTAACTAAGTTTACTCGGATTCAATTCACGACTTCGATGACGTTATGTCAAGTCGTCCTATTTCGTTGACAGTTCTCAAACCCATTTGGCAGGGTCGCCATGTAAGGATACAAGGTGGCGACCCTGCCAAGGTGTGACTTGTTACGTTGAAGACTATCATAACGCGATGAACGCATTAAGTCATAAAATACCGACTAGACCTCAGATAGATTCCTTGTACGTAATATATAGTTATAATTAGCTATGCTATAAAGAAAAGGCAAACGTAATTATGCTATCCATTGTCAAAGGGTGAAATCTGGATCAAAAACATGACGATATATAGCGAGTACAACAGTTTGAGTCTGTCTAAGGAAACGGTTGTGGGAGGAGCATGGTTTTGCTAAGTGGGTATTACTGGTACCTACTCACCCATGGTTTCCAGAACCCAACCCACGGTGCCATCTCCACCACAGCAAATTACCCTGTAGTTTTTAACGTCTTTAAACATCTGCAGACCTGAAAAACGTTTATATAAAATTCAACATATTACTAAAATTTAAGCGTCTTCGTATACTATAAGTTGGTGGCGCAGAAATAATTTAGGTAGGTATGAGGCACCAACTGTTAAAACAAGTACACAAATATCATATTAAAGTCATTTGCAAATCTTTAGTATTTGAAATACAGTGTGTCTTTTAAAATATCATCATTTTGTAAAATTTTCTCATAAGTTTTACTGGCCGAGTAGCAATTCTACATTATTGACAATGAAGTAAAGAAATTGTAAGAATGTACTGTAAAAAAATATAGACATGCTTTTAAGTGGCGTATTGGCAAAGCCTTCCCATACCAAAGTCAATATAATAATTTATTTACACCTTAAAAATATTACACGTTAAAATCATCAAGAAAAACAGCAAAATCTCGACAATTACCTTGCATAGGCCCTCCTTTCGCTATATCGTGGACCTGCCGAGGATTTAGGATATACTGCAGCTTCCTCAAAACCCTAGACCCCTGCCTACCGCCAGACTTGGGGTTAATGAACACCAACAGAGGACAGGTGCCATCCGGCGGCGAGATTTGGAATGAGATTGGCAGCGCTCGAGGTTCTTTCCGTTCTTCTTTCCTCTCCTCTGGCGGGACTGCTATTGAGGTAGGCAGTGATATCGATGTGGGTAAAGTTTGCTGGGAAAGATAAATAAATTATATAGACACCGAACTAAAAATATATTAAGCAATACTATTTGTAACTTAACCTATTTTTGGTTCAGTTAAACGGGAGAAGTCACTTGTGTGTCAGCACTTTACGCACACGGACGCACACATTGATAACTATCTCCATCACTTTCTAGCACGCGTTAACTTCGTCTATTAGTTACTCAGTCTACGTATATGAATAATGCGTAGAATATGATTTTTTTATGCTATTAAGGTTGCACACAACGACCCATCTAATTGTAAGCAGTCACCGTAGCATATAGCTGATGATACTAGGGATATCACCAACGCGTTACCAACCCTGTCGTTGATGAGGACTCACTGTTCTACTAGCGCATCGTGTCCTCGTGGAGCACAAAAAGCCACGGGAGATCCCAAATCGCCCTACCTTTCTTTTTCAAGCTCATGGTGGGATTAATCACTGTACTTAAGCTTAGAAAAACTCATTGGTAAAGGCCGGAGTTTCTGGGCCCATCAGATGACAGGCCGTTGCATCAACTACAAGGCCACCACGGCTTATAAAACTAAAAATGAGAATTTACTATAAAATTGATGACGCTGCGTTTGTTTACATTGTTACTGAATCGCGCTGTTGAGAGTCACCGACGAATAATAACCTCATTTGAAGTTCGTCTACTATTAGCCTACCTACAAGTGTGTACGGAACCCTGTTTACTGTTATTTTTTAACGGTTTAATTAATAATTGTTAATTGTTAGTTGGTGTACCTGTTCGTGTGTCGCGCGGTGCGGCAGCGAGCGCTGTCGGTCGAGCACGAGCGGGCGGATGGCGGGCGGCGGCACGATGTGGCGCGCGTGCCGGCCCAGCGAGCACGCGCCGCCCGCGCTGCCCACGCAGCGGTTGTGCAGCTACACCACACGTCACCACATCACCACACCACATCACCACACACTACTCATCATCATCATCACCAGACCGCTACTCTACAGGTGATGTGGCGCGCGTCTTAAGCCCAGCGAGCACGCACCGGTTGTGCAGCTACACCACACGACACCACATATTGTTTTATACCACTAAGGTGGCACACAAGCATACGGCCCACCTGATGGTAAGCAGTCACCGTAGCCTATAGCCGCTAGCAATACCAGGGGAATCACGAACAGTTAACCATGTTGTTAATGAGGACTTACTGTGCTCATTTATTATTAGCCCGGCGTATCCTCGTGGAGCACTGGCAACCTTACTCACCGCAGAAACACAACATTACATCAAGTAGTGTTATTTCACTGCGGTCTTCTGTAAAGTGGAGGTACAGTCCCCAGTCGGGCGGCTCCAATTTAAATGGGAAAACCCACGGGAAATCACAAATCGCCCTACCTCTCTTTGAATCACCACAAACTACTCATCATCACTACCAGGAGACCTCTGCTCTACCGGTTAGTGTACATGACTTTTGGTCTTTGGCACTTTGACACATCTGTAGCTCGTGCGAGTACTTATTCGTATCGACTTTGACTATTATTGTATGTGAAAATGAACAGCGCTGCGGCGGCGAAATGCGGAACTATTTTTTTTATGAAACTGGTGCCAAGTCTGTTGAACAAAATTACTAAACTAATTTGACAGTTCTTAAAGTCTTGCTATCCCTTTCTCATGTGCGGGGTTAAATAAGGATAGCAATACCTTTAGAACCGTCAAACTAGTTTATTGACACCAAGTTCGACATTTTGCGAGTTTCCTTTTCGTACACGTACGTGTGCGCGTGTGTACATGCGTCGGAGGCAACTGAGACCCGCTTAGGATTAGATATGAAAAGTAGCTCACAGTGATGTGGCACCATCGACAGTGCAGCCCAGTGATTCCATTGTAGCCCTTGATTTTCTTCCGGCACCGCGCACACTTTCCATGACAGTTACCTGTACAAACCAACATTAAATTTTGATGTCAAAATCAAAATCAAAAATCATTTATTCAATTTAGGCCCTTATGAAGGTCTAAATTACCACCGGTTCGGAAAAAAAAGCCACCTGAGAAGAACCGGCAAGAAACTCAGTGCTTAATGTAGTGTTGTGTTTGTGGGCCGTATGCTTGTGACCCCAAACTCAAAATCATCATTATTTGGCTCTAGACTTTACAAATAAGTTTTAAAAACTACACACCGGATTCGGTATTTTTTTGCTGAGAAGTATCCGGCAAGTCCCAAAAATTTCACTTTTCAAGAAAATCAAATTCAGATTTCAGTTATGTACCTACCTGACTGACGTGAATATTCCACAAAAAGATATAGATATCTATGTAGATACTTAATATTTTTTACAATAATCATAGGGACCTACCTTATCTATCTCTCTTCTTTAGCTCCCCGTCGTGGATTTTCCAAAGAAGTGAGGTTCTTCAAAAAACGTGTGAAGAGATTTCTGCAGGGTCGGCATCGCGCGATCGATACCCCTGTTGTTGCAAGCGTCCTTAGGCTACGGTAACCGGTTACCATCAGGTAGGCCGTATGCTTGGTTGCCACCTTAGTGGTATGAACACAGACCACTGAGTTTTCCTAAGAAACTTCAACTGGTCATAACTAGGTATAGGTAGGTCCCAGAAATATGATATCATTATCTTTAGTTTTGGCCTAAATTGTACCAACCGGAGCAAGTGGTTCATATGTATATCTAATCAGTGCCGGTAGCAGGAACATTGTCGACAACGCATTCGAAAACGTAACTCGCGAAATGTCAAAATTGTCATACTAATATTTAGTTCCACTCTTCACCGCCGCAGCGCTGTTCATTTTTCAATACAAAAATAGTCGATGGCGATACGAAAACGTTGTCAACAATGTTCCTGCTACTGGCACTGATCGAAGGATGTACCTTCAACCCAATGATGAGCCAAGGTGGAGGACGCTCTCCTGGATTTAGAGTAGGTGGCGATGCAGGAGGCTGGTGCCCGCTGAACGCAGCGCTCGTGGACTGTGAACTTGCAGACTGCGGACACATTCATTCATCATGGATATGTTTGTCCCACTCCACTAGTTTTACGGTGAAGGAAAACATCGTAAGGAAGCGCACGCGTCTGAGAAGAAATTCAAGGACGTATGTAGTGCCTAAGAGACGGCGACGGAATCACTATCTGTCACGTTGGCACCAAATTATCTTGAAAAATGGGTGTTGTGAGTCGAGCCTACCTCTTTAGAGACCCTTTTGGGAATGCCTGAAAATATATTGTTATTTTTATTATTTAATGACTCACAAATGCAGCACAGTCCCTTCTTGCCCAAGCCTACGAGCATGTTGAGACAAAGATTGCAGTAAGCTGGTCTGCTGAAGTGCTTCAGTCGCCACGCATGCTCACCATCCTCTTTAACATTGGTGTCCAGCCCGAGTAGCACCAAGAGAGGGATTGTTGTCATGCTGCGAGAGAACACGGTCACCATTAATTGCGAAAGTCAGACAGGAGGACGCCAACTAGCAAGTGCAAGGAATACTACTGAATGGATCTACTTGGCCGCCAGGACGGCGTCCCGCTCCTGCCTCCGATATAAGGAGGGCGGCGTCCCCTTCCTGCCTCCGATATAAGGAGGGCGGCGTCCCCCTCCTGCCCCCAATATAAGGAGGGCGGCGTCCCCCGCCTGCCCCCGATATAAGGAGGGCGGCGTCCCCCTCCTGCCTTCAACGGAATGACGACGGCGTCCGAATCCTGTCCCCGAAGAAAAGAGGGCGGCGTCCCCCTTCCAACCCTGGAAGAAGGAAGGCGGCGTCCGCCTCCTGCCTCCGACGGAATGAGGTCCTCTTTCTGCCCCATCCTGAAGGAGAGCGGCGTCCCCCTCCTACCCCCGACGATAAGAATATTTAATATCGTACCCTCCTCGCTTCCACTCGTCCAAGGAAACAGTGCCATCTGCATCGTAGTCTATCTCTACCATCATGTCTTGAAGGATCTGAAAGAAATTACATGTTTTTAAATTAAATCAATATTCTTATACGTTAACGAGGCGCAAGAGCAAGCTGGAGTTTTTGGTGGGAATCAGACGGATCGGTTGTGATTTTTTCCAGTGTCGTAAATTGTGTTATAGTGATCTTTAATATGTATTTTTGGTGTTGTTATGGGCAGTAAAGTTTAATTTAGTGACTGATTTATAGGAACATTGGAAATAATGCCATAATACGACTTGGGTTGAGTGATTTATCATTTTCGTCAATAGGTTACCTTTGACCTAAAAGCGTGTTACGATCTGCTACTGCCGTGGATTGTCTCCAGAAACTCCAATAAGCATCAGAATGCATGACACTAGGCATTTTAATGCGGCAAACACTAGAAATTTTGAAACTTGAAAATGCTCTGACACTCGACACTGGCAAAAATAGTCCCTGAAGGGATTGATTGCCATACAAAGGAAGAAGAAGAAGAAGACCAAGCTGCGAGGTTAGATTATTATCAAATTATACTTACGGGCTTCAGTTCCGAGGTCTCCCAGCCCAGGTACTCGGCTACGGTCATCATTTGGTTGACGATGCAGTCCATCTCATTGGTGTCCAGGACACCATTGCCATCAGTATCGTAGAGACGAAACATGACTGGAATGACATAGCAATCTATACTTATAATATTATAAAGAGGAAAGATTTGTATTTTTGTGTTGAATAAGCTCCGAAACTACTGACTGATTTTAAAAATTCTTTCATCGTTAGAAAGTTACAATATCACTGAGTAGCATAGGCTATATATTATACTAGCTGCCCGCCCCGGCTTCGCACGGGTTGACAAAATATTTGATAAATGTCTACCCGTTCGAAGCCGGGGCGGGCCGCTAGTAAATAATAAGTACATAATGGTGCCAATTCTGTTGTTCAAAATGACAAAACTTTACTAATTTGACAGGTCTCAAGGTCTTGCTGTCCCTTTCTCATGTGCGGGGTTAACTAAGGATGGCAATATTTTCAGACCTGTCAAATTAGTTAAGTTTAGTCATGTTGAACAACAGAATTGGCACCAATATATGATTAGTTACCTAGTCACTTTAACAACAAACGACATACAAACGTGTCTATCGTATTAAAATTACTTCTAGCGCAGCGTATCTTAGCGGAGCACTGGCAACCTTACCGCAGAAACAAAATACTACATCAAAGTAGAGTAATTTATTTTTACAATGCCTAGCGGGGCGGCTCAAATTGAAAAATGAAAATGAGAATTTTAATGGGCAAACTTACGGGAGATCCCCATTCGCCCTATCTCTCTTTGTGCATCTTATACTCACACTCCAGCTTATCCTCGGGCCTTCCAGCTTCCAACAGCGAGAGGTAGCAGACAATATCCTTTAAGGAAACTCTCGCGGTGTGTACTTCTAACGTCGAAGATCGACGCATTAGATGTTTGAAGTCTGAAATAGGTCTTAATTTGTATTTTTGTATCCAGTGAACAAACTCAAAAACGACTCGACCGATTTTAAAAATTATTTCACTGACTGAGAGCTATATTATCACTGGGTAACATAGGCTATATATTATACTGATATATGCAGGCGAAGTTCCGGGAAAAAAGCTAGTTTATCATATAAGTATGATGTACCTTCAATTTTAGTTGACTGGTTGACCCGGAGGGAGTTGCTGCTCTTCCTGCTGGAGTTCCGGGACATCTGGCTGTGACTAGGACTGGTCTCGTTACGACGGTCCAGGCATAACTCGTGCGAGGAGTAGGACGGATGGGTAGTCACTGTGAACATGGGGTGGACGCTACCTGTAAAAAAAACTTTTATTATTATCAGTTTTTATACCACAAAAAAAAAGCCGTGGTGGCCTTGTGGTTGAAGCAACGGCCTGTCATCTGATGGGCCCAGGTTCGAATCCCAGCCTGTACCAATGAGTTTTTCTAAGCTTAAGTACAGTGATTAATCACAGCATGAGCTTTTAAAAAGAGAGGTAGGGCGATTTGGGATTTCCCGTGGGTTATCCCATTTAAATAGCATAAATTGGAGCCGCCCGACTGGGGACTATACCTCCGCCTTACAGAAGACCGCAGTGTAATAACACTACTTAATGTAGTGTTGTGTTTCTGCGGTAAGGTTGCGAGCGAGGATACGCTGGGCTAGTAGTATGTGATGCTAACACAGTGAGTCCTCACCAACAACATGGTTGGCACCGCGTTAGTGATACCCCTGGTATTCATAGCGGCTATAGGCTACGGTGACTGCTTACCATCAGGTGGGCCGTATGCTTGTGTGCCACCTTAGTGATATAAAAAAAACCACTAAGGTAAGACAAGGACCAAGTGAACCAAACACCTACCAGTTC
The DNA here is from genome assembly GCA_951449985.1 of Falcaria lacertinaria. Classification (NCBI taxonomy): domain Eukaryota; kingdom Metazoa; phylum Arthropoda; class Insecta; order Lepidoptera; family Drepanidae; genus Falcaria; species Falcaria lacertinaria. The sequence continues at coordinate 1,639,782 of OX602136.1, read as the reverse complement.
TACTCCGAGAGCCCTTTTCCCCGTCCACCGAGTCTCCAGAGCTTCTACCCAGCTGCTGCAGCCGCTCAGCCAGGCCGTGGATCTTGGAGGCTAAGCTCACCTTACCCTGGCCAAATGGAGATCAGTTATGTCAATAAAATTAAGGGTCGGCAACGCGCGAGTGATACCCCTGGTGTTGCAAGCGTCCATAGGCTGCGGTAACCGCTTACCATCAGGCGAGCCGTATGCTTGTTTGCCAGCTAAGTGGTATAAAAAAAAAAACAGGCCATGGGCGAGTCGGACTCGAGCACCGAGGTTCCCGTACTCACTTGTAGGTAAGGTTGAAAGTAGGCGAACTTCAAATGAGGTCATTATTCGTCGGTGGACTCTCAACAGCGCGAAACAGGAATATTATTAAGTTTATTGGTTTTCAGATTTTTTCCTTTACTTGTGCTGTAAGACACTGCTTTCTGCCAAATTTCATGGTTCTAGGTTAACGGGAAGTACTCTGTAGGTTTTGATTCCCTTGTGAAATCGCAAAATTTGCTACATAAACGGTCATATCTTTTCTTCATATTGACTTACAGGTTTGATTATTTTACAGCTGAAATATACCATAGACCCGGGTATTTCATATTAATTTCAATTTGATAACTCCACGCGTTCTTGAGTAAAAAAATCTTGACAGACAGACATTTTTTAGCGGACACATATCATTTCTTAGCGGATGCCTGCGTCATAATAACTATCTGCGTGCTACTTCATAATAATTGAGTATGAAAATTATGCAATCAAACAACTTAGTAAATATATATTTAGTAAAACAAAACACTTATGGCTAGAAACAAATTGAAAAACAATGACATCCACCAGAGTATTAAAAATGTGTCGTAGTCAGCGTTTCTCAATTTGTCTCGCCATAAAAGACATCATTCATGTTTCATAGAGATTTGGTCCAAATCTGAAAGTGCCGGCCAACTATTATTTTTGTATATTCTGTTAGAGCTTGTCCGTCTGAGCATTTATTACTATGGCACCAAAGTTGGACATTACAGGACATTTAATTTGTTTTGATTATTTTGAATTCCCATTTAAATCAAAATGTATGAAAATTTAGATTTTCGACCTGAAATAAAATCAAGGACAAAGGGCCTACAGCTTTGGTGTCATAGTAATAAATGTTCAGACGGGCAAGCTCTAACAGAATATAAAATATAATCGTTGGCCGGCACTTTCAGATTTAGACCAAAATTGATGATGTCCTTAATGGCTAGAATAAATTGAGAAGCCTGTTACTTTCCGCGCCGTGAAATGCCTACCTCTGTAAGGTCTAAAGAGGCCACATCGAGGGTTCATACCTGATGATCTCCATGCGCAGTGACAGCCGCACAGGCGGCGGCAGAGCTGGCTGCAGCCATCTCGCGCAGGGCCGGCCGACGGTCACGCCGCACGAAAGACAGGAAAAGATGCCTGTTGATAAAAATCTACAATGGACACAGGTGTTTTTAGAGTACCGTACCCTGACCGCAGTGAAATAACACTACTTGATGTAGTGTTGTGTTTCTGCGGTTAGTAAGGTTGCCAGTGCTCCGCGAGGATACGCTGCGCTAGTAGTAATGCTAGCACAGTGAGTCCTCATCAATAATATGGTTGGAAACCCGTTAGTGATACCATTTCTAGCGGCTATAGGCTACGGTGACTGCTTACCATCAGTTGGGCCGTATGCTTGTGTGCCGCCTTAGTGGTATAAAAAAAACCCTGACTTCACTGTCCGTCCGTCAGCGGGCTACAGCCCGATATATACATATCATCGTAGTATATTATCTACTCTGAGATATCATGATCAGTGCCGGTAGCAAGAACATCTTACGACTACGAATTCGAAAACGTACCTATCTCTCGAAATGTCAAAATGTTCTTAGAATTTTTAGTTCTACTTTTCGCCGCCGTAGCGCTGTTCATTTTCCCATAAAAAAAATCGGCGAAGGCTATACGAATACGTAGTCGCAGGTTTTGTGCTCGTGCTACTGTAATAGGTAGACAGTTGAAATTTTCACAGAACATGTATTTCTGATGCCGCTGCCAAACAACAAATAGTAATGAAAATAAATAAAAATATAAAATAAAAAAAGTACGGATCCATCGGTGTGTAAGACCAAATCGCACTTGCCGATGTTTTTATTAGTCTACTAAGTTTCAACCGCCCTTAGGAACAAACTTTTTTTTACTCCACGATTGAATTTGTAGCGACCTCTTCGCTACAAGCAGTATATTAGCTACTCTGAGTCGCTACGTAAACCAACGTTGCAAAATCTACTCTGCGGTTGAAAATGTTGAAATCTTACTAACTGACAAAACATACAACAGATGACGCTATTCATGATTCGTAGAAATTCCTTAGACATGTGTCAGAAAAAGCTTACTGCGGCAAGGTACTAGAGCAGTCGCAGCACAACACCCGCCTGGCTGGAAGATCTTCCCTTTGTGGCGGCTGAGCATGATCACCTCGCTCGCCCCACAGTATCATACATACAGTCTCCGACTAGAACAGTCGGAGCTTTGTTCCCCAGGCACAACACCCGCCTGGCTGGAAGATCTTCGCTTTGTGGCGGCTGAGCATGATCACCTCGCTCGCCCCACATATTAGTTTTCGTTGCCTCACATGTTAAGAATTAAGTTGATACGCAATTCTATGGATAGTCGTCATGGTAGGGTTAAAATAACTTCATTACATACCGAGATAATTCATCTGGTGTTGAAACTTCGAGGAACGTGTCCAAAAACCACTTGAAGCCCTCATAGTCGATATCCTGCAAAAAAAAAAATGGTTTCATACACGACTTCGACTGTGAAGGAATAGGATATTTACTAACTAGCTACCCCGGCTTCGCTTTCTGCCGGACATGGCATATGATACACGCCTTAATTTTTTAGCCCCTGACGCGAAAAGAGGGGAGTTATAAGTTTAAAGTCTGTCTGTCTGTGGCATCGTAGCTCCTAAATGGATGAACCGATTTTGATATAGTAAATATAAAACACCGGCCAAGTGCGAGGCGGACTCGCGCACCGAGGATTCCGTATATACTTGTAGGCGAACTTCAAATGAGGTCATTATTCGTCGGTGATTCTCAACAGCGCGATTCAGGTTTTTTTTAGTAAATTTACAATAAAAAAAATTCAACTGCATATTTACAGTTTTCAGATGTTTTGCTTTACGTGTGCAGAAAGCAGCGTCTTGCTTTTTGCCAAATTTCATGATTCTAGGACAGCGGGAAGTACCCTATAGGTTTTGATTCCCTTGTAAAATCGCAAAGTATGCGAAAATTTGCGACATAAACGGTCATATCTTTTCTTCATATTGAATTTTAGGTTTAATTATTTTACAGCTGAAAAAGATCATAGACCCGGGTATTTCACATCAATTTCAATTTGATAACTTCACGCGTTCTTCAGATAAAAATTCTTGACAGACAGAGAACAAAGTGATCCTATAAGGGTTTATTTTTTCCTTTTTATAGGTACGTAACCCTATAAAACCTTAAAAGGTTGTTATTTTGAAATCACAAACAGACACATAATTGCATTTATTTATAGATTTCTTCATCTAGCAACAAAAAAGTAAAATTACACATACCACGTTACCTATCTGAGCATCCCACCGTTGCTAGGCAACGCGATCTTGTCGCTAAGGACGCCATATTTGATTCTGTTCGAGCAAATATTGAATCATCGATTGAGAGTTTGTACGTCTTATAAAATGGATTTGAAGACACAGATGGTCTCAAGCAGGGATCACCAACTAGTTAAAGGATATCATCCATTTTGGTCCAAATCTAAAAGTGCCGGCCAACGCAATTTTTATCTATATTATGTTAGAGCTTGCCCGTCTGAACACATATTGCTATAGCACACCAAACCTGTAGGGCCTTAGGCCTCGATTTTATTTGAGTTCGAAAATCGAATCGAATTAAAAATAACGAAATGTCATGTAATGTCCAACTTTGGCGCCATAGTAATAAATTCTCAGACGGACAAGCTCTAACAGAATATACAAAGAAAAATCGTTGACCGGCACTTTCAGATCTGGACCAAATATCTATGAAACACGGATGATGTCCTTTGAGATCTGTGTCTCAAAATGATATGCCGTTCCGTTGGGTAGACGATTTGGGATGCTCCAATCACGTGAGGTTCATACTTGATCATGGGTATTTAATGTGTTATCTCAAACATTAGCGAAAATACAGCTAATTTAAATGACACTGAAAAATACAAGTTTTTTTATTTTTTTATACCACTAAGGTGGCACACAAGCATACGGCCCACCTGATGGTAAGCAGTCACCGTAGCCTATAGCCGCTAGCAATACCAGGAGTATCATCACGGGGTGCCAACCATGTTGCTGATGAGGACTCACTGTGCTAGCAGCAATACTACTAGCCCAGCGTATCCTCCTGGAGCACTGGCAACCTTACTTACCGCAGAAACACAACACTATATCAAGTAGTGTTATTTCATTGCGGTCTTCTGTAAGGCGGAGGTACAGTCCCCAGTCGGGCGGCTCCAATTTAAATGGGACCCACGGGAAATCCCAAATCGCCCAACCTCTCTTTGAAATTAATTTATAATTGAAACTGAATCTTAGAAGATTGTACTAATTAATATCAATATATCTTTTGAACGTTTGCCCCTCGACGAAAAACATTAAATATCTACATAAAAACCGAGCCACGATCATGATGAACAAGCTTTTAAAAGAAAATGTAAAATTGCACGAGAAAACAAGCCTTACTGTATGTACTTAAGATTATAAGCCTCATTACATTATATTTTTTTCGTTGAAATTCTTTATTATAAGCGAAACCTAGTTAAACTAAAAATATTTTTATTGTTAGTTTATTGTAAACCATATTTACTTCCCTTTATTTTGCAGTGGTTACAACAACGCAAACCAAAATTTCACGCGTTCTTTTTTTCACGGCCCTTGGACATTAGTTGCCCTGGGTAATAACCGCCTGTGCCCTAGTATAAATCCTGCACTTTACACCCAAGCCACATTCAACGCAATCGGGTCAAAAACAAGACATCATTTTAAAAAAAAACGTCTCTTAAATGACCTCTGGAGGGCGCTACATTCAATATAATGTGACGTCATTCTATACTTCTATACTAATATTATAAAGAGGAAAGATTTGTATTTTTGTGTGTGTATGTTTGTGTTGAATAGGCTCCGAAACTAGTGGACCGATTTCAAAAAATCTTTCACCGTTAGAAAGCTACTTTATCAGTGAGTAACATAGGATATATATTATATAACGGGCGAAGTTGCGGGGAAACAGATGGTTATATTATAAATGCGAAAGTTTGTGAGTATGGATGTATGTTTGTTACTCTCTTTCACAAAAAAACTACTGAACGGAATTGGATGAAATTTGGAACACAGATAGTTTATAACCTGGATTTTTTTATCACGGGAAAGGGTACAGTTCCTCTGGTATTCTAAGCTCAACGCGGATGAAGTCGCGCGCAGAAGCTATTAGCTCAGAGTAGATAATATAACTACGTACCTACAACTAGTAGCTAGCTAGTAGGCTACAATCAGCGGACTATCAAGACGCTGCCAACGATTTATCAAATTAGTAATTTGGAAGTGACGACGAAACAGATGACACAACATACATACCGGTGCAAAACCTTTTGGCTTCGCCGCAGTCGGCTAAAAAAGGAAAATTTCGATCCCAACTAACAACATAAAAAAGCGCGTAAGCTTGCCAATATCTCGCCATTTTCTCGGCAGGTTGTGGCCGAGAATACCCCAGTTTATGGCTCGCTTGTAGTGGCTTAATGGATATTAATGGGTAACGTACACTCTGTGGCCGACCAATCTTCATTACACCCTTATTCCAAGCTTTACGGGAGTCCAAACAAGTTTTGCGGATAAATTTCTGTTAAAGCTTTTTTGCGCGCGTACTATTACCCCGGTTGTAAGCGGCCACTTCTCGTATCGGCTTAAGATCCGTTGAACAATGGCATTCTCACATCTGCTTAACGGATGAAAATATTTTATGAAGTAAAATATGTTCCCGATCTTATATCATTAGGGTTTCCGTAAAACCACCTGAGAGGTATGAAAAAAACGATATAGTGTTTTTCTTATACCTCTAAGGTGGCACACAAGCATAAGGCCCACCTGATGGTAAGCAGTCACCGTAGCCTATAGCCGCTGGCAATACCAGGAGTATATCTAACGCGTTGCCAATCATGTTGTTGATGAGGACTCACTGTGCTAGCAGCATTACTACTGGCCCAGCGTATCTTTGTGGAGTACTGGCAACCTTACTTACCGTAGAAACACAACACTACATCAAGTAGTGTTATTTCACTGCAGTCTTCTGTAAGGTGGAGGTTCCAATATTAATGGGAAAACCCACTGAGGAACCCAATTCACCCTAGCTCTCTTTTTCAGTTCATGGTGTGATTAATCACAGTACTTAACCTTAGAAAAACTCATTGGTACAGGCTGGGATTTTAACCTGGGCCCATCAGATGACAGGCCGTTGCTTCAAGCACAAGGCCATCACGGCTCTAAAAATGTAATAACCTCCTTCTTATTGAAGTCGGTGCGATGTTTTCCCAAAATTACAGAAGTCAACAGCTCCTGTCACAACACAATCATAAAATAATGATAGCGCCTTACTGGGGCAAGTTAAATCTAGGTTGATCGCTTCACGCAAAAGTATTCTTTATAATTTCACCATTAGTGTTGAAATTGCTTTGGTGTTTGGAATCATTGCCGGCAACGTTCGCCAAAGGAAAATTATCTCTAGCTGCCTAGAAATAAGATTGAAAATTGCGTCGGGATTCGTTGTGACTATCAGTCGCCTTTGTCAAATAGATATGGACTCTTAGCGTTAAGGAATAGAGTAGGAAATGCAGTGTGCCAAGCCAAGGTTAAACAAAGTTGATGCTTTAATTTGTTATTCTACAGACATTGTGGGAGATGCTTCATCGTTATTATGTTTAGTAATTTAATGAATAAATACATTATAATAATTATTTACAAGAGTCCGGCTAGGTAGGCACCACCGCAGTGTCAGATATTCTGCCGCCAAGCACTAGTGTACGTACACATACTAGGTGGTAGGCCTCTTATGGCAAGAGTCCGGCTAGGTAGGCACCACCGCAGTGTCAGATATTCTGCCGCCAAGCACTAGTGTACGTACACATACTAGGTGGTAGGCCTCTTATTGCAAGAGTCCGGCTAGGTTGGGTTTCTGCGGTGAGTTAGGTTTCTAGAGCTCATTGAGGACACGCTGTGCTATATAATACAAAACTCTGGTACTAAGTGGGATTATATCTGTCGCACGGAAATTAAGAAACCAGGGATTTCGTAAACTCCCTAGGGATAGCACTCATCACTATATTATTTTGCCCCGAAAACCCTTTTTCGGCATCATCCGTGATTTCGGATATTCTTATTTCCCTAGGACATTTCTTAAACATAATAATTTTTTTTTAATATATTGTGTCAGAGCCAGTCTGAACATTTATTACTACGACACCAAAGCTGTAGGACCATAGTTCATACTTTTTTGTTGAAAATAGGAATTCAAAATAACCAAAACAAACGAAAAGTCCTGTAATGTCCAACTTTGGTGTCATAGTAATAAATGCTCAGACGGACAAGCTCTAACGCTTCTTAGTCGTTTCTTCATGCTTGAAGGTCGTGTCTGTTTTGTAGGTTGTTTACAACCCTTCTCCACCGGTAGCGGTCTTCGGCCTGTCGTAGGGCGGAGCCGATGGAGTTAGATTTAGAGCCCAGTTAGATTTCAAATCTGGTCCGACCATCTGGTTGGAGAGAGCCCGCGTGGTCGTTTCCCCTCCACTTTGCCAAGAATAACTAGCTTCTTTAGACTGTCATTTTCGCGCCTTGCTATGTGACCAAAATATGAGAGGATTCTTTGTAGGCAGTGGACAACCGTGTTTTTATACCTTACTCTGCGAGTGTGGACACATTAGTTCGCTTAGCAGTCCAGGTATCCGCAACATCCTACCACATCTCAAGCTCTAACAGAACATACAAAAGATGCGTTGGCCGCACTTTCAGATTTGGACCAAATCTCTATGAAACATTGATTAAGGACCGCCGGGATTAAGTTATAAATATTGCTTGACAGGCTATGAATAGAAATTGCTAATCTGTTGACTCTCATCTTCATTTTAATGTTTATCGATAGTAAACTTGATACGGTTGTTATAAGATTTATGTCACCGTTAGGGCTACTGGGTTATGGATAGAACCGCTTGTTCCTCGTACATTACCAAGTTACATTACCGGCAATGTACAAGGAAAAAATATTCTTCGTACATAACCGGGTAATGTACAAGGAATTATTTATTCCTGTCTTGTAGGATTTTAAGCGAATAAACTTTTGGTATCTATACTAATCATATTATAAAGATAAAAAGAAGATTATATTTCAGACAATGGTGCCAATTCTGTTGTTCAAAATTACTAAACTTAACTAATTTGTCAGTTCTAAAAATATTGCCATCCTTAGTTAACCCCGTACATGAAAAAGGGATAGCAAGACTTTTAGACCTGTCAAATTAGTTATAGTCTGAGATCCGACCATACATCGACCTTCACCGAGCTGATAATAGAATGAAACTTATTGTATGATACATTTAGTATATTAGAAAGTATATTAAAAATGGGTTGCCCGAAAAAACCCTGGACCGAATATTTTAATTTTTTTTTCAAAAAAAATAATTAACTGTTACAACATCAAGATAGTATTCCTAGAATATTTATAAATATAATTTTTACATAAAACATTTTAACAAATTTACTTTAATAAATCATTTTTATAAGTTACTGATGCATAAATTATGCATCGACATACCTGTGTATACCTGGCAACCCAGTAGTTCGTAAATGACAACCCTACGTCTGCACATTCTATATGTTTTATTATTTAAGTCTAGTATACAATTTTCTTATTATCTTGATGTTGTAACAGTTAATATTTTATTTTTTTTATTGAAAAAAAAAAATTAAAATATTCGGTCCAGGGTTTTTTCGGGCAACCCATTTTTAATATACTTTCTAATATACTAAATGTATCATACAATAAGTTTCATTCTATTATCAGCTCGGTGAAGGTCGATGTATGGTCGTTTCTCAGACTATTAAGTTTAGTAATTTAGAACAACAGAATCGACACCAATAGCTCCAATTTCTCAATCCAATTTGCCAGCATTTCCTATGGATTTTCCAATAAATATCTCCATATCATCTGCCAGCCAGTACTCAGTATAAAAAGTGTTTAGTACGAATCAATATCAGCCTAAACAACACACAGTATACATTTCACCACTATCAATATATTGACCGAGTAATTTAGGAGCAAACAAGCCTTGAAGCCTGAACATTATCCCTTAATAGTAATTGTCCCTCGGGATGGGCCTGAACGCGGTCACGTACCGCCTTGGGACCGTCGGAAATAGACGGGATTATAGGGTAACTGGGGTGACCATGCAACGTGGTAGGACAACTTTGACCTCAAATTATTAATTATTCAACAAGCTTTGCTTGCGCTCCGTACGTGTGGAATTTAGTTCGCAATTTCATGGGTTTTCTTGGTTTTCTGCGGAATGCTATATTAAATAATAATAATAATGTAGTAGATGTACCATAGACTCGGCTGTCAGGTGACAGATGTCACATGACAGATCGCGGTAAGCGCGCCCTCGCCGGAGCCTGAGAGGAGACAGGAAGAAATGGCTGATCGATTTATATTGATTAAAAAGTCATTATGTAAGGATATAGAAAATAAAATATGAATAACACAGGATACAACAGTTTATCTTTTATTAAAATACAAGAACAATACAAATAATATATCTTCACGCCTTACCACAAGGGCCTCGAAGGGGTAGGCAGAGGTGTTACAACACCCACTTTCCACCGAAGCTAATTTGGTGCCAGCGTGACAGATGAGTCCGTCGCCGTCTCTTAGGCACTACATACGTCCTTGAATTTCTTCTCAGACGTATGCAGGTTCCTCACGATGTTTTCCTTCACCGTAAAGCTCGTGGTGTGACTAATCACTGCACTTAAGTTAGAAAAATTTATTGGTACAGACCGGTAGGATTCGAACTTGCGTCGCTAGAATTGCAGGCAACGCTTTATAACCCAAACCCACTACGGCTCTTTAAATATTTAATGCTATATTTTTTAAATTAAAATAGCCTACGTTACGCCTCATAGCATCAGCATATCTAACAGTGGAAGACCCGTTGAACGCGGCTTTGGAGTGGCCTTTCACGGCTTCTTCCAATCACAATCTCATTATATTTCTTTTCTTGCCAGAATTTTGTCATAAACTTAGATATACCTATGATAGTGTGGCGTGTAGATCTTGTAACACGTGTCGAAGGACGTACTCAGGCACTGCTTAGTTCAATAACGTATCATATTAAAGCCAGTTTTGAGTTGAATAAGGAAAGTTTACCTTTATTTACTACTAGCGGCCCGCCCCGGCTTCGCACGGGTAGACATTAGTTTCGGAGCATAGAAATTTATCAAATATTTTGTGCACCCGTGCGAAGCCGGGGCGGGCAGCTAGTAAAATAAATAGCTTGTGTTACTCAGCGATAATGTAGCTTTCTAACGGTGAAATAATTTTTGCAATCGGTCCAGTAGTTTCGGAGCGTATTCAATACAAACATACAAATCTTTTCTCTTTATAATATTAGTATAGAAAAAGTTACTACAAATTAAATGTTGACAGGTTTGGTTGGTATACCATACAAAATTACAAATGTATCAAAAGAGACTGTAGTCCTTGCACTAGGCTCAGCCTGTGCCGCATGGGCCGACGTTTAGTAACATCAAACTTCGTATTTCATAACAAAGAAATGTCCACGACCAAAGACAACCACAGTCACCCTACAGAGGCCGCGTTCACAGCACGTAATCAAGCGCAGGCAGCTCTACAATATCAATAGGTTGACTCGGACCATTCCCCCGCCATGGCTACGGTGTGATTGAGGACTTGTTTTTGATTTTTTGTGAGAACTATTTTATAGGTATGTTGATATTTAAGAGTGTTAGCAAACAATCTCCCATAATATTTAAGAGAGGTACGGCGAATGGGGATCTTCCGGGGGTTTCCCAATAAAATTGGAGCTTGACTGGAGACTGTACCTCACAGAAGACCGCAGTCAAATAGCACTACTTTGATATAGTTTTATGTTTCTGCGGTAAGGTTGCCAGTGCTCCACGAGCACTCCACTAACGTGTTGCCAATCCTGTTTGTTGATGAGGAATCACTGTGCTAGCAGCATTAGTACTAGTGCAGCGTATCCTCGTGAAGCACGAGCAGCCTTACTCACCGCAGAATCACAACACTACTTATTTTATTACAACATTGAATAGGTTCCACCCATCAAAAAATTAAACCCAATTTGTAAACAAAATTAATTCCACGCGTATGAAGTCGCGGGAACACCTAGTTTTATATATTTTGAAATATTAACGCATACACAAAAATCTGTATAGCACTAATATAATGAAGAAAGTGTGATATACAGACCGGTATGGCAATACTATAATATAAAACCCGAAAACAAAAAGAAAAGTTTAAGAAAACCTAATCCCAGAAAGAGTATCGACTTGTTATGAAAATATAAATCGCAATTCTAGTGCAAGGGTAAATATTGAAGTTTTGAATTCCTGATTAAACTAAAGTTAGGATTGCTTTGATTCTATAAAGCTCTGGACACACCTGAGCGAATGAAGTGGGGGCAAATGTCATAGCAAAAGCAATAGGCATACAAATAAAAACTAATATAAAATTAATATAGTGCTACAACACCCACTCGCCATCTATATCTATACTAATATAATATATAATATAGTATCATAATAATTAATAATATATATAATATATTATCTATACTAATATTATAAAGAGGAAAGATTTGTATTTTTGTATGATTGAATAGGCTCCGAAACTACTGGACCGATTTCAAAAATTCTTTCACCGTTAGAAAGCTTCACTATCACTGATTAACATAGGCTAGCTGCCCGCTGCTAACAAATAATTTTGATATAAATGTCTACCCGTGCGAAGCCGGGGCGGGCCGCTAGTCGAAGATAATTTGGTTTCTACTTAACAGATCATGAGTCCGCCGTCTCTAAGGCACTACATACGTCCTAGAGTTTTTATTGGACATGCAAATTCCACGATGTTATCCTTCACCTTAAAGTTTGTAAGAAGCGATTGATGAATGTAGAAGAAGCAAAAGAGGTGTGCAGTCTCTAGTAAAATGGCGCTCTATACTCTGCCTACCCCGTGAGAGACTTGTCGTGATGATATATATGAATTTGTCGCAGGAAAATAAAGAAACTGGGAATATCACGAAAGATGTTGATCTTTGATCTTTTTTTTAGATTTCATGATATCTCTAGGGATTTCACGAAATCCCCGACATCCTTATTTCCCGTCGACATAATCTACACTAACAATATTATAAAGAGGAAAGATTTGTATTTTTGTGGGTTTGTAGTGAATAGGCTCCGAAACTACTGGACCGATTTCAAAAATTCTTTCACAATTAGAAAGCTACATTATCACTGAGTAACATAGGCTATTTATTACACTAGCTTCCCGCCCCGGCTTCGCTCGGGTAGATAAAATATTTGATAAATGTCTATGCTCCGAAATGAATGTCTACCCGTGCGAAGCCGGGGCGGGCCGCTAGTAAGTAATAAAAAAAAAACGTAAAAACTATTCGTGAGTTTTGCAACTTCAGTCGTCGGACAGGTGTGTGCAGTCCATTACAGTGCAGTAACACCTCGGAATAGATGCTTATTAAACTACAAATAAGAGGGAAATGAGACCAGCCCACACTCTACCCACTGTTGGGATGTTATTGCGCAAAGGGTCAACATTGCCATAATATCGGGGAAAACTCGTTTTTAGGGTGCCGTACCTTAAAAGGAAAAATTTAACCCTTATAGGATCACTTTGTTGTCCGTCTGTCTGACTGTCTGTCTGTCTGTCTGTCTGTCAAGATTGTTTATCTCGAGAACGCGTGGAGTTATCAAATTGAAATACCCGGGTCTATGGTCTCTTTCGGTTGTTTAATAATCAAACCTGTAAGTCAATATGAATAGAGATATGACCGCTTATGTCGTAAATTTTCGCATATTTTGCGATTTCACCATAGGAATCAAAACCTATAGGGTACTTCTCGTTGACCTAGAACCATGAAATTTGTCAGGAAGCGGTGTCTTACAGCACAAGTAAAGGAAAAAAATCAGAAAACCGTAAATATGTAGTAAGTTTATTTTTATGCGAATTTATTAAATAAATATTCCTGAATCGCGCTGTCACCGACGAATAATGGCGTCATTTGAAGTTCGCTCACTTTTAACCTTACCTACAAGTGTGTACGGAACCCTCGGTGCGAGAGTCCAACTCGCACTTGGCCGGTTTTTTAATCATGGGTTTTACCTTTTTTCCGTAGTCAAGTTACGAAGTTTAAAATGTTTAATTTGAAACATCTATTGCTGCGCCGATTCGCATGATCGTAAACGGCATGACGCTCTTGTGCCGTCATGTCACGTAGCGTTGTTATATCTCTATATATCTCTAATGTAAATGTCAACCTCCTTGACACGAGGAAGGGTTTAGTAGGACGCCCGAAATATCACTCTATTTTTAGACCGCATTGCAAATTTGAACTTATCACGTCACCACAAAGACGAAAATCCCCTCTCTCAGTTTTCTGGATACCCTTTCCCGTGACGTCATCAAATCCAAAGCCATCTCCACCTTTTCTCCCTAGTTTTAAGCTCCATTTTCGCACCACTTCCAGCATTACATCGATTGACAAGTCGTAATGACGTCATACGTGAGTGAGGGAGACGGTAGATATGACGTCATGTAATGGTGTCTCGCTCCATGGAATTCACAATATCAGTGGCATTTATAACTGAGAGTATTTGCTATGGCACTGGTTGCAGGTAACAACACCAGCGCCAGTAGCAGGAACATTTTGCAACTAACGTAAGCGAAAACATTGCGAAGCGTCAAAATTGTCATAAAAAAAATAGTTCAACTTTTCACCGCCGCAGCGCTGTACGCGCTGTTTTTCAAAACAAAATAGTCGAAGGCGATACGAAAACGTTGTCGCAAATTACTCATGTTTGCGCTACTGAGGTATACATCGCGCGCTGGCAACCTTGAAAATTTAAATTCTGAATAGATTTTTTATTAGTGCCTCTAAAGGCTTTTCTTTTCAAATTTGCTAATCAAATAGCAGTTACGAATTTAGATACCAACATGCTATAAACATCGGCGGGAAATCATCCTCACACATGATATTATGGTTTCGCACGGTGCGGTTCCAAAGGAGTTTTCTCTCGCGCGATCAAACTGTGGAATGAACTCCCCGCCGAGGTTTTCCCAAAGGAGTACCTACAGCATGGTACTTCAAGAAGTGTGTGAAAAGATTTCTGATGGATCAACGCGCGAGTCATACGTGGTGTTGCAAGCGTCCATAGGCTACGGTGACTGCTTACCGTGATTTGAAAGTACGTTTTTTAAAGTCTAGTCAAATAAAGTCGAATTGGAGTTTGAGTTTGAAATTCTCTTTACTTAAAATACAAAAACAACCCAATACCATTTGTTTTACTGTTCAATTTAATTAAAATTCATGTCCTCGAATATCGACGGAATCGTAAAAACGCAGCGAAGCCTTCTCCCCAAGGACAGCGATAAATTCCCATAAAGCCTTCGGGGACTCGTCGTCCCCTTAAATGGCAAACCGGAAACGCCTACCAATCTACCTACTGGAGCCTCCTTTTTTTTTGCTGCGATAGCGGCAACAGAAATACATATTCTGTGAAATTTTCGACGGTCTACCTACTACGGATCATGAGATACAGCCCGCTGACAGACAGACAGACGGACGGACGAAGACGTCGTAGTAATAGGGTTCCGTTGGTTACCATTCTGGAACGGAACTCTATTAGGAAATCTTATGATTTTATGTTACTTAATAATACAATAGTTGAACATTCTATATCTAATATTATAAAGAGGAAAGATTTATTATTGTGGGTTTGTATTGAATAGGCTCCGAAACTACTGGACCGATTTCAAAAAATCTTTCACCGTTAGAAAGCTACATTATCACTGGCTGAGTACCATAGGCTTTATTATACTAGCTGCCCGCCGCGGCTTCGCACGGGTATACAAAATATTTGATAAATGTCTACCCGTGCGAAGCAAGGGCGGGCTGCTAGTATAATGAAAATAGGTACGAAGGTGAACCTCAAAACGTCAAAAACTCGTTGAATAATAAAAAGGAAAGTTTGGAATGGGAAACCGTATTCCCAGTCCACAAAGTCTACAATACATGTACATAATATATCAACACAGTTGTGTGCAAAGCTTTAATATGGTAATGCAGAAGCGATGTCAGCTCAATACATCCCTCCTCTACACATTTTATATCAGTAAAAGTATTTCAATTCAATTCAATGGAAAGGTAAAGAGTACTGATCTTGTCAGGTGGCTTTTTTTTCCGAAAAGGTAAATTATACCTTCATAAGCCTTATTAGGGCCTAAACTGATTTGATTTGATTATGATTTTGTACTCGGAACAGACGGGCATGTATAAAGAGATTAATGATTAATGTTTTATCATATATCACTTATGTGGCTCATAACGGTACGGCCCACCTGATTGTAAGCAGTCACCGTAGCCTATAGCCGCTAGCAATACCAGGGGTATCACTAACGAGTTGCCAACCCTGTTGCTGATAAAGACTCACTGTGCTAGTGCAGCGTATCCTCGTAAAGCACTGACAACCTTGTTCACCACAGAAACAACACTACATCAAAATCCAAGTAGGGTTATTTGACTGCCATCCCATTTCGCCCTACCTCTCTTTTTTTAATCGCATGGCGTGATTAGTCACTGCACTTGAGCTTAGAAAAACTTATTGGTAGGTACAGGCCGGGGTTTGAACCTGGGCCCGTCAGATGACTGGCCGTTGCTTCAACCACAATGCCACCACGATTTCAAACCATTCTGTGTTAGAAGTCAGGTAGATAGAATGACAGATAGAAACCCTTTTTTCGTTTAAAACGCAATAAATAACCGGATGAGAGCAAACAGGTAAATATTGTACTTTATTCTCATATCACGGAAATTTCATAACTCCATTATTTGCTCCCCTCTGGGGCTCAAAGCAGAGTAATTCATTCATACGAATACTAAAGTTGCCTCATATTTTCTATGCATAATAAACATGCTACGAGTTACGTAGGGGACTCCTAGCAGTTGCTATGCCACAGCTACGGCGTAGCTGTCTACGAATTTTGTAGATCAATAAAAAAAATAGTTTGATATAATTATGTACCTACATTTTATTATTGGTACCATATTTTCATGTATAAAATGCAACAAAGATTGCTTTTTTTTATACCACTAAGGTGGCACACAAGCATACGGCCTCCCTGATGGTAAGCAGTCACCGTAGCCTATAGCCGCTAGCAATACCAGGGGTATCACTACGGGGTGCCAACCATGTTGTTGTTGAAGACTCACTGTGCTAGCAGCAATACTACATATACAGCCCAGCATATCCTCGGGGAGCACCAGCAACCTTACTTACCGCAGAAACACAACACTACATCAAGTGGTGCTATTTCACTGCGGTCTTCTGTACGGTGGAGGTACAGTCACCAGTCGGGCTCCAATTTAATTGGGAATCCCAAATAGCCCTACCTCTCTTTTTAAAAGAGCCAGTTTAGAAGTACAGGCCGTCTGAACCTGGGCCACAAAGCCACGACGGCTTATTACTTATTTAACAACACGAATATGGAGTTGAAAGTTGTTTTCTAAGGCTACAGACCAGTGCAAGGCCCGACCTAAATACGAAGAGTTAATAAATTTCAAGAGTACGATAAAAGTGTGGCACGTTATCTCCACCATTTGGAGGACCTTTAATGATTGAGATAAGATTACCACTTTTACGATTATTTGTTATTATGCGATAACGCTTCCAAGCTCTCATTTATAGGCATTCAGTGCGGTATTAAACTGAACCTTTGTCTAATTTATAATAGACTAGCGGCCCGCCCCGGCTTCACACGGGTAGACATTAGTTTCGGAGCATAGACATTTATCAAATATTGTGTCCACCTGTGCGGAGCCGGGGTGGGCAGCTAGTAAAATATATAGCCTATGCTACTCAGTGATAATGTAGCTGTCTAAGGGTGAAAGAATTTTTGAAATCGGTCCAGTAGTTTCGGAGCCTATAGACATTTACCAAATATTTTGTCTACCCGAGCGAAGCCGAGGCGGGAGGCTAGTATAATATATAGCCTATGTTACTTAGTGATAATGTAGCTTTCTAACGGTGAAAGAATTTTTGAAATCGGTCCAGTAGTTTCGGAGCCTATTCACTACAAACATACACACAAAAATACAAATCTTTCCTCTTTATAATATTAGAAGAGAAAATAGATACAGATTGTTCAACTATTTAATTATTAAGTAACATAAAATAATAGTTTTCTTTTTAGGGTTTCGTTCCCGAAGGTTAACCAACGGAACCTTATTACTACGACGTCCAGTACTTTTTCAGTTTATTCGTTACATACAAAAATACAAATCTTTCCTCTTTATAATATTTGTGTAGATGTAGAGACCTCATTGTAAATATATTTAAAATAAGAAACTGGTCAGTCAGAAAAAAGAGGAATAATTGTAATATGATTTTAGAGAACTGATAGTCTTTTGTCTTTTTTTCAGTATTGAATTGAATTATTGAAGAAGATATTGTTTTATTGTAGTCAATGCCGGTAGCAGGAACATTGTCGACGACGTTTTCGTATCGCCTTCGACTATTTTTGTATTGGAAAATGAACAGCGCTGCGGCGGTGAAAAGTGGAACTAAAAATTAGTATGACAATTTTGACAATTCGCGAGTTACGTTTTCGAATACGTTGTCGACAATGTTCCTGCTACCGGCACTGTTGTTCTTATTGCTAACCATCAACCGGCGGCACTACAATAGTTACGAGAATTATCTAACATTTAAAAAGAACATAAAGTATTTTATATACAAACATCAGGACTTGTACAACCTGAATGGTTTTATCATCATCAGCCTATAGACGTCCACTGCTGAACAAAGGCCTCCCCCAAAGATGTCCACGCAGACCGATTCAATGCGGCCCGCATCCAACGCTTGCCAGCGACCTTTATCAGGTCATCGGTCCATCTAGTGGGGGGCCGTCCGACGCTGCGTGTTCCAGTGCGTGGTCTCCAATCTAGAACTTTTTGGCCCCATCCGTTCTACGAGCTATGTGCCCTGCCCATTGCCACTTCAACTGGCTAATCTGCTGAGCTATGTCGGTAACTATAGTTCTTCTGCGAATCTTCTCATTTGTGATTTGATCTCGCAGAGAAACACCCAGCTTAGTCCTCTCCATAGCTCGGTGAGTGACTCTGAGCTTTCTTATGAGGCCCATAGTGACCACGTTTCTGTGCAGTGTGGTTTAATCGTATCAAATAATTGAGTGATAAAGTCTGAATAAAATGTGAGTGGAAGAAGAAGCTGTGGAAGGACAAGGTCCAACTGTCTAGATCAAATGACCAAAGTACTCAATGATGGAAAGGTAAAGAGTACTCGGAACCAGCGGGCATGTATGAAGAGATTGATGAATGTAGAAGCAATAGG
The DNA here is from genome assembly GCA_951449985.1 of Falcaria lacertinaria. Lineage (NCBI taxonomy): Eukaryota > Metazoa > Arthropoda > Insecta > Lepidoptera > Drepanidae > Falcaria > Falcaria lacertinaria. The sequence goes on along the minus strand of OX602136.1, from coordinate 1,621,031 downwards.
TGTGCAAGTCAAGATAGACGCGCTCTATACTCTCTGCCTACCCTGTTAGAGACTTGGCGTTTATGTATGTGTGAATGTATGTATGTATGTATGTATGGATATTGGAATAATAAATAAAGCATTTTAACTTACCCCGTCTGGACTCTGCTTTTTAACTTCACAAAATTCGTTGAGAACATCTTGGAGCTTTTTAGTTGAATCTGAAATAAATACATTTAGTTTAGTTAGTTAGGTTAATTCATCTGTAAAAAAAATAGCGCTTCGATACCCCTGTTATTACAGGCGTCTTTAAACCACGCCGTAGCTACGGTGACCGCTTACCAACAGACAGGTCTCATGTTTCCTATAAAAACAATAAAACTTGACAAACTAGAGGTTGCTATGCCTGACAGCTACGCTAGGGATCGCGGGTTCGATGCCGCCTCGATTTTTGTCACATAAGTGTTTGCCTAGCGTCTGGATGTTCATTATGTATCTACGAAAAAGTATATAAGTATTGTCATTATCAGCTGCTGGTGAGGTCAGATGGCGCTGTGTGATAATGTCCAAGCATTTTTTTTTATCTATACTAATATTATAAAGAGGAAAGATTAGTATTTTTGAATTGTTGTGTGTTTGTATTGAATAGGCTCCGAAACAACTGGAACGATTTCAAAAGTTCTTTCACCTTTAGAAAGCTACATTATCACTGAGTAACATAAGCGATATATTATATTAGCTGCCCGCCCCGGCTTCGCACGGGTAGACAAAATATTTGATAAATATCTATCCGTGCGAAGCCGGGGCGGGCCGCTAATTTATAATATATTTAATAAAAATTACACTTACAGTAAGATAATCTTCAATTTAAGAATGACTGATGGTTTGACCTCGTGTGAAAATCCCAAGTTCAAATCCAGGGCTTCCCAAGTTTCATAAAATTTAATTAAAGTGTCCAACTGAGATATATGACGAGTGAAAACAGATGTGAACTTTGACAGGCAATGATTGATGAAGGATAGCATCGCGATAAATCCTTCCTATTATTACGTTTAATTTAAATATAACAGCAATAACAAAGTGTGGTGGCCTTGTGGTTTAAGCAACGGCCTGTCATCTGATGGGCCCAGGTTCAAATCCCAGCCTGTACCAATGAGTTTTTCTAAGCTTAAGTACAGTGATTAATCACACCATGAGCTTTTAAAAAGAGAGGTAGGGCGATTTGGGATTTCCCGTGGGTTATCCCATTTAAATCGGAGCCGCCCGACTGGGGAATGTACCTCCGCCTTACAGAAGACCGCAGTGAAATAACACTACTTGATGTAGTGTTGTGTTTCTGCGGGAAGTAAGGTTGCCAGTGCTCCACGAGGATACGATGGGCTAGTAGTTTTGCTGCTAGCACAGTGAGTTCTCATCAACAACATGGTTGGCACCCCGTTAGTGATGCCCCTGGTATTGCTAGCGGCTATAGGCTACGGTGACTGCTTACCATCAGGTGGGCCGTATGCTTGTGTGCCACCGTAGTGGTATAAAAAAAAAAGTATTTGCCTTTCTTCTGCTTCCTAACTATGGCAATCAATCCTCTTCAAACACTATGTGTGCCAGTGTCGAGTGTTAGAGATTTATCAAGTTTCTCAATTATTTGTATTTGGTATGTATTTGGTATGTATTATAAGTATGTATTTACAAACAAAAAGTATATAAGTATTATATCAGCTACTGGTTCCCATAGTACAAGCTTTGTTTAGTTTGGGGCCAGGTGGCGCTGTGTGATAATGTCCAAACATTATTATTATTTGTGTTTGTCGCATTAAATGCCTAGTGTCACGCATTCTGATGCTTATTGGAGTTTCTGGAGACAATCCACGGCAGTAGCAGATCGTAACATGCCTTTAGGCAGAGGTAGGTTATTGACCAAAATTATAGATCACTCAACACAAAAATCTCTACAATCTTTGAATATAAATATTACATAATGTATAGTATATCTTACTGCTATGTTAGAGGTCGCGGGTTCGATTCCTGCCGGGGTAAACATTTATGTGATAAACATCTCATTTTTGCCTTACGTCTGGGTGTTTGGTTATCTACACTAATATTATAAAGAGGAAATATATGATTGTTTGTTTGTTTGTATTGAATAGGCTCCGAAAGTAATGGACCAAATTGAAAAAATCTTTTACTTTTAGAAACCGACACTTTCCCTGATGAACATAGGCTAATTTTTACCGCCGGATAATGCCTCATTCCTACGGAAAAACGCGTAATAGTATACTATATTGCTATGCTGGCGAAGTCGCGGGAAAATTACTAGTGGATTATAAGTGTGTATTTACAAAAAAAGAGTATATAAGTCTTTGATTATATATATGTAATCAAAGATATAAGTATTGTATCAGCTGCTGGTTCCCATAGTACAAAGCTTTGCTTTGCTTGGAGCTCGATGGCGTTGTGTGATCATTTCCGAGCATCCTTTCTTTATATATATTTTCTCAATGTCCATCCGTCTGTTATGTACTAAATAACCAGCACATTTACATTAATTACCAGCTCTGAAAACATATTACGTAAATTAAAAAAGCCATCGGAGGCAGCCATAATTGTTTCAATGATAGTGCAATAGCCAATTACTTACATGGATCCCTGAGGGATGGGCATTAGAAAATTAAATTCCTACTTACTCAGGAAATAAAAAGTTAAGTAGATGGTTACATAAAAGTAGTAGTTTATGGTACTGTGAACTAGGAGATAGACAGCGAAATGTTGAAGTGTGAAAGAGAGACAAAAAAATCTCAGCAGTTACTTTAAAGAAAGTAAAGGAACTACTGAAACTCCCAAGCAGCATGAAATTAAATTCTATAAGGTTATATGAAAAACAAAGCACTGAGATTTTTTTATATGTATATCTATACTAATATCTGTTGTGGTAATTATCTGTGACACTAGTGACGTCACGGGCCGGTCCCAACGGAAGATCAGCGCTGGTTGTCCTTCACAAGACTACCAGCACATGCTGAGTTGGGACCGTTTCATAACGACACTACGTTCTTCTACACTTGTCTTCCTTTTGTATATGTTCATGTGTTGTTATAAATAAATGGTTTTTCTTTCTTTCTTTCTTTCAATATTATAAAGAAGAAAGATTTGTATTTTTGTGTGTATGTTTGTACTAAATAGACTCCAAAACTACTGGACTAATTTCAAAAATTCTTTCACCGTTAGAAAGTTACACTATCACTGAGTAACATAGGCTATATCAGCTGCCCGGCCCGGCTTCGCACGCGTAGACAATATATTTGATAAATGTATACCAGTGCGAAGCCGTGGCGGGCCGCTAGTTTATATATACTTACATGAGGCTAGTTCCTGAAGCTGCTGAAACTCTGCTGGTGAAAGTTTGTCCCACTGGAAGCCGCTGCCTACTGGATTAGGCATAGCCGACTGGAACAAAAATTATACCTACAATATTTATCAAAGAGGAAACTGTTTTAAAAGAGACGTAGGGTTTTCCCATTTAAATTGGAGCCGCCCGACTAGGGACTGTACCTCCACCTTACAGCAGACCGCAGTGAAAAACACTACTTGATGTAGTGTTGTGTTACTGCGGTAAGTAAGGTTGCCAGTGCTCCACGAGGATACGCTGGGCTAGTAGTAATGCTGCTAGCACAGTGAGTCCTCATTAACAACATGGTTGGCAACCTGGTTAAAATTAGTGATACCACTGGTATTGCTAGGGGCTATAGGCTACGGTGTCTGCTTACCATCAGATGAGCCGTATGCTTGTGTGCCGCCTTAGTGGTATAAAAAAAACAGATTGACGGATATATCAACGCACAACTAAAGCGGCTAGGGTTAGACACTTGAAATTTTGACAGTAGATACCTTTTAAGACAAAGGCACCCAATAAGGAAGGGTTTTCGGAAATACCACCCCTAAGGGGGTAAAATAGGGGATGAAAGTTTGTATCCAAATCAGTAGTTTTTGAAGGTAAGCGCATGAATACACAAACAGTTATTTCGCATTTATAATCTACTATATAAAAATAAGTCGGGTTTTCCTTCCTGACGCTATAACTCCAGAACGCACGAACCGATTTCCACGGTTTTGCATTCGTTGGATAGGTTTCGGGCTCCGTGAGGTTTATAGCAAAGAAAATTACTTACTAGCTGCCCGCCCCGGCTTCGCACGGGTAGACGGGTGCGAAGCCGGGGCGGGCCGCTAGTCTTATATATTAGGTCCTTACATATGAAATTGGCGTTTTGTATGGGAGGAACAAAAAGTCGAATATTTTTTAATATAATATATTTAATTAATCAAAGTATGAACCATTATTTTCTATGCACTTTTGCCATCTCATAGGTAGTTCATTGATCCCTTTACTAAAAAAACCAGTCGGACGGGAATCAATAAAATCTTTGAAGGCGATTTGGACTGCCCCATCGGAGTTGAATTTTTTCCCTTGCAAGAAGTTATCCAAATTTCGAAAAAAATGGTAATCTGTTGGAGCAAGGTCCGGGGAGTACGGAGGATGTCTTAGACTTTCCAATTGAAGCTCTTCTAATTTAGTAGCCGTCTGTAGCGCAGTGTGTGGTCTAGCGTTGTCGTGAAGCAGCAGTGGCGTGGAGCGATTGACCAGCCTAGGTTGTTTAGCCGCTAGCTTTTCCATCATGGTTTGCAATTCCTGACAATAGACATCAGCCGTAATAGTCTGGCCAGATTTGAAAAAACTGTAATGAACAATACCGGCACTAGTCCACCAAACGCTTACAAGTAACTTTTTTGGGGTTAATTTTCGCTTGGGGCAGGATTTGGCTGGCTGGCCAGGATCTAACCATTGCGCTGAGCGCTTCCGATTATCGTAGAGAACCCATTTTTCATCACAGGTAATGATTCGGTTTAAAATACCTTCATTATTGTGCCGGTTTAGTAATGTAACGCAGCAGTCGACGCGCGTTTGCCGGTTTGTTTCAGTCAATTCGTGAGGTACCCACCTTTCAAGCTTTTTAATCTTCCCAATTTGCTTCAAGTGAATTAAAACAGTTTTATCACTAACATTGCAGCCTGCAGCTAACTCGGACGTGGTTTGCGATGGATCCGCTTCCACAATAGCCTTCAACTCTTCATTATCAACTTGAGTCTCAGGCCGTCCACGGGGCTTGTTCTGCAGGTCGAAATTTCCAGAACGAAAACGTTGGAACCAAAAACGAACTGTGTTTTCTTTTACAACACGACCGCCATACACATCATTCACCCTTCGAGTTGTTTCCGCAGCACTAGTGCCACGGCGGAACTCGTACTCGTAAATAATGCGATATTTAAGGTTTTCCATTTTGTAAAATGAGTGACGCAAACAGAAAAAAACAGAAGAAAAAAAACAAATGAATGACGATCATCGAAGCACAAATACATGAGTCTATAGCTGTACAAATTTGAATTTGGTATTCCTTACCAAAGAGGAGAAATTCGTGATTAAAGTGGCCAGTACGAAAAACGCCAATGTCATATGTAAGGACCTAATATAAATTCTCGTGTCGCGGTGTTTGTAGTTAAACTCCTTCGAAACGACTTGACCGATTCTCATGAAATTTTGTGTGCATATTGGATAGGTCCGAGAATCGGACATCTATTTTTCATCCCCCTAAATGTTAAGGGTAGTCCACCCCTACACTTTTGTCTACGCGTGCGAAGCCGGGGCGGGCAGCTAGTATTAATATAGAAGTATGGATTGTAAGGATGTATGTATTGAGTATTGATACAAGACGAGACCGCTGGTCTAGTGGTTAGTACACCTGACTGCTACGCTAGAGGTCGCGGGTTCGATTCCCGCCGGGGCAAACATTTATGTGACAAATATGTTTGTCTTGCGTCTGGGTATTTTATATATTAGATGACAGATTATAAATATATTATAAATATCTACTTAAAAAAAAAAAACTAACCTAATATAAACAATTAAAATAAATAAAACACTTGTCCCAAACCTGGGTATTTGGTATATATTATAAGTATGTATTTACAAAAAAAAAGTATATAAGTATTATATCAGCTACTGGTTCCCATAGTACAAGCTTTGCTTAGTTTGGGGCCAGATGGCGCTGTGTGATAATGTCCAAGCATTATTATTATTATTATTAATAATATTAAACAGATATCCACATAGCATACTGTCATTAGATCGCGTTAAAAGCATCACCATGTGATCCATCACCATGAGACGGATGTACGTAACTGCTGGCTTGAGTGACGCTACACACCATACTAGGTTTGCTTAGATATTTATAGAAATTCTTACCGCAGAACCACAACACTACATCAAAGTAGTGTTGACAGCGGTCTTCTTTTTTTTATATTACTAGGTAAGGTGGCACACAAGCATACGGCCCACCTGATGGTAAGCAGTCAACGTAGCCTATAGCCGCTAGCAATACCAGTGATATCACTAATGAGTAGCCAACCCTGTTGTTGATGAGGATTCACTGTGCTAGCAGTATCACTAAAAGCCCAGCGTATCCTCGTCGAGCACTGGCGACCTTACTCACCGCAGAAACACAACACTACATCAAAGTAGTGTTATTTGACTGCGGTCTTCTGTAAGGTGGAGGTACAGTCCCCAGTCGGACAGCTCCAAATTTGTATGGTAATCCCCACGGGAGATCCCAAATCTCCCTGCCCTTTTAAAAAAATTACGACGAATCCCAAATTGATTTGATTTATTGATTAATTTAGAGTGGCACGATTTACCATGTAAAGTTGTATTTTGGCATCGCTTTAAACAGCAGCTTTCAAACTTGGATATCGTTTTGGTATTAGCTATGAACATGTAAATGCAAAATTTAAATGACCTTGTAACCTGTGTAGCCTGTCGCAAAAGACTTGTATCCAGAGCTATAAAACCCTATAACAAAATACAAACATTTAAATCAATTTTGACATCAATTAAATAAATACCCAAATATTTAAGCAAAGTATTACGTAGGTATTCGTTGTTTGAATTTAATTTAAATGGACCCAACGTAGTCCGACCCGTATAACAAACCCTTTTCATTCTCATTGTACCCGACACACGTTTGACCTCGGCCGTGTACAATAGGGCACTAAAGTGTTGACGCTCTGATAAAAGGCTTTCATCAAACTTTTTTGATACTGCTTATGAAAAAGATAAATTGGCCGTTTTACAAAAAAAAAAATACTAGCCTTTGTTAAGCGTGAATGAAGATATTATATTCTTGTATTTATTTATGTATCTCGTGGTAGGCTTGTATATATCTATTTCAGTTACTCCACACTCATCAATCTTTTCATTCATCCATAAGGTAAAAATGTTCCATTGGCACTTCCAATTGCCGAACAGGTGGTAAAAGGAGTCAAGCGCCGTAAAGCGCCGTCCGTCCGTCTGTCTGTCAGCGGGCTGTATCTCACGATCCGTAATAGACAGTTAAAATGTTCACAGAATGTGTATTTCTGTTGCCGCTATAGCAACAAATAATAAAAATAAAGTGGCTCCTCTCGTAACGTATTTTCGCTCTACTAAAAACGTGAACTTAATAATAAAGGCAACAAGTAAAATAGAGTGAAAGAGTTTAAAGTGAGGTAGGACGATTTGCCATTTCCCGTGGGTTTTCCCATTTAAATTGGAGCCGCCCGACTGGGGACTGTACCTCCACTTTACAGCAGACCGCAGTGATAACACTATTTTGATGTAGTGTTTTGTGTTTCTGCGGTAAGTAAGGTTGCCAGTGCTCCACGAGGATAAGCTGGGCTAGTAGTAATGCTGCTGGCACAGTGAGTCCTCATCATCAACATGGTGGGCAGGGCTTTATAGGCTACGGTGACTGCTTACCTTCAGGTGGGCCGTATTCTTGTATGCCACCTTAGTGGTATAAAAAAAGTAGTCATTTGAAATACTCATAGAGATTGAATAGCTATATTTCTAAAAAGAAGCGAATTTACTATCCCATACTTGTTATTTGCGGTTGGTGTAATAGCCGCAAAGTTAAGTTTGTCATTTAACCTAGTTAGTTTTTATTACAAAACCCTCGATGTGCGAGTCTTGGATTTTTTTTTGAACTAATATCATATTCTTAGCTTTCTTGCAACATTTTAATAAAAAAATAAGCTATAATAAACACAACGAACCGCATGTTTTTGACAAAGCTAATACCCGGTTTCGTTGTGCTCCGGATATCCGGTAAATACCTGCCTAACGAAAGTTGGGATCCGACAATATAATAATTTTCCTCTCCCTTCGCGTTGGCTTAACATAATGGAACCATTTTGTTAAGAAAACATTGTCCAAATTGGGAAATTTATCTTTATATATTTTATTGTTGCTATCATGCCTTTCGGGGTAGGCAGAGAGTACGTGTATACAAATTATATAAGGTGTTATTTAAGCTGTTTATATAAGGTGGTGGGGTCCTTACTCCGAGAACGTATGTTTTTATTTCTTTACAAAAATGCAATTTATTTCATAATTGGAGCCGCCCGACTGGGGACTGTACCTCCGCCTTACAGAAGACCGCAGTGAAATAACACTACTTGATGTAGTGTTGTGTTTCTGCCGTAAGTAAGGTTGCCAGTGCTCCACGAGGATACGTTGGGCTATTCCAATATGAATGGGAAAACCCACGGGTGTTTCTAATTCACTTATATCTCTTTTTTAGCTCATGGTGTGATTAATCACTGTACTTAAGCTTAGAAAAACTCATTGGTCCGGGATTTGAACCTTGGCCCACCACGGCTAAGCTAATAATTATGGTTTCAGCTTTCATAATCTAGTAGAGTGCCATTTCTGTCTTGACATGCACACCTCTTTTGTTTCTTCTACATTCATAAATCTCTTCATACATACTCTTATAATTTAAATAATCATTAGTGACGTCACCTCAAGCTATATTTAATGATAAAAAATATCGTATTACCTCTTGGTCTCGTTAAAAGCGTAACAGGACCCCGATAGCGCTGACATATTGGCGATAAATCAGTGCCGGTAGCAGGAGCATTGTCGACAACGTATTCGAAAACGTAACTTGCGAAATGTCAAAATTGTCATACTAATTTTTAGTTCCACTTTTCACCGCCGCAGCGCTGTTCATTTTCGAATACAAAAATAGTCGAAGGCGATACGAAAACGTTGTCGACAATGTTCCTGCTACCGGCACTGTAATAACATAACCGGATATATCCGGTTTTACTAGCACTACGTTCAAAGTTGTTCCGTAAATCTGCTGGCTAAGGGAAAATTTTCACTGTGCATATTGAGATAAAGTCCCTTTTGATAGACCATAAATTTTCACATAATTCTATAGCACGGTAACTTTACTTTTACGGTTTGTGATCTGGGAAAGAATATTTTAAAACATGATATTTTTTTTAATATTAATTCTAAAAGGGCTTTTGTTCCAATCCTCACAAGTAAGATCAAATGACTCAATCTCTACATAATAATGAAATAGCTTCCGATCTGTCTGTTCGCTTAGATCTTTCAAACTACTCAACAGACTTTAATGCAGTTTTCAGTAATAGATAGTTCAAATGGAAGGTTTTATGTATAATTAATTTAGGTTTTGTGTAACCCATGCGAAGCCGGGCGGGACGCTAGACGCACGGGTAGACATTTATCAAATATTTTTCCCGTACTTTACGTTAGAAGCCGGGGCGGGCAGTTAGTATAATAAATAGCCTATGTTACTCAGTGATAATGTAGCTTTCTTTCATTTATTTTGTATAAAAAATAAAATATAAATGATTTCAAATGCAAAACAACATTTGTCGGGTCAGCTAGTAAATACCGTTACATTTTACGAAAGCTACGGCACACATCAAGAGAAATCACGTAGACGATTAGCGACCACGCTTGAAGAAAAACTGTGTCAGTACATCAAAAGAAACGCGCAAAAGACTTTAATGTCTTGAAGGGAGAGGCAATAAATTTTCTAGAAACTGTCATTAAGGCATATGTATACGGAGCGACGCCATATATTTTTTAACACCCTTTTGGGCTGGTTGTTGAAAACAAGACTTCTTCATCCTAACTATGTCCTCTTCAAGAACATTTTTTGCCAGTTTCGAGTGCAAGAGAAAAGACATCATACATGATTCATAGAGATTTGGTCCAAATCTGAAAGTGCCGGCTAACGCATTTTTTATATTCTGTTAGAGCTTGTCCGTCTGAGCATTTATTACTATGGCACCTACGGAGAGAAAAGCATGTCTAAAAACGGGTAGACAAAATATTTGATAAATGCCTACCCGTGCGATGCCGGGACGGGCTGCTAGTTATGTATAATTAAGCTTGTTTCCCTATCTCTAGGTCTTTTGAGACGATGGCGTTCAATATAAGCGGAATGCAAATGGATTTTTTCTTTCGTTTGGTAAACAAGAGATGTCAGGCCGTTGGAAGTGTCCTTCCCATTTATTGCCTGTCTTCCCTACTACAGGTTTTATTCTTTCGCATTTCATTTCATTGATTTTTGAATCGAATTAATTTTTTATACAGAAACTAGCTGACCCGACAGGCGATGTCCTGTATTAGCTATGAATTAATATATGTCATATACACCGTAGCAAAAGAGACCTCGCGAAATGTGTTCCGGTTGCATTTTTAAACTTTTGTTTTCGTAAGAACTTTCTCCTGACAGTAACAAAGACAAATAAAAAAGAATTAGCGATATCGGTCCAGCCGTTCTCGCGTGATGCCGTGACAAAGGGAAATAGGGATACATTTTTATATATACAGAAATAAAAATTCTGAATATGAAAGGTTGATTAACGAGGTGTGAATGAATAGCCTTTCAACTTTTTACTTCGATTTTGAATTAATAAAGTAATTTTCATATCAATAGAAATATTTTTTTTCCTTTTAGTCGACTACGGCGAAGGCAAAAATATGATTTATGTATTTAGCAATCTATGTATGTATGTTCTTCTGTAGCGCCTAAACTATTGATCCGATTTTGATGAATAAGGTGTCAATTGATTCGTTATTATGGCCTGGGTAACTTCTAGGGCTACATTTTAACCGACTTCATTAAAGGAGGAGTCAATTTTACCTCGTAAAATCGATAACAATCTTTTTTTTTAATATTCCTTAATTAACGAGGATGGTTCTTACAGAAAGAAAAAAAATAGCTTGAAAATGTCTTAAAACGGGTAAACAAGTTTGATAAATGTCTACCTGTGTGAAGCCAGGCCGCTAGTATTAGTATAGATATCGATTCCGTATTCGCTTTGTAATCGAGTACCAGTAGTTGGAACCTCAAAGAGCACGATTGGAGTCAACTAAGGCCTCTCGTGTCAATTACGTCACTAGAGATCTGAGGATATTAAGGCTTTATTGAAATTTCCAACACGCCTCCTCTGCGTCGGGCAATCTAGATGATTTATTAGCTTACTGCTATGCGATTGTCTAATATCAGCGTATGCTACTAGTTTTGGTGCGAAATGACAAGCCACAGTGACTAGCGGATTTTGACTTTTCCTTTTTTGAACGTTTTTTTTTATTCCACTACGGTGGCACACAAGCATACGGCCCACCTGATTGTAAGCAGTCACCGTTGCCTATAGCCGCTAGCAATACTAGGGGTATCACTAACAGGTTGCCAACCATGTTGTTGTTGAAGACTCACTGTGCTAGCAGCATTACTACTAGCCCAGCGTATCCTCGTGGAGCACTAGCAACCTTACTTACCGCAGAAACACAGCACTACATCAAGTAGTGTTATTTCACTGCGGTCTTCTGTAAGGTGGAGGTACAGTCCCCAGTCGAGCGGCTCCAATATTAATGGGAAAACCCACGGGAAATCCCAAATCGCCCTACCTCTCTTTTTTAGCTCATAGTATAATTAGTCACTAGTACCGTTGCTTCAACAACAAGGCCACCACGGCTTTTTTTTCAAATACTTTCGTAACATGGATAATTCACAGAAAGATATAGATATATGTAAAAAAAAGCTATTATTTTGACATTATAAACAGATACTTCACTTTATTTATATGTTATGTATACATACCTTTATAAGCTATACAGTTAGTATAGGCTATACTTACGTAGGAAACCTTTTTAGTACCTACAGGCCTCAGAGGTCGCTTCACCCGGCGTCCACGACGGCTCTTAAGTAAGCCTCAATAGTCATTCATGTTTCGTATGCAGGCTTCCCGTCACATCAGTAGGGCTAGCATGAATAATTGCGACAACGTTTTCGTATCGCCTTCGACTATTTTTGTATTCAAAAATGAACAGCGCTGCGGCGGTGAAAAGTGGAACTAAAAATGACAACTTTGACATTACGCGAGATACGTTTTCGAATACGTTGTCGAAAAAGTTCGTGCTACCGGCACTGATCAAACGACAGCTACAGGGTATCGATAAATCGAATATATGTATGTGGGACACCCATCACATTCTAATCCCAGCAGTAGATAAAGAAAGCCATTGCACCAACGGTACCCATAAAGCGAGGGACAAACTTAGCGTCGAATTACTCTTCCGGGTTTTGAGTGATCTAACTCATAGGCGGTAGCGGGTGTGATAAATCCATGCTAATATTATAAATTTTCATTTTCATATTTGTAATTTCCTACTAATGTCTAGAAGAATTATGTTACAAATTGCTACATGAAAAAAAATACAGAGCACTAAGTTCCTTGCCGGTTCTACTCAAGTGTCTTTTTTTCCCAACCGGTGATAAATTAGACCTTCAAAAGGGCCTAAACTGAATAAATGATTCTTGATTTTGATATTGAAATGCAAAAGTAACTGTTTGTTACCTTTTCACGACTAAACGGCTGAACGGATTGTAATGAAATTTGTCAATGAGATCGATTATAACCTGGGGAAGGACATAGGGTATCTTTATCTAGAACCACGCGGGTGAAATCGCGGGTAAAAGCTAGTATATTTAAAACTAGGTGTGTCCAGCTTTAGTCGCCCATATAAATATATTTTACCCATTTTAAGGTTCCGTACCCGAACGGTAACCAACGGAACCCTATTACTAAGCCTCCGATGTCTGTCAGCGGACTGTATCTCATGATCCGTAATAGTTAGGAAGTACTTTCACAGAATGAGCATGAGTTTTCGTTCTGGGTAGTTAATGAGGATGTGGAGTTACTTTTTAAACGAAAAACTAACTGTGTCCAAAATTGTATGAGCTTTTCTTTGTGCGGCACCCTAATTATTTTACTAAAATAAAAGTTGCCTATAATATTTATGCCATCAGCTATCTGCCAGTGAATTTCCTATTTTTGAAAAATATTTGGTTTAGATCTGTTTTGTGCTAAATAATAATTCAGAACAAAAATATATAGCGTGTAGTTTCTTTAATAACAAAAACTATCGAATACTTATTGTATATTTAATAGTTTTTCTTTGTATATATAAAAAGTATCGATGTCGATAACTTTATTAGCCGCTACAGCTCGTGAGTCGGTCCCCGGCTCAAAGGAATTTCATATCTTCCCGGCGGCCTATTAAGTAGGATTGGGGTATTGGCTTGGATAAGGCAAGGACGCACTTAACAGTCAGATTCCACGCACTGCTCTTTCGTGAAGGCCGAAAAGCTTTTGCAGTTAAAGATAAAAGCTTTTTTGACAACGCGCGCTTGTTTGTCAAATTTAGGGTCGGCAACGCGCGAGTAGGGTTGGCAACGCGCGAATAGGGTTAGCAACGCGCGAGTGATACACGCCAGTGCTCCACGGGGATACGCTGCGCTAGTAGTAATGCTGCTAACACAGGGAGTCCTCATCAACAGCATGGTTGGCAACGCATTAGTGATATCCCTGGTGTTGCAAGCGTTCATAGGCTACGGCAACCGCTTACCATCTGGCCGCTGGCGGGCCGAATGATTATTTGCCATTTTAGTGGTATAAAATAAACACTGGTATATTTGTGGAGGGGTTATCAAAACAATTCCAAAATTATTTTCAAAAGAAGTCTGTTGGCCGTGTGGTATTGAGCGTTGTCTCCTATTCTAGCGACGTGAGTTCGAATCCTACCGGTTTATTACCAATGATTTTTGTCTAAAGATTTTAAATGAATTGATTCGTTGCACAATAATAGACATCCTCGTAAAAAAAGCCAATGTAAAAATTGTGATCCAAATCTGAACGGCTGATCCATTTGTAGCGGGACTTTCACTGGCAGATAGGTGATTCTATAAGGCGTTACGAGGTTGCTTTTATTTTGGAAAATAAATATAATCCCATGAAATTGTAAACAAAATTAATTCCACGCGTGCAAAGCCACGGGCAAAAGCTATACTTTTACAAGATCGGTCTATATTTAATGGCGGTGACAATCAAATACCACAGTCATGATGCCGATGCCGCCGATTTTGTGCAATAATTATTAATTTTACGTAATGTAACGGAGTAGGCAATGGTTAATTGAAAAAATGGCTTACAATTTCAAACATCTAAGATGGATATTTTAATAACTTGATATGGTTAAGTCGATTTAAATAAATGACAAGACATTTTCAGTGCCGGTAGCAGGACGGAACGTTTTCGTATCGCCTTCGACTATTTTTGTATTGAAAAATGAACAGCGCTGCGGCGGTGAAAAGTGGAACTAAAAATTAGTATGACAATTATGACATTTCGCGAGTTACGTTTTCGAATACGTTGTCGACAATGTTCCTGCTACCGGCACTGGGTTATAATTAAACATGCTCAGCTTCTCACACTTACACTACAATAAATTATTTAATGCGGACGAAGTCGTGGGCAAAAGCTAGTACTTTTATATGAGAGTTCCGGTAGCGCCAATTGTAATAATATTAGCATGTTTTTGAAACCTCAATAAATGTATGGCCTATATTCGCTTGTGACGCAATTGGTGTGACCCCGTAGCATTCCTCATCCCGAACTCCATTAAATAGGACTATTTTACAAGCTTTTCATTTAGTTCCACCTGTCCTTGTGTAATCAAATCTTGCTTGTTAAATTTGACCCACTTCCAGGTGTCCGATAGAAAGAAAGAATTAAAGAATGTTTTATTTTAAAGAAAAAAAATACCACTTACAGTACTAATAAAAAAAAAACAGACTATGAGGATTATTGTCTTCACGAAATAATCACTAGTCGACAGTTCCTAGCGTAATTTCCTAACTTTGAGCTGTTAAATTTGGCATGCACGTTCGGTAATGACAATGCGCGATTATCTAAATACTACTTTATTATACTAATCCAATATGGCGAACGTCACAAAATAGAGAATTATCATTTCAGATTATTCCCAATGAATAAATAATAAATGAATATGGGTATCAAATGAAAGGATTTGTTTGACCGAATAAAAGCTTTTATTAAAAAAAAACGTTTGTTTGTTTGTTTGAACGTTTTATTTATTATTATTTTTCATAAGACCCTTCACCCAACACTGGAAAGAGGGGAGAGAGGCCTTTGCCCAGCAGTGGGAAAACAACGGCTAGATAGATAGATAAGACCCTTCTCCTGACAAAAACAAATACAAAACAATTATCGAAATCGGTCCAGCCGTTCACGCGTGATGCCGTGACCAAGGGAAATAGGGATTCAATTTAAAAAAAAGATATTACTTTTATTACGTGTAAGTGTTTATTACTCTTCAATAAAGTAAAACAAATTCCCACAAAGAAGGTGAATAACGTCGTTGCCTCGGAAATTAAGGCATCCCTACATACAAATATAAATCCCCTTTGATTTATTAGCTTGCGCAGGGAACTTCAAAGCTTAAGGACGGATTATGGTGCTTGATGATCAATAATTTCTTTTATAAATACGTATAAATATTTTCAACAAAGCAAGTCTGCCTGATGGTAAGCGTCACGCCATGCAACAGATGCTCCACCCAGGAGCTTTAATAGTAAAGTCCCGCGTGGCTGCACTGCGCTCGTCACCTCGACACCTTAGTTCGTAAGTCCAGTAATCAAATGATATTTAGAAAACCGGCCAAGTGCGAGTCGGACTTGCGCTCCGAGAGTTCCGTAGACACTTGTAGGTAAGGTTAAAAGTAAGAGAACTTCAAATGAGGTCATTTATTCGTCGGTGACTCTTAATAGCGAAAAACAGGAATAGTTTTTAGTAAATTCGCATTTAAAAATAAATTACCTAATAATTACGGTATTCAGATTTTATCCTTTACTTGTGCTGTAAGACACTGCTTTCTGCCAAATTTCAAGGTTCTAGGTTAACGGGAAGTACCCTGTAGGTTTTGATTCCCTTGTGAAATCGCAAAATATGCGAAAATTTGCGACATAAACGGTCACATCTTTTTTGCATATTGACTTATAGGTTTAATTATTTTACAGCCGAAAGAGACCATAGACCCGCGTATTTCATATCAATTTGATAACTCCACGCGTTCTTGAGTTAAAAATTCTTGACAGACAGACAGACAGACAGAAAGACGGACAACAAAGTGATCCTATAAGGGTTCCTTTTTTCCTTTTCAGGTACGGAACCCTAAAAAACATACACGTATCATACTCCATGAACCACATAGCGCTATGCGATGTATCAACTTTATTATATTTTATTTATTATGTCGGTCACCCATCTCAACTAAAAATGCTTAACCTGAAAACTTGCTTAGGAATCTGAAGATTACGTCAATAATTTCTCAAGGCGGGTTGAACGCACTATCAGGTCAAATTGAGATTAAAATAGAACTCTATATATACAGTGTGTATGTTTGTTACGCAGCACGCATGCGTCTCTATTTGTGTAAGATCGTGTTACTGTTTATCATTTGTCGAATTGTTTTTACCCAACTGTCCCAAAAAGAGAGCTATGATTTAGAGCTTATGAATGTGTGTATCTTTGGCACGCTCTGCAAAGTGCGAAATGGATGTTTAACATGTTAGTTGACGTTCGAAGAGACTTAATTGAAAGTAAAAAGCAATCCATCGACAATCGGTCCGTCCACAGACGTCACCAGCCCACTGACACTTCAGCTTGCTGATCCTACACTACGTTAGCCACTCCGCGGTCTGCACTCTAGGACACGTCTGCTCCATCGAACATCGGTCCTTCCACAGCTGTGATCAGCCCACTGACACTTCAGCTTGCTGATCCTACACGACGTTAGCCACTCCGCGGTCTGCACTCTAGGTCACGTCTGCTCCATCGAACATCGGTCCTTCCACAGCTGTGATCAGCCTACTGACACTTCAGCTTGCTGATCCTACACTACGTTAGCCACTCCGCGGTCTGCACTCTAGGACACGTCTGCTCCATCGAACATCGGTCCTTCCACAGCTGTGATCAGCCCACTGACACTTCAGCTTGCTGATCCTACACGACGTTAGCCACTCCGCGGTCTGCACTCTAGGACACGTCTGCTCCATCGAACATCGGTCCTTCCACAGCTGTGATCAGCCTACTGACACTTCAGCTTGCTGATCCTACACGACGTTAGCCACTCCGCGGTCTGCACTCTAGGACACGTCTGCTCCATCGAACATCGGTCCTTCCACAGCTGTGATCAGCCTACTGACACTTCAGCTTGCTGATCCTACACCACGTTAGCCACTCCGCGGTCTGCACTCTAGGACACGTCTGCTCCATCGAACATCGGTCCTTCCACAGCTGTGATCAGCCTACTGACACTTCAGCTTGCTGATCCTACACTACGTTAGCCACTCCGCGGTCTGCACTCTAGGACACGTCTGCTCCATTGACCATCGGTCCTTCCACAGCTGTGATCAGCCCACTGACACTTCAGCTTGCTGATCCTACACTACGTTAGCCACTCCGCGGTCTGCACTCTAGGACACGTCTGCTCCATCGAACATCGGTCCTTCCACAGCTGTGATCAGCCTACTGACACTTCAGCTTGCTGATCCTACACTACGTTAGCCACTCCGCGGTCTGCACTCTAGGACACGTCTGCTCCATTGACCATCGGTCCTTCCACAGCTGTGATCAGCCCACTGACACTTCAGCTTGCTGATCCTACACTACGTTAGCCACTCCGCGGTCAAGGACCGAAGGAGCAGGCGTGTCATAGGCTAGAATAGTGCCGTTTTGAATGTACACAAAAATAGATGGAAAAAAATGATTATTAATTATGAAATATCTATCATTAGCTCCATCAATCAATAATTACCTTTCTGTTTTCAATAATAGAAATGTCGAAATTTGTTTTTAAAACAGCGGATGTCCCTATAAAATATCAAATACGATTCGTGAAACCATTTCTGAAGGATCCTTTGAGTACTTAACAGGAAGAATCAGAAATTTTTAAAAGTGGCCTCATTTTTCGGTCATAATAAGGCGAAAAGGAAAATATTTACAAGGATTTGTTTACTTCACAAGTTCGGTAGAGCCTCATCATAAATCAAGGCTGAATCTGAAACATCGTCACTCACAACAAGCTCACAACAAATTGTTTTGAAAGAAGCGCAAACAACATTATTTTTCCCTAAACGGTTGACGTTATCTGATATTATCCCCAGCCTCCTTAAAGAACTTGAGAATGCTACTTTTTGCACATATTATAGTACTCAATGATGGTAAAGGTAAAGAGTACACGGAACCGGCGGCAAGTAAGATATTGATGAATGTAGAAGAAGCAAAAGAGGTATGCAAGTCTCTAGTGAAATGGCGCTCTATAATCTCTGCCTGCCCCGTGAGGGACTTGGCGTGATGGTTTTGTGTGTGTATGTGAATGTGTATGCGTGTGTGTGTGTTCTACTCCTACCCCATTATAATTTGTGGTCACCGCATTAAGTTTCATATCCATTACTCTGTAACAGCCGTCGTCTTTCCAAGATCATCATGCAAATCGTTAAGTGATCTCATGGTAATTGTATGAAGGAAGTCCGTTGTCAATTGTCAATGAAAATTTGTCATACATTTCTATACAGCGCCTAGAATAATACTTTACTATTATTCTAGGCGCTACTATCTTTTGCTCGCGACTTGGCCCGCGTAAAAAGAGGACAAAGTCTTACGATACAATATCTAGACAATATTATCACTATAAGCTTTTCATTTGTCGAATAGTTTATCAAATAGTTTTAATAGTTTTAGCTGTACATACAAACATTGACCCCTATTATATAATTTAATATACATTACAGAGGTTTGTTTAATTTCATTTGCAATATGAATATGTAAGTATTTGAGGAATATTACGATGTTATTTTTCGAAATAATGTGCCAGAAACTCATGTATCCAAAGCACATATTTTGTTAAAAAAACACACATCTTAAGGTCCACAGAAGATAGATGATAGAGCTATAACTTCCTATAAACAACGCACGCTATTTATAACTTAACGGCCTACAAATTAAAGTTTTCATTGCACTGACGTGATACACCTCAGAGTAGAACAATAAACTAATGTGAATGCTTTGATGTTCCGATGCGTTGAGACCGGTACGGGCAATAAAACTAGTAAATAGCAGACTAAAGGCTATTCGTAAATAGAGAAACTCAATCAAAACTAACTAACACCCACCTAGCAAATGATAGATGCTACATAATATCCTTGTTTATGTGATAACATTTTTGATATATTCTTGTCATGTAAGAAATTTAAATGACGGCTGATAGAGATAGATGGAAGAGAAATACATATTGCATAATCTTACCGAATTCTTCTCAGCAAAATACGACTTTCCGAATCCGGTGGTAGATTCTGATGGTTTGAAAGTACTTGTACAAAGTAGATGATTTTGAGTTTGAGTTTGAGTACAGAGATTTCTTTGTCTATGGTTCTTGGATCAGGAGGTTTTGGCGGACATCAGACAGCCTCAGTCTCTTTAAATTGTGTTAATCTTTAGTGTGCATTTTCGATGTCAATCTGTGCTGTAAAGTCGATCTTTATTTCCAACTAGCGGCCCGCCCCGGCTTCGCACGGGTAGACATTGATATCAAATATTTTGTCTACCCGTGCAAAGCCGGGGCGGGCACCCTATGTTAATCAGTGATGATGTAGCTTTCTAACGGTGAAAGAATTTTTGAAATCGGTCCAGTAGTTTCGGAGCCTATTCAATAATAGGCTCCGAAACTACTGGACCGATTTCAAATAATAGGCTCCGAAACTACTGGACCGATTTCAAAAATTCTTTCACCGTTAGAAAGCTACATCATCACTGATTAACATAGGCTGCCCGCCCCGGCTTTGCACTATGTATTGACATACAAAAATACAAATCTTTCCTCTTTATAATATTAGTATAGATAGTATACCGAATAATTGCTAAGTATCTTACCGAATTCTTCTCAGCAAAATACGACCTTCCCAATACGGTGGTAGACTCTGAGACGATTTGAAAGTACTTGTAAGGCCAATCAAATAAAGATGATTTTGAGTACAGAGATTTCTTTGTCTACGATTGACTATGATTTTCGATTAATGTAGTCTATGGTTCTTGGATCGGGAGGTTTTGGCGGACATCAGACAGCCTCAGTGTCTCTTTAAATTGTGTTAATCTTTTTATATTATATATTATTTATTATTATATATTTTCGATGTTATTCTGTGCTGTAAAGTCGATCTTTATTTAGAACGACAATTTTCTTAAACAAAAAAAAAGGTTTAAAGTAACCTAATTCCGCAAGCTAAATATAGTCATGCATCTAAATACAGACAGACGGAAACAATTACCGTGATGTACACACATACATAATAACGTAGCGTGGCAGAAATATCTACACATAAAAACGTTTCAGGCAGCCGCGCGTGTTTTTGTGTTTATAAAATGGAAAGTATAATATTTTATGAGTTTGAGAGATTGTGTATGCTTTTTAAATACCACTAAGGTGGCACACAAGCATACGGCCCACCTGATGGTAAGCAGTCACCGTAGCCTATAACCGCTAGCAAAACCAGGGGTATCACTAACGGGTTGCCGACCATGTTGTTGATGAGGACTAGTGAGTCCACTGTGCTAGCAGCATTACTACTTTTTTTATCGTGGGCTGGGGACTGTACCATCCACCTTACAGAAGACCGCAGTGAACTAACACTGCTTTGATGTAATGTTGTGTTTCTGATGTAAGAAAGGTTGCCAGAGCTCCACGAGGATACGCTGCGCTAGTAGTAATGCTGCAAGCTCAATGATTCCTCATCAACAACAGGGTTGGAAACTCGTTAGTGATATCCCTGGTATTGCTAGCGGCTATAGTCCAGTATACCTCATTTTTATTTCCATACATTTCCTTCGTTTTCTATTGCGTTCAGGATTGTAGAATGTGAACATGGATATGCCTGCAGCGGTGTTCTGATATCCAATTTTAATGTAAAATTGGTGTCAAACAGTAATCTATCAATAGGTGGAAGGCCGACCATGCAATATCGATTAATATTAATACGGCCGAGGTCTTCGTACATTGTAGCAATAGTAAGCTGCGTTGCACTGACGCACGTTGTAAATATACAACGTGAAAACAAGTGACAAACCAACATACAGTAGGCCGAGCAAAAATAACATGCGGCTACGTATTCGTAAACGTAACTCGAGAAATGTAAAAATGCTTATGTGAGTTTCTGAGAACAATCCACGGCAGTAGCAGATCGCAACATGCCTTTAGGTCAGAGGTATCCTATTGACCAAAATGATAGATCACTTCACACAAAAGCCATGTTACTGGCATTGTTTCCAATGTTCCTATAAATCAGTCACTAAATGAAACTTTACTGCACAAAATGACATCGAAAATACACATTAAAGATAACACAATATACGAGACACTGAGGCTGGCCTTTTTTTTGTTTTTATACCACTAAGGTGGCAAACAAACATACGGCCCACCTGATGGTAAGCAGCAATAGCGTAGCGTATCCTCGTGGAGCACTGGCAACCTTACCGCCGAAACACGACACTACATTAAAGTATTCGTAGTGCTATTTGACTGCGGTCTTCTGTTAGGTAGAGGTACAGTCCCCAGCCAGCTCCAATTTTAATGGGAAAACCCAAGGGAGATCTCAATTTGCCCTACACCGAATCTCAAGCAAAATGCGAGCGCAATATGGCGTTCGTTCGCTTTGAGTAGCGAGCTATTTCGGCGCACATTAAACAACGGTCACCGGTACACACTGGACGGTTACCGCTATTATTGGCGGTCGGACCGGCTTTGTTTTTATAATATTGTAACCGATTAGTTACTAGAATAGAGTTCTGGGGGAAGTACGGTACAGTATGAGTCCTTCCAAGTGGGATCTGGATACAATATTCATTCTTCAAAAAAGGGGCATTCAGGGCAATTTTTGCTATGGGTCCCCAAGAATCGCTAAGGGAATTGTTTAAGGAAATTAGTATTCTCACTTTACCAGACCATTACAACTTTGAACTAAGAACTTATTGTTTATAAAAAAGAATATTATAAGCTTCCATTTACATTCAGATAACCATAATATTAATACAAGAAATAAAAACAAAATTGTGGTTTAGTTAAATTAACAAAAGTAAATAAATCATCTATGGGAAACTGCGTCAGTTTTTAAAATAAAATCCCACAATCTATTACCGAATTGAATTATGATAAGTTTAATATATTTATGCCGTGGGGGGCTTGTGGTTGAAGGAACGGCCTGTCATCTGATGGGCCCAGGTTCAAACCCCGGCCTGTACCAATGAGTTTTTCTAAGCTTAAGTACAGTGATTAATAACACCATGAGCTTTTAAAAAAGGGGAGGTAGGGCGATTTGGGATTTCCCGTGGGCTTTCCCATTTAAATTGGAGCCGCCCGACTGGGGACAGTACCTCCACCTTACAGAAGACCGCAGTGAAATAACACTACTTGATGTAATGTTCTGTTTCTGCGGTAAGTAAGGTTGCCAGTGCTCCACGAGGATAAGCTGGGCTAGTAGTAATGCTGCTAGCACAGTGAGTCCTCATCAAAAACGTGGTTGGTAACCCGTTAGTGATACCCCTGGTATTGCTAGCGGCTATAGGCTACGGTGTCTGCTTACCATCAGGTGGGCCGTATGCTTGTGTGCCATCTGACGGTCAACCGAACCACCACGCTGATAGGTCAAATCAAATAGCGCGCTTCTCCCGCTTCCTGTAACCACAATTCCATCCCTCTTAACGAAATGACACATCAAAAAGAAATGACAGAGGTAAATAAACTCGCATTATATTTGAAAGCAGAACGCATGCGCGAGTTGTAATTAGATCACAAGACCGGAATGGTTCACCCCTAAATTGTATTATCAATAACAATACACAATGAAAATAAACAGTATTCCTACGCGAAACACGTGAAAGACTATGTGTTATTTACCATCTAATAATACGCTATTAATCAATATCACTACATAGTAATACATAGTATAAAACAAAGTCGCTTCCCGCTGTCTGTCTGTCCCTATGTATGCTTAGATCTATATAACTACTCAACGGATTGTAATGCGTTTTTTAAATATAATTATAGTGTGATTCAAGAGAATGATTTTATGTATAACTCATTAGGGTTTTTAAATACCTTATTAAACATATATGGCTTACGCTGGCCCTACGAAGCCTAGATAAAAAGTTATTCAAGAGGAAGACTTATATGTATAATGTATGTATGCCATCAAAAACAAAACTTGTAAAAAAAACCAAGTCTCAACTCGAGTTCTTCTACCGTAAAAAGTTGTGAGATCCATTTAATACGAAGTCCATTGATTTATTCAGTCCCTACTAAAGGGACCTTCTGTCATAAGTAATTACTTATTAATTAACAATATGAAGAAAATATATGACCGTTTATGTCGAAAATTTTCGCATATTTAGCGATTTCACGAGGGAATCAAGCCCTATAGGGTATTTCACGTTGACCTAGAATCATGAAATTCGGCAAGAAGCAAGCTTACAGCACAAGTAAAGGGAAAAATCTGAAAACCGTAAATATGTACCTTTTTTTAATGCTAATTTACTAAATAATATTCCTGAATCGCGCTGTTGAGAGTCACCGACGAATAATGACCTCATTTGAAGTTCACCTACTTTTAACCTTACCTACAAGTGTGTACGGAACCCTCGGTGCGCGAGTCCGACTCGCACTTGGCTGTTTTTTTTTCTTGCTAAAGATTCTGTTTGTTAGTCGATTTGTTTTTTCGAGTCTTTCCATCATCGACGTGTCATGAAGTCTAAAATTAATGATGAATTAAAATATCTAGCCCTGGAATTTTGTTGGAGCACCATTAAATAATATTCTAAAATAAACCAGAATATTCCCGGAAACTGACAACACACTTGTAATATTTAAATAGGGCAACCCTTAATTTAGTACAAGCTGCGATTGTCCCGGAACAATAGAGTCGAGAGTCCCTCCACAGCCTTCGCTGTTCTATTTTTATAAATTACACGTGGGTGTTATATTTGACGTGGGTATAGTATTTGACGAGACCGCTGGTCTAGTGGTTAGTGTACCTGATTGCTGCGCTAGAGGTCGCGGGTTCGATTCCAGCCGGGGCAAACATTTATGTGACAAATATGTTTGCCTTGCGTCTGGGTCATCATCATCATCATCATCATCAACCTATCGCAGTCCACTGCTGGACGTAGGTCTCTCCCATGGCGCGCCACTGAGCTCGATCCTCAGCTCTTCTCATCCACTTCCTGCCAGCTATAGTGCGCAGGTCGTCGCTCCATCTAGCCGGGGGGCGTCCTACACTACGCTTGCCTATACGCGGTCTCCACTCAAGAACTCGTTTACCCCAACGGTTGTCGGTTCTTCGGCATATATGACCGGCCCATTGCCACTTCAGCTTACTAATCCTTTGAGCTATGTCGGTCACTTTGGTTCTCTGACGGATTATCTCATTTCGTAACCTATCTTTCAGAGAAACACCGAGCATAGCTCTCTCCATAGCCCGCTGCGCGACTTTCAATTTATGGACCAGGCCCACAGTGAGTGTCCACGTTTCAGCTGCATAGGTCATCACGGGTAGGACGCACTGATTGAAAACTTTAGTTTTTAGGCTTTGAGGGATAGGCGACGAAGAGACATCGCGGAGCTTCCCAAACGCTGCCCAACCTAGCTGAATTCGTCGGTTTAGCTCTTTCTCGAAGTTTTGTCTACCTAGTTGCAAAGTCTGCCCTAAGTAGACTTATTCCTTTACCACTTCGAGAGGCTTTTCGGCGACCGTAATCGGCTCTGGGGTAACACGATCATTGATCATGATTTTAGTTTTTTGCGTCTTGCGTCTTGCGTCTGGGTGTTTGGTATGTATTATAAGTATGTATTTACAAACAAAAAGTATATAAGTATTATATCAGCTGCTGGTTCCCATAGTACAAGCTTTGCTTAGTTTGGGGCCAGATGGCGCTGTGTGATAATGTCCAAGCATTATTATTATTATTTACCAAGCAATTTTGAATCATAGAAACAGGGTCGTTAATTTTCATTTGCTTAATTACTTAATCATTTAATCTATAGTCTATACTAAGATTATAAAGAGGAATGATTTGTATGTATGTATTGAATAGGCTCCGAAACTACTGGACCGATTTCAAAATTTCTTTCACCATTAGAAAGCTACATTATCACTGAGTAACATAGGCTATATAATATTATATTTATACGCTGGCGAAATAATTAATAATCTACACTAAAATTGTAAAGAGGAAAGATTGTTTGTTTGTAGTGAATAGGATCCGAAACTACTGGACCGATTTGAAGAAAAAAAATCCATTAAAAGCCGACATTATCCCTGATGAACATAGGCTACTTTACCGCGGGAAAATGCTTCATCCTTACGGAAAAACGTGTAATAGTATACTATATTGCTACGCGGGCGAATTCGCGGGGAAATAGCTAGTAATTAATAACAAAAGTAATACAATTCTAATGAAATACTAAAATATTTTGTTAACGGTCAAAGATTAATCTATAAAATTTGCTGATTCTACAAATTTATGAAACATCGAACTTGAAAAACGCTACACAATTACAACAAAAAGATCGATGGACACACAAAAAAACATAGATCCTCCTTTTTTGGAGTCAGCTAAAAAGACGAAAGTTGTACGTAAGTCAAGAGTGAAATGGCACTCTATAAGAGTATAGTAGGCAGAGGCCTACTCCGAAAGGGACAAGCTTGTAAGAATAAAGGAAAACCTTCAAACGGCAAAAGATCATAATTAGATGAAAACCATTTCATCTGTGTACATAATACTACGATGATAACGCTTATCACAAGTCAACATCGCTCACCTATTTATAATTACAATTTTATGTAAACATACTCTATGACGTCACGAGTCAAATAAGATTACGTACGACCTATTAAAGGCAGCGATTCAAGTCAAGAGTGAAATGTCACTCTATACTCTCTGCCTACCCCGTGAGAGACTTACATGAGGATACAGTATGATAATAATAGATGTAATTTTATAAACTACGAGTATCTACACTAATATTATAAAGAGTAAAGATTTGTATTTTTGTGTGTTTGTATTGAATAGGCTCGGAAACTACTGGACCGATTTCAAAAATTCTTTCACCGTTAGAAAGCTACATTATCACCGAGTAACATAAGCTATATATTATACTAGCTGCCCACCCCGGCTCCGCACGGGTGGACAAAATATTTGATAAATGTCTATGCTTCGAAACGAATGTCGACCCGTGCGAAGCTGGGGCGGGCCGCTAGTAATCTATATACATAAATAAAATTGAAGTGTCTGTTTGTAATGTCAAAATAACAGCTTTTTACGAAATGCATATGAAAGTAAACACGCTTCTAAAGAAGAGGAATAGCTTCAGACAGTTAACTGCTTACCATCAGGTGGGATGTACGCTTGTGTGCCAGCACAGTGGTATAAAAAATACGATGAAATTTCAATGCTTCAGGGATTTATACCACTAAGGTCAAGCATACGGCCCGCCTGATGGTAAGCGGTCACCGTAGCCTATGAACGTTTGCAACACCAGGGGTGTTACGCGCGTTGCTGACCCGTTGTTGTTAATTTTATTATTATGTGTGGCTAGCAAACCGTAGCTTAAATAAAGCCAGGGCCGAATCGAGGATGGCTTGTGAATGGGCGATGCTTGAGCGAATGGGGCTTTTAAATTTATACGCTCCCTGCATTTAGAGTGCCCCTTAATATCTGAAGAGCGCTTAGCACTTCACTACTCGGTTTATGTACTTTCAATAAAAACAATCAGATGGCGAGAGAGAGCATCTTATTGGATATAGCTGCCCGCCCCGGCTTCGCACGGGTAGACAAAATATTTGATAAATGTCTACCCGTGCGAAGCCGGGGCGGGCAGCTAGTATAATATATAGCCTATGTTACTCAGTGATAATGTAGCTTTCTAACGGTGAAAGAATTTTTGAAATCGGTCCAGTAGTTTCGGAGCCTATTCAATACAAACCCACAATAATACAAATCTTTCCTCTTTATAATATTAGTGTAGATGTAGATTGAAATGAGGTATGCGTTAAATTAATAATCCTGTTAGATGTTTTACTTAGCTTCGTCTGTTCTTGTACAGATACGTAGACGTTCACCATACTGTTTTTTTGAGGAGTTTTTTTAAATGTTTTCTGAAGGGGTACTAGCTTATATTGAAATAGTATTCTATTTTGATTGCCCCGCGAATCCCGCGACTTGAAACGCGTGGAACAAATTTTGTTTATAATTTCTTGGGTTTCATTTGTATGCCCGGAACCTTAATTTTTCATAAAAGTGGGCTAAGTTAAGTCTGGTAACATCAGCTATCTGCCAGTAGAAGTCCCGTTAAATTGGTTCAGCCGTTTTGGAGATTACCCGAAACAATCAGTCAGGCAGACAAATTTGGTTTCAATTGTTTTTGAGTTGAATTGACTTTGATCACACCAACAAAAAAAACTTAAATATTTTAATGGTTTAAAATCTGTAGATATTAATATTTCTCTCAAGATAAAAAATACATTGGCGCGTAAATTTTTTTTATGCTAGCATAGAATAGAATACAAGTGCAGAGTAACAAAATATTTACTTTTTTATATCATATTATAAAACAAAGTCGTTTCCCGCCGTCTGTACGCTGAGCTCTTTTAAGCTACACAATTTAATGCGGTTTTCACTAATAGGCTGATAATTCCAGAGGAAGGTTTTTTTATGTATAAAACCGTGCAAAGCCGAAGCGGGTCGCTAGTACATATTAAGTAATTTATAAGACAGTCAGCAAATTGCCTCCTCACACCGAAACCTACCCTTTCTAAGCCGTAAATTGTATTCCAAGTTCAGTACAAATTAAATTACCTACTACCCTCATAAAACTATAAAGTCCAGTAAATCTCCGTACACTTCAGTCTAATTTGACACAAAATTTAAAATTGTCATTTTTAAATTTAGAAGGCTGTCTTGTTTTAGGTACCCTTATTTTTTGTTATTTATTAAACTACCTTCTTTTTCCTACCTTACGCTTAGCATCGTAGTAGGTAACAAGAAAAACTAACGTAAACCAAATTATAGCGTAATACATGCCGTACTGCAAATAAATTTATGAAAGAATACCTACCCACGCTGACTTCCACAGAGAAAACAAATTAAACTGAGCACCTCTGTGCGGGAAAACTCAACAACTGTTTGTTTGACGTTACACATCGTTATAAAACAAATATCATAATTTATAGCCAGTCTCACAGTGTTCCAGGCTGTAATTATTAAATTAAAAAACAAACACCACGATTAAACAGTAAAATAAAGAGAAAATACTCACTAATTCTCAAAGCTTCCAATTTCAAAAAATTGTCACAACCAAACCGAACATTTATCTTTTTAACACTGACACATTTAAAATTCGACCTCTGGAACTTCACATTTTAATCCACTTTAATTTGACTGCATTCTTAAATTAAATGTGTGCCGTCAAACAATGGTTTTCATTCAGCGACATGTTTTGATCTCGGAAAATTTACGCGAGAGCGAAAAGCCACAACCGCACCTAGCAGATGCAAACCGGCTACTGAATTCCGATTTCCGAACGTACTACTGAACGAACAGAATACGAGAGTACGTCTGCTGCTATCGTTCGACTTCGTACAGCTTTCAGTAAATCTATAAGAGAAAGTACACAATACACTTTTCTCTGTCTCACCAAACAAATATTTGTCAGCCCATCTCCCTCGCACATTGTCCTGGCCATGGAAAGGGAAAATGTTCGAAGAATTACCGAATTATGGCGAAAATGGAACGCGGTTATAGCGCTTTTTTTGGAATTAAAGTGTGGTGAAACTTAATTCCATAGGTACTGTACCCTTCAATTAGTGTGGTGTTTTGCGGTGATCTACACAAATAAACAGAATTGAAGGTCTGTTTGAATTTTCAAGATAGCAGATATGTACTAGGTTCCAATGTTAGTTACTACAAGAATAACTGTTTTTTTTAATTTTCGTCTGTCTGTCTATTCGTTCCGTCTAACCTCAACGTCTGAACCGATTTAGACGGGTCGTTCACAAGGAGATAACTGATGTTATAAGTATGAGTTATTTTCATATCAGGAAAAAAAAATGGGATCCGCAGAAGAAAAAATAATCCACGCAGATGAAACCGCGGGTAACAGCTGGTTATCAATAAAAATGAGACACAGATGTGGGTTTTCCCACTACCAACCTTCGGGACTAAATTAAAATAAAATAAGTAACGACTGTTATTATGATTTTGGCTTACGTCACACTGACGTTTCGTAATTAGATCAGCCAAAATTTATAATCCACTAGCGGCCCGCCCCGGCTTGGCACGCGTACACATTTATCAAATATATTGCCCACCTGTGCGAAGCCGGGGCGGGCAGCTAGTATAACAATATATAGCCTATGTTACTCAGTGATAATGTAGCTTTCTAACGGTGAAATATTTTTTGAAATCGGTCCACTAGTTTCGGAGCCTATTCAACACAAACATACACACACATACTAAAATATAAATATTTCCTCTTTATAATATTAGTATCTAAGAGAGTTTTTTAAGTCAGTTTTTTTTCTTTAGCCCAACAAAGCGTAGTCGGGTACAGCTACGCTTTGCTGGGCTAAAGAAAAAAAACTGACCATATTTTCTATACCACTAAGGTGACAAACAAACTAACGTCCCGCAAATAATTTTCGCAAAGTATTATTTATTGCAAGGGTGTGAAAAAATATCTGTAGGATGGGCAACATTTGATACCCCCGGTGTTGCAATTGCAAGCGTCCATAGGCTACGGTGACCGCTTACCAGGCGGGCCGTATGCATGTGCCACCTTGGCCCTTTCGTATGTAGAAATATTTCGCGTTCCTGCACCTGTTGCTCTTTTATTTTATTTAGTGACAGATATTCAAGCCACCTAACAAATTCAATACAGCTAAGTAGGTATTTAAAACACTTTTTTTATACAAACATTTATGTCCTTTAGTTATTTTTTTTTTATGCTACTAGGGTGGCAAACGAGCATACGGCCCACCTGATGGTAAGCGGTCACCGTAGGCTATGGACGCTTGCAACACTAGGGGTATCACTCGCGCGTTGCCGACCCTTCAAAAATCTCCTCACACCCTTCTTGAAGAACCCCATGCTGTACTCCTTTGGGAAAACCACGTTACCTCGTTAAACTTTTTCTTGATAAATATTTTAAAATTGTATTGTTTTTTATTTATTTATTTATTAAACTAATACGTGTTGTTATATTTATTCTAAAGATGTACCTAACAAACTCATTCGAGTTTTACCGTACTTCAGTATCATCAACTTTTATACATAGTATTCCTTGTCGTTTTATATTCTGTAAACTGTTTGTTGACTGCATGATTGAGAACGCATCTGCAATCCTCCATTTTGTTTGTTTGCGAAAGCTTATACAGGTTGCTTCTTTTTACATCGCAATATTTTTTTGTACAGCAGTGGCTTTCCCAACCTTTTGAAACTGCCTTATTTATGGAAGATTCGTGACCCCCTACCCACAGATTGAAAAACACTGCCGTATATTGTTATTTCGGGAGCCGAATGACGACATCGTAAAATGGGATTGCTTAGAACGTTAACCGTTAGTTCGTTTATTTACACAAACTTCTGCCAATCGGATGTCTATCCATTTTATTACCTGGCTTTATAGTTGCTTAACTTTTTTAGTTACATAAACACTTCTTTAAGTGACTTGCAGACCTTGCAGTCTTGTGAGTAAGGTCGCCAGAGCTCCTTGAGGAAGCACTGTGCTGGCGGCAGAGAGACTTGTCCCCTATGCACACAATAACACTACCCTTGTAGTGTTGTGTTCCTGCGGTGAGTAAGGTCGCCAGAGCTCCTTGAGGAAGCGCTGTGCTGACAGAGAGACTTGTCCCCTATGCACACAATAACACTACCCTTGTAGTGTTGTGTTCCTGCGGGGAGTAAGCGTCTGTATTGATAGAGGTGAGATAGAGGCATTGGAACGATGAAATCGTTTTGAATATCCTTAAAAACGAAGAGAGAGTACCATGTTGATCAGCACCGGTAGCAGGAACATTGTCGACAACGTATTAAGGAACGGTGCTAGAGTGAGTGATTGAATAAACAAACTCGGAGGAGGAAAGTTACTAATGGACCTCTTAAGCACTAGCTATCTAATTTTCTTGTGCTATTTAGGCAGTGGAGACTCCAGAGACTCCACTGCCAAAACTCTGGACTCCATTAACTACTGTACAAGGAGGTCTCACGACGATTGATTCAGGTACCTCCGGTGATCTGTCCGCGTTATCTATACTAATATTATAAAAAGGAAAGAGATGTATTTTTGTGTGTGTGTGTTTGTATTGAATAGGCTCCGAAATTACTAGACCGATTTCAAACATTCTTTCACCGCTAGAATGCTACATTATTACTGAGTAATATAGGCTATTTATTATATTGATACGTGGGCGAAGTCGCTGGGAAACAGCTAGTGGTTTTATAAATCCCAAAGTTTGTTACTGACAAAGGCTGAATGCAAAAACAATTTCTAAAAAAATAAAACCACTATTACTACTCGGAAATACTAAGATGGCTTAGTAAATAATACAGTTTTTATTTAATTAAAATCGTGACATCATGATATTTTGCTCATACTAAAACAATTTGTTTAGGAAAATAAGACATCATAATTTTCGTACAAAGCGCCTGACATAATATTGTGAGCAAAAAATTCAAACTCGCTACCAACGCTACCTAACTCTTCGAATAACCTGATATTTAACGACATAATGACGAATTTAATATGGCCGTCACAGATTTCTGTTCCCCATTGAAGTGAGCTTTATTGACTCTGGAATGGTGAAATACAACACCTACATACATACGTACCTACATACATACGTACCTACATACATACGATGTCTTTTTCTGTGTAAGCTAAAAGTATAGAGCGCCATTTCACTCTTAACTTGTACACATCTTACACTCCTTTCATTATACTCTTACAGGCAACATTTATTTATTTTTTATATTTTCATGTACAAATCCAATAAGGCACGTGATACCAGTACGTAGTGGTCACGTAGTGGTTATGTACTCTGTGTTACCTGTGGGTGTGATTCTGTGAAAAGGGACGGAAGACAGGAAGCCGAGGGCGCGTTATTTGTTTTGACCAATGAGCGCGCGCGGTGATAGTGATGGCCCTTTGATTATATTATGTTGGCCGTTAGATATCTGATGGAACATGCCAACATAATAGGCGACTACGTAAGGATCGCTCAACCGTCTTGCAACGATAATTGGTTGAATTGTTGACTAGGTTATACCGTTTAGCAGACTTCTAACTAGGACCGACTTGCTTGATCTTTGATATCGGCGGTCACCCAATCCAACGCTGAGCACGAGCGAGGTTGCTTCACTTCCTTTGATTATATACTTGTCTTCGCATTTCAGATTATTGTGCTCCTTATCAACTTGTGACAAAAATGTACCTAATGTCATGTCATGTTATTTTATTTGTCAGTTGTTAGTTGTTAGTTGTGACTTCACCCTGCGTGTTACTTTAATATAACGTCGTAATTGGCCAAATACGTCTCACTCACAAGAGATGTGAATGCCATTATAGGAAAAAAAATCTGCGAAGTGATGTCCTTATTCTAAGCTTCAAATGCTTCAATCAATCACTTCACTTCAGTCGTCTTCAGTTACGTTTCGCTACAAAACGTAGTGGTTATGTACTCTGTGTTCGCTATAGCGGACATTTGCTTCTTCTTCAGTCACTCATAGTGTTTATGTACTCTGTGTCCGTTAGTAGTCAGTTCAGTTTTATGTACGCTGTGGTCCAGTTCATAGATAATACACTTTTCAGTTTATGTCGTGGTTATAAACTCTGTGGTTTATGTTTGAAAAAGTCAGGTCAACTTTAATTGCTATCGCTTTATTATTCATCACGATTCTTTTTTTATTATATTACCCATTGTTTTAAATTAGCAATTCTAGATTTTATTATGTACATTTTGTGTTCGAAGATAAGGCAAACGTATTAAATATAATTGCTTATTACTTTTTAATGTTTGAAGTGTGAACCGCATAACATCAAGACGTCGTGTTCTAAGTCTAACACAAGATTGCCGCGAAATTTTATTTCACTTAACTATGACTCGTGCAACTTTGAATCTCATTGCTGCAGCTTGCGAAAATATGGGTATTGGGGTCAATGGTACACTGCCCTGGAGGCTTAAGTAAGTAATTTTTATGCTGTCCTAAGAAACAAACTTTTCACTTGCCGGGACTAACAACTTTCCGGGATAGTTCATTTGAAGTGCTAACGAACCAATGATAAAATCGATGGTGGAAAGGAAAAACAAATGAAGAGCCATATCGCCAAATATTCAGCAGAGCTGCTCAGTTTAAAATTACAAAAAAATAATTATATCTTATAAACTAAGAATTTTTTTTAAATTATGTGAGGTTCCCATTTTAACCTAGACTAGACTGCATATAAAACTCATTTTCGACCAGTGGCATTTCATTTGTTTTTCTTTGCACTGTTGATTATTATAATATATTTTTATACCACTAAGGTTACTAAGGCAAACAAGCGTACTGTTCTCATGATGCTAAGCAGTCGCAGTAGCCTATAGCCCTTAGCAATACCAGGTATCCCTAGTTCTGCTGGTTAGCTTAGGTTTATAATTATGGGCCTGGTTGGTACTGCTATCTAGTTCTACAAAATATTTCATTGATAGATTGAACCTGTACAAAGCAATCTATCATGATGTCTTTTCTTTAAAGTATCAACATGGTTTTTACAGAAAAGAAATGGCATACTTCTCAAAAATGACCACAAAAGTTGAAGAGCCAGGCAAAGTTAATGCTGTGATCATGGGGCGAGTGACCTGGGACTGCATACCGGATAATTACAGGCCCCTAGCTAACAGGATCAATATTGTGATGAGCAGACACCCGGACAAGATAACACCACAGGTATAAATCCAGGTAAAGATTACTTGGAACCGCATGCATGTATGAAGAGATAGATGAGTGTTAAAGGTGAATCAATTAGAATCCCTACTGCCCTACATGTGGCAATGAAAAACACAATTCACGCGTTTATGATCTTAAGAGTCACTTGCCTAATGACAAGGTCACATCACTAAACCATTTCTACTATGATAAACAAAATCAAAAATCATTTATTCAGTTTAGGCCCTAATAAGGCACTTATGAAGGTCTAAATTACCAAATTAACAGTTTTATTTTTATAAATTAAGCCATTATGTTCTATCATGACCCACCTGATAATAAGTGGTTACTGTAGCGTATAGACACTTGCAAAGTATGTAACACTAGGGGTAGCACTCGCGCGTTTTCGACCATGCAAAATGTATTCACACCCTTGAAGAACCCCATGCTGTACTTTGGGAAAATCTGTGGTGGAAATTTCTGTGAAATCAAGAATAACTGTTTTCAGGTTCCTGATGGAGTGGTGATAGTGCTGGGGTTGGATGAAGCAATCTCATACATTGAAAGCAGAGAGGACATTGAGTCCACATGGGTCATAGGAGGGTCTGCCATTTATAAGGTTATACAAAAAAAAAAAATGTAACTATGGTGGCACACAAGCATATGGCCCACCTGATGGTAAGCAGTCACCGTAGCCTATAGCCACTAGCAATACCAGGGGTATCACTAACAAGTTGCCAACCACATTGTTCATGAGGACATGAGGACTCACTGTGCTAGCAGCATTACTACTAGCCCAGCGTATCCTCGAGGAGCACTGGCGCCCTTACTTACAACACAATACTACATCAAGTAGTGTTATTTCACTGGGGTCTTCTGTAAGGTGGAGGTAAAGTCCCCAGTCGGCCGGCTCCAAATTGAATGGGAAGACTCACGGGAAATCCCAAATCGCCCTACCTCTCTTTTAGATGTTTGTGACTTGTTTTTTGTTGTAAATAAATAATGTAGATATCTTCACGCCTTCCCACAAGGGTCCTGAAGTGTTACAACACCCACTTTTCACTGTAAATAATGTAATTGTATATTTTCATTTGCAGGCAGCGATGTCCCACCCAAACTGCACCAAGATCTACTTGACTGAGATCCAGAAGGCCTATGACTGTGACACCTACTTCCCGGAGATAGACGGGGAAAAGTTCCAGCGAGTTATAGAGGATGGAGTGCCGGCTGACAAACAGGTTATAAGCATAGATTTTTTGATTACAATAATATGGGTTTTTTTGCGAGGAAACCTATACTGATATAAAATCTTTCGAAAACGACTTTCATAATGCATTTAGTTAAAAGCTGCTACTTTGACATAACAAACACTCGATTTTATTTCTTTGTATATGGTGTTGCAAGCGGCTATAGGCTACAGTAACTGCTTACCATCAGATGAACCCTATGGCTGTTTGCCACCTTAACGGAATAAAAAACTTGTCACACTAGGCTAGTGTGTTACAGCACCCACTTTCCACCTAAGATAATTTGGTACCAACGTGACAGAAGGTGAGTCCGTCGCCGTCTCTTAGGCACTACATACGTCCTTGAATTTCTTCTCAGACGTATGCAGGTTTCCACCGTAAGCTCGGTGTGACTAATCACTGCTACAAGTTATAAAATCTCATTGGTACAGACTCGTGGGATTTAACTAGCGTCGCTAGAATAGCAGACAACGCTTCATACCACGGCTACCGCGTGTCTCGTTAATAAAAACAATTATTCATTTATTTCAGGTGGAAGGTGATATTAGCTATTACTACAGAGTATACAAGAAGCTATGATCTTAAATGTATTTAGATTCGTGAAATATTCAGGAAATCCAACAAAATTCCAGTTAGTCAAAAACCAGGCAGGCTATAAATAATTATAATATACATGTCGAAAAAACGAGGGCGCCACTTCCGCGAGTTTACATCAGCTCCGTACTTTTATTTATTTTTAATTGATTTGAGTATAATTTTTTAATTATATTAATTGCCCATTTTTAAGATTTTATTTATATTATTATTCCTGCTTCTTAATTACTATTTACATTTATATAATTTACGGTCGTGGCCCTCATTACAATGTTCCCACACAACATCTGAAGGGTATGGGAGTGGCTGAAAATCAGCGCTACCAGGAGTTCACATTCCGGGCAGCAGAAGCTGAGCCATGCCCCTTTGCTTTTAATTATTTCACATTAATTTAGCTATAAATTAGAATTTAGTCAGCAATATTATGTTTTCTAATTACTTTAATGTTTAATGTATTTAAAAAGCAATAAACGTGTTTATTATTATTATTATTATTATGTCACCGGAAGATAAGAACCGCTAATTTATAAATTTCCTAGGAAATTCTAGGAAATTAATCAACCTTCGTAGGATTCTAAACAAGAGATTAATTGTATTAATTTACGTTCACCGTTTGTAACATTGTAGCCCGACATGGCCGTGATAGGTTAGAAGGCTAAGCCTTAGCCGACGTTGGTTGTTTTTTTTTGTTCGGTAAGTTTATTAATTTGCGAAAATGTGGGCGTAATTTAATACAATTAATCTCTCGTTCAGAATCCTACGAAGGTTGATAAATTTCCTAGGAAATTTATAAATTTGCGGTTCTTGTTATCTTCCGGTGACATACATACATATCATCACGCTAAGTCCATTGCTCTCTTGTCTTACGCACTTGCTTCTTTTACATACCTCAATATTTTCATACATGGCCGTTTATTCTGAGTACTCTATTCCTTTCCATCACCGAGTTCTTTAAAATACACTATATGTAAACTAGCTGTCACCTGCGGCTTCGTCTGCATTTGTTTAAAGATAAAAGATAGCCTGTCCTTCCGTAGGATATAATCTATCTCCTTGTCAAATTTGATTACGATCCGTTCAGCCGTTTAGTGCTGAAAAGGTAGCGAACAGAGTTACTTTCGAATTTATAATATTAGAAAATATTCACGCATCACAATCTGTACCGTGAGCAAGAACGTCTTTCGACTGCGTATTCGATTACTCGCAAAATGTAGATTCGAATTTAGTTCCACTTTTCGCCGCCGCAGCGCTGTTAATTTTCCTATATAAAAATAGTCAGACTGCAAGTCGAACTTATGCATTCAATTATTATCAGAAGTATCAGAATGAAAACTATGGCGGTTGAACAGCATCTATTCCATGGCGAAAACGAAATAATACATTGATTTTAATAGGTATTAGTATGTAAGTACAAATATAAACATATCAAGATGTGCTAAATAGTTTTATACTTGTCTGCAGGTAAGAAATTTTTGAATATTTTCATTAAAGAATTTTTTAACAAAGGGTCTTTATTGTGTTGAATGCCGACATGACAGATGTGGAAGCGATCCACTATGAGCACTGATAATAATGGCCTGTGCATCCCACAGCGGGTGGTCCCAAAGGCATAGTCCTACTAATATTAATTATAATATAATGGTAATTTAGACCTTCATAAGAGCCTTATTAGGGCCTAAACTGAATAAATGATTTTTGATTTTGATTTTATTATAATTACTAGCTTCTGCCCGCGACTACGTCCGCGTTGAGTTGAAAATCTCAGAGGAACCTAAAATTTTCCCGGGATAAAAGTATCCTATGTGTTAATCCAGGTTATAAATTATCTGTGTTCCAAATCCGTTGAGTAGTTTTTGCGTGAAGAGTAACAAATGTCCATCCATACTCACAAACTTTCGCATTTATAATATAAGTAGGACAAGTTTGTAAGAATGGATGCATTTTGTGGCTCAATCACGTAAAAATGGCTCCACGGATTTGTATGAAATCTGGTACACATTTAAAGCCGTGGTAGCCTTGTGGTTTAAGCAACGGCCTGTCATCTGATGGGCCCAGGTTCGAATCCCGGCCTGTACCAATGAGTTTTTCTAAGCTTAAGTACAGTGAATAATCACACCATGAGCTTTTAAAAAGAGAGGTAGGGCGATTTGGGATTTCCCGTGGGTTATCCCATTTAAATTGGAGCCGCCCGACTGGGGACTGTACCTCCGCCTTACAGAAGACCGCAATGAAATAACACTACTTGATATAGTGTTGTGTTTCTGCGGTAAGTAAGGTTGCCAGTGCTCCAGGAGGATACGCTGGGCTAGTAGTATTGCTGCTAGCACAGTGAGTCCTCATCAGCAACATTGTTGGCACCCCGTAATGATACTCCTGGTATTACTAGCGGCTATAGGCTACGGTGACTGCTTACCATCAGGTGGGCCGTATGCTTGTGTGCCACCTTAGTGGTATAAAAAAAACGTATATTCTATAACCTGAACTAACATATAGGATACTTTTTATCGTGGGAAAATGTTAGATTCCTCTGGGATTTCCTAATATAATGTGGATATCTGTCAGAGAAACGCACCAAACAATACAAGGGCATATAAATAAAAAAACAATTGGATTTAAGATAAACTTTAATCAATACATTTAAACTTATTATCTAAAACAGCGCGCCTAAAGTTGTAACGTAAGCCATCCTGAACTAATACTCGTGAAGAAATACTGTAGCTAGAACGACGCTGTGGAGATAATATACTAGGGACTGTTTGAGGACAATCACTTGAGTATCACTTCAGAGTTCTGTTATACTCAAGATGTTAGGGAAAATTATAGCGAATTTCCAATTGAATAAGTAGTTATTTTTCACTCAAACAGTCATAATACTAAAGAAATAACATAAACCAACTTACCAGCTAAATATTTATGTATATTTTTTATTTATGAAATAAATTCGATGTACTGACATCCTGGCAGGCAGGGGTCAATACAGCGCAGAAAAAGTTAAAACAAGATTTTTTTTATTAAGAAAGAAATACTAAAAATATTTCGAACATTCAAGGCTCTATTATTGTTAGTTTAGAAAAAAAACAGAGTAAATACTCGTAAAATAAGTGTATTCGAAATATTTTTACAAGTTGTCTTTTTGTATTTTTTTTGTATTTTTGTTTATTTTTTTGTATTTTTTTGTTTTTGGCTCTACCCCCCGGAGAGGGTGAATATAATTAAAGTACACGACGACATACAAATACTTTTTATAATAATAATAATAATAAAGAAATAGTATGTATGGAGATAACATGCGACTACCGATACCGCTAAAATTTCGAAGAAATATTTTTAAAATTCTATCAATAACTGGAATTTTAAAAGTACAGCTTTCAAAAAACTCATTGAAGATGTTTAAACTTGAATTTCTCAATACAAAATACAGGTGTAGTTTTTTATATTTTTGAGTTATATTTTTGAATCATACATATTTTGTATAAAAGAATTCAAGACGTCATAATATAATAATACCGTCTAAAATCTAAACCTACGTCTTGTTACTGAACCTAGCAAGCCCTTGTGAATACATGTTTTAATTATGTTAAAAAGTGCAGATTCAAATGCTGTTATATTACTTGAATGTGTGATAAACTCGATATGCAAACTACAAAAAGGTGAAATTTTTTGCACAAAAAATTTTATTTCGAGTTTAATCGCTTCTTATTGCATGTTATAGTGCAAGAATATATAATCGGGGTTGTTGATCGTGGGCGGCATGAGGGGAGAGGTCGGCGCCAGAACTTGGAAACCCATAAACATGAAGGTGCGTAGAAGGGTGGCGCGGTCCGGTCGGCTCTTCTGGACGCAGATTATGCAGCTGGGAACAACATTCAAATTATAGCAATTGTTATAACAATTAAGGAATATCCGAATACTAGGAACTTTGTTCTTTTATATCCTTTTCAGAAAAAAAAACACTTCAAATGCATTGCAATTATAGCAGTTGTTGACGACATTTATCTGTATGTCAAGAAAGTTAGTACTCGTTTTGTTATTACTATAAAGTTACGGAAAAAATTACGTTCCAAAATGAAAGTTAGAAAATTTATGAAAACGCTTCAAAATATATTCAACTCCTACAGGGTAAGTGAAAGGTTTTTGAATTCAGTGCCGACTGCAAGAACATCTTTCGACTCGTTATTCGAAAACGTAACTCTCAAAATATCAAAATGGTACGAATTTTTAGTTCCAATTTTCACCGCTGCAGCCCTGTTCATTTGCCCATACAAAAATAGTTGAAGGCTATACGAATGCGTGTTCGCAAGTCGTTCTTACTCGGGCTACAGCTTGCAAGATTTGATCTAACTAAAAAAAAGTGTTCATACTTGTTGCAAGCCAGCCTCTCTTCAGCGAAGTCTAGAAGAAGCATGAAACTCTCCTTGCTGCCGGCTTGGAGCACTCCCGGCAGACGCAGGTACATACTGCCGCCTTGCACCACCTGACAAAAACACGGTAAACGGTCACCATCATTTTTGAAGAAGTGGTGCCCTTGTGGTTGAAGCAACGACCTGTTTTTTTTTATACCACTAAGGTGGCAAACAAGCATACGGCCCGCCTGGTGGTAAGCGGTTACCGAAGCCTATAGACGCTTGGAACACCAGGGGTATCACTTGCGCATTGCTGACCCTTCAGAAATCTCTTCACACCCTTCTTGAAGAACCCCATGCTGTACTCCTTTGGGAAAACCACGGCGGGGAGTTCATTCCAGTTTAATTGTGCGCCGGAGGAAGCTCTTTTGGAACTGTCCTGATGGGCCCAAGACCAAACCTCGGTACCAATGACATTTTCTAAGCTTAAGTACAGTGTATAAAAAAAACCATGAGCTAAAAAAAGAGTGTTAGGGCAAATTCGGATCTCCTTTAGGTTTTCCCCATTAATATTGGAGCCACCCGACTGGGGACGGTACCTCCGCCTTACAGAAGACTGCAGTGAAATAACACTACTTGATGTAGTGTTGTTTCTGCGGTGAGTAAGGTTGCCAGTGCTAATCTGGTAGAAAGGAATAGAGATGGAAATATTTGAATGGTAACATTAATTAATTTCTTACATAATCACAGATCTCAACAGATTTTATTGAAATTTGGTCTAGTTATTAAGTGTTGGAATATTATTTCACACATTCATATCTATACTTCTATACTATTTACTATTATAAAGTGGAAAGATTTGTATTTTTGTGGGTTTGTATTGAATAGGCTCCGAAAGTAGTGGACAGTTTCAAAAATTCTTAGAAAGCTAAGCTACGTAATCAGTGAATAACATAGGCTATTTATTATACTAACTGCCCGCCCCGGCTTCGCTCGGGGATACAAAATATTTGATATGTCCATCCGTGCGAAGCCGGGGCGGGCATGTAGTATATTTATATGTTTGTATGAATGTAATGAGTACGTAATATTACTCAATCCACGAGCTATAAATATAGCTTTATCGTTGTTATTAATGCGAGTGCATAATGGTCAATTGGCGATAACCTACATAATACTGTTGCAACACTGCAAGTTTTAGTAAACATATTGTACCGGTGAGACTGGTAACGCATTTAAATTTTGAACTTGAAAATAATTATTTTGTCGTCGATAACTTCTTAGGTATTTCATATTAATATTATAAAAGCAAATGTTTGTGAGTATGGATGTATGTTTGTTACTCTTTCACGGAAAAACGACTCAACGGATTTGAATGAAACTTGGATAGTTTACAACCTGGATTAACACAGGATCTCTCTATCCACTATCTTTCGAAAAATTCCAAGAGTACATATCTTAGAATTGTAATGCCCGCGACTACGTCCGCGTTGAGCTTAGAATCTCAGAGGAACTTAAACTTTTCCCGGAATAAAAAGCATCCTATGTGTTAATCCAGGTTATAAATTATCTGTGTTCCAAATCTCATCCAAATCCGTTGAGTAGTTTTTGCGTGAAAGAGTAACAAATGTCCATCCATACTCACAAACTTTCTCATCTACACAAATATTATAAAGAGGAAAGATTTGTATTTAACGAATAAACTCAAAAAGTACTGGACCGATTTAAATAATTATTTTTTCATTAGAAAGCTACATCATCACTGAGTCACATAGGCTATATATTATACTAGCTGCCCGCCCCGGCTTCGCTCCGGTAGACAAAATATTTGATAAATGTCTATAGGCTCCGAAACTACTGAACCGATTTCAAAAAATCTTTCACCGTTAGAAAGCTACACTATCACTGAATAACATAGGCTGGCTGCCCGCCCCGGCTTTGCACGGGTAGACACAATATTTGATATCAATGTCTACCCGTGCGAAGCCGGGGCGGGCCGCTAGTTTATAATATTAGTAGGAATAAATTATGTATAGAACAGTGTTATTGTAAAGAGGTACTCACTGCCTCCCAGCGGGTGACTGTGTTCTCCGTCAGATATATCTTGAACTCAACCTTCACGGGCTGCCGGTCCTTGCGCTCCAGGATCTTGGATATAATCTGGAAACACATACAGTTTTATTACATAGTTGGTTTGAACATACAGGATGTCCCAAAAGACGACGTCAAACCGGTTATAAAAAAAAAACAAAGTTGTTTTTCAGTGCAGTCAGTTAAATAAGGCTTTTAAAATTCATGATTTAAATTTGGCCAAAACGTTAATCGGTCGAGTAGTTTTTGAGTTCTTTAACAATATCTACAGGCCAGGATTGAGTGACGGTAGCCAAGTTATGTAAGAGGAGGTCAAATAATTGACCTCACTATCAGACGCTTTGACGCTATTCTGCGTAATGGGTCTTCGTCGGCAAAGTTATATGCCTACTTGTAAAATATTATTTGCCACTTTTTCCCATCACTGAGACTTCGGTATTCGGCGATACTAGCAATCTACTGGAATTTCATAAATCGGACCAGATTTTCACGGTCAACTGCCGTAGGCTAGCAAGGCATACTGCTGAAATAGAGGGAAATGAAAGCCACCAAACGTGTTATATCATGATGGCTGGGAGCGTAATGTGTGTGTTATGTCATGATGGCTAGCTAGGGGATGATGTGTGTTGTCATGATGGCTGGGAGGGTAATGTGAGTGTTATGTCGTGATGGCTAGGGGGTGATGTGTGTGCTATGTTACGATGGCTAGGGAGTGATGTGTGTGTTATGTTACGATGGCTAAGGGGTAATATGTGTATTATGTCATGATGGCTAGGGGTCGATGTGTATTATTTCATGATAGCTGGGAGGGTAATGTGAGTGTTATGTCATGATGACTGGGAAGTGATGTGTTTTATGTCATGATGGCTAGGGGGTAATATGTGTGTTATGTCAAGACGGCTGGCAGGGCGATGTGTGTCTTAGGTCATGATAACTAGCTAAGGGGATGCAGGTGTTACTGACCGGTTCCTGGCGTTGCTGCGGCGGCGGGTCGGTGGTGAGGCTCTCCGCGCTGCTGGCTAGGGAGCTGGCGCTGCTCCATAGCAGCGCGCTCAACAAGTCGCCTGCAAAAAATAACAAAGCATACTCTAAATCATCATCGTCCTAGCCTTATGCCAAACAATGTTGGGGTCAAAAGAGGAGGCATGGAAGAGCAGCTGACCCTCCTAGAGATAAAGAAAATTGAACCGAATCCAATGCAAGTAAAGTCCTAAGTCCAGTCACTAGATTTGCTTGACGGACAATACTCGAGTGATGTCATCAACTATATTCCAAGTATTCCGTCCGCGCTGCTAAGCGTAAAGCTTCATGTGCTCTTCTGTACCTACCTACAATTAATACTTTTCCCAGTCTCCATCAAGTTGCCCCCCTGGGCAATCAGCTAGAGTCGCCATAGTCTAGCCCGCCATGAAACATATATGTCTGCTAGCTCCGAGTACACTTTATAAGTAAGCAGATAGATACCAGTGAGGCACATTAGCTT
The DNA here is from genome assembly GCA_951449985.1 of Falcaria lacertinaria. Lineage (NCBI taxonomy): Eukaryota > Metazoa > Arthropoda > Insecta > Lepidoptera > Drepanidae > Falcaria > Falcaria lacertinaria. Next base: position 1,577,016 of record OX602136.1, on the reverse strand, counting down.
TTAGGGCAACGCGCGAGTATTGCAAGAAGTAGGTACTGCGAGCAGGAACATGTTTTCGAAAACGTAAATACATAACAAAATGTTCATACTGATTTTAGTTCCACTTTTCGCCGCTGCAGCGCTGTTCATTTGCTCATGCGATACGATTACGCTCAGGCTTAAGCAGTCGCTTACCATCGGATCGGAGGTCGTATGTTTGTTTGCCAGCTGGTAAGAAAAAAGTGGTCACGTACGGTTATTGTCGTCGTGGGTGGGTGTAGATGGAGTCGCGGGGCTCGAAGCCCCGCTAGTCACCCCTCCGGGCGGTGCCGAGCCGTGAGCAGGGACATCAGGACCACCTACACACACACAACAATCTTACACACACACACAGAGACTATAGCTACACACACTGAACCAAAATAGATGAAGCCCCACAAATCTAAGAGAGGTAGGGCGATTTGTGAATTCCCGTTTTCCCATGTAAATTGGAGCCGCCCGACTGGGGACTGTACCTTACAGAAGACCACAGTGAAATAACACTACTTGTAGTGTTGTGTTTCACCAGTGCTCCACGAGGATCCGCGCGCTGGTAGTAATGCTGCTAGCACAGTGAGTGACACCTTATCAACAGCATGGTTGGCAACCCGTTAGTAATACCCCTGGTATTGCTAGCGGCTATAGGCTACGGTGACTGCTTACCATCAGGTGGGCCGTATGATTGTGTGCCACCTTAGTGGTATAAAAAAAACAAGGTATCAGAGATTTACTGTGGATGAACTAGAGCAGTGATCATCAATTAGTTTCATTTGGGGTCTGTTTCTGAATATTAAAAGTTAATTGACAATAGAAACGGAATCTAAGGAGATCTAACAGAAAGGATTATGTTAGATTGTACTGTGTACAGAGGACCACACAAATAGGGATCCGGACCGCGGTCTGCCATTTGGTGACTAATCTAGAGTTATGCGGAAGGCTGTAGGCACTCACCACAGAGGCCCGGCGCCCAGGCACAGCGAGAAACACTCGGCGTCCGAAGCCGACAAAGCTGAGCGCTTGCTGCCCGCGGCGCTCAGGGACGCGCTGTCGCCGCTGAAACAATCTCAATCTATACTAATCTACTCTAATATTATAAAGAGGAAAGATTTGTGGGTTTGTATTGAATAGGCTCCGAAACTACTGGTGTAGGTAAAATTCTTTCACCGTTCGAAAGCTACATTATCACTGAGTAACATAGGCTATTTATTATACTAGCTGCCCGCCCCGGCTTCGCACGGGTATACACATTTTTAATATCGGGATAAACTATGGACTAAATGGATAATTCTAGCGACGCAAGTTCCAATCCCACCGGTCTGTACCAATAAGTTTTTGTAACTAGTGCAGTGATTAGTCGCACCACGTGCTTTGCGGTGAAGGAAAACATCGTGAGGAAACCTGCATACGTCTGAGAAGAAATTCAAAGACGACGTAGTGCCTAAGCGACGGCGACGGACTCACCATCTGTCACATTGGCACCAAATTATCTTCGGTGGAAAGTGGGTGTTGTAACACCTATGCCTACCCCTTCGGGGACCCTTGTGGGGAGGCGTGAAGACCCTTATGATGGATCATGGACGAAGTGCGACTCGCACTTCGCCAATCTTTTTTTCATTACGGTTTATCTTGTTAGGATACACGTGTAAAATGTTCGCCAACAACTCTACAATAAAAAAATTACTGAACTAGAAGATTAGTCGTGCAAATAAAATTAACACGTCGCGTTTATGTTATCAACAATTCTAACTTTATTACTATCAATATTTGTTTAGTGCAAATGTACCGAACACTATCTGCCTGAGTTCGTAAAGATAACAAAACTAAAATAAATAGAGTAAGGCTTTACAAAGATAATTATATTTGTGATAATCAGCAGAGTTTCAAAAAAGAGGAGGCTCTCAAATCTGTTCTGTTTTTTTAATGTGTCATTGTTACGTTAGGTTAGTACTTTTTTTTATACCACTTTTATACAAGTTGGCAAACACCCCGCCCCGGCTTCGCACGGGTAGACAGAATATTAGATAAATGTCTACCCGTGCGAAGCCGGGGCGGGCCGCTAGCGTATTATATTCTTAGACTTTCATCATCATCATCATCTATTTAAGAGCTAGGCTCTTAGACTTTACTCCTCCCGAATGGTCTAATAGGTATAAAGAAGAAAAGAAAAATCTTACCAATGCAGTTTGATGACCATGCTTCTTTTTTAACACGCAATAAAAAAATAACACCTGAGCTACGATTAGCTTTCCTATTTTAAAATTTATTGAATATCACAAAGAATGGAATGTTCAACGAAACTAATTCAAAAATATATTTCGAATTTCCAGTTCTAGAATACAACGAATCGGTTTTTCAACGGATCTTTTTTGAAAAATATTCTTATGCTGTATGACGTATACAGCATATTACGTTCTTATTTTGAATTTCTTTTTTTTGTTTATGTTTTAGTGCGCGTGCGTTTACCGACCAGTGTTTTGGGCGACTAATAAGAATTTGAATAAACAGAGATTCGGCTTATGCCAAATCGTTAGAGCATGCCAAATAATAAAAATAGAATGGAGTGTTGTTTCTTTAAAAATAATAGCTCGGTTCCTATTTGACTTGTATGTTTGATGGACAATTGATGGCGATGGTTCAGATGCTATGGAATAAGTTCATCAATCCCAGGGTAGCGGGTTCGACCACTACATGTAACATGTCACAACGACCTACAGTACACACAATAATAACCTCGATTAATTAACACATAGGAGACTTTTTATCCCGGGAAAATTTTAGGTTCCTCTGAGATTCTAAGCTCAACGCGGACGTAGTCGCGGGCATATGCTAGTAGGTATCATATTTGATTTGACCCGTGCGCGCGCGGTGGTACAGTTGGCCGTCAGATTTTTTCTTGTTTTCTTTCAATAACACTCAATTAAGATTAATGAGTATTTAGATGTAAGGTAATAAGTATTTAGATATAAGATCCCTAGGTTACGACTCGACAATACCGTACCGTTCCAAATAAACAAGCGTTTAAATTACATTAAATCGTTAAAACAAAACGCTAACATAAACATGCCAAAAATATGCTTAGCCTATTTAAAAACATACCGGGGACATTGCCAGATAAAATCATTATCTTATATTGACGACATTAGATTCCGTTGGCCTAAATTCACTAATTTTAACTCACTAGCTTTTGAAAATAATGTTTTAGGGTTCCGTCACCGAAAGGTAACCAACGGAACCCCATAACTAAGACTTCGCGGTCCGTCCGTCTGTCTGTCTGTCTGTCAGCGGACTCTATCTCATGATCCGTAATAGGTAGAGACTTGCGATTTTCACAGAATGTGTATTTCTGATGCCGCTATAACAATCAATAATAAAAATATAGTAAAGGTGACTTCGCTGTACGTCCGTGTGTCTGTCAGCGGACTGTACAGGTCGCGGCACGAAACTCTAGCGCTGAGCGAAACGTGGAGGGGATAGCTGCGCATGGGTACCATCGCGCACGCAATACAAATTAGTAATTTAATTGCTTAGTTAAAAACAGCAAAATAATGTTTTAATGTAAAGTCAAATAGTAAGTCTAGCGGTGAACAAAATGTGGAACTTAACTGCGTATGGGTACTGTCACGCACGCAAATATTACTTCATGTTACCTACAATATAATTTTTAACAAGTTTATGGGGAGTAGAAAAATAAATACACTATCGGATTTGTAAATTTTTATATTAAATACCAAATAATAAAAAAAATTATATTAAGTCCGAATTACATAAGAACCTACTGAAGTTTCTTCTCAGGATAGAAGAAACCTGCGAGTTCGGCAGGGTGTGGACATCAGACACCGCATTCTCCTTTCCGATATCTAGTCCGAATCAGACAATGGTCTTACACCTTCAATAGTATCCCAACAGGGCCTTTTGCTTACTGAGGGCCCCGGCTCAGGGCTGCTTCGGTCGTCGGCACTAACAGCGTCATCGTCATCAGACTCACCAAGGCTATCCTCTGAACTGTCACCATCAACGCGAATGATGAATTCTTCTGTAACCAAATCCACGACATGGTCACTCTTGACATATTGCTCTTCTATGTCCTTTACCTTTTGGCATAACTTTCCCCAATCCCAAGCACCCATCAGCAAAACTTTTTCTTGAATTAGTTCTATACATTTAGCAACACTCCACTTCACATTTTTACTGCCTACATATTGCTTTATGTCAGACCATGCCATTTCGATTGGATTTAGATCTGGGTGGTATGGTGGCAGTCTTAGCACTTGATGTCCTTGCTCTGCTAGTATCCTGTCAATTGAAAATGTTTTAAATCTATCTTTGTTAGCCCGTATTAAATTGTATAGTTGAGGTTTTAGTAGAGTTTCCTCATATTGTATGCCCTTTTCAGTAAGCCAACCCTGCATGTCAGCTTTTTTGGAATTAGAAGTGGGTGCAAGGTCCCATTGTTTATTATGGTATGATGCGTTGTCGACTACCACGACAGAATTAGGCGGTAAGTTCGGCAATAACTGTGTCCTCAGCCATTTTTCGTAGTTGTCGTAGTTCATATTGTCGTGGTAGTCGCCTGATTTCGCACCAGCTTTAAAAGTTAACAGTGCGTTCGGTATGAACCCAGCCTCTGATCCTGCGTGGACAATGACCACCCGCTGTCCTTTGGAGATAGGTTTTTTGAGACCTTTTGTAGTACCATCGGTCCAGGCTTTTGGAGCAGAGTGCGATGAATCTACGTAAGATTCATCTGTATATACGATGGGCCTTCCCTCTTGGCGATATTGTTTTATTTTGCGTAAGTATTCGATACGTAGTAAACGTATATTTGAACTTTCAATCAGTACTTTTCGATTGTTTTCAGTATTTTTCCACCGAAACCCTAAACTCTTAATTATTCGTCGAAGACTTCGTTCTGAGCCTTTGAAATTTATATCTTCCTCTAGCTTCTTTCTCAACTTTCCGACGGTGGGAAGTTCATTATTTGTCCTATGAAAGTTATGTATGCACCTCTTTATTAATCCTTGATCAAAGTTATCAATATCTGTGACCGGTTTTGATCTGGAGCGTTTTTTGCCTGGTGTTCTAAATACTGATAATAAGTCGGAATTATTGGCTTCAGTGGAGATTTTCCTTACCGTTGCTATGGACGTCTTTGTAGATTCAGCTGTCCTTTTCTGAATTTTCTGTAAGTCACTAATTATACTATTTAATTTTATATTTCCCGCCTGAATAACTTCTGCAGTTTGTTTTATTTCACTTATATCTACAGTGCTGCGGTCAGAATCGAGTAAAATACTCGCAGCTTCGCCAATTTCACTTTGAATTTGTTTCAGGGAATTAATGAAATCATTCGATTCCCTTTTCAGAAAACAATGCACGTCAAACACCATTTTCCGTGCCTGTCTTTTCAAAACAGTATTCCTTCTCGGCCTCGGCATTTTCACTGTTTAAAAACTGTTCAAACTTAATCAAACAGTGAATAAACTAACAAACACAACAAACAAATCAACAAAACAAACTTAACAAAAAACAACAACAAAAATTAACGATGACAACAAAACAATTCAGAACGCGACTGTACACTGGAAGTGCGCGGAGCGTCGTATCGGCACGGGGGACGGAGTACGACTGGAGAGCCAATCGGCGCAACGCACGCTCGCCCTTCACCCCTGTACCCCGCCAAGACACCTTATTTTTTACTTCTGCGCAATAACGGTCAGCGCTAGAGTTTCGTGCCGCGACCTATATCTCATTATCCGTAATAGGTAGACAGTTGAAATTTTCACAGAATGATTATTTCATATGCCGCTATAACAACAAATAATTTAAAAAGCGGCTCCCGTACAAAAAACGTGTTTTTTTTTTCTTAACAATGGCAATAAGTAGACCCTTGAAATGCTCATAGTATATATTAATACATTTTCTAAAAAAAATATATGAGTTTACTATTACAAACTTACTTTTTGCGGTTGGTGCAATAGCTGTGTATAGGGACCGAACCGGAAAGTTAAGTTTGTGATTTCACCTAGATTGATTTTATTACGGATACCTCGGTGTGGCACTTAACACACTAGAATGTTGCTCAAGTGTATGTATGTGTATTCCTTTGTTACAATCATCACTACAGTATAAAACAAAGTCGCTTCCCGCTGTCTGTCTGTCCCTATGTATGCTTAGACGTTTAAAACTTTTGATATATGATATATAAACGGATTTTGATGCGGTTTTTTTAAATAGATAAGATTGATTCAAGAGGAATGTTTTGTAGGTATTTAACTTATATATGTCTAGCCATGCGAAGCCGGGGCGGGTCGCTAGTTAATTATAATACTAAATTAAATTGTCATTATAAGAACAGTTTTACTATTGCTACTTATATGGTTTTACTACGCCTTAGAACATGACAATGTTATCGCAATCTTGAGCTCAGTGCAAATACAATTATATTTGTAATGATCAACACAGTTGGCAACAATCTTACGTCATTTGAACAGTTGCCATAAGGAGAGATGAGAGAAATGTATTTTCATACGATTGCTAGTGACGCACGTTCTTGTTTGGATGTCGATTACTGTAGGTAAATAATTTATTAGCTCTAAAACTAAGTAAAGTTTGTAAACATATAACCCGAATAGGGAAAAAATCCCTCGCTAAAAAGAGAAAATCTTCGGGGTTTTCAAGGTAAAATTTATTTTTGACCTATTATTAAAGTCGGTTAAAATGTAGCCTATGTTACCCGGCCCATAATAACGAATAGATTGACACATTATTCATCAAAATCGGATTAATAGTTTAGGCGCTACGGAGTAACATACATACAATGATTGCTAAAATAAAATCACCACCCTTCTTTACTAATATTATAAAGAGGAAAGATTTGTATTTTTGTATGTATTGAATAGGCTCCGAAACTACTGGACCGATTTCAAAAATTATTTTACCGTTAGACAACTACATTATACTAGCTTCCCGCCCCGGCTTCGCTCGGGTAGACCAAATATTTGATAAATGTCTATAGGCTCCGAAACTACTAGACCGATTTCAAAAATTCTTTCACCGTTAGAAAGCTACACATCACTGATTAACATAGGCTAGCTGCCCGCCCCGGCTTTGCACGGGTAGACAAAATATTTGTAATAAATGTCTACCCGTGCGAAGCCGGGGCGGGCCGCTAGTCGTTTATATTCGCCAAAGCTGAACATTACAGGACATTTAGTTTGTTTAGGTAATTTTTAATTCCTATTTTCAACAAAATGCATGAGTTTTCAGATTTTCCAACTCCAACAAGAGTCCTACAGGTTTGGTGTCTCAGTAAAAAAAGTTAAGACGGGCAAGCTTTAACAGAATATACAAAAAAATGCGTTGGCCGGCACTTTCAGATTTGGACCAAAATGGATGATGCTCTACGCATTAACATAACATTGAACACGAGAGAAAATAGTAGGAAAGTAAAATATAAATACGAACGCAAACAAATCATTAATTGACGTCACTAGCAGTTTGGCGCAGGAATTGTTTACGTTTTTTTGGGCGTGGTATAGTATAGTCAAGTATATTATCTACTCACGAGGTACTCTTATAGTGATGGAGTAACTGACTTGAAAGGCAAATAGGCAAATAAATATTGTAATTTTAATAATGCTTGTCATTATGCTGAGTGGATAAAGTTCCGAAAAGCCCATAACTTGAAACCGGTGCCGGTAGCAGGAACATTGTCGACAACGTATTCGAAAACGTAACTCGCGGAATGTCAAAATTGTCATACTAATTTTTATTTCCACTTTTCACCGCCGCAGCGCTGTACTTTTATAATACAAAAATAGTCTAAGGCGATACGAAAACGTTGTCGACAATGTTCCTGCTACCGGCCACTGATCGACTTAAAAGGTACATACGTTTTTGTTACCTCCCGAGTAGAAAAATATTAAAATTGGCGCGAGGTCATTATCGAGGTCAAAACTCAAAGTCTATTTTTGAACGGTTTTTTTTCTTTCACCAACTATAGATCCGAGACAAAAATATTTTAAAGGTAAGGTGTAGATTATACACAAATACATACTTTATGTTCTATATATGTATTTTTTTTTAATTTTTGAACCGAGTAAAGGTTTTTTGATCTAATGAAGTATCCTTAGTACAACTTTACAAAGTGTTTGTTATCAATATGAATAAATAGATAGCTACGCTGAATTTAGATAACAAAGTGGAAAGATAACGTGCCCTTGGATATACTGCATTGCTCATAAATGATACCTACTAAAAACCTCTGTGTATTATTATATACTAGCGATCCGCCCCGGCTTCGCACGGTTACACAAAACCTAATTAAAATAAATAAATAAAATTGAATTGATTCAGGTGTTACTTTGCGGAAATTCATATTTATAGAATAAAAAATATAAAAAAAGGTCAGTGTATCGATAAATCTATTTGACATCACATCTTCAATTCCTGGGTACGGGCCAAATGAAGTGTTCACGTGAAACTGTTTACTTTAAAAGCATGCCTCATTTGCTTGTATTCTTCCTCTATTTGTTTTGTTATAGATGTGAATACTATTATTATAAAGGGTATCTACCTAGGTAGGTATAGCTTTGCGGTTATAATATACTAGCGGCCCGCCCCGGCTTCGCACGGGTAGACATTTATATCAAATATTTTGTCTACCCGTGCAAAGCCGGGGCGGGCAGCTAGCCTATGTTAATCAGTGATAGTGTAGCTTTCTAACGGTGAAAGAATTTTTGAAATCGGTCCCGTAGTTTCGGAGCCTATAGACATTTATCAAATATTTTGTCTACCCGAGCGAAGCCGGGGCGTGAAGCTAGTATAATATATAGCCTATGTTACTCAGTGATGATGTAGCTTTCTAACGGTGAAAGAATTTTTGAAATCGGTTCACAGTAGTTTCGGAGCCTATTCAATACATACAAAAATACAAATCTTTCCTCTTTATCATATTAGTACAGAACTATAGATGTATGTAGAGTACAGGCTATGGCAGTGCTCCGCAAAGTTTTCGTGTTCAAGGTATATGTAGAAAATCTAAAACTTCAAGAGGAACACCATAAAGGACATCATCCATGTTTCATTGAGATTTGGTCCAAATCTGGTGGCCAACGCGGTTTTTTTTGCGTTAGGTATTTGTAGCGACCTCACGGCTACATAAACCAACGTTAGAAATCTACTAACTAGCAGGACAACATTCAACGAATGACAACTACATACGTCACAATCCTGCCACGCGCTAGCGAAGTTTTCTACGCAATTCAACATATATACAAGTTTCCGACTAGAACAGTCGGAGCCGCGGTTCCCCAGGCACAACACCCGCCTGGCTGGAAGATCTTCCCTTTGCGGTGGCTGAGCATGATCACCTCGCTCGCCCCACATATTTTTCTTCCGTTCGTCTTGAGATATAACTTTATGAGACTGTTATTATTCCGAGGCACGCACTTTGGGGAACACTGAGCTATGGTATGTAAAGTAGTATTGTTTACTTACTTAGACCTCTTTTGTTTCTTCTACATTCATCAATCTTTCATCTCTTCACACATGCCCGCCGAAACTATGAACTCTTTACCTTTTAAATATATATGCATATTGCATACCGGTCATAATCATAACCAGATAGATAAAAAAAAGCAGCAAAGGCACAACAACAAAAATTTAATACAAAGTGACTGCCATCTGACCTTTGCGAACTATTTTACTTGAACAACAGGTTTTTAGCTAAAATAGCCTGAGCTGTCTCAGATTTTAAAAAGTTAAGACTTTTTTAGGGTTCCATACCTCAAAAGGAGGAAGGAAGGCACCCTTATAGGATCACTTTGTTGTCAGTCTGCTGTCAAGATTTTTTTCTCAATAACGCGTCGAGTTATAAAATATAAGTTAATATCAAATACCCGGGTCTAAGATCTTTTTCAGCTGTAAAAATATCAAATCTGTAAGTCAACGTGAAGAAAAGATATGAACCTTTTTGTCAAAAATCTTACAAAAATATCACTTCCTCTCTTTACCTACATGTTTGTACGGAACCCTCGGTGCGCGAGTCCGACTCGCACTTGGCCGTATTTTTAAGGTTTTCTTTATAGACTTCAGTCTCACGTGTAAGGAGTGCCAGAGTAAAAAAAAGTGTTTTATAAAGCGTATGCTAAATTTTCTTTAAGAATTGCTACTTTAATGGGATTAAATAAAACTCATGAAATTGAAAAAATAATTAATTCCACGCGTACAAAGTCACAGCTGGTAATAAATAAATAATTATCCATTATCCAAATAACAGTAAACAATGATGTAGTAAAATAATAATGCTTGGACGCCATCACACAGCGCCATCTGGCTCCAAACTAAGCAATGCTTGTACTATGAGAACCAGCAGCTGATATAATACTATTATACTTTTTTTTTGTAAATACATACCAAACAACCAGACGCAAGGCAAACATGTTTGTCACATAAATGTTTGCCCCAGCGGGATTCGAACCCGCGACCCCTACCATAGCAGTCAGGTATACTAACCACTAGACCAGCGGTCTCGTCAAAATAAACGTTATCTATCACGTGTCCTCACCATACATACCTACAATGCAAGTAATGCAACCTGTGAATTAGGTGCGTTATCACAGGCCAATGTTATTCACACTAGTCGTGCTCTAGATATTATTGTTTACTCTATCTTTAGGTAGATCTTGTATATATCTACCTGCATAGTAAAATCCATTTCGTGTGAATAGTGTTATGTATGTATGGTTCTCCACAGGTAGGGACTTAGGTCTGTGAATGTTTTTACATAAAAAAAATGACCAAATGCTAGTTAGACACGCACACTACTGAAAAAAGAACAAAAAACTACTTGTTTCTAGGTGGGGAAGCTCCCCTTTTTTATTATCTGTTATTATAGAGGCAACAGAAATACACATTCTGTAAAACAGTCTACCTACTACGATCATGATACAGCCCGCTGACAGACGGACGGACAGCGAACCCTACAAAGTAGAAGGGGAAAATTTTTAAGACCTTTTTAGGCTTAAGGGGTAGGCTGGTATGTGGTGGCTAAATGTAGATATATTTCATTTTTAAGAGTTAAATGTGTAGATTGCCGTTAGACTCCGTCATAGAATAAATTTAAATAATAAAATAAATCTATACTAATATTATAAAGAGGATAGATTTGTATTTTTGTATGTATTGAATAGGCACCGAAACTACTAGACCGATTTAAAAAATTCTTTCACCGTTAGAAAGCTACATCATCACTGAGTAACATAGGCTATATATTATACTAGCTTCCCGCCCCGGCTTCGCTCGGGTAGACAAAATATTTGATAAATGTCTATAGGCTCCGAAACTACTGGACCGATTTCAAAATTTTTTTCACCATTAGAAAGCTACAGTATCACTGATTACCATAGGCTAGCTGCCCTCCCGGCTTTGCACGGGTAGACAAAATATTTGATATAAATGTCTACCCGTGCGAAGCCGGGGCGGGCCGCTAGTAGAATAAATACTAAAAGTGAAATAATTTAATTAATTGAAGAATATACATAGAAAAACGATTCAGTATTGGTTTTGTACCTCTATCACATACCCTACAGTACCTACCAACAGTTCGTGACTTAAATCACGCAGCTGTATAGCTTACTAGTTGTTCATTATAGGTTTTTGTATCCTTATTACCTACTAGGTTTTCCCAAATGAGTTTACCTGCGTAGCAATATAATAAACTAGCTTTTGTCTGCGATTTCGTCCATGTTGAGCTTAAAATTCCAGGGGACCCTAACATTTTCCAGGGATGAAAAAAAATTCCATGTTTAAAAATATCCTATACATGAATCCAGGTTATAAACTAAGTGATTAAACAACAAACATACATCCATTCTTACAAACTTTCTTATAATTATTAACTAACAAAATATTTTTCATATAGCCTTCGTCTTAGCTATAAAAGACAGGTTGCTATAAGTAAAATACTACCTAAATGAAGGTCATTCACTGTCACTTTGTAAACAGACAGAGTGAGGGCACTGACATGTTTTTCTAAACTGATTCTATATCACATGCCATTAGGTCTAGTTTTTGTTGGCAGATAGCTGCATAGTGGTGTGTACAACTATGTATATCAATTGAAATGTATTGAAATCAATGAGCAACCAATTGTTGAAGTAAATGGGTTTTAATTGAAAAATGTGCAGAGGGTAGCTAGACAGGAATACAGCATGCAATCTTGATGGTTCTTCTTCCTTTGCCTGCTCTATGATCGCAGTCAAATAACACAAATTTATAGAATAATACATGGAAGCAGTTACAAAACCAATATAGTTTCGTTTTGATCTTTGTAAAAACTTCTATTTAGAAGAAATTTGTTAAACATTTCAAGTGATTGTTGTTGTGACATGAAAAAGACAGTGCACAGAGTTTCTTGCCGGTTCTTCTCAGGTGGCTTTTTTTCCGAACCGCTAGTTAAGTAGACCTTCATGAGTGCCTTATATGGAATTAAACTAAGCTGAATAAATGATTTTGATAGGTTATGAGTGCCTAATTAAAACCATCTTATTTTAATTTCATTATGTGGGTAGGCCAATCAATCCCCTTTTCTGTCACCTCAAATCTATGATCACATTTCAGCTACACAACCAAATTTTTAAAAATAGAAACCAAATTAACTGATGCTTGAAAACTATTTAGAAAGACAAAAACAAATGAATGCTTCATTGCTTGTTTGAATTACGAATGTGTCATCCATCTTTAATTAAAAAATACCTATGACAAAGATAATAATTATAGCACACACTTCGCATGCGGGTTAGCTGTTTAAGAAAAAAAAAATACATCAAAGCAACCTATTCACATGAGTCTACAAACAAAAGAAGTACCTGCGTAGTACGTGAGTACATGCATAACATCGAATGTTACGATATTGCGAAACGAACGAACGAACCGAAGGTAATCTGCCACTTATAAAATGAATGGTGACGTATTGATAAAATTAAACGTAGAAGAACTTAAAAATTAATTCAATCACATTTGAAACGAAGCATCTACCCTTCAATTAGTGATACGAGTTGGAGGTCATTATAATGAAATGAAAAGTGAACTTACGAGTACAGTTTCTCCTTGGCAGGATTGGGCTCGATAGCAGCCCCATCGTAATAACTACTAAAACTACTAAAATTTAACTGTTGTATCAACTTCGTCATCTTGGCAAGACGTAGTTAAGCCTTCAATTAACTTGGTAATAAAAACACGGTCAAACCGTAGGGATTTCGAGAAATTACGTAGCGCAGAAAGCACAGACTTCAACAATGTGGTGCTAAATTTCTTGAACGTAAAGCGATGAATAATCAACGTGAAGCGTGAACGAAAGGTTTTACTTGACCGATTGCACTTTACACTTATTTACATACAAATAACATGTGGTGAGGTATCGTCTGAATTTGGTCGCATAATAGAATTTTTCCGTAATGGCTACCGGAAATGTGACGTTTCTCGTCGCAACTCGTGTTTCGTTTCACTTGTAAGCAAATTTATTCATTCTAAACATAATCCGTTTTCGTTATGATACACTTAGCAAATGAATAACTTGAAAATAATAACAAACATATTAAAATAAAACACAGATTAGTGAAATAAGTAAATCAACATATTCTTTTATAAGAATGTTCTAGAAATACGTTCCATTCTACGTTGTCGGTTTGACGTTAACAACAACAACCGCAATGAAGTGAGCTGCGCCATTATCGATTAAAGTTACGTCGTCAATGCGTACAAAACAAAATTTATCGATTTAACTTACCGATTACGAAAAATTAATGAAGGCATACTACTCGATGCAGAATCAATACTTTTAAATCTTTGTTCCTGTAACATATAATTTGATCTGGGAAAGGCATGTAACGTCATTACTCTACTTTGAGTTGCCACTTCACGGAACACTCTCTTGCACTTAGAATTTTAGTTTTAACACTTTGTTGTACATTAAAAACTGCTGTTGCACTGCAATGATAACTTCTAGAATGATTTATAATTAATGTGTTTAACGACATTCAGGCACCGAGGCGCGTGCTCGACTACAGTCAAACATAGATTGACTATACAAGTCTGTTTATGTAGGGTGAAACTCCCCTCTATTTTAGGGAGATTTAGACAAATGATACACACGAATGGAATAAGGGAATGACTTTTTTTCTGTATAATCTTGATGTAGAAAAATGTATGTAATAAAATACTAGTCACCCGACTCATTTCATACTTCAGTCAAATGGCACATTATACAGTACTCTCTGTTTACCCTGGAGATAAAAGTTGGTTCTCGTTACGAATACAATGAAAATACGTTCATAATTTATTTATCATGAAAAAAGAAAAAAGTTGGTTATAATAATCTGGTAGCGCCTACAAAAATAATAAAAGCAAAATTCATTCCGTGTGTACCAACACTATATTTCGCGCACGCGCCTTAGCTCGCTTCAGTGACGTCACACCGTGTTTACACCCCACACCCTTCTTATTTTCCATTTGTGTTATTTGCGCCACTTCAATTATCGGAAAAAATATCGAATAGCTATATAAATAGTTTAAATGACATGTTTTTTGATCAAGATTAGATCTTCAATTTAATTGAATCCAGTTATCAAACGCAAAAGGAGCTGGCAGGAAATAAACATCATAACAACAGTCATTATAATAATAATTTATTTAAAACTATTAAATATTTACATCGAATTTAATATTGAAATATAATTCTTAAAAAGTAAGTTCCCTAGGATATATTTTTTTCGTCGTCAATTTTAGTCGTCAACATCTAGAGCTGCGGTAATAGGCTATCTAGCACCATGTATCTGTCTAGGCAAACTCTTGAAATATTCAATACGGTGTTTATTTTTTCTGGATTTCATCATGGTACTGAGTGCAGCTGTCCCTAAAGAAAATTCATCAAATCTTCCCTGCCTCCACCTAGACCATAGGCTAGGTAAGCCCATGCTGGCCATGTAAAGGTACGATGATGACATGGTGATAATAGAGATAATAAATAATACACACTTAGTAATTATAGATTACAGGACTATTGGCCGATAATGAAATGCCAGTCAAATCTGATGTCAGTAAAATTTTGAGTGGCATCTGATTTTTCATACAAAATTGTATTTTGATGATGCTGCAATCAGTTGCGGCTTTCAAACTTAGAATGTTGTTTTAGAATTCGGCCGTACGTGTTCAAAAATACACTCCGTTCACGAATTAGAGGTTAGTTTCGACACATAAAGAGGTACTAAGACCGTTATTGTTATCTTCTTTAGCAAGTTACCGAAAACTTGCATCAATGTTATCGATTTTGGTTTAAACAGCATTGCGATTATATCATCAGATTCAACGCAACTGACACTGGTGGTTTGCTTTGCTTTCTCCAAACTCGACCTTAGATTTGTATCAGCAGGGTTCTTAATCAAACCGCAATTCTCACATGTCTCTTTTGGTATCAAATACGCCGAGTCAAGAATATCAGATGTTCTCAGACACGGGATTTGAAATTCAGATGTACTGGGCTCAGGGTTTACATTTGTAGTTTTCTCGAAGGTTTCTCGATTGGAGTGCTTAGCTTTCTGTTTCTTTTGGGAAGAGTGCCTCACATCATTTTTAGTTTTCTTTTTAGGCTTGAAATTTGAGATCGTTGAAGGAGCATCAGCATTGGCTTCGCTTTTTGTTTGATTAGCCTTAGATTGGTTTAGAGCTGTCGTAATTTTCGCTATAAGTTCCTTTAAATTTCCTTTTTCATCCGTTGGTTCTTTGGAAGTAATTATATTATCATTGCTCGTACAATTTATAACTGATTGTTCTTCTAAACAACTTATGACGATAGATTCATTCTTTTGTAAAGTATTTTTTTCGATAATATTACATCGAGCCTTTTCTATTTCATCAGCAAGAAGGGTTTTTAGTAAATTTATCAACGATGAAAACTTGATCTCTTTTGATTTTGCTGTTTCTTTATAATGGTCTAATGAAGTCACTATGTCTTTCCAGTCTGGCGGCGTAGAATAAACATGTTCATCATTCATGATATATTCACTGGGTATTTCAAAAGACGAAGTCTGTAATGAGATAGGGATTTACAATAAATGATAAAGTTGAATTAAGTCTTTTAAAATTTAAGTACGGCAACAGTCCTAGATTTCTACTTAAAATAATATAAATATGACGGATTTCAGGATAATTTGGCAAGCATTGCCGCGGATGGACAGCTGTGGAAGCAATTAGGAGAGACTCAGAAGATTCCCCAGCAGTGGGACACATGGTTTAATAAAAATCAACATAAGAAAAAGAATCTCTGGAATTACTCATGCTATTAATGATGACCTGTTTGCTTTGTAAATGAATTACAAAGCAAACAGGTCAATCAATATCATAAGCAGGGAATGTTACTGGATTTTCTGTTCAATATAATGTGACAAGTGCTAATTTCAGTTCTGGTTACCAGCCACATCGAGCCAACATTATTGGGATAACGCTTCGATCAATTGTTAGGAGATAAGATCGTGAAAATTACTTACAGCAATAACATAACAGCCTATAATTATAATATACTTAAACATTTTATTTGAACACAACAAACACACTCCAATATAAGATTATCATTAAATCACCTGATCATAATCAACAGGTTTTTGTATGTAAGCTTTAATCGGTTGCAAAATCATTATTGCATTGATCGATATAAAAAAGATGTTTCGCATCACTACTGATAGGATAACGGATGTGCCGTAATAATTCAACCCTTCCAATAGAAGAGTCTCAGGAATTTTAATTAGGAAATACGCTCATCAAATTCAGTATCAATTTTGGGGAAAATAAACAGCGCAGCGGCGGCGAAAAGTGGAACTAAAAATTCGTATGAAAAGTTTCAGATTTGGGGTTTTCAAAACCTAAAGATGTTAAACGTAATTTTTTTTTATTCAACTACGCCCCGCAGAAATCCAACACTACATCATAGTAGTGTTATTAGACTGCGGTCTTCTGTAGGGTGGAGAAACAGTCCCCAGCCGGCAGGCTCCAATTTTATTTTAATCAGAAAACCCACGGGAGATTCCATTTCGACCTACCTCTCTTTTTGTAAAAGTTGGTGAATTGAATACCACCAAATTTTTTTCAACTTTTCTAATGTATTTTATTTTAATTAATAGATAACACTAATTGGTGTAAATTTACTGGATGCCAAGCACGATAGTACAAATTTACGAAAGTCCTTATCATTTTTTACTGCAATAGAAGATTCTAGGTAACATCTTACATTGCTTTTTAAAAAAGCAACGCAGGGCAACAATTTCGCCATAGATAAGAAAGGTTACTAAACAGTCATAGTATAAATAGTCGATCAATGTTTAATCAAACATATACTTTCAATAATTCTTGGGCTAAACAAAAAAATAATTAAAAAACAATGAAATTCTCCGCCGTCGTCCTTTTGCTTTCTGCCGTATTCTACCATGTAAGTATTCTTTATGTCATACATCGCTTTTCTATTTACAAGGCAGACGCTGACTAAATTAAAGGACTTGATTCTATTTGATTTGAGTTCAAAATCCTTTTTTTTCTTTAGACAAGTCTTACTCATGTTTTTTTTATACCACTAAGATGGCACATTAGCATACGGCCCACCTGATGGTAAGCAGTCACCGTAGCCTATAGCCGCTAGCAATACCAGGAGTATCACTAACGGGGTGCCAACCATGTTGTTGATGAGGACTCGCTGTGCTAGCAGCAATACTACTAGCCCAGCGTATCCTCGTGGAGCACTGGCAACCTTACTTACCGCAGAAACACAATTATTATTAATCATCTATTATAATTCTTTGATTGTTTCAGAACGTCAACGCCCAATGCCTGCCTTACGGGCCAATGCTATCGTCCGCCTATCCTCCATCTATTATTCAGACAAGCTCCGTAGCCAACACCCTTGCTGACACTCTATCTCTGCTAACTGTCAGTAGCCTGCTGTCAGAAACTCTGCCGATGACACCTAACGTCATTGCAACTATGCCAGCCATTGCGCCGGCGTGCGCGCCCACTCTTCCCGCCATCGCGTCACCTTTCTCTCCATTGATTGGTGGGTGCGGCTGCGGATGTGGATATGGTTACAATGGACTTAATGCGTATTATCTTTAAGGTCCTGTTTGGAAATTTGTATGTGATAAGATTGCACGCAAGTTTATATTCAAAGCTAGGTATTTTGTTTAAAAAATGTGATCGAAATTAATAAAAAATGTGGTGGTTACAATTTAGCTGTTCTTATTTCAAACTGTTCAAATACATATGATTGTTACTTTGAAATGTGAATTTGGTTGGATTTGCACGCAAATTTGTAATGCTTTATTTTGGTGAAAAAGGATTCAAAATAGTAAAAAATGTGATTAGAATTTACATTTTTGTTATTACAAGCTACTGTCCTAGGTTTGTAATTTAATTACTTCATATAGAATTTGTAATGATTTTTTAATAAAGAAAAAAAAACTGAATTCGTAATAATTTCATAATATTTTTTTATTACACAATTTGTGACAAGGATGTATTAAGACATGCTTAACTTCATTTTATACGACCGTATAAAAACGACTGAATGCGATGGCAGTGACAACAAAAACAGAAATAATTTAATTTAAATTGGAGCCGCCCGACTGGGGACTGTACCTCCACCTTACAGCAGTTACCGCAGTGAAATAACACTACTTGATGTAGTGTTGTTTCTGCGGTAAGTAAGGTTGCCAGTGCTCCACGAAGATACGTTGGCTAGTAGTAATGCTGCTAGCACAGTAAATCCTCCTGAATTAACATGGTTGGCAACCCGTTAGTGATATCCCTGGTACTGCTAGCGGCTATAGGCTACGGTGACTGCTTACCATCAGGTGGGCCGTATGCTTGTGTGCCACCTTAGTGGTATAAAAAAGAAAAAAAAATGGCCACGTCCGTTGAGCTCACGCACCGAGGGTTTCGTTCTATAAACCAACAAGGCTTAATGACAAACTTAGGTTTGCTGTTCGATCTCTAGACAATGGCATGGCTACCAACCGCAATTAATAAGTTTGTAACTCAGAGAATCAGCATTGCTAATTGCTATCCAGCGTGGCAATGCTGCCAGCATTCTTGGCACGCTCCCGCATGATTCCGGTTTGGGTCAGATCTTTTATCTATAAGTAGGTAGGTTAAGATATGTTTTTTGTAAATATTTTGTAATAGTAAATCGGCCCTTTTTTAAGCTATTGCATAGCTTTTATCTCGGGCCTTGAGCGTGGGGACCGAATCCAGAAATTCCGTAACGAAAAAAACCTAACACCCCCCACTCCGACCGGCACAGCGGTGATACTTTTTAGTTCCATCTATCGATAAATACCAGAACTTTTAATGACTTTTTGAAATATCACGCTTGTCTCTTTAGTTCAGCAACCCGCCTTTAGGTGGCATTGGTTGTATTGGAAAACTACCGTAATCAGCTGTTTGTGAGAAAGTAGTTATATAATTATATAAAAAAATACTGCATTAATAAAATAAATAAATAATTATAATTACATAAGTTGATAAAAAATGCTATGCAATAGCTTTACCGCGGCAGTCTCCGAGTGCCACACCTAATTTTTTTTAAATGTTCTAATACCTACACACTTTATGATTATTTCAAGCGTCTACTTGTTCCCATTATTAAGATGGCAAGACAAGAAAACTCACGAATCTAGTAGTGGAGCCCCTTTTAAAATAATAGCTAACAGAAATACACATTCTGTGAAAAATTTATCTGTATACCGATTACGAATCATGAGATACAGCCCGCTGACAGACAGGCAGACGGACGGACGGCGATGTCTTAGTAATAGGGTTCCGTTGGTTACTCATTGGGTACGGAGCCCTAATAAAACTTAAGTGTGTACGTGACTGCTTTTTCCTCCGCAAAACCCGTTCACATAAATTGCTTACCATCAGGCACTTCTGTAGCGCGAGCATGAATAAATTGCGACAAAGTTTTCGAATCGCCTTCGACTATTTTTGTATTGAAACATGAACAGCGCTGCGGCGGTGAAAAGTGGAACTAAAAATTAGTATGAGGATTTTATTTTTACATTTCGCGAGTTACGTTTTGAATACGTAGTCGAAAAATGTTCATGCTACCGGCATTGATAGTAGGCAATTACCGTTTTGTCCATATTCCAAAGATGGCCAAAATCGGAACGGCCCGCCTGATGGTAAGTGGTCCCCATAGTAACCCTAGTGTAGACGCTTGTTATACCAGGGGTATCACTAGGCCACTAGCACATTGCCAATATTATTTTTTTAGGATGCCCTGTGTTATCTGCATTAGTTTTCTCACAGCCAGTACTACGTATTCTCTCAGAGCTCTGGGCCCGTATTCTGTATGAAAATTTCAATCACCGACGTCGCTTTGACGTAGCAGCAACATAAATTCCGCGGTTGATCTAAAAATTACGTATAGTGATCCTGGTGTCCTTACTCATCACAGAAACACAACACTTCATCAGTGCCGGTAGCGAGAATATTTTTGACTACGTAGCTAACTCTCAAAATAACAAAAAAAAAACATACGAATATTTTTGTTCCATTTTTCGTCGCCGCGCGCTGTTTATTTTTAGTTTATCTTTTTACCGCCGCAGCGCTGTTCATTTTTAGCTCCACTTTTCGCCGCCGCAGCGATGTTTTCCCAAACAAAAATAGTCATTAAAATACGCAGTTGAAAATAATTCGATAGTCTTTTTGTTAAGGCTACAGACAGACCGTGCGGAGAACACGATCCTTGTCATTGCCAATTAATATCTTTGGTAATTGTTAGAGCAGTCCGCAAATCTAATTCGAGAAATTTTTGAGGATCACCATAAATAAGCAATCTATTTTCAAATATCTTTAAACAACATCATTGTTCGTTTGTTTTATATAGGTAAGTGACCGCAACCACAATTGTTTTTTTTTAATACAAGCCTTCATTGCTAGTCAAGCATTTTCATTTGATACCCATAATTTATCATGTGGAAATTACTCATTGTCATCTTGCGGCTGCCGTTATTTTGGATGTACCTACAGTGGGTCCTTTCTTCTTCTTCTTCTTCCTAAGTATGGCAATCAATCCCTTCAGGGACTACTTTTGCCAGTGTCGAGTGTTAGAGAATTTTCAAGTTTCAAAATTTCTCGTGTTTGCCGCATTAAAATGCCTAGTGTCCTGCATTCTAATGCCTATTGGAGTTTCTGGAGACAATCCACGGCAGTAGCAGATCGTAACATGCCTTTAGGTCAGAGGTAACCTATTGACCAAAATGATGATGACCCAAAAGTCGTATTATGGCATTATTTCCAATGTTCCCATAAATCATTCACTAAATGAAACTTTACTGCACATACCGAGACCAAAAAAACACATTAAAGATCACCATAACACAATTTCCGAGACACTGGAAAAAATCTCAACCGCTCCGCCTGATTCCCGCCAAAAACTCCGTGTGTCCTTTCATTTGATTGCCATATCAGAGAGGTTAGGTAGGTATTGTGGAAATAATGACGTCCGTGATTGTCACGTGAACCAAACGTGTGTGAAAAATTCAAATTGCAAGATTTGGGATTACGGGAAGGCGTGAAGATATCAAGGTTATACATTTAAACTTTTTTATATGATGTAAATAAATAGGTAATGAATAACAGAATAAGGATTAACGTTTTAATTAAGTCAAACCAACAAATAATTACATATATCTGCAAGGGTCTATCACTTGTGTGACCAATGTTTCACCGGTGTTAATTACAGCAGTGCCGAAAGACGGTACAACGCCATCTACCGCCACGGTGCCGTAAACAGGGAACGTGCCGCAGATCTTGATAGTGCCGCCAACGGGCAAATCTCCCGCTAGGTTAATGTCACCGAATTCCAGAGCTGGTACAATTTCAGTGATTAAAGGAGAGTTTTGGGGGTTCGTGATGGGTGCTCCAATAGGTCCTACGTTTGTGAGGACATTGCCAGAGATGACGGTTGGAGGAGATGCTATAATTCCGGAGTTGAGTAGAGGACCACCACACCCTACTGGAAGGGCGTAGGTTACCTGGAAATAAAGAAGAATGTCACATCTCTGCCTGCAGTACTTGAGAAGGAGTGATTATTTTTTATTGATTTATGTATAAGCTAGCTTCTGCCCGAGACTTCGTCCGCCTTGAACTTAGAATCCAAGAGATCCTCACATTTCCCCGGGATAAAAAGTACCCCATGTGTTAATCCAGATTGTAAACTATAGGTTTTCCAAAATTCATCCAAATCCGTTCAGTAGTTTTTGCATGAAAGAGTAACAAACATCCATCCATACAACTATACTCACAAACTTTCGCATTTATAATTTTATATGATAGTAAGATTAACAATACTTACCCCATACAATACCGCTTGCAGAACAAAGAAGCAAGAAGCGAGTGACATTTTGGACGATTCTCGAATAATGGTGTCATATAATCCTATGTATTCCTTTTATATCGACTTTATTATCTTTAAAACATTACAAAATATCTATATTATATTAAAAAATACCTTTATCAGTTGGATTTGCGCAAAAAGTTAAGAAAATAATTACAAAACTTTCGACAAGTGTTTGTTGTAACGTAAACTTGTTATCTTTAGTTTCATAACGATATTCGTATATGGAAATTATGCTTTGCGGCTATATGACATGAAAAACTAAAGACGTGTGTAAGATAAACTCAGAAGCGTGTTAACCAATGCGTAGCCGTGTAACTGTACAAGAGGTCTGAGTGCGGTAATCGCTAGCTGTCATTTTGTCCGCACGCTTCGCGGCGCTGCCCGCCCGCGTGCAGAAAAACGGCGATAACTAATTATTTTTGTATGAAGGGTATACGCACATTTTACTGTTTTGGAATCCTTATTGAATTTGACATATAAAACATAAAGTAGTTATGTTTTTTCAAATAAAACTATAAATACAGTCATTGTATTTTTTGAGATGTCAAAGACCCGTTACACACAACACAGCTAAAGGCGCCCCATAGTGGGGCTCGGCCTTCAGCTTAGGGCGTTGCTGGGGGGCGAGCTGGGGAGCTAGGCTGGACTGGTATAGACACTACATGCGACCTTGAAAATCTTCTCAGACGTATGCAGGTTTCCTCACGACGTTATCCTTCACCGTAGAACTCGTAACTCATTGGTACAGACCGGTGGGATTCGAACATGCGACGCTAGAATAGCAAGCAACGCTTCATACCACACGGCCACCACGGCTTCGATTTAATTAACATATTATACATAGTTTATTACTTGAACACAGATTACAGTGAACACAGCGGCTGGTTCCTACACGAAGCGCAGCTTGTATCGCAGGAGACCAATCTACGATTAAAAAATACGGTTGCATATTGTGACATACAGTCTAGGGCAGCTTTCAGGACAGGTGACTCATATTGTCGAAGTTCGGCCAGGATATTCGATGACAATAATAGGTAGATGGAATTATAAAGAAATAGTATTTTAGGACGAAATAAGTTTCATCAAATAACAAAATATTTTTTCCTCGTAATACGAGTTATGACTTCCTCCACTTGAACTGGTAGAATCAGCCCAGGATCTGCTCTTGCATACATTTCAAAATTTAACAAAAGAAAACAAATTTTACAACATTTATTGAACTCACTATTGCATTAGAAACATCCCAAATTAAAAAAAAAACATAATTAGATTGAATGTTTCAGCAATTATAGAAGGACACAACTTCAATTTAAACACAATGATCGTCTCCCTATAACCAAGTACAATAAGATTAAGAGACATAACAAGATACACTCGTGACTATTATAAACATTAATTGAATTTAAATTAAAACTAAGTTGTATTTTTTTTAAGCCACTGCGGTGCCAAACAAGCATACGGCCCCACGGTCCCGTAGCCTATGGACGCTTGGAACACCAGGGGTATCACTCGCGCGTTGCAGACCCTGAATTGAATACACCAAAAGAACTCTAAAAGGAAGTAAGGGAAAATTCTTTCGGAAAGGTTTTCTTCTTCAAGTTCGCTTAGTAAGTCACGTGTGGGGAGAGGTAGACGGTTGGAACCTGCGCATTTTTTCCTGGTAATGCGGTGTAATAACACAACGTTAATAAAGTTTATTTCAATGAAAACACGGGGAGGAACACGTGTGGGTTCACGAGGCACGATCAGGGCTGCCAGGCTTAAAATTCCTGGACATTTCTGGGGTTACCAACGGTTAATGGTAGGAGGCTAATTTTCAACTTTTGATCCTAGAAAGATTTTTTCGAATTACTTTGTTTTTTTAAGGGTCTAAACTATTTACTTTTTTATTTAAAGGTTAAAGTTCTGACCCAAAATCATGCCGGAATAAAATTAATCTATTTTTGGTTAATACTTTAATATCAAAATTTAAACTAAATTAGAGTAGATATTTAGGAAATATTGTTTGCTACAAAATCAATTTCAAGCTGGTATGGTATTGGCTTTCGTATCGGAATTAAGCTTTACAGAAATATCGGTAGGTACATTAATTACTTCTTAAGGTTTTCCCACAAGGGTCCCCAGGGGAGGCAGGGGCGTTAGAACACCCACTTTTTCTCACACACAGCTTTATGGTGACGGAAACCATCGTAAGGAAATCTGACTTCGTCTGAGAAGAAATTCAAGGTAGTAGTAGTGCCTAAGTGAGGGCGACGAACTCGGCGATGAGTAAAGATGACAGTGCAGGATACGCTGCGCTAGTAGTAACGAACAGCGCGTCCATATCAACAACAGGGTTGGCAACTCGTTAGAGATATCCCTGGTATTGTTAGCGGCTATAGGCTACGGTGACTGCTTACCAACAAAGATTGCGAGACTCAATTATTAATGCTCTGGCAACCCTACAAGCGGCACGAGGGACGTGGCATCGTCACTCGTCAGGGTGGCGTAACACTTAATCAGAAATCATTTAGCTATACAAACGAAAGCGAACCAGCTTTCAGCTCAGAAATTAAGCCGAAATGGGCTCAATAAAATTGTTATCGTTAACTTAAGTAGGATGGGATCCATCCGGCAGACAGGACAATCTTACGAAAAATTGAATTTTTGTGTTAGGCTAAAGTATATGTAGATAGTATTTTTTATACTGCACGTAGTATATTGTATACTCTGAGTTCAGTTTGTACGTAGTTATATAATACTTGCGGCCCGCCCCGGCTTCGCACGGGTAGACATTTATATCGAATATTTTGTCTACCCGTGCAAAGCCGGGGCGGGCAGCTAGCCTATGTTAATCAGTGATAGTGTAGCTTTCTAACGGTGAAAGAATTTTTGAAATTGGTCCAGTAGTTTCGGAGCCTATAGACATTTATCAAAAATTTTGTCTACCCGAGCGAAGCCGGGGCGGGAAGCTAGTGTAATATACAGCCTATGTTACTCAGTGATGATGTAGCTTTCGAACGGTGAAAGAGTTTTTGAAATCGGTCTAGTAGTTTCGGAGCCTATTCAATACATACAAAAATACAAATCTTTCCTCTTTATAATATTAGTATAGATAATATATAAAATCCTCGTGTCACAGTTTTCGTTGCCATACTCCTCCGAAACGGCTTGACCGATTTTGATGAAATTTTTTGTGCTTATTCGGTATCTATGAGAATCGGCCAACATCTATTTTTCATTATACTAGCTTCCCGCCCCGGCTTCGCTCGGGTAGACAAAATCGAAACTACTGGACCGATTTCAAAAATTCTTTCACCGTTAGAAAGCTAAATTATCACTGAGTAACATAGGCTATATATTATACTAGCTGCCCGCCCCGGCTTCGCTCGGGTAGACAAAGTATTTGGTAAATGTCTATAGGCTCCGAAACTACTGGACCGATTTCAAAAATTCTTTCACCCTTAGAAAGCTACATTATCTCTGAGTAACATAGGTTATATATTATACAAGCTGCCCACCCCGGCTCCGCACGGGTGGACACAATATTTGATAAATGTCTATAGGCTCCGAAACTACTGGACCGATTTCAAAAATTCTTACACCGTTAGAAAGCCACATTATCACTGAGTAACATAGGCTATATATTATACTAGCTGCCCACCCCGGCTCCGCACGGGTGGACACAATATTTGATAAATGTCTATGCTCCGAAATTAATGTCTACCCGTGCGAAGCCGGGGCGGGCCGCTAGTATTAGTATAGATTATCTTCTCCGAGATACTACTAAAGTGGATACAAGGTATTAAGGTGATTTAACTTAACTTTTGTAAATAAGTAGTTTTGTACGATTTATCGAATTTTACTTTTGTACATTGCATAAAATCAAAATCAAAAATCATTTATTCAGTTTAGGCCCTAATAAGGCTCTTATGAAGGACTAAATTACCACCGGTTCGATATATATAGATACCATATATTTTGTACATTGAAAAAAAAATTTGGAGGGCATTTTATATTCGATACTGTCTAGGTATAAATATAGGATACATTGTATACCGAAATTGAGCACGGTTCCCCCGGGATAGGGGATAAAAGTTGAAATGTAACTGTAACTGCTGTAACTGCGAAACAGCTGGACCGATTTGAACAGGACTTTCTCTGGCAGACAGCTGATTTTACTGGGCATAACTTTAATTTTGTAATGTAAACAAAGTAATTATGGTTCCGCGCAGCAAATAAATATACACATGAAATTGTGAACAAAATCCAAAAAGGTGGACCGATTTGAACAGAACTTTCACTGGCAGGTAGCTGATGCTATAATTCGTAACTTAGGGTTAATTTATTTTGCAAAATAGTTTGGGTTCCGCATACAACATATAAAACCGCATAAATTGTGAATAAAATCTGAACGGTTGAACTTTCACTGGTAGATAGCTGATGCTAAAAGGCGTTACATAGGCTTTTTTTTTTTTTATACCACTAAGGTGGCAAACAAGCATACGGCCCGCCTGATGGTAAGCGGTTACCGCAGCCTATGGACGCTTGCAACACCAGGGGTATCGCTCGCGCGTTGCCGACCCTTCAAAAATCTCTTCACACCCTTCTTGAAGAACCCCATGCTGTACTCCTTTGGAAAAACCACGGCGGGGAGTTCATTCCACAGTTTAATTGTGCGCGGGAGGAAGGCTACTTTTATTTTGGAAAAAAATGGGTTTACTCACCAAAAATAAGCTCATGAAATTGTGAACAAAATCCGATTGGACCTACTTGAACTGAACTTTCACTGGTAGATAACTGATGCTATAAGGCGACACGTAGGTTACTTTTAGTTTAGGTGTAGGAAAAATTTAGGCTTCTGTGATGTTACATAACACGACATGACGGGATCAATAAATACAACGGACAAGACAATTATTTTTGATATATTTTTATTTGAATGAATAATACATTTACTATCAATAAATTAAACAGGCGAAACGATACACTTTACATTACAAACAATAAATTAAGATACTCATACTAAATTTAATTCTTAATTTAATTTAAAAAGCGGGCATTTTAGAACACATACAAGTGCCCGTAATCGTAACGATTCCCCCAGCCGGTACATCGCCTTGGAATCTCACTGCACCATTTATGGGTACATTTCCAGTAAGTAATGCCGAACCTGCTACAGGAAGGGTTCCTGCTACGGAAACTGCGCCATCACCTGTTACACTATAAGGTTGTTCCGTTGGCTGCATGGGACGGCCTCGTCCTAGAGATCCTAGTCCCATTTCACCCCTTAGAGGTCCTGGCATTCCCATGTCTCCGCGTAGAAGTCCTTGCAATCCCATATCGCCCCGTAGAGGTCCTGGCATTCCCATGTCTCCCCGTAGAAGTCCTTGCATTCCCATGTCTCCCCGTAGAGGTCCTTGCATTCCCAAATCGCCCCGTAGAGGTCCTTGCATTCCCATATCGCCCCGTAGAGGTCCTTGCATTCCCATATCGCCCCGTAGAGGTCCTTGCATTCCCATGTCACCCCGTAGAGGTCCTGACGATCCAAAATCACCCCGTTGCGGCGTTTGACCTACCATGCCGGGAGACCCAAATATAGATTGGGATAGTGTGTGCTGTAAAAAAGAAACATTGATCTCAGTTGCTAATAAATTGAACACAAATGGTAAAATACTATAGGAAGTTTCAGAAGGCCTTCCAGTAAACTTACAACAACAGCTATGTTTACTATGTACAAACGTTGACGCTATAGACAACGAAATAAATGTATGGGAATTAAGAACTTTACGTTATGTCATGTGGTCCAGGTCACGTTTTTAATTCCGATACATTTCTTTCGTTTTCTATAGAGTTAACGATTGTACATATAAATGGCTACAGGCACAGGCTCAAGTAATAATTAACGATTGAAGAGATTAGACGTATACTGAAATTACTAATTAAGTTAGTTAGTGCGCTTTTAATTATTTTTTTCCTGCTAGCTTCTTTGCCGAACCTTCGGTCACTTAGCAATATAGTAAAAAGCCTATAATTACTCATATAGCAAGCTATAGTGAAGGTTATTTTTTATATTTTTTTTTTCCGAAACGGTGGTAGTTTAGACCTTCATAACTGCCTTATTAGGGCCTAAACTGAATAACCGATTATTGATTTTGAAAAAGTAGGACAGTCGTAATTAAAATCATATTAGCATCCCCCAGAAAAATATTGTAGAAAACTTGATTTTATTAAACCTTACCTGAATCAATAAAATCTGAACGCAAACCAAGCAAATTATTCCGTTCATTTTGTCTGGAGTTGATAGAGAATGGAGATAGAATTGTTGAATGATAGAAATTACTAAACAAATTTATCTTTTATACTTGAAACTTATTTCGGGTTAGGCAGTTATGAAATATTGTTATCGATTCAGTTAAGTCATCATTTGTAACTTGATTTGAAGATAAGCTTCCGTGAAGATAGTGAACGCAATTTCCTTATCGATATTAATAAAGCGATAAGTATTCAATAAAACTATAAATACGATAGAAATGGAAGCACATGCGTTTAATTTTATAACAAGTAACATTATAACACATGCCACTATGCAGTTTGAAATTATACTTTTTTGCGCATTGAGTCTTGCTGTTAAGGTAATATATTTTTATATACCACTACATTATTCCCCGCGACTTCACCCGCGTATCAATATAATAATAGCCTTATGTTATTCAGTGATTAAATGTTTTTCTTTCTTTCTTTCTTTCTGATAATATAGCATTCTACTGGTGAAAGACTTTTGTAATCGGTCAATTAGTTTTTAAGTTTATTCGTTACATACAAAAATACAAATCTTTCCTCTTTGGTGACTAAGGTGGCACACAAGCATTTGGCCCACCTGATGGTAAGCAGTCACCGTGGCCTATAGCCGCTAGCAATACCAGGGATATCACTAACGAGTTGCCAACCATGTTGTTGATGCTAGCAGAATTACTTCTAGCGCAGTGCATCCTCGTGGAGCACTGACAACCTAACTCAGCGCAGAAACACAACACTACATCAAAGTAGTGTTATTTCACTGCGGTCTTCTGTAAGGTGGAGGTACAGTCCCCAACCGGGCGGCTCCTTTCATCCACATCACTGTTATCATAATTACATAGATATAATATAATATATCATCAAGCCAAATCCAGGGTAGGCAGAGAGTATAGAGCGCCATTCCACTCTAGACATGTACGATATACAAAAGGGATATAGTGATACGCCTGGTGTTGCAAGCGTCCATAGTTAACGGTGACCGCTTACCATCAGGTGGGCCGTATGGTTGTTTGCCACTTTAGTGGTATAAAAAAAGTGACAAAGCATGATCATCTAAACCGTCATTTTTTATGCGGCGGCCGTATAAGCGGAACACAAAGCTTCTCTAAAAAATATTTTTATGTTTATTTTTAAATTTCAGGCATTACCAACTCCTGGAAGTATGACAGTGTTCAGTTCGTCCCCACTTGCGCCGACTGGCGTGACTGTGGTGTCAGAAAGACTGGCCATAGAAGGCGCCGTCTCAGTAGGGGGCCAGTTGCCTTTTGCAGCCTCCTTACCCTTTGACGCCGCTATGGCTGGTAGCGGACGAGGCAACGTTGAGTACGGATGCGGAGATCAGATCGCTATCACAAGAACATAATTGATTAGACCCAGATGAATGTAACAACGATATTTTTTTTAGAATCAGTGCCGGTATAACGAACATTGTCGACAACGTATTCGAAAACGTAACTAGCGAATTGTCAAAATTGTCATACTAATTTTTACTTCCACTTTTCACCGTCGCAGCGCTGTTCATTTTTCAATACATAAATAGTCGAAGGCGATACGAAAACGTTGTCGAAAAAGTTCATGCTACCCGTCACAGGCGGGAATTTGCGGGAAATTTATTTATAAATTTTCCGCAATGAAAATATGAAATATTGATTGGTAGACCGCAAGCATTTTTGGTGACAGTTATAGGCATGAGGTACGTTTAAAGCAATTGAGTTTGGACTTTCGACGCATGTGAATTCCATTACAAAAAAGAATTGATTATTTTTAATGTTATTATTAATAAATTATTACTAATAAAAGTTATTTTTGTTTTTTCTTTGTTTGTTTTCCTGACTGTATTTTTTAATCCAGTAGGGCTACCATGAATAATTTGCGACAACGTTTTCGTTTACCTTCGACTATTTTTGTATTCAAAAATGAACAGCGCTGCGGCGGTGAAAAGCGTTAAAAATTTGTATGACATTTTTTACAAATTTGCGAGTTACGTTTTCGAATACGTTGTCGAAAAAGTTCGTGCTACCGACACTGAAGAGACATCAGTATTACGTGTGATATGAGAACATCTTTAATCTATGTAATATTCAAAATGAAAAAAAATCTAACGAATTTCTAGTTCCGCTTTTCCCCGGCGCAGCGCTGTTCATTTTTCAATACAACAGTAGTCGAAAGCGATACGCATACGTAGTCGTTCTTCATGGTAATGCTACCATTTTTCACATTGAAACTATTCACTGCTTAGTACAGCATTCTGTCACTAGATGGCGTTGTCAATTCTTACATCGCGCTATGGTCTCGTCACCTACATTTCACCCTCATGTAATAAGAACCGTGGACATTAAATAACATCTCAGAGTAGATATAACTACGTACAAATAATATGCATTAAAAGAAAAGAAGAACAGAAATAAATTAAATTAATACACCGATTTTTGGAAAGGATTTAATGATCCAAGTCGTCATTAAGAAACTTACGTAATAAAATTTAATCCACATTTGATTTGATTTATGGCGCAGGCTTCGTCTAATACACATACATACTTATAATTCACCTCAGATTTAGTCACTGTATTAAGTTTTAGAGTAGTGTATTAAGTGTAGAGAGGTAGGGCGATTTGGGATTTCCC
Source organism: Falcaria lacertinaria (assembly GCA_951449985.1). Taxonomy (NCBI): domain Eukaryota; kingdom Metazoa; phylum Arthropoda; class Insecta; order Lepidoptera; family Drepanidae; genus Falcaria; species Falcaria lacertinaria. Next base: position 1,545,651 of record OX602136.1, on the reverse strand, counting down.
GTGGGTTATCCCATTTAGGTTGGAGCCGCCCGACTGGGGACTGTACCTCCGCCTTACAGAAGACCGCAGTGAAATAACACTACTTGATGTAGTGTTGTGTTTCTGCGGTAAGTAAGGTTGCCAGTGCTCCAAGAGGATACGCTGGGCTAGTAGTATTGCTGCTAGCACAGTGAGTCCTCAACAACAACTTGGTTGGCACCCCTTAGTGATACCCCTGGTGTTGCTAGCGGCTATAGGCTACGGTGACTGCTTGCCATCAGGTGGGCCGTATGCTTGTGTGCCTTAGTGGTATAAAAAAAAAAAAAGAGTTGTCAGCGACATGCTTCGTCATAACATATAAATAGTGGATCCGATACGTAGGCGAGTCAACTCGTGCCACCCACTAACATCCATAAAATTCTCCGACATCGCAAACAGTGGGTAATTCCACGTTTCCGATGAAGACCATTAACCCGGTGACATCGACAACAAAGTTTTTTTTTTTATACCACTTAGTTGGCAAACAAGCATACGGCCCGCCTGATGGTAAGCGGTTACCGCAGCCTATGGACGCTTGCAACACCAGGGGTATCACTCGCGGTGCCTACCCTAAAATAGACCCTCGATTGGAAGTCAAAACATATCATCACACCATGGACTCTGAACTCTGAGGGAGCGCGGAGGGAAGTCAATTAACGAGTATAAAAGCAGCGCTCAACTTGTTTGGAGCACTTATTCTACCGCCGACCTTAATACTGACAACTTGTATAAGAACCAAGTTTATTTATATTTAAATGTAATGAATTTGTACTTGATAAATAAATAATTTTTTTTTAGTCAACGCTCTTGTTGTTTTCACTCCCGGCTCAAACGTTCCCAAAGGCCAAGGAAATACGCTGAACTAGGTACGAGCCGGACCTTGGATCCTACCCCCTTTCCCTCAATCTTTTGCCTAGCGCCTGCATAAATCTTTTTAGGAGGTTAAACACGGATAGCAGCTTTACTAGCGCAGCTTATCGTGGCGTGGAGCAGTCAATAGGTACTTTAATAAGTAAATCAAATAATATAACCTGGTTACATGTCTTTTCCTCAAATATTTCAATATTAAAGTTACGATATACATTTCGATGTGCATTAACTCCATAAAAAGAAAAAAAAAATAAACCTAATATAAACAAAATAATTAAAATAAATAAAACACTTGTCCCAAATCGCTGTCACACGGGAGGGTGCCACCGCAAACACAGCAAATATTTAAAACTTACAAAATTCTAGCGCTAGGTGGCGTTGTCAAGTTTTCACATCGCACTATGGTTTCGTTTTCTATATTTCAGTACGCTATGTGCTGGATAAAACCGTACTAGTTTACCTTTTCGTTTTTTTGACAGGTTTTGGTGATGTAACTCATTTTAGCCTTTAAAATTGTAAATGATAATAATGCTTGGAGTATATATATTCATAAATGGTTACCCGCTCCTGGTAATTGCAATAGTTTAAAAATATTTATTAAGAAGGCTACACACCTTCAGTTTTAACTGTACAGTCGAACTGTGCAGTTATAACTGACGCCCCTGGTGACTACATACGTTCAGTTTAGATCGTCAGTTCAACTGCACAGTTGTCAGCTTTGCCTACACAGGTACGATTTGACTGCACAGTTCGACTGTACAGTTAAAACTGAAGGTGTGTGGCTCGCTTTACATGAAAGCAGTGATAAATCCAACATAGTAGCTTTCATTTTGATATATGTGAATAAATACCCACAAGATATCTACTTGTCTAGAAGAATTTTGGTAAAAATTGTTATAATTTGAATTTTTTTTTACATGAAAGAAAGACAGAGCACTGAGTTCCTTGTCGGTTCTTCTCAGGTAGCTTTTCCGAACCGGTGGTAATTTAAAACTTCATAAGTGCCTAAACTGAAAAAAATAGTTTTTGATTTTATTTTCCATAGTTTTCTTACATTTGTGGAATATCAGAAACATTAGTGTATTCCCTGATGTAAATTTATAGAACCACAACACAGTCAAACGCAATAAAACCAGGCATTTTAAATAATAACAAAATAAATTTATTCCTTTAAATAAAAACACTTACTTATAAATTAATTAATAATCTAAAATCACAGTCCGCCGTATCCCACCCTCGGCATTCTTGGCACATCGCCGGCAGCCCTAGCACCATACGCTAGCTCGGGTGCCATACCTTCGCTTGTGATGCCAACGACGCCGCTACCGCAGCCGAAGTTTATTGACCCCGATCCAGTCGTAGGTAACTGGCCATTCACTTCCACGGCACTTAGCACTGGCAATTCACCTTTGACTGCGAGCACCCCATCAAAAGTATTTTCCGACACCACAGTCAATCCTATAGGAGCTATTGGCGATGAACATGTCACTTGAAACCCACCGCCGGAGACTGGTGTCCTTTTGATACCAAATTCTCCATACTTTGCAACAGGTTCACTATAAGCTATAGTATTTGCCATAGTATAAGCTAATTCACTCTTAGGTGCTAGGATATCGTTCAGTGCAAACGGTAGGTCGTTCACGATTAAAGGAGACAGGGCTAAGTCTGAAGACAAAGCCATTTCTGGTATTAGTCCCGGGTTGAGGATCGCTGGATGGAAAGCGTTGCCCAAAACTTGTGAGACGATCGTCTGTGAAAGAAATTGTGTGATTAAACGGCTATTAATGTCGTTGTGGTAAGTGCTACCTGTCTACATCTACATCTACACTAATCTACACTCAACACTAATATTTTAAAGAGGAAAGATTTGTATTTTTATATTTTTGTATATTTGTGGGTTTGTATTGAATAGGCTCCGAAACTACAGGACCGATTTCAATAATTCTTTAACCGTTAGAAAGCTAAATTATCACTGAGTAACATAGGCTATACATAATACTAGCTGCCCGCCCCGGCTTCGCACGGGTATAAAAAATATTTGATAAATGTGCCCGTGCGAAGCCGGGGCGCGAATTTACAAAGGCTATACTATTTGAGTCACGAGTTAGACTCTAATAGATGAGCTTTTGTTTATGCATATTAATCGACAATACATAATCTATCTCAATAAAAAAATTGACTCAAATGGATAAGCTTTTTGCCTTAATATTTTCAAAGAAAATGCACGGACAAAACCTAGTACTGTATTATGTAACATTGTAGTCCGACATGGCCGTGATAGGTTAGAAGGTTGGTTGTTTTTTAGTTTTATTATTATTTGTACTCGCAACAAGTGTGTAGTGCCTAATAAAAGTTCGTTTTGTTAATTATTTATCTTTTTTTGTCAATCAAATACAGATAGATACAATTTGCATATCGGCATCAAATTGAATAGCATTTGTTGCTGCAATGTTAGAATGAATTTATCTAACAAAGTCTACGCGATTTCGGTCAGTTTCTGTACTAGAATAGATGAGGGTTTCGTCAAGTTTTTGTCAAACAAAAGCTAAGCGAGTTCAGTTTGCACTTTCACTCTAATGGTATAGCATTTGTGAATTCGCAGCCGGGGCGGGCCGGTAGTAGAAAATAAACATATGGCAAATGCAAAAATGTCAAGAATACCTTGTAAGTAGTAAATAATATACTACGTACTGTTATAGGGTCTCCAAAGGAAAAGTTTTTAAAAAAAGATATTATTAATTATAAGAAGGGCAGCCGTCTAACTCGGATGAAGGATGGATGGAGACTGAACTACTAACTGGGAGAGATTGGAAGCTTTAATATGAATGTGCTTAGTTAGCGAGAAAGGTAATAGAGTGTGCAAGAAAGGGTGCATATAATATCTATAACAGTACGAAGTAAGTTACTTATTTGCTTATATCTTTAAAGAGCAAGCTAAGATGTTTCTTAATATATCATATAAGAAAAAAAAAAACTTATTTTTGTAGAAAAAGTATGACATTACTTTCTTAAAATATTATACATAGACATAATTGAATGTTAAAACTCAGGTTCTGAAAGATCATCATCCATTTTGGTCCAAATCTGAAAGTGCCGGTTAACATTTTTTTTGTATATTATGTTAGAGCTTGCCCGTCTGAACATTTTTTACTGTGACACCAAACCTGTGAAGACCATTGACTTTGATTTTATTTGAGTTCGAAAATCTGAATTTTCATACATTTTTTTTTTTTTTTTTTTTTTTTAATTTTTATTTTTAGAAAGGGGTTTTTCACACAGTGACTATGCCACCCCCATTTGATAATCCTAAATATTACGTACTAATTATTATTAATAGGAACAAATAAAAAGTATTTATGAACCGGCATGCACGGTCTCTCTGATAAAGAGATGGTTACATCCCGTAACACTTACACTACCCGTAAATATAGTTTAATTAGCATTCTGGCCTCTTCAGACAGCGGAGACCCCAGAATGCCATTACAAATACCAACATTATGGTTATACATAAATCGCATATCATGTCGTAATATTTCGTTCCGAACACACTCCATTAACACGTGATGTACGTCTTCTACCACGTCACACTCCGAGCACTTAGGTGAATCTGTAATTCCCATCAAATATTTAAACTTGTTTGTGGGAATATGTCCGGAACGAAGTCTTAGTAGTGATATTACATCTCTTCTATTCATATTTTGCTGATTAAACCATGGGCATCGAGAAGGCTGAAACTGAATGGTTTTGTACCATATGCCTTTTGTAAGGGATCTTTCATTAAAATATTCATGCCACAATTGCCTACAACTTACTTTAGCTTTGCTGAATATTTCCCAGTGTAGTGGTAAACAATTCAACATAATACCGTTGCTTATCGACTGTCTCGCCGCTCGATCAGCACTCTCGTTGCCCATCAAACCCACATGCGAAGGTATCCATTGAATAATCACCTCCTTATTTAATGTACGAAGCTTACCAATGGAATCTAGGATGCTGTAGGCTATCGGATGTCCTCGACTATTCGAGGGAAGCCGAGCCAGGTGTATCAGGGCGCTTTGAGAATCCGATAAAATAATAATTTTATTACTATTCACTGAGGCCGCATATGATAATGCTTCGGATATCGCGATTAGTTCACAGTGCATGATAGACACATCTGCACATATGTTCAATTTTACGCTAGTATCTATCTGCGGGTCGAAAAAAGCAGCCCCACATCCAACTTCATCCTTTGATCCATCTGTATAGAGCTTATAAAATGTAGTGTATTTATTATACAGGAAATTATGGCTAATATTGTGTAATTCTATTGTGCTAACCTGTCTCTTTGCAGATTCTATGCCATCAATACTAACTCTAATGTTATTAGATACATCATAACTACTAATCCATTTATCGAGAGAGTAACTTTGTATAATCGGGCTAGAATGTATCGGGACAGAACAATATTTCCTATGAGTTTCAATCAGTAATGGCAACTTCTTTCTAAACCAGAATTCACTACCTTGGCATAAGTTGTTAAGTTCTTCTACAACCTGTATAGTAATATTGTTGTCAATTGATCTAGATCTAAGGTAAAATTTAGCAGCTAGGTATTTCCTGCGAATATACAATGGTTGGAGGTACAGTTCACTTTCCATCGCGTGGATAGGAGTACTCTTTATGAACCCACCTACTATCCTCATTGCCTGATTCTGTACTTTATCTAGTTTGTATAAATGACTTTTTACGCTAACGTCGTATAAAAAGCTACCATAATCTATTCTACTTCGGATAATAGCAATATAAAGTCGCCTAAGATGCTTGGGGTGAATGCCCCATTTCGAGCCTGCCAGCACTTTAAAAACATTTAAAAACTTACATGTTTTTTCTCGCATTTCATTTATGTGTTTACCCCATCTCAGACTTCTATCAAACCACATGCCCAAGTACTTAACACTTTCTACTTGTTCAACATTGCTATTATGTATTTTCAAAGTAACTTTGTATTTATTTAAATTCCTAGTATAGCCTCTAGTAAACACACAAATTTTAGTTTTCCTTTGAGAAATGCTTAAGCCTAACTCTTCTACCATATTATTTAATGCATACAGAGCATCTTGAACAACAACAGCAGCATCAGATATATTTTTATGACTAGTATAGAGCACAAAATCATCTGCGAATTGCGATACAGATACTTGAGTCAGATTTTTACACATGTGAATAGTAGCGGCGTTGAATAATAATGGAGATAAGGGATCACCTTGTGCAATACCTGTTCCGGAAATTCTACTATATTTTTTATTATCCAACTCAATTGTTATGCGGCGTGAGTGCAAAAATTCCCAAAGATAATTACATATTGAGGCCCCCACTCCAAGTTTATCCAACGTATCCAAAAGTCTATTTATATTAACGTTGTTATAAGCACTATCAATGTCAACAAAGCAACATATCGTAGCAAACCCTTTACTAAAACCACTTTGTATTCGAGAGACAAGCCTAGTCAAATTGTCCATGCAAGAGCGTGATCTTCTAAACCCTACAGTTTCTTCTGAAAAGCATCGGTTTTTCTCAAAATACCATTCTAATCTACGAGCTATAATTGTATGCAATATCTTGCATAGACAAGATAACAAGGAGATGGGTCTTATATCTGAGACTGAATTGTTATTGGAGCCAGGTTTCGGTACAGGAACAATTTTAATATCTTTCCATTGACTTGGTACAAAATTTGAAGATAAGAATCTATTATATAATGTTACTAATATATTTTTTCCCGAAACCGGAAGATTTCTGATCATAGAGAATGAAATGTCGTCTATTCCTGGTGCTGTGTCTGACTGTTTAACTGAATTTATAAGTTCTTGTACCGAAATCGGTGCAGATAAATGTACATTTTCCGTACAAAACCTAGGAGCAGCCGGTGTTACATAATCCGGTGCCAAACTACATAATAAAGTTTCAGCTATCTCACGGTCTATGTCAACAGTCTATGTCAACGTTATGCGTCCTATATCCCTTAAGCCACCTCATTTTGGACCACATTTCCCTAGAAGATGTCACTCCATCAATATTGTCACAAAAATATTGCCATGATTTAGCTTTACTACCACGAATCCTTTTCTGAGCAACCCGGATATTATCTTGTAAAGTTTTAAAATTATCTGGAGTAGGGTTTCTTCTAAAGACTGCAAGTGCTCTACGTCTTTCTACAGATTTTGAAATATCTGGATTCCAGTATGGCTTTGGTTTGAATTTTTGTTGATTAAGAGGGTTCTCACAATTTTTAATGTATGGAATGGTTTCATCGGCTGCCTCATTTATTATCTTAACGAATTCGTCATAAGCAGATTACATATTTTATTATATCAGATTACATAAGCATACATTTTTGTTGAAAATAGGAATTCAAAATAACCAAAACAAATGAAATGTCCTGTAATGTTCAACTTTGGTGCCATAGTAATAAATGCTCAGACTGACAAGCTCTCACAGAATAAAAAAAATGCGTTAGCACTTTCAGATTTGGACCAAATCTCTATGAAACATGGATGATGTCCTTTCGGTCATAAAGGCTGTCACGGTATAAGGCATGAAGGTTTTCTAAGACTTATCAGCTTGTTACCTAAGCTTATATATATGAATACTTATTACCTGAACAAAAATCACTTGAGAACACACCACTAAAATTATTCTGTGCGCCATTTTGACTAATTCTATAAATATTGTAGATTGAATGACATTTTAAGTATATCAATGCTTTTTATACTAACTTCCGGCAGTTTGCTAACATTGTGATGTAAGATAGTGAAAATTAATGATAAAAATGACAAATAAACGTGATGGAATGATGAAATGAAGATTTAATTTCTAAATAGTTACGATTTCACATTTCATAATGTGTTAATTATGTCCTGATGAGCAAATCCTGTGAGTAAATAGTACATTTTTTTTATATACCACTAAGGTGGCAAACAAGCATACGGCCCCGGCTTGTAACACCAGGGGAAGGTTGTTATCAATCGCGCGTCCATCATCATCTATTTAAGAGCTAGGCTCTTGTCGGTGGAGAAATCGCGTGTTGCCGACCCTAAAATTGTTCAAATGATGAACCACTTTTAAAATAATTACAGGTCAAAAAAACCGGCCAAGTGTGAGTCGGACTCGCGCACCGACGGTGCCGAACACACTTGAAGGTAAGGCTTAAGTATGGTTAAAAGTAGGCGAACCTCAAATGAGGTAATTATTCGTCGTTGACTCTCTACAGCGCGTAACAGGAATATAAAAAAAAAAAAACTACATATTTACGGTTATTTTCCGTTACTTGTGCTGTAAGACACTGCTTCCCGCCGAATTTCATGGTTCTAGGTCAACGGGAAGAACCCTGTAGGTTTTGATTCCCTTGTGAAATCGCAAAATATTATGCGAAATTTTGCGACATAAACGGTAATATCTTTACTTCATATTGAGTTACTGGTTTCATTATTTTACAACCTAAAGGGACCACAGACCCGGGTATTTCATATTAATTTCAATTCGTTCTTGAGATAAAAATTCATGACAGACAGACGGACAACAAAGTGATTCTATAAGGGTGCCTTTTTACCTTTTAAGGTACGGAACCCTAATAACAAAACTGACCCAGGACTACAAATATAATATAAGCACATAAAATTATAAATCTATGCGCTAATTTACAGTTTTTAGCAGACCTGTAGGTAATTTTATAACGTAAATTGACTCTTAAAGCACAGAAATATTCGATTATGAATATTTCGGGTTTGAAAATATGTACCCTTGTTTTGATTGAACTAGCCGTCTACTCAAACGTCAGTCAAATTTGATGACACATTAATGTTGAGTGTCCTCCGATTAATATTACTCGTGACATTGAATTTGGTAAACTGTACCTTTTTCACATAGCCAGTAGGATTAAAATAAGGAAATAATAGAACAGATTAAATGCAATTAGGTTTAATCAGTCAGGTCAAATACTTCTCAGTAGTAGTAGGGAGCAGCACCGCAGCCGCAGCCGCATTTGCCGGTAATAGAGACGGCGCCAGTGGCCGCCACGTCACCGCCGAAGCTGACGGCGCCGATGATGGGCACCTGTCCGGCAACCAGGGTGCTACCTCCTACAGCCATCTCACCGGCGACGTTCACGTTGCCTACACCCTCACCACCGTAAGCGGGAGCGATGGCTCCGCAGCCGAGAGCGCCGTCCCAAGCTCCATAGCCGAGAGCACCGTTGTAGGCACCGTAGCCGAGACCGCCATTCCAGGCTCCGTAGCCGAGAGCGCCGTCAGCGATGGCCGCGCCGGCGAGTCCAGCGCCGTAGCCCAGACCACCGTACCCGCGCACACCGCCGAGGCACTGACCGAACACAGACTGGAATAGAATTAAACGTTACATATATGTTATGTAAATTCAAATTAATTTTCAAGGAAGAATTTATTATTAATATTCAATTCCTCACCTGTACCAAGCAAGCTTGGACGCAGAGCAACAGGACGGCGAAGGAGTTCATGGTTGTTGTTTGTTAGTGTTCAACGGAGGGCTGAATAAAGAATGGTGGTCGGTGGGGACCGTGACCCTTATATATTTCACCTACTTTATTACGTGCATAATGTAATGTAATATATTATATGTAATTAGTGCATAATCAACAAGACGCAACACATTTCACGATCAAGGTCCTACGTGCTGTCGTGTTAATTCTCATTATCTCCAAATCGGGTTTGTGTGTTCATTTCAAATGCTTGATAATCTAATTTACTTACAAATTATGACGAAACTTGAAGGGACTGGATTATATATAGGTGTAACAGTTAAAATTAAATCATTCATTTGTAACAGACTGAACAATTATTACAATGGCAGCCAAAGCTTTCCTCATCCTCTGCGCCCAGGCTGTCCTGGCTCAGGTATTCCATCACAAAGACATATATTAGATTTTTCTAAATTAAACAATGTATTTATTCATATTTTTAACGTTTCCAGTTCGCCTTCAGCCAGTGCCTTGGAGGTATCACTGCCCCCTACGGCCTAGCCCGCGGTGGCTGTGGATGCAACGGTCTGGCCACAGGTCTCGGCTACGATGGTCTCATCGCCGGTGCTCCTTACGGCGCCTACGGCCTCGGGTGCGGCGCAGTGGCTCCCCTTGTGGGAGTAGCCCCCGCCAGTGGTGGTGCTCTGGCCACCGCTAGCGCCTCCCCCATCCCCCCCACCGGTATCGCCATTAACTCAGAGAACGCTATTGACGGTGTCCTGGCTGTAGGAGGAAACCTGCCTTTAGTGAGTGCCGTGGCTCTGGAGGGCATTCTGCCCACCGCTGGGGCTGGTACTGTGTCTTACGGCTGCGGCGATGGCGCTATTGGCATTGTAGACGCTGGAGTCGCGCCCGCCCTTGGTCTGGCTGACGGACTCGCCTACGGCACCGGTCTGGCTGGTCCCTACAGAGGTCTCGCAGGCTCCGTCTTCGGTCTCGGAGCTCCCACCCTCGGTCTCGCTGGTTACGGACGCGGATGCGGCTGCGGTGCTATCTACTAGAATGTAAAAAAGAACTGATTATCGATAGAAATAAAAAATGCATGATATATGTGTCGCTTTTAAATTGATCCCATTGGAATAGTACGTCGTTGGTTGCAATACTTTCAATTTTATGATGGTAAGGATCCCATGCCGTACGGCCGACGAATATAGCAGAATTTAAAGTCCAAATAAAATGGATTACTTATAATTATGTTTGTTTTTAGAATAAATCGATGGAATATGAGCCCAATGTAAGTCTTCTGATACTTTTTACCATATAGGTAGTAAAGTACGAAATTCTTAAGCCTAATTGCGCAATAGAAACATTCTTTCTTTCTTTCTTTCTAACCTGAACAAATAGTTTACATTAAAAAAACAGATAGGACAGGTTTTTTTTAAAAAACTTCTTATAAGTTTAACAAGTTATGATTAAATGAAGATTAACTACGTTATCAAAATAAATTCATTTATACCTTGAAGGCGAAAACAATCAGTACTCTGTGGGGATAATATTACCTAATAAAGCATTATTTTCTATTAATTATTCACTCATAAATAAATAATAATAATCATAATAAAATTTATTACTCATTTAAGAAAAGACTTTGTTCGCGCGCCATCTACCAGCCAGCGCGCTCGGCTAAAAGGACGTCGTTTCCAAGCCAAATATTTTGCAAGGAAAACAATTGCCGTCAAAATTTTAAATATTTTTCTGTTCTGTAAAAATTCGAATATTTTTCACCAAGACGAATAGACGCTAATATTTCACGCTATTGTAATATTTTGTATTATTATCGAATAAATTGTTATTATCAGTTGTAAATTAAACGATTCATTTATACGGTTTACACGACAATATTTTCACATTTCGACGCACAACTCCTGGAACAGTCATCGCATATATACGAAAACAGATCTGGAATCATCACAACTCTTCACGTCCCCAACAGACGTTACAATGTAGTACTTGATAGGTACAGTGTTAAGAAGCGTAGTCTAACAACATATGGATCGCAACTAGTTTCTTAGCTAGGTTAAAAGATAAGCTGTATTAAAGGAACTAGTCTCTCACCAAATACAATATTTCAATTAACTTTATTGTGCATTCACATAATAATTTGGTGTAAAAAAACAACGTTTTTCTTTACCAAGACGTTACAATCCATCGACTGACGTAACGAAATGGCCTTAAGTTTTCAATGTCCACTTTAAAAAGCCTGGACTCTTGGTACATTACGCAGCTGCGTTATATCTACTGCTAAGCCAAGGTCTGCCCATAGATTTCCACATTGACCGATTTAGTACCGCTTGCATCCACTGTTTCCCAGCGATCTTCATCTTCCAATACGTGGTCTCCACTCTATAACTTTTACGCTCCAATGGCCATTTGTTCTTGGAGTCATATCGCCAGCGCTGAAAGTGTTTACAACGCTCAAACCCAAGAGAATTCAACCGCTACGCTAAAGCTCCAACTAAATATATTAACATGTTAAGCTATAGCTTATTCTAGCAATATCACACAAGTTATGAAGATTAAAACGTACTTTACGCTACAGTAAACTTGCTCTCAGTGACTCTGCAAATATTTTAGAAGTGGTCAGTGTTTTATGCTGTGTGTCAGCTAAAGGACTCGTCTCTGAATTGATGTTTGCCATACTGTATCCTAAGAGGGGTGGCAGCCAGCATCAGATCTTGATGAGGTGGTGTTGGTGGTGGTAAAATAAACTTCTTCTATCTGAAGTCCGGTTTATTGATTCGGTTTCTGGTCGGTATATTCGGTTTGTTCACTGATTCTCCGTCACTGAGCCTCATACGTCAGTGACGGAGACTCTGCAGCGCGTGTTAGTAATACTTATTTACAATGCAGCGACATCTAGTGGTGGAAACTCAAAACGGCATTACTAAGTTGAATAAAAGCGCAGCCTAGAATCCTTTTCCCATCTGGGCCTATGCTTCGCTCATTCTTGAACACAGGTCTCTTACGATCTCTTGAAATGCTGGTAGTCTTATGCCTTCTGCATTCAGTGATGTTCAGCTGCTCTTAGATATCATAAGCCCATTGATGTCTTCCGCATCATCTCTTTTGTGATCTTGGTCGCCATTCCAGAACAATTCAAGTGTCTATCTTGTTCCATCCATTCGTGTAATATTTCTTCTCATCTATATTTAGTTTAACAATAACTGTAAAGACATCTTTTATTTTTGTTAATTTTAGCATTTTCCTAAATGCTCAACTTAATCACAGCTTTAATGAATAGATGGAAAAAACTGGCCACCATAAGCTTATTTTATGGAATTGGTGAAATTATGTATTCAGTTATTATTCAGGGCCTTTTGGTGCCAACTTCGGCCTTTAACTAGCTGAAGACAGAGGCAGTGTGCGCATTTTTGTAGAGGTTAAACCATTATTTTTGGCGAGATTCATCAGGATTTTACTAATTGCGTTCATAGCGTAGCATAGGCAAATCACAAATGACCGAACGGAGATGCGACTGCAGGTAATGTGACTGTTTAAGATGCTAAAAATCGTCACAAGCTGGGTAATGGTATTAAAATATACAGAAAATTAATACAATAAATTTATTTTTCGAGTAACAATTCTTAGTAGTAGTAGGAGCCAGCGCCGCAGCCGCAGCCGCATCTGCCAGTAATAGAGACGGCGCCATGGGCCGGCACGTCACCGCCGAAGCTGACCGCGCCGATGATGGGCACTTGTCCGGCGACCAGGGTGTTACCTCCTACAAACATCTCACCGGCGACGCCCACGTTGCCCAGACCCTCACCGCCGTAAGCGGGAGCGATGGCTCCGCAGCCGAGAGCGCCGTCCCAAGCTCCATAGCCGAGAGCACCGTTGTAGGCACCGTAGCCAAAAGCGCCATTCCAGCCTCCGTAGCCGAGAGCACCGTCAGCGATGGCCGCGCCGGCGAGTCCAGCGCCGTAGCCCAGACCACCGTACCCGCGCACACCGCCGAGGCACTGACCGAACACAGACTGCAATAAAATTATATGTTAGACTGATGTACATGAAAAATTCAATGGAACAAATACATATTGATTTCACTTCCTTACCTGTACCAAGCACGCTTGGACGCAGAGCAACAGGACGGCGAAGGAGTTCATGGTTGTTAGTGTTAAACGGAGGGCTGAATACAGAATGGTTGTCGGTGGGGACCGTGACCCTTATATAGTTCGTCCATAAGTCAATATCATAGATATTTCACGATCAAAATTGCAGGTAACGTTATGTCATCATGAATTGTTACAGAAACCTAATAACTTGCAGGTATTTATCGTAATTGCTAAACACTGCTGATAATGGAACTACAATGAGTATAAATATGCTACAAAGCATTACAATTTTATCATTCCGACAACTGAGTACTACAATGGCAGCTAAAGCTATCCTCGTCCTTTGCGCCCAAGCTCTCCTGGCTCAGGTATTACATATTCATATCACAATAAAATATGTTCCTACTTTAAACACAACATTTAAGTGATAATAATTTAAACATTTCCAGCTCGCCTTCAACCAGTGCCTTGGAGGTATCGCTGCCCCCTACGGCCTAGCCCGCGGTGGCTGTGGATGCAATGGTCTGGCCACAGGTCTCGGCTACGATGGTCTCATCGCCGGTGCTCCTTACGGCGCCTACGGCCTCGGGTGCGGCGCAGTGGCTCCCCTCGTGGGAGTAGCCCCCGCCAGTGGTGGCGCTCTGGCCACCGCTAGCGTCTCCCCCATCCCCCCCACCGGTATCGCCATTAACTCAGAGAACGCAATTGACGGTGTCCTGGCAGTAGGAGGAAACCTGCCTTTAGTGAGTGCCGTGGCTCTGGAGGGCATTCTGCCCACCTCTGGGGCTGGTACTGTGTCTTACGGCTGCGGCGATGGCGCTATTGGCATTGTAGACGCTGGAGTCGCGCCCGCCCTTGGTCTGGCTGACGGAATCGCCTACGGCACCGGTCTGGCTGGTCCCTACAGAGGTCTCGCTGGCTCCGCCTTCGGTCTCGGAGCTCCCGCCCTCGGTCTCGCTGCATCCGGCTATCGCGGGTGTGGTTGCGGAGCTATCTACTAGAATCAAGTTCACACATAAAATGATTAAATGAAATTAAATTATTACATGTTATTTCTGTGGTTTTATTTTAATATTTTTCTGCGATATTATCAATAAGTATTTGCAAATTTTTGGAATAATAAGATCACCATTAAATATTGTCGGTGCTAATATAAACATTAGCTTTATTATTATTTTTTTGCCTAAGAATGTAATTGAAGCATAAACATAAAGCACATTTAAATCGCGCACAATAAACATAGTTTTGATAGAGTTAGAACACAACGGTATGTTCCGTGTAAAGAGAACCCGTCTGACTGGAATAAAAGATTAAATTCGAAATAACAACAATAAAAAACAAAGAACATTGAGTTAAGGTAAGGTGAGATATATTTGATAGTTGAGGTAGAGGATCAAGAAATTAAGTTAAAAAAAAAAAAATCTCTTAAGGGTGGTTGGGGTTATTTTAGTTTACACGAAATCTTTTCCTGTTAGTCGTCTACTAGAAATTATGTAAGTCAAAACTAAGTTTATCAAAGTAACAATCAACGCGTGTTCGCACTTCGAATTTGCACTGTTTGATAAAGGGTAATTTTTTTGTGACTTACACACAAAGATTTTTTACATGAACATGCATGATTTCGTCTGTTACGTTCATGCTTTTTTGAGACAAAACAGATTAAACTATTTACAATAATTCTTTCAATTTACAATTAAGATTTAAATTTCAAAATTTAAATAACAAATTACTGTAAAATCTTCAGACTGTTTTCTATGTTCTTCAGCGAATCTCTATGGTTCAGATTTAGAAGATCTATACCGTAGACTTATCTCAGACCACAGAGTAAGCAATCAATACACAATTAAACAAAACAATAAGCAATCGTACATCGTACCTACTCTGTGCATTTCAAGGATGAAAATGTAGGTTGACAATTTCAACAAATCGAACTATACTCTATAATATAAAAATGAATCGCTGAATGTGTTGCTAAGTGTAAAATCTCGAGATCGGCTGAACCGATTTCGCTTTTTTTTTAATTTTCCTTGAAGAACTAGGATGGTTCTTTCGGAGAGAAAAAAGAAAAAAAAAATACCTTGAAAAAGTCTAAATACGGCTGGACAAAATATCTGATAAATGTCCGAAGCTAGGGCGGGGCGCTGGTCTATACTATCTATACTTCTATACTATAATATTATAAAGAGGAAAGATTTGTATTTTTGTATGTACTGAATAGGCTCCGAAACTACTGGACCGATTTCAAAAATTCTTTCACCGTTAGAAAGCTACATCATCACTGAGTAACATAGGCTGTATATTACAATAGCTTCCCGCCCCGGCTTCGCTCGGGTAGACAAAATATTTGATAAATGTCTATAGGCTCCGAAACTACTGGACCGATTTCAAAAATTCTTTCACCATTAGAAAGCTACACTTTCACTGACTTAACATAGGCTAGCTGCCCGCCCCGGCTTTGCACGGGTAGACAAAATATTTGATATAAATGTCTACCCGTGCGAAGCTAGGGCGGGGCGCTAGTTAGTAATAATAATCAACTTCAGTACTAAATTTCGCTCCCTTTATAAAGGGGGACATATACATTATGTTGAACAGCTAGTACAACTATAATATGGCAGATAGGTTATTTACCCTTCTTCCCCCGTCCTAATACAGTCAAGGACGGATCGAAGGGAAAGGAGAGAGTCAACAGAGCTGACTCCACCACCATGTTTTGCAAGAGACTGCTGTAGAGAATCAGACGAGAAATTACATTAAAATTTGTAGAATCAATAAAACGATAAATAAAAATGTAAACAACTTAAATATCGTGTAACCATTTTATTTCAGTTACTTAATTGGTTAATGACAGTTTTAGTAGATAGCTCCACAACCACATCCACGTCCGTAAGCACCAGCGAGACCGAGGGCGGGAGCTCCGAGACCGAAGGCGGACCCAGCGAGACCTCTGTAGGGACCAGCCAGACCGGCGCCGTAGGCGAGTCCGTCAGCCAGACCAAGGGCGGGCGTGACTCCAGCGTCTACAATGCCAATAGCGCCATCGCCGCAGCCGTAAGACACAGTACCAGCCCCAGCGGTGGGCAGAATGCCCTCCAGAGCCACGGCACTCACTAAAGGCAGGTTTCCTCCTACAGCCAGGACACCGTCAATAGCGTTCTCTGAGTTGATGGCGATACCGGTGGGGGGGATGGGGGAGGCGCTAGCGGTGGCCAGAGCGCCACCACTGGCGGGAGCTACTCCCACGAGGGGAGCCACTGCGCCGCACCCGAGGCCGTAGGCGCCGTAAGGAGCACCGGCGATGAGACCATCGTAGCCGAGGCCTGTGGCCAGACCGTTGCATCCACAGCCACCGCGGGCTAGGCCGTAGGGGGCAGCGATACCTCCAAGACACTGGCTGAAGGCGAACTGGAACACAATATAAACATTTATTATAATTCGTTACATATCTCATAAGAATATTTAATTTTAGAATTGTTTAGAGCCTGACATACCTGAGCCAGGAGAGCCTGGGCGCAGAGGGTGAGGATAGCTTTGGCTATCATTGTAGTATTCAGTTGCTGGTGAACGAACTGTATTTTTTAATGCACTGTAGCTTTTATATTCAGGTCTCTTATCAATGGAGTTCTTTAGTAACTAGTGATCACACATTCATAATTGTTTAGCAATAGCGATAATTACCTTAATTTTATAAGGTAAGGTACCTGTAACAATAAGTGATGACATTAAGCCACGTGTGACCTTTATCGTGAAATATCAATGATATGAATATATAGACGAACTATATAAGGGTCACGGTCCCCACCGACCACCATTCTGTATTCAGCTCTCCGTTGAACACTAACAAACAACAACCATGAACTCCTTCGCCGTCCTGTTGCTCTGCGTCCAAGCTTGCTTGGTACAGGTGAGGACGTGAAATTAATTTGTGTTTGTTCCATTGAATTTTTCATGTACATCCATTCATCTAACATATCATTTTATTGCAGTCTGTGTTCGGTCAGTGCCTTGGCGGTGTGCGCGGGTACGGTGGTCTGGGCTACGGCGCTGGACTCGCCGGCGCGGCCATCGCTGATGGCGCTCTCGGCTACGGAGGCTGGAATGGCGCTCTCGGCTACGGTGCCTACAACGGTGCTCTCGGCTATGGAGCTTGGGACGGCGCTCTCGGCTACGGAGCCATCGCTCCCGGTGTTGCCGCTTACGGCGGTGATGGTGTGGGCAACGTGAACGTCGCCGGTGAGATGGCTGTTGGAGGTAGCACCCTGGTCGCCGGACAAGTGCCCGTCGTCGGTGCCGTCAGCTTCGGCGGTGACGTGGCGGCCACTGGCGCCGTCTCTATTACAGGCAGATGCGGCTGCGGCTGCGGCGCTAGCCCCTACTACTACTGAGATTATTTTAGCACTTGAATAATAAACTTTATTGCATTTAGTTGTCTCTCTTTACTTCTCTTCTCTCATCTTCGAGTCATGAGTTGTTAATTGTTTCGGCGTGTGTTTGTTAGCCATCGTTACAGTAGGAATTAAAAAAATCCTCGCAAAAAAATTTGCTGTGTCATAATATATCAGTTTCCAGCAACTATATTATATTTACTAAAATTTTACGCGTAATATCATTGAGGCTTAGTATATTTCGTACCTTATATGTACTCTGGATATTGAAAATTTTGATGTTAAATATGTAGATAGCTTGGTCTTCAATATGGCTTTTTTTCAAGTACATGTAGTAGAATTCGTGGAGTCTAACAACGGCTCCAAAAGCCTCCTTGTTAGGACCCATAAGATAGTCAGCAAGGGATTGTGTTATTGCAACTAGCCATATCCACATTGTTTATCGTTCATTCAGTGTTGATGCTACGTCAATTGTAATAACTCGTTCGATTACTGAAAGGCTGTCTTAACTAATCTGCCGTCAAATCTCATGTTAAGTGTACCTTGTTTCGCCTAATTCAACACATGAGGGAGGTAAAGGTCTTATAGCTGATAAAAACAAAAGGATAACATAATGTCGTACTAAGAGGTCAAAAAGAGTGCGAACCATAGAACGGCTTGGTCATTGCTCCACCGACAAGAACCTTTAGCCAAGAGACATGACACTTTAGCCAAGCCACGATGCACATTAAACAGAGCTTTTATATGAAAGATCTCACCCAAACTAGAATCACTTGGGAGCGTGCCAAGAATTGGCAACATTTCCTGCTGGATAGCGATGCTATTCTCTGAGCCAGATATGTTCCAGCACGCCTGTCACGAGAGGCCTCAACCAGCCGACGTGAGACCTCTTTAAAAGGCTGATGAGGATATAGTAAACGAATGTGAAATGCTGAATCATGCGATTGAAGTTTGAGTAATTTAAATTGATTTCTTGCGTGTATCTACGAGTTTCATGAAATAACATTTTTAGTATTCCAAAAACCTAGTACGCTTCGTAACCCTTAAGAGTATCATTGCAAACGGCTTAAATAATGTTCGGGATATGATTTTATTATTTACTTATTTATTCAATAAATTGCACATGTGTTATAGTATAATACAATACAATTAAAGGTAGACTTATAAGTGAAGCACACACCCTGCAGGGCACAGGAATTGAGTGTTTTTACTACGAATGTGACAATTATAAGTATGGCCCGCTTGTTCTGCCAAACAGCTTCAATGCTCGACTTAATCACTAGTCTTAAAAGTACTAAGTAATACTTATGAGCTATTTGACTACAGTTTTCTGTTTGATAGAAGTATTTTTCCCAAAATATTATCTCATATTTTTATTATATCTTCACGCCTTGCCACAAGGGTCCCCTAAGGAGTAGGCAGAGGTGTTACAACACCTACTTTCCACCGAAGATAATTTGGTGCCAACGTGACAGATGGTGAGTCCGTCGCCGTTTCTTAGGCACTACATACGTCCTTGAATTTCTTCTCTGACGTATGCAGGTGTCTGTATGTTTTCCTTCACCGTAAAGCTCGTGGTGTGACTAATCACTGCACTTAATTTATAAAAACTCATTGGTACAGACCGGTGGGACTCGAACTTGCGTCGCTAGAATAGCAGACAACGCTTCATACCACAAGGCCACGGTTGTAATATAGATGTAAAACAATCATTTTATGTACTTGAGTTTTATTGAGAAAAACCCTGAGTGACACAACATTTCAAACTTGACATTATGTAATTAAATTATAAGTAATAACTAGCAGTACGTTCTAGGAGGTTATACTACAGCCACCACGGCTCTTCTTTCAATAATAATCAGGTACTACGTCGTTATTGGACAAGATCCACTTACTATAGGTGGTGCTACATTTGATGCTTTGCCCACGACGCTTTCAAAAGTTCGTTTACTTATTTCTATTGGAAATACGATATTCAATTTAACCTTTCTTAATAGTATTTAATTAATACAGCGCCTCGTAAAGACTATAAAATTAAGGCAAATATTTATCAGGCATTCATGAATACATAGTAAAAGAGCAACGTAAACAGAGAAAAATATATTATTCAAGTCAATTCAACACTTCTCAGTAGTACAAGGGGCCAGCGCCGCAGCCGCAGCCGCATCTGCCAGTAATAGAGACGGCGCCAGTGGCTTGCACGTCACCGCCGAAGCTGACGGCACCGACGACGGGCACTTGTCCGGCGACCAGGGTGTTACCTCCTACAAACATCTCACCGGCGACGCCCACGTTGCCCACACCATCACCGCCGTAAGCGGGAGCGATTGCTCCGCAGCCGAGAGCGCCGTCCCAAGCCCCATAGCCGAGAGCACCGTTGTAGGCACCATAGCCGAGAGCGCCATTCCAGCCTCCGTAGCCGAGAGCGCCGTCAGCGATGGCCGCACCGGCGAGTCCAGCGCCGTAGCCCAGTCCACCGTACCCGCGCACGCCGCCGAGGCACTGACCGAACACAGACTAGAATAAAATTATATATTAGATGGTTTTTCATACAATGAAACAAATTAAATATAAATTGATTTCAATTGCTCACCTGCACGAAGCAAGCTTGGGCGCAGAGCAACAGGATGGCGAAGGAGTTCATGGTTGTTGTTATTATCTGAATGCAGAATGGTGGTCTGTGGGACCATGACTCTTATATAGTCCGAAGTTAGTCAATATCATAGATATTGCACGATCAAAGTTGCACGTGGTATTATGTCAGAACTGAAACAGAAACCTTATAACGATAGAGTAATAGTATTTATCGCCATTGCTAAACTTTCCTAAATGTGTGAACACCAGTTGCCAAATCTTAACTGATAAGGGAATAAATATAAAACCAACAGCTCATCAAAGCAATATCATTCGTTCACCAGCAACTGAATACTACAATGGCAACCAAAGCTATCCTCGTCTTCTGCGCCCAGGCTCTCCTGGCTCAGGTGTATAAAAAAAGCTTACAAAGATTACATAGATTTTGATATTCCAGTGCTAACGACTTGTATTTTTCTTCTAGTTCGCCTTCAGCCAGTACCTTGGAGGTATCGCTGCCCCCTACGGCCTAGCCCGCGGTGGCTGTGGATGCAACGGTCTGGCCACAGGCCTCGGCTACGATGGTCTCATCGCCGGTGCTCCTTACGGCGCCTACGGCCTCGGGTGCGGCGCAGTGGCTCCCCTCGTGGGAGTAGCCCCCGCCAGTGGTGGCGCTCTGGCCACCGCTAGCGCCTCCCCTATCTCCCCCACCGGTATCGCCATCAACTCAGAGAACGCTATTGACGGTGTCCTGGCTGTAGGAGGAAACCTGCCTTTAGTGAGTGCCGTGGCTCTGGAGAGCATTCTGCCCACCGCTGGGGCTGGTACTGTGTCTTACGGCTGCGGCGATGGCGCTATTGGCATCGTAGACGCTGGTGTCGCGCCCGCCCTTGGTCTGGCTGACGGAATCGCCTACGGCGCCGGTCTGGCTGGTCCCTACAGAGGTCTCGCTGGCTCCGCCTTCGGTCTCGGAGCTCCCGCCCTCGGTCTCGCTGGTTACGGACGCGGATGCGGCTGCGGTGCTATTTACTAAATTTGATATCACAAATCAATTTACTTAATTATGATGTTGTTGAATGATTTAAATAAATATAATTGCGTGTTGAAGTATTTGAAGTTATTTTAATTTTATGAAGGGCCAGTACCAGCTTTTGTAGCTATTAAAATCGGTTAAGATTGTTTTTTGTCTGGAAAACGACGATGGGCTAAGCGGTTGGGATCTTGGGACACAAAATATCTTCGGTCAGGTGTGCGTGTTGACTGATGTCATACCTCTGCCCGCACTACAAGAGATCCGGACGAGAAGATTGAAGTTTTTTTTTTCTCTTCTTAAACAAATTCTGCGCAACGTAGCGCCGGGCTTACTTATAAATCAGTTGTAAAGAAAATTTTATTTGATATATTTTCTACTATTCGTGGATGAATACAATTGAAGACACGCTCAAAAAAAATATTAAAATTAATTGTGTCGAATAGCTTTGTAGATTAAAATTACATTTATTCTTTTCACAATTGAAATTATATTTACTATCTACGTGAAGGAGGCTTTACAGTACCTTACGTATGACATACTAAGAAGTAATCTCCAGCTCTACGTCAGAGCTGTCGAACACTATTTGAGGTTTCGTACCCGAGTGTTCCGTTGGTTACCCACCAACGGAACACTACTAAGACTTCGCTGTCCGTTCGTCCGTCCGTCTATCTGTCAGCGAGCTCTATCTCAACATTCGTAATAGGTAGTCAGTTGAGTTGAAATTCCCATAGAATGTGTATTTCTGTTGCCACTATAATAAATGATATTAAAAATAATGGTTTAAAAATTAAAAGGGGCTCCGCTACTAAAAACTTGTTTTTTATTGACGCTTGAAATGCTCACAGTGTCTGTTTTTTTTGCACTGGTAACCTTACTTACAGCAGAAAAATAACACTACATCAAGTAGTGTTATTTAACTGCGGTCTTCTGTAAGGCGGAGGTACAGTCCCCAGTCGGGTGGCTCCAATTAAAATGGGATAACCCACGAGAAATCCCAAATCGCCTTCCACTCTTTTTAAAAGCTCATGGTGTGATTAATCACTGTACTTAAGCTTAGAAAAACTCATTGGCACAGGCTGGGATTCGAAGCTGGGCCCATCAGATGACAGGCCGTTGCTTCAACCACAAGGCCACCACGGCTTTTTTTATACAAGTCTGTACATATTATACGCAAAAAAAGAGGGAATTAACTATAGCAAACTTATTATTTGCGGTTGGTGTAAAAGCCGTGTCTAGGGATCGAACGCCATAGTTAAGTTTGTTATTTTGCACGGAACTCTCGGTGTGCGCGTCCAACTCTCACTTGGCCGATTTTTTATGAATAAAATCTTACGTCTAAAGACCGAATATATGTCCAAACATTTTTTTATACCACTAAGTTGGCACACAAGCATACTGTCCACCTGATGATAAGCAGTCACCGTAACCGATAGCCGCTAGCAATACCAGGGGTATCACTAACAGGGTGCCAACCATGCTGTTGATGAGGTCTCACTGTGCTAGCAGCATTACTACTAGCCCAGCGTATCCTCGTGGAGCACTGGCAACCTTACTTACCGCTCCAATTTAAATGGGATAACCATATTCCAAGTTCCAACCCGGGACCCTTTTAAACGTTTTTTGCTTGTGCTTTTTCACCTTACTAATGGTAAGAAATGAGACTCAACTACCTATTTACCCGACTATAGTGAAGCAAAGAGGCGGGTAATATTTTAACGGTTATGTTGGAACGGCATTGAAATAAATAAATAAAAAAGTAAAGAGATGGG
This sequence comes from Falcaria lacertinaria, assembly GCA_951449985.1. Classification (NCBI taxonomy): domain Eukaryota; kingdom Metazoa; phylum Arthropoda; class Insecta; order Lepidoptera; family Drepanidae; genus Falcaria; species Falcaria lacertinaria. The sequence goes on along the minus strand of OX602136.1, from coordinate 1,522,417 downwards.
ACTTTATTAACAAAAAAACAGATTATACTTTTTACAAAAAACAGAACTTAACCCACCTACTTGATAAAAGATCTGACCCAAACCAGAATCATGCAGGAGCGTGCCAAGAATGCTGGCAGCATTGCCACGTTGGCTAGCAATGCTGATTCTCTGAGTGACATATGTTCAAGCACGCCTGTCACGGGCCTCAACCAGCCGACTTGAAACCTCCTTAAAAAGCTGAAGAGCGTCCGGGCCCCAAGGACCCAGAGTTTCAAACGAAATTGCAGAAAATATGTGCCCTGGACCAAGACATGCATATTTCTGGCGCTTGAGGCACTCTTGCTGAACAGCAGCGGCACCAGCCACCACCGAGGTGCCAGGGAGATGAGACGGAGGCAGGGTATCGACACAAGTTGCATCCCACACCAGGGGCCGACCCAATCTCCATGTCACCAACTACATGCCATCCGGCCTCCGGACATCGCCCCGCGCCAAGCCGACTGGATTGAGTGAATGTTTTGATCAATAAGTGATTGATATAAATGCATTACGAAATTAAGTAATTTTATCATCGGAAAACGTTAAAAAAACATATGCACGTAGAATTGAGTTTAAATAACAAATTAAGAACTTACATTTTAAAAGTTCGTGAACATGTGCGATAATATGCTTACCAACATACTAAATGTAAAAATAATGTTATTCAGTCATGACGGAAATTAATAACCAAATGAAATATAGTAAAAACAAAAAATGTCATGCAATCTTTTTAACGACCAAGGCAGCTTTTAGTAGATAGCACCGCAGCCGCATCCGCGTCCGTAACCAGCAAGACCGAGGGCGGGAGCTCCGAGACCGAAGGCGGAACCACCGAGACCTCTGTAGGGACCAGCCAGACCGGCGCCGTAGGCGAGTCCGTCAGCCAGACCAAGGGCGGGCGCGACTCCAGCGTCTACGATGCCAAGTGCACCATCTCCGCAGCCGTAAGACACAATACCAGCTCCAGCGGTGGGCAGAAGACCCTCCAGAGCCACGGCGCTCACGAAAGGCAGGTTTCCTCCTACAGCCAGGATACCTTCAATACCGTTCTCTGAGTTGATGGCGATACCGGTGGGGGGGATGGGGGAGGCGCTAGCGGTGGGCAGAGCGCCACCACTGGCGGGGGCTACTCCCACGAGAGGAGCCACTGCGCCGCACCCGAGGCCATAGGCGCCGTAAGGAGCACCGGCGATGATACCATCGTAGCCGAGACCTGCGGCCAGACCGTTGCATCCACAGCCACCGCGGGCTAGGCCGTAGGGGGCAGCGATTCCTCCAAGGTACTGGCTGAAGGCGATCTGGAAAAAAAACAAGAACACGATGTTAATAAATAATATACATAAATAAAAAAAAATTAAAGCGTAAATTATGAATTGGACATTCCATAAACATTCTACTAAAAGAAAAGAAACTTGACATACCTGAGCCAGGAGAGCCTGGGCGCAGAGGATGAGGATAGCTTTGGCTGCCATTGTGGTATTCAGCTGCTGGTATTGGAATGAACATTACTGAATTCACTGTGGTTTTTATATTCAGGCTCTTATCAATTGAGTTGCATAGCAACAGGTGCAACAACTTTAACAAGCATTTGGAAATGGCGATAAGTACCTTCTAGTTGGGTATTAGTAACGATATGTGGTAGGAACACGTACGACCTTGATCGTGAAATATCTACGGCAAATTATATTTGTTGACATACATTAGTAAATATGAATGATGAACTATATAAGGGTCACGGTCCCTACTAACAACCATTCTGTATTCAGCCCTCCGTTGAACACTAACAAACAACAACCATGAACTCCTTCGCCGTCCTGTTGCTCTGCGTCCAAGCTTGCTTGGTACAGGTGAGGAATTTATCTTCATTTATGAACTCTTCCCTAAAATGTATTTGAATGTACATCTGTATAACATATAATTTTATTCCAGTCTGTGTTCGGCCAGTACCTCGGCGGTGTGCGCGGGTACGGTGGTCTGGGCTACGGCGCTGGGCTCGCCGGCGTGGCCATTGCTGACGGCGCTCTCGGCTGCGGAGGCTGGAATGGCGCTCTCGGCTACGGTGCCTACAACGGTGCTCTCGGCTATGGAGCTTGGGACGGCGCTCTCGGCTGCGGAGCCATCGCTCCCACTTACGGCGGTGAGGGTGTGGGCAACGTGAACGTCGCCGGTGAGATGGCTGTAGGAGGTAGCACCCTGGTCGCCGGACAAGTGCCCATCATCGGCGCCGTCAGCTTCGGCGGTGACTTGCCGGCCACTGGCGCCGTCTCTATTACTGGCAGATGCGGCTGCGGCTGCGGCTGCGGCTGCGGCGCTGGCCCCTACTACTACTGAGAAGTGTAAAATTTAAACTTTAATAATAAACAACGAGAATATAGCATATTTTATTATTTATGTACATATAGTGTCCATTTTATATAGGACTGTGGATGGGTACAAGGGTCGAGGCGGACCTAAGTAAATATGAATGGACTGTATAAAATATGATTGGTTAGAAATAAGTGAATACTGAGAAGACAGCTGAAAGAGAAGAAAGGAAGAGAAAAGTATATTGCGCCGACCACAAATGACATGGGATAGGGGCGGGAGATTGATGATTTGGTATTAGATTGGGATATTATCAGAGTGTGCATAACGATGACCACTACTAGTCCCTAGTATATTGGTGTGGTGTTTAATCAAATCGTGCCAAATGAGCTACATCAAGTTTTTTGCTTAATTATACTTTACAGCGAACAATGTTAGGATTATAGTAGATTTGGTGTGGGTGTCGTTCCGTGGCACGAAGTACAGATTAAATTAACGAAAGGTAACATGACGGGATTTTCAATTTCATTGGAAGGTCTTCAACTAAGAATTCAAAGTAAAGCGAAACACCACTGACTGTCTGAAATCTTTAATAAGCATGAAGCTTCTAAGAAAAGGATCGACAATAAAGCTGCTACAAACTTTCATTTATTAAGCAATGATAGGCTATCTAGAAATTCAACCCGTAATGGATAAAATGGTGACAAAAAATCATACGGGCGACTGAAATCTCAGGACGCAGGTGGTTTGTGTGAATATCTAACAATACCTGAAGCTACAGAACTAGTTATTCTAGGTACCTATCAAATGTACCTAGTGTAACGTATACAGTGTCAAGTTTTATGTAGAAGCCGCAAATGTCAAGTTCTTGCGGCTAGAAGAGCCAATAAATTATACAGATAACACTGATCTAAGTAGGATTTTATAATCGAACTTGTAGCATAGGCATATTAAATCTAGTGTCCCTATAACAAGAGGTCTTTGACACCACTCATCTCCTCGAGACTAGTTCTTTAATTACTAATCTCACAGTTAAAAGCCTTAACCTTGCATATATGCAATAAGTATTTTTCAATGATTGAAGATTCCATTGATCGCTGATCAAGGATCAATGGTCATAAAACTTACGGTAAAATTTATGTCGACGTCACTTTGTTTCAAATGGGTGTATAAAATCATAGTAATTGATGTTGAATACAAATTTATTTTAAAATAAAGTAAATATGTCCTTAGATGTAGTAGGGGCCCGCGCCGCAGCCGCAGCCGCATTTGCCAGTAATAGAGACGGCGCCAGTGGCCGGCACGTCACCGCCGAAGCTGACGGCGCCGACGACGGGCACTTGTCCGGCGACCAGGGTGCTACCTCCTACAGCCATCTCACCGGCGACGTTCACCCACACGTGCCCACACCCTCACCGCCGTAAGCGGGAGCGATGGCTCCGCAGCCGAGAGCGCCGTCCCAAGCTCCATAGCCGAGAGCACCGTAGTAGGCACCGTAGCCGAGAGCGCCATTCCAGCCTCCGTAGCCGAGAGCGCTGTCAGCGATGGCCGCGCCGGCGAGTCCAGCGCCGTAGCCCAGACCACCGTACCCGTGCACACCGCCGAGGCATTGACCGAACACAAACTGCAATAAAGTTGTTTATAAGCTAGATGTTCATGTTAATACCTAATGGTAACGCATGAATATATTTCAATTCCTCACTTGTACCAAGCAAGCTTGGACGCAGAGCAACAGGACGGCGAAGGAGTTCATGGTTGTTGTTTGTTAGTTTTCAACGGAGGGCTGAATACAGAATGGTTCTTGGTAGGGACCGTGACCTTTTTATCAAGTAGTTCAGCGGCATAAATTACATAAGGAGACGTAACATTTAACATTTCATGATCAAGGTCGTACGTGCCGTCGTGACATTGCACATTTGTTACACAAAACGTGCTTGTCACACATTTATCAGTAAATACTATAATTTTTTTAATTAAAATTACAGATTACGCATATTGCTTCAAATTTGACGTACAAAAAGATATGGACAATTACTAGATTTTAATTCATCTACTTCGTTTTGGAAATTAAATTCTTAACTGTATAACAGTACTTCCGATAAACTGCGATAGATGGCGCTGTACCTATTTAAGGCCTTCCTAGATCGCGCGGTAGAGAGTCTCCGCCGATTAATGACCTTACCTGGTGTTGTTTGTTATCTGTGGATAATTGCAGATAGATGTGACATGCTTGCCAATCGCTTCCATTGTCGGGACGTTATAGCGACTTGCGATAGTCTTTAACTCAAATAAATCCTTTCTACTAATTTTATTTATTACCTCCACACGCTACCCGTCGTACTTCAACTGTTAATTATAAAAAAAACAGGTAAACACACCTAGAATCTATTCCATTTTTGAAGTTAGTTAAAAGTAATTTGTTGTTATGTGGGGAAATATTATATTTATTGTTATGTGGTGTGTGAGTTGAAAATAAATCGTTCTTTCTATTATATTCAAATTCAAAAAGATCTTTATATGACCAGACTTTACAGGCAAGCACTTTCAAATCGTCAGAATCTACCACCGGATTCGGAAGGTCGGTTTTGCTGAGAAGAATCCGGCAAGAAACTCAGCAATTACTCTTTTAAAAACCAAAATTTTATAATAGTCTGCAATTATTTTCCATTGTAAGTTGAACCAGGTTCGGATACAATATATTTAACTATCTACTACTAATTAAACGAAAAAAGTGGGTCATTTTTTTATGTTTTTATTCGGACAACAAAAAATCTATATTTTGCGAGGGATTAAGAATGATATCACTTTACTGACTGTATTACGCATCAAACTAAATAAATCAAACAAAAAAAAACTCGTAAATTTGTATGCATAAATAAATGTGTGCACGTAAATCAACGTCCAGATTCAGTACGAACGATTGATGGATGGTCATATCACAGTGAGATGAGGAAACGTCAAACGATGTGGTAAAAGTAGAGTACCTGGTAGCCGATGAAACTATGTCCTTTGAGAGCGCGGCACTGTAGCTCTTGCTGGTATGTATTTACTAAACAAGGCAATTGATAATATTTACTTAGTTCAATCACTCGCGTTCGTAGCCACGGTCGTATCTAACCCAATTTTTGGATGGGTGAGCTTGCGGGGGTGTTTGTGGTTGTGCGTGAGGACTGTCTGAGACTACCAAGGAGAAAGACGCAGCAGAGGCGAGAAGAGCGAATGAAGGAATAAGTTGATTGAGTACGAGTGTATAGAGGAATGAGTTTCTAAATGTTTATGAACGACATATACAATGTGTGTAAACCAAACTGGGCCGAAAGGAACATTTATTGATCTGTAGTGTCGTCAATTGGGTTAGCAATTCTTTTGCAATATGATCTGATATATCAATATCACTTAATAAAATAAATTGATAAATACGATAAACAATTTATTAACAACTTCAGTAGATAGCACCGCAGCCGCATCCGCGTCCGTAACCAGCGAGCCCGAGGGCGGGAGCTCCGAGACCGAAGGCGGAGCCAGCGAGACCTCTGTAGGGACCATTCAGACCGGCGCCGTAGGCGATTCCGTCAGCCAGACCAATGGCGGGTGCGACTCCAGCGTCTACGATGCCAAGTGCACCATCTCCGCAGCCGTAAGACACAGCACCAGCCCCAGCGGTGGGCAGAAGACCCTCCAGAGCTACGGCGCTTACGAGAGGCAGATTACCTCCTACAGCCAGGACACCGTCAATAGCGTTCTCTGAGTTGATGGCGATACCGGTGGGGGGTATGGGGGAGGCGCTAGCGGTGGCCAGAGCGCCACCACTGGCGGGGGCTACTCCCACGAGGGGAGCCACTGCGCCGCACCCGAGGCCGTAGGCGCCGTAAGGAGCACCGGCGATGAGACCATCGTAGCTGAGGCCTGTGGCCAGACCGTTGCATCCACAGCCACCGCGGGCTAGGCCGTAGGGGGCAGCGATACCTCCAAGGCACTGGCTGAAGGCGAACTGGAACAAAATAGAATGATCCTTATAATTTGTTGCATGTTTAATGAAAATATTAAATATATAAATACATTGAGGCATACCTGAGCTAGGACAGCCTGGGCGCAGAGAACAAGAATTGCTTTGGCTGTCATTGTATTGGTTGATCTAATGTCAGTGTAAGAATGGAGAGCGACACAGCTGGTGGCAGTTTTATATGAGAACTTTCATCAGTTAATAATTATCATGTATGACGTGTAATTTATTAGACTTTTCACAATCAAATAAATTATAGGTTTATGACACAAACACAATTACAATAACATCATATAATCACGTTTTATTGTGACAAACATTTGATTGGTTTCCGTAAGTTTTTGGCTTCGAGTATAAATAGGTTTGCATTGACTCTGCACATTATTCTATACCAAGAATTACTTACAACAACAACCATGAACGCCTTCGCCGTCCTGTTGCTCTGCGTCCAAGCGTGCTTGGTACAGGTGAGACAATGGAATGATATTTGATTTATCTATATGTTGTTTATTAACATGTTTTTTTTATGTTTCTCTTATATTTCTAACAAATCACTTTATTTCCAGTCTGTGTTCGGTCAGTGCCTCGGCGGAGTGCGCGGGTACGGTGGACTGGGCTACGGCGCTGGACTCGCCGGCGCGGCCATCGCTGACGGCGCTCTCGGCTACGGAGGCTGGAATGGCCCTCTCGGCTACGGTGCCTACAACGGTGCTCTTGGCTATGGAGCTTGGGACGGCGCTCTCGGCTGCGGAGCCATCGCTCCCGTTTACGGCGGTGAGGGTGTGGGCAACGTGAACGTCGCCGGTGAGATGGCTGTAGGAGGTAGCACCCTAGTCGCCGGACAAGTGCCCATCGTCGGCGCCGTCAGCTTCGGCGGTGACTTGCCGGCCACTGGCGCCGTCTCTATTACTGGCAGATGCGGCTGCGGCTGCGGCTGCGGCGCTGCTCCCTACTACTACTAATAGGTTGACATATTAGCAGAAGATGAATGTTGAAATAAATAATTGTTATCATATATACGTGTTTGATTTAGGAATTATTTTTGTCAGTAGTGGCAGTGCCACTAATAAAATGGCGTGAGACCACTTCGTCATGCTTACTTAACTGAGGGTAGTCGGGAATCCATGGTAAATGAGCAAAATAAAATTATACTTATGACATACGTAGTACTTAAGAATAGCAATAATTTAATATTTTGGTCTACCCTATGAGAGCTATCAAATGGGACGTAAACTTTTTTCATAATATCCCATCAGCAAATCAAGTCCGTTTTCGAGTTGGCAATTCGTCTTAAGCAACTACATATTTAAGAGAAGATGTCAGATAGTATAACACGAAGTATATTATCTACTCTGAGGCATTACCAAAAATTAGAGCAACAATTTAAAGACTATTGGCTTTGATCTTTTCGCTAGATGGCGCTGTAAAGTAAACACTATACCGTTTTAGCTCTTCAAGCAATAATCGAATTAAAATAGTAAACACACACATTTTAAAGACCTAATCAGTTTAAAGTGATTGTTGAACTGAGAAGCAGTAGTGCGAGTGTTATCTCAAGTGACTATTCAGTGGATTGGTTTAATTCTTCATTCAAAATATTTGTTGGAATAGCCGCAATGGAGTTGTTATTCTGCATTATTTCGTTCCTTGAGTGATGTGATTAATTATTGCTGGTATATGCAATAGTCAGTGTTATAAATAATATCAGACAGTGCATTATTTATCGTAATTTTTAAAACTAGTGACTGTTGTTATTCAAAATCATACATACAGTGCAGCAGGTGTCGAATAGCGGAATCACACTTGCGTACTATATGCCAAAGGTGTCGCCACTTTCTTTGCTATTCTGCAACAGACGCCAACGACATCTGTGTGCCGCTTTATGATACTCATCAATACTAGATCACCAGTTTACTACTCACTAATAGAGGGCATTACCTGCATGGGAGTCAAAGTAGAAAAAGTACTATAACTAAGTCCGATAGAATTTTGCATTGAAACTGCAAGAGGTCGCTAGCAGTTACCCATCTGAATCATTGGTTTGTAATTGTTTGTTGCTTTGTAAAATGAAGTGTTGCGGCTGTCTGGTCTGCTTTGATGGCACAAACTATGTTAAATGCGACGCATGTAAATCTGCTTATTGCTATGAATGTCTTAACATCAACTCAGCGGATGTGCCTACGCTTAGTAAAAGTTTCCTGGCATCAGTAAAATGTCCTTCATGTCAAAACATAACCCGCAGAAAGGTCAACGAAAATACACCTGTTCGGCCTAAGTCCGGTACGACATCAGCGGCAGAGTGTTCCATCTCATCGATTGGCCTGAACCCGGCGCCTGTAGATAGCCCCGCTGCATCTTCTTTATCCATTGAGAGTATGAGCAAGCTTTTAGACATCAAGCTAGCTTCTTCTTCAACAATTATGATGAATTTGCGACAAGCTCTTAAAGAAGATGTGAAATCTATGATTCAGGCTGAGCTGAGCTCCACTTTGAATACCATAAAGCAGGAATTTACTGCAACTACCGACTTTATAATTGCGGAGCAAAACGACCTAAAGAACCAAATAGCTGTTAGGGACGACAGGATAAAAAGTATGGAGGCAGAGCGGTTATACATCCAAGCTGAACTACAGAAGCTAAATGGACGTTTGACAACTATTGAAAAAATATCCCGTGACCACAATATTGAACTTCAGGCTGTACCAGAGAGCCGAAGTGAAGACTTATTACGGATTTTCAAAAATCTCTGCAATCATATTGCCGCACCTATTTTAGACACCGAGATTCGTCACTGCCGAAGAGTTGCTAAAATTGACCCTAATTCGAATAGACCAAGAAATATACTTGTCACGCTTAGTTCGCCCCGTCTTCGCGATACGATCATCTCTGCCGTGCACCGTTTCAACAAGTCGCATAAGTCTGACCAACTGAATTCAAGGCACATCGGATTTGAAGGAGAGACCCGCAGAATTTATGTAGCTGAACACTTATCCCCAGAGTGTAAAAAACTGCACGCCGCCTCTCGGACTTTTGCACGTGAAAATGGTTTTACATATGTTTGGGTAAAGTATGGGCGAGTCTATATTCGCAAAGATGACAAGAGCAACGCTATACATATAAAAACCGAAAGCAGCTTGGATGATCTGAAGCGGCGAACAGTCTAGCCAAAGGAATAATTGTGGTCTCGTTTGTTTTTTGTTTGGCTAATTTGTCATTAATTATGGTAGTAGTTTTCTATCAGAATGTTAATAGAATAAGATCAAAATTGAATAATGTTTATTGTGGTGCACTTAGTTCCAATTATGACTTAATCTGTCTGACTGAAACAAATTTAAACCAGGGTGTGTTTGATGGGGAAGTACTGGACGAGCGTTACAATATTTATCGTAGAGACCGATATCAAACTTCTATTACTAAATCCGAAGGTGGTGGAGTACTGATTGCTGCAAAAAAACATCTTAATTTAACACGTCGGACAGATTGGGAGAGCACTGTGGAGGATATCTGGGTAACCTTACCGTCAGTCAATAGACAATATAACTTGAATATATGTGTCTGCTATTTACCTCCTGACCTACCTTTAGAAAAAATATGTTCCTTTTACGAAAACTGTCAGAGGATTATCTTAAATTCTAATGAATATGATTTGTTCTTACTTATTGGTGATTTTAACACACATTTAACGTGGACACGGAGTGGCTCTTCCAATTTTCTTTTACCCTCTAATGCGCTAGATAGGAAATCTCAATTACTTATGGAAACTATATCAGTCTGCAATCTTTCTCAATTTAATAACATTCCAAATTCAAATAACCGTTTTCTTGATTTGGTTTTTTCCACGTCACAAAGTATCACAGTGTATGGTACAGAATCACTGGCTCGAGTTGATTCTCATCACCCACCTATCGCTATAGACGTGTCACTCCATATAGATGCTGAAGCGTGTCGACATCAAACCGAAAGGCCTAACTTTAATAAGTGCGATTTTACCAAAATTAAGTCTGAGTTGCGCAGTATTGATTGGCATAGTATTCTCTCCGCGCCGTGTCTTGATACTTGTGTTGATAACTTTTACAAAACTCTGAATAGTATTATCATAAAACATACTCCAATGCGGAAAACCTCTGCACATAATTATCCCTATTGGTATAGCCCTGCTTTAATACAATGCATAAAAGAGAAAAACAAATACCACCGACGTTATAAGAAGTTTCATAATCCACGTGATTACGATACATTTTCAATGCTTCGCAAAAGGAGTAAAACCTTAATTGACAGTTGCTATAACTCATTTATCAGCTCGGTTGAAAACTCATTGAATAACAATATCAAATCATTTTGGCGATACATAAAAAATAAGAAGGGCAGGAGTTCGCTTCCGCAAACTATGAATTACCGTGGCCGTACATCTAGTGACCCCCAAGGTATCTGTGAACTATTTTCAAATTTTTTTGGAGCTTCATATGACTCATCAGATACAGGTCACGAGCCAGAAGTTAATCCTATGCCTGAGCTCAATCACAGTATACTGAGTAACATAATAATTACTGAAGCTGACGTTTTGACAGTTATTAAGGACCTAGACCCGAACAAGGGTTCTGGCCCTGATAATATTCCACCTTCTTTCATCCAAACATGTGGAAGCGAACTTTGTGTTCCTTTAACAATGTTATTCAACAAATCTCTCAAGGCTGGATTTTTTCCGTCTGTATGGAAGATTGCTCATATTGTACCCATCTTTAAATGTGGTGACAAGTACCTTTGTGATAACTATAGACCTATTAGTATTTTGTCGTGTATTGCTAAAATATTCGAGTCTTTGATATACAAATACTTATTTAATCATTTCAAACCATGTATCTCTGAACATCAACATGGTTTCGTTGAGAACAGATCAACTGTAAGCAATCTCCTTGTCTATAAAAACTTTTTGTGTAACTCTTTTGCCGCAGCTGGACAAGTTGACTCTATTTACACCGATTTTAGAAAGGCGTTTGACAAAGTTGACCATGGGATTTTGTGTAAAAAAGTCTTTTCATTGGGTATACATGGTAATCTCTATAGGTGGATCTGCTCGTATCTCAGCAATAGAAGTCAATTAGTTGCTATTGGTGGCTGCACTTCTTTACCTGTTTCTGTGTTATCCGGTGTTCCGCAGGGATCACATTTAGGTCCACTTCTGTTTATAGTTTTTATTAATGATCTGATCGACCAAATTTCTAGTCCAAAGCTTCTATATGCAGATGATTTAAAAATTTTTAGGATAATTAAAGAACCAGGCGATTGCATTGCACTGCAAAATGATCTTAATGTTATTTCAAACTGGTGTCACGTTAACAGAATGCAACTAAATGTAAGTAAATGTTTTGTAATATCATTCACCAAAAAACATACCAAAATTTTGTATGACTATGCAATATCACACCAGACATTAGATCGCAGATCCATAGCTAAAGATCTGGGGATATTATTTGATGAACAGTTAACATTCAGGTCACATTATGAGTACATTAGCAACAGAGGAAATAAACTGCTTGGGTTCATTGCCAGGTCTACAAAAAACTTTAAAAAGCCTCAAAGTATGCTACACCTATTTAATGCACTCATTAGAAGCATATTGGAATATGCATGCCCGATTTGGTCGCCATTCTACTCTATACACATCAACTCCATAGAAAATGTTCAGAACAAATGCCTCAAAATTCTGTCTTATCGTTTTAAGCACGGAAGGCAGTTTTCTTGTTATAGTGATCGATTGGCCGCTTTTAAAGTAACAGCTCTTGCCACCCGCCGAAAAAAGATTGACCTATTATATTTACATAAAATAATTAACTCAAAAATAGACTGTCCATCTCTTTTATCCTCCATCAACATTAATACCTGTTATAGAACCAGAGTTCCCAGGACGTTTCTCTTAAAAACGTACAATAACAACACATCATATTACAATCCGTTAGTAAGAATGTGCCGGCAGTATAATGAAATTGCAATCAAGGACAACAGTATTGATATATTTAATAATAAGCTTTCTGTTCTAATTACATGGTGCCGAGATAACCTCCACAAGTTTTAGTGTTAGTTTATAGTTTGTATTTCACTATTGTTTTTTTTTTTTAATTTGTATTTTTATAAAATGTATTTAATTTCCTAAATAATGTTATTTTAGCTATGTTCTCATTTTATTGTTTACCCATATAGTGTCTTTATAATATGTATGAGTCAAGCTGTTTACGCATTATTTGGATTGTTATCCAGTTCCTATATAGTTTATCTTCGTGTTTATGTAATTTCAATTGATCTCAATCTGTTTGTGTAACATAAATAAATAAATAAATAAATAGATTAAGAATACTATTGACTTATTTTTGGGCCCGTCGAAAACTTTTGACACTCTTTCTATCCGCATTTATCTCACCAGAATCGAAAGTATTGGAATTAGGTTCGTTGCTTTTAATATCCGAAGTATTTCCAAAGTAGTTACTTAAACAACCGCGCCCATTATGATTTTTTTTAGCTACATGAGCCAAGAGGAGCTGTGAGCACTGTGTTATGGTGTTCCACAGGGCAGCGTTCTCAGACCTACCATCTTTCTTGCATACATATTATATAAATTAATTTTCACTCCCATCCTCAAAAAGACTGACTTTGTAGCGTACCAGAGCGGGGAAAAATAGGTTATCCTGCTCTAGGGGAAAAGGTGTTTTTTTATTTATGTCTGTTACCTGGAACTACGTCATGGATCTTATAATATTATTGCTTATATTATTTGTTCATGACATGGATACAAGTCCTTCAGTCGCATATTTACGCGACTTTATCTTCACAGAAGACTGAAATTAAGTTGCCGGTAGGGATGGGTATATAAAAAATATATCGATGTTTTTCGTATCGATAATTTATGTTGATATTTAATATCGATACTTTTGATTTTATCGTATTATATATGTCGCCGCGAACATTATTTACTAATAATTTAATATTCAACAATTGATTTTATGCATCTCTTAATTGTGAATTAGCATAATCATTTCGAATTTACCAGATAAGAGACCATGCTCGATTAAATAATATTACGATTCTATTCAAATCGAATGAATGTGCAAAATAAACCTGTTTAATTGTCAGTGGTCTACACCATTGACTTGAGATGGTGTTCAAGTAAGTTTCTAATTAACTTTATATAAAGTACTTTGGCTTTTATAGCTATTGATTTAAATTTGTTAATATTATTAGTAATTTTTAATAGCTTTGAAAAGCTTTCGTATGTAATTGCTGTTTAAATTCATAACCAATCCCAAGCGTTCGCAGCGCCGCCGTTGGTCATAGTTGGAAACTAAAACTAACCAATAGTAGTATTTGCTTTGGCGGGAAAAAACGACTGTGACCGAACGCTTGGATTGGGGTCTGATACAGTGAGGAGCTCAGTTAGTTGCAGAACTTCGAGCGGAGAACATTGTAAGCAAAAACTCTGTTACTTTCTAAAAAAAATCAGATTATTTAATTAAGGTGTTTTAGTTTATTAATATGCTTGCTTTTAAATTATATTTCTGAATTACAGTAATGGGTTCTTTATTTTACTTTACAAAAAAATAATAATAATAATATTGAGGTGAATAAATTGAAGAGCAGAACCAAATGACTACGGGGTATGTGGTTCTGCGCATTCTCTTTATTTTTTTTTAATTAATTAAATAAATTATTTCGACATCAGAAGTGGGATAGGATTCCACGTCAGAGACTATATTACTGCTGGTCATTTGTTTAATTTTCAGGATTCCTGGCTATATCTGAGCATCAACGGAAAGCATGAGTGCACCCGAGTCAAACGTGTCAACGCCGAGTACATCTGCAACGAGCGTGGCAACAATGAAGGAGTCCGGAGCCGACGCATCGGTGCCGAGCGCGCCTCCTACAAGTGCACCCACGGTACTGCCGCCGTCACTGCCACTACAGGCGGGTAACGTACCGCCCGATTTTTTGCTACATATGATGACTCTAATGCAAGGTATGAGTGAGCGACTTCTTCAGCAGCAGCAGTCTGGTGAAAAGATGAAAATTACTGAAGTGTTTCTGCCCTCGTACGACCCGGATGGTGGTGTTGGGGTCCGTGAATGGTGTGATCATATTACTACAGCTAAGAATACGTATCAACTTAGTGATTATGATATACGCATGAAAGTAACTAGCTTGTTAAAAGGTCGTGCTAAAATGTGGGCTGATAACTGGCTGGTCACGACCTCTACTTGGGAAGAGCTGCGTCAAAATATGATCACCACATTCGAACCTGAAAGTCGTTACTCACGAGACATTCTCAGGTTTAGAGAACATTCCTATGATCCTTCCAAGGACATAGCGGAATTTTTATCACAGTCTTGGATATTATGGAGGCGTGTGACCAAGGATAAGCTTGATAATAGTGATGCTGTCGAAGCGGTGATAGGAACGGTTAGTGACGAACGCCTAAGAATCGAATTAATGAACGCCAGAGCCATTTCTGTGCCAGAGTTAATTTCTGTTGCCTCTTCTATTAGAGTTAAACGTCAAAGTCAACATAACACCAATCAACCACCTCAGAAACGTTTAAAATACTCAGTTGATAGCCGAAACGTACCATTTTGTAATTATTGTAAAAAGACTGGTCATGCTTACAGCAATTGTCGCAATAGAAATTTTTCAAATTCACAAACGACTCCTTCCGATAGGAGCCCTGCCACGTCGTCCTCTTTACCTAGGGCAACTGATAAGTTTTGTTCGTTTTGCTCGAGACCCGGTCATACATTTGACACGTGTTTTCGGCGTGATAAACAAATAACTTCTAACGTAAATTCTATGTCCAATAACGTGTCTAATTTGAATACAATGAAGGTATCTGTCGGAAACCAAGTAGTTAATACCGTTTTCGATAGCGGTGCAGAATGCTCTGTGATGCGCGAATCGATCGCAAATAAATTACCCGGGCGTAGGCGTCGAGTGGTCAGCTACTTACGTGGTATAGGTCCATTTCCTGTAGTATCAACTTGTACTTTAACAGCAATATGCGTTATTGACAACATTAATGTCGAGATTACGTTTCATATCTTACCTGACTACGAAATGACGTCAGATGTTTTAGTCGGTTCAAATTTGATACACGAAACTGGCTTGAGTGTTATTGTCACACAAAATAGCGCAAATTTGATATCTCAACCCCGCGTTATGCACACACGATCAAATAGCGCTATGTTTGAAAATATTAACCATGACTTGACTGACGACGCTGAAATTGAACAATTGTTAATTTTACTTAATAAGTACATTGATACTTTTACACGCGGTTTCTCAACATCACGAGTAAATACAGGTGAACTAGAAATACGTTTGAAAAATCGCGATAAGTATGTTGAACGAAGGCCCTATAGATTGAGTCCCGTCGAGCGCGAGAAAGTAAAAGAAATTGTTAATGAGTTAATAGATAACAATATTGTTCGAGAAAGTAAATCCCCATATTCCAGCCCAATTATCTTAGTAAAAAAGAAAAATGGAGACGATCGCATGTGCGTCGATTACCGGGAGTTGAATGCTAACACGGTTCGTGACCACTACCCCCTTCCTCTGATTGCGGACCAAATTGACCAATTGGCCGGTGGATTATACTACACAACCCTTGACATGGCTTCTGGTTTCCATCAGATCCCCATTTCCTCTAATTCGATCGAGAAAACAGCCTTTGTTACACCGGATGGACTGTACGAATATCTCACAATGCCCTTCGGTCTTTGTAACGCTCCGTCCGTGTATCAGAGATGCATTAACCGTGCTCTGGGACACCTGCTAAATCAGGGTAGTGCTGATAACGGCAATCACGACAGCGTTGCCCAGGTCTATATTGATGATGTCATCAGTAAATGTCGAGATTTTACCAGTGGAATTTCATATTTGGAACGAATTCTCATTGCTTTACGTGAATCAGGTTTTTCAATTAATATCGAAAAATGCTTATTCTTTAAACGTTCAATCGAATATTTGGGTAATGTAGTAGAAAATGGTCTGGTTCGTCCAAGCCCCAAAAAAATTGAGGCGCTAGTGAAAGCACCAGTGCCTACTACTGTCAAACAAGTTCGTCAATTTAACGGGCTGGCGGGCTATTTCCGTCGCTTTATTCCCGACTTTGCGCGGACCATGGTCCCTCTATACGAATTAACTAAACAAGACATTAAGTGGAAATGGACTCACGTTCACGAGGAGGCACGTCAAAAGATTATCCATCACCTAACATCCACACCTGTCCTTACGATATTCCAAGAAGGTGAGCCTATCGAATTATTTACTGACGCCAGCAGTATCGGATTCGGCGCGATACTAGTTCAAATCATTAACGGCCGACAGCACGTAGTAGCTTATTTCAGCATGCGCACCACAGAGATAGAAAGTCGGTACCACAGCTATGAACTTGAAACACTGGCTGTGGTCCGGGCCATCAAACATTTTCGGCATTTCCTCTATGGACGCAAATTCAAAGTTATCACTGATTGTAATGCATTGAAAGCTTCAAAACATAAACAAGATCTGCTACCTCGCATACACAGATGGTGGGCGTATCTACAAAATTTTGATTTCGATATAGAGTACAGGAAGGGCGAGCGGATGCAACATGCAGATTTTTTGAGTAGAAACCCGGACCCTCTCACTGTAAATGTCAATACAAACAACCTTGAATGGGTCAATATAGAGCAACGGCGCGACAGCCAGCTTCGGCCCATTATAGACGTCCTACACAAGGGAGAGGATGTCCCTGGATATCTTCTTGAAAACAATGTGCTCAAATACCTGAAAAGAGACTCTATTTTAGGCACACAAAAATTGATTGTAGTACCAAAGTCCTTTCAATGGAGCCTAATAAATACTTACCATACTGCTCTCAAGCACCCAGGGTGGGAAAAGACACTGCACAAGCTTAGGGAATCGTACCATTTTGATAAGATGTCAACCAGCGTACGAGAATTTGTAGATAACTGCGTAGTGTGCAGAACATCTAAACAAACCTCTGGAGCGACACAAGTACAGTTGCATTCAATAACGAAACCGATGGTACCTTTTGAGGTTATCCACATGGACATAGCCGGCAAGCTTGGTACAGCGAACGAGCAAGAGTACGTGATTGTTACAATAGACGCGTTCACAAAGTATGTACTCTTCCGTTACACCAACGATAAAAGTCAGCAAAGTACTCTAGCAGCTCTGAAACAGGTGGTTCACCTCTTCGGTACGCCAAGACAAATTATTGTGGACGGTGGGCGTGAGTTTTTGGGTGAGTACAAGAACTATTGTGACAACTTTGGTATCGAAATTCACGCAATAGCTCCTGGCATGAGTAGAGCCAATGGACAAGTTGAGCGTGTTATGGCAACCCTCAAAAACGGTCTCGTCATGATAAAAAACTATGATACTCCGGACTGGCATACAGCACTTGAAGGACTTCAACTTGCCCTTAACTGCACCGTTCACAGAACTACAGGTACAGCTCCACTCACACTACTCACTAGACGACAGAACTGTGTGCCACCTGAGTTATTGAACTTGGTCAACTTGGATAACACATGCATTGATATTGATGCCCTAGAACGACATGTACACTTAAGAATGTCTGCGATTTCTTCAAAAGATAAAGAAAGATTTGACAGAGGGCGGGCTAAAATTCGTCAATTCCAACGAGGTGATTTTGTTCTAATTAAAAATAACCCTAGGAACCAGACATCCCTAGACCTTAAGTTTAGTGTGCCTTATGAAGTTCTCAGGGTCCTCGACAACGATCGTTATCTAGTTAAAAAGGTCGTTGGTCATCATGGGCGTCCCCGCAAGGTAGCGCACGATCAACTACGGCGCGCCCCACAACCTGGAGCAGTCGCCCAGGCGGCCGTGTCGCCACGAGACGAGGAGCAAGCTGGACCTTCGGGCACGGCGGCATCGCAGCCTTGCGCAGATAAATCTTGAAACTGAGAAACCATCAAGGCATCATATGGCAGTTAATCCCCGGTGAGAAATTTTCATACTGTTTTCCAAATATTTATAACACTATTGGCGCGTGGAGTAGTCCAATAACCAAAACAAGCATGCGTGTAGTCTTGCAAAGTTATTTTGTCTATATGAATGATAAAATACTGTCCACACAGAAAATAAAATATTGTATTGGCGCGTGGAGTAGACCAATATTCAAAATACAAATAATAATATCCTATCCTGAAAGAATAATATGCCCCTGTGTACCACGGCGTACAAGACCGCTTAGAGCACAGCATCGACCTCTCACCGACCGATCCTTGTCATAAAAAAAAAAAAAAAAAAAAAAAAAAAAAAAAAAAAAAATCCCTGTCTCCTTACCCATTATCCTTTAGAGCCCCTGTTTTGTACAGCATCTACCTTTCACCGACCTATCCTTCCTTGAAAGAAAATTATGAAAATATATTTACTACTGACATGAGCAGTAGTAATCTGTGTCATGTGGAATGAGCAGTAGCATTTATTACATACAATTCTGTAATCTGATATCACATACAAAGATCAGAGATGTACACAAAAGAAAAATTACATCTGCATATAGGTTTAGGTTTACTGTGGAAGTACCTAGCCTCAAAATATTCATTCATTTATTTCAGGGATAATCCA